>CM077594.1:37775000-39025000 GCA_039654915.1 Aquilaria yunnanensis | reverse complement strand
TGTCAAACGACGTGTCCCAATCAGGAGGTGTGTCCCGGTTTTCCAGGGACGTTTGGAGAGGCATGCCCCCTATTTCTGTGCAGCGGTTGACACGCGGCTTCTTGCCATTGGAAGAGAGACGCGTCATTTACAGAGGGCGCGCGTTTTCAGGTGCAGCGGGCAGTTACGGCGACGGTTCGCCTCCAATGGGTACTTATGATCTCTTTTCGGCTACCCACCTTTGGCCTATAAATAGCCCATTCCATCATAAGTCCCACTTACTGTTTTTCTGCTCTCTCTCTGCTTTGCCCTCTGTTCTTGCGTTTTATCTTGCTTTCTGTGGCGGAGCTTCTTTAATCAGAGCTTTTCCTACCAACTTTCAAGACGGCGTCCTCAGGCAAATCTTTTGGTGGGTTTTGATTTCCAGAGTACTCTGATTCCTCTATTTTTCTGAGTTTTTCTGGAAAACTGTTGTTTTTTTCCAAACTCGTCTTCTGAGTTTTTTCTGGAAACTATTTTCTTTTCCATCTTAAACTCTTTTTCATGTCTACGATGCCTGTTCCCGAGAGCTGGAAACCTCTTCTGGCCCATCCTTGCTGTACCACCCCCGAAAAACTAGAGAGGTGGAAGAAAAAATTCTTTCTTCCCTCTTACGCTGTGACCAGGCTGCCTCGTTCTAGCCATTTTGCTTTTTCAAACCACGGTGACGAGGTTACCGTCTTCCGAGCCCAACTGAAGGCCGGACTTCGGTATCCTCCCCCGAAGGTGGTTTGCGAGTTCTGCCAATTCCATGGCATTGCTATGAACCAGCTTCACCCGAACGCGTACTACTATTTTAACGCCTACCTCTGCATGTGTGGCGTGTTTGGCATAGAGCCCCACTTCATCATTTTCATGCAGTACTACAAGCTCTACATGGTCCCGAAGGGTGGCTTCTATTTCCTGCTGCCTCGGGGATCCGGGAGCAAAAAATTCACCTTCACCTTCGACACGAAGGATAGCTGGCGGGGGTGGCAGCCTAAGTTCTTTTTCCTGAAGGTGGATAAGAACTTGTCTGGTGTCCCAACCAGATGGGCTCAGGGAGTGCTGAACGCAGACGTCGTTGATCCGAGGATGCTGCTGACCCCACTGTTGGCTTCCGTGTTCGCGGATTTCGACGCCCGCATTCGGGCAGTCGCTGACTGGGTTCCCGAGGTCTCTCCTCGTGCTCTTTACCCCTTTCCTATCAACTGGAGGTTGATGACCGAAGAAGTCCTTCGGGAGCTGAAAGTGGTTAAGGAGCATGAGACTGACCTCAATATGCCCGCTCCCGCCATCGCCGGGAAGGACTCCTGGCTGGTCAAGCTCCTTAAGGGGGAGACTTCTTTCGAATCTTTTGCCGAAAGTGAGTAATCTTCCACCCCTTTATATTTTTTCCTCGGACGTACGCTGATATTTCTTCTCTTTTTCAGAGATGGGCGATGGGGCTGCCGCCTATTACAAGGCCCTCTTTTCTGGCCAAGTGGAGAAGGGGGAGCAGACAAAGAAGGCGGCTTCCCGAAGAAGGAAGTCGACAGGGGCGGGGCCCTCGGCGAAGCGAGCTAGGAAGGCTGTCCAGCCTCCTCAGCCAGAGCTTTCGGAAGAAGAAGCTGGTGAAGAGGCTGGTCTTGTTGAAATTTCACCGGCCGAGGTCCACGCCACTTCCACCGAGGTGCCTCCTCTCGACCTCGAGGGCCCCAGAAACACTGTAGTGGTAGAAGTACCTACTGCCGAGGAGCGGTATCGGCAGAAGGGTAAGGGTCTTTCTACCGAGGGGCCCGAGGATCCCGAGGACACTATCTCCGAGGTTCCCCCAGGTATGCCTTCAGGCAAAGTTCAGCTCCTTTGCTTTTCGCGAATTTTTCTTCTACTCCTAACTTCCTTCTCACTTTCAGAGGAGCCTCTTACTGCTGGCTGGAGGGCCATTCATGAGAGGAAACGGGCCCTTCGCGATGCCAAAATCCCTGAGGGGAAGATCCCCTTGGAGCCCTTTTGGACAATCACGGAGGATATGAATTTGTTCTCCGACGATTGTCCAAAAATGACAAAGGAGATTTGGAAGGGGATGACCACTGACGCCTCCTTCCGGGCCATTGCGGCGACTCACCCGAGGGATAATACCTTCGCCGCAAAAGTCACCGGGCATGCTGCTCAGGTATAGTCTTTACACTCTTTTTCCTCAATTTTCTAAGTGTTTAGACTTGTACTAACCTGGACTTTTGCCTTGCCGTAGCTGCTGGAGTACGCTAGTTACCTCCGCGTTCGGGTGGCCAGAGAGGCTGCCTCCAAGGATGCGACTTCACGGGAACTCAGTGAAGCGAAGGCTTCGCTTGCGAAGCTGGGCGCCAGCAACCAGCAGCTGGCAGCGGATTGTTCTCAGCAAATCGCCGCCGTTCGGGAGGAGTTCTCGAAGAAGAGAGAAGAACTTGAAAAGAACTCCTCTCGGAAGATTGCCGACCTCGGCGACCAAGTAAAGGGGCTGCTCGCCGCCAACGGAGATCTTGTCAAGGACAAGGCTATTTCTGACAGTCTTGCGGCGAGGTTGACGGATGAGAACAATGCTCTCCGAGCCGAGGTCGAGGCTCTGAAGAAGGAGTCCGGAGGGACGCTGGGGATAAGCGAGCTGGAGGAGGAGATTGCTGAGCTGAGGGACGAGCTCAACGACCTTGGCGTTAAAAAACATACTTCTGATCAAATGGCCAAGGTCGCCTTTCAGGACGGCTTCTGCCTTGCTCGGCACCAAGTCCTGCAGAGGTTCCCAGATTTGGACCTCTATTTTCTGGAGGGCCTAAATATTCCTGAGGGACCTCGGTGGCAATGGTCCAAGGTCGAGCATCTAAAGCTTCTGGTCTTCGTCCGCCCGGCTCTCCCTAGTTTGTTTTAGGGCTCCTCTTATTTTTCTCCTTTGTGCTCCTTCTTTGGGCACTTCTTTTGTAAGGCAGCGTTTGCTCTAAATGAACAATCTTTTGGCTAAGTCCTTTCTTGCAAGTTTCTTCATTTCCACTGTCCCGAACACGTTTGCTCAAGAGACTTTCGGAAAACCTGCAACCAAAGAAACTTTTTAACTTCCTTTGTCCCGAGTGTGCTCGCTCAAGAGACTTTCTGGAAAGTTTGAAAAAATTTGGCTAAGTCTTTTGCAGGCTTTTTGTTCCCTTTTATCCCGAACATGTTCGCTCAAGGGACTTCGGAAAACCTTCAGCCAAATTTTTCTGTCTTCCTATTGTCCCGAGCATATTTGCTCAAGGGACTTAGGAAAATTTTCACGAGATTGCTCATTTCCCTTTTTCCCGAGCACGTTCGCTCAAGGGTGTTCGGAAATTACCTCTGCTTTTGTTTTGGCGTGTACTTTTGCGAGATTCTTGCTTTCCCTTTTTCCCGAGCATGTTCGCTCAAGGGTGTTCGAAAAATTTCCTCTGTACTGATTATGCCGAGTACCTTTGCAAGATTCTTGTTTCCCATTTTTCCCGAGCATAGTGGCTCAAGGGACTTCGGGAAGTCACATCTGCTTTTTTCGTGGCGAGCACCTTCGCGGAATTCTGTCTTGGACAATTTGGTATACTTAAAAAATTTTCTCAAGACGATTCTTCTCCAGACCATTCTGTACTTAGAATATTTCTTGTACAATATATCTCCTCCGCTCAACCTTAGGCGTAGAATTTTTTCAAGGCGTCTGAATGCCAAGTGTTTTTCAATTCTACGCCTTCGGCGTCGCCAAGCTTGTACACGCCTTTTCGTACTTCGGCGAGAACCAGATAAGGTCCTTCCCAATTTGCGCGAAGTACTCCGTGAGATGGCCTTCGGGGTGCAAAGTCGGCCTTTCGGAGAACGAGGTCTCCTTTTTTTATTTCTTTTGGCCTGGCTTTTAAGTTGATAGCCGCGGCCACTATTTGCTGGAAAGCTTTTCTTCTCAGCTCGGCTATTTGTCTGTGTTCGGCCACAAGGTCGAGCTTAGTTCTCAGACCGAGGTCGTTTCTGCCTTCATCAAATACTTGCACCCGTACTGAAGGCTGAACTATCTCTATTGGGATAATGGCCTCTGTTCCGAAGACGAGTGAGAAGGGAGTTTCCCCTGTGGCTCTTCGTGGCATCGTTCGGTAGCTCCACAATACTCTTTGGAGTTCTCCTGGCCATTTCCCCTTGGCTTCCCCAAGTCTCTTTTTCAGGCCATCTTTTATGGTCCTGTTTGATACTTCCACCTGCCCATTGCTTTGGGGGTGAGCTACTGGGGCGAAGTGCATCTTTATTCCGAGGTCGCTGATGAATTCCTGGAATCCTTTGTCTATGAACTGGGATCCATTATCAGCTACTAGTACCCTCGGTATGCCAAATCTGCATACGATGTTCTTCCATACGAACTTCTGCACTTCTTTTGCCGAGATAGTTGCTAGTGGTTCTGCCTCTACCCACTTTGAGAAATAGTCCACTGCTACCATGCAGAATTTCACGCCTCCGGGCGCTGTGGGGAGTGGCCCAATAAGGTCTATACCCCAGACTGCAAAGGGCCAAGGATAGTCTGCCGACGCTACCATTTCCGAGGGTATCCTCTGGATTTTTGCATGTCTCTGGCAACTACCGCACTTCTGGACGAACTGCCTTGCGTCCTTTCTCAGGGTAGGCCAGAAGTATCCTTGGCGGAGTATCACTGCTGCAAGGGCATCAGTTCCAATGTGCGAGCCGCACATGCCTTCGTGAACTTCTTTGAGGACCATCTCAGTATCCTCTTCGCCCACACATCTCTGCAGCGGATTTGCATATCCTTGCCGATATAACTCTTCACCAATCAGGAAGAATCTTCCGGCGCGTCTTCGCAGTCTTGCAGCAATGCCGGTGTCTTCGGGAAGCTCATTCTCTGCGAGGTATCTCTTTATGGGGTCCTTCCACCCTGTTCCCGAGGTCATTACGCTTAGCACGGAGATGCTTGGATGGTCTAGCACCTCGGTGTATGTTTTGGAGTTCGCTAAGCAATCTGCCTCAGTGTTATTCCGCCGGGGTACATTTTTGATCCGCACGGCGTCAAACTCTTGGATGAGTTTTGTTACCAGCTCGTGGTATTTTGCCAAGATTGGGTCCTTCACCCCATAATCTCCTGCCGTCTGCCGAACTACCAGCTGGGAATCGCTGTGAGCCCTTAAGTTTCTCACGCCAATCTTTCTGGCCAAGCGTAATCCCGCTATGAGGGCTTCATACTCAGCCACATTATTGGTGACGTTGAAGCTGAACTTGATAGCCTTCATCACCTCTAGGCCTTCGGGTCCTCTGATAACTATTCCAGCTCCCTGGTGTTCGGACCCCGAGGCTCCGTCAACATGCAAGGTCCATTCTGGCTCACCTTCTTTCGGATCTGAGTGGTTCTCCTCAGTGGTGGGTATTTCGGCGATAAAATCTGCCAATGCTTGGGCTTTTATGGCCTTCTGAGGCTCATACGTGATTTCGTGTTCGCCAAGCTCTATGCACCACTTGGAGAGCCTTCCCGAATGATCAACTCTCTTCATAACATCCCGTAGTGGTAGACTACTTCGGACGATGATGGGGTGAGCCTGGAAATATGGTCGCAGTCTTCTTCCTGCAAGCACCAAGGCGTATATAGCTTTTTGAAGCAAAGGGTACCTGACTTCGGCGCCATGCAGGGACTTGCTGACGTAGTAGACCGGCCATTGTTTCGGCCCTTCTTCTTTCACCAGGACCGAGCTCACGGCCTTTTCTGTGACGGCGAGGTACAGTACAAGGGGTTCTCCCTCCCGAGGTTGTCGTAGAGTCGGCAGGCTGGCCAGGTAGACTTTGAGTTCTTCCCAGGCCTTTTGGCAATCTTCATCCCAAGGACGATCATTTCTTCCGAGGTCGCCTTCCATCTTTGCTGCCTTTGTGAGGACTTTGAAGAAAGGTCTACACCTATCTCCGTACCTGGAAATAAACCTGCTCAGAGAGGTTATTCTTCCGGTTAGTCTCTGCACGTCTTTGACTGTGGCAGGAGTTCGGAACTGAAGCAGAGCCTTAATCTTTTCAGGATTGGCGTCGATGCCTCTTTCGGATACCATGTACCCAAGGAATTTTCCCGAGGTCACGCCGAAGATACACTTCTCGGGAATAAGGCGAATCCCGAAGGCTCTGAGCTTGTGGAAGGTTTCCTCCAAATCTGCAACGTGGTAGTTGGGCAGCTTGCTTTTGACTATCATATCATCAACATATACCTCCATGTTTCTCCCCATTTGGTCCTTGAAGACCTTGTTCATCAGTCTCTGGTAAATGGCTCCTGCATTTTTGAGCCCGAAGGGCATTCTGACATAGCAGTACGTTCCTCCCTCGGTGATGAAGGCAGTTTCTCTTCATCTTCGGGGTCCATCCTTATCTGATGGTAGCCGCTGAAGGCATCTAGGAAGCTCAGGAGCCCGTATTCGGCCGTTGAATCTACCAGTTGATCTATTGGCGGGAGGGGAAATGAGTGTTTCGGGCAAGCATCGTTCAAGTTTCTGAAATCAATGCACATCCGGAGTTTGCTGCTACCTTCATTTGTGGCGATGACCACGTTGCTTAACCATTCGGGGTATTTTACCTCCCTGATAACTTCAGCATCCAATAGGCGCTGGACTTCGGTTTTCACGAAGTTGCTTTTGTGGGCTGAGATGCTTCGTTTCTTTTGCCTGATAGGTTTTGCTTCCGGGCTTACTTTGAGGCTGTGCTGTATTATGCCAGGGTTCACTCCTGGCATGTCTTTCGGCGAGTAGGCAAACAGATCTTTATTTTTCAGCAGAAAGGATACAAGATTTTCCTTGTCACCTTTGGCCAAGCTCTTCCCTATTCGGGTAGATTGTCCTGGGACAAGATCTACTGCTTCCATTTCTGCTTCTGCGGGATCTCCTTCTTTGCCTTTCTCCTGCGCCTTTGCCTCCACCGTTTGTGTAGAGTTGTTTTCCGGAGCCTTTCGTGCTTTTACAAACACCTTTCTTACCTCGGCTTGGTCGATGAAGACCTCTGCATCTCCATCCTTGGTGGCGAATGTGACAGTCAAGTACTTCACATCGGGGCGAATGTGCAGGTTCCCCTGAGTCTGCCTTCCAAGGATGGCATTGTACGAAGACGGGACATCCATGACGATGAATCTTGCCATTGTGGACGCGTACAACTCAGCTGCTCCGTCTACCGAAGTGCCTTTCATCATCAAGGGGAGGTCGATCCATCCGAGAAAGGGTAGTTCGGATGGCCCAACGCCGAAGGTGGGCGTGGTGACAGGTTTAAGCTCGCTGCTGGAGATGCCCAAGCTCGGCAGTAAGTGCGAGAATAGGACGTCAGCATTTGAGCCATCATCAAGCAACACTCTCTTGACGTCACAGTTCCCTATTCTCGCCACTATCAGCAGCGGGTCGTCGTGGGGGAAGACGACGGTGGAGCCATCTTTGCAAGCCAGTTTCTTTGATGGACTTTCATACTCCATAACTGTAATTTCTCTGGCCTTCCGCTTTCTTTCCGAGGATGGGAGCCCCGTGGTGATGGTTTGGATGACCCCTACTGGAGGTGGAAGGCGCCTTTTTGGACTTCTGTTTCTCCGCCTGTCGGAGTCATAGTCCTCGTTTTCGGCCCTCTCTTCCTCCTCTTTTCTGCCTTTTGGGGAGGGCATCCGCAGGTATTTGCGAAGTTGGCCCTGTTTGATCAGCGACTCTATGTACTTCTTCAGCTGGAAGCAGTCTTCGGTGTCATGACCGTGGTCGCGATGAAACTGGCAGAACTTCTTGGCATTCTTCTTATTATCGGCGGCCATGGCCTTTGGCCGCCGAATCTGCGTCCCTTGCCTTTCCGGCGCCATGAGAATGTTGGTCCGTTTCGTGCTCAAGGGCGTGAAACTTTGAGGTTTCCTTCCTCGCATTCGTCGTGGTCGGCCTGTGTGTTCAGAAAGATGCCGAGCTTGCTGACTGGACCCTTCGGCGCGGTGATGATCAGACTTCGGCCCCACCATCCTCAATTCCTCGGCTGTCATGTGCTGCTCTGCCCTTCGGTAAAATTCTCCGAGGGTCTCCGGGGGGTCCTTTGAGAACTCGTAGAATAGCTGTGAGTCACGCCGAAGGCCCCGTGTCATAGTGAGGATGCGGATTTTGGGCCAGAAGTCCGGGACGCTGAGTGCTTCCCTGTTGAATCGTTCGACATAGTCTCGGATTGTCTCTCCATTTCTCTGCTTTATGTCGAACATCTGCACAGGCATTTTGGCCGTCGGCTTGCTCCCAATGAACTGCTGGGTGAAGGCTGTGGACAACTCCTGGAACTCAGTGATAGTCCCTGGGGGCAAGGAATTGTACCATGCTATTGCTGGGCCCGTGAGGGTGACTTCGAAGCATTTGCACATGGTAGCGTCATCAGCTCCGTGCATTATCATGCTCCGTCTGTACTTCATCAGATGGGCCTGTGGATCAGTACGGCCATCATAGATCTCCAGCCTAGGCACTCTGAAGTCGCCTGGCATAGCTGCCTCAACGACGGCGCGAATAAACGGGGAGTCATCTTCGCATAATGCCCCCGACAGCCTGTCCCAAACGGGTTTTCTGGCCACTTGCTTCTCCACTCTGTCCAGCTGTGCCAATATCCTTTCCATAAGCACAGTGGCGCTAGGACCATTTTTGCGGGAGGGAGATCGACGGCGCCTCTTTGGGGAGCGAGTTCGGCGCGGAGGGGTCAGGGACCTCGCCTCGGGCGACGAACCGCTTCGCTGTGAGACTCTCGGTCGCTTGGACCCGGTTTGTCCCACAGGCCATTTCCCGAGGGCTATATCTTCTGTCGATGATTCTCCGTGAGGCTCTCCACTTCCTAAACTGCAGTATGTAGACTTGAGGCTACTCTCCCGAGGGCGTGCTGATGAGGAGGGTTTCTGGGCCTGTGACTGCTGTGGCCATCTTCGGTTGATCTGCTGAGTCATTTCAGCAACGACCGAGCGCTGAAAGTCCCTCAAGAAGCTCATGGTGATTACCAGAGGGCTGTCTTCCTCGGGCGTAGAAGTCTCTGGGAGTGTCTGCTCAGCGGCCGATTGTATCTCAGGCGCGGACGAGGACCTTGGGAGTCCCTTGTCCTTAGAACGCCGAGTCTCAACGACGGCGATTTGCGAGTGGGTTCCCACAGACGGCGCCAAATGATGGCCTGGGGCCTCATCGTTGTGAGTCATGATGACTGTTGAAGAGACTTCTAGGAGGAAGAACGCCTGGAAGGTGGATCGCCCCAAGGAGAGTACCTGAAAAGCTGGTAAACAGGGTTAGGAGGCCCCCGGAGTGTTTTTCCGGGGGGAGAGCCTCCGACGCCCAAGTCAGTGGTGGCTGGAAAAAGGAGAAAGTCACTAGCTCAAAGAGAAAGGCAGAAAAGTCTCGCCTGGTATTTTCTCAGAGTGTGGGAGCTGTATCTCCGGCCAACCAACCTCCTGTCAAGTATTTATTTCCTGTATATATAGGAATACCTAGCTCGTTCAGATCATGACACGTGTGCGGTCGGATGCTCCTGAACTTCTGGGCGTAGGGGACAGATAGTTGGTAACCAGACGGCCTCGAGCCTTGTGCTGAGACGGGCCATGATGTGATTCTGATGGCGTCTGCGCGTCAGGGCGGCTTTTTACGTCTGTGGTGGGACGTGTCAGAGGCTTCCTTAAATGCTTCCATAAATGCTCCTGCCGTACTCCCGAGGTCCCTGGGCGCGGTCGTCCTCTAGTTCGGACAGAGCCTCTTCGGGAAGCATACCCTCAGTTCGGGGGTTCCCAGTTCCAGGGGGTTCCGCCTTCGGGGATATCATGTTCGGGCAGCAATGTCTGGTGCCACATTTCCGAAGGCGCGCTGTTCACAACCTTGGGGGGCGAGTAGAGTCCTCAAGTTTTACTGGCGTGTCGAGGCTCGGAGCTCTCCGGCTATCTCCCGAGGTGCATGATTCCACCTGTTCCCGGGAAGCGCCAGTTCTTCTGGCCATTGTTGTGGCAGGGTGTTCGGCCAGATTGAGGCGATAGCGTTTGGCTATCAAGTGGCATACCCACTACAAAATCCATAGAGATGGATCCCCATTTCCTCTCAGGTATGGGTAAGCTCTGCAGCTTCCCCCCTGGCTTTTGATGCTCCACCTTTACTTGTTGACAGGTTTCACAACTTGCAACAAATGTGTTTATATCCTTCCTCAAATATGGCACCAAAAATGTACTCTGAGTGCATGATACATTTTTGTGGCTCCTGGGTGCATACCCAGCTTACTAGAGTGTGCCTCCTCTAGTATTTGAATTCTTAGGTTGTTCTTTTCAAGCACATACAACCTATTATGGAAATACAACATTCCCTGCTTGAAGGAAAAACCCTGGAATAGTTCTCCCTACTTTTACCAGAAATCAACTCTAGCTTTTCATCACCAGCTTGAGCTTCCTTAATAAGCTCTTTCCATTCTGGTGTAATAGTGAGTACCTTAAGCTGCTTACTTTCTTCAGCCAACCACTGGTTTGCTAGCTGAGTAACATTCAGGCTTTCGGCCTTATGCTCAGTCTCACCTCCTTTGAGTATTCGAGTATAGTTTCTACTCAAAGCATCTGCCACCACATTGGCCTTCCCAGCTGTGTACTCAATTATACAGTCAAAATCCTTTATGTATTCCAGCCACCTTCTTTGTCTCATATTCAAGTCCTTCTGAGTGAATAGATACCTGAGACTTTTGTGGTCTGTGTACACTTGGAATTTATTACCAAGCAAATAGTGTCTCCACTGCTTCAGAGCAAAGACTATAGCAGCTAGTTCCAGGTCATGCACTGGATATTTCTTCTCATGTGACCTCAACTGTCTGGACCCAAAAGCAATGACTTGTTTTTCTTGCATCAAAACACAGCCAAGTCCCACATGAGAGGCATCTGTAAACACCTCATACTCCTTTTCAGGATCAGGCAGGACTAATACAGGAGCTGTTGTCAGCCTCCTTTTAAGCTCTTGGAAAGCTTTCCTCACATTGGGGTTCCCAGACAAACTTCTGGTTCTTTCTGGTTAACTGAGTCATAGGAGCTGCTAAGACAGAGAATTTTGGCACAAATCTCCTGTAGTAGCCAGCTAACCCCAGGAAGCTTCTGACTTCCCTTACACACTGAGGCTGCTTCCAATCAAGGATTGATCTTACCTTTTCAGGATCTACAGCCAATCCTTGATCATTTATTATATGACCCAGAAATCCAATTTCCTTGGTCCAAAACTTACATTTACTCAACTTTCCATACAGCTGGTGTTCTTGGAGTAATCCAAGCACTACTTTAAGGTGTTCCCTATGGTTTTCCTCATCCTTGGAATATACCAAGATATCATCAATGAACACCACTACAAAGTGGTCCAGGTGTGCCCTGAACACTCTCTGCATCAAATCCATAAAGAATGCAGGTGCATTAGTGAGTCCAAATGACATAACTGTATATTCAAAATGACCATACCTAGTCCTGAAAGCGGTCTTAGGTATGTCCTCCTCCTTCACCCTTAGCTGGAAATATCCAGACCTCAGATCAATTTTAGAGAACACTCTTGCTCCTTTTAGTTGATCAAACAAATCTTCTATTCCTGGTAGAGGATACTTATTCTTTATGGTCAATGCATTCAGCTTCCTGTAGTCAATACATAATCTGAGGGTCCCGTCCTTCTTTTTCACAAATAGCACTGGTGCTCCCCAAGGGGATACGCTGGGTCTTATGAACCCTTTCTCCAGCAGTTCATCTAACTGCTTCCTGAGTTCTACCATCTCAGGCACTGCCATTCTGTATGGAGCTGTAGACACTGGTGCTGCTCCTAGCACCAGCCTAATTTCAAACTCCACCTCCCTTAAGGGTGGTAAGCCAGGCAAGTCTGTAGGAAAGACTCCTGGGAAATCCTGAACCACAGGTATCTCCCTGAGTTCATCAGATGTTTCCTGGTTATTCAGTACCAGGCAGTCTTGCTCAATTTCTGGAGTTATCATCTCCAGCACTCTTATATGGCAGTCCATAGCCAAATCCAAAGGCTTCTCCAACTCAAACTCTGTTCCGCCAGGCAGTAATAATTTCCTGGCTGGGCAATCAATAATGACTTGGTTTTCTTCCAACCAATTCATACCCAATATCACATCATACCCGTGGGTCTCCAATACTATGAGGTTTGTCCTCAGTTTCAGCTTGCCTATCTGTATCTCACAGTTTTCTACCATGTAGTAGGCAAACAAAATTTCATTGCCAGCTGTTCTTACCAAGTACATGTTGTCCATATACTTTACCTCTAATTTCATGGCTGTCACCAAGCTAGTAGCTATTATAGATAAGGAAGCCCCAGTATCAAATAAAACAGATACTAATTGACCATTGAGATAAAGTTTACCTTTCAAGGCCTTCCTTCTAGTCCTTTGCTGACTAGTCTCCCTCTCAGCTTCCTCGGTCTCAGGTGGCTCTTGTCCTCCCCTGGCAGGCTCCAGCTGAAACACTCTCCCTGGAAATGTACCAGGCCTCCTTTGCTCCTGAGGAGCTCTGGTTGCTGGCCTCCCACCTTGGGCTGGCCCCTGAGTCCTCAGTTGGGGCATAGGCAACTGTCCCTTAGGTCCCCTGGGTTTAAAAGTTCTCAGCAATTTCTTACTGCCTTCACCCTTTTTTGGGCAATCCCTCACCCAGTGGTCTGGGGCACCACAGCCATGACACCCTGTGGAAGCCTTAAAGCATGGCTTATTGCCATGGAACTTCCCACAAGTGTTGCATTGAGGACCATATGGTGGTGATTGTGGTCCTCTATTTCTCCTGTTCTCCTTTCTGCTTCCTCCTGTTTCCCTCTCCTCTCTCGGCCTTTTTGACATCTGGCCCTTCTTGGTTCCACTGCTACTACCTGGCCCACTCTTCATTTGCTCCTGAGACTCCTGCTCCAGAGCAAATGCACTCTGCATCACTGTGTAATAATCTCTAGCTCCAATGGCTCTAAGAATTTGTCTCAGCTCAGGTCTCAAACCCCTGATGAACCTTTTGGTCCTTAGCTCCTCATGTCCTTCATATTGAGGGGCATACCTGATCAGGCTGTTGAACCTCTGCTCATACTCCAGTACACTGAGGTTCCCCTGATCCAGCTGATCAAATTCAACTTGTTTCTGGTCTCTTTGTGCTTCACTTACATATTGCTACCGAAACACCCTGATAAAATCAGGCCACCTCATGGACCTCCTCCTGTCTGGATGTCTCCTCAAATTTCTCTCCTGGTAGCTCCTCTGTATTGCTCTCCACCAGAGTTCTGCATTCCCCTCTAGCCTGAAAGTGGCTAGCAATACACTCTGGGTGGAAGTAACCTCCATTCTCTCCAATATCTTTTCTAGCTGATATAGCCAGAACTCAGCCTCCTCTGGGTCACAACCCCCTCGGAACACTGGAGGTTTCAGTGCCAGAAACCCCTCCAACTGGCCCTCCTTCAGTCCTCCACTGCTGTGCCTTTTCTTCCTCCCTTCTCTGCTACTAGATTTACCTCTGGATGACCTGCTTGATCTGCTTCTAAGTGTGGTCTCCTCAACAGAGGGTTCAGTCCCCCTGGAGTATATGTATGCATCCCTCTCCTCAATATCTGGACTGTCATCCTCCTCTTCCTCCTCAATCCTGGGTTCCTGTCTTACCTCAGACCTCAGCCTCCTGGCTCTGGGATGTCTCCTTTCTTCATCTGCCTCTTCCTCCTCTTGGTTACATCCAGCTCGGCTGGACTGGTCATAACTCTCTGGCTCTTTGCCAGGCCTTCTTCTCCTTCTTCCACTCCCTTCTGCCTCCACTGGTTCCACTTCTTCCTGGTTCTGGGCTTGGCCTCTAGCCAAGGATTGCATTCCCAGCACTAGTTGAGCCACTGTGGCATGTAGTGACTCCATCATCACTTCCATTCTTTCTTGTCTGTCTCTGCTTCGCCCAGGTATTTGGTACCTGGCAGTGGGGTCTTCAGCCCCAATATGACCCATTTCTCCTGCCTGGGTCTCAGGCACATCATCCTGCAATCCCTCTTCATGATGGGCTGCAGTTTCTTCATCTTGTCTCAGGGAACTTCTATCCCTGCCTCTTGTTCTCATCCTGCACTTTCAATTGCAGATATTCACAAATATCCAAAATAACACAAGTCTTATTTGAGTTAGCCCTAAAGGGAACACTGTCTAGGCTTAACTCTGATTGCACTAACAAAGCAGGCTCTGATACCAAACAAAGCCTGTCACACCTCACACAGGCCCTGGCCTGTGAGTCCCCAACTTATCTCACAAGCCCAACTAAGGATTGGGCATCTAGCCCTCGGCCTAACCAACATGATTGACTTTAAGTCTTATTTTCTTAAGGTAAAGGGCCTGGGAGGTGGCCCAGGTGGCTTTTAAACCAACTAGTAACTACTTGCAGCGTAAGTAAGGCCCAAACCACTTTTACTTGCATTACAAGCAAGGCAACAAAAATGCAGCTTTCAGTGCATACTTGGTGTGCAATCAAGTGTGCTATCTATATGGCAACCAAGAAGCCCACAGAGTTGGTTTAGGATTTGAAAACCACAAGATATAATGCATGAAGCTCTCGGCCAAGCAAACATACATACATAGGTGCACCTCAAATTTGCAAGGTCAAGGCCAACCATATCGCTTACGTGCCAAACTTTGGCCTATAATACTCATAACACCAAACCATACACATAAACATCCATAGTCATACATAACTTGGCATACAATATCCTCCAAAATATTAGCATCATCTAGGTATCCGAGACTACAATATACACAACCAAAAGTGTAGTCTACCTAGCAAATAACATGGCTAAAATGCCAAGCACCCATAAGTTGTTCATGCCAAGTTAAGTACAAACCGAGACCCCAAATCCTAATCCTCAAACATCACCTTAAGGATCCCATACAAGAGCACACACTACAGCACCAAACCCACGGCCATGTTCATGGTCATAAAGGTGAAAAGCAAAACCAGAGCTAAAGTCCAGATATCCATGCTCTCCTAGACAGTTCCCAC
Source organism: Aquilaria yunnanensis (assembly GCA_039654915.1). Lineage (NCBI taxonomy): Eukaryota > Viridiplantae > Streptophyta > Magnoliopsida > Malvales > Thymelaeaceae > Aquilaria > Aquilaria yunnanensis. The sequence continues at coordinate 39,010,056 of CM077594.1, read as the reverse complement.
TCTACAGCCTGCAAGCTTAAACCATAAGTCTCGGCCAACGCACAATAAAACTTGCATAAAATGCTAAAGTGTCAAGCCAAGCACACATTGGCACATACCTTAGCGACAAAGCAATTAAACACTAAGTGCACACACAAGGCAGCTTAGCACTACTCAGGCTGAATATCCTTGCCTGAAAAATTTAAATGGAGAATGGGCAGTGAGATTAACTCAATAGGATTCACTTATATATATAAACCCAACTCTTAAAAGAGTTTATTTAGTTAAGCCGAGTAAACACTCAAGGCTTAACCTCCAATTGATTAGCTCAACCTGCAAAACAAACACAAAGACAAGAAAAGCAAGTATAGCCATCTACAATTAACCATAATGGGGGTTAGCATGCACAAGAAATCACCAAAGCACACAAGTACTCACACACACTTCTCCAAGTTGCTCTCGGCCATATAAGCCATACATGTACCCGTGTGCAATCCTTGCACATAACCTTACCAATATCATTCCATATGGAGCTCCCAAAATGCCAAGCAAATAGGCCACATTCACTTGCATTTTTAGTACATGTTCTATAGTCAATTAGCTAATCAACATTGCAACCACATATAACCAATAAGCCCATCAAGCAACTAAGATCACATGGCAGATTTTTAACCATCACTTAGCCGCCTTAACACTTGAACCATGGCATACATTACCAAGCGTACTCAAGTGTAGTGAACCCTACCTCAAGCTCTCGGTCTCCAATAGAACTTCAAGTGTCCAAGTGCCCTTCAACCACAATGCCTACCATAATAAGGCATAACCATTAACAACATAATCCATGGACCAAATACCATGTTTTCAATGAAGGACATCATTAACTAACACTTGGAAGCTCTCGGCCATATAAGCCAAAATACCAAAACATAATCTGCCCATTAATCCCATATACTATAATTCACCATAAACACCAATGAACACTATCCATGGCATACATGCCAAGTAAACAAGTGAGATATACCATTTCACTTCAATCCAAGCTTTCGGCCATAACACATATTTTCACATAGCTGCATTTTTTTCAATATACCAATTCAGTAAATGGATACCCAAACAACTAGTGAACTCACTCATGGCACAATTACCGTGCACATAAGCTAAATTCCAAGTTAACACCCAATTTCATCCTCTCGGCCATAGTACCCATTTCACATACTCATGTTCCTCATTCATTTCATTCCTTTATACACACACCAATGCATCATTAGGCATGGTTCATGGCGTCAATGCCATGTAAACAACAATTGATCATGAGTTACCTCCAATCTCACTTTCGGCCAAAGCACAACTTGCACACACTTGGTGTTCTTCGTCCAACCAACCTATCACAAGGTTAAACACTCATCAATAAGCATCACACATGGATTAATTTCCATGAATTCCAAGAAGAACACCAAGAACACACATCCAAGACTTTCGGCCATACTAGGTTTCTCACCAAGCATTTCAATGCTTAATTTTTTTCCCAAGCTCAACAACGAAATGAGCATCCAATATCCTTGTTCATGGAAGAAATTACCATGGATTCAAGGAAATCAAGGTTACCTCAAGAACCCTAGCTCAATTGGCTCGGCCTTCACCAATCCTTCATGAACAAAGCTTGATTCCAAGCAAGCGCAAGGCAAATCCCTCTTTCCAAGCTTGAATCCGCCCAAAAGCTCAAGAACTTTGGATTTAGAAGCAAGATTGTGAAGGAACTCTCTCTAGGTGCTCTCGGTTTCACAAGCACAAAGGAAGCCCGAAATGAACAAGTCTTAGCTTGTTTCGGCCGAGTACATTGCTTTTAGTTAGCCAAAATGCTAACTTGGCTTCCATTTTCTTGCATGGCTCATTAAAGCCCTTAAGTCCACTTATGCACAAGACCGCCACTCCATTTTGTATGTACATGGACACTTAAGTCCACACATGGCTCAAATTGCCAAGCTAGTAAACAACACAAGTACCTGTGTGTCATAAACTCACATGCATAACCGGCCATATAACCAACATTAGGACTAGTTAGTTTAACTAGTAACTAGTGAATAGTACCCTAGTGGTAGACAAGAATTTGACTAGTAATCATTGTTGTCTCCCACAAATGGTCTAGTTTTGCACTAGCCATTATAGAATTTTGCATGGCTCTCAATACCATCTTTAAACTTGTGGTTTCACTTATACCACTTAAATTGATGCACAGTTCGGTCCTCTTTCTTAATTTTCTGTCAGTATTCCAAATGTACATTTCCCATGTGCAATTAAGTCCTGAAAGTCTCCTGTTTTGCACATAGGCCACTGTGCCAGTCTCCACGAGTCCTCTTTCTTAATTTTCTGTTTTCTCTCATTTTTCCTTGGTTCTCCTTGGCCTAAGCCAAGCACTTAGGAGGTGCCTAACAATGATATTCTCAAATATCCCTAGTCTAGTATTATTGTGGAGCGGGTTGCAATAATACATAATGACTAGCATATGTGGAGACTAATATGAAGCATGTAGTCTGCATATGGGTACAAGTTGAAGAACTTGTGTACTTGAGCGACCCACCATGAGAACACTACATGGATCGTTATATGAGTGTCATAAGTGATTCTCATAGTGATCGTGGTATATGTAGTCCTTCGACCTAAGATAATCAAGGTTCCCTACATGTGAGTCACATACTTTGATACTTTCCTTTGTTGCTCATAACTGAGTGAACTTGAAGGAGGTCATTGGGTATGTCACATATCATGTGGAGGGATTTGTATGATCAAGATGGGATTTGTCCCTCCTATGTAACGGGAGTGATATCTTCGGGCCCCTTAATAGAGTAAGACTTAAAAAAAGGCATGGCCATGCTCGGATGAGTTGATATATGATATCAATGTCATCAGTTTAAGTTGGTCTACTCGGTAATCAAGAAACCAAAGATTGGGCTATACGAGAGTGACACATTCCATGTCTCGTGCTTAGTCTTGATATCTTGGACAAAAGGACAATGGCATATATCGGTGATGATCATAAAGGTTTAGTTGAATCATCAACAATCTTGTCACTTGGGTAGCAATGATGTGTTGCTAGACACCGTTCATTGCTTATGATCATAAATGTGATTTATGATCATTGCCAACGTGGTAAGAGCCTATTGGGTCACACACATAGAGCTATTTGGATCATTAGAGTGCATGGCCTAATAATTTGGGTTTTGGTTTCACAATAATTTGATATTAATAATGGGCCCAATAGTTGAGCCATTATTAAGCTTGAAATTAAGGCCTAATTGGATTAGGGCTTTGAAACCCATTAAGCCTGGAAGTTGAGTCTCACTATAAATACAACTTTTAGTGAGAAATACCCAGGTCTCCTTGCCCTAGCCTCCCAAAAAGGACAACCGCACTCTTTTCTTGCTATTCCTTGGAGGATGCAAGCTAGCATTGCGAGTGCAAGAGAAACACATCTGCCGGGACGCGGTGGAAGCGTGGTGATCCTGAAACGCTCGTGTGGATACCATAGAGAGCTTGAACACATCAACTATTCAAATTTTTTGATTCGACTCTACAGTTGAGTGAGAGATCTTAACCGAAAATTAGGTATGAAAATTTTCAAACACCCGGTTTACCCCATTTCACTTGGATTCGGGAGGGTTTCGGTTAAATTCCACTACACTGTTTGGCTCCCGAAACCCAACAAAAAGACATTGATTACCTGCTATTTTCCCTAAGGATATCCTAGGCATGATTTCAGTAAGCAATTTCATGGCATTAACAAATTTCCTAACCATTATAGACACAGATGCACCAATATCAAATAGAACACTAACAAGTATGATGCCCATCGACATCTTCACTGTATGACATAGTGAGACTGGGAGGAACTTTTGGTGAGGGAGGAACGCCTGAACGAGAGACTTCCGAGGAGAGGTTGCCTAAAACACTTAAAGAATAAAGGTTAGGACTTCGCCGGAGTATTTTTCTAGGGAGGAGCCTCCGATGCCCAAGGCAGTATTTTGAAAGACTGGAAGTAGCAATAAGAATATGATAGATGAGTTTTTTTTCCCCTGAGAGCCCCTTACTGAGGCCTTTTCCCATATATATATAGGAGGGGGTGAATTGATAAATCTGCCTAATGTAATCCGCTCAGATTATGACACGTGTTCGGTCAGATGCAACCCGTACCTTCTGGCATAGGGGCCTCTACCTGGCTGCAGGCAATTCTGGCCAAAGGTCAAGGCTAGGGTAGGTCTATGTGACAGGACGTGTGCGGCGGTGGCGTGTCAGAGCATGTATAAGGGCGGCGTGTTGTGTACGAGGGTGGCATGTCAGAGGCTCCTTAATTGTTTCTGCCATACTCCTGAGATCCCTTTGGTAGAAGAGAACTGTTCGGAACAGGACGGCTCTCTTCCGAGATCATTTCAGTAATCCAGCAATCCCCTTGCCAAGGGTGGTCCCCTTCGGGGACGTTCTCCCCTGTCGATGGTGGTGAGTCTTTCTCTTCTGAAGCCGGTTCGATCACCTCACCGAGGATGGCGATGCACCGTATTCCCGAGGTCGGTACTGTCATTTTTGGGGTTGATGATAGATCGCCGAGGTCGGATTTCAAGGGGCCAGACCCCATGTTTTGTTGGGTTTCGGGAGCCAAACAGCGCAGTGGAATTTAACCGAAACCCTCCAGGATCCAAGTGAAACGAGGTAAACCGGGTGTTTGAAAATTTCATACCTAATTTTCGGTTGAGATCTCTCACTCAACTGTAGAGTCGAATCACAAAACCTGAACAGTTGACATGTTCAGGCTCTCTATGGTATCCACACGAGCCTCTCGGGATCACCACGCTTCCACCACATCCCGGCAGATGCGTTTCTCTTGCGCTCGCAGTGCTAGCTTACGTCCTCCAAGGAATTGCAAGAGAAGAGTGCGGCTGTCCTTTTGGGAGGCTAGGGCAAGGAGACCTGCGAATTTCTCACTTAAAAGTTGTATTTATAGTGAGACTCAACTTCCAGGCCTAATGGGTTTCAAAGCCCTAATCCAATTAGGATTTAATTTCGGGCTTAATAATGGCTCAACTCCTTGGCCCATTATTAATACGAAATTAAAGTGAAACCATAACCCAAATAATTAGCCCATGCACTCTAATGATCCAAATAGCTCTATGTGTGCGACCCAATAGGCTCTTGCCATGTTGGCAATGATCATAAATCACATTTATGATCATAAGCAATGAGCGGTGTCTAGCAACACACCATTGCTACCCAAGTGACAAGATTGTCGGTGAATCGACTAAACCTTTTTGATCATCACCGATATATGCCATTGTCCCTTTGTCCAAGATATCAAGACTAAGCACAAGACATGGAATGTGTCACTCTCGTATAGCCCAATCTTTGGTTTCTTGATTACCGATTAGACCAACTTAAACTGACGACATTGATATCATATATCAACTCATCGGAGCATGGCCATGCATTTTCTAAGTCTAACTCTATCAAGGGGCCCAAAGATATCACTCCCGTTACATAGGAGGGACAAATCCCATCTTGATCATACAAATCCCTCCGCATGATATGTGACATACCCAATGACCTCCTTCAAGTTCACTCAGTTACGAGCAACAAAGGAAAGTATCAAAGTATGTGACTCACATGTAGGGAACCTTGCTGATCTTAGGTCGAAGGACTACATATACCATGATCACTATGAGAATCACTTATGACACTCATATAACGATCCATGAAGTGTTCTCATGGTGGGTCGGTCCAGTACACAAGTTCTCCAACTTGTACCCATATGTAGACTACATATCTCATATTAGTCTCCACATATGCTAGTCATTATGTATTATTGCAACCCGCTCCACAATAATACTAGACTAGGGACGTTTAAGAATATCATTATTCTAGGGTTACAATTATGTTTATTACGTTACGCAGAAACAAAACAACAAACAAAATTGCTGGATTAATGCCTCAATAAAATATCATGACTCAATGTGCAAAAATACAATCATCTCATGATTGGCTTTTTGGGCACAACACTAACATTTTTTTTGAAGTCGGTGCTCGCGTTCCTTCTGGGTGATGCTCAACTTTCCGAGGGTGGTGCTTTGCCCAAGCTTATGGGTTTGAAGGGCGATAGCACTTCGGCTATCACATGACCCCCCTCGAAAAGTCGAAGTGGGACTTCGGCTCTAGAATCTCTGGGGGCACCTTACAGGACTCTCAGTAGGACACCGTACAAGGAGACACTTCGCCACCCAAAGGTGTGCCTTCCTTGCCGAGGCATCATTACTTGCCCTCTAGTTAGTCCCTTGGTGTTCTTAGGGTGCGCACTTTCTTTATTTTTACTTTTTCTATTGCAGGTTAGTGGACCGTCACATCTTGTAACCAGGAGTATCAGTTTGGATAGGCGTGCCGGGGTTTACGTGGTGTCAGAAAGTGTGTCCTCGTTCCACACGTTGGATGACACGTGGCACGCGATGATTAGGGGTAGTCGCGTCGGTTACACCAGCCGTGTCTTTTCACCTTCGAGGGATAATTATGGCGACGATTCGCCTTCACAGGGTAGTTATGACGACGATTTGGTTACCCTTCTTCGGTCTATATAAACCCTCCTTCCCCTCATGGCCCTCATTTGCTTTCCTTTACCTCTGTCTTGTTCTCATCTGTCTTCGAGCTCTTCCTTCTCTTTTTGCGGTGGTGCAAGCGGTGGAGCGATTTTCGGCAACCATTTATGAAGGTGTCTTCTAATCCTGACTTCGGCAAGCATTTTGCTTGGTTTCTCTTCCAGAGGTCATTCGGTCGTTTTGATTTCTATTTTGTCTAGTCTCCAAAGATTTTTTCTTTTTTCCCGAAGTCCTTTGACTCTATTTTTTGAAGTCATTTTCTTTTGCTGAACATGTCTTCCCTTGTCCCCCTTATGTCCATCCAACCCATTCCCGAGAGCTGGCAGCCTCTCATGTCTCACACCTATTGTTCCACTTCGGAAAAATTAGCGAAGTGGACAACTAAATTCTTTCTTCCCTCCTATGCCACTACCAGGCTGCCCCATCCCGGCCACTTCAGCTTCATGAACAAAGGTGACGAGGTTACCCTTTTTGGGGCCCAATTGAAGGCCGGACTTCGGTTTCCTCCGCCGAAGATGATTTGTGAATTTTGCCAATTCCATGGCATAGCCGTGAATCAGCTTCCGCCCAACTCTTACTGTTACTCCAACGCTTTTCTCTGCATGTATGGGGTTTTCAAGATAGAACCCCACTTCATCATTTTAATGCAGTACTACAAGCTCTATCCGGTCCCGAAGGGTGGCTTCTATTTCATGTTGCCTCGGGGTTTTGGGAGCAAAAAATATATGTTCACCTTTGGTACTACAGATAGTTGCCGAGGGTGGCAAAGGAAGTTCTTTTTCCTAAAGGTGGTGGAGGCATGGTCGGACATGCCGACTAGGTGGGCCCAGGGGAAGCTGGAGACGGACATTGTTGATCCTAAGAAGTTGCTAACTCCTGAGTTGGCAGTGAGGTTTGAGGACTTCGACAGCCGTATCCGAGCTGTCCCTGATTGGGATGCCGAGGTCCCACCGCGCTCCTTGTATCCCTTCACCATCTTCTGCCACTGACGGGAAGAAGTCCTTCCTGGTGATGCTCCTTCGGGGGGAGCTCTCTTACAAAGTGCTTTCGAGAGTAAATTACTTTTCAATTTTTGGTATAAGTATCCCTTTGGACTTACACTGATACTTTCCTGCTTTCTTAGAGATGGGCAATTAGTCAGCCACTTTCTATAAATCCCTCTTCCTCGGTCAAGCCGAGAAGGGGGAACAGACGAAGAAGGAGGCCCGAAGTGGCGAAAGATGTCTGGGGGTGGGCCATCTTTAGCTAAGAAGGTGAAGAAGGACCTCCTTCCCCCACCTCCGAAGGACGTCGCGGAGGTTGGAGACCAGCTTGAGGTCCAAGACAACTTGCCATCGGAGCTTGCCGTTAGTTCCACTCTTTAGAGTCCTACTACTTCGGTGGACCTTTTGGGTTCTTCAGCAGGACGCCCTTCTACTGAAGAACTCGAGGAGCACAAAAGAAGCAAGGGCAAACACGTCCCTGTCGACGTAGAGGAGGTTCAGGATTTCGATGATGATGTCGCCGAGGTGCCGCCAGGTTTGTCCCTTAGACATTTTTAGCACTCTTAATCTTATTGATATATGGCTAAAGAACAATGTCCTAACGGAACTGTGCCTTGACTTTGCAGAGGAATTGGCGCCCTCGGCATGGATGGTGGAGCATGCCCGGAAGCAGGCCCTTCGGGACTCTCATATCCCGAAGGATAAGGTCCCGAGGGAGCCTTTCTGGTCTTTCACAGAGGACATGAATTTGTTCTCCGAAGACGGCCAGTAAATGGCTCCCCAAATGGTGAGGGGCGTGCTCACCCAGGCTACCTTCAAGTCCGTGGCCAAAGAGTGCTTGAACGAGGACATCATCACCGCGATGTCCGAGCATGCTGCCCAGGTACTCATTAAACCTTTTATTTTTTCTACCAATTTTTCTAAGTGTTTGGCTTTCCTTGTGCAGCTTTACCAAATGTCCTCCTCCCTTTTTTTCGTAGCTCTTGGCGTATAGCGGATACTTCAAAGCTTGGGCAGCAAAACAGTCTTTGGTTAGAACTTGGACCGAAGAGCGTCTAGAGAAGGCAAAGGTGTTCTGCACTAACTCGGTCATCAAGAATGCCGAGTTGATCAGAATAGCCAAGGAGGAGGTTGCCAAACTTCGGGAGGAACTTTTGAAGGGCCAGGAAGAGCTCTTGAAGGATTTTTCCCAGAAAATGTCTGACCTCAGCGCAAAGGTCGTCGAGCTCACTTCTGCCAACGGGGCTTATCGAAAAGAGAAGGAAGAAGATTCTGCTATCCTGATGAAGGCCTTTGCCAGCAACGCTGATCTTCAGGCCGAGGTTGAGGCCCTGAAGAAGGGGACAAAGAATAAGAAGAAGATGAAGAAGCTGGACAAGGAGGTCGCCGATTTGCACAATGAGGTGGAGGACTTATCTGTTGAGAAAGACAAGGCTAATCAGGTGACTAAGGTTGCCTTTCAAGATGGCTTCTATTTGGCTCAACACCAAGTTTTGGAGAAATATCCAGACCTCGACCTCTTCTTCTTGGCTGCCCTGAACATCCTTGAGGGGCCTCACTGGACTTGGTCAAAAATTGAGCTCCTTAACTTACCATTTGCCCTTTCTCCGGCGCTGATAGTTGCGGCAAAGGATGTTGGGGATGGAGCATCTCATGATGCCAGGGTCCCTTAGATGTCTAGGGCTTTACTTTGTCTTTTTTTTTTCTTTGTAATCTTCTTCTTGTAATCTCCTCCACGTAATAAGGCCTTCTCAATGACATTTTTCCTTCCTTTAAAATTTGGCTAAGTCCCCAAGCAATAATTTTCATTTCCAAGGGTTCTCTTGACCACTTTCGGTCTAGGACCCTTGGGAAGATACGTTTCACTCTGTTTATCGACCGTCTTCGGGAAAACACTAGCTTTGGCAAATACCCTTTGGCAATGTTTGACCTATTTTCATCAACCGTGTTCGGTCGATGCACCTTTTGGGGAAAATGACCCAAACAACTTTGGAGGAAGTGTGTGGTTTTTGCAAGTACTTACTTGCACCTTGCTCGGCAAGATTTCTTAGGTAGAGTTGTTTTTCCAGAAAATTTTCTGTACTTAAAAAAAATTTCTAACTGTAAAATTTTCTGACAAGATTCTAAGCGTAGAATTTGTTAGGCCAAGGAATATCAAGGAAAACCAAGGAAAATGAGAGAAAACTAAAAGGGGAAGTAAGAGAAGCTCTGGAGACTGGTACAGTGACTTATGTGCAAAACTGGAGACTTTCAGAACTTAATTGCACATAGAAAATGTACTATGGGGAAGCTGACAGAAAACAGAGAAAGGGGACTAAATTGAGCACTAAGTTGAGTGGTACAAGTGAAACCACAAACTTAAGGATGGCATTGTTGGCCATGCAAAATTCTGTGATGGCTAGTCCAAGACTAGACCATTTTTGGGAGACAACAATGATTGCTAGTCACATTCTTGTCTACCACTAATTGTACTATTCACTAGTTAACTAAACAAACTAACTAGTTTGTGATCTAGTCATGGCCGGTTATGCATGTGTATATATAACACCTTGGTACTTGTGTTGTTTATTTGCTTGGCATCTTGGGCCAAGAATGGACTAAAGTGTCATTGGAATCAAGGATTTAATGGCGATTTTGTGGGCTTGTAAGCTTGGAAGACTACTTTGCACCATGCATTTTATTGGAAGGCCAAAGTTAGCATTTTAGCTAACAAAACTTAAAGACATTCGGCTGAAACTACCAAGGCCATTTTACTTAGTTCATTTTCGGGTTTCCATGCTTTGTTTGGCCGAGAGTTCTTCCTTGAGTGCTCATCCAAATTTCTCCTCAAAATCAAGCTACTCTTGGAAGCTTTTGAAGAATTCAAGCTTGGGAGACTTGTTTCGGCCTTAGTTCACTTGGAAATCAAGCTTGTTCTTCAAGGTTGAAGGAAGGGCGAGCCAATTGAGCTAGGGTTTGAGGTAAAGTCCTTATCTCCTTGAATTCATGGTAGTTCTTCCATGTACAAGGACCCTAAGTGCTCAATTGAAGATGTATTAAGTTAAATGAGCAAGAAATGTTTCGGTGTGAAAGTGAAATGTTGGCCGACTGTGATGAATAAGTGTTCTTGGTGTTCTTCTTGGAATTCATGGAAATTAATCCATGTGTGATGCTTGTTAATGATTATTTCACCTTGTGTTAGGTTGTTGGGGTGAAGAACACCAAGTTTGTGAAAGTTAGTGTGTTGGCCGAAAGTTGGATTTGAGGTAATTCATGTTCTACCTCTAATTACATGGCATTGATGCCATGAGCTTTGATTATTGATGATATAGTGATCATATGTTGGATTGAATGGGTGGAGAGCATTGTTATGTGAGGTTGGGTTTTATGGCCGAAAGCTTGAAGTGGTATAATTTAGTGTCCATTACTTGAGTACATGGTAATGATGCCATGAAACATGTTTAGTGGTGATTTGGTGATTATATGATGAACTAAATTGATGAAGCACATTGTTATGTGATTATGGGCATTTTAGCCGAGAGCTAAACTTAATGTGAAATGGTGTGTTTTACTTGGTTACATGGTAATTGTGCAATGAGCATCATCCTTTGATGGCCACTTGGTCGTGTTTTGGGTTAGTTGGATGAATGACACAAATATGTGAAAATGTGTACCTTGGCCGAGAGCTTAGTTTATGATAACATAGTGCATTTCACTTGGTTACTTGGCAATGATGCCATGGATGATGTACATTGATGACTAGAACATCATATGGAATGACAGAATGATGGGCAGTACATATATGGACATATTGGACACTTTGGCCGAGAGCTAAAGTGTGTGCATTCTAGTGTTCTTAAATTGAGTAATGGTAGTTTAATCCATGGATGTGTATAATGATGCCTATATGTTGTTATGCTAGGCATTGGGATTGAAGAGCACATGGACATTTGAAGCTTGGTTGAGACCGAGAGCTATTTGAGGTAGGGTTCACTGGCACTTGATATTGCTTGGTATTATACACCATGGTTCAAGTGTCTAGAGTGACTAAGTGATGGTTAAAACTTGCCAAATGACCTTAGTTGCTTGATGGGCTTAATGGTTATACTTGGTTGTTTTGTTGATTAGCTAATTAACTATGGTACATGTACTAGAAATGCAAGTAAATGTGGCCTATTTGCTTGGCATTTTGGGAGCTCCAAATGGAAATGGTGTATTGGTAAGTTTGTGTGCAAGAAATGCACATGGGTACATGTATGGCTTATATGGCCAAGAGCAACATTGTGGAGTATGTGTGTGTACTTGTGTGCTTTGGTGTTTCCTTGTGCATGCTAACCCCACTTATGAAATATTTGACTTATTTATCTGTTTTGTATATGTATATGCCTGTTTTTCTTGTCTTGGTGTTTGTTTTGCAGGTTGAGCTAACTAATGGGAGGTTAAGCTTTGAGTGATTACTCAGCTTAACTAAATAGACTCAATATGAGTTGTATATGTTTTAAGTGAATCCTACTGAGTTATATGCTCACTGCCCATCCTTTATTTTTCAGGCAAGGATATTCGGCCTGAGTAGTGCTAAGCTGCCTTGGTTGTGTGCTTAGTGTTTATTTGCTTAGTTACCAAGGTATGTGCCAATGTGTGCTTGGCGTAGCATTTTGGTTTCATTACAAGTCTTATTTACCTATGGTTGGCCGAGACTTATGTTTTAAGTTTGCAGGCTATAGAGTGGGAACTGTCTAGGAGAGCATGGATACTTGGACTTTAGCTCTGATTGTGGTATTCACCTTTATGACCATGAATATGGCCATAGGTTTGGTGTTGCAGTGTGTACTTCTGTATGGGATTCTCAAGGTTTTGTTTGACCATTAGGAGTATGGTCTCGGGTTGTATGTAACTTGGCATGAACAACTTATGGATGCTTGGCATTTATAGCCATGGTAGATACTAGGTAGACTACCATTTTGATTTGTACATATATGTAGTCTTGGATACCTAGTTTGTGGATGTTTTGTGGATTTTGGATGCCAAGTTATGTATGGACTTATGGATGGCATTATGCTTGCCTATGTGTGCTGGATATTATGGGCCAAAGTTGCCACTTTTATGTGAATGGTTATGGACCTAGTTATGTAGAACTGTGGTGCATAATGGCATGTACATTAGTAGGCCGAGAGCATCATGCATTTTTACTTATTGTTTTCAGAAATCTAAACCAACCTTGTGGGCTTCTTGGTTGCCATATAGTTAGTACACTTGATGCACACCATGTATGCACTTAAATTGCATTTAAGTGTTGCCTTGCTTGTTATGCAAGTTATTAATTGAAACCTTGCTTGTTGTGCAAGTTAGGGGTTTTGGGCCTTGCCCTTGCTGCAAGTTGCTAATGGGTCTTGTTAAAGCCACCTGGGCCACCTACCAGGCCTCTTAACTTAAGAAAATAAGACTTAAAAGTTGCCATTACTTGCTTGGCCGAACCAAACACTTTGAGATTAAATATTGGGTTTGGGAGTTAAGTTTGTAAATGATAGGCCAGGGCCTGAGTGAAGTGTGACAGAATTTCTTCAAGGCATCTGAATGCCATGTATTCTTCAGTTCTCTACCTTCAGTGTCGCCGAGCTTATAGACTCCTTTCCTAACCTCGTCAAGGACCCAATAACGTACTTCCCAGTTTGCTCAAAGTACCCCGTGAGGCGGTCTTCGGGGCTTAAACTCAGCCTTTCGGAGAACAAGGTCTCCCTTTCTGATTGCTTTTTGCCTAACGCGCAAGTTTGCAGCCGTAGCCACTCTTTGCTAGAAGGAATTTCTTCTAAGTTCGGCCACTTCTCTGTGTTGGTCAATTAGGTCGAGCTTATTTCTTAATCCAAGGTCATTCCCTTCTTCATCGAACACTTGTATCCTGATCGATGGTTGGACTACCTCGATAGGAATAATGGCCTTTGTGCCAAAGATAAGTGAGAAAGGTGTCTCACCCATGGCCCTTCGGGGTGTTGTCCGATAGCTCCATAGCACACTACAAAGCTCCCCTGGCCATTTTCCCTTTGCTTCCTTCAATCTCTTTCTCAGACCATCTTTTATGGTTCTGTTAGATACCTCTACCTGTCCGTTGCTCTGAGGATGAGCTACTGGGGCGGAGTGCATTTTTATCCTGAGGTCGGTGATGAATTCTTGGAATCCCTTGTCAATAAACTATGAACCATTGTCGGCCACTATCACCCTCGGTATGCTGAATCTGCACAGAATGTTCTTCCAGATGAATTTTTGTATGTCCTTTGCCAAAATGGTTGCCAGCGGCTCTACCTCGACCCATTTAGTGAAGTAATCCACTGCAACCACGCAGAACTTCACTCCTCCATGTGCAGTCGGGGAGCGGCCTGATGAGGTTAACGCCCCATTCTGCAAAGGGACAGGGGTAGTTAGTCGGGGTATCAATTCCGAGGGTAACCTCTGGACGCTGGCGTGTCTTTGGCAATTATTACAATTTTGGACAAACTCCCTCGCGTTCTTTCTTAGGGTGGGCCAGAAGTACCCCTGGCAGAGAATTACTCCTGCCAAGGCATCAATTCCAATGTGGGAACCACAAGCCCCCTCGTGGACTTCTTCGAGGACTGTCTTAGTGTCCTCTTTGCTGACACACCTTTGTAGCGGACTTGCATACCCCTGTCGGAACAATTCTTCCCCGATTAGGAAGTATCGTCCGCAATATCTCCGCACTTTTGCTACTTCGCGAAGGTCATCGGGAAGCTCCGAGGTCGTAAGATACCTCTTTAAGGTATTTTTCCATCCTTTTTTCGAGGTTGCTATGCTCATTATTGCTATGCTCGGGTGGCTCAGTACTTCAGTGGACTTTCTTGATCTGGCCAGACTATCCGCTTCAGCATTGTCTTAGCGAGGCACGTTCTCAATGTGCACTGTGTCGAACTCCTGGATGAGCTTTGATACGAGCTTGTGATATTTTGCCAAAGTTGGGTCCTTCGTGGTATAGTCCCCTGCCATCTGTCGGACGACTAGCTGAGAATCGCTGTGGGCCTTCAGGTTTCTCACGCCAATTCTTTTAGCAAGGTGTAACCCTGCTATGAGAGCTTCATATTCTGCCACATTGTTGGTGACGTTAAATCCGAATTTGATGGCTTTCATGACCTCCATACCCTTGGGACCGCGAATGATTACTCCAGATCCCTAGTGCTTAGAGCCGGAGGCCCCATCTACAAACAGAGTCCACTCCGGTTCATTTTTCCCGAGGTCTAGTTGACTTACTTCGGCAATGGGTACTTCGGCAATGAAATCCGCCAAGGCTTGAGCTTTTATTGCCTTCCTCGACCCATAGGTGATATCGTACTCGCCGAGTTCTATGCACCACTTGGAAAGCCTTCCCGAGTGGTCTACCCTCTTCATGATTTCTCAAAGAGGTAGGTTACTTTGCACAATAATGGGGTGGCCTTGGAAATACGGATGTAGCCTTCTGCTTGCCAGTATCAAGGCATAAATAGCCTTTTGCAGTAAGGGGTACCTGACTTCGACACCATGTAGAGACTTGCTCACATAATATACTAGCCATTGCTCCACCCCCTCTTCCTTCATGAGGACCGAACTTAGCGCCTTTTCAGTGATGGTGAGGTATAGTATGAGGGGTTCCCCTTTCGATGGCTGCCGGAGTGTCGGCAGGCGAGTCAGGTAAACCTTAAGCTCTTCCCAAGCCTTTTGGCAGTGTTCATTCCAAGGATGTACCTCGCTCCTGAGGTCACCGCCGTGTTTCACCGCTTTAGTAAGAAGCTTGAAGAATGGTCGGCAGCGATCCCCATATCTGGAAATGAATCTACTGAGGGACGTGATTATCCTTGGAAGTCTTTGCACATCCTTTGTCATCGTGAGAGTTTGGAATCTCAATAAGGCCTTGACCTTTTCTGGATTGGCGTCGATACCTCTTTCCAATACCATAAATCCAAGGAACTTACCCGCGTTCACCCCGAACACACATTTTTCGGGGTTGAGACGGATTCTGAAGATCCTCAGCTGACGGAATATTTCCTCCAAGTCCGTGATATGACTACTAGGCAGTTTGCTCTTAGCTATCATATCATCGACATAGACTTCCATGTTCCTCCCTATTTGGGAGTTGAAGACCCTATTCATTAACCTCTGGTAAGTGGCTCCTGCATTCTTAAGCTCGAAGGGCATTCTGATGTAGCAATATGTACCAACTTCGGTGATGAAGGTGGTTTTTTCCTCATCTTCGGGGTCCATCTTGATTTGGTGATACCCACTAAAGGCGTCGAGGAAACTTAGGAGGCCATACTCGGCGGTTGAGTCCACCAACTGGTCTATCGGCGGTAGTGGATCTGAATCTTTAGGGCAAGCATCGTTCACGTTTCAGAATTTGATGCACATTTGGAGTTTCAATCCCTTCCTTTGTGGCGATTACCACGTTACTAAGCCATTCGGGGTATTTCGCTTCCCTTATTACGCCTGCCTCCATTAACCGTTGGACTTCAAATTTTACAAAGCTATTCTTATATGCTAAAAAGTTTATTTTCTTTTGGCGCACGGGCTTCGCATTGGGGTGTACCTTAAGATTATGCTGAATTATGCAAGAGTCCACCCCAAGCATGTCGTTCGGTGAGTAGGCAAACAGATGTGATGCCCAGAGGCTTCATCGTTGGTAGTCATGGTGACTGATGGAGGGACTCCCGGAGAGGAAGAACGCCTGGTGGCCGGTTTACCCAAGGGAGAGTGCCTGAGATGTTCAGAAAAAGTGGGTTAGGAGGTCCCCGGGGTGTTGTTCCGGGGAGGAGCCTCCGACGCCCAAATCAGTGGTGCTGAGAAAAGGCGGAGGAAATAGCACTGAAGGGTTCAGTGAACTCGCCTGGTCGTATTTTCTCAGAGTGAGGAGTCAGGATATTTGCCAACCGTTTGCCAGGGTATACTCCCTGGTATTTATAGAGGTGTCCAGCCCGTTCAGATCATGACACGTGTTCGGTCGGATGTTCTCTGAATGTCTGGGCATAGAGGACAAGTAGCTGGTCGCAGCCTTCCTTGAGCCTTGAGCCGAGACGGGCCATAATGTGACTTTGATGGCGTCGGCATGTCAGAGCGCCGTTTGAGGCGGCTTGTGACATCTGTGGGCAACATGTCAGAGGCTTCCTTAAATGCTCCTGCCGTACTCCCGAGGTCCCTGGGTGAGGTCGTCCTCTAGTACGGACCGTGCCACTTCGGGAAACATGCCCCCAGTTCGGGGGTTCCCAGATTCAGGGAGCTCCGCCTTCGGGAAGATCATGTTCGGCCTGCGCTAGCTGGGGAAAATATTCTGAAGGTGGTCCGTTTACTACCTTGGTGGGCTAATAGTATCCTCAAGTTCCCTGGCGTGCCGAGCTTGGGCTCTTTGGCTTGTCTCCGAGGTGTGTCATCCCACTTTTTTCCAGGTAGCGCCAGATCTCCTGGCCATTCTGGTGGCAGGGAGTTCGGCCAGGTGGAGGCGATAGTCCTTCGGCTATCACATGCCCCCCTTTGGAAAGCCGAAGTGACGACTTCGGTTTTGTTTCCTTTCCGAGGATGTTATTGGGGAGTCTATAGAGAGTAACACCTGTGTCGAAGGTACACCTCTTGCCCAAAGGTGTGGGCTGCTCGGCCTTGGCCTGTTTTGTGGTGTCTCCGAGGCAAAGCCTGTGCCGAAGATACACCTCTTGCCCGAAGGTATGGGCTGTTCGGCCATAGCCCGTCTTTTGGTGTCTTCGAGGCAATCCTGCTTCTTTGTTTTTGCAGGTCTGTACAGCGTCGTGTCTGATGGCCAGGCGCGTCAGTCTGAGCGACGCGTTTCAGTTGTTTAGGGATGTCAGAAGACGTGTCCCCTATTTTGGAGCGGCGGTTGACACGTGGCACACTGTCATTGGAGGAGGGTCACGTCGTTTACAGAGAGCGCGTCTTTTCAGGCGCAGAGTGTAGTTACGGCGACGGTTCACCTTCAAAGGGCACTTATGACGTCATTTCGGTTACCCACCTTTGGCCTAAAAATAGCCTATTCCGTCATAAGCCCCTTTTGCTTTTGTTTCTGCTCTTTCCCTGCTTGCCCTTTTCTCTGCGCTTTCTCTTGCTTTTGCGACGGAGCTATTTTAACAGAGCTTTTTTCGGCAACCTTTTACGACGGCGACCTCCAATTTTGGCAAGTCTTTTGGTGGGTTTTTTCTTTCCAGAGTCTTTTGATACCTCTGTTTTTTTGAGTTTTTACTGGAAGTTGTTTTCTTGCCTTTTTCTGAACTCGTTTTTCTGTACAAAATGCCTATCCCTGAGAGCTGGCAGCCTCTTTTATCTCATCCTTGTTGCACCACCCCTAAAAAATTAGAGAGGTGGAAGAAGAAGTTCTTTCTTCCCTCTTACGGCATTACCCGGCTGCCACGATGTGACCACTATGCTTTTTCAAACCATAGTAATGAGGTTACCATTTTCCGAGCCCAGTTGAAGGCCGGACTTCGGTATCCTCCCCAGAAGATGTTTTGCGAGTTCTGCCAATTTCAAGGCATTGCTGTGAATCAGCTTCCCCCGAACTCGTACTGCTATTTTAACGCTTTCCTCTGTATGTGTGGCGTCTTCGGGATTAAACCCCATTTTGTAATTTTCATACAGTACTACAAGCTCTTCGTGGTCCCGAAGAGTGGCTTCTATTTCATGCTACCTCAGGGATCCGGGAGCAAAAAATTCATGTTCACTTTTGCCATTAAGGACAGTTGGCGAGGGTGGCAACAGAAATTCTTCTTCCTGAAGATAGATGAGGCCTGGTCGTATGTTCCGACCAAATGGGCTCGGGGAAAGCTGGATGTGGACATCGTTGATCCGAGGATACTGCTAACTCCAGAGTTGGCTCCCGTGGTCGAGGACTTCGACGGACGTATTCGCACTGTCTCCGACTGGGCTCCCGAGGTCGCTCCATGCTCCCTGTACCCCTTCCCCATTAACTGGAGGTTGATGACCGAAGAGGTCCTTCGGGAGTTAGGGGTGGTCAAGGAGCATGAGACTGACCTCGAGATGCCAGCTCCTGCTATCGCCGAGAAGGACTCTTGGTTGGTGCAGCTCCTTCGGGAGGAAGTTTCTTTTGAAACGCTTTTCGAAAGTAAGTTATCTTTTACTCCCTTGCAGTTTTTCCCTCGGACTTACGTTGATGTCTTTTTTCTTTTTCAGAGATGGGGGACGGGACTGCTGCATTCTACAAGTCCTTTTTCTCCGACCAGGTGGAGAAGGGTGATCAGACAAAGAAGGCGGCTTCCCGAAGGTGGAAGTCTACTGGCGTTGGTCCTTCGGCGAAACGAGCAAGGAAAACTGCCCAGCTTCCTCAGCAAGAAATTTCCGAGGAGGCTGCCGAGAAGCCTGGGGCAGCCGAGGTTCCACCGCCCGAGGCTGCTGCCGAGGTTCCTTCCGCCGACGTCCCTCCCCAGAGTCCTTCCGCGCCACAGGCCCTTATGGAGGCCGTGGTAGAGGCTCCTTCTGCCGATGAGCGGCGCAGGAAGAAAGGCAAGGGGATTTGGACCGAGGAGTCTCAGGACTCCGAGGACGTCGTGATCGAAGTGCCGCCAGGTTTGTTTTTTTCAGAACAAGTATGGCTCTTTTGATTTTCTGAAATTTCCTTTGTCTTTGACCTGCTTCTCACTTTCGCCATGTAGGGGAGTTCCTTACTCCGAACTGGGCAGCCGAACACGCGAAGAAGCGGGCCCTTCGCGATGCCAAAGTCCCGCAAGGGAAGATACCCAAAGAGCCTTTCTGGACGTTCACGGAGGACATGAACTTGTACTCCGAGGACTGTCCTCAAATGGTGAAGCAGATTTTGAAGGGGGTGCTTACAGAGGCCTCCTTCAAGGCTATTGCGGCAGCCCATCCGGGCGATGACACCCTCGCCGCGAAAGTCACCGAGCATGCTGCTCAGGTATGCTCTTCACACCTTTTTCCCTTCAATTTTTCCTAAGTGCTTGGCTCTTACTGACCTTGCGTTCATCTTTTCGCAGCTGCTGGGGTATGCCGGCTTTCTCCGAGTTCGGGTAGCCAGGCAGACGGCATTCCGAGCTTCGGCCTTAGAGGCCTTAGAAAAAGCAAAAGTCACGTGCTCGGAATTGACCGCCAAGAACGAGCAGCTGGCAGATGCTGCGAAGAAAAAAGTTGCTGCCCTTCGGGAGGAGTTCCGGAAGGAAAAGGAAGACCTTGAGAAGGACTCATCCCAGAAGATTGCTGACCTCGGCGATCAGGTGGCGGGGATGCTCGCTGGCAACCAAGACCTTCTCAAGGATAAGTCAGATTCTGACAATCTCATACGGTCGTTGGTGTCTGAGAAAAATGCTCTTGAAGCCGAGGTCAAGTCTTTGAAGAATGAACCCGACGCGAAGAAGAGGATGAAGGCGTTGATGAAGGAGGTTACAGATTTGAAGGACGAGCTCGAGGACCTTGAGGTTTAGAAGGACAAATCCGACCAAATGACTAAGGTCGCCTTCCAGGACAGGTTCTGCCTTGCTCGGCACCAAGTCCTTCAGAGGTTCCCAGGTCTGGACCTCTTTTTTTTGGAAGCTCTGAACATTCCCGAGGGGCCTCGGTGGTCCTGGTCAAAAATCGAGCACCTGAACATGCCTTCCATAATTCCGGTGCCGAAGGTGGTGGAAAAGGGCACAGAGGCTGGTGGCTCCCGGGACGCCAAGAACCCTTAGGCTGTTTTAGGGGCCTTTTCCTTTTTTTCCTCTTCGTTTTTGTGCTCCTTCTTTGGGCACTTCTTCTTTGTAAGCCTGATCATTCTTAATGAATATTTTTTGGCTAAGTCTTTTTGCAAGATTTTGGCTTTCCATTGTCCCGAACAAGCTCGCTCAAGAGACTTTAGGAAACCTGCAATCACAAAAATTATTCTACGCTTTTTGCGGCGAGTACTTTCGCAAGATTTTTGTTTTCCATTTTTCCGAGCGTGATGGCTCAAGGGACTTCGGAAAATCACATCTGCGCTTTATCACGGCGAACACCTTCACAGAATTCTGTCTTGCACCATTTTGTACACTTAAGAGTTTTTTTCAAGGACATTCTGTACTTAGGATATTTTTTGTACAACACAATCCTTCTACTCCATCTTAAGCGTAGAATTTCTTCAGGGCGTCTGAGTGCCAAGTGTTTTTCAATTCTACGCCTTCGGTGGTGCCAAGTTTGTACACTCCTTTTTGTACTTTGGCAAGAACCAGATAAGGTCCTTCCCAGTTCGCGCGAAGTACTCCGTGGGATGGCTTTCGGGGTGCAAAGTCAGCCTTTCGGAGAACGAGGTCCCCTTTCTTGATTTCTTTTGGCCTGGCTCGTAAATTTATAGTCGCGGCCACTCTTTGCTGGAAAGCTTTTCTTCTCAGCTCAGCTATTTCTCTGTGTTCGCCGATGAGGTTGAGCTTCGTTCTTAGGCCGAGGTCATTTCCACCTTCATCAAATACTTGCACCCGTACTGATGGTCTAACTATCTCGATAGGGATGAGGGCCTCTATTCTGAAGACGAGTGAGAAGGGAGTCTCCCCTGCGGCTCTTCTGGGCGTCGTTCGGTAACTCCATAATACGCTTTGGAGTTCTCCTGGCCATTTCCCTTTTGCTTCCCCCAGTCTCTTTTTCAGGCCATCTTTTATGGTCCTGTTAGATACCTCCACCTGCCCATTGCTTTGGGGGTGAGCCATTGGGGCGAAGTGCATCTTTATTCCGAGGTCGCTGATAAATTCCTGGAATCCTTTGTCTATGAATTGGGATCCATTAACAGCCACTAGTACCCTCGGTATGCCAAATTTGCATATGATGTTTTTCCATACAAACTTTTGCGCTTCTTTCACCGAGATAGTCGCTAGCGGTTCTGCCTCGACCCATCTGGAGAAATAGTCTACTGCTACCACGCAGAATTTCATGCCTCCGGCGCTACGGGGAGTGGCCCAATAATGTCTATACCCCAGACTGCGAAGGGCCAGGGATAGTCAGCCGAAGTTACCATTTCCGAGGGTGCCCTCTGGATGTTCGCGTGTCTCTGGCAACTACCGCATTTCCGGATGAACTGCCTTGCGTCCTTTCTTAAGGTAGGCCAAAAGTATCCCTGGCGAAGTATCACTGCCGCCAGGGCATCGGTTCCAATGTGTGAACCACAGATGCCTTTGTGGACTTCTTCAAGGATCATTTCAGAATCCTCTTCATTCACACATCTTTGCAGTGGATTCGCGTATCCCTGTCGGTATAGTTCTTCACCGATTAGGAAGAAACGGCCGGAGCGCCTTCGCAGTTTTACAGCGTCACCGGGGTCTTCGGGGAGCACATTTTCCGCGAGGTACCTTTTTATTGGATCCCTCCATCCTTTTCTCGAGGTCACTATGCTCAGCACTAAGATGCTCGGATGGTCTAGCACCTCGGTGTAGGTCTTTGACTTCGCCAAGCAATATGCCTCGGTGTTTTTCCGTCGAGGTACGTTTTCCATCCGTACGGCGTCAAACTCTTGAATGAGTTTTGCTACCAGCTCGTGGTATTTTGCCAAGGTTGGGTCTTTCGCCCCATAGTCTCCTACCGTCTGCCAAACTATTAGCTGGGAATCGCTGTGAGCCTTTAAGTTTCTCACGCCAATCTTTCTGGCCAGTTCTAATCCCCCTATGAGGGCCTCATACTCAGCCACATTGTTAGTGACGTTGAAGCTAAACTTGATAGCCTTCATTACCTCTAGGCCTTCAGGGCCTCTGATAATTACCCCAGCTCTCTGGTGTTCGGACCCCAAGGCTCCATCAACATGTAAGGTCCATTCTGGCTCACCTTCGTTCATATCCGGATGACTGTCCTCAGTGGTGGGTATTTCGGCAATGAATTCTGCTAGTGCTTGAGCTTTTATGGCCTTCCGAGGTTCATAGGTGATATCGTGTTCGCTAAGCTCTATACACCACTTGGAGAGCCTTCCCGAATGATCCACTTTCCTCATAACGTCCCGTAGTGGTAGGCTACTTCGAACGATGATGGGGTGAGCCTGAAAGTATGGTCGCAGCCTTCTCCCTGCAAGCACCAAGGCGTATATAGCTTTTTGCAGCAGAGGGTACCTGACTTCGGTGCCATGCAGGGATTTGCTTACATAGTAGACCGGCCATTGTTTTGGCCCTTCTTCTTTCACGAGGACCGAGCTCACAGCTTTTTCCGTGACGGCTAGGTATAATACAAGGGGCTCTCTCTCGCAAGGTTGTCACAGAGTCGGCAGGCTGGCTAGGTAGATTTTGAGTTCTTCCCAGGCTTTTTGGCAGTCTTGATCCCAAGGATGATCATCCCTTTCGAGATTGCCTTCCTTTTTTGCTGCCTTAGTGAGGACTTTGAAGAAAGGCCGACACCTATCTCCGTACCTGGAAATGAACCTGCTAAGAAAGGTTATTCTTTCGGTGAGTCCCTGCACATCTTTTACTGTGGCAGGAGTTCGGAACTCGAGCAGAGCCTTAATTTTTTTGGGGTTAGCATCGATGCCTCTTTCGGATACTATGTACCCAAGGAACTTTCCCGAGGTCACCCCGAGCATGCATTTTTCAGGATTGAGACGAATCCCGAAGGCTCTGAGCTTTTGGAAGGTTTCCTCTAGATCTGCAACGTGGTTGCGAGGGAGCTTGCTTTTGACTATCATATCATCAACATACACCTCCATGTTTCTCCCCATTTGGTCCTTAAAGACCATGTTCATCAACCTTTGGTAGGTGGCTCCTGCTTTTTTTAGCCCGAAGGGCATCCTAACGTAGCAGTATGTTCCTCCCTCGGTGATGAAGGCCTTTTTTTCTTTATCTTCGGGGTCCATCCTTATTTGATGGTAGCCGCTGAAGGCGTCTAGGAAACTTAGGAGCCCGTATTCAGCAGTTGAGTCTACCAGTTGGTCTATTGGCGGAAGAGGGTATGAGTCTTTCGAGCAAGCATCGTTCAAGTTTCTGAAGTCGATGCACATCCGGAGTTTGCTGCTACCTTCTTTTGTGGCAATGACCACGTTGCTTAACCATTCGGTGTATTTGACCTCCCTGATGACTTCAGCGTCTAACAGGCGCTGGACTTCGGTTTTCACAAAGTTGCTCTTATGGGTTGACATGCTTCGCTTGTTTTGCCTGACAGGCTTTGCTTCCATGCTTACTTTGAGGCTATGCTGTATTATGCCAGGGTGCACCCCTGGCATGTCTTTCAGCGAGTAGGCAAAGAGATCTTTATTTTCTAGTAGGAAAGATACAAGGTTTTTCTTGTCACCTTTGGGCAAGCTCTTCCCTATTCGGGTAGATTGTCCTGGGACAAGTTCCACTGTTTCCATTTCCGCTCTTGTGGGATCTCCTTCTTTGCCCTTCTCTGGCGCCTTTGCCTCCATTGTTTGTGCGAGGCTATTTCCCGGAGCTTTTCGCGCTTTTACAAACACCTTCCTTACCTCGGCTTGATCTATGAAGACCTTTGCATCCCCATCCTTGGTGGCGAATGTGGCAGTCAAGTACTTCACGTTAGGGCGAATGTGCAGGTTTCCCTGTGTCTGCCTAACAAGGATGGCGTTGTACGAAGAAGGAACGTCCATGATGATAAATCTCGCCATTGTGGAGGCATACAACTCAGCTATTCCGTCGACCGAAGTTCCTTTCATCATCAGGGGGAGATCAATCCATCCGAGGACAGGTAGTTCGGACGGTCCAACCCCAAAGGTGGGCGAGGTGACAGGCTTGAGCTCGCTGCTGGAGATGTCCAAATTCGGCAATTAATGCGAGAATAGGACGTCGGTATTTGATTCATCATCAAGCAACACTCTTTTGACGTCCCAGTTCCCTATCCTTGCCATGATTAGCAGCGGATCATCATGGGGGAAGATGACGGTGGATCCATCCTTGCGAGCCAGTTTCTTTGCCAAACTTTAATATTCCATGATCGCAATATCTCTGGCCTTCCGCTTTCTTTCCGAGGATGGGAGCCCCGTGGTGATGGTTTGTATCACCCCTGCAGGAGGAGGAGGGCGCTTTTTCGGACTTG
This sequence comes from Aquilaria yunnanensis, assembly GCA_039654915.1. Taxonomy (NCBI): domain Eukaryota; kingdom Viridiplantae; phylum Streptophyta; class Magnoliopsida; order Malvales; family Thymelaeaceae; genus Aquilaria; species Aquilaria yunnanensis. Next base: position 38,985,515 of record CM077594.1, on the reverse strand, counting down.
TGTTTCTCCGTCTGTCGGAGTTGTAGTCCTCGTCTTCGGCCCTTTCTTCCTCATCTTTTCTTCCTTTTGGGGAAGGCATCCGCAAATATTTCCGAAGTTGGCCGAGTTTTATCAGCGACTCAAAGTACTTCTTCAGTTGGAAGCAGTCTTCGGTGTCGTGGCCGTGGTCGCGGTGAAACTGGCAGAACTTCTTGATGTTTTTCTTGTTATCAGCGGTCATCGCCCTTGGCCGCCGAATCTGCGTCCCCTGCCTTTCCAGCTGTTAGTATTGTGCCCAAAAAGCCAATCATGAGATGATTGTATTTTTGCACATTGAGTCATGATATTTTATTGAGGCATTAATCCAGCAATTTTGTTTGTTGTTTTGTTTCTGCGTAACATAATAAACATAATTGTAACCCTAGAATACTGATATTCTTAAACGTCCCTAGTCTGGTATTATTGTGGAGCGGGTTGCAATAATACATAATGACTAGCATATGTGGAGACTAATATGAGATATGTAGTCTACATATGGGTACAAGTTAGAGAACTTGTGTACTGGACCGACCCACCATGAGAACACTTCATGGATCGTTATATGAGTGTCATAAGTGATTCTCATAGTGATCATGATATATGTAGTCCTTCGACCTAAGATCATCAAGGTTCCCTACATGTGAGTCACATACTTTGATACTTTCCTTTGTTGCTCGTAACTGAGTGAACTTGAAGGAGGTCATTGGGTATGTCACATATCATGCGGAGGGATTTGTCCCTCCTATGTAACGGGAGTGATATCTTTGGGCCCCTTGATAGAGTGAGACTTAGAAAATGCATGGCCATGCTCGGATGAGTTGATATATGATATCAATGTCGTCAGTTTAATTTGGACTACTCGATAATCAAGAAACCAAAAGATTGGGCTATATGAGAGTGACACATTCCATGTCTCGTGCTTAGTCTTGATATCTTCGACAAAGGGACAATGGCATATGTCGGTGATGATCATAAAGGTTTAGTCGATTCACCGACAATCTTGTCACTTGGGTAGCAATGATGTGTTGCTAGACACCGCTCATTGCTTATGATCATAAATGTGATTTATGATCATTGCCAACATGGCAAGAGCCTATTGGGTAGCACACATAGAGCTATTTGGATCATTAGAGTGCATGGGCTAATTATTTGGGTTATGGTTTCACTTTAATTTCGTATTAATAATGGGCCAAGGAGTTGAGCCATTATTAAGCCCGAAATTAAATCCTAATTGGATTAGGGCTTTGAAACCCATTAGGCCTGGAAGTTGAGTCTCACTATAAATACAAGTTTTAAGTGAGAAATTCGCAGGTCTCCTTGCCCTAGCCTCCGAAAAGGACAGTCGCACTATTCTCTTGCAATTCCTTGGAGGACGCAAGCTAGCACTGCGAGCGCAAGAGAAACGCATCTGCCGGGACGCGGTGGAAGCGTGGCGATCCCGAGAGGCTCGTGTGGATACCATAGAGAGCCTGAACACGTCAACTGTTCAGGTTTTGTGATTCGACTCTACAGTTGAGTGAGAGATCTCAACTGAAAATTAGGTATGAAATTTTCGAACACCCGGTTTACCCCATTTCACTTGGATCCTGGAGGGTTTCAGTTAAATTCCACTGCGCTGTTTGGCTCCCGAAACCCAACACCAGCGCCATGAGGATGTTTGTCCGTGTAGTGCTCAGGGGTGTGAAGCTTTGCAGTTTGCTTCCCCGTATTCTCCGAGGTCGGCCTGCCTGTTCAGTTGGATGCCGGGCTTGCTGATTGGTCCCTTCGGCGTGGTTGTGATCGGACTTCGGCCCAGCCATTCTCAGTTCCTCGGCGGTCATGTGCTATTCGGCCCTTCGGTAAAATTCTCCGAGGGTGTCCCGGGGGTCCTTTGAGAACTCATAAAACAGCTGTAAGTCTCGCCGAAGGCCCCGTGTCATGGCGAGGATGCGTATTTCGGGTCGGAAGTCCGGGACGCTTAGAGCTTCCCTGTTGAATCTTTCGACATAGTCTCGGATGGTTTCTCCGTTTCTCTGCTCTATGTCGAACATCTGAACAGGCATCTTCGCCGTTGGCCGGCTTCTAATAAATTGCTGCACAAAGGTCGTAGACACCTCCTGGAACTCAGTGATGGTTCCTGGGGGCAATGAGTTGTACCACGCAGTTGCTGGTCCCATGAGGGTGACCTCGAAGCATTTACACATGGTAGCGTCGTCAGCACCATGCATTATCATACTGCGTCTGTACTTGGTCATATGGGCCTGCGGATCAGTGCGGCCATCATAAATCTCCAGCCGAGGTACCCTGAAGTCGCCTGGCATGGCTGCCTCGGCCACGGCCCGGGTGAATGGGGACCCATCTTCGCAGAAGGCTCCCGTCAGCCTGTCCCAGATGCGTTTGTGAGCTAACTGCTTTTCCACCCTGTCTAGCCGCGCTAGTATTCTTTCCATGAGGACTGTGGCATTAGGCTCTTCCTCTGGGAAGGGAGATCGTCGATGCCTCTTCGGGGAGCGAGTTTGGCGCTGAGGGAACAGGGACCTCGCCTCAGGCGACGAACTCCTTCACTGTGAGACATTCGGTCGCTTGGACCCAGTTTGTCCCACAGGCCGTTTCCCTAGGGGTATATTCTCCATAGACGACTCTTCACACGGGTCTCCGCTTCCCGAACTGCGATGAGTCGACCTCGGGCTTTTCTCCCAAGGGCGTGCAGGTGAGGGAGGTTTTTGGGCCTATGTCTGCTGTGACCACCTTCGGTCGATCTGCTGTGTCATTTCGGCCACGACCGAACGCTGAAACTCCCTCATAAAGCTCATGGTGATTACTAGAGGGCGGTCTTCCTTAGGCACAGAAGTCCCTGGGAGTGTTTGCTCAGCAGCCGGTTCTGTCTCAGGCGCGGACGGAGACCTCGGGAGTCCCCTGTCCTTAGAACGCCGAGTTTCAATGACGGCGATCTCAGAGCGGGTTCCCACAGACGGCGCCAAATGATGCCCAGGGGCTTCATCGTTGGTAGTCATGGTGACTGATGGAGGGACTCCCGGAGAGGAAGAACGCCTGGTGGCCGGTTTACCCAAGGGAGAGTGCCTGAGATGTTCAGAAAAAGTGGGTTAGGAGGTCCCCGGGGTGTTGTTCCGGGGAGGAGCCTCCGACGCCCAAGTCAGTGGTGCTGAGAGAAGGCGGAGGAAATAGCACTGAGGGGTTCAATGAACTCGCCTGGTCGTATTTTCTCAGAGTGAGAAGTCAGGATATTTGCCAACCGTTTGCCAGGGTATACTACCTGGTATTTATAGAGGTGTCCAGCCCGTTCAGATCATGACACGTGTTCGGTCAGATGTTCTCTGAATGTCTGGGCGTAGAGGACAAGTAGCTGGCGGCAGGCTTCCTTGAGCCTTGAGCCGAGACGGGCCATGATGTGACTTTGATGGCATTAGCGTGTCAGAGCGCCGTTTGAGGCAGCTTGTGACGTCTGTGGGCGACATGTCAGAGGCTTCCTTAAATGCTCCTGCCGTACTCCCGAGGTCCCTGGGTGAGGTCGTCCTCTAGTACGGACTGTGCCACTTCGGGAAACATGCCCCCAGTTCGGGGGTTCCCAGATTCAGGGAGCTCCGTCTTCGGGAATATCATGTTCTGCCCACGCTAGCTGGTGAAACTCTTCCGAAGGCGGTCCGTTTACTACCTCGGGGGGCTAATAGTATCCTTAAGTTGCTTGGCGTGCCGAGCTCGGGCTCTTTGCCTTGTCTCCGAGGTGTGTGATCCCACTTTTTTCTGGGTAGCGCCAGATCTCCTGGCCATTCTGGTGGCAGGGAGTTCAACCAGGCGGAGGCGATAGTCCTTCGACTATGAAGATGTTTGTTCATTAACAGAAAAGATACAAGTTTTTCCTTATCACCTTCAGCAACTCTTTTCCCTATTCGGGTATTTCGGCCTGGGACAAGTTCTATATCTTCTGTTTCTATTCTCTCGGGGTCATCTGTTTCTTCCTTCTTTTCTTCTCCTGCAAGTGTAGACTTTGCTCCGGTAATCCATGCACAGGTCTTCGCTGGGGCTTTTCTTGCTTTGACAAACACCTTTCTCACTTCCCCTTGGTTAATGAAGATCTCAGCATCTCCATCCTTTGTGGCGAAGGTGACAGTCAGGTATTTCACATCTGGTCGAGTGTGAAGGTTTCCTTGTGTCTGTCTTCCAAGGATGGCATTATACGACGAAGGGACATCTTTGACGATGAACCTTGTCATTGTGGAGGCAAAGAGCTCATCTTTGTTCTGTAGTGAAGTTCCTCTTAGCATCAGGGGAAGGTCAATCCACCCGAGGATAGGGAGTTCGGAAGGACCTACTCTGAAAGTAGGAGAGGTGACGGGTTTGAGATCTCCAGTTGGGATACCCAACCTTGGCAGTAGATGGGAGAACAAGACGTCAGCATTAGAACCATCGTCAAGGAGTACTCTCTTGACGTCCCAACTCCCTATCCTTGCTATGACCAGCAGGGGGTCGTCATGAGGGAATATTATGGTAGATCCATCTTTCCGAGTAAGCTTTTTTGGTGGGTTACCGTATTCCATCACCGAGATCTCCCTAGCTTTTCTTTTCCTTTCTGCCGAGGGTAGTCCTGTGGTGATCGTTTGTATTAATCCTGCCGAAGGTGGTTGATGTCTTCTGGGACTTCGGTTCCGGCGTCTGTCGGAGTCATATTCCTCATCATCTCCTTTCCTCTCTTCTTCCCTCCTCCCTTTTGGGGAGGGCATCCGCAAGTAACGTTGAAGTCGGCCCTGCTTTATCAGGGACTCTATGTACTTCCTCAGCTGCAAGCAATCCTCAGTATCATGCCCATGACCCCGATGGAATTGGCAAAACTTTTTCATGTTCCTTTTGTTGTCCTGTTACGGCCCTTCTAGAGGGAGGTAAGGACTTTAGAATTTAGTTTAGAAGTTTAATTTAAGTTTGCCTAGCAAGAATTAAGAAGTTTGCCAAAGTTCACTAAGTTCCGACAAGAATAAAGCTCTGAACTAAGTTCAGGGGCAAAATGGTAATTTTGCACCCTGAGTGGCCGGGACGAGTCCCGAGTGCTTTAAAATGAATTTTTAGAACTTAACTTTTAACCTTAACTCAAACTCAACAAAAAGACAAGAATTTAATCAAGAACTGTCAAGTTACAAAGATGGGGGACCTAATTGCACAAAACTTGAAACCTTGGTGGTTTGAGGGGTTAAGTGGGGTTTAAGAAGAGGGAAGAAGGGTTTGGAGTTGCATAACCCGTTTTCCAGCTTCTCCACTCCATTTCTCTCTCAAATTAAGCTTGGAATCAAAAGCTTTTGGTGCCAAAAGGTGTGGTTTGAAGTGTTCAAGCTTGGAGAAGTGATTTTCAAGCTTGAATCCTTGTTTTTGAAGCTTGAAAGGGCATTTTTCTCCATCCCCTATTTTTGAACGAGGTATGATTCATGTTCTTGATTGAATTCGTGTTATTTGATTGATTGGAAGCTTGGGTTTTGGTTGGAAGAGGTGTTTTTGATGTTTAGGAGCTTTGTTTTGGTTTGAATTTGTGTAGAACTTTGGAAGCTTGTTTGGAAGAGGAAGGGTTCGAATTCTTGCTTGTTCTTGGTGTTAAGGTAAGGGAGAAAGTGTTTTTAAGTTGTTGGATTGCTTTTGGATTGAAATGGATTGAGAAAGTTGAGTAATTTTTGGGTATGGTGTGAAGAAACGTTTTGGGAATTATGATGGACTAGCTAGATTCGAAGGATTGGTTTGATGCTTCTAATGCATCATAGTTTGGCTTTGATAGTTGGTTTTGTTCCTTGCAACATGTACTTCATGTGTATGAAATTTGGTAACTTTTGATGCATGTTTGCTATATGTATTTGGTTGCCAAAGTTCGTAGCAGCAAACGGCCAAATTATGCATTTCTGCAGAATTGGCGACGCGGCGCCAATTGGCCCGAAAATTGGCGACGCGTCGCCAATTCAATTTTATGTCACAGAACGTTTGTTCGCTGGCGACGCGTCGCCAATTCCTTTTTGCCTTTGGCGACGCGGCGCCAACACCTAAAAATGGGGGGTTTGACTTTTTGCTGCGTTGACCCGACCGAGACTACGGAAGGCTCGGAACGTGCCTAAGGGTCCGAGGATCCCGATGGTACTCTGAAACTTCCGAAAGTCCCACCGGAAGTATGAGTTTTCTTGAACTGTTTGAGGTAAGTAGGTTGCTTAGGCAACAAGTAAGGAAACAAATGTTGCAATTGAACTTAATTAGCTATCAATAGCTCAGGTGAGAGGTTTAGAACCCTCGTCGGCCTAGCCGTGCGGTAGCCACGAGGCCCCGAGGCGAAACCTTGTTCATCTAGTTTACATCAAAGAGGCCCTGCGGCCTAGTCTACAAGTCCCATCATAAATTCCCCTGCATAACAACTAGGTGAGAGGTTCTATGTTTGAATGAGGCTTGCTAAGGTTCGCCCTTGAGCCATATGATAGGTTGCTAAGTGATAGCGCTTGGCCTATATTTCAGGCTGCTAAGTGATTGCACTTGGCCTGTATATGTGTCAGGTTGCTAAGTGATTACGCTTGGCCTGATACAGAGGACTACTTGAGGAGAGGTCTACCGACCTAGTGTATATATATATGACTAGTACCCTCATGCTGTGTGAGCTCGCAGCCAGAGTCCTAGTAATTTTTCTTGCAGGTACATCGAAGACCCTTACTGAGAATGTTGAATTCTCACTCCCTGTTTGTTATGCAGAGTCTGGAGTAGCAGGACCGGATAATCGCTGAGGATTATCACGGTAGTACCTTTTTGTCTGTAAAGGTACGGTAGTTGAGAAACTTTAAGTTTCTAGCTTGCTTAAGTGTTTAGTTGGTCTGTTGGTCAGGCTGTGGTACTAACTTGCTTCTTCCTTTGGCTGCAGAGCCTAGTAGCACTTGGCACAGGACTTGTGAGACTCGCCACTGGGACAGGAGTCCAAAGTGGGAGCTAGGGTAAAAGATCTCAGCAAAGTCTTGTATTTTGATACAGTACTTTATTTTGCCTCCAGTATTTATGTTATAAAGAGTCCTTGACTCAGGGGATTGTTCTCTAGGTGAGAGCATTAGTTACTTATGTATAAATGCTTTCACGAGCGGTGTATGTGTAGTTAATCACTCAAAGGTTGATTTTGATATGCTTTGGCATTTTGTATTTATTTATATAGAATTTTACTTAGCCGGCTAAATGTCTAAATGATTAAATGTTTTATGGTTTTAATAAACCAAGTCAAAGCATAAGTGCATACATATTGCATTTCTAGGTTAATCAACTAGTAGCATTGGATTTAATCCACACACATAACCAGCTAGCCAATTACAATCCACCGTGAGACAAACGCTCACAGGGTATCCCGGGCAGGGGCACGGGGATCGTGTCATGTCCGATGTCAAGGCCTTCGGTCGTTGAATTTGAGTTCCCTGCCTTTCCATGGCCGTGAGAATGTTCATCCTTGTGGTGTTTAAGGGAGTAAAAGTCAACGGCTTCTTCCCTCTCAGCTTCCGAGGTTCACCCCCGGATTCGTTTAGGTAGCGAGTTTGTTGGCTTGACCCCTCAGTACGGATGTGGTCGAGCTTTGGGCCTCCCATCCTCAGCTCTTCAGCAGTCATATGCTGCTCCGCCGTTCGGTAAAATTCACCGAAGGTGTCCGGGAGGTCCTTTGAGAATTCATAGAGCAACTGTGAGTCTCTCTAAAGTCCCTGTATCATGGCGAGGATACGTATCTCCAGCCTGAAGTCTGGCACACTTAGGGCTTCTCGATTGAACCTTTCGACATAGTCACGAATAGTTTCTCCATTCTTCTACGCTATGTCGAACATTTGAACTGGCAGCTTTGCTGTCGGTCTACTTCCAATGAATTGCTGCATGAAAGCGGTAGAAAACTCTTGGAATCCCACAATGGTTTCGGGGGCTAACGAGTTGTACCATGCCGTTGCCGATCTAGAGAGGGTGACCTCGAAGCACTTGCACAACGTGGCGTCATCAGCACTATGCAACACCATGCTGCGCCTGTATTTGGTTAAGTGAGCCTGGGGGTCACTTCGGCCATCATAGGTTTCCAAATGAGGTACCCGAAAGTCACTCGGCATAGGTGCTTCAACTACTATTTGGGTAAATGGTGATTCATCTCCGTTGAAGGTTTCTGACAACCTAGACCAGACGGGTTTCGAGCTACCTATCTTTCCACCATCTCTAACCTCTTTAGGATTTTTTCCATGAGGAGTGTGGCGCTGGGCTCTTCTTCTTGCTGCCTAACGGCCTCTAGTAGTGGAGAGCGATGCCTCATTTTTGGAGAGTAACTTCGGTGCCAAGGGGATTGCGATTTCTCTTCTGGTGACGAACTCCTTCGGCGGGGAGTCCTAGGCCGTTTAGACCCCGTTTTTGCCGTAGGTCGAACCCCAGGGGGCATGTTTTCGATCGAGGACTCGTCATGTTGGTCCCCGGTTCCCGAACTCCGGTGAGTTGACTTCGGGCTTTTCTCCCAATGAGGTGGTGGAGAAGGGGGCCTTCAGTTCGGTGGCGTTTGTGGCCACCTTCGATCCAGTTATTGTGTCAATTCAGCTACAACGGAGCGCTAAAAATCTTGCAGGAAGCTGATGGTAACGGTTAGAGGACACTCGTCCTCTGGCAAGGAAGTCCCTGCTGCAGGTTGCTCGGTTTGCCGGTTGTGATGGGTGTCGGGAGCCAAACAGCGCAACGGAATTTAACCAAAACCCTCCAAGATCCAACTGAAACGTGGTAAACCGGGTATTAAAAAATTTTCATACCTAATTTTCTGTTGTGATCTCTCACTCAACTGTAGAGTCGAATCACAAAACCTGAACAGTTGACATGTTTAGGCTCTCTATGGTATCCACACGAGCCTCTCGGGATCACCACGCTTCCACCATGTCCCGGTAGATGCGTTTCTCTTGCGCTCGTAGTGCTAGCTTGGATCCTCCAAGGAATTGCAAGAGAAGAGTGCGGCTGTCCTTTTGGGAGGCTAGGGCAAAGAGACCTACGAATTTCTCACTAGAAGTTGTATTTATAGTGAGACTCAACTTCTAGGCCAAATAGGTTTCAAAGCCCTAATCCAATTAGGCTTTAATTTCAGGCTTAATAATGTCTCAACTATTGGGCCCATTATTATTACGAAATTATTGTGAAACCAAAACCCAAATTATTAGCCCATGCACTCTGATGATCCAAATAGCTCTATGTGTATGACCCAATAGGCTCTTACCACACTGGCAATGATCATAAATCACATTTATGATCCTAAGCAATTAGGGGTGTCTAGCAACACATCATCGCTACCCAAATGACAAGATTGTCGATGATTCGACTAAACCTTTATGATCATCACCGATATATGCCATTGTCCCTTTGTCCAAGATATCAAGACTAAGCATGAGACATGAAATGTGTCACTCTCGTATAGCCCAGTCTTTGGTTTCTTGATTACCGAGTAGACCAACTTAAACTGATGACATTAATATCGTATATCAACTCATTCGAGCATGGCCATGCATTTTTCTAAGTCTTACTCTATCAAGGGGCCCGAAGATATCACTCCCGTTACATAGGAGGGACAAATCCCATCTTGATCATACAAATCCCTTCGCATGACATGTGACATACCCAATGACCTCCTTCAAGGTCACTCAGTTACGAGCAACAAGGGAAAGTATCAAAGTATGTGACTCACATGTAGGGAACCTTGATGATCTTAGGTCGAAGGACTACATATACCATGATCACTATGAGAATCACCTATGACACTCATATAATGATCCATGTAGTGTTCTCATGGTGGGTCGGTCTAGTACACAAGTTCTCCAACTTGTACCCATATGTAGACTACATATCTCATATTAGTCTCCACATATGCTAGTCGTTATGTATTATTGCAACCCGCTCCACAATAATACTAGACCAGGGATGTTTAAGAATATCATTATTCTAGGGTTACAATTATGTTTGTTAAGTTACGCAGAAACAAAACAACAAGCATAATTGCTGGATTAATACCTTAATAAAATATAATGACTCAATGTGCAAAAAATACAATCATCTCATGATTGGCTTTTGGGGACAACACTAACATAATCTACCTTTCAACTTATGTTTCTTTGAATTTTTGGCACTTACACTGATATTTTTTGCTTTGCAGAAATGGGTGACAAATTCCCAGCCTTTTACAAGAACTTGTTCGTTGGTCAAGCCGAGAAAGGGGAGTTAAAGAAAAAGGCTCCAAAAGGAAAGAAAGGGCAATCTGGGCAGTCTTTGGGGGCTCCAAAGTCATAGAAAATGAAGGAGTACTCTCTTCTTCATGTCAGGGCCCAACTCACCTCTACCCTTATCTTTTCCATAGATTCTTATCACCTGGTGGATTTTAGTTACGCAGTTGATTCTAAATGTTGATTTGGACTCTAACTCCTAGGATTCTTAACCTTAACTTAAAGTTTGCCTTATTGGGAATCTTATGCTTTTGAAGTTTTAGTAGAATTTACTTAATCTCACTAACAAGTGGGTTTACTTGAGATTACTTAGGGGCTAAGTATGCATGTAATAGTAGGTTTTCACTTGTTTTAAAGTTTCATCAGAGTTAACCCTGCTCATACATACATGCATACTTCACAAGATTCATACCATGCATATTTCTTCTCCGTAGTGCCCTATGGCCTACCTAGGCCCAAAAATATGTACAGGCACACATTTACTCTAGCCTAGTCCTCTTGTTTTACACATACAACTATATACAAGCTAAAATTTTAAGGACTACATGGCCTAAAACACCAAAGTTTGATGTTTCAAAAGGTGTTATGCATGGTACACTATTTTCTGTTTATACAATCTTCCAACCCACTGAGACTTCTACTTTCACTTAGACTTCATATTTAGGCATCAATACCAAGATTGTTCTAGTCCATTCCAAGATTGTTCTAGTAACATCAATACCCACCATAGCCATCATGGCCTACTTAACGCAGAAACACAATGATCAGTCCAGATTAGTGAACCTCCTTAAGCTTTCTTTCTCTTAAGCCATGACTGAAAGTTTTACCTCCTTGTACATAGACCTTATGAAGAGGTTCCTAAGCCCTTTAGTCCTCCACTTCTTTAGCTACAATGGGTAAAAGAGGGCATGAGTACATAGGTACTCAGTGAAGTACCCAAACAGCACCTAGTGCCTTATTCAATGTTTAAAACATTGATTCACATAAACCGCCAAACTTCCTTGGTAACCTACATCCAAAGACATAAAAGATGCCAAAACAAGAAGTATAGCATAATACATAATACATATATAAATGATAAAGGGGTTAGCACATGCATGGAATTAGAGAAGCATACAGACACATACACCACAACACTGGGTTTCCATCACTAGAATTAATGTTTATTTGTCATAGAACTCTAGGTGATTATCAAGCTTGGCCCAACTTGAGCAAAAAGCTATGCTTTCCAAGAGCAAACTAGCTAGCTTACCATAGTGCTTTAAGCACACATAGCCTTTGGGTTCTGTTGGCTTAAGTTGTCACCTAGGGTGGCTTTTCCCCTTCAAAATAAAAGAGAAGAAGCTTCATATTAGGTCCTCACCTATACTCAAGAATTAATAAGGAAGCTTGATCATTTGTCCAAAAGCATAGACACTAACTTACGTAACACCAGGTGAAAGGCTTGCCTATTGTTTCTCTCAGATTCATTTTTTATCCATCCTTCTCCACAGACTTTCTTTCCTAGAACTTAAGGGTACTTAGGTAGGAGCACCACTAGGTAGTTAGTGATGAGAATTTAGGAAGAAAGGAAGAATAAAATAGCTTCAGAAGAACACTATCTTGGATGCATCAACATAGCTTCGGTTTTGGCTTGTTGATGTTGTATTGAATTTCGTACTTATGTCTCGGACTCCATGTACTCTTCGTTTATCTCTAGGGTGTTTGAAAGAGATAGGAGAGTAGAGAATGTCACACCTCACACAGGCCCTGGCCCATCACTAAAGAGGTTTAACTCTTAAACCTTAAGTTTAACTCCCAAATTTCACATTCATGTTAAACCTCCCAACTTGAGTTTAACCTATTAACTGGAGTTTAATTCCAGTCTCTTAGATTCGGCCAAATTAGGTAACTTAACTTTAAGTCTTATTTTCTTAAATTGAAAAGCCTGGGAGGTGGCCCAGGTGGCTTCTATGTGGATTCATTAAATTACTTGCAGCAAGGGCAAGGCCCAAACCCTTAACTTGCTCCACAAGCAAGGGTTCAATTAATTTCTTGCACAACAAGCAAGGCAACACTTAATGCAATTTAAGTGCATAAATGGTGTGCATCAAGTGTACTATCTATATGGCAACCAAGAAGCCCACAAGATTTGGTTTAGATTTTGACAAACCATATACAAAATGTGCATGGCGTTCTCGGCCAGTTAAGGTACACATAATTATGCAGAACATTTTCATCAAGCAAGGCTCATACTATTCACATAAAGGTGCCAAACCTTGGGCCATAATATCCAGCAAACATAAGCCAGCATAATGCTATCCATAATCCATACATAACTTGGCATACAAAACCATGGAGCAATATAAGTCTAGGTGTTAAAGACTACACATATTAACACAAAAAGGGTAGTCTACCTAGCAACCATAACATGGCTACACATGCCATGAAACCAAAAGTATTTATGCCAAGTTTACATGCTAAGACTCCTAATGGTCAAACATGACCTTAAGTATGCCATATAAGAGTACACACTACAACACCAACCCAATGGCTTGATTCATGGTCATGAAGGAAAACACTATGATCAAAGCTACAGTCCAGGTATCCATAGCTCTCCTAGACAAGTCTCCAACTACAGCCTGCAAACTTCCACTATAAGTCTCGGCCAAACAAGAAATAAGACTTGTAAATTATTCAAAATGCTAAGCCAAGCACACATTGGCACATACCTTGCAAAACAAGCAAAATATAAACACTAAGCACACAGACAAGTAGCTTAGCCTTACTCAGGCCGAATGTCCTTGCCTGAAAAATAAAGGATGGGCAATGAGCATATAACTCAGTAGGAGTCACTTAAAACATATACAACTCATATTGAGTCTATTTAGTTAAGCTGAGTAATCACTCAAAGCTTAACCTCCCCTTAGTTAGCTCAACCTGCAAAACAAACACCAAGACAAGAAAAACAGACATATACATATACAAAACAGATAAATAAGTCAAATATTTCATAAGTGGGGTTAGCATGCACAAGGAAACACCAAAGCACACAAGTACACACACACACTCCACAATGTTGCTCTCGACCATATAAGCCATACATGTACCCATGTGCATTTCTTGCACACAAACTTACCAATACACCATTTCCATTTGGAGCTCCCAAAATGCCAAGCAAATAGGCCACATTTACTTGCATTTCTAGTACATGTACCATAGTTAATTAGCTAATCAACAAAACAACCAAGTATAACCATTAAGCCCATCAAGTAACTAAGGTCATATGGCACATTTAACCATCACTTAGCCACTCTAGACACTTGAATCATGGTGTACATTACCAAGCAAAGTCAAGTGCCAGTGAACCCTACCTCAATAGCTCTCGGCCTACAACCAAGCTTCAATTATCCAAGTGTTCCTCAATCTCAATGCCTACCAAATCAATCACATGGCATCAACACACTAACTCATGGATTAAATTACCATGACCCACATGAAGAACACTAAGATAAACACATTTAAGCTCTCGGCCAAAAAGGCCCATTTTCATATACATGTGTTACTCATCATTCTAACACACCACATAATATTCTAATCATCAATGAACATCATCTAAATCATTATTTCCAATTAACCAAGTGAAATGCACCATTCCACTATAATTCAAGTTCTCGGCCATGGTGCCTAGTTACACATATCTATGTCCTTTATCCAACCAATTCAACACATAGCATCAAATCATTGATGATTATTGTTTCATGGTATCATTACCATGTATTCAAGTTATGAGCACCAAATCATGCCATTTCAAGCTCTCGGCCATAAAACCAAACTTCACATATCAATGTTCCTCATCACTCTAAACCAACACATGTTCACCAACTCATCATTTATCAATGACCATGGCATCAATGCCATGTAAACGAATGAGGAACACACATTTACCTCAAGTGCACCTTTCGCCCAAACTTCCTTTTGTTCAACTTGATGTTCCTTTCTCAAATTTGCCTAGCACAACATCAAATAGGCAACAACAACACTTAGTCATGGATTAATTTCCATGGAAATGAAGAAGAACACCAAGAACACATTCGTCCAACAATCCACCTCCAAACCGAGACATACTTTGCTCATTTAGCTTAACATAACTTCAATTGAACACTTAAGTTCCTTGTACATGGAAGAACTACCATGAATTCAAGGAAACATTGAAGTTACCTCAAGAACCCTAGCTTGATTCCTTCTCGGCCTTGGCTTGATTCTTCAAGAACAACTTGAATTTGAAGTAGTCTAGCACCGAAATCAAACTTTCAAGCATGAATTCTTCACCCAAGCTCCTCACCTCTCCAATGAAGCTTGAATCCGAGACTAAGCTTGAGAGAACTCAAGAACAAGAGCTAAACAAGTTTCGGTCAAGTGAAGGAAATGAGGTCTTGACTAGTTTCGGCCGAATGGACTTGGGTTTTAGTTAGCTACAATGCTAACTTTTGCCTTCCAATAAAATGCATGGTGCAATGTAGCCCTTAACTCCATAAATACTCAAAGCCGCCACTCAAACTTGTGTTAAAATGGACACACAAGTCTTATCTTGGCTCATAATGCCAAGCACAAGGTAACACAAGTACCAAGGTCACAAAAACTCCCATGCATAACCGGCCATAACTAGACTACAAATTAGTTAGTTTGTTTAGTTAACTAGTGAATAGTACACATAGTGGAAGACAAGATTTTGACTAGTAATCATTGTTGTCTCCCAAATTTCGGCTAGTCTTGCACTAGTCACCCATTAAACTTGCATGGCTGAAATGATCAACTTGAAGTTGATAGTTTTAATTGTACCACTCATTTAAGTGTACATTTTGGTCCCCTTTCTCTATTTTCTGCCAGCTTTCCCATAGTACATTTTCTATGTGCAATTAAGTCCTGAAAGTCTCCAGTTTTGCACATAAGTCACTATACCAGTCTCCAAAGCTTCTCTTACTTCCCCTTTCTATTTTCTCTCACTTTCCTTGGTTTTCCTTGATATTCCTTGGCCTAAGCCAAGCACTTAGGAGGTACCTAACAGAGAATAGCCAAGAAATGGTTAAACACTTGCAAGGAAATTGCCTTAAGGAGGCTTGAATGTTGGCAGTGGCCGAATGACTTGAACAATTCATTTATAACTTCTTTATTTGTTTTGGCTTTTTTTTTGGTCCTTTTTATTCTAATTATTTTTTGTGGTTTTTGGAAGGTGTTAGGGATAAGTCTTGGGTAATAAATGGTGTAAGAATTTTCTTGGATATAGCTTCGAAATTGCCTTGAAAGACTTAGTAATCAATGTTGGCCCAATGGCTTTGTAACCAAGTTATTTAATTGGTTTCTCTTCCTTTTTGTTTTGTTCTATTTTTGTCCCTTAGTAGGTCTGATGCTTGACTTAATGCCCTCATATGGATACCAATAAATAGCCAAGAAGCTACCATAAATTGGTCTTTAGAGACCAAAATCAAACGATGGTTGAAAAAAGCAACAAGCTGTCATTCTAGTCTTTTGACTAGTTTATTTTCTTTTCTTTGTTTGGCCTTTCTTTTGGTGCATGGAAGGTGCTTAGCCAAGTTGAATAAGCTTATGAAGCTACCAATAAATGGCCATAAAGTTACCTTAAATAGCCATTGAAGACTATGAAAACAAACTTAGCTGAATGTGTAGCCGCCAAGACCATTGACTTTGGACTTTTGGTCCATCCTTCCTCTAAGTAGCTTAAGTCATTTTGGAATTTGTTTTAACTGGCTTAGCTTCTCAAGTGGTGCATATTGAGCAACGACTTTGACACTTCATTCAGTCAGTTAGGCCCTTAAACTTTGTTCTAAACACAAGTGCACTTAGGAGTGCATAGAAGAGCATTTTAATGTTTCCTGAAGTGTCTTCATGTTGCCGTAGTGTTGTCCACCTCTTAGTGGTCCACCTTGTAGCCCACATTACCACTTGAATGATACAAATCATTCCTATAGAATGCCTTTTAAGTCCATAGGCTTCAAAGCCTCCACAAGCACATACTTGCACATAATTGTGCATAATGGTGCACTTAAGGTGTTTTAGTGCAATCTGGGGTGTCTTTGCCAGTCTCCATGATGTCAGCATATTTTTATGGGTGTATGGTTACCGAAATTGGTACCTCCATCACAAGCACTATACTCTTGCGTTGTCTTTTACGGCTATTGGTCCTCAGCACTTCTGAGTTCACATAGAAGCACATTCTCCTGTGACCAAGGATCCATCTTTTGTGTCTTAGTTCATGTTCCTTGACTTCTTGGTGTCTCAACCAATTCTTACTCACCAAATTGAGTCCCATTATCACATTGAACCTTAGCACTATAATATAGCTTCATTTGGGTCATGGTTTCACCATATTTTATAAATTTTCTTTTAGGGTTCAAATAAAGTGCCTCTAGGTTACCTTCATGGGCACTTACATTGTGTAGTCCTTAATGTTAGACTTTTGAATTTTATTAATCACATATTTACATAATGCACTTGATATATACATTTCATAATAGCCTAGGGCCTATACAAGTCACAGGCATGACGTTCTTCCCTCCTTAAAGAATTTGGTCCTCCAAATTCTCAAGCAATGTAGGAAGTTGCTTCGGGTACCTTTGAAGCATTTTAGTTTCTGTTTCCTAAGTAGCCTCTCACTCAGAATGGTGAGACCATTGAACCTTCACCATATTTATCCATTTACTCTTTAATTTCCTTACATCTTTAGCTAGAATCCTCAAATGTTCCTCTTGATAAGAGAGGTTAGGAGTTACTGAGACATTAGAATTTGGTATGGATTATTGTGGGTCAGATAGGTATTTCTTGAGCATATTGACATGAAAAGTATCATGTATATGACCCAATTTTGAAGGTAATTCCAGCTTATATGCCACATTACCAATTCTAGCCACTATTGAAAATGGTCCAATATATTTAGGGGCTAGTTTTCCTTTCTTTCCAAACCTTGTAACTTTTTTCATAGGAGAGACTTTAATCCACACATAGTCTCCTTCTTGGAACTCTAAGTCCCTTCTTCTTCTTTGGATGGCATAGGCTCGCTTTATATCATCTATAGCCATGATTCTTTCTTGAATCGCTTTGATCTTTTCAGCAGTTTCTTGGAACAGTTCTGGTCCTACTTCAACTGTTTCTTTAGAGTGATGCCAACAATGAGGGGTAACACTTCTTCTCCCATATAAAATCCAATAAGGTGCCATCTTTATCATTGAGTGATAACTATTTTTGTACAAGAATTCTATTAATGGTAAGAGTCAATCTCATTCACCTTTGAAGTCCAATACATAGAACATCAACATATCTTCCAGAATTTGTATGGTCCTTTCAATTTTTCCATCAGTTTGGGGGTGGTAAACTAAACTTAGTTTCAGTTCGGTACCCAGTGCCTGATGTAGTGACTTCTAGAATCTAGATAAAAATCTGTGGCCCATATCTGAAACTATATCATCTAGGGTACCATGTAATCACACTATTTCTTTAACGTACAGTTGTGCCAGCCTATCCAAAGGGTCTATAAGATTAATGGGCAGAAAGTGTGCTAACTTTGTTAGTCTATCCATAACTACCTAGATGGTATCATGCTTTCTTCTTGTTAAAAGTAAGCTTACTAGAAAATCCATAGATATGGATCCCCACTTCCTTTCAGGTATAGCTAAGCTTTGCAATTTGCCCCTGGTTTCTGGCGCTCAACTTTTACCTATCGACACACCACATACTTGGACACAAAGGTGTGAATCTCCCTTTGCATATTGGGCCACCAAAGGTGTCCTATTAAATCTTGGTACATTTTCATAGTTCCGGGATGTACATTCATTTTACTAGCATGGGCTTCTCTTATAATTTGTTCTCTTAATTCATACCCCTTGGGTACATAAATCCTATCTTGGAAGTACAACAATGCTTGCCTATAAGAGAACCCTTGGAATACCTTTCCATGCCTCTGCCAAAAATCCTAGTAAGATCTTCATCCTATTATTATGCCCTTAGTATTTCAGCTTTCCATGATGAATGGATCGTCATCACCTTTAATTGGGCTTTCTCTAATTTAGCCATTGAGGTCATTGGGTTCCTCTCTTCCATGTTTTAGAATGCCTATATATTTTCTGCTTAAAAGCATTGCCACTTTGTTGGCCTTGCCCTCAATGTACTCAATAATAAAATTGAAGTATTTGAGGTATTCAAGCCATCTCCTCTGTCTCATGTTTAACTCCTTTTAAGTAAAATGTTATTTGAGGCTCTTATGATCAGTGAAGATCCGAAACTTATTACCCAATAGGTAATGTCCCCACTACTTCAAGGTGAAAATCATAGCTGCAAGTTCCAAATCATTCACTGGATAATTCTTTTCATGTGGTATCAATTGCCTTGATCCGTAACCTATGGTTTGTTTTTCTTATAATAGTACACATCCCAATCCCATAATGGATGTATCAATAAAAACTTCAAAGGGTTTATAGGGATTAGGTAATATCAGCACCAGAGTGGAAGTGAGCTTGTTTTTTAGCCCCAGAAAGCTTTCTTCACAATCCCTAGTGTTACACCTTCACAAAATGGGAAAATTACAGCATAAGGACCTAAACTTGTATGCTTTAATTTTCACCATAGTACATGATTTCTCAAGTGTAAGGTATTCAATTTACACCCCCTTAAGTGGCAAAAACAATGATAGCTTGGTCCTTAAGAAAGCACTGGCACATCGCTTAATTTTCAAGTAACCTATGGACTAAATTGTAAGGTTACAAAAGTTGGGTACTCAATTGCACAATTGTCTAAAGATGGCTACGGAAAGCACATGGATGGAATTATGAAGAAAGGACATGGATGGAATTAAGGATATTGTTGGGGACCAAAGTGCTTAAGAAGGCAAAGTTGATCATTTATGGCATAATGCCAACTAAGCATCTAAGTGTCCACCTTTTTGTCTAAAATTTATAATGACCTTTGACAAGGTTAAAGGTGGCCAAAAACATCATTTTACCAGTCAAAATGGCTGGAAATAACCTGTCTAAGTGTTGGCCAAATTTTCAAAAATTTGCATATATGCCACCTTGGTCAAAATGATGTATAAATGAAGAAAAATCTTCATTTCATTGGCATTTTCCTTAAATTTTGGTCTCTAGAAGCTAAGACCTCTTCCTTAAGTTCTTCCATCATCCTCCATCACCACCATACCTTAAGCAAACAAGAGGAAGCAAGAGAAAGCAAAGAAGACATCAAAGAGTGCAAGAAAACATAATTTTGGTTCTATTTGGGGTTTTAGATTTCATAGCAAAGGTAAGGGTTTTATAAAGTTTCTTGTATTGTTTACTATATTTTCAAACATCCATGAAGCTAAGACCACGTTTGGAAGAGAGCAAAGAGCTCAATGAACCAAGTATGGGTTAAGGGTAAAGAAGCATGGCAAGGTTTCCGCCTTAGTGTTACCATGGTAAAGATGGCAGGAAGAAAGAGGGGTTTCTAGAGCCCAAGTTAGAACTAACTAAGACCAAAAAGACTCCTAAGACCAAGAAAAAGCTTGAGGAGGGCTACCATATTGATCTTATTGTGATATCTTATTGTTTTATTGAATGTTTATGACTAACCCTAACGTAATTGTTGCTGGCCATTTCATTTGTTGTGTTGCTGTGTTTGTTGGTGCATATGGTTCCCTTATTTGTGTGTATGTGTTGTTTGTTAGTGCTGTGCCCAAAATCCAATCATGAGATGATTGTATTTTTTGCACATTGGGTCATGTTATTTTATTAAGGCATTAATCCAACAATTATGGTTTGTTGTTTTGTTTCTGCATAACGTAAAAAACATAATTGTAACCCTAGAATTATGATACTCTCAAACGTCCCTAGTCTAGTATTATTGTGGAGCGGGTTGCAATAATACATAACGACTAGCATATGTGGAGACTAATATGAGATATGTAGTCTACATATGGCTACAAGTTGGAGAACTTGTGCACTGGACCGACCCACCATGAGAACACTACATGGATTGTTATATTAGTGTCATAAGTGATTCTCATAGTGATCATGGTATATGTAGTCCTTCGACCTAAAATCATCAAGATTCACTACATGTGAGTCACATACTTTGATACTTTCCTTTGTTGCTCGTAACTGAGTGAACTTGAAGGACATCATTGGGTATGTCACATATCATGCAGAGGGATTTGTATGATCAAGATGGGATTTGTCCCTCCTATGTAACGGGAGTGATATCTTTCGGTCCCTTGATAGAGTGAGACTTAGAAAATGCATGGCCATGCTCGGATGAGTTAAAATACGATATCAATGTCATTAGTTTAAGTTGGTCTACTCGGTAATCAAGAAACCAAGGATTGGGTGATACGAGAGTGACACATTCCATGTCTCATGCTTAGTCTTGATATCTTGGACAAAGGGACAATGGCATATCGGTGATGATCATAAAGGTTTAGTTGAATCACCGACAATCTTGTCACTTGGGTAGCAATGATGTGTTGCTAGACACCGCTCATTGCTTATGATCATAAATGTGATTTACGATCATTGCCAACATGGTAAGAGCCTATTAGGGGACACACATAGAGCTATTTGGATCATTAGAGTGCATGGGCTAATTATTTGGGTTACAGTTTCACTTTAATTTCATATTAATAATGGGCCCAAGAGTTAAGCCATTATTAAGCCCGAAATTAAAGCCTAATTGGATTAGGACTTTGAAACCCATTAGGCCTAGAGGTTGAGTCTCACTATAAATACAACTTTTAGTGAGAAATTGGTAGGTCTCCTTGCCCTAGCCTCCCAAAAGGACAGCTACACTCTTCTCTTGCAATTCCTTGGAGGACGCAAGTTAGCACTGCAAGTGCAAGAGAAACGTATCTACCGGGACATGGTAAAAGCGTGTTGATCCCGAGAGGCTCGTGTGGATACCATAGAGAGCTTGAACACGTCAACTGTTCAGGTTTGGTGATTGGACTCTACAATTGAGTGAGAGATCTCAACTGAAAATTAGGTATGAAAATTTTTGAACACCCAGTTTACCCCGTTTCACTTGGATCCTGGAGGGTTTCGGTTAAATTCTGTTGCGCTGTTTGGCTCCCAAAACCCAACATTATTTTTGTATGTTTTTATGTCTTTTTATTTCAGGTGATACGTTGCTGTGGAAGACCTTATATTGAAAGCCCTTACTAAGTTCTTTACAAAAAGTTTTCTCCCCTTTCTGTCCATTTTCAGGAACACCTGAAATAGAACGTTCAAACTAATAGCTCTAGTTTCAGTTTTCCTGTGAAATTTTAGGGACATGAACTTCAATATGTCTACTATTAAACTGGAGTGTTTCATGATTTTTAGAGCACGTTTTCTAATTTTAGTGTTGGTACTTTCTGCCTTACATAGCAGCTGTCTTTTGAAGTTTTTGGAGTGCTTAGTGGTTGTAAGGCTCTCCAAGAAGCCAGTGTACATAACCAACTAAGCTTGGACATATGTATGATGCATATATGCTTGTGAATATACTATGGATATATGAAGCAATAAAGTGATGTTAGATGTTGAATGTTCAATTCTGTCCATTTTGCAACTCATTAGCTGTTCCAAAGAAAATTATGTTTAATGTTTATGGAATGCCACTAAATTCAGGAAAATGACTTTTCCAAGTGTTTAATACATCTAAGAACCTACCCATGTTGGTTTGCATCTGGAAATGAAGTGTATGAATTTTATGAAATTTTGTATGGGCATTATAGTCATTAGTTATATAGATTTGGTACCCTGTACTGCAAGAGCCATAACTTACTGTAAATTTTGACCACACCCAGAGCACATATAGAGGTTGAACTAAAATTTGGAATTTCTAAATTTTGAGCTCTGTAGCTAAATATATGACATTCCAAAGTTCGCTAAGTTACTGTTCATCTGGTCAGAATTTGGAAACCAACTTAAAAAATCCATAACTTGGTCCATAGGTTGGCTGTTGATGTAAAACAAAATTTATTGGTTTGCTCTGAGTCTCTACTTGTTAATGGAATGAACAAAACTGGGGGTTACATGGCTAGAATAATACAGTTTATTAGTGGAAGTTACAGGTGCAGTGGCTGGCCACTAGAACTTAATAAGATTGCCTAATGTGTGGAAGCCAAAACTAATAATTGTGCTAGTGTTTTCCTTCTTAGCTGCCATAGTGTGCATAAATGTAAATATGTGTGTTATGGTTTGACAAATATACATATATTTGCATAAAGACCAAGAGGGCCACGTGGGTAATATAGTGAGCATTGTTCTGATGGCCTACAGAACATGCATAGCTCCTGGAAGATTGACACATTAAACATTGTCACTGTATTTAAGCTCTCAGAGTGGTAACACCTAGCCCATTCAAAAATTTTCCCCTCTCTGGTCAACTTAGTCAAAGGGGTTGCCATTACAAAAAATTTTGGTACAATTTTTCTATAATAGCCAGCTAGACCCAAGAAGCTTCTTATATCTTTAACATTTTCTGGCTGCCTCCACTGTAAGATATCTTCAATTTTTGCTGGCTTTATAGTCATTCCTTTCCCATTAATTATATGGCCTAAGAATTCAATTTGATTGGTCCAAAAATGGCATTTGTTCAACTTGCCATATAGCTGATGTGTCTTTAGCAAATCCAACACTATTCTCAAGTCCTTTTCATGCTCCTCCTTATCCTTGGAATATGCCAGGATATCATCTATGAAGATTACCACAAAGTGGCCTAGATACGGCCTAAATACTCTCTGCATCAGGTCCACAAAGAAAGATGGGGCATTGGTAAGCCCAAATGGCATCACAGTATACTCAAAATGCCCACATATAGTTCTGAAAGTAGTCTTAGGAATATCTGCTTTTTTTGCTCTCAGTTGGAAGTACCTTAATCTGAGATCAATCTTTGAGAATACTGTGGCTCCCTTAAGCTGATCAAACAATTCCTCAATCCTGGGGAGAGGATACTTGTTTTTCACAGTCATATCATTGAGCTTTCTGTAGTCTATGTACAACCTAAGAGTCCTATCTTTCTTTTTCACAAACAGCATTGGTGGTCCCCAAGGGGACATACCTGGCCTAATGATCCTTTTTTAAGGATTTCATCCAATTGCTCTTTCAGCTCATTTATTTTAGGGATTGCCATTTTGTAAGGTGCAGTGGACATAGGAACTGCTCCTGGAGCTATTTGATTTCTGATGCCCATCACCATCTCCACTGTGTGTAGTGGTGAATGCAGCAGGTGCTTCCGGAGGAGGGGGCGAGTCCCGACAGAAAGTGCTCTGTGGGGATCACTTGTGACAGACGTAGCATCTTCATGTGACGAACACGGTCAAGCTGAGAAGGACTTCTGGTATGGGAGAGAGCCCGAAACGGGGCTTCCTCAGGAGGACTTGCCTGAAACACTCAAAAAATAGGGGTTAGGAGGTACCCGGAGTCTTATTCCAGGGAGGAGCCTCCGATGCCCAAATGAGTGCTTTGGGAGGGGTCGAAAGCGAGAGCAACAAGTACCAGAGAGTCTTGCCTAGCCGTGTTTTCTTTTGAGCGCTGGAGGGAGAGGATTCAGAGCGGAGAGAGGATTCAGAGCGGAGAGAGGAGAGAGATCTCCTCTTTTTGAGTCCATCCCCCTGATATATATAGAGGGAGTGGACCCTTCGGATTGTGACATGTGTGGGGACGGATGTCACCCGTACTTCTGGGCGTGGGGGCCCCTAGCTGCCTGCAGGCTCCTCGGGCCACGAGCTGCGACAAGCGTAGTCCTACATGACAGGACGTGGGCAGCGGCGGGGCGTCAGAGTGTATATGAGGGCGGCGTGCAGGGTGTACAGGCGGAATTGTCAGAGACTCCTTGATGGCTCTTGCCATACCTCCGAGGTCCCTTTGGTTTATGTCCACCCTCGGGGTGAGGGGCCTTTTCCGCAGGGTTGGACTGGTTCTTCAGGGGATTCCCTGGCTCCAAAGTTACTCCTTCGGGGGGCTTTCCCCAGCAGAGGATGGCTGGTCCTTCTCCCTCGAAGCTGGTTTGGTCATCTCCCCGACGGAGGTGATACTCCGAGGTTGGTATTGGCGGACTATCGAGATCGTGTACCTCAGGAGTTTGACTCCCTCTTTTTTGGGGTCCCCAGGTGATCGGGGCAATAGCACTTCAGCTATCACATGCCCCCCTTTGGAAACCCAAAGTGGAGACTTCGGCTGGTGATCCTTTTGGGAGCGCTTTTCAGGACTTTGGGTGTGACGTTCGCAGGGTAGGCATTTCACCACTTGGGGGCATGGTTTGTTCGGACAGGTGTCACCTGTCTGCCCTTTAGTGTCCTTGAGATCCCCAACCTCTTTACTTTTTTCTGCAATAGGTTAGTGGACCGTCATGTTCTGAAACTAGGCGTGTCAGTCTAGGGCGGTGGACCCAAGTTCTCAAGATGTCAGAAAATGTGTCCTAGTTTCTCATGACGGGCGACACATGGCAGGTGCTGGTTGGGATGGGTACGTCTTTTCACGCATGAGGGGCAATTACGGTGATGTTTCGCCTTCGCGCAGCAATTATGACACCCTTTCGGCTCCCCTTCCTCGATCTATATAAGCCTCCTTCTGTCATTCTCCTCATTTTTGTTTCTTTGCTCTCATTTGCTCTTGCGTCTCCTCTTGCCTTTTTCCTTTTTCCAGCGACGGTTTCTACGACGGAGCATTTCCCGGCATCTTGCACGACGGCGTCTAAGAACCCTGACTTCGGCAAGACTTTTGGTGGGTTATAACTCTAGAGATCCTTCGGTTTCTGCTTTTCTTTTGGTTTCCCGAAGTCATTTTCCTTTTTTTTTGAAGTCTGTTTTTTGGTTAACCATGTCTTCGCCTATTCCCGAGAGCTGGCAACCTTTTATGTCTTATCCTTGTTGCTCCACTTCTGATAAATTAGAGAAGTGGACAGCCAAATTTTTCCTTCCCTCCTACGCCACCACAAGGTTACCCCCCTCGGTCACTTTAGTTTTACGAACCGGGATGACGAGGCTACCGTTTTCCAGGCTCAACTGAAGGCCAGACTTTGGTATCCTCCCTCGAAGATGGTTTGTGACTTTTACCAATTTCATGGCATAGCCGTGAATCACCTTCCTCCCAACTCTTATTGCTATTTCAACACCTTTCTCTACATGTGCGGGGTCTTCGGGGTAGAACCCCATTTTATCCTGTTCATGCAGTATTACAAGCTCTATCCAGTTCCGAAGGGTGGCTTTTATTTCATGCTACCTCAGGGATCTGGAAGCAAAAAATTCATGTTCACCTTCGCTACCAAGGATAGCTGGCGGGGGTGGCAAAGGAAGTTCTTCTTCCTGAAGGTGGCGGAGGCCTGGTCTCATGTTCTGACTAAGTGGGCTCGGGGAAAGCTGGAGACAGATGTCGTGGATCCCAAGAAGCTGCTAACGCCCGAGTTGGCGGCGAGGTTTGAGGATTTCGACAGACGTATCCGTGTTGTCGCCGAATGGGATGCCGAGGTCCCTTCATGCTCCTTCAACCCCTTCCCCATCAATTGGAGGCTTATGACCGAGGATGTCCTTCAGGAGTTGCGGGTGGTTAAGGAGCATAAGACGTATCTCGGCATCTCAGCTCCTGCCGTCACGGGGAAGGAGTCCTGGCAAGTGAAGCTCCTTCGTAGTGAGCTCACTTACGAAGCCTTTTTTGAAAGTAAGTTTCCTTTCGAAGTTTTCAGCATAAGTGCCTGTCTGGACTCACATTGATGTTTTTCCTCTTTTTTAGAGATGGGCAACGATGATAGTCGAAGGACTATCTCCTCTCCCAGTGCGTACTTCCTGCCGAAAGTATGATCAGAAAGCCTGGCGTCACCCGGAAGAGACATCATCACTGACCTCGGAAGGAACGCAAAGATGGTGCCGGCTCCCTCGGGGGACCGAACGGATCGCCTTCGGATGCAAAGAATTAGCTATCGCAAATAGAAGGGAATCTCCCTGAAGGTGGAACCTCCGAACAAGGGAACCCCCAAAAGCGGGAGCATAACTCTTGAAGAAGGGCGACCGTGTCAAAGAACGACCTCGCCCAGAGGACCTCAGGAGTACGGCATGAGCATTTAAGGAGCCTCTGACATGCCGCCCACAGACGCTACATGTCACCTCAAACGGTGATTTGGCACGCCGACGCCATCCAGGTCTTGTCACGACCTGTCTCGGTTCAAGACTCAAGGAGCCTGTCACCGGCTACTCGCCCCCTACGCCCAGAAACTTAGAGAACATCCGACCGAACACGTGTCATCATCTGAACGGGCTGGGCTTCTCTATAAATATTAGGGAACAGACCTTGGCAAAGGGTTCGACTCCTCCTCCTCGTGAAAATGCAGGCAAGCCCACTAAAAACTCTAGTGCTTCCCCCTTACCTTCTCAGGAAACTGACTAGGGCGTCGGAGGCTCCTCCCCGGAAAAGCACCCCGGGGACCTCCTAACCCTCTTCTCTGAGTTTTTCTGGCACATTCCCTTGGGAAACCTCGACTCCAGATGCTCTCCCTCACAGGAAGTCCTCCCGGAAGTCACCATACCTTCCAGCGAAGATGTCTCAGGGCATGATTTGGTGCCGTCTGTGGGAAAGCATCCTCGGGTCGCCGTCGTTGAGACTCGGCGTTCTAAGGACAAGGGACTCCCGAGGTCCCCGTCCGCGCCTAAGGTCCAACCAGCCACTGAGCAAGCCCTGCCAGGGACTTCCACGCCTGAGGAAGAGCACCCTCTGGTCATAACCATGAGCTTTCTATGCGACTTTCAATGTTCTGTTGTGGCTGAAATGACACAACAGATAGACCGAAGGTGGCCGCAACAAGCTCAAGCCCAAAGGCCTCCTTCGCCAGCAGACCCTCGAGAAAAAAGCCCCAAACCAACCCATCGTAGTTCGGGATGCGGAGACCCACGAAAGGAGTCTTCAATAGAAAACATGCCCCTCGGGGCACGGCTCGCGGGACAAGCGTGGTCAAGACGACCCAAAATCACACACAGGAGGAGCTAGTCACCTGAGGCGAGGTCCCCATCCCCTCAGCGCCGAACTCACTCTCCGAAGAGGCACCGACAATCTCCCTTGCCAGAAGAAGAACCTAGCGCCACGATCCTTGTGGAGAAGATATTGGCGAGGTTGGACATAGTGGAGAAAAAGGTGGCCCGCAAACCCGTTTGGGCTAGGCTGTCTGGAACCTTTTGTGGGGATGAGTCCCCATTCACCCAAGATGTAGTTGAGGTAGCCATGCCAGGTGATTTCAGAGTACCTCGCCTGGAAACTTATGATGGCCGTACTGATCCACATGCCAATCTGACCAAGTACAGACGCAGCATGATGATGCACGGTGCCGACGACGCTACCTTGTGCAAATGTTTTGAAGTCACTCTCACTGGGCCAGCAACAGCCTAGTATAATTCATTGGCCCCAGGAACCATCACGGAGTTCCAGGAGTTATCCACAGCCTTCACACAGCAGTTTATCAGAAGTTGGCCAATGGCGAAGATGCCAGTTCAGATTATCGACATAGCACAAAGAATTGGAGAGACCATCCGTGACTATGTCAAGAGATTTAACAGAGAGGCCTTGAGTGTCCCAGACTTTTGGCCCAAAGTACGCATCCTCGCGATGATACGGGGCCTTCAGAGGGACTCGCAGCTGTTTTACGAATTCTCCAAGGACCCCCCGAACACGTTGGGCGAATTTTACCGAAGGGCCGAACAGCACATGACAGCCGAAGAACTGAGAATGGGCGGACCGAAGTCCGATCATACCCGGGCCGAAGGGTCCAGCCAGCAAACCCGGTATCCCACCGAACAGGCAGGCCGACCTCGGAGAACGCGAGGAAGGAAACTCCCCATTTTCACACCCCTGAACACTACAAGGACCAACATCCTCATGACAATGGAAATGCAGGGAACTCAGGTTCAGTGGCCATGGGCCATGACTGCCGACAACAGAAAGAATATGAAGAAGTTTCGCCAGTTTCATCGCAACCACGGCCACGACACCGAAGACTACTTCCAATTGAAAAAGTATATAGAGTCACTGATAAAACAGGGCCAACTTCGACGTTATCTGCGCATGCCTTCCCTGAAAGGGAGAAAAGAGGAGGAAGGAAAGGCAGAAGATGAGGGCTACGACCCCGACAGATGGAGAAACCGAAGTCCGAAAAGGCGCCCCCCACCTCCAGCGGGAATCATACAAACAATTACGACGAGACTACCATCCTCGGAAAGAAAGAGGAAGGCCAGAGAATAGCAGTCATGGAGTATCAAAGTCCAACAAAAAAACTAGCCCGAAAGGATGGTTCCGTCGTCATTTTTCCCAATGACGGCCCATTATTGATCATGGTGAGAATAGGAAATTGGGATGTCAAGAGAGTGCTGCTTGACGACGGATCAAATGCCGATGTCTTGTTATCACACTTGCTGCCGAGGTTAGGTGTATCTAGCAGCGACCTCAAGCCCGTCACCTCGCCTACCTTTGTGGGTAGGTTCGTCCGAGCTGCCCGTGCCCTGATGGATCGATCTCCCTTTGATGCTGAAAGGGACTTCGATGATTGGGACAGCAGAGTTGTACGCCTCCACAATGGCAAGGTTCATCATTATGGATGTCCCTTCATCGTACAACGCCATCCTTGGAAGACAGACACAGGGAAACCTGCACATTCGCCCTGATGTCAAGTACTTAACCGTCACTTTCACCGCCAAGGATGGAGATGCGGAAATCTTCATAGATCAAGGCGAAGTAAGGAAGGTGTTCGTCAAAACATGAAAGGCTCCAGCAAACAACTTCGCGCAAGCTGTGGAAGCAAAAGCACCAAAAAAGGGCGAGGCAGAGAATCCCGGGAAGGCGGAAATGGAAAAAGTAGAACTTGTCCCAGGCCAAAATACCCAAATAGGGAAAAACTTGGCCGAAGGTGACAAGGAAAAACTTGTATCTTTTCTACTGACAAATAAAGATCTATTTGCCTGCTCGCCGAAAGACATGCCAGGGGTAAACCCTGACATAATTGAACATAGCCTCAAAGTAGGTCCGAAAGCAAAGCCTGTCCGACAAAAGAAGCGAGGCATCTCAGTTCATAAAAGTAACTTTGTCAAAACCAAAGTCCAACGACTGTTAGAAGTCGATGTCATCAGGGAGGTCAAGTACCCTGAATGGTTAAGCAATGTGGTAGTTGCCACAAAAGAAGGAAGCGGCAAACTCCGGATGTGCATCGACTTTAGAAACCTGAACGATGCTTGCCCGAAAGATTCATACCCTCTCCCACCAATAGACCAATTGGTAGACTCAACTGCCGAATACGGGCTCCTAACTTTCTTAGACGCCTTTAGTGGGTATCACCAAATAAGGATGGACCTTGAAGATGAAGAAAAAACTGCCTTCATCACCGAATGAGGAACATACTGCTACATCAGGATGCCCTTCGGGCTAAAAAGCACAGGAGCCACCTACCAGAGGTTGATGAGCAAGGTCTTCAATGACCAAATAGGGAGAAACATGGAAGTATATGTGGACGACATGATAGTCAAAAGCAAACAGCCTGCCGACCACATCGTAGATCTAAAGGAAACTTTCCACCAGCTCAGAGCCTTCGGGATCCGCATTAATCCCGAAAAGTGCATCTTCGGAGTAACCTCGAGAAAGTTCCTTGGGTACATGGTATCAGAAAGAGGCATTGATGCCAACCCAGAAAAAATTAAGGCTCTACTCAAGTTCGGAACTCCTGTCACAATAAAAGATGTGCAGAGGCTCCAGAAGGATAACCTCCCTCAGCAGGTTTATTTCCAGATATGGAGACCGGTGTCGACCATTCTTCAAAGTCCTCACTAAGGCAGGAAAAAAGGAGGACAACCTCGGGAGTAATGACCATCCTTGGGGTGAAGACTGCCAAAAGGCCTGGGAGGAACTCAGAATCTACTTAGCCGGTTTGCCCACTTTGTGGCAACCTCGCGAGGGAGAGCCCCTCGTGTTATACCTTGCCATCACAGAAAAAGCCGTAAGCTCGGTCCTTATGAAAGAATAGGGGGTGAAGCAATGGCCAGTCTACTACGTAAGCAAGTCCCTGCATGGCGCCGAAGTCAGGTACCCTCTGTTGCAAAAAGCTATATATGCCTTGGTGCTAGCAGGAAGAAGGTTGCGATCATACTTTCAGGCTCACCCTATCATCGTCCATAGCAGTCTACCTCTGTGCGATGTCATGAGAAAAGTTGATCGTTCGGGAAGGCTTTCCAAATGGTGCATAGAGCTTGGCGAACATGACATCACTTATGAACCTCGAAAAGCCATAAAAGCTCAAGCTCTGGCAGACTTCATTGCCAAAGTACCCACCACTGAAGATAGCCATCCAGATCCAAGCGAAGGTCAGCCAGAGTGGACTTTGTACATCGACGGAGCCTCGGGGTCCGAACACCAGGGAGCTGGGGTAATTATCAGAGGTCCCGAAGGCCTTGAAGTAACGAAGGTTATTAAGTTCAGCTTTAACGTCACCAACAATGTGGCTGAGTATGAAGCCCTCATAGCAGGATTGCGCCTAGCCAGAAGAATTGGCGTGCGAAATCTAAAAGCCCACAGCGATTCCCAGCTAGTAGTTCGGCAAACGGCAGAAGACTATGGTGCGAAGGACCCAATCTTGGCAAAATATCACGAACTGGTGACAAAGCTCATTCGAGAGTTCGACACCATACGGATCGAAAACATACCTCGACAGGATAACGCTGAAGCAGACTGCTTCTCGAAGTCAAAAACATACACCGAGGTACTAAGCCGCCCAATCATTGAAGTACTGTGCATAGTAACTTCAGAAAAAGGCAGGAAAGACCTGATAAAAAGGTATCTTGCGAACAACACGCTCCCCGAAGACCCCATCGAGGCTGCAAAAGTGCGAAGACGGTCCGGGAGATTCTTCCTAATAGGCAAAGAACTATATCGGCAGGGATATGCAAATCCTTTACAGAGGTGTGTTGGCGAAGAGGATACTGAAATGATCCTCAAAGAAGTCCACGAAGGCGCTTGTGGTTCACACATTGGAACCGACGCCCTGGTGGCAGTAATACTGTGCCAAGGATACGTTTGGCCTACCCTGAGAAAGGACGCTAGGCAGTTCGTCCGAAAATGTGGTAACTGCCAAAAACACGCAAATATCCAGAGGACACCCTGGGAAATGGTGACTTCGGATGACTATCCCTGGCCCTTTGCAGTCTCGGGCATAGACCTCATAGGACCACTCTTAACAGCGCCTGGAGGCGTGAAATTCTGCGTAGTAGCAGTAGACTATTTCTCCAAATACGTCGAGGTGGAACCGTCGGCTACCATCTCGGCAAAAGAAGTGCAGAAGTTCGTATGGAAGAACATCGTATGCAGATTTGGTATACCAAGGGTACTAGTAGCTGATAATGGATCCCAGTTTATAGACAAAGGGTTCCAGGAATTTATTAGTGACCTCGAAACAAAAATGCACTTCGCCCCAGTAGCTCACCCCCAAAGCAATGGGCAGGTAGAAGTATCTAACAGGACCATAAAAGATGGTCTGAAAAAGAGGCTGGGGGAAGCAAAAGGGAAATGGCCAGGAGAGCTCCAAAGTGTACTGTGGAGCTACCGAACAATACCCCGAAGAGCAACAGGGGAAATGCCTTTTTCACTCATTTTCGGTACAGAGGCCATCATCCCAATCGAGGTAGT
The DNA here is from genome assembly GCA_039654915.1 of Aquilaria yunnanensis. Classification (NCBI taxonomy): domain Eukaryota; kingdom Viridiplantae; phylum Streptophyta; class Magnoliopsida; order Malvales; family Thymelaeaceae; genus Aquilaria; species Aquilaria yunnanensis. The sequence continues at coordinate 38,953,651 of CM077594.1, read as the reverse complement.
GCAACCATCAATCTGAGTACAAGTTTTTTATGAAAGTAGAAATGACCTCTGCCTAAGAACCAAGCTCGACCTCATCGGCGAACACAGAGAAATAGCAGAGCTGAGAAGAAAAGCTCTTCGGCAGAAGGGGCCTCTACCAAAGCATCTAGAAGAGTCACCGAAGGAGTGGCACTCTGAGCAGTGAGGTCAGCAATGACCTCAGCTGACAGGACAGCAGCAGCCTCGGGCTCTTCGCCCACCTCTTTAGAAATCTCTGGGAGAGCAGGGGGCGCATCCTTCTTCGCCGGTTTGGCCATAAATGGCCAAGCCCCAGACATTTTCTGTCTTCGGGAGACGGCCTTCTTCGTCTGCTCACCTTTCTCGGATTTCCCGAGGAAAAGCAATTTGTAGAAGGCAGCAGTGCCGTCGCCCATCTCTGAAAAGGAAAGAAGACATCAGTGTGAGTCCAGGGTGAAAATATAGAAAAGGGATTTGGAGATAACTTACTTTCATAAAAACTTTCGTAAGACTTTTCCTTCCGAAGAAGCTTCACCAGCCAAGAGTCTTTCCCGGCAATGGCAGGAGCCGGCATCTCGAGGTCCGTCTTGTGCTCCTTTACCACCTTTAGCTCCCAAAGGACCTCTTCGGTCATCAACTTCCAGTTAATGGGAAAGGGGTAAAGAGGGCGTGAATGGACCTTGGAATCCCAGTCGGAGACTGCTCGGATCCGTCTGTCGAAGTCCGTGAAGATAGGTGCCAACTCGGGAGTCAGCAATATCCTCAGGTCAACGATGTCCATCTCCAGCCTTCCCCGAGCCCATTTGGTTGAAACATGCAACCAGGCCTCCTCCTTCTTCAGAAAAAAGAACTTTTGTTGCCACCCTCGCCAGTTGTCCTTGTTGGCAAAGGTGAACTTATATTTTTTGCTCCCTTATTCCTGAGGTAGCATAAAGTAGAAGCCACCCTTCGGGACCACGAAGAGCTTATAGTACTGCAGAAAAAGAATGAAGTGGGGTTTTATTTTGAAAATGCCACACATACAAAGAAAGGCGTTGAAGTAGCAGTACGAGCTCGGTGGAAGTTGGTTTACGGCAATGCCATGGAAATCGCAAAAATCGCAAACCATCTTCGGCGGAGGGTACCGAAGTCCAGCCTTCAGCTGGGCTCGGAAAATGGTAACCTCGTCACTACGGTTTGAAAAATTGAATTGGTCAAAACGTGGCAACCTTGTAGTGGCATAGGAGGGAAGGAAGAACTTCTTCTTCCATTTTTCTAGTTTTTCAGGAGTGGTGCAACAAGAGTGAGAAAGAAAAGGCTGCCAGCTCTCGGGGATATGCATGATTGGCTGACAAATGAGTTCAGAAAAAGGCAAAAAATGAGTTCGGAAAAGCTTGAAAAAGAAAAACTCAGAGGACTCTGGAGATCAAAAACCCACCGAATGATTTGCCAAAATCTGGATTTGAAAACGCCGTCATGAAAGGTGGCCGGAAAAAAACCCGTTAAACAGCACCGCCGTGAAAAGCAATGAGGAAGGTAGGAGCACTTGAAAGATAGAGGAGAGCAAAAGGAGAAGCAAAGGGGGTTATGAAGGAACAAAAGTATATATAGGCTGAGGGGGGATAAGCGAAACGGCGTCATAAATGCTGCGCGAAGGCAAGGTGTCACCATAACTGCTTACTAAGCATAAAAAGGCACGCCCGCTGTAACCGATGCAACCCCAGCCAATAAAAAGCTGCCACGTGTCAGCCATCGCACCAAAAGGGGGACACTCCTTCTGACAGGCGGCACGCCGCTCCATACTGACACGTCTGGTTATGAGACGCGACATTTCACAGACCTACAAAAGTAAAGAAGTAGGTTACCCCGGGGACACCAAAAGACGGGCTATGTTTGAACAACCCGTGTCTTCGGACAAAAGGTGCACCTTCGGCAAGAGTGCTATACCCAAGGCCCCGAAGTACTCTCTTTGAAAGCTGCCAAACCGAAGTTCCCACTTCGGCTTTCTGGAGGGGGGCTTGTGATAGCCGAAGGACTATCTCCTCTCCCAGTCCGTACTTCCTGCCGAAAGTATGATCAGAAAGCCTGGCGTCACCCGAAAGAGACACCATCACTGACCTCGGAAGGAACGAAGCCAAGCACCCCGAAGTTGGAACTTCGGCAAGAACGCCAGGGATCGCAAAGATGGTGCCGGCTCCCTCGGGGGACCGAACGGATCGCCTTCGGATGTAGAGAATTAGCTATCACAAACAGAAGGGAATCTCCCCGAAGGTGGAACCTCCGAACAAGGGAAGCCCCCAAAAGCGCGAGCATAACTCCCGAAGAAGGGTGACCGTGTCAAAGAATGACCTCACCCAGAGTACCTCGGGAGTACGGCATGAGCATTTAAGGAGCCTCTGACATGCCGCACACAGACGCTACATGTCACCTCAAATGGTGATTTGACACGTCGATGCCATCCAGGTCTTGTCACGACCTGTCTCGGTTGAAGACTCAAGGAGCCTGTCACTGGCTACTCGCCCCCTATGCCCAGAAACTCAGAGAACATCCGACCGAACACGTGTCGTCATCTGAACGGGCTGGGGTTCTCTATAAATACCAGGGAACAGACCCTGGCAAAGGGTTCGACTCCTCCTCCTCGAGAAAATGCAGGCAAGCCCACTAAAAACTCTAGTGCTTCCCCCTTACCTTATCAGGAAACTGACTTGGGCGTCGGAGGCTCCTCCTCGGAAAAGCACCCCGGGGACCTCCTAACCCTATTCTCTGAGCTTTTCAGGTACATTCCCTTGGGAAACCTCAACTCCAGACGCTCTCCCTCACAGGAAGTCCTCCCGGAAGTCACCATGCCTTCCAGCGAAGATGTCTCAGGGCATCAGACGAGTCTGCTGGCTACTACAAGTCTCTCTTCCTTGGTCAGGCCGAGAAGGGAGAACAAACGAAGAAAGGCGTCTCTAAGAGGCGCAGGACTACTGCGAGCGGACCGTCTTCGGCTAAAAAGGGGAAGAAGGACACCCTTCTTCTACCCCCGGAGGATGTGGCGGAGGTCAATGGTGACACTACAACTTCCACCAAGCCTGAAACTCCCATGGAGGTCGGCGGCGTTACTGGTACTTCCACTAAGCCTGGAACTCCCGCCGAGCCTGAAACTCCCGTAGAGGTTCCAGCCGGGGTGGTAAGTGCTCTCGTTCCACTGAGTCCCACCACGTCGGTGGATCTTTTGGGCTCTTTGGCAGGAAGTCCCTCTGCCGAGGAACTGGAGAAACGTCAGAAGGATAAAGGCAAAGATATTCCTGCCAACGTGGAGGAGGTTCGGGACTCTGATGATGACATCGCTGAGGTTGCGCCCGGTTTGTCTCTTCCCTTTTACTCACATCCTCGTAACTTGTATAGCTAAGGAGCTTTTTCTAACTTACGTCTTCAACTTTTCAGAGGATCTGGCGCCCTCAGGTTGGATGGTTGAGCATGCCCGAAGACGGGCTCTTCGGGATTCGTACATCCCGAAAGACAGAGTCCCAATGGAGCCATTTTGGTCTTTCACGGAGGACATGAATCTGTTCTCCGAGGATTTCCGGGAAATGGCTCCCCAGATGGCGAGCGGCGTCCTTACTTACGCTTACTTCAAGTCAGTTGCCGAGGAGTGTGTCACCGAGGATACCCTTGCTGCTAAGGTTTCTGAGCATGCTGCCCAGGTAGTTCTTTAGGCCTCTTCATTTTTCCTCCCACTTTTTTGTCTAAGTGTTTTGGCTTTCCTTGTGTGACTTTTACTAAGTACCTTCTCTTTTTTCTTTGTAGCTCCTGGGGTACAGTGGATATGTTTGAGCTTGGGCGGCAAAGCAGTCTTCGGTCTGCGCTTGGGCCGAAGATAAATTGAAGAAGGCCAAGGTCTTCTACGCTAACTCGGTTGTGACGAACATCGAGTTGAGCCATATTGCCAAGCAGAAGGTTGCCCAGCTTCGGGAGGAGTTCTTGAAGGGCCAGGAGGATCTCTTGAAGGACTTCTTCAAGAAGATGTCCAACCTTGGTGAGAAGGTTGTGAGTTTAACCTCAGCCAACGAGGCCATTCAGAAGGAGAGAGAAGGAGAAGCTGTTATTGTGACGAAAGTTCTTGCCGACAAAGCCGAACTTCAAGCCCAGGTCGACTTGCTGAAGAAGGATTCAAAGAAGAAAAAGAAGATAAAGGAGCTGGAGAAGGAGGTTGCCAATCTTCAAAAGGAGGTTTCAAATCTTCAGAATGAGGCGGATGAATTAGACATAGAAAAAGACAAAGTCGTCCAGGCAATGAAGGTTGCCATTCAAGACGGCTTCTGCCTAGCTCATCACCAATTTCTGAAGAAATATCCAGACCTCAACCCTTCCTTCTTGGCTACCCTGGATATTCCCGAGGGTCCTCGGTGGACTTGGTCAAAAGTTGAATTCCTCAACCTGCCACTTGCCCTTCCTCATGCACCGAAGGCGATGGCCAAAGACACAGGAGTCGAAGCTTCCCATGATGCCGAGGTCCCTTAGATATTCTAGGGCCTTTGCCTTCTTCTTGTTCTTTGTATTTTTCTTCTTGTAACCTTCTCCTTGTACTAAGACCTTCTTCAATAAATTTTCCATCATAATTTGGTTAAGTCTTTTGAGCAATTTTTCCCTGTTGTCCCAACCACTTTCGGTCAGGGGACTTCGGAAAGGTACAAGCAATTTTTGTTTCCCAATTGCGCAGACCTCTTTCGGTCAAGCGACTTCGTAAAGGTACATTTTGCTCGTTTCATCGGCCAACCTTCGGGTAAACTCTCTTTGTTTCCAAAGTTTGCTTAGGCAAGTTTTAGCCTGTCTTTGTCGGCCGTACTTGATTGACTTCACCTTTTTTTTGGGCATATAGCCCAACCAACTTTGGAAGGACAATAAGACTTTCGGGAGTCAATGGACTTCACCTTTCTTCGGCGAGTACTTTCAGATAGGGGAAAACTTTTGAACTTAGAAAAATTTCTCACTTGTATAATTTCTCATCTAAAATTCTAAGTATATAATTTCTTTAAGGCAACCGAGTGCCATGTACTTTTCAGTTTTCCTCCTCCGGTGTCGCCAAACTTGTATACTCCTTTTCGAACGTCGTCTAGGACCAAATAAGACCCTTTCCCGTTTGGCCGAGGTACCCCACGGGATGATTTTCGGGGTTCAAACTCGGCCTTTTGGGGGATGAGGTCTCCTTTCGTTATTCCTTTTGGCCTATCATGCAGGTTTGCGGTTATGGCCACCTTTTGTTGAAAGGCCTTTCTTCTGAGCTCGGCCATTTTTATGTTTGTCAACTAGGTTGAACTTAGTTCACCACCCGAGGTCGTTTACTCTTTTTTCAAACACCTGTATTCTGACTGATGGCTGTACTATTTCAACTGAAGATGCTACGGCTATCACTGGTGATCCCCACAGAGCACCTTCTGTCGTGACTTGCCCCCTCCTCCGGAAGCACCTGCTGCATTCACCATTACACACAGTGGAGATGCTGATGGGCATCATTTGGCGCCGTCTGTGGGAAATCACTCCCAGGTCATCGTTGTTAAAACTCAGCGTTCTAAAGACAAGGGACTTCCGAGGTTCTCATTTGCACCAGAGGTTCAACCGGCAACCGAACGACTGCAGCAGGGACTTCCGGGGCAGAGGATGAACGTCCTCTGATTGCTACGATAGGCTTCCTGTGCGAGTTCCCATGCCCTGTCGTGGCTGGAATGATGCAGCAGTTAGACCGAAGATGGCCGTAGCCAAATTCAGGCCGAACGCCCTCCTGACCATTACCTCTTCGGGAAAAGGATCCCACGTTAACTCATGGGAGTTTGGAAGGAGAGATCAACGAAGATGAGTCCTCGACGGGAAACATACCCTTCAGATCGCAACGTGTGGGAGAAGCAGGGTCGAAACGACCCCGAGCTCCCCGTTGAAGGAGTTTTGCACCCAAAGAAAAGTTGTCGTTTCCTCGGCAACAAGGGCATATGCCCATTACCCCGAAAAAGCCATCTATGCCTTACTATTTGCCGGAAGAAGGCTATGACTCTACTTCCAAGGTCACGCTACCACTGTTCGGAGTAACTCGCCTCTGCGCAGCGTCATGAAAAGAGTAGAGCATTTGGAAAGATCATCATAAGGGTGCATCGAGCTCGGAGAATACTGTGGCACGTACGAGCCTAGAAGGGCAATAAAGGCCTAGGCACTGGCAGACTTCGTTGCCGAAATCCCAGGAGTAGAAAATGCTGAAACCAATGAGGGAAATCGAGCGAAGGTAGATCTAGAGTGGAAACTCCTTGGAACCTCGAGCGCAGAACATCAGGGTGCTTGAGGAGCCCCTCGGGAGCCCGAGGGCAGAGAGGCCACCGGAGCAATCAAATGTGGTTACCAAAGTGTTGGGCCATCCGAGCATGGCAATGCTGAGTATAGTAACCTTGGACAAAGAATGGAAAGACCCTACAAAAGATGTATCTCACAACCAAAGAGTCCCGAAAATCCTCATGAAATGGCAGAAAGTGCGAAAACGTTTCGGACGATATTCCCTAATTGAGCAGGAATTATACCGGCAAAGGTGTGCAGGTCCGTTACAACACCCGAATGAGTGAAGTCCTACGTGAATAGCAGTGGACTACTTCACTGAGTGGGACAAGCCAGAACCCCTTGTTAGGCACCTCCTAAGTGCTTGGCTTAGGCCAAGGAGAACCAAGGAAAAATGAGAGAAAACAGAAAATTAAGAAAGAGGACTCGTGGAGACTGGCACAGTGGCCTATGTGCAAAATAGGAGACTTTCAGGACTTAATTGTACATGGGAAATGTACATTTGGAATGCTGACAGAAAATTAAGAAAGAGGACCGAACTGTGCATCAATTTAAGTGGTATAAGTGAAACCACAAGTTTAAAGATGGTATTGAGAGCCATGCAAAATTCTATAATGGCTAGTGCAAAACTAGACCATTTGTGGGAGACAACAATGATTACTAGTCAAATTCTTGTCTACCACTAGGGTACTATTCACTAGTTACTAGTTAAACTAACTAGTCTTAATGTTGGTTATATGGCCGGTTATGCATGTGAGTTTATGACACACGGGTACTTGTGTTGTTTACTAGCTTGGCAATTTGAGCCATGTGTGGACTTAAGTGTCCATGTACATAAAAAATGGAGTGGCGGTCTTTTGCATAAGTGGACTTAAGGGCTTTAATGAGCCATGCAAGAAAATGGAAGCCAAGTTAGCATTTTGGCTAACTAAAAGCAATGTACTCGGCCGAAACAAGCTAAGACTTGTTCATTTCGGGCTTCCTTTGTGCTTGTGAAACCGAGAGCACCTAGAGAGAGTTCCTTCACAATCTTGCTTCTAAATCCAAAGTTCTTGAGCTTTTGGGCAGATTCAAGCTTGGAAAGAGGGATTTGCCTTGCGCTTGCTTGGAATCAAGCTTTGTTCATGAAGGATTGGTGAAGGCCGAGCCAATTGAGCTAGGGTTCTTGAGGTAACCTTGATTTCCTTGAATCCATGGTAATTTCTTCCATGAACAAGGATATTGGATGCTCATTTCGTTGTTGAGCTTGGGAAAAAAATTAAGCATTGAAATGCTTGGTGAGAAACCTAGTATGGCCGAAAGTCTTGGATGTGTGTTCTTGGTGTTCTTCTTGGAATTCATGGAAATTAATCCATGTGTGATGCTTATTGATGAGTGTTTAACCTTGTGATAGGTTGGTTGGACGAAGAACACCAAGTGTGTGCAAGTTGTGCTTTGGCCGAAACTGAGATTGGAGGTAACTCATGATCAATTGTTGTTTACATGGCATTGACGCCATGAACCATGCCTAATGATGCATTGGTGTGTGTATAAAGGAATGAAATGAATGAGGAACATGAGTATGTGAAATGGGTACTATGGCCGAGAGGATGAAATTGGGTGTTTACTTGGAATTTAGCTTATGTGCACGGTAATTGTGCCATGAGTGAGTTCACTAGTTGTTTGGGTATCCATTTACTGAATTGGTATATTGAAAAAAATGCAGCTATGTGAAAATATGTGTTATGGCCGAAAGCTTGGATTGAAGTGAAATGGTATATCTCACTTGTTTACTTGGCATGTATGCCATGGATAGTGTTCATTGGTGTTTATGGTGAATTATAGTAGATGGGATTAATGGGCAGATTATGTTTTGGTATTTTGGCTTATACGGCCGAGAGCTTCCAAGTGTTAGTTAATGATGTCCTTCATTGAAAACATGGTATTTGGTCCATGGATTATGTTGTTAATGGTTATGCCTTATTATGGTAGGCATTGTGGTTGAAGGGCACTTGGACACTTGAAGTTCTATTGGAGACCGAGAGCTTGAGGTAGGGTTCACTACACTTGAGTACGCTTGGTAATGTATGCCATGGTTCAAGTGTTAAGGCGGCTAAGTGATGGTTAAAAATCTGCCATGTGATCTTAGTTGCTTGATGGGCTTATTGGTTATATGTGGCTGCAATGTTGATTAGCTAATTGACTATAGAACATGTACTAAAAATGCAAGTGAATGTGGCCTATTTGCTTGGCATTTTGGGAGCTCCATATGGAATGATATTGGTAAGGTTATGTGCAAGGATTGCACACGGGTACATGTATGGCTTATATGGCCGAGAGCAACTTGGAGAAGTGTGTGTGAGTACTTGTGTGCTTTGGTGATTTCTTGTGCATGCTAACCCCCATTATGGTTAATTGTATATGGCTATACTTGCTTTTCTTGTCTTTGTGTTTGTTTTGCAGGTTGAGCTAATCAATTGGAGGTTAAGCCTTGAGTGTTTACTCGGCTTAACTAAATAAACTCTTTTAAGAGTTAGGTTTATATATATAAGTGAATCCTACTGAGTTAATCTCACTGCCCATTCTCCATTTAAATTTTTCAGGCAAGGATATTCAGCCTGAGTAGTGCTAAGCTGCCTTGTGTGTGCACTTAGTGTTTAATTGCTTTGTCACTAAGGTATGTGCCAATGTGTGCTTGGCTTGACACTTTAGCATTTTATGCAAGTTTTATTGTGAGTTGGCCGAGACTTATGGTTTAAGCTTGCAGGCTGTAGAGTGGGAACTGTCTAGGAGAGCATGGATATCTGGACTTTAGCTCTGGTTTTGCTTTTCACCTTTATGACCATGAACATGGCCGTGGGTTTGGTGCTGCAGTGTGTGCTCTTGTATGGGATCCTTAAGGTGATGTTTGAGCATTAGGATTTGGGGTCTCGGTTTGTACTTAACTTGGCATGAACAACTTATGGGTGCTTGGCATTTTAGCCATGTTATTTGCTAGGTAGACTACACTTTTGGTTGTGTATATTGTAGTCTCGGATACCTAGATGATGCTAATATTTTGGAGGATATTGTATGCCAAGTTATGTATGACTATGGATGTTTATGTGTATGGTTTGGTGTTATGAGTATTATAGGCCAAAGTTTGGCACGTAAGTGATATGGTTGGCCTTGACCTTGCAAATTTGAGGTGCACCTATGTATGTATGTTTGCTTGGCCGAGAGCTTCATGCATTATATCTTGTGGTTTTCAAATCCTAAACCAACTCTGTGGGCTTCTTGATTGCCATATAGATAGCACACTTGATTGCACACCAAGTATGCACTGAAAGCTGCATTTTTGTTGCCTTGCTTGTAATGCAAGTAAAAGTGGTTTGGGCCTTACTTACGCTGGAAGTAGTTACTAGTTGGTTTAAAAGCCACCTGGGCCACCTCCCAGGCCCTTTACCTTAAGAAAATAAGACTTAAAGTCAATCATGTTGGTTAGGCCGAGGGCTAGATGCCTAATCCTTAGTTGGGCTTGTGAGATAAGTTGGGGACTCACAGGCCAGGGCCTGTCTGAGGTGTGACACCCCTAGCAACCATTCCGGCAAAAGATATACAAAAGTTCATCTGGAAGAACATGATGTACAGATTCGGCAGACCGACGGTGATAATGGCTGATAATGGTTCCCAGTCTATGAACGGGGGATTCCAAGAATTCGTCACCAACTTCGGAATAAAAACGCACTTCGCCCCACTAGCTCAGCCCCAGAGCAATAGACAAGTAGAGGTAGCCCACAGACCTATAAAAGAGGGACTGTAAAAGAGGTTGGGGGAAGCAAAAGGAAAAAGGCCAGCAAAACTTCTTAGTGTACCAAGGAGTTACCGGAAAACTCCCCGAGGGGTCACGGGGGAGACACCTTTCTCGCTTATCTCCAGTACAAAGGCCATTATCCCTGTTGAAATAGGATGGCCATCAGTCAGAATACAGGTGTTTGACGAAAGAGGAAACTACCTCGGGTGGAGAACTATGTTCGACCTAGTCGACAAACATGAAAATGACCGAGCTCAGAAGAAAGGCCTTTCAACAAAAGGTGGCCATAAGTGCATGTTGGGTTTCAGGAGCGAAACAGCACAGCGGAATATAACTGAAACCCTCCAGGATCCAAGTGAAACGGGGTAAACCGGGTGTTCAAAAATTTCATACCTAATTTTCGGTTGATATCTCTCACTCAACTGTAGAGTCGAATCACAAAACCTGAACAGTTGACGTGTTCAGGCTCTATATGGTGATAGCCGAAGGGTTATCGCCTCTATCTGACCCGAACTCGGAGCGTCAGGGAACGCGAGGAAGCTATTAGCCCCCCCGAGGTACTAAACAGATCGCCTTCAGAAACGGAGAATCAGCTATTGCAAGCCGAAGAGGATCTCCCCGAAGGCGGAACCCTGAATCAGGGAACTCCCCGAACTGCGGGCATATTTCCCGAAGGGGCATCGTCCATACCAGAGGATGACCTCGGCCAGGGACCTCGAGAGTACGGTATGAGCATTTAAGGAGCCTCTGACATGCCGCCCACAGACGCTACATGTCACCTTAAACGGCGATTTGACACACCGACGCCGTCCAGGTCTTGTCACGACCTGTCTCAGTTCGAGACTCAAGGAGCCTGCCACCGGCTACTTGTCCCCTACGCCCAGAAATTTAGAGAACATCCGACCGAACACGTGTCGTGATCTGAACGGGCTGGACATTCCTATAAATACCAGGAAACAAACCCTGGCAAAAGGTGGGACTCCTCCCCCTTGAGAAAACCTAGGCAAGCCCACTAAAAACTCTAGTGCTTCCCCCTTACCTTCTCAGGAAACTGACTTAGGCGTCGGAGGCTCCTCCCCGGAAAAGCACCCCGGGGGCCTCCTACCCCCTTCTCTGAGCTTTGCAGGCACGTTCCCCTGGGAAACTCCAGCACCAGATGCTCTCCTTCACAGGAAGTTCCCCTGGAAGTCACCATGCCTTCCAGTGAAGATGTCCCCGGACATCATTTGGCACCGTCTGTGGGAAACCATCCTCGGGTCACCGTCGTTGAGACTCGGCGTTCGAAGGATAAGGGACTCCCGAGGTCCCCGTCCGAGCCTGTAGTCCAACCGGCCACCGAGCAAGTCCCCCTAGGGACTTCCACGCCTAAGGAAGAGCGCCCTCTGGTCATAACCATGAGCTTCCTACGCGACTTTCAACGTTCTGTTGTGGCTGAAATGACACAACAGATAGACCGAAGGTGGCCGCAACAAGCTCAAGCCCAAAGGCCTCCTTCGCCAGCACACCCTCGGGAAAAAAACCCCAAACCAACTCATCGTAGTTCGGGATCCAGAGACCCACGGGAGGAGTCTTCAATAGAAAACATGCCCCTCGGGGCACGGCTCGCGGGACAAGCGGGGTCAAGGCGACCCAAAATCACACACAGGAGGAGCTAGTCGCCTGAGGCGAGGTCCCCATCCCCTCAGCGCCGAACTTGTTACACTCGGAAAGGGTCTAAATGACTAAGTCCCGGGTTAAGAGGATTAGTGGAAATAAATAGTTTCCTAATTTGGAAACTTAGCAATTAAATTGAGGAAACATGGAAATTTTTTCCCTAATTGGGAATTGAGCTTGGTAAGCTCGGGAGATCTTAAATTAATTATGAAATGGGCATAATGAGTGTTGGAAACTTTAGGAATTTTGCTTGGCTTAGGCCAAGAGTTTTGGTGATGAAAATGGCAAATTATGAAGTTGAGGGACTCAGCTGAAGAATTGAAGAAAGATGGAGTACTAAAGGTGAGATTTGGCCAATTTTCATGGCAAATTGTGCCATGGCCGGCCATCATAAGAATTTTGCTATTTAAAATGGCCACATAAGCCTCCACGCACATTATTTAAATTGCCCACATGGATTTGACCCCACCATCACCATAAACAAATATTTTGCCCACCATTTTTTACTAGTCTTTGTCTCCCACTTTACATCATTTTATTTCTCCTCACCATCACTTGTCAAATCAATTCTTTAATGAGCACTTGACTCATTCTCCCCCCTTTTTCATTCAAAAATTTGCCCATGCCATATAAATTAAACAAATGAGTTGTTTTGATGGGACACCACTTTGTCCAAGAATTATTGCATTTGACTTTTCTCCCCCATTTTGAATCAAATGGCTGCCCATCACACTTGAATACGCATTTGGCTTGCATTTGGACTACATTTCCTTCCATGTGCAAGCATACATCCGGCCATACAGTCCCAAAATCATTTCAACACTTACCTCACTCTCTCTCTGGCTCACTTTGCTCTCCTTCTCTCTAAAAACCAGCTATGGCGTTCTTCCAAGTTCATCATCTTCTTCCTTGCTTCTAAGATTCCGCCATGAGCAAACCAACTCCTTTTCCACATGCAAACACGATTTCGTAGTGATTTCATACTCCTAAACACATCTAAACCAAGAACCAAGTGAGAAATCAAAGAAAACCCATGAAGAAATGCTCGTGAAGTTTCGTCCTTAGTGAGAAATTGGTGTTCTTGAGCTCACCTCAAGAGCTCCTTACATGCATGGCATTTCTAAGCCATGAGGAGCAAGAGAAACAAGGAAAACATCAAGAAAGAACAAGTGAAGATTCGGCCAAAACAAGGTTGTAAGTGAATCATGTTTTTCATTGTTGATTTCTTGTGTTTTGAGCTAGATATTACTTTTTAATGCTTTGTATATGCTGGATTTTTGCAAGGAAAAGCTCTTGAAGATTCGGCCATGGAGGATTTATAGTGCTCTTGGAGTCAACTTGAGAGTTCAAGGCATGCATGGCACTTTTAAGCCATGAAAAGCAAGGAAATGGAAGAGAACTCCAAGAAAAGCAAGGAGCAACTTTCGGCCATGAATGTCCATGGTATTTTGAGGCTTGAAACCAAGTGTTCTTGGTGCCTCGAGGCTTGTATAGCCTTTCCAAGCAAGGAATCAAGCAAAGGATGCAAAGAAAAGCAAGGAACAAATTCGGCCAAACGGGTATTTTGGCTTGCATGTGCACTTTTCCAAGTGTTCTTGGTAGTGAAGATGTTCTTGTGAGTGTGCATGATAATGGTCAAAATTTGAATGTAAAAAGAGGAGTTTTGCAAGCAAAATCAAGCCATGGAGGATTTGGCCATATGTGGTTTTTAATGTCTTGGCATGTTAGCCATGTGAAGGCAAGTGTTCTTGGCATGTTTTTGAGTCCTAGATGACTTGTACAAGCAAAAATCACAAAGAAGAAATGAAGCATGCATTCGGCCATGGTGCCAATTTTTGGTGGATGTGTGTTAACCAAGTATTTTGGTGGCAAAAGTGTTCACAATGGAAATTTGGGACTAAAGTGGCAAAGAAGAATTCAAGAACAATTCTGTCAACAATTGTTCTTCAGGTACTTAGGTGAAAAAAAAAACCCAAAGTTTTGGGTAATATTGGTTAAATGGGCCATAAATGGCATTATTGGCAAGTGGGCTACTTTGACTCAAGACTTGGGCTAAATCCTGAAAAGGTTAATATAGGGCCAAGTCCTGGAAATGTAATATTGGGCCTAAAGGCTGAATTGGGCTAAATCCTGAAAAGGTTAATATAGGCCCAAGTCCTGGAAATGTAATATTGGGCCTAAAGGCTGAATTGGGCTAAATCCTGAAAAGGTTAATATAGGCCCAAGTCCTGGAAATGTAAGCTGGGCCTAAAATTATGAAAAGGTAAAATTGGGCCTAAATGTTAAGTTGGTCCAAGTCCAGAAAAGAAATTAAAAGGCCAAGTGGGCCTGAGAAATTAAAAGGCCGAGTGGGCCTGAAAAGATAAAAGGCCAAGTGGGCCTGAGTTAATTAAAAGGCCAAGCGGGCCTGGATTAATAAAAGGCCAAGTGGGCCTGAGAAAATAAACAGGCCAAGTGGGCCTGAATTTCAGAAAAGGCCAAGTTGGGCCTGGATTCCAGGGAAAGGCCAATGTAGGCCTGAGTTCACAGAAAATGGGCCTCAGTTCACAGAAAAGGCTAATTTGGGCCTTACCTCTTTAAGTAGAGGTTGAGTAAGTTAAACCAAGTATGCTTGGTAAATTATGGTTCTCTTGTTTAATAGAAAGCAATTAAATAACTTGTTAGTATTTTGGGCTTTATAGGTCCATTAAGGAAATGGCAAAGTTCCAACAAGAAACAAAGCAAAGCAAGGCAAAGACAATATGCAAAAGGTTATACAAATGGTGGTAAGAATCCCTATACTCACTCTCTGCATGGTATATTTTCCATGACCTTTCATTGTGAGTATTAGTGCCCCTATGTGATGGTCAAAGAACCAAGTGACCATAGGTGTGCATGTCAGGGCTATGTGGTTGTTACTTTTTGTGAGGACTCATGATACTTTCTTTGTTGGATATTTGGGCACATAAGTGCATAATGGGCAAGGTATTGTTGCTTTGGCAATTATGGTTTACTCATGAGTAATTAGCAAGCATTTAGGGCTAGGAATTGAGTTTGGCCAACTCAATTCTCAAGCTAAGGAGCGCTCAGTAGGTTATAAAAATAAATGGCATGCCGGGATTAGTTGCATGGATTATGCTAATGCTTGCAATACCCACGATAACTTGGAACATGATGTACGAGGACAGTGTTCTGTGTGTTGAGTTGCGTGCTTCTCTGAACCGTTGTTGTTTGTGCATGCTGACCCATATTATTATTGTTATTGTTATTGTGCTATATCTTGTGTTTTCTTTGTTTTAGTGTTTTCCTTTGCAGGAACATGGATTAATTGCCATTACATTCTTGGCACAAGTTTAGGCTTTGGAAGCCATATGATGACTTTGAAAGTCACGAGTTAATTACCTCACTAGGCATTCGATGTCGTCAGGATTCTTACTGAGTTTTATAACTCACCCGCCCTGTTATACCTTTTTCAGGAACTGGATGGCTTGATAGATCAAGCGTAGAGTACCAGAGTACTCGTTACAATGTGCTAAAGGGTTGGGTATGTGTATAGTGTTGCTCAATATATTCATTGGTTCTAAGTGACTTATGTGGTATAGATTGCTTGGGAATCAAGCTAATGTTGTGGACTTACCTGTGCAGGATATGGAGTCTAGAAGTTGTGGGAACAAGGTCTATAGGTGGATTGTATTCCCTGTGATATTAGTTTGCAGAGTAAGTAGTTATGAAAACTTGATCTGTAAAACATGAACATTGGATAAACTTAGACATGAAGCATTCCTTGGTATGTTTTCCAAGTAAGTGATGCTTGTTTGCTGTTCTATGGATAGGCATAGTTCTAGATGACTTATGATGATGAATTTTGCCTTGGATAGATGATTATGATGATTTATGATGGTGATGACTTTGAAGGATGATTATATGAGAAGTATGCTTGAATTCATACAGGTGGAATTCTTGATGGGTGATTGTGTTATGTGTACTAGATTGGCAGAATGCTCATGGTTATGAAAATATGGTTTTCAAAATTTGAAATGAGATGGGCTTCTTGGTTGCCATGCATTGGATTAGTACACTTGATGGACACACATTCTATGCACTTAGTGGAATAAGTGTATGGCTATATGTAGCTTGGATGAAATGAGCATGTGAAAATATTACAGGAGAAGCTTATGTTGAATTGGAATAAAGTATGCTTTGTGATGAAGAATGCATGTAAGTAGGATAAAATCATGAATGGAACACTTGAAATCCCACTTAGGTACTAGCTTGACTCTAAAGAGCACCCTGATAACATATTGAAGGTAAATAATCAATCAAGCTAGAACCAGAATAGATCCTGGACTCACGCCGTAGGTGCTCGTACTGAATAATAAAGCCCCTTTTGAATGAATAACTTCCGCTGCAAGCTTTGATATTTGGGCCCAGATGGGCCAGGGGCAGTAGTGGGCGTGACAGAACTCGCTCCCCGAAGAGGCACCGACAATCCCCCCTGCCAGAAGAAGAACCTAGTGCCACGGCCCTTATGGAGAAAATATTGGCAAGGTTGGACAGAGTGGAGAAACAGGTGGCCCGTAAACCCGTCTAGGCTAGGCTGTGTGGGACCTTTTGTGGGGACGAGTCCCCATTCACCTAAGATGTCGTTGAGGCAGCCATGCCAGGTGATTTCAGAGTACTGATGGCCATGGGCCTCATCGTTTAGAGTCATGGTGACTGTTGGAGAGACTTCTAGGAGGAAGAACGCTTGGAGGATGGTGCGCCCAAGGGAGAGTACCTAAGATGCTAAGAAAAAGTGGGTTAGGAGGCCCCCGGATGTGTTTTCGGGGGGGGGGAGCCTCCGACGCCCAAGTCAGTGGTAGCTGAGAAAGGCAGAGGAAATAGCACAAAGGACTGAAGAGTCTCGCCGGGTGATTTTCTCAGAGTCTGGGAGTCAGACCTTTTGCCAACCAACCTCCTGCCAAGTATTTATTTTCTGGTATTTATAGGAGTGCCTAGCCCGTTCAGATCGCGACACGTGTTCGGTCGGATGTTCCCCGAGTTTCTGGGCATAGGGGACAGATAGCTGGTAGCAGGTTGCCTTGAGCCTTGTGCTGAGATGGGCCATGATGTGACTTTGATGGCGTCAGCATGTCAGAGCGCCTATTGAGGCGGCTTCATGACGTCTGTGAAAGGACGTGTCAGAGGCTTCCTTAAATGCTTCCTTAAATGCTCCTGCCGTACTCCCGAGGTCCCTGGGTGAGGTCGTCCTTTGGTAAGGACAATGCCTCTTCGGGAAACACGCACCCAGTTCGGGGGTTCCCAGCTTCAGGGAGTTCCGCCTTCGGGGAGATCATGTTCGGCCCGCAATAGCTGGTGCCTCTTTTCCGAAGGCGATCTGTTTGCAACCTCGGGGGGCTAGTAGTATCCTCAAGTTTCCTGGCGTGCCGGGCTCGGAGCTCTTCGGCTATCTCCCGAGGTGTATGATCCCATTTTCACTCGGGTATCGCCAGTCTCTTTTGGCCATTCTTGTGGCAGGGAGTTCGGCCAGATAGAGGCGATAGCCTTTGGCTATCACATGCCCCCCTTTGGAAAGCCGAAGTGAAGACTTCAGTTTTGCATCTCTTTCCGAGGTTGTTCTTGGGAGTCTCTTAGGAAGCTCAACCTGTTCCGAGGATGCACCTTCTGCCCAAAGGGCTGTTCGGCATTGGCCTATTTTTTGGTGTCTTCGAGGCGGAGCTGTGCCGAAGATACACCTCTTGCCCGAAGGTCATGGGCTGGTTGGCCATAGCCTGTCTCTTGGTGTCCTCGAGGTGGCCTGCTCTTTGTTTCTGCAGGTCTGATGGCCAAGCGTGTCAGTCTGAGCAACGCGTCCCAGCTTTTTAGGGATGTCAGAAGACGTGTTCCCTTTTTCCTAGGGATCTCAGGAGACGTGTCCCCGTTTTGGCACGACGGCTGACACATGGCGCTTTGCCATTGGAGGAGAGTTGCGTCGGTTACAGAGGGCGCGCCTTTTCAGGTGCAGAGGGCAGTTACGGCGACGGTTCACCTCCAAAGGGTACTTATGATGACGTTTCGGTTACCCACCTCTGGCCTATAAATGGCTCGTTCCATCATAAGTTCCTTTTTCTTTTTCTTCTGCTCTTCTCTCTGCTTTGCCCCTGTTCTTGCACTTTCTTGCTTTCTGTGGCGGAGCTGCCTTAATCAGAGCTTTTTCCAGCCAACTTTCATGGCGGCGTCCTCAGACTTTGGCAAATCTTTTGGTGGGTTTTTGTTTTCTAGAGTGTTTTGATCTCTCTATTCTTTGGACTTTTTTCTGGAAACTGTTTTCTTGTCTTTTCCAAACTCGTTTTCATGTCTACAATGCCTATCCCTGAGAGCTTGCAGCCTCTTTTAGCCCATCCTTGTTGCACCACCCCTGCAAAGTTAGAGAGGTGGAAGAAAAAGTTCTTTCTTCCCTCAAAAGCCATTACTAGGCTGCCTCGTTCTAGCCATTATGCTTTTTCAAACCACAGAAACGAGGTTACCATTTTCCGAGCCCAGCTGAAGGCCGGTCTTCGGTATCCTCCCCCGAAGATGGTTTGCGAGTTTTGCCAATTTCATGGCATTGCTGTGAACCAGCTTCCCCCGAACTCGTTCTGCTATTTTAACGCCTACCTCTGCATGTGTGGCGTGTTCGGGATAGAACCCCATTTTATAATCTTCATGCAGTACTACAAGCTCTCTGTGGTCCCGAAGGGTGGCTTCTATTTCATGCTACCTCGGGGATCCGAGAGCAAAAAATTCATGTTCACCTTCGCCACTAAGGACAGCTGGCGGGGGTGGCAACAGAAGTTCTTCTTCCTGAAGATGGATGAGGCCTGGTCGTACGTCCCGACCAAATGGGCTCAGGGAATACTGAATGTGGACGTCGTTGATCCGAGGATGCTGCTGACTCCAGAGTTGCCTCCCGTGTTCGCGGATTTGGACGCCCGCATTCGGGCAGTCTCTGACTGGACTCCCGAGGTCGCTCCGCGTGCCCTTTACCCTTTTCCTATCAACTGGAAGTTGATGACCGAAGAGGTCCTTCGGGAGCTAAAGGTGGTGAAGGAGCATAAGACTGACCTCAAGATGCCAGCTCCTGCCATCGCCGGGAAGGATTCCTGGTTGGTCAAGCTTCTTAAGGAGGAAATTTCTTTCGAAACACTTATCGAAAGTGAGTTGTCTTCTACTCCCTTGCTGTTTTCTTCCTCGGACTTACGCTGATATTTCTCTTCTTTTTCAGAGATGGGCGACGGGACTGCCGCCTATTACAAGTCCCTTTTCTCCGGCCAAGTAGAGAAGGGGGAGCAGACAAAGAAGGCAACTTCCCGAAGACGGAAGTCTGTCGGTGCTGGTCCTTCGGCTAAACTAGCGAAGAAGACTGTTCTTTCCTCCCCTTTGGAAAGTATTGGGGAGGAAAGCGAGGACGCTGAGGCCACTGTCGCTTCGCTGCCCGATTCTTCGGCCGAGGTTCCTGCCGCCGCCGACGTCCCTCAAACCGACGCCCTCCCCAAAGTCCTACCCCGTCGCAAGTCCATCTGGACGTCGTGGTAGAGGCACCTTCTGCCGACGAGCGGCGCAGGCAGAAGGGTAAGGGCCTTTCGACCGAGGAGGCTGAGGACTCCGAGGACGTCGTTGCCGAGGTCCCTTCAGGTTAATTGCTTTCAGGACAAGTATGCTTATTTTTGTTTTTCTAAATTTTCCTTTGTCTCTGACCCACTTCTCGTTTTCGCCGTGCAGGGGAGTTACTTACCCCGAACTGGGCGGCCGAACACGCGAAGGCGCGTGCCCTTCGCGACGCCAAAGTTCCGCAAGGGAAGGTTCCCAAAGAGCCTTTCTGGACATTCACGGAGGACATGAACTTGTACTCCGAGGACTGTCCAGAAATGGCGAAGCAAATTTCGAAGGGGGTGCTTACAGAGGCCTCCTTCAAGGCTATTGCGGCGGCACATCCGGATGATGACACCCTTGCCGCCAAAGTCACCGAGCATGCTGCTCAGGTATGTTCTTCACACCTTTTTCCCTTCAATTTTTCCTAAGTGCCTGGCTCTTACTGACCTTGCGTTCATCTTTTTGCAGCTGCTGGGATACGCTGGCTTTCTCCGAGTTCGGGTGGCCAGGCAGGCGAAGTTCCGAGCTTCGGCCTTAGACGCCTTAGAGAAGGCGAAGGCCACTCGCTTGGCATTGATCACCGAGAACCAGCAGCTGTCACATGCTGCGAAGGAAGAAGTTGCCACCCTTCGGGAGGAGTTCCTGAAGGAGAAAGAAGAACTTGAGAAGGATTCCTCCCGGAAGATTGCTGACCTCGGCGAGCAGATAAATGGAATGCTGGCCGCCAATGAGGAGCTCCTAAAGGATAAGTCAGATTCTGACAAGGTCATACTGGCGCTGACAGTTGAGAAAAACATCCTTGCAGCCGAGGTCAAGTCCTTGAAGAAGGATCCGAAGGGGAAGAAGCAGATAAAGGCGCTGGAGGAGGAGATCGCGGATCTGAAGGACGAGCTTGATGACCTTGTTCTTGACAAGAGCAAGTCTGATCAAATGGCCAAGGTCGCTTTTCAGGACAGCTTCTGCCTTGCTCGGCACCAAGTCCTCCAGAGGTTCCCAGATCTAGACCTCTCTTTTCTAGAGGCTCTAAACATTTCTGAGGGGCCTCGGTGGGAATGGTCCAAAGTCGAACATTTGAACCTTCCTTCTTCAATTCCAGCGCCGAAGGTGGTGGAAAAGGGTGGGCAAGCAAGTGGCTCTCGGGACGCTGCGAACCCTTAGGCTATTTTAGGGCCCCTTTTCCTTCCATTTAATTTTGTGTTCCTTCTTCGGGCACTTCTTCATTGTAAAGCAGCTTACTCTTTAATGAAGACTTTTTGGCTAAGTCTTTTCACAAGTTTCTTCATTTCCATTGCCCCGAATGCATTTGCTCAAGAGACTTCGGAAAACCTGTAATCAAAGAAACTTTATTACCTTCTCTTGGCCGAGCCTATTTGCTCTGGAGGCTTTTTTGGAAGGTCTGTAAAATTTGACTAAGTCTTTTTGCAGGTTTTGCATTTCCATTTTGTCCCGAACACGTTTGCTCGAGGGACTTCGGAAAACACTTAGTCAAAATTTTTCCTTCTTTTGCACCTGTCCCGAGCACGTTTGCTCAAGAGACTTAGGAAATCTTTCGAGAGTTTTTTCTGTTTTCCGTTTTTCCCGAGCGTGACGGCTCAAGGGACTTCGAAAAACTGTCTCTGTGCTTATTTCGGCGAGTACTTCTGTGATATTCTTGTTTCCCATCTTTCCCGAGCGTGATGGCTCAAGGGATTTCGGAAAGGCATATCTGTGCTGTATCGTGGCGAGCACCTTCACGGAATTCTGTCTTGTACAATTTTCTCAAGACTATTCTGTACTTAGAATATTTTTCGTACAACGCGATTCCTCCGCTCAACCTTAGGCGTAGAATTTTTTCAAGGCGTCTGAGTGCCAAGTGTTTTTCAATTCTACGCCTTCGGTGTTGCCGAGCTTGTACACGCCTTTTCGTACTTCGGCAAGAACCACATATGGTCCTTCCCAGTTTGCGTGAAGTACTCCGTGGGACGGGCTTCGGGGTGCAAAGTCAGCCTTTCTGAGAACGAGGTCTCCTTTCTTGATTTCTTTCGGCTTGGCCCGTAAGTTTATAGCCGTGGCCACTCTTTGCTGAAAAGCTTTTCTCCTCAGTTCGGCTATTTCTCTGTGTTCGCCAACGAGGTCGAGCTTCGTTCTTAGGCCGAGGTCGTTTCCACCATCATCAAATATTTGCACCCGTACTGAAGGTTGAACTATCTCTATTGGGATAATAGCCTCTGTACCGAAGACGAGTGAGAAGGGAGTCTCCCCTGTGGCTCTTCGGGGCGTCGTTCGGTAACTCCATAATACGCTTTGGAGTTCTCCTGGCCATTTCCCTTTTGCTTCCCCCAGTCTTTTCTTCAGGCCATCTTTTATGGTCCTGTTAAATACTTCCACCTGCCCGTTGTTTTGGGGGTAAGCTACTGGGGCGTTGTGCATTTTTATTCCGAGGTCGCTGATAAATTCCTGGAATCCTTTGTCTATGAATTGGGATCCATTATCAGCCACTAGTATCCTCGGTATGCCGAATCTGCATACTACGTTCTTCCATACAAACTTTTGCACTTCTTTTGCCGAGATAGTTGTTAATGGTTGTTACGGCCCTTCTAGAGGGAGGTAAGGACTTTAGAATTTAGTTTAGAAGTTTAATTTAAGTTTGCCTAGCAAGAATTAAGAAGTTTGCCAAAGTTCACTAAGTTCCGACAAGAATAAAGCTCTGAACTAAGTACAGGGGCAAAATGGTAATTTTGCACCCTGAGTGGCCGGGACGAGTCCCGAGTGTTTTAAAATGAATTTTTAGAACTTAACTTTTAACCTTAACTCAAACTCAACAAATAGACAAGAATTTAATCAAGAACTGTTAAATTACAAAGATGGGGGACCTAATTGCACAAAACTTGAAACCTTGGTGGTTTGAAGGGTTAAGTGGGGTTTAAGAAGAGGGAATAGGGGTTTGGGCTGCCATAACCCGTTTTCCAGCTTCTCAACTCCATTTCTCTCTCAAATTAAGCTTGGAATCAAAAGCTTTTGGTGCCAAAAGGTGTGGTTTGAAGTGTTCAAGCTTGGAGAAGTGATTTTCAAGCTTGAATCCATGTTTTTGAGGCGTGGAAGAGTGTTTTTCTCCATCCCCTGTTTTTGAACGAGGTATGATTCATGTTCTTGATTGAATTCGTGTTATTTGATTGATTGGAAGCTTGGGTTTTGGTTGGAAGAGGTGTTTTTGATGTTTAGGAGCTTTGTTTTGGTTTGAATTTGTGTAGAACTTTGGAAGCTTATTTGGAAGAGGAAGGGTTCGAATTCTTGCTTGTTCTTGGTGTTAAGGTAAGGGAGAAAGTGTTTTTAAGTTGTTGGATTGCTTTTGGATTGAAATGGATTGAGAAAGTTGAGTAATTTTTGGGTATGGTATGAAGAAACGTTTTTGGGAATTATGATGGACTAGCTAGATTCGAAGGATTGGTTTGATGCTTCTAATGCATCATAGTTTGGCTTTGATAGTTGGTTTTGTTCCTTGCAACATGTACTTCATGTGTATGAAATTTGGTAACTTTTGATGCATGTTTGCTATATGTATTTGGTTGCCAAAGTTCGTAGCAGCAAACGGCCAAATTCTGCATTTCTGCAGAATTGGCGACGCGGCGCCAATTGGCCCGAAAATTGGCGACGCGTCGCTAATTCAATTTTATGTCATAGAACGTTTGTTCGCTGGCGACGCGTCGCCAATTCCTTTTTGCCTTTGGCGACGCGGCGCCAACACAAGAAAATGGGGGGTTTGACTTTTTGCTGCGTTGACCCGACCGAGACTACGGAAGGTTCGGAACGTGCCTAAGGGTCCGAGGATCCCGATGGTACTCCGAGACTTCCGAAAGTCCCACCGGAAGTATGAGTTTTCTTGAACTGTTTGAGGTAAGTAAGTTGCTTAGGCAACAAGTAAGGAAACGAATGTTGCAATTGAACTTAATTAGCTATCAATAGCTCAGGTGAGAGGTTTAGAACCCTCGTCGGCCTAGCCGTGCGGTAGCCACGAGGCCCCGAGGCGAAACCTTGTTCATCTAGTTTACATCAAAGAGGCCCTGCGGCCTAGTCTACAAGTCCCGTCATAAATTCCCCTGCATAACAACTAGGTGAGAGGTTCTATGTTTGAATGAGGCTTGCTAAGGTTCGCCCTTGAGCCATATGATAGGTTGCTAAATGATAGCGCTTGGCCTATATGTCAGGTTGCTAAGTGATTGCGCTTGGCCTGTATATGTGTCAGGTTGCTAAGTGATTGCACTTGGCCTGATACAGAGGACTACTTGAGGAGAGGTCTACCGACCTAGTTTATATATATATGACTAGTACCCTCATGCTGTGTGAGCTCGCAGCCAGAGTCCTAGTAATTTTCTTGCAGGTACATCGAAGACCCTTACTGAGAATGTTGAATTCTCACTCCCTGTTTGTTATGCAGAGTCTGGAGTAGCAGGACCGGATAATCACTGAGGATTATCACGGTAGTACCTTTTTGTCTGTAAAGGTACGGTAGTTGAGAAACTTTAAGTTTCTAGCCTGCTTAAGTGTTTAGTTGGTCTGTTGGTCAGGCTGTGGTACTAACTTGTTTCTTCCTTTGGCTGCAGAGCCTAGTAGCACTTGGCAAAGGACTTGTGAGACTCGCCACTGGGACAGGAGTCCAAAGTGGGAGCTAGGGTAAAGGTCTCAGCAAAGTCTTGTATTTTGATACAGTACTTTATTTTGCCTCCAGTATTTATGTTATAAAGAGTCCTTGACTCAGGGGATTGTTCTCTGGGTGAGAGCATTAGTTACTTATGTATAAATGCTTTCACGAGCGGTGTATGTGTAGTTAATCACTCAAAGGTTGATTTTGATATGCTTTGGCATTTTGTATTTATTTATATAGAATTTTACCTAGCCGGCTAAATGTCTAAATGATTAAATGTTTATGGTTTTAATAAACCAGGTCAAAGCATAAGTGCATACATATTGCATTTCTAGGTTAATCAACTAGTAGCATTGGATTTAATCCACACACATAACCAGCTAGCCAATTACAATCCACCGTGAGACAAACGCTCACAGGGTATCCCGGGCAGGGGCACGGGGATCGTGTCAGTGTTTTTGGTATCAGAGCGAAGGGTTTATTTCATGGATATTGGAGGCTTAGACTGAGATCTAGTAGTAAAGTCCAAGTGCTAGGAAGTTAGTACTGACCAACATCTGGTGTTATCGTCTGGCTGTGGTTGCAGGTTATCATGGTTGATACTAGGTCTGGAATTTCGAGGGGGACTAGGGAACCTGGTGAAGGTTCTAGTGACCCAGTTGTGGCGAGGTTGGATGAGATATCCAGAGTGCTACCGGGTTTGACTGAGACTATGGCTCAGGTGGCACAGGGTATGAACACTCTTGTAACAGAGATGTTCAGAGATTATGGGGACAGAGGTGTTGCCCAGGAGGAAGTTGAGCCACAACAGGAACAGGAAAGGCATGCTGAGCAACAGCAAGTGCCTAGAGCTCAGGAACCCAGAAATCAAGTTCTTGAGGAGGTTGAGGAACCAGAGATGATGGAGGCTCCAAGGAGGGGAGACACTCCACATCAGATGAGGTTGCTGGAAAAGTTCAAGACAGTTGATCCACCTAGCTTTGACGGGACAGGAGATCCTGATAGAGCAGAGGATTGGTTGTCTGTTATGAACAGACTCTTTACTTGTGGTGGCTATGAGACAGAGCAAAGGATGGTTCTAGTACCTTTCTTTCTGAGAGGGAGAGCCAGTCTTTGGTGGGACGACGTGATGGAGTTATTGAGGGAGAGTAATGGCACTCGTCCAGAGCACAAGAAAAAGGTGCTCAAGTGGTCAGACTTCGAGAAGAAGTTCAGACAGGAGTATATCAGTGAAGCTGCACAGGATCAGAGGAGGATCCAGTTTGAGAATCTGACACAGGGGGAGATGTCAGTACGAGAGTATGAGCAGCGATACAATTCACTTATCCGGTATGCTCCATACATGTTGGGTAATGATGAGCTGAAAGCCAAGAAGTTTTCCCAGGGCCTGAAGCCTATTTTCAGGAGGTATATGGCGACAGTTGACATCAGAAGTTATCGCCAGATGGTTCAGAAGGCATTGGCATTGGAAAGGGAATTCGAGGATTCCAGGGCACCTATGAAAAAGGTGGAAGCTGGGCCATCTAACTTGGGGAAAAGTGCTGGAAAGCGACCAATGGTAGGGAACCAGGATCCATCTAAGAGGAGGAGGACAGGTGTGTGTCCTAGGTGCAGACGGTTCCATGGTGGAAGACCATGTACACTGGGCACAGATATTTGTAATGTCTGTGGTCAGAGAGGGCATTGGGCCAGGGACTGCCCAAGAGTTCGATCAGTTACAGGTCCATCTCGGGCTTTACCTCCAGTACCGCTTGCTATTGGGAACCGGCCTGGAGTAGTTGCTGCAGCAGTGAACCCGAGAGTCTTCGCTTTGACGAACCAGGCGGCTAGAGAACCGCCAGCTGTACGAGGTAATTTTACTTTTCTGAGCAGTAGTGTTAGAGTGCTTTTCGATACGGGAGCTACTCTTTCAGTGATATCTTCTGCCTTGGTAGATAAGCATAGTTTACAGCGTGAAATTGCGGGTGAGTTGAGACTCATCAGGACTGCAGGGAGAGGTTTTATTGTGACCAATGAAGTGGTTACTAGGTATCCCTTGCAGTTAGGTGATCATGACTTTTGTTGTGAGTTGTGGGTGATTGAGTTGAAATCATATGACCTGGTGCTAGGAATGGATTGGTTGAGTAAGCACAAGGCACAAATTAACTGTGAGAATCACTCAGTTGACATCATTGATGCTCATGGGGCTAGAGTGACTTGTACAGGAGGGTTGGCATCTAGTGCTAAGAGTTTACATCTTAGACTTGTAGATACCATCCCTGTAGTGGGTGAAGAGGAGTATTACTCGTTGAATGGAGTAGCTATAGAGGAAGAGTTGGGAATCATTCCTGTAGCTAATCAGTTTCCTGAGGTGTTTCCAGTGGAGTTACCTGGGTTACCACCTAGGAGGGATACTGAGTTTGCTATCCATCTGCAACCAGGGGTTGAGCCTATTTCAGTACCACCTTATAGGATGCCGGCTCCTGAGATGGATGAGTTAAAGAAGCAGTTGGAGGAACTGCTAGGGAAAGGTTTCATAAGACCGAGTGTATCACCGTGGGGAGCTCCAGTATTATTTGTGAAAAAGAAGGATGGAACTTTCAGGTTGTGCATCGATTACAGGAAGTTGAATGCAGTGACAGTTAAGAATAAGTATCCACTTCCTAGAATTGATGATTTGTTTGACAGACTCAGAGGAGCGAGAGTGTTTTCCAGGATTGATCTTCGATCTGGGTATTTTCAGATCAGAGTTAAGGGGGAAGACATTCCGAAGACTGCCTTCAGGACAAGATACGGGCATTATGAGTATACGGTTATGCCTTTTGGTGTGACTAATGCTCCAGCAGTGTTTATGGAAGCTATGAATCGGATCTTTAAGCCATTTCTGGATCAGTTTGTTGAGGTCTTCATCGATGATATTCTGATCTATTCACAGTCTACAGCAGAGCATGAGGAGCACCTTAGAACGGTTTTGCAAGTGCTGAAGGATAATCAGTACTATGCAAAATTTTCTAAGTGTGAGTTTTGGTCCGAGAGGATTCAGTTTTTGGGGCATATTATCAGTGCTCAAGGTTTGTCAGTTGATCCTGAAAAGGTTCGAGCAGTGGTTGATTGGAAGAGACCGACTACAGTTACAGAGGTCAGGAGTTTCTTGGGTCTAGCAGGTTACTACAGACGCTTCATAGAGAAATTCTCTGTGATAGCTACGCCGTTGACAGCATTGACCAGGAAAGCTCAGAAATTCGAGTGGACACCGAAGTGTGAAGAAGCCTACATGAAGCTGAAGGAAAAGTTGACCAGTGCACCCATACTTGTGTTACCAGACCCGGACAGAGCCTTTACAGTTTATACTGATGCGTCAGGTTCAGGTTTAGGTTGTGTTCTACATCAGGACAGTCAGGTAATTGCTTATGGTTCGAGACAGCTGAGGCCTAATGAGTTGAACTACCCTGTTCATGATCTTGAGCTTGCAGCAGTGATCTTTGCACTGAAATTATGGAGACATTATTTGATGGGAAGATCGTTCAGAATCTTCACTGATCACAAGAGTTTGAAGTATTTGTTTACTCAGAAGGATCTGAACATGAGACAGCGGCGATGGATTGAGTACATTAAAGACTATGATTGTTCGATCGAGTATTGTGCTGGTAAAGGGAACGTGGTAGCGGATGCTTTGAGTCGGAAGTACACAGGAGTGATCTTGTCCAAGGATCAGGCTACAGATTCTTCAGAAGGAGCATTGAAGGATTGTTTCTTAGCTTTGCATGAATTATGGCAAAGTCGAGAAAAATCCTTAGTCTACGTTTTGGAGATTCAGACGGCTTGGTTAGCCAGAGTCAGAGAAGCTCAGTTGAAAGATCCATTGTTGAAGAAGATTTCAGGTGAAGCTAAGACTGGTGCTTTGAAGAAAGAGTTCAAGTACAAAGATGGAATATTACATTATGGTGATCGACTCTATGTGTCGAATGTTGAGGGACTTAGGCAGCAAGTCCTACAGGAGGCACATAGTAGTACATTGAGTATTCACCCTGGTGTTAGTAAGATGTATCAAGATCTGAAGACACATTTTTGGTGGCCAGGATTGAAGAGAGATGTACGAGGACATGTGGCAAAGTGTTTGACATGTCAAGTGGTGAAAGCTGAACACCAGAAACCAGCAGGCACACTTCAGAGTTTATCTCTACCAGTGAGGAAGTGGGGATCCGTTACTATGGATTTCCTAGTGGGGTTACCGACCACCCGGAGTCAGCATGATGCTATTTGGGTAGTGGTTGACAGATTGACGAAGTCGGCACACTTTATACCGATCAGAGTCACCTATACATTGGAGAGGTTGGCTCAGTTATATCTCAGGGAGATTGTGAGACTCCATGGGATACCGGATCAGATCATATCAGACAGAGATCCACGATTTACATCACGGTTCTGGAATGCTTTTCAGGAAGCATTGGGCAGTAAAGTTAGCCTCAGTACTGCTTTTCATCCACAGACTGACGGACAGTCAGAGAGGGTGATTCAGACTTTGGAGGACATGCTACGCATGTGTGTCATTGATTTCAGAGGTGATTGGGATCAGCACTTACCACTGATCGAGTTTGCCTATAATAACAGTCATCAATCTGTTATTGGAATGGCGCCCTATGAAGCTTTGTATGGGAGACGGTGTATGACACCTCATTGTTGGGCAGATCCGACAGACAGAATGGTCGTTGGACCTGAGATCATAGCTGACACTACAGCTAAGATTAAGTTGATTCAGCAGAGAATCAAGACAGCTAATGACAGACAGACTAAGTATGCAAACAGAAGAAGAAGAGAATTGAGTTTTGAGGTTGGTGACAAAGTACTTCTGAAAGTGTCGCCCATGAGAGGAGTTAGTCGTTTTGGACAGAGGGGCAAGTTAGCTCCAAGGTTCATTGGACCTTATGAAGTGTTAGAGAAAGTTGGGGAAGTTGCTTATCGGTTGGCTTTACCGCCTAACCTTTCTCAAGTGCATAATGTGTTTCACGTTAGTTTACTCAGGAAGTGCACAGTTGAGCCCGGACAGGTAGTAAATCCTTCAGTGATACCCATTCAGGAAGACTTGACATATGAAGAGAAACCAGTTCAGATTTTGGATAGGCAAGTCAAGAAACTGCGGACTAAGTGGATTCCGATGGTTAAGATCCTTTGGTCTAACCATAGTGAGGAGGAAGCTACCTGGGAGACGGAGCAGGATATGCTGAAAAGATATCCTGGTGTTTTTCCAGAGTTGCAACGGAATTTGGGGGACCAAATTCCAGAAGGAGGGGAGAATGTTACTGCCCTTCTAGAGGGAGGTAAGGACTTTAGAATTTAGTTTAGAAGTTTAATTTAAGTTTGCCTAGCAAGAATTAAGAAGTTTGCCAAAGTTCACTAAGTTCCGACAAGAATAAAGCTCTGAACTAAGTACAGGGGCAAAATGGTAATTTTGCACCCTGAGTGGCCGGGACGAGTCCCGAGTGTTTTAAAATGAATTTTTAGAACTTAACTTTTAACCTTAACTCAAATTCAACAAATAGACAAGAATTTAATCAAGAACTGTTAAATTACAAAGATGGGGGACCTAATTGCACAAAACTTGAAACCTTGGTGGTTTGAAGGGTTAAGTGGGGTTTAAGAAGAGGGAAGAGGGGTTTGGGCTGCCATAACCCGTTTTCCAGCTTCTCAACTCCATTTCTCTCTCAAATTAAGCTTGGAATCAAAAGCTTTTGGTGCCAAAAGGTGTGGTTTGAAGTGTTCAAGCTTGGAGAAGTGATTTTCAAGCTTGAATCCATGTTTTTGAGGCGTGGAAGAGTGTTTTTCTCCATCCCCTGTTTTTGAACGAGGTATGATTCATGTTCTTGATTGAATTCGTGTTATTTGATTGATTGGAAGCTTGGGTTTTGGTTGGAAGAGGTGTTTTTGATGTTTAGGAGCTTTGTTTTGGTTTGAATTTGTGTAGAACTTTGGAAGCTTATTTGGAAGAGGAAGGGTTCGAATTCTTGCTTGTTCTTGGTGTTAAGGTAAGGGAGAAAGTGTTTTTAAGTTGTTGGATTGCTTTTGGATTGAAATGGATTGAGAAAGTTGAGTAATTTTTGGGTATGGTATGAAGAAACGTTTTTGGGAATTATGATGGACTAGCTAGATTCGAAGGATTGGTTTGATGCTTCTAATGCATCATAGTTTGGCTTTGATAGTTGGTTTTGTTCCTTGCAACATGTACTTCATGTGTATGAAATTTGGTAACTTTTGATGCATGTTTGCTATATGTATTTGGTTGCCAAAGTTCGTAGCAGCAAACGGCCAAATTCTGCATTTCTGCAGAATTGGCGACGCGGCGCCAATTGGCCCGAAAATTGGCGACGCGTCGCCAATTCAATTTTATGTCACAGAACGTTTGTTCGCTGGCGACGCATCGCCAATTCCTTTTTGCCTTTGGCGACGCGGCGCCAACACAAGAAAATGGGGGGTTTGACTTTTTGCTGCGTTGACCCGACCGAGACTACGGAAGGTTCGAAACGTGCCTAAGGGTCCGAGGATCCCGATGGTACTCCGAGACTTCCGAAAGTCCCACCGGAAGTATGAGTTTTCTTGAACTGTTTGAGGTAAGTAAGTTACTTAGGCAACAAGTAAGGAAACGAATGTTGCAATTGAACTTAATTAGCTATCAATAGCTCAGGTGAGAGGTTTAGAACCCTCGTCGGCCTAGCCGTGCGGTAGCCACGAGGCCCCGAGGCGAAACCTTGTTCATCTAGTTTACATCAAAGAGGCCCTGCGGCCTAGTCT
Organism: Aquilaria yunnanensis; assembly: GCA_039654915.1. NCBI lineage: Eukaryota > Viridiplantae > Streptophyta > Magnoliopsida > Malvales > Thymelaeaceae > Aquilaria > Aquilaria yunnanensis. The sequence goes on along the minus strand of CM077594.1, from coordinate 38,922,974 downwards.
ACAAGTCCCGTCATAAATTCCCCTGCATAACAACTAGGTGAGAGGTTCTATGTTTGAATGAGGCTTGCTAAGGTTCGCCCTTGAGCCATATGATAGGTTGCTAAGTGATAGCGCTTGGCCTATATGTCAGGTTGGTAAGTGATTGCGCTTGGCCTGTATATGTGTCAGGTTGCTAAGTGATTGCACTTGGCCTGATACAGAGGACTACTTGAGGAGAGGTCTACCGACCTAGTTTATATATATATGACTAGTACCCTCATGCTGTGTGAGCTCGCAGCCAGAGTCCTAGTAATTTTCTTGCAGGTACATCGAAGACCCTTACTGAGAATGTTGAATTCTCACTCCCTGTTTGTTATGCAGAGTCTGGAGTAGCAGGACCGGATAATCACTGAGGATTATCACGGTAGTACCTTTTTGTCTATAAAGGTACGGTAGTTGAGAAACTTTAAGTTTCTAGCCTGCTTAAGTGTTTAGTTGGTCTGTTGGTCAGGCTGTGGTACTAACTTGTTTCTTCCTTTGGCTGCAGAGCCTAGTAGCACTTGGCAAAGGACTTGTGAGACTCGCCACTGGGACAGGAGTCCAAAGTGGGAGCTAGGGTAAAGGTCTCAGCAAAGTCTTGTATTTTGATACAGTACTTTATTTTGCCTCCAGTATTTATGTTATAAAGAGTCCTTGACTCAGGGGATTGTTCTCTGGGTGAGAGCATTAGTTACTTATGTATAAATGCTTTCACGAGCGGTGTATGTGTAGTTAATCACTCAAAGGTTGATTTTGATATGCTTTGGCATTTTGTATTTATTTATATAGAATTTTACCTAGCCGGCTAAATGTCTAAATGATTAAATGTTTATGGTTTTAATAAACCAGGTCAAAGCATAAGTGCATACATATTGCATTTCTAGGTTAATCAACTAGTAGCATTGGATTTAATCCACACACATAACCAGCTAGCCAATTACAATCCACCGTGAGACAAACGCTCACAGGGTATCCCGGGCAGGGGCACGGGGATCGTGTCAATGGTTCTGCCTCGACCCATTTGGAGAAATAGTCTACTACTACCACGCAGAATTTCACGCCTCCGGGCGCTGAGAGGAGTGGCCCAATAAGGTCTATGCCCCAGACTGCGAAGGGCCAAGGATAGTCAGCCGAGGATACCATTTCCGAGGGTGCCCTCTGGATGTTCGCGTGTTTCTGGCACCTACCACATCTTCGGACGAACTGCCTTGCATCCTTTCTCAGGGTAGGCCAGAAGTATCCTTGGCGAAGTATCACCGCCGCAAGGGCATTAGTTCCAATATGTGAACCACACATGCCTTCATGGACCTCTTCAAGGATCATTTCAGTATCCTCTTCATCCACGCATCTTTGCAGCGGGTTTGCATATCCCTGTCCGTATAATTCTTCGCCAATCAGGAAGAATCGGCCTGAGCGTCTTTGCAGTTTTGCAGCGTCGCCGGGGTCTTCGGGGAGCACATTTTCTACGAGGTATCTTTTTATGGGATCTTTCCATCCCTTTCCCGAGGTCGCTATGCTCAGCACTGAGATGCTCGAATGATCTAGCACCTCGGTGTATGTTTTTGACTTCGCCAAGCAATCTGCCTCTGTGTTATTCCGCCGAGGTACATTTTCGATCCGTACGGCGTCAAACTCTTGGATGAGCTTTGCTACCAGCTCATGGTATTTTGCCAAGATTGGGTCCTTCGCCCCATAATCTCCTGCCATTTGCCGAACTACCAGCTGGGAATCGCTGTGAGCCTTTAAGTTTCTCACGCCAATCCTTCTGGCCAAGCGTAATCCCGCTATGAGGGCTTCATACTCTGCCACATTGTTAGTGACGCTGAAGCTGAACTTAATAGCCTTCTTTACCTCTAGGCCTTCGGGTCCTCTAATAATTACACCAGCTCCGTGGTGTTCGGATCCCGAGGCTCTGTCAACATGTAAGGTCCACTCTGGCTCACCTCCGTTCGGATCCATGTGGCTTTCCTTAGTGGTGGGTACTTCGGCGATAAAGTCTTCCAGTGCTTGAGCTTTTATGGCCTTCCGAGGTTCATATATGATTTCGTGTTCGGCAAGCTCAATGCACCATTTGGAGAGCCTTCCCGAATGATCAACATTCTTCATAACATCCCGTAACGGTAGACTACTTCGGACGATGATGGGGTGAGCCTGAAAGTATGGTCGCAGCCTTCTCCCTGCAAGCACCAAGGCGTATATAGCTTTTTGAAGCAGAGGGTACCTGACTTCGGCGCCATGCGGGGATTTGCTGACGTAATAGACTGGCCATTACTTTGGCCCTTCTTCTTTCACGAGGACCGAGCTTACAGCTTTCTCTGTGACGGCGAGGTACAAAACGAGGGGTTCTCCCTCCCGAGGTTTGTCGCAGAGTCGGCAGGCTAGCCAAGTAGACTTTGAGTTCTTCCCAGGCCTTTTGGCAATCTTCACCCCAAGGGTGATCATTCCTTCCGAGGTCGCCTTCCATTTTTGCTGCCTTTGTGAGGACTTTGAAGAAAGGTCGACACCTATCTCCGTACCTGGAAATAAATCTGCTTAGGGAGGTTATTCTTCCGGTGAGCCTCTGCACATCTTTGACTGTGGCCGGAGTTCCGAACTCAAGCAGTGCCTTAATCTTCTCGGGGTTAGCGTCAATGCCTCTTTCGGATACCATGTGCCCAAGGAATTTTCCCGAGGTCACCCCGAAGATGCACTTTTCAGGATTGAGCCGAATCCCGAAGGCTCTGAGCTTTTGGAAGGTTTCCTCTAGATCTGCAACGTGATAGCTAGGCAGCTTGCTCTTGACTATCATATCATCAACATATACCTCCATGTTTCTCCCCATCTGGTCTTTAAAGACCTTGTTCATCAACCTTTGGTAGGTGGCTCCTGCATTTTTTAGCCCGAAGGGCATCCTGACATAACAGTATGTTCCTCCCTCGGTGATGAAGGCGGTTTTTTCTTCATCTTCGGGGTCCATCCTTATTTGATGGTAGCCACTGAAGGCATCTAGGAAACTTAGGAGCCCGTATTCGGCAGTTGAATCTACCAGTTGATCTATTGGCGGCAGAGGGTATGAGTCTTTCGGGCAAGCATCGTTCAAGTTTCTGAAGTCGATGCACATCCGGAGTTTGCTGCTGCCTTCTTTTGTGGCAATGACCATGTTGCTTAACCATTCGGGGTACTTCACCTCCCTGACGACTTTGGCGTCTAACAGACGCTGGACTTCGATTTTGACAAAGTTGCTCTTGTGGGCTGAGATGCTTCGTTTCTTTTGCCGGACAGGTTTTGCTTTCAGGCTTACTTTGAGGCTATGCTGTATTTTGCCAGAGTTTACTCCTGGCATATCTTTCGGCGAGTAGGCAAACAGATCTTTATTTTTCAGCAGAAAAAATACAAGGTTTTCCTTCTCACCTTCGGCCAAGCTCTTACCTATTCGGGTAGATTGTCCTGGGATAAGTTCTACTGTTTCCATTTTCGCTTTTGCAAGATCTTCTTCTTTGCCTTTTTCTGACGCCTTTGCCTCCATCGTTTGTGTGAAGTTGCTCGCCGGGGCCTTTCGTGCTTTCACAAACACCTTTCTTAGCTCGGCCTGGTCTATGAAAATCTCTGCATCTCCATCCTTGGTGGCGAATGTGATAGTCAAGTACTTCACATCAGGACGAATGTGCAGCTTTCCCTGTGTCTGCCTTCCGAGGATGGCGTTGCATGAGGACGGGACGTCCAGGACGATGAACCTCGCCATTGTTGAAGCATACAACTCAGCTGCTCCGTTTACCGAAGTCACTCTCATCATCAGTGGGAGGTCGATCCATCCGAGAACGGGCAGTTCGGATGGTCCCACCTCGAAGGTTGGTGAGGTGACTGGCTTAAGCTCGCTGCTGGAGATCCCAAGCTTGGCAGTAAATGCGAGAATAGAACGTCCGCATTTGATCCGTCATCAAGCAGCACCCTTTTGACGTCCCAGTTCCCTATCCTCGCCATGATCAGTAGCGGATCGTCGTGGGGAAAGACGATGGTGGATCCGTCTTTGCGGGCCAGCTTCTTTGCTGGATTTTGATATTCCATGATTACAATTTCTCTGGCCTTCCGCTTTCTTTCTGAGGTTGGGAGCCCCGTGGTGATTGTTTCGATAACCCCTGTCGGAGGTGGAGGGCGCCTTTTCGGACTTCGGTTTCTCCGTTTGTCGGAGTCATAGTCCTCATCTTCGGCCCTCTCTTCCTCCACTTTTCTGGCTTTCGGGGATGACATCCGCAGGTATTTCCGAAGTTGGCCCTGCTTTATCAGCGACTCTATGTACTTCTTCAGCTGGAAGCAATCTTCGGTGTCATGACCGTGGTCGCGATGAAACTGGCAGAACTTCTTTGCATTCTTCTTATTATCGGCGGTCATGGCCCTTGGCCGCCAAATCTGCGTCCCTTGCCTTTCCAGCGCCATGAGGATGTTGGTCCGTGTAGTGCTCAGTGGTGTGAAACTTTGGGGTTTCCTTCCCCGCATCCTCCGAGGTCGTCCTGCCTGTTCGGTCGGATGCCGAGCTTGTTGATTGGACCCTTCGGCGCGGTGGTGATCAAACTTCGGCCCAACCATTCTTAGCTCCTCGGCAGTCATGTGCTGTTCCGCCCTTCGGTAAAATTCTCCGAGAGTCTCCGGGGGGTCTTTTGAGAACTCGTAGAACAGCTGTGAGTCTCGCCGAAGGCCCCGTATCATGGCAAGAATCCGGATTTCGGGCCGAAAGTCTGCGACGCTCAGTGCTTCCCTGTTGAATCTTTCGACATAGTCTCGGATGGTTTCTCCGTTCCTCTGCTCTATGTCGAACATCTGGACAGGCATCTTCACAGTAGGTCGACTCCCAATGAATTATTGCGTGAAGGCCATGGATAACTCCTGGAACTCAGTGATGGTCCCTGAAGGCAATGAATTGTACCATGCAGTTGCTGGCCTTGTGAGGGTGACTTCGAAGCACTTACACATGGTCGCGTTGTCAGCACCGTGCATTATCATGCTGCGTCTGTACTTCATCAGATGGGCCTGTGCATCGGTACGGCCATCATAAATCTCCAACCGAGGTACTCTGAAGTCACCTGGCATGGCTGCCTCGGCCACGGTCCGGGTGAACGGGGACCCATCTGTTAGTGTTGTGCCCAAAAAGCCAGTCATGAGATGATTGTATTTTTGCAAATTGAGTCATGATATTTTATTGAGGCATTAATCCAGAAATTTTGTTTGTTGTTTTGTTTCTGCGTAATGTAATAAACATAATTGTAACCCTAGAATAATGATATTCTTAAACGTCCCTAGTATAGTATTATTGTGGAGCGGGTTGCAATAATACATAATGACTAGCATATGTGGAGACTAATATGAGATATTTAGTCTACATATGGGTACAAGTTGGAGAACTTGTGTACTGGACCGACCCACCATGAGAACACTTCATGGATCGTTATATGAGTGTCATAAGTGATTCTCATAGTGATCATAGTATATGTAGTCCTTCGACCTAAGATCATCAAGGTTCCCTACATGTGAGTCACATACTTTGATACTTTCCTTTGTTGCTCGTAACTGAGTGAACTTGAAGGAGGTCATTGGGTATGTCACATATCATGCGGAGGGATTTGTATGATCAAGATGGGATTTGTCCCTCCTATGTAACGGGAGTGATATCTTTGGGCCCCTTGATAGAGTGAGACTTAGAAAATGCATGGCCATGCTCCGATGAGTTGATATATGATATCAATGTCATCAGTTTAAGTTAGTCTACTCGGTAATCAAGAAACCAAAGATTGGGCTATACGAGAGTGACACATTCCATGTCTCGTGCTTAGTCTTGATATCTTGGACAAAGGGACAATGGCATATATCGGTGATGATCATAAAGGTTTAGTCGATTCACCGACAATCTTGTCACTTAGGTAGCAATGATGTGTTGCTAGACACCGCTCATTGCTTATGATCATAAATGTGATTTATGATCATTGCCAACATGGCAAGAGCCTATTGGGTCGCACACATAGAGCTATTTGGATCATTAGAGTGCATGGGCTAATTATTTGGGTTATGGTTTCACTTTAATTTCGTATTAATAATGGGCCAAGGAGTTGAGCCATTATTAAGCCCGAAATTAAATCCTAATTGGATTAGGGCTTTGAAACCCATTAGGCCTGGAAGTTGAGTCTCACTATAAATACAACTTTTAAGTGAGAAATTCGCAGGTCTCCTTGCCCTAGCCTCCCAAAAGGACAGCCACACTCTTCTCTTGCAATTCCTTGGAGGACGCAAGCTAGCACTGCGAGCGCAAGAGAAACGCATCTGCCGGGACGTGGTGGAAGCGTGGTGATCCCGAGAGGCTCGTGTGGATACCATAGAGAGCCTGAACACGTCAACTGTTCAGGTTTTGTGATTCGACTCTACAGTTGAGTGAGAGATCTCAACCGAAAATTAGGTATGAAATTTTCGAACACCCGGTTTACCCCGTTTCACTTGGATCCTGGAGGGTTTCGGTTAAATTCCGCTGCGCTGTTTGGCTCCCGAAACCCAACACCATCTTCGCAGAATGCTCCCGTGAGCCTGTCCCAAACGGTTTTTCTGGCCATTTGTTTCTCCACCCTATGTAACCGTGCTAATATCCTCTCCATAAGCACGGTGGCACTAGGCCCTTCTTCAGGGAAGGGAGATCGTCGATGCCTCTTCGGGGAGCGAGTTTGGCGCTGAGGGGATACGGACCTCACCTCAGGCGACGAACTCCTTCGCCGTGAGACTTTCGGTCGTCTGGACCCAGTTTGTCCCACAGGCCGTTTCCTGAGGGGTATACTCTCCGTGGATGACTCTTCGCGCGGGTCTACGCTTCCCGAACTGCGATGGGTCGACCTCTGACTTTTCTCCCGAGGGCGTGCAGGTGAGGGAGGTTTTTGGGCCTGTGCCTGCTGTGACCATCTTCGGTCGATCTGCTGTGTCATTTCAGCCACGACCGAACGCTGAAACTCCCTCATAAAGCTTATAGTGATTACTAGAGGGCGATCTTCCTCGAACGGAGAAGTCCCTGGGACTGTTTGCTTAGCAGCCGATTGTGTCTCAAGCGCGGACGGGGACCTCGGAAGTCCCTTGTCCTTAGAACGCCGAGTTTCAACGACGGCGATCTCAGAGCGGGTTCCCACAGACGGCGCCAAATGATGGCCATGGGCCTCATCGTTTAGAGTCATGGTGACTGTTGGAGAGACTTCTAGGAGGAAGAACGCCTGGAGGATGGTGCGCCCAAGGGAGAGTACCTGAGATGCTCAGAAAAAGTGGGTTAGGGGGCCCCCGGATGTGTTTCCGGGGGGGGAGCCTCCGACGCCCAAGTCAGTGGTGGCTGAGAAAGGCAGAGGAAATAGCACAAAGGGCTGAAGAGTCTCGCCTGGTGATTTTCTCAGAGTCTGGGAGTCAGACCTTTTGCCAACCAACCTCCTACCAAGTATTTATTTCCTGGTATTTATAGGAGTGCCTAGCCCGTTCAGATCGCGACACGTGTTCAGTCAGATGTTCCCTGAGTTTCTGGGCATAGGGGACAGATAGCTGGTAGCAGGTTGCCTTGGGCCTTGTGCTGAGATGGGCCATGATGTGACTTTGATGGCGTCAGCATGTCAGAGCGCCTATTGTGGCTGCTTCATGACGTCTGTGAAAGGACGTGTCAGAGGCTTCCTTAAATGCTTCCTTAAATGCTCCTACCGTACTCCTGAGGTCCCTGGGTGAGGTCGTCCTTTGGTAAGGACAATGCCTCTTCGGGAAACACGCACCCAGTTCGAGGGTTCCCAGCTTCAGGGAGTTCCGCCTTCGGGGAGATCATGTTCGGCCCGCAATAGCTGGTGCCTCTTTTCCGAAGGCGATCTGTTTGCAACCTCGGGGGGCTAGTAATATCCTCAAGTTTCCTACCGTGCCGGGCTCGGAGCTCTTCGGCTATCTCCCGAGGTGTATGATCCCATTTTCACTCGGGTATCGCCAGTCTCTTCTGGCCATTCTTGTGGCAGGGAGTTCGGCCAGATAGAGGCGATAGCCTTTGGCTATCAAGTACCTCGGCTAGAAACTTATGATGGCCGTACTGATCCACAGGCCCATCTGACCAAGTAGAGACGCAGCATGATGATGCACGGTGCCGACGATGCTACCTGTGCAAATGCTTCGAGGTCACTCTCAGTGGGCCGGCAACAGCCTGGTATAATTCATTGGCCCCAAGAACCATCACGGAGTTCCAGGAGGTCTCCATAGCCTTCACGCAGCAGTTTATCGGAAGTCGGCCAACGGCAAAGAATTGGAGAGACCATACGCGACTATGTCGAAAGGTTCAACAGGGAAGGTTTGAGCGTCCGGGACTTTCGACCCGAAATACGCATCCTCGCCATGACACGGGGCCTTCAGAGGGACTCACAGCTATTTTACGAGTTCTCTAAGGAGGGGACACCCTCGGTGAATTTTACCGAAGGGCCGAACAGCACATGACAGCCGAAGAACTGAGAATGGGCGGACCGAAGTCCGATGACGCCCGGGCCGAAGGGTCCAGCCAGCAAAATCGGTATCCCACCGAACAGGCAGGCCGACCTCGGAGGACGTGAGGAAGGACACTCCCAATTTTCACACTCCTGAACACCACACAGACAAACATCCTCATGACGATGGAAAGGCAGCGGACGCAGGTTCAGCAGCCACGGGCCATGACCGCCGACAACAGAAAGAATATGAAGATGTTCTGCCAGTTTCATTACGACCACGGTCACGACACTGAAGACTGCTTGCAATTGAAGAAGTATATAGAGTCGCTGATAAAACAGGGCCAACTTCGGCGTTATCTGCGCATGCCTTCCCCGAAAGGGAGAAATGAGGAGGAAGGAAAGGCAGAAGACGAGGACTACGACTCCGACAGGCGGAGAAACTGAAGTCCGAAAAGGCACCCCCCACCTCCAGCGGGAATCATACAGACAATAACGATGGGACTCCCATCCTCGGAAAGAAAGAGGAAGGCCAGAGAAATAGCAGTCATGGAGTATCAAAGTCCAACAAAAAAGCTGGCCCGAAAGGATGGTTCCGCCGTCATTTTTCCCCATGACGACCCATTGTTGATCATGGCGAGAATAGGAAACTGGGACGTCAAAAGAGTGCTGCTCGATGACGGATCAAATGCCGACGTCCTGTTTTCACACTTACTGCCGAGGTTGGGTGTATCTTGTAGCGACCTCAAGCCCGTCACCTCGCCTACCTTTGGGGTAGGTCCAACCGAGCTGCCTGTCCTCGGTTGGATCGATCTCCCATTGATGCTGAAAGGGACTTCGGTGATGGGAACAGAAGAGTTGTACGCCTCCACAATGGCAAGGTTCATCGTCATGGATGTCCCTTCATCGTACAACGCCATCCTTGGAAGACAGACACACGGAAACCTGCACATTCACCCTGATGTCAAGTACTTAACCGTCACTTTCGCCGCCAAGGATGGAGATGCGGAAATCTTCATAGATCAAGGTGAAGTAAGGAAGGTGTTCGTCAAAACACGAAAAGCTCCAGCAAACAACTCTGCGCAAGCTGTGGAAGCAAAAGCACCAAAAAAGGGCGGGGCAGAGAGTCCCGCGAAGGCGGAAACAGAAACAGTAGAACTTGTCCCAGGTCAATCTACCCGAATAGGGAAGAGCGTGGCCGAAGGTGACAAGAAAAAACTTGTATCCTTTCTACTGGAAAATAAAGATCTCTTTGCCTACTCGCCGAAAGATATGCCAGGGGTGAACCCTGGCATAATACAGCATAGCCTCAAAGTAAGTCCGGAAGCAAAGCCTGTCCGGCAAAAGAAATGAGGCTTCTCAGCCCATAAAAATAACTTCGTCAAAACCAAAGTCCAGCGCCTGTTAGACGCTGGTGTCATCAGGGAGGTCAAATACCCCGAATGGTTGAGCAACGTGGTTATCGCCACTAAAGAAGGAAGCAGCAAACTCCGGATGTGCATCGACTTCAGAAACTTGAACGATGCTTGCCTAAAAGACTCATACCCTCTCCCACCAATAGACCAATTGGTAGACTGAACTGCCGAATACGGGCTCCTAAGTTTCTTAGACGCCTTCAGCGGCTATCATCAAATAAGGATGAACCTCGAAGATGAAGAAAGAACCGCCTTCATCACTGAGGGAGGAACATACTGCTACGTCAGAATGCCCTTCCGGCTTAAAAATGCAGGAGCCACCTACCAGAGGTTAATGAGCAAGGTCTTTAACGACCAAATAGGGAGAAACATGGAAATGTATGTTGACGTTATGATAGTCAAACGCGAGCTGCCTGATGACCACATCGCAGATCTAAAGGAAACCTTCCACAAGCTCAGAACCTTCGGGATCCGTCTCAATCCTGAAAAGTGCATCTTCGGAGTGACCTCGGGAAAATTCCTTGGGTACATGGTATCAGAAAGAGGCATTGATGCTAACCCAGAAAAAATCAAGGCCCTACTCGAGTTTCAAACTCCTGCCACAATATAAGATGTGAAGAGACTCATTGGAAGGATAACCTCCCTCAGCAGGTTTATTTCCAGATACGGTGATCGGTGTCGGCCATTCTTCAAAGTCCTCACAAAGGCAGCAAAAAAGGAGGACAACCTCGGAGGTGATGACCATCCCTGGGGTGAAGATTGCCAAAAGGCCTGGGAAGAACTGAAAATCTACTTGGCCAGCCTGCCTACTCTGCGACGACCTCGCGAAGGAAAGCCCCTCATACTATACCTCGCCGTCACAGAAAAAGCTGTGAGTTCGGTCCTTGTAAAAGAAGAGGGGCCAAAGCAATGGCCGGTCTATTACGTCAGCAAATCCCTGCATGGCGCCGAAATCAGGTATCCTTTGTTGCAAAAAGCTATATATGCCTTGGTGCTGGCAGGAAGAAGACTACGATAATACTTTCAAGCTCACCCTATCATCGTCCGAAGTAGTTTACCACTTCGGGATGTCATGAGAAAGGTGGATCATTCCGGAAGGCTCTCCAAGTGGTGTATAGAGCTTGGCGAACACGACATCGCTTATGAACCTCAGAAAGCCATAAAAGCTCAAGCACTGGTAGACTTTATCGCCGAAGTACCCACCACCAAGGACAGCCATCCGGATCCTGGCGAAGGTGATCCCGAATGGACTTTGCATGTTGACGGAGCCTCGGGGTCCGAACACCAGGGAGCTGGCGTGATCATCAGGGGCCCCGAAGGCCTAGAGGTAATGACGGCCATCAAGTTCAGCTTTAACGTCACCAACAATGTGACTGAGTATGAAGCCCTCATAGCAGGATTACGCCTAGCCAGGAGAATTGGCGTGTGAAATCTAAAAGCCCACAGCGATTCCCAGCTAGTAGTTCGGCAAACAGCAGGAGACTATGGGGCAAAGGACCCGACCTTGGAAAAATACCATGAACTGGTGGGAAAACTCATTCGGGGGTTCGATACCGTGCAAATTGAAAATGTGCCTCGACGTGATAATGCCAAGGCAGACTGCTTGGCAAAATCAAAAGTATACACCGAGGTGCTAGGTCACCCGAGCATCACAGTGCTGAGCATATCAACTTCGGGAAAAGGCTGGAAAGACCCGATAAAGAAATACCTCGAGGCCAATACACTCCCCGAAGACCCTAGTGAAGCTGCCAAAATCCGAAGATGCTCCGGTCGATTCTTCCTAATTGGTGAAGAATTATATCGGCAGGGATATGCAAACCCACTACAGAGGTGTGTCAGCGAAGAGGATCCTGAAATGATCCTCGAAGAAGTACACGAAGGCGCTTGTGGTTCGTACATCGAAACCGATGCCCTTGCAGCTGTAATACACCCCCAAGGATACTTCTGGCCTACCCTGACAAAGGACGCAAGGCAGTTCATCCAGAAATGCGGTAGTTGCCAGAGACACTCAAATATCCAGAGGACACCCTCGGAAATGGTGACTTCGGCTAATTATCCCTGGCCCTTCGCAGTCTGGGGCATTGATCTCATTGGGCCGCTCCCAACAGCCCCTGGAGGCGTAAAATTCTGCGTTGTAGCAGAAGACTATTTCTCCAAATAGGTTGAGGCAGAACCACTAGCGACTATCTCGGCAAAAGAAGTGCAGAAGTTCATATGGAAGAACATCGTATGCAGATTTGGCATACCTGATAGCCAAACGCTATCGCCTCTATCTGGCCGAACTCCCTGCCACAATGATGGCCAGAAGAAGCTGGCACTACCCGAGAAAAGGTGCGATCAGGCACCTCGGGAGATAGCCGAAGAGCTCCGAGCCCGGCACGCCAGGAAACCCCGAGGACACTACTCGCCCCCCAAGGCTGTGAACATATAGCCTTCGGAAAAGCGGCACCAGAAATAGCGAGCCGAACATGATATCCCCGAAGGCGGAACTCCCTGAAAATGGGAACCCCCGAACTGAGGGCTTGTTTCCCGAAGAGGCTCTGTCTGAACTAGAGGACGACCTCACCCAGGGACCTCGGGAGTACGGCAGGAGCATTTATGGAAGCATTTAAGGAAGCCTTTGACACGTCCTTTCACAGACGTCATAAAGTCGCCTGAATAGGCGCTCTGACATACGGACGCCATCAGAATCACATCATGGCCCATCTCAGCACGTGGCTCAGGACAACTTGCTACCAGTTATCTGTCTCCTACGCCCAGAAACTCAGGGAACATCCGACCGAACACGTGTCGTGATCTGAACGGGCTAGGCACTCCTTTAAATACCAGGAATTAATACTTGGCAGGAGGCTGGTTGGTTGGCCAAACACTGCTCTCACACTCTGAGAAAACTACCAGGCGAGACTCTTCAGCCCTTTGTGCTATTTCCTCTGCCTTTTCTCAGCCACCACTGACTTGGGCGTCGGAGGCACCCCCACCCGGAAAAACACTCCGGGGACCTCCTAACCCTTTGTTTCTGAGCTTTCAGGCACTCTCCTTGGGGCTATCCATTCCACCAGGCGTTCTTCCTCCCAGAAGTCTCTCCACCAGTCACCATGACTATAAACGATGAGGCCCCTGGCCATCATTTGGCGCCGTCTGTGGGAACCCGCTCTGAGATCGCCGTTGTTCAGACTCGGCGTTCTAAGGACAAGAGGCTCCCGAAGTCCCCGTCCGCGCCTGAGATACAACCGGCTGCTGAGCAAACACTCCCAGGAACTTCTGCGCCTGAGGAAGACCGCCCTCTGGTAATCACCATGAGCTTCTTGAGGGACTTTCAGCGTTCGGTCGTGTCTGAAATGACCCAGCAGATCGACCGAAGGTGGCCACAGCAAGCACAGGCCCAGAGACCCCCCTCACCGACACGCCCTCGGGAGAAAAGCCCCAAGTCTACACATCGCAGTTCGGGGAGTGGAGACCCTCGCGAAGAATCATCCACAGAAGATATAGCCCTCGGGAAACGACCTGTGGGACAAACCAGGTCCAAGCGACCGAGAGTTTCACAGCGAAGCAGTTCGTCGCCTGAGGCGAGGTCCTTGTCCCTTCAGCGCCGAACTCGCCCCCCGTTGAGGCGCCGGCGATCTCCATTCCCTGAAGAAAGCCCTAGCGCCACAGTGTTGATGGAGAGGATACTAGCACGGCTGGACAGAGTGGAGAAACAAGTGGCCAGAAAACCCGTTTGGGCCAGACTCTCGGGAACATGCTGCGAAGATGACTCGCCATTTATTCAGGCCGTTGTTGAGGCAGCCATACCAGGTGACTTCAGAGTACCTCGGTTGGAGATTTATGATGGCCGTACTGATCCACAGGCCCATCTGACGAAGTACAGACGCAGCATGATAATGCACGATGCTGACGACGCTACCATGTGCAAGTGCTTCAAAGTCAGCCTCACAGGGCCAGCCACGGCGTGGTACAATTCCTTGCCTTCGGGAACCATCACTGAGTTCCAGGAGTTGTCCACAGCCTTCACCCAGCAATTCATTGGGAGCCGACCTACGGCGAAGATGCCTGTGCAGATGTTCGACATAGAGCAGAGGAGTGGAGAAACCATCCGAGACTATGTCAAAAGATTCAACAGGGAAGCTCTAAGCGTCCCAGACTTCAGGCCCGAAATCCGCATTCTTGCCATGACACGAGGCCTTCGGCGAGACTCACAGCTGTTCTACGAGTTCTCAAAGGACCCCCCGGAGACCCTCGGAGAACTTTACCGAAGAGCAGAACAGCACATGACTGCCGAAGAACTAAGAATGGCTGGGCCGAAGTCTGATCACCACTGCGCCGAAGAGTCCAGTCAACAAACTCGGCATCCTACCGAACACGCAGGACAACCTCGGAGGATGCGAGGAAGGAAACCTCAAAGTTTCACACCATTGAGCACTTCACGGACCAACGTTCTCATGGCACTGGAAAGGCAAGGGACGCAGATTCGGTGACCAAGGGCCACGACCACCGGTAATAAGAAGAATGCAAAGAAGTTCTGCCAGTTTCATCGCGACCACAGTCATGACACCGAAGACTGTTTCCAGCTGAAGAAGTACATAGAGTCGCTGATAAAACTGGGCCAACTTCAGAAATACCCGAGGATGCCATCCCCGAACGACATAAAAATGGAGGAAGAAAGGGTCGAAGATGAGGACTATGACTCCGACAGGCGGAGAAATAGAAGTCCAAAAAAGCGCCCTCCACCTCCAGCAGGGGTTATCTAAACCATCACCACGGGGCTCCCATCCTCGGAAAGAAAGCGGAAAGCCAGAGAAATTGCAGTCATGGAGTATCAAAGTCCATCAAAGAAGCTGGCTCGCAAAGATGGCTCCACCGTCGTCTTCCCCCACGGCGATCCGCTACTGATTATGGCGAGAGTAGGGAACTGGTACGTCAAAAGAGTGTTGCTTGATGATGGCTCAAATGCTGACGTCCTATTCTCGCACCTGCTGCCGAGCTTGGGCATCTCCAGCAGCGAACTGAAGCCTGTCACCTCGCCCACTTTCGGGGTTGGACCATCTGAACTCCCCGTCCTCAGATGGATCGACCTCCCGCTGATGATGAAAGGGACTTCGGTGAACGTGGCAGCTGAGTTGAACGCCTCCACAATGGTGAGATTCATCGTCATGAACGTCCCTCCTCAGACAACGCCATCCTTGGAAGGCAGATAATGGGAATCTGCATATTCACCCTGATGTGAAGTACTTGACTGTCACATTCGCCACCAAGGATGGAGATGCAGAGGTATTCATAGACCAAGCCGAGGTATTTGTAAAAGCGCGAAAAGCTACGGCAAGCAACTTCATGCAAACGATGGAGGCAAGGGCA
The DNA here is from genome assembly GCA_039654915.1 of Aquilaria yunnanensis. Lineage (NCBI taxonomy): Eukaryota > Viridiplantae > Streptophyta > Magnoliopsida > Malvales > Thymelaeaceae > Aquilaria > Aquilaria yunnanensis. The sequence continues at coordinate 38,907,751 of CM077594.1, read as the reverse complement.
CCAGAAAAAGGCGAAGAAGAAGATCTCGCCAAAACAGAAACGGAAGCAATAGAGCTTGTCCCAGGTCAATCTACCCGAATAGGGAAGAGCTTGGCCGAAGGTGACAAGGAAAAACTTGTATCATTTCTGCTGGAAAATAAAGATATGTTTGCCTACTCGCCAAAAGATATGCCGGAGGTGAACCCTGGCATAATACAGCATAGCCTCAAAGTAAGTCCGGAAGCAAGGCCTGTCCGGCAAAAGAAACGAAGCATCTCAGCCCACAAAAGCAACTTTGTCAAAACCGAAGTCCGGCGTCTCCTAGATGCTGAAGTTATCAGGGAGGTCAAGTACCCCGAGTGGTTAAGCAACGTGGTCATCACCACAAAAGAAGGTAGTAGCAAACTCCGGATGTGCATCGACTTCAGAAACTTGAACGATGCTGGCCCGAAAGACTCATACCCTCAGCCGCCAATAGATCAACTAGTAGATTCAACTGCTGAATAGGCGCTCCAAAGTTTCCTAGACGCCTTCAGTGGCTACCATCAGATAAGGATGGACCCCGAAGATGAAAAGAAGACTGCCTTCATCACCGAGGGAGGAACATACTGCTATATCAGGATGCCATGCGGGCTCAAAAATGCAGGATCCACCTACCAGAGGCTGATGAACAAGGTCTTCAAAGACCAAGTCGGGAGAAACAGGGAGGTGTATGTTGATGATATGATAGTCAAGAGCAAGCTGCCTGGCTACCACATTGCAGATTTAGAGGAAAACTTCCAAAAGCTTAGAGCCTTCGGGATCCGCCTTAATCCTGAGAAGTGCATCTTTGGGGTGACCTCGGGAAAATTCCTTGGGTACATGGTATCTGAAAGAGGCATCGACGCTAACCCCGAGAAGATTAAGGCTCTGCTTGAGTTTCAAACTCCTGCCACAGTCAAAGATGTGCAGAGACTCACCGGAAGAATAACCTCTCTGAGCAGGTTTATTTCCAGGTACGGAGATAGGTGTAGACCTTTCTTCAAAGTCCTCACAAAGGCAACAAAAATGGAAGGCGACCTAGGAAGAAATGATCATCCTTGGGATGAAGATTGCCAAAAGGCCTGGGAAGAACTCAAAGTCTACCTAGCCAGCCTGCCGACTCTGCGACAACCTCGGGAGGGAGAGCCCCTCGTACTGTACCTCGCCGTCACAGAAAAAGCTGTGAGCTCGGTCCTCGTGAAGGAAGAAGGGTCAAAGCAATGGCCGGTCTACTATGTCAGCAAGTCCCTGCATGGCGCCGAAGTCAGGTACCCTTTGCTTCAAAAAGCTATATACGCCTTGGTGCTTGCAGGGAGAAGGCTGCGATCATTCGGGAAGGCTCTCCAAGTGGTGCATAGAGCTGGGCGAACACGAAATTACGTATGAGCCTCGGAAGGCCATAAAAGCTCAAGGCGTATTATCAGGGGCCCCGAAGGCCTGGAGGTAATGAAGGCTATCAAGTTCAGCTTCAACGTCACCAACAAAGTAGCTGAGTATGAAGCCCTCATAGCGGGATTGCGCTTGGCCAGAATGATTGGCGTGAGAAACTTAAAGGCTTGATAGCCAAAGGCTATCGCCTCAATCTGGCCGAACACCCTGCCATAACAATGGCTAGAAGAACTGGCGCTTCCCGGGAACAGGTGGAATCATGCACCTCGGGAGATAGCCGGAGAGCTCCGAGCCTCGGCACGCCAGTAAAACTTGAGGACTCTATTCGCCCCCCAAGGTTGTGAACAGAGCGCCTTCGGAAAAGTGGCACCAGACATTGCTGCCCGAACATGATATCCCCGAAGGCGGAACCCCCTGGAACTGGGAACCCCCGAACTGAGGGTATGCTTCCCGAAGAGGCTCTGTCCGAACTAGAGGACGACCTCGCCCAGGGACCTCGGGAGTACGGCAGGAGCATTTATGGAAGCATTTAAAGAAACCTCTGACACGTCCCACCACAGACGTAAAAAGCCGCCCTGACGCGCAGACGCCATCAGAATCACATCATGGCCCGTCTCAGCACAAGGCTCGAGGCCATCTGGTTACCAACTATATGTCCCCTACGCCCAGAAGTTCAGGAGCATCCGACCGCACACGTGTCATGATCTGAACGGGCTAGGTTTTCCTATATATACAGGAAATAAATACTTGACAGGAGGTTGGTTGGCCAGAGATACAGCTCCCACACTCTGAGAAAATACCAGGCAAGACTTTTCTGCCTTTCTCTTTGAGCTAGTGACTTTCTCCTTTTTCCGGCCACCACTGACTTGGGCGTCGGAGGCTCCCCCCCCGGAAAAACACTCCGGGGGCCTCCTAACCCTGTTTACCAGCTTTTCAGGTACTCTCCTTGGGGCGATCCACCTTCCAGGCGTTCTTCCTCCTAGAAGTCTCCTCAACAGTCATCATGACTCACAACGATGAGGCCCCAGGCCATCATTTGGCGCCGTCTGTGGGAACCCGCTCGTAAATCGCCGTCGTTGAGACTCGGCGTTCTAAGGACAAGGGACTCCCAAGGTCATCGTCCGCGCCTGAGATACAACCGGCCGCTGAGCAGGCACTCCCAGAGACTTCTATGCCCGAGGAAGACCGCCCTCTGGTAATCACCATGAGCTTCTTGAGGGACTTTCAGCGCTCGGTCGTTGCTGAAATGACTCAGCAGATCGACCGAAGATGGCCACAGCAGTCACAGGCCCAGAAACCCTCTTCATCAGCACGCCCTCGGGAGAGAAGCACCAAGTCTACATACCGCAGTTCAGGAAGTGGAGAGCCTCGCGGAGAATCATCCACAGAAGATATAGCCCTCGGGAAACGGCCTGTGGGACAAACCGGGTCCAAGCGACCGAGAGTCTCACAGCGAAGCAGTTCGTCGCCCGAGGTGAGGTCCCTGACCCCTCCGCGCCGAACTCGCTCCCCAAAGAGGCGCCGTCGATCTCCCTCCCGCGAAAATGGTCCTAGCGCCACTGCGCTTATGGAAAGGATATTGGCACGACTGGACAGAGTGGAAAGGACAGGCTGTCGGGGGCATTATGCGAAGATGACTCCCCGTTTATTCGCGCCGTCATTGAGACAGCTATGCCAGGCGACTTTAGAGTGCCTAGGCTGGAGATCTATGATGGCCGGACTGATCCACAGGCCCATCTGACGAAGTACAGATGGAGCATGATAATGCACGGAGCTGATGACGCTACCATGTGCAAATGCTTCAAAGTCACCCTCACGGGCCCAGCAACAGCATGGTACAATTCCTTGCCCCCAGGGACTATCACTGAGTTCCAGGAGTTGTCCACAGCCTTCACCCAGCAGTTCATTGGGAGCAGGCCGACGGCCAAAATGCCTGTACAGATGTTCGACATAGAGCAGAGAAATGGAGAGACAATCCGAGACTATGTCGAACGATTCAACAGGGAAGCACTCAGCGTCCCGGACTTCCGGCCCGAAATCCGCATCCTCGCTATGACACGGGGCCTTCGGCGTGACTCACAGCTGTTCTACGAGTTCTCAAAGGACCCCCCGGAGACCCTCGGAGAATTTTACCGAAGGGCAGAGCAGCACATGACAGCCGAGGAATTGAGGATGGCGGGGCCGAAGTCTGATCATCACCGCGCCGAAGGGTCCAGTTAGCAAGCTCGGCATCTTTCTGAACACACAGGCCGACCACGACGAATGCGAGGAAGGAAACCTCAAAGTTTCACGCCCTTGAGCATGACACGGACCAACATTCTCATGGCGCTGGAAAGGCATGGGACGCAGATTCGGCGGCCAAAGGCCATGGCCGCCGATAATAAGAAGAATGCCAAGAAGTTCTGCCAGTTTCGTCGCGACCACGGTCATGACACCGAAGACTACTTCCAGCTGAAGAAGTACATAGAGTCGCTGATCAAACAGGGCCAACTTCGCAAATACCTGCGGATGCCCTCCCCAAAAGGTAGAAAAGAGGAGGAAGAGAGGGCCGAAAACGAGGACTATGACTCCGACAGGCGGAGAAACAGAAGTCCAAAAAGGCGCCTTCCACCTCCAGTAGGGGTCATCCAAACCATCACCACGGGGCTCCCATCCTCGGAAAGAAAGCGGAAGGCCAGAGAAATTGCAGTTATGGAGTATCAAAGTCCATCAAAGAAACTGGCTCGCAAAGATGGCTCCACCGTCGTCTTCCCCCACGATGACCCGCTGCTGATAATGGCGAGAATAGGGAACTGGGACGTCAAGAGAGTGTTGCTTGATGATGGCTCAAATGCTGACGTCCTATTCTCGCACTTACTGCCGAGCTTGGGCATCTCCAGCAGCAAGCTTAAACCTGTCACCACGCCCACCTTCGGCGTTGGGCCATCCGAACTACCCGTCCTCGGATGGATCGACCTCCCCTTGATGATGAAAGGCACTTCGGTAGACGGAGCAGCTGAGTTGTACGCGTCCACAATGGCAAGATTCATCGTCATGGACGTCCCATCTTCGTACAACGCCATCCTTGGAAGGCAGACTCAAGGGAACCTGCACATTCGCCCCGATGTGAAGTACTTGACTCTCACATTCGCCACAAAGGATGGAGATGCAAAGGTCTTCATCGACCAAGCCGAGGTAAGAAAGGTGTTTGTAAAAGCACGAAAGGCTCCAGCAAACAACTCTACACAAATGGTGGAGGCAAAGGCGCAGGAGAAAGGCAAAGAAGGAGATCCCGCAGAAGCAGAAACGGAAGCAGTAGATCTTGTCCCAGGACAATCTACCCGAATAGGGAAGAGCTTGGCCAAAGGTGACAAGGAAAATCTTGTATCCTTTCTGCTGAAAAATAAAGATCTGTTTGCCTACTCGCCGAAAGACATGCCAGGAGTGAACCCTGGCATAATACAGCACAGCCTCAAAGTAAGCCCGGAAGCAAAACCTATCAGGCAAAAGAAACGAAGCATCTCAGCCCACAAAAGCAACTTCGTGAAAATCGAAGTCCAATGCCTATTGGATGCTGAAGTTATCAGGGAGGTAAAATACCCCGAATGGTTAAGCAACGTGGTCATCGCCACAAAAGAAGGTAGCAGCAAACTCCGGATGTGCATTGATTTCAGAAACTTGAACGATGCTTGCCCGAAAGACTCATTTCCCCTCCCGCCAATAGATCAATTGGTAGATTCAACGGCCGAATACGGGCTCCTGAGCTTCCTAGATGCCTTCAGCGGCTACCATCAGATAAGGATCGACCCCGAAGATGAAGAGAAAACTGCCTTCATCACCGAGGGAGGAACGTACTGCTATGTCAGAATGCCCTTCGGGCTCAAAAATGCAGGAGCCACCTACCAGAGACTGATGAACAAGGTCTTCAAGGACCAAATGGGGAGAAACATGGAGGTATATGTTGATGATATGATAGTCAAAAGCAAGCTGCCTGGCTACCACGTTGCAGATTTGAAGGAAACCTTCCAAAAGCTCAGAGCCTTCGGGATTCGCCTTAATCCCGAGAAGTGCATCTTCGGCGTGACCTCGGGAAAATTCCTTGGGTACATGGTATCCGAAAGAGGCATCGACGCCAATCCTGAGAAGATTAAGGCTCTACTTGAGTTCTGAACTCCTGCCATAGTCAAAGACGTGCAGAGACTAACCGGAAGAATAACCTCTCTGAGCAGGTTTATTTCCAGGTACGGAGATAGGTGTAGACCTTTCTTCAAAGTCCTCACAAAGGCAGCAAAGATGGAAGGTGACCTCGGAAGAAACAATCATCCTTGGGATGAAGATTGCCAAAAGGCCTAGGAAGAACTCAAAGTCTACCTGGCCAGCCTGCCGACTCTGCGACAACCTCGGGAGGGAGAACCCCTTGTACTGTACCTCGCCGTCACAGAAAAGGCCGTGAGCTCAGTCCTGGTGAAAGAAGAAGGGCTGAAACAATGGCCGGTCTACTACGTCAGCAAGTCCTTGCATGGCGCCGAGGTCAGGTACCCTTTGCTTCAAAAAGCTATATACGCCTTGGTGCTTGCAGGAAGAAGACTGCGACCATATTTCCAGGCTCACCCCATCATCGTCCGAAGTAGTCTACCACTACGGGATGTTATGAAGAGAGTTGATCATTCGGGAAGGCTCTCCAAGTGGTGCATAGAGCTTGGCGAACACGAAATCACGTATGAGCCTCGCAAGGCCATAAAAGCCCAAGCATTGGCAGATTTTATCGCCGAAATAGCCACCACTGAGGAGAACCACCCAGATCCGAAAGAAGGTGAGCCAGAATGGACCTTGCATGTTGACGGAGCCTCGGGGTCCGAACACCAGGGAGCTGGAATAGTTATTAGAGGACCCGAAGGCCTAGAGGTGATGAAGGCTATCAAGTTCAGCTTCAACGTCACCAATAATGTCGCTGAGTATGAAGCCCTCATAGCGGGATTACGCTTGGCCAGAAAGATTGGCGTAAGAAACTTAAGGGCTCACAGCGATTCCCAGCTGGTAGTTCGACAGACGGCAGGAGATTATGGGGCGAAGGACCCAATCTTGGCAAAATACCACGAGCTGGTAACAAAACTCATCCAAGAGTTTGACGCCGTGCGGCCGGCGGAATAACACTGAGGCAGATTGCTTAGCGAAGTCCAAAACATACAGCGAGGTGCTAGACCATCCAAGCATCTCCGTGCTAAGCGTAACGACCTCGGGAACAGGGTGGAAGGACCCCATAAAGAGATACCTCGCAGAGAATGAGCTTCCCGAAGACGCCGGCAATGCTGCAAGACTGCGAAGACGCGTCGGAAGATTCTTCCTGATTGGTGAAGAGTTATATCGGCAAGGATATGCAAATCCGCTGCAGAGATGTGTGGGCGAAGAGGATACTGAGATGGTCCTCGAAGAAGTTCACGAAGGCATGTGCGGCTCGCACATTGGAACTGATGCCCTTGCAGCAGTGATACTCCGCCAAGGATACTTCTAGCCTACCCTGAGAAAGGACGCAAGGCAGTTCATCCAGAAGTGCGGTAGTTGCCAGAGACATGGAAAAATCTAGAGGATACCCTCGGAAATGGTAACGTCGGCAGACTATCCTTGGCCCTTCGCAGTCTGGGGTATAGACCTTATTGGGCCACTCCCCACAGCGCCCGGAGGCGTGAAATTCTGCGTGGTAGCAGTGGACTATTTCTCAAAGTGGGTAGAGGCAGAACCACTAGCAACTATCTCGGCAAAAGAAGTGCAGAAGTTCGTATGGAAGAACATCGTATGCAGATTTGGCATACCGAGGGTACTAGTAGCTGATAATGGATCCCAGTTCATAGACAAAGGATTCCAGGAATTCATCAGCGACCTCGGAATAAAGATGCACTTCGCCCCAGTAGCTCACCCCCAAAGCAATGGGCAGGTGGAAGTATCAAACAGGACCATAAAAGATGGCCTGAAAAAGAGACTTGGGGAAGCCAAGGGGAAATGGCCAAGAGAACTCCAAAGTGTATTGTGGAGCTACCGAACGACGCCACGAAGAGCCACAGGGGAAACTCCCTTCTCACTCGTCTTCGGAACAGAGGCCATTATCCCAATAGAGATAGTTCAGCCTTCAATACGGGTGCAAGTATTTGATGAAGGCGGAAACGACCTCGGTCTGAGAACTAAGCTCGACCTTGTGGCCGAACACAGAGAAATAGCCGAGCTAAGAAGAAAAGCTTTCCAGCAAAGAGTGGCCGCGGCTATCAACTTAAAAGCCAGGCCAAAAGAAATCAAAAAAGGAGACCTTGTTCTCCGAAAGGCCGACTTTGCACCCCGAAGGCCATCTCACGGAGTACTTCACGCAAATTGGGAAGGACCTTATCTGGTTCTCGCCGAAGTACGAAAAGGCGTGTACAAGCTTGGCGACGCCGAAGGCGTAGAATTGAAAAACACTTGGCATTCAGACGCCTTGAAAAAATTCTACGCCTAAGGTTGAGCGGAGGAGATATATTGTACAAGAAATATTCTAAGTACAGAATGGTCTTGAGGAAAATTTTTAAGTATACCAAATTGTCCAAGACAGAATTCCGCGAAGGTGCTCGCCACGAAAAAAGCTGATGTGACTTCCCGAAGTCCCTTGAGCCACTATGCTCGGGAAAAATGGGAAACAAGAATCTTGCAAAGGTACTCGGCATAATCAGTGCAGAGAAAATTTTCTGAACACCCTTGAGCGAACATGCTCGGGAAAAAGGGAAAGCAAGAATCTCACAAAAGTACACGCCAAAACAAAAGCAGAGGTAATTTCCGAACACCCTTGAGCGAACGTGCTCGGGAAAAAGGGAAATGAGCAATCTCGTGAAAATTTTCCTAAGTCCCTTGAGCAAATATGCTCGGGACAATAGGAAGACAGAAAACTTTGGCTGAAGGTTTTCCGAAGTCCCTTGAGCGAACATGTTCGGGATAAAAGGGAACAAAAAGCCTGCAAAAGACTTAGCCAAATTTTTACAAACTTTCCAGAAAGTCTCTTGAGCGAGCACACTCGGGACAAAGGAAGGTAAAAAGTTTCTTTGGTTGCAGGTTTTCCGAAAGTCTCTTGAGCAAACGTGTTCGGGACAGTGGAAATGAAGAAACTTGCAAGAAAGGACTTCGCCAAAAGATTGTTCATTTAGAGCAAACGCCACCTTACAAAAGAAGTGCCCAAAGAATGAGCACAAAGGAGAAAAATAAGAGGAGCCCTAAAGCAAACTAGGGAGAGCCGGGCGGACGAAGAGCAGGAAGCTTCAGATGCTCGACCTTGGACCACTGCCACCGAGGTCCCTCAGGAATATTTAGGCCCTCCAGAAAAGAGAGGTCCAAATCTGGGAACCTCTGCAGGACTTGGTGCCGAGCAAGGCAGAAGCCGTCCTGAAAGGCGACCTTGGCCATTTGATCAGAAGTATGTTTTTGAACGCCAAGGACGTTGAGCTCGTCCCTCAGCTCAGCAATCTCCTCCTCCAGCTCGCTTGTCCCCAGCGTCCCTTCGGACTCCTTCTTCAGAGCCTCGACCTCGGCTCGGAGAGCATTGTTCTCATCCGTCAACCTCGCCGCAAGACTGTCAGAAACAGCGTTGTCCTTGACAAGATCTCCGTTGGCGGCGAGCAGCCCCTTTACTTGGTCGTCGAGGTCGGCAATCTTCCGGGAGCAGTCCTTTTCAAGTTCTTCTCTCTTCTTCGAGAACTCCTCCCGAACGGCGGCGATTTGCTGAGAACAATCCGCTGTCAGCTGCTGGTTGCTGGCGACCAGCTTCGCAAGTGAAGCCTTCGCTTCACTGAGTTCCCGCGAAGTCGCATCCTTGGCGGCAGTCTCTCTGGCCACCCGAACTCGGAGGTAACCAGCGTACTCCAGCAGCTACGGCAAGGCAAAAGTCCAGGTTAGTACAAGTCTAAACACTTAGAAAATTGAGGAAAAAGAGTGTAAAGACTATACTTGAGCAGCATGCTCGGTGACTTTTGCGGCGAGGGTATTATCCCTCGGGTGAGCCGCCGCAATGGCCCGGAAAGAGGCGTCAGTGGTCATCCCCTTCCAAATCTCCTTTGTCATTTTCGGACAATCGTCGGAGAACAAATTCATATCCTCCGTGATTGTCCAAAAGGGCTCCAAGGGGATCTTCCCCTCAGGGATTTTGGCATCGCGAAGGGCCCGTTTCTTTTCACGAATGGCCCTCCAGCCAGCAATAAGAGGCTTCTCTGAAAGTGAGAAGGAAGTTACGAGTAGAAGAAAAATTCGCAAAAAGCAAAGGAGCTGAACTTCGCCTGAAGGCATACCTGGGGGAACCTCGAAGATAGTGTCCTCGGGATCCTCGGACCCCTCGGTAGAAAGACCCTTACCCTTCTGCCGATACCGCTCCTCGGCCGTAGGTACTTCTACCACTACAGTCTTTCTGGGGGCCTCGAGGTCGAGAGGACGCACCTCGGCGGAAGTAGCGGGGACCTCGGCCGGTGAAATTTCAACAAGACCAGCCTCTTCGCCAGCTTCTTCTTCGGAAAGCTCTGGCTGAGGAGGCTGGACAGCCTTCCTAGCTCACTTCGCCGAGGGCCCCGCCCCTGTCGACTTCCTTCTTCGGGAAGCCGCCTTCTTTGTCCGCTCCCCCTTCTCCACTTGGCCAGAAAAGAGGGCCTTGTAATAGGCGGCAGCCCCATCGCCCATCTCTGAAAAAGAGAAGAAATATCAGCGTAAGTCCGAGGAAAAAATATAAAGGGGTGGAAGATTACTCACTTTCGGCAAAAGATTCGAAAGAAGTCTCCCCCTTAAGGAGCTTGACCAGCCAGGAGTCCTTCCCGGCGATGGCGGGAGAGGGCATATTGAGGTCAGTCTCGTGCTCCTTAACCACTTTCAGCTCCCGAAGGACTTCTTCGGTCATCAACCTCCAGTTGATAGGAAAGGGGTGAAGAGCACGAGGAGAGACCTCGGGAACCCAGTCAGCGACTGCCCGAATGCGGGCGTCGAAATCCGCGAACACGGAAGCCAACGGTGGGGTTAGCAGCATCCTCGGATCAACGACGTCTGCGTTCAGCACTCCCTGAGCCCATCTGGTTGGGACGCCAGACCAGTTCTTATCCACCTTCAGGAAAAAGAACTTAGGCTGCCACCCCCGCCAGCTATCCTTCGTGTCGAAGGTGAAGGTGAATTTTTTGCTCCCGGATCCCCGAGGCAGCAGGAAATAAAAGCCACCCTTCGGGACCACGTAGAGCTTGTAGTACTGCATGAAAATGATGAAGTGGGGCTCTATCCCGAACACGCCACACATGCAGAGGTAGGCGTTAAAATAGCAGTACGCGTTCGGGGGAAGCTGGTTCACAGCAATGCCATGGAATTGGCAAAACTCGCAAACCACCTTCGGGGGAGGATACCGAAGTCCGGCCTTCAGTTGGGCTCGGAAGATGGTAACCTCGTCGCCGTGGTTTGAAAAAGCAAAATGGCTAGAACGAGGCAGCCTGGTCACAGCGTAAGAGGGAAGAAAGAATTTTTTCTTCCACCTCTCTAGTTTTTCGGGGGTGGTACAGCAAGGATGGGCCAGAAGAGGTTTCCAGCTCTCGGGAACAGGCATCGTAGACATGAAAAAGAGTTTGAGATGGAAAAGAAAATAGTTTCCAGAAAAAACTCAGAAGACGAGTTTGGAAAAAAACAACAGTTTTCCAGAAAAACTCAGAAAAACAGAGGAATCAGAGTACTCTGGAAATCAAAAACCCACCAAAGATTTGCCTGAGGACGCCGTCGTGAAAGTTGGTAGGAAAAGCTCTGATTAAAGAAGCTCCGCCACAGAAAGTGAGATAAAACGCAAAGAACAGAGGGCAAAGCAGAGAGAGAGCAGAAAAACAGTAAGTGGGACTTATGATGGAATGGGCTATTTATAGGCCAAAGGTGGGTAGCCGAAAAGAGATCATAAGTACCCATTGGAGGTGAACCGTCGCCGTAACTGCCCGCTACACCCGAAAAGGCGCGCCCTCTGTAAATGACGCGTCTCTCTTCCAATGGCAAGAAGCCGCGTGTCAACCGCTGCGCAGAAATAGGGGACATGCCTCCCCAAACGCCCCTGGAAAACCGGGACACACCTCCTAATTGGGACACGTCGTTTGACATCCCTGAAAAGTGGAGACGCGCCGCTCAGTCTGACACGCTTGGCCATCAGACCTGCAGAAATGAAAAGCAGGCCACCTCGAGGACACCAAGAGACAGGCTATGACTGAACAGCCCATGACTTTTGGGCAAGAGGTGTATCTTCGGTACAGGCGTTGCCTCGGAGACACCAAAGAATAGGCCAAGGCCGAACAGCCCAGACCCTCGGGCAAAAGGTGCGACCTCGGAACAGGTTATGCTTCCCAACAAGACTCCCAACGACAACCTCGGAAAGAGATGCAAACCGAAGTCTTCACTTCGGCTTTCCAGAGGGGGGCATGTGATAGCCAAAGGCTATCGCCTCAATCTGGCCGAACACCCTGCCACAACAATGGCCAGAAGAACTGGCGCTTCCCGGGAACAGGTGGAATCATGCACCTCGGGAGATAGCCGAAGAGCTCCAAGCCTCGGCACGCCAGTAAAACTTGAGGACTCTATTCGCCCCCCAAGGTTGTGAACAGCGCGCCTTCGGAAAAGTGGCACCAGACATTGCTGCCCGAACATGATATCCCCGAAGGCGGAACCCCCTGGAACTGGGAACCCCCGAACTAAGGGTATGCTTCCCGAAGAGGCTCTGTCCGAACTAGAGGACGACCTCGCCCAGGGACCTCGGGAGTACGGCAGGAGAATTTATGGAAGCATTTAAGGAAGCCTCTGACACGTCCCACCATAGACGTAAAAAGCCGCCCTGACGCGCAGACGCCATCAGAATCACATCATGGCCCGTCTCAGCACAAGGCTCGAGGCCATCTGGTTACCAACTATCTGTCCCCTACGCCCAGAAGTTCAGGAGCATCCGACCGCACACGTGTCATGATCTGAACGGGCTAGGTTTTCCTATATATACAGGAAATAAATACTTGACAGGAGGTTGGTTGGCCGTAGATACAGCTCCCACACTCTGAGAAAATACCAGGGAGACTTTTCTGCCTTTTTCTTTGAGCTAGTGACTTTCTCCTTTTTCCAGCCACCACTGACTTGGGCGTCGGAGGCTCCCCCCCCGAAAAAACACTCCGGGGGCCTCCTAACCTTGTTTACCAGCTTTTCAGGTACTCTCCTTGGGGCGATCCACCTTCCAGGCGTTCTTCCTCCTAGAAGTCTCCTCAACAGTCATCATGACTCACAACGATGAGGCCCCAGGCCATCAAGGCTCACAGCGATTCCTAGCTGGTAGTTCGGCAGACGGCAGGAGATTATGGGGCGAAGGACCCAATTTTGGAAAAATATCATGACCTAGTAGCAAAGCTCATCCAAGAGTTTGACGCCGTACGGATCGAAAATGTACCTCGGCGGAATAACACTGAGGCAGATTGCTTGGCGAAGTCGAAAACATAGACCGAGGTGCTAGACCATCCGAGCATCTCAGTGCTGAGCATGACGACCTCGGGAACAGGATGGAAACACCCAATAAAAAGATACCTCGCAGAGAATTTGCTCCCCGAAGACCCCGGTGATGCTGCAAGACTGCGAAGACGCTCCGGAAGATTCTTCCTGATTGGTGAAGAGTTATATCGGCAGGAATATGCGAATCCGCTGCAAAGATGTGTGGATGAAAAGGATATTGAAATGGTCCTTGAAGAAGTTCACGAAGGCATGTGTGGTTCACACATTGGAACTGATGCCCTGGCAGCAGTGATACTCCGCCAAGGATACTTCTGGCCTACCCTGAGAAACGACGCAAGACAGTTCATCCGGAAATGTGGTAGCTGCCAGAGACACGCGAAAATCCAGAGGACACCCTCGGAAATGGTAACTTCGGCAGACTATCCTTGGCCCTTTGCAGTTTGTGGTATAGACCTTATTGGGCCACTCACAGCACCCGGAGGCGTGAAATTCTGCGTTGTAGCAGTGGACTATTTCTCAAAGTGGGTGGAGGCAGAACCACTAGCAACTATCTCGGCAAAAGAAGTGCAGAAGTTCCTACGAAAGAACATCATATGCAGATTTGGCATACCGAGGGTACTAGTAGCTGATAATGGATCCCAGTTCACAGATAAAGGATTCCAAGAATCCATCAGCGACCTCGGAATAAAGATGCACTTCACCCCAGTAGCTCACCCCCAAAGCAACGGGCAGGTGGAAGTATCGAACAGGACCATAAAAGATGGCCTGAAAAATAGACTAGGGGAAGCCAAAGGGAAATGGCCAGGAGAACTCCAAAGTGTATTATGGAGCTACCGAACGATGCCCCGAAGAGCCACAGGGGAGACTCCTTTCTCACTCGTCTTCGGAACAGAGGCCATTATCCCACTAGAGGTAGTTCAACCTTCAGTACAGGTGCAAGTATTTGATGAAGGTGGTAATGACCTCGGCTTGAGAACCAATCTCGATCTTGTGACCGAACACTGAGAAATAGCCGAGCTGAGAAGAAAAGCTTTTCAGCAAAGAGTGACCGCGGCTGTAAACTTACGGGCCAGGCCAAAAGAAATCAAGAAGGGAGACCTCGTTCTCCGAAAGGCCGACTTCGCACCCCGAAGGCCATCCCATGGCGTACTTCGCGCAAATTGAGAAGGACCCTATCTGGTTCTCGATGAAGTACGAAAAGGCGTGTACAAGCTTGGGGATGCCAAAGGCGTAGAATTGAAGAACACTTGGCACTTAGACGCCTTGAAAAAATTCTACGCTTAAGGTTGAGCGGAGGAGTTATGTTGTACAGAATGGCCTTGAGAAAAATTCTTAAGTGTACAGAAATTGTGCAAAACAGAATTCCGCAAAGATGCTCGCCATGATAAAGCGTAGATATGACTTTCCGAAGTCCCTTGAGCCATCACGCTCGGGAAAGATGGAGAACAAAAATCTCGCAGAAGTACTCGCCATAGCCAGTGCAGAGATAATTTTCTGAACTCCCTTGAGCGAACATGCTCGGGAAAATGGGAAGTGAAAAATCTCACGAAAGGTTTTCCGAAGTCCCTTGAGCAAACATGCTCGGGACAACTGGAAAAACGAAAAATTTGACTGATGGTTTTCCGAAGTCCCTTGAGCAATCATGTTCAGGGTAAATTGGAAATGCAAAAGCCTGCCAAAAGACTTAGTCAAATTTTTTCAGGCCTTCCAGAAAGTCTTACGAGCAAGCGCACTCGGGACAAAGGAAGGTAAAAAAGTTTCTTTAATCGCAGGTTTTCCGAAGTCTCTTGAGCGAACGTGTTCGGGACAATGGAAATGAAGAAACTTGCAAGAAAAGACTTAGCCAAAAAATCCTCATTAAGAGCAAAGCTGCTTTAAAATAAAGAACTGCCCGAAGAAGGATTACAAAATAGAAGGGAAGGAAAAGGGGCCCTAAAATTGGCTAGGGGTTCGCGGCGTCCCGAAAGCCACTTGTCTGCCCGCCCTTTTCCATCACCTTGGGCGCTGGAATTGAAGGAGGAAGTTTTAGATGTTTAACCTTGGACCATTTCCACCGAGGTCCCCCAGGAATGTTTAGACCCTCTAGAAAAGAGAGGTCCAGATTTGGGAACCTCTGGAGAACCTGGTGCCGAGCAAGGCAAAAGCCGTCCTGGAACGCGACCTTGCTCATCTGATCAGACTTGTTCTTCTCAAGCTCGAGGTCGTCAAGCTCGTCCTTTAGATCCGCGACCTCCTCCTCCAGCTCCTTTATCTGCTCCTCCCCCTTCGGCTCCTTCTTCAATGACTCGACCTCGGCCCGGAGAGCGTTATTCTCACACGTCAACGACACTATACGGCCGTCAGAACCAGCCTTCTGCTGGAGAAGATCTTCGTTCGCGGCGAGCATCCCCTTTATTTGGTCACCGGGGTCAGCGATCTTCCTGGAGTAGTCCTTTTGAAGTTCTTCTTTTTCCTTCCGGAACTCCTCCCGAAGGGCAGCTACTTCTTTCTCAGCAGCCTCTTTCAGCTGCTGGTTTTTGGCGACCGACTCCGCGAGCGCGGTCCTCGTCTCATTCATGTTTCGAGTGGCCGAAGTTCGAAAAGCAACCTCCCTGGCCACCCGAACTTGGAGAAAGGAGGTGTACCCCATCAGCTGGAAAAAATAGATGCAAGGTCAGTAAGAGCCAAACACTTAGGAAAAAATTGAAGGGAAAGAGCTGTGAAGGATATACCTGAGCAGCATGCTCGGTGATCTTTGCGGCGAAGGTGTTATCCCTCGGGTGGGCCGCCGCTATAGCCTTGAAGGAGGCCTCGGTGAGCACCACCTTCGAAATTTCCTTAGCCATTTGAGGAACGTCCTCAGAGTACATATTCATGTCCTCCGTGAACGTCCAAAAAGGCTCCTTGGGTATCTTCCCTTGCGGGATTTTGGCATCCCAAAGAGCTCGTTTTCGAGCATGATCGGCCACCCAGCCAGGGGTAGTCAACTCCCCTGCGTGATAAGAATGAGAAGGAGATTAAAGACAAAGAAGCCAATCCAGAAAAAACAAAGGAAGTACACTTTGTCTGGAAACAAACCTGGCGGAACCTCGACAACATCGTCCTCAGAGTCCTCTGCCGAAATGCCCTTGCCCTTCCGCTTGCGCCGCTCCTCGGCAGAAGGTACTTCTACCACTACATCAAGGAGGGCCTGTGACGCGGTAGGACTCTGAGGAGGGACGTCGGTCGAAGGGACCTCGGAAGCAGCAGCCTCAGACTCTGGAATCTCGGCTGCCCCAGGCTCCTCGGCAGTCTCCTCGGGATTTTCCTCTAAAGGAACCTGGGCAGCTCTCTTTGCCCGTTTCCTTGAAGGTCCCGCGCCAGTACACTTCCACCTTCGGGAAGACGCCTTGTTCGTCTGATCGCCCTTCTCCACCTGGCCGGTGAAAAGGGACTTGTAATAGGCGGCAGTCGCGTCGCCCATCTCTAAAAAATGAGAGAAACATCAGCGTAAGTCCGAGGAAAGAACAGTAAAGGAGTAGAAGATAACTCACTTTCGGCAAGCTCTTAGAAAGAAATTTCCTCCTTAAGAAGCTGGACCAACCAGGAATCCTTCCCGGCGATGGCAGGAGCTGGCATCTCGAGGTCAGTCTCGTGCTCCTTTACCACCTTTAGCTCCCGAAGGACCTCTTCGGTCATCAACCTCCAGTTGCTTGGAAAAGGGTAAAGGGCGAGCGGAACGACCTCGGGATCCCAGTCAGAGACAGCCCAAATGCGGGCGTCGAAATCCGCGAACAAGGGAGCTAACTCTGGGGTCAGCAGCATCCTCGGATCAGCAACGTCCACATCTAGTGTTCCCTGAGCCCATTTGGTCAGAACGTACGACCAGGCCTCGTCCATCTTCGTGAAGAAAAACTTCTGTTGCCACCCTTGCCAGCTATCTTTAGTGGCGAAGGTGAACGTGAATTTCTTGCTCCCGGATCCCCGAGGTAGCATGAAATAGAAGCCACCCTTCGGGACCACAGAGAGCTTGTAATACTGCATAAAGATTCTGAAATTGGGTTCTATCCCGAAGACGCCACACATGCAGAGGTAGGCGTTAAAATAGCAGAACGAGTTCGGGGGAAGCTGGTTCACAGCAATGCCATGAAATTTGTAGAACTCGCACACCATCTTCGGGGGAGGATACCGAACACCCGCCTTCAGCTGGGCTCGAAAAATGGTAACCTCCTTACTGTGGTTTGAAAAAGCATAATGGCTAGAACGAGGTAGCCTAGTAATGGCGTAAGAGGGAAGAAAGAATTTTTTCTTCCACCTCTCTAACTTTTCAGGGGTGGTGCAACAAGGATAGGCTAAAAGAGGCTGCCAGCTCTCAGGAATGGACATTTTCGACATAAAAATGAGTTTGAAAATGGAAGAAAATAGTTTCCAGAGAAAAACTCAAAAGAACACAGGGATCAAAGCGCTCTGAAAAACAAAAACCCACCGAAAGATTTGCCAAAATCTGAGGATGCCGTCGTGAAAGCTGGCTGGAAAAAAGCTCTGATTAAGGTAGCTCCGCCACAAAAAGCAAGAAAGTGCAAGAACAGGGGCAAAGTAGAGAGAAGAGCAGAGGAGAAAGCAAAAGGAACTTATGATGGAGTGGGCTATTTATAAGCCAGAGATGGGTAACCGAAACATCGTCATAAGTACCCTTCGGAGGTGAACCGTCGCCGTAACTGCTCTCCGCACCTGAAAAGGCGCGCCCTCTATAACCGACGTGACTCTCCTCCAATGGCAAAGTGCCACGTGTCAACCGCTGCGCGAAAATGGGGGACACGTCCTCCAAACGTCCCTTGAAAGCTGGGACACGTCTTCGGACATCCCTGGAAAACTGGGACGAAACTGGGACGCGCCGCTCAGACTGACACGCTTGGCCAAAGAGACCTGCAGAAACAAAGAGCAGGCCACCTCGAGGACGCCGAGAAACAGGCTATGGCCGAACAGCCCATGACCTTCGGGCAAGAGGTGTATCTTCGGCACAGGCTCCACCTCGAAGACACCAAAGAACAGGCCAAGGCCGAAGAGCCCATGATCTTCGGGCAAAAGGCGCATCCTCGGAACAGGTTAAGCTTCCAAAGAAACTCCCATACACAACCTCGGAAAGAGATGCAAAACCAAAGTCTTCACTTCGGCTTTCCAAAGGGGGGCATGTGATAGCCAAACGCTATCGCCTCTATCTGGCTGAACTCCCTGCCACAATGATGGCCAGAAGAAGCTGGCGCTACCCGAGAAAAGGTGCGATCAGGCACCTCGGAAGATAGCCGAAGAGCTCGGAGCCCGGCACGCCAGGAAACGCCGAGGACACTACTCGCCCCCTAAGGTTGTGAACATATCGCCATCAGAAAAGCGGCACCAGAAATAGCGAGCCGAACATGATATCCCCGAAGGCGGAACTCCCTGAAACTGGGAACCCCCGAACTGAGGGCTTGTTTCCCGAAGAGGCTCTGTCCGAACTAGAGGACGACCTCACCTAGGGACCTCGGGAGTACGGCAGGAGCATTTATAGAAGCATTTAAGGAAGCCTCTGACACGTCCTTTCACAGACGTCATAAAGTCGCCTGAATAGGCGCTCTGACATATGGACGCCATCAGAATCACATCATGGCCCATCTCAGCACGTGGCTCAGTACAACCTGCTACCAGTTATCTGTCTCCTAAGCCCAGAAACTCAGGGAACATCCAACCGAACACGTGTCGTGATCTGAACGGGCTAGGCACTCCTTTAAATACCAGGAATTAATACTTGGCAGGAGGCTGGTTGGTTGGCCAAACACTGCTCCCACACTCTGAGAAAACTACCAGGCGAGACTCTTCAGCCCTTTGTGCTATTTCCTCTGCCTTTTCTCAGCCACCACTGACTTGGGCGTCGGAGGCTCGCCCCCTGGAAAAACTCTCCGGGGACCTCCTAACCCTTTGTTTCTGAGCTTTCAGGCACTCTCCTTGGGGCTATCCATTCCACCAGCCGTTCTTCCTGCCAGAAGTCTCTCCACCAGTCACCATGACTATAAACGATGAGGCCCCTGGCCATCAATACCGAGGGTGCTAGTAGCTGACAATGGATCCCAGTTCATAGACAAAGGATTCCAGGAATTTATCAGCGACCTCGGAATAAAGATGCACTTCGCCCCAGTAGTTCACCCCTAAAGCAATGGGCAGGTAGAAGTATCTAATAGGACCATGAAAGATGGTTTGAAAAATAGACTGGGGGAAGCAAAATGGAAATGGCCGGGAGAACTCCAAAGCGTATTATGGAGCTACCGAACAACACCCCGAAGAGCCACAGGGGAAACGCCTTTTTTGCTAGTCTTTGGTATAGAGGCCATCATTCCAATCGAGGTAGTACGACCATCAGTACGCGTAGAAGTGTTCGAGGAAAGTGGAAATGACCTCGGCCTAAGAACAAAGCTTGACCTCGTCGGCGAACACAGAGAAATAGCCGAGCTGAGAAGAAAAGCTTTTCAGCAAAGAGTGGCCGTGGCCATAAACTTACGATCCAGGCCAAAAGGGATCAAGAAGGGAGACCTCGTTCTCCGAAAGGCTGACTTTGCACCCCGAAGGTCATCCCACGGAGTACTTCGCGTGAACTGGGAAGGACCTTATCTGGTCCTTGCCGATGTACGAAAGGGCGTGTACAGACTTGGCAACGCCGAAGGTGTAGAATTGAAAAATACATGGCACTTAGATGCCTTGAAAAAATTCTATGCTTAAGGCCACGCGGAAGAATTGTGTTGTACAAAAAATATTTTAAGTACAGAAAGATTCTCAAGTGTACAAGATTGTACAAGTCAGAATTCCGCAAAGGTGCTCGCCACAAAAAGCGCAGAGATAGTTTTCCTAAGTTTCTTGACCGAACATGTTCGGGACAAGTGATAGCCGAAGGACTATCGCCTCCACCTGGCCGAACTTGTCAAATTTTTTCATTTCCCCTTGTCCCGAGCACGTTCGCTCAAGAGACTTAGGAGACCTTTTGCGAGATTTTTCATTTTCCCTTGTTGATGCCCAGGGGCTTCATCGTTGGTAGTCATGGTGACTGATGGAAGGACTCCCGGAGAGGAAGAACGCCTGGTGGCCGATTTGCCCAAGGGAGAGTGCCTGAGATGTTCAGAAAAAGTGGGTTAGGAGGTCCCCGGGGTGTTTCTTCGGGGAGGAGCCTCCGACGCCCAAGTCAGTGGTGCTGAGAGAAGGCAGAGGAAATAACACTGAGGGGTTCAGTGAACTCGCCTGGTCATATTTTCTCAGAGTGAGGAGTCAGGATATTTGCCAACCCTTTGCCAGGGTGTATTCCCCGGTATTTATAGAGGTGTCCAGCCCGTTCAGATCGTGACACGTGTTCGGTCGGATGTTCTCTGAATGTCTGGGCGTAGAGGACAAGTAGCTGGTGGCAGGCTTCCTTGAGCCTTGAGCCGAGACGGGCCATGATGTGACTTTGATGGCGTCGGTGAGTCAGAGTGCCGTTTGAGGCGGCTTGTAACGTCTGTGGGCGACATGTCAGAGGCTTCCTTAAATGCTCCTGCCGTACTCCCGAGGTCCCTGGGTGAGGTCGTCCTCTAGTACGGACCGCGCCACTTCGGGAAACATGCCCCTAGTTCGGGGGTTCCCAGATTCTGGTTCCACCTTCGGGAAGATCATGTTCGGTCCGCCCTAGCTGGTGCCACTTTTTCGAAGGCGGTCTGTTTACTACCTCGGGGGGGCTAATAGTATCCTCAGGTTCCCTGGCGTGCCGAGCTCGGGCTCTTTGGCTTTTCTCCGAGGTGCGTGATCCCACCTTTTTCCGGGTAGCGCCAGATCTCCTGGCCATTCTGGTAGCAGGGAGTTCGGCCAGGTGGAGGCGATAGTCCTTCGGCTATCAATGGAAGCAATTACCATGGATTCAAGGAAGATAACGAGATTACCTCAAACCTAATTTGAATGGCTCGGCCCTTCACCTTTTCCTCATGAACACAACTTGACTCCAAGTGAAACAAACGCCGAAACTAAGCTTGCCTTCTTCAATTTCCTTCAAGGTTGCTTGGATTTTCAAGAGCAAATGGCGAGAGGAGTTTTTGAGCAAGGTCTCAGCCAAGTGAGAGCAAAGAAGCCTGAAACGAAAAGCACCCAAATGACTTAGGCAATTCGGGCACAAAACTAGTATTAGTCTAGCCATATTGTCCCTCTCGGCCTTCACCTATATTGCATGGCTCAAAGGAGTCCTCAAGCTCTCACAATCACACATGCACCACTAAAACATGGTTTTCCTTGTCACTTAAGTCCTCTCGTGGCTTTAAATGCCAAGCATAAAACAAAGATGCCATAAAGTCAATTAATTCCAAGTGCTAACCGGCCAATGTAACTAGTTTAAGTACTAGTTAAACCAACTAGGAAATGACATTTCCCATTAGTGGCAGACATGATGTGACATAGTCATCATGGTTGTCAACCACAATTTGACATAGTATTACACTAGTCCACATAAATTTTGCATGGCCGAAACTTCCACTTTCCAAGTTTGTAGTTTTAATTGTGTCACTTACGCAAGTGTACAATTTGATCCCATTTCTTGGATTTCTGCCGGGTTTTCCATAATTCCTTCCTATGTGCATTTAGGCCCTGAAAGTCTCCAGTTTTGCACATAAGTTACTGAACTAATTTCATAGTCCCTCTTACTTCCTCTTTTCTGTTTCCTCTCATTTTCCTTGGTTCTCCTTGGCCTAAGCCAAGCATTTAGGAGGTGCCTGACAATTCTTCCCTCCTTAAAGAATTTGGTCCTCCAAATTCTTCACCAACCTAAGGTACAGTTAAGGATACTTGGAGGCAATCTCCTGTTCCACTTCCCAGGTGGCCTCCTCTGGAGTATGGTTACTCCACTGCACCTTAATCATTGGAATCCACCTACTTCTTAACTTCCTGGTATCTCTGGCCAGGAACTGGATTGGCACTTCTTCATAAGTAAGATTAGGTGCCACAATCACAGTTGTAGGTGCTTCTACCTGCTTGTAACTTGGAACATATTTCTTGAGCAAACTCACATGAAATACATTGTGTATGTTTCCAACTTCTGGAGGCAAGTCCAGTTGATATGCCACATTTCCCACTTTGGCTAGTATCTGATATGGCCCCACATACCTAGGTGCCAGTTTTCCTTTTTTCCCAAATCTGATTACTCCTTTCATTGGAGAAACCTTGAGCCACACCCAGTCTCCTTCCTGGAAGTCCAGGTCTCTTCTCCTTTTCAGGTTTGCATAGGCTTGCTGCCTATCATTTGCAGTCTTGATCCTAGCCTGGATCAACTTAATTTTCTCAGTAGTTTCCTTGACAATGTCTGGCCCTAATTCCAACTTATGTTCTAGCTGATGCCAGCAGTGAGGAGTAACACATCTCCTGGCATATAAGGCCTCATAAGGAGCCATTCTTATCACTCAATGATAACCATTATTATAGGAAAATTCTACCAATGGGACATGCACATCCCATTCTCCCTGGAAGTCAATTACACAACACCTCAACATATCTTCCAGAGTTTGTACAGTTCTCTCTGTCTGTCCATCTGTCTGAGGATGGTAAGCAGAGGTAAACTTAAGTTTAGTACCCAGTGCCTGATGCAGGGATTTCCAAAACCTAGAGACAAATCTAGGATCCCTATCTGACACTATATCATCTGGTATCCCATGCAATCTTACTATTTCCCTTACATAGAGTTGTGCCAATTTATCGAAAGAATCAGTAAGATTCATAGGAAGAAAATGGGCTGCCTTGGTCAATCTATCCACAATGACCCAAATGGCATTATGCCTTCTCCTTGTTAGTGGCATACCCACTACAAAATCCATAGAGATGGATCCCCATTTCCTCTCAGGTATGGGTAAGCTTTGTAGCTTCCCCCCTGGTTTCTGGTGCTCCACTTTCACTTGTTGGCAGGTTTCACAACTAGCCACAAGTGTGTTTATATCCTTCCTCAAATATGGCCACCAAAAATATGCTCTGAGTGCATGATACATTTTTGTGGCTCCTGGGTGCATACCCAGCTTACTAGACTGAGCCTCCTCCAGTATTTGAACTCTTAGGTTGTCCTTTTCAGGCACATACAACCTATTTTGGAAATATAACATTCCCTGCTTGAAGGAAAAACCCTGGAATAGTTCTCCCTTTTGCCAGAAATCAACTCTAGCTCCTCATCACCAGCTTGAGCTTCCTTAATAAGCTCTTTCCATTCTGGTGTAATAGTGAGTACCTTCAGCTGCTCACTTTCTTTAGCCAACCATTGGCTTGCTAGTGGAGTAATATTCAGGCTTTTGGCCTTATGCTTAGTTTCACCACCTTTGAGTATCCCAGTATAGTTTCTACTCAAGGCATCTGCCACTACATTGGCCTTTCCAGCTGTGTACTCAATTACACAGTCAAAATCCTTTAAATACTCCAACCACCTTCTTTGTCTCATATTCAAGTCCTTCTGAGTGAATAGGTACTTGAGACTTTTGTGGTCTGTAAACACTTGGAATTTATTACCAAGAAGATAGTGTCTCCACTGCTTAAGAGCAAAGACCACTGCTGCCAGTTCCAGGTCATGCACTGGACATTTCTTTTCATGTGGTCTCAACTGTCTGGACCCAAAAGCAATGGCTTGCTTTTCTTGCATCTGTAAATACCTCATATTCCTTTTCAGGATCAGGCAGGACCAGTACAGGAGCTGTTGTCAGCCTCCTTTTTAGCTCTTGAAAGCTTTCTTCACACTTAGGCTCCCAGACAAATTTCTGGTTCTTTCTAGTTAACTGAGTCATAGGGGCAACTAATACGGAAAATTTTGGCACAAATCTTCTGTAGTAGCCAGCTAACCCCAGGAAACTTCTAACTTCCCTTACTCACTGGGGCTGCCTTCAATCAAGGATTGACCTTACCTTTTCAGGATCTACAGCCAATCCTTGGTCATTTATTATATGACCCAGAAAACCAATTTCTTTAGTCCAAAATTTACACTTACTCAGCTTTCCATAAAGCTGCTGTTCTTGGAGCAATCCAAGCACTACTCTATGATGTTCTTTATGAGTTTCCTCATCCGTGGAATATACCAAGATATCATCAATGAACACCACCACAAAGTGGTCCAGGTGTGCCCAGAATACCCTCTGCATCAAGTCCATAAAGAAGGCAGGTGCATTAGTGAGCCCAAATGGCATCACTGTATATTCAAAATGACCATACCTAGTCCTAAAAGCAGTCTTAGGTATGTCCTCCTCCTTTACCCTTAGCTGGAAATATCCAGACCTTAGATCAATTTTGGAGAACACTTTTGCTCCTTTTAATTGATCGAACAAATCCTCTATCCTTGGGAGAGGATATTTATTCTTTATTGTCAATGTATTTAGCTTCCTGTAATCTATACAGAGTCTAAGGGTTCCATCCTTCTTTTTCACAAATAACACAGGTGCTCCCCAAGGAGATACACTGGGTCTGATGAACCCTTTTTCTAGTAATTCATCCAACTATTTCCTGAGTTCTACC
Organism: Aquilaria yunnanensis; assembly: GCA_039654915.1. Classification (NCBI taxonomy): domain Eukaryota; kingdom Viridiplantae; phylum Streptophyta; class Magnoliopsida; order Malvales; family Thymelaeaceae; genus Aquilaria; species Aquilaria yunnanensis. The sequence goes on along the minus strand of CM077594.1, from coordinate 38,883,415 downwards.
ATCTCAGGCACTGTCATTCTATTTGGAGCAGTAGACACTGGTACTGCTCCTGGTACCAGCTTAATTTCAAATTCCACCTCCCTTAAGGGTGGCAATCCAGGTAAGTCTGTAGGGAAGACCCCTGGAAAATCTTGAACTATAGGTATTTTCCTAAGTTCATCAGATATTTCCTGGTCATTCAGTACCAGGCAATCTTGCTCACCTTCTGGAGTTGTTATCTCCAGCACTTTTATGTGGCAGTCCATAGCCAACTCTAAGGGCTTATTCAAATCATATACTGTTCCACCAGGCAATAATAATTGTCTGGCCTGACAATCAATAATGACTTGATTCTCTTCTAACCAGTTCATGCCCAAAATCACATCATAGCCATGTGTCTCCAACACCATGAGGTTAGTTCTCAGTTTCAGCTTGCCTATCTGTATTTCACAGTTTTCTACCATGTAGTAGGCAAACAGAATTTCATTGCCAGCTATTCTTACCAAGTACATGTTGTCCATATACTTTACTTCTAAATTCATGGCCTTAACCAAGCTTGTTGCTATTATAGACAATGAAGCTCCAGTATCAAATAGAACAGATACTAATTGGTCATTAAGGTAAATCTTACCTTTTAAGGCCCTTCTGCTAGTCTTTTGCTGACTAGCCTCTCTCTCAGCATTCTCAGCCTCTGGTGTTTCTTGTCCTTTCCTGGAAGATTCCAGTTGAAACACCCTTCCTGGAAAAGTATCAGGCCTTCTCTGCTCCTGAGGAACTCTGGACGCTGGCCTCCCACCTTGGGCTGGCCCCTGAGTCCTTAGCTGGGGCATGGGCAGCTGCCCCCTAAGTCCTCTGGGACTGAAAGTTCCCAGCAATCTCTTGTTGCCTCCACCCCTTTTTGGGCAATCCTTCACCCAATGGTCTGGGGCACCACATCCATGGCACCCTGTGGAAGCCTTAAAGCATGTCTTGTTGCCATGAAACTTCCCACAAGTGCTACACTGAGGGCCATACGGCTGTGACTGTGGTCCTCTGTCCTTCCTGTTTTCCTTTCTGCTTCCTCCTGCATCCCTCTCTTCTCTCGGCCTTTTTGACATTTGGCCCTTCTTTGTTCCACTACCACTTCCAGGCCCACTTCTGAATTGTTGCTGGTATTCCTGCTCCAGAGCCAAAGCACTCTGCATGACTGTATAATAGTCTCTAGCTCCAATTGCTCTGAGGATCTGCCTCAGTTCTGGTCTTAGCCCTCTGATGAACCTTTTAGTTCTCAGCTCCTCCTGTCCTTCATACTGAGGGGCATACCTGATCAAACTATTGAACCTCTGCTCATTCTCCAGTACACTGAGGTACCCCTGTTCTAGTTGATCAAATTCAACCTGCTTCTGGTCTCTTTGTGCTTCACTAACATACTGCTGCCTGAAGACTCTAAGAAAATCAGCCCACCTCATAGACCTCCTCCTGTCTGGATGTCTCCTCAGGTTCCTCTCTTGGTAACTCCTCTGTACTGCTCTCCACCAGAGTTCTGCATTCCCTTCTAGCCTAAAGGTGGCTAGCAAAACTCTCAGTGCGGAGGTAACCTCCATCCTTTCCAGTATCTTCTCTAACTGGTATACCCAGAACTCTGCCTCCTCTGGGTCACACCCTCCTCTGAAGACTGGAGGTTTCAGTGCCAGAAACCCTTCCAACTGGCCCTCCTTTAGTCCTCCTCCACTATGCCTTCTCCTACTCTCTTCTCTGCTACTGGATTTACCCTTGGATGATCTGCTTGACCGGCTCCTGAGTGTGGTTTCCTCAGTAGAGGGTTCAGTCCCTCTGGAGTATATGTATGCATCTCTCTCCCCAATATCTGGGCTGTCATCCTCCTCTTCTTCCTCAATTCTGGGCTCCTGCCTCACCTCTGACCTCATCCTCCTGGCCCTAGGATGTCTCCTTTCTTCATCTGCCTCTTCCTCCTCTTGGTTTCCTCCAGCTCTGCTGGATTGATCATAACCCACTAGCTCTTTGCCAGGCCTCCTTCTTCTCCTGCCTACTGCTTCTGCTGGTTCCACTTCTTCCTGATTCTGGGCTTGGCCTCTAGCCAAGGATTGCATTCCCAAAACTAACTGAGCCACTGTGGCATGTAGTGCCTCCATCATCACTTCCATTCTCTCTTGTCTGTCTCTGCTTGGCCCAGGTGCTTGGTACCTGGCAGTGGGCTCTTCAGCCCCAATATGACCCATTTCTTCTGCCTGGGTCTCAGGCACATTTTCCTACAATCCCTCTACATGATGGGCTGCAGTTTCTTCTTCTGGTCTCAGGGAACTCCTATCCTTGCCTCTGGTTCTCATCCTGCACTTTCAATTGCAGATATTCACAAATATCCAAATAATACAAGTCTTATATGAGTTAGCCCTACAGGGAACACTGCCTAGGCTTAGCTCTGATTGTAATAACAAAGTAGGCTCTGATACCAAACAAAGCCTGTCACACCTCACTCAGGCCCTGGCCTATCATTTACTAATTTAACTCCCAAACCCAATATTTAATCTCAAAGTGTTTGGTTCGGCCAAGCAAGTAATGGCAACTTTTAAGTCTTATTTTCTTAAGTTAAGAGGCCTGGGAGGTGGCCCAGGTGGCTTTAACAAGACCTATTAACAACTTGCAGCAAGGGCAAGGCCCAAAACCCCTAACTTGCACAACAAGCAAGGTTTCAATTAATAACTTGCATAACAAGCAAGGCAACACTTAAATGCAATTTAAGTGCATACATGGTGTGCATCAAGTGTACTAACTATATGGAAACCAAGAAGCCCACAAGGTTGGTTTAGATTTCTGAAAACAACAAGTAAAAATGCATGATGCTCTCGGCCTACTAATGCACATGCCATTATGCACCACAGTTCCACATAACTAGGTCCATGACCATTCACATAAAAGGGGCAACTTTGGCCCATAATATCTAGCATACATAGGCAAGCATAATGCCATCCATAAGTCCATACATAACTTGGCATCCAAAATCCACAAAACATCCACAAACTAGGTATCCAAGACTACATATATGTACAAATCAAAATGGTAGTCTACCTAGTATCTACCATGGCTATAAATGCCAAGCATCCATAAGTTGTTCATGCCAAGTTACATACAACCCGAGACCATACTCCTAATGGTCAAACAAAACCTTGAGAATCCCATACAGAAGTACACACTGCAACACCAAACCTATGGCCATATTCATGGTCATAAAGGTGAATACCACAATCAGAGCTAAAGTCCAAGTATCCATGCTCTCCTAGACTGTTCCCACTCTACAGCCTGCAAACTTAAAACATAAGTCTCGGCCAACCATAGGTAAATAAGACTTGTAATGAAACCAAAATGCTACGCCAAGCACACATTGGCACATACCTTGGTAACTAAGCAAATAAACACTAAGCACACACACAAGGCAGCTTAGCACTACTCAGGCCGAATATCCTTGCCTGAAAAATAAAGGATGGGCAGTGAGCATATAACTCAGTAGGATTCACTTAAAACATATACAACTCATATTGAGTCTATTTAGTTAAGCTGAGTAATCACTCAAAGCTTAACCTACCATTAGTTAGCACAACCTGCAAAACAAACACCAAGACAAGAAAAACAGGCATATACATATACAAGACAGATAAATAAGTCAAATATTTCACAAGTGGGGTTAGCATGCACAAGGAAACACCAAAGCACACAAGTACACACACACACTCCACAATGTTGCTCTCGGCCATATAAGCCAAACATGTACCCATGTGCATTTCTTGCAGACAAACTTACCAATACACCATTTCCATTTGGAGCTCCCAAAATGGCAAGCAAATAGGCCACATTTACTTGCATTTCTAGTACATGTACCATAGTTAATTAGCTAATCAACAAAACAACCAAGTATAAGCATTAAGGCCATCAAGCAACTAAGGTCATATGGCACATTTAACCATCACTTAGCCACTCTAGACACTTGAATCATGGTGTACATTACCAAGCAAAGTCAAGTGCCAGTGAACCCTACCTCAGATAGCTCTCGGCCTCAATCAAGTTTCAAATGTCCAAGTGCTCTTCAATCACAATGCCTCAAAGATGAACCTTTCGGCCAAGCTCAAATTTGCTCAACTCGATGTTACTTGCTCAAAACAACCTAGTATAAGACCACATAGGCACCAATTAGCCTTAAACATGGACTAATTTCCATGTACACAACAAAGAACATCAAGTTGCAACCATTAATCCTTTCGGCCATACCTAGGTTTCCACTACAACATCTCGTTTCCTCAATTCATTCAACTTAATAACATTTGAGCCCTCAAATCCTTGTTCATGGAAGCAATTACCATGGATTCAAGGAAGATAATGAGATTACCTCAAACCTAGTTTGAATGGCTCGGCCCTTCACCTTTTCGTCATGAACACAACTTGACTCCAAATGAAACAAACGCCGAAACTAAGCTTGCCTTCTTCAATTTCCTTCAAGGTTGCTTGGATTTTCAAGAGCAAATGGCGAAAGGAGTTCTTGAGCAAGGTCTCGGCCAAGTGAGAGCAAAGAAGCCCGAAACAAAAAGCACCCAAATGACTTAGGCAATTCGGGCACAAAACTAGTATTAGTCTAGCCATATTGTCCCTCTCGACCTTCACCTATTTTGCATGGCTCAAAGGAGTCCTCAAGCTCTCACAATCACACATGCACCACTAAAACATGGTTTTCCTTGTCACTTAAGTCCTCTCGTGGCTTTAAATGCCAAGCATAAAACAAAGATGCCATAAAGTCAATTAATTCCAAGTGCTAACTGGCCAATGTAACTAGTTTAAGTACTAGTTAAACCAACTAGGAAATGACATTTTCCATTAGTGGCAGACATGATGTGACATAGTCATCATGGTTGTCTACCACAATTTGACATAGTATTACACTAGTCCACATAAATTTTGCATGGCCGAAACTTCCACTTTCCAAGTTTGTAGTTTTAATTGTATCACTTATGAAAGTGTACAATTTGATCCCCTTTCTTGGATTTCTGCAGGGTTTTCCATAGTTCCTCCCTATGTGCATTTAGGCCCTGAAAGTCTCCAGTTTTGCACATAAGTCACTGAACTAATTTCATAGTCCCTCTTACTTCCTCTTTTCTATTTCCTCTCATTTTCCTTGGTTCTCCTTGGCCTAAGCCAAGCATTTACGAGGTGCCTAACACTTCTAGGCATGGCGGCCCCTAGCCGCCTACAGGCTCCTCGGGGCACGAGCTGCGACAGGCGTAGTCGTACATGACAGGACGTGGGCAGCGGCGGGGCATTAGAGTGCATATGAGGGCGGCGTGCAGGGTGTACGGGTGGAATTGTCAGAGACTCCTTAATGGCTCCTGTCGTACCTCTGAGGTCCCTTTGGTTGATGTCCACCCTCGGGGTGAGGGGCCTTTTCCGCATGGTTGGACTGGTTCTTCAGGGGATTCCCTGGCTCCAAAGTTACTCCTTCGGGGGGCTTTCCTTAGCAGAGGATGGCTGGTCATTCTCCACCAAAGTTGGTTTGGTCTGTTAGTGTTGTGCCCAAAAGGCCAATCATGAGATGATTGTATTTTTGCACATTTAGTCATGATATTTTATTGAGGCATTAATCCAGCAATTTTTTTTGTTGTTTTGTTTCTGCGTAACATAATAAACATAATTGTAACCCTAGAATAATGATATTCTTAAACGTCCCTAGTCTAGTATTATTGTGGAGCGGGTTGCAATAATACATAATGACTAGCATATGTGGAGACTAATATGAGATATGTAGTCTACATATGGGTACAAGTTGGAGAACTTGTGTACTGGACCGACCCACCATGAGAACACTTCATGGATCATTATATGAGTGTCATAAGTGATTCTCATAGTGATCGTGATATATGTAGTCCTTCGACCTAAGATCATTAAGGTTCCCTACATGTGAGTCACATACTTTGATACTTTCCTTTGTTGTCGTAACTGAGTGAACTTGAAGGAGGTCATTGGGTATGTCACATATCATGCGGAGGGATTTGTATGATCAAGATGGGATTTGTCCCTCCTATGTAACGGGAGTGATATCTTTGGGCCCCTTGATAGAGTGAGACTTAGAAAATGCATGGCCATGCTCGAATGAGTTGATATATGATATCAATGTCGTCAGTTTAATTTGGTCTACTCGGTAATCAAGAAACCAAAAGATTGGGCTATACGAGAGTGACACATTCCATGTCTCGTGCTTAGTCTTGATATCTTGGACAAAGGGACAATGGCATATATCGGTGATGATCACAAAGGTTTAGTCGAATCACCGACAATCTTGTCACTTGGGTAGCAATGATGTGTTGCTAGACACCGCTCATTGCTTATGATCATAAATGTGATTTATGATCATTGCCAACATGGCAAGAGCCTATTGGGTCGCACACATAGAGCTATTTGGATCATTAGAGTGCATGGGCTAATTATTTGGGTTATGGTTTCACTTTAATTTCGTATTAATAATGGGCCAAGGAGTTGAGCCATTATTAAGCCCGAAATTAAATCCTAATTGGATTAGGGCTTTGAAACCCATTAGGCCTGGAAGTTGAGTCTCACTATAAATACAACTTTTAAGTGAGAAATTCGCAGGTCTCCTAGCCCCAGCCTCCCAAAAGGACAGCCGCACTCTTCTCTTGCAATTCCTTGGAGGACGCAAGCTAGCACTGCGAGCGCAAGAGAAACGCATCTGCCGGGATGTGGTGGAAGCGTGGTGATCCCGAGAGGCTCGTGTGGATACCATAGAGAGCCTAAACACGTCAACTATTTAGGTTTTGTGATTCGACTCTACAGTTGAGTGAGAGATCTCAACCGAAAATTAGGTATGAAATTTTCGAACACCCGGTTTACCCCGTTTCACTTGATCCGGGAGGGTTTCGGTTAAATTCCACTGCGCTGTTTGGCTCCCAAAACCCAACATGGTCATCTCCCCGACGGAGGTGATACTCCGAGGTTGGTATTGGCGGACTACCGAGATCGTGTACCTCAGGAGTTTGACTCCCTCTTTTTTGGGGGCCTCAGGTGATCGGGGCGATATCAGTTCGGCTATCAGTTTCAATCTCTATTTCCCCTAAGGGTGGTAGCCCTACTAACTCAGAAGGGAATACTTCCAAAAATTCTTTCACAATTAGGATTTTGCCCAATTTCATTTTGGACTCTTTGTCAATTAAGCCAATATATTCTTCTTTAGAAGGTATAGGTACACAATCCATTACCTTTTACTTGCCCATCATTACATTTTATTGATTCCTGTAATGAATGTTCTACTAGTCATGGCAATATTAGCTTTCTATCTTGCCAATTTATGGTCATATTATTCTCAGCTAACCAGTTCACGACCCATACCATATCATAACTAGTGCTTTCCAGAGTGAATAGATTAGCCTTAGGTTCTAGCTCATTTAGCCTAATCACACAACCTTTGACTATGTGATGTGCAAACATCATCTCATTTCCAGCTGTTCTGAGCATATACATTCAAGGTAATGAAGTAACCTCTAAGTTCAATTCTCTCACTAAATTAGCTAAAATAATGGATATGCAACCACCAATACCATAAAGCACTGAAACAAGTTTATTATAAAGGTAAAGATTACCTTTTAGTGCTTCCCCTCTTAGCCTGCTGTGACTTATGGGCTTTTCTTTAAGGCTTATTTGTTCTCATCTGTTTGATCCCTTGATATTCTATAATCTTCCAGTTGGGGGCTGAGTTTTAATTGGCATAGGTTGACCTAGCCCTTTCTGTATCTGCTTGAGAGGCTGACGGGTTGCCATCCCATTTCCTTTGCTTTGTTGATTTCTCGGCCAAGGAGACCCAAATTTACCCAACACTTTTCTTTCTTCCTTCCTAATTGGGCAATTTCTAAGCTAGTGATCCTGAGAGCCACACCTCAGACGTCCTTCAGTGGCTTTGTAGCATGGTTTTAAACCATTTTATTTCCCACAAGTCTGTCATTAGGGTCCAAACCTCTAAGTCTCTCCAGGCTTTTATGATTTTTGCCCTGATAGTCGAAGTACTATCGCCCTGACCACCTACCGACCACGGGAAAGTGGGAGCTAGACACCTGAGGCAGTCATACACCTGAGGCGCACGACCTCAGTAACTCACCAAACTCCAACTTTGGGAGCCAGCGTAGCGCCTCCTTTGGGACGGCGAACAAACCAGGTTTGGGCGAGAAAGACCAACCACCCCCTGCGGGAGAAAGCTCCCCAAAGACGTAGACACCGAAGTTCCAGCCCGACTCCGGGAAAGGGCCCCTTACCCCGAAGTAAGACATCAACCAAAAGGACCTCGGTTGTACGGCAAGAGCCATCAAGAAGTCTCTGACACTCCACTTGCATACGTCTCTGACACATCATCTCCAGACACATTTTGACACGCCATCGCAGGCTGACGTCTTGTCACACAAGGCTACACCTACTACGGCTCGCGGCCCGAGGAGCCTGTAGATCGCTAGGGGCCCTCACGCCCAAAAATACGAACACCATCCGTCCATACATGTGCCACAATCTGAAAGGATCACCCCTCCCTTATATACCATGGAAATGGTCACAAACCGGGGGGCTCTTCTAGCGAGAGAACAAGAGGACAAAGAGGCCAAAAAACAGAGGACGCTTTCCTCTCGCCGCCTGAATACTCTCCCTTTAGCCCTCGGAAAGAAACGCCAGGCAAGAGTCCCTTGTGCTTATTACTGTGTCCCCTTCTCTCTAATAGCACTGACTTGGGCGTCGAAGGTTCCCCCCGGGAAAACCACCCCGGGGGCCTCTTAACCCCTGTTTTCTGAGTGTTTCAGCCAGGTCTCTCTGAAGGATCTCCGCTCCGGGCTCTCTCCAATGCCGGAAGTCTTTCCCGTCCTCACCAGCCACGGTACTAGGAAGCTGCCGGCCACCACTTAAGGTGACCCTCTCAGGGTACCTTCTTGTACCTCCAGGACCCCCTGCTGCCCACACCGCTGCACAAAGTGGAGATGCTCGCTCTGCCTAACCGAACCGCATCAGATGCTGGCTAGGCACCCCCGGACCGCATCATCTTGCACCGTCTGTGGGAAACCACCCTCAGGTCGTCATCGTTGAAACTCGGCGTTCTAAGGACATGGGACTCCCGAGGTCCCCGTTCGTGCTAGAGATTCAACGGGCAACCGAATAAAGCAGGGATTTCCCTGCCCTAGGGTGAACGCCCTCTGAGTATTACCATAGGCTTCCTGTGCGAATTCCCATGCCCTGGCATGGTCGAAATGATGCAGTAGTCAACCCGAAGAAGGCCGTAGCAAAAATTCGGGTCGAAGGCCCACCTCATCAGTACCTCGTGGGGTGGAGAGTCCCATGCCAATTCACAGGAATTGGGAAAATGGAGATCAACGGGATGAGTCCTCGGCGGGAACCATGCTCCTCGGAGTACGACCTACAAGAAAAGAAGGGTCGGGATGACCTAGACCTCCCCGCAGAAAGAGTTCTACAGCCGAGGAAAAAATCACCATATCCTCGGCAATGAAGTCAAGACCCATTGCCCCGAAAGGTCGTCTACGACTTGACGTGCGGGCAGAAGGCGCCGACTCTATTTCCCTGGACACGCTATCACCATCCGAAGTGACCTGCTTCTGCGCGACGTCACGAAAAAAGAGTAGAGCATTCGGAAAAGACTATCGAAATGGTGCATCGAACTCGGAGAGTACTACATCACGTATAAGCCTAGAAGGGCAGTGAACGCCCAGGTACTGGCAAACTGCATTGCCGAAGTCCCAGAAGAAAGGAAGGTTGAAACCAACAAAGGAGATAGAGCGAAGGTAGATCCAGATTGGAAACTCTTTGCCAGTGGAACCCTAAGCGCAGAACATCAGGGCGCTGGGATACCCCCCCCCCCCCCCCCCCCCCCCCCCCCCGGGGGCCCAAAGGCAGGGAGGCCACCAAAAAGTGTTGGGCCATCCGAGCTTGGCAACGCTAGGTATAATAACCTCGCACAAAATGAGGAAAGATCCTACAAAGATGAACCTCGCAACCAAAGAGTCCCGAAAATCCTCATGAAGAGGCAGAAAGTGCAAAGACGTTCCGGATGATATTTCCTGATTAAGGAAAAACTATGCAGGCAAAGGTACGCAAGTCCATTATAAAAATATATATATCGGTAAAAAGGGTGCAGGACAATTCATCCAAGAGGTGTGAAAATGGCCAGAGACACGATAGCACCCGAAGACTGCCTACGGAGCGGATAACCTCGAAAAGATTGCACCGAGCCACTCCAGACAGCACCCGAAGATGTGAAGTTCTGCGTGATAGCAGAGGACTACTTCACTGAGTGGGGTAAGGCAGAACTCCTAGCAACCATGCCGGCAAAAGGTGCACAAAAAGTTCCTCTGGAAGAACATAGTATGCTAATTTGGCATACCAACGGTGACACCGGCCAGGAATGATTTCCAGTCTATGGACAAAGGATTTCAAGAATCCGTCACCGACTTCGGAATAAAAAAAAAGCACTTCAGCCCACTAGCTTAGCACCCGAGCAACAAACAAGCAGAGTTGCCAAAACAGTGCTATCAAAGAGGGACTATAAGAGATGCAAAGGGAAAGTGGCCAGGAGAACTTCCTACTGTACCAAGGGGTTATCAGACAACTCCCCGAAGGACCAAGGGAGAGACACCTTTCTCACTTATCCCCAGTACAGAAAGCCATTATCCATTTGAAGTAGTTCGGCCAGCATACAGATGTTTGACAAAAGAGGACATGACCTCGGGTTGAGAACTAGCCTCGACTTAGTTGTCAAACATTGAGAAAAGGCCAAGCTCGAAAGTAGGCCTTTTCGGCAAAAGGTGGCCATAAGTGCAAACTTGCATGATAGGCCAAAAGGAATAAGGAAAAGGAGACCTCGCCCCCGAAAGGCCGAATTAGAACCCCAAAAGCCGTCCTATGGGGTACTTCGGCGTTTGGTCCTAAACGAGGTCTGAAAGGGAGTATACAAGCTCGGCAACACCGAAGAAGGAAAACTGAAAAATACAAGGCACTCGAGCGCCAAAGAAATTCTACACTTAGAATTTTTAGAGAAGAAATGGTGAAAGCCAGAAATTTGTCTAAGTACAGAAAGTTTTTGCCTGTCTGAGAATGTTCACCGAACAAAGCTGAAGTATGGACTCCCAAAAGTCTCCTATTCCTTATGAAGTTAGTTGGGTTATATGCCCAAAAGAGGGCAAGTCTACCGAACACGGCCAACAAAGGGCAGGCTAAAATTTTGCTGAAAAGGAACTTCGCCAACCGTAAAAGACCGCCCAAAGAATGGCCAATGAAATGAGCAAAGAAAGTACCTAAGTCCCTTGACCGAAAGTGGTCGGGACAATTGGGAAAAAAAAATTGCTCAAAAAGACTTAGCCAAAATAATGAAGGAAAATTCATTGAAGAAGGTCTTGATACTAGGAGAAGATTACAAGAAGAAGAGTACAAAGAAAAAGAAGAAGGCAAAGGTCCTAGAATATCTAAGGCGTCATGGGAAGTTTCGGCTCCTGAATCTTTCGCCGCCACCTTCGGTGCAGGAGGAGGAAACGGCAGGTTAAGGAACTTGACTCTTGATGACATCCACCGAGGCCCCCGGGAATATCCAGGGCTGCCAGAAAAGAAGGATCGAGGTACAGATACTTCTTCAGAAACTGATGACTAGCTAGGCAAAAGCCGTCCTGAAGAGCAACCTTGGACGTCTGGACGGCTTTGCCTATTTCAACGTCCAACTCGTCCGCCTCATGTTGAAGATCCGAAACCTCCTGCTGAAGGTCGAAAATCTCCTTCTCTAGCTCCTCAGTTTTCTTCTTCTTCTTCGAACCTTCCTTCAGCAAGTCGACCTTGGCCTGGAGTTCAGCATTTTCAGCCATTGCCTTCGCCAGGAGGGCAGACTACCCTTCCTTTTCCTTATGAAGGGTCTCATTGGCCGAAATCAGGCTGACTAATTTGTGACCAAGGTCGGACATCTTCTTGGAAAAATCCTTCAAGAGGCCCTCTTGGTCCTTCAAGAACTCCTCCCGAAGACTGGCAATCTTCTCCTTGTATATTTGGCTTAACTTAGTGTTTGTCAGCACCAAGTTGGCACAAAAGAATTTGGCCTTTTCCAATTTTTCTTCGGCCCAGCCTCGGACCGAAGACTACTTTACTGCCTAAGCTCGGAGGTATCCACTATACCCCAAAAGCTGCAAAAAAAAGAGAGAGAGAAGGTACTTAGTTAAATTTGCAAAAGGAAAGCCAAAACACTTAGACAAAAAGTGGGAGGAAAAGTGAAGAGCCTGAAGAATTACCTGAGCAACATGCTAAGAAACTTTTGCAGCAAGGGCATCCTCAGAGGCATATTCCTCGGTGACTACCTTGAAGGATGCCTGAGTAAGCACACCCCTCGCCATTTGGGGAGCCTTCTCCCGGCTGTCCTCGGAGAACAGGTTCATGTCCTCCATGAAAGACCAAAACGGCTCCCTCAGAACTTTGTCCTTTGGGACATGAGAATCTCGAAGAACCCGCCTTCGGGCGTGCTCAACCATCCAAGCTGAGGCTGCTAGATCCTCTACAAAAAGAAACATACATCTCATCAGGTAAAAATTCCTTGATTATGAAACATGTAAGATTGCAGGAGAAAAGGGACAAACCTGGCGCGACCTCAGCAACATCATCATCAGAGTCTCAGACTTCTTCCACGTCGCTAGGAATATGTTTGCCCTTGGCCCTTCGGTGCTTTTCTAAATCTTTGGCAGAAAGATCCGCCAAAGAGCCCAACAAATCCGCCAACGTGGCGGGACTCAGAGGGGTAGGAACGGCGACCATCACGGCAAGAAACTTGTCGGGCATTTCAGGCTGGGAAAAAGTTGCAACCCTGGTCGAAGTCACAGTGATATTACCAGCCTTAGTGGAAGCAGCATTAACATCACTGACCTCCGAAACGTCCTCCGAGGAGGGAAGAGGGGTGTCCTTCTTGGCCTTCTTGGCCTAAGACAGCCCGCTCCTAGGAGTCTTGCTCCTCCTCTTTATTTGTTCTCCCTTCTCGGCCTGACCAAGGAAGAGAGACCTGTAGTAGGCGGCAGACTCGCCCCCCATCTCTGAAAAAGAGGGAAGAAATCAGTGTAAGTCCACTGGCACTTATGCTGAAAATACCTTGAAAGGAACTTACTTTCAGAAAAGGCTTTGTAAGTGGGCTCGCTTCGCAGGAGCTTTACTAGACAGGAGCTCTTCCCCTCGGTAGTAGGAGCTGGCATGCTGAGATCTGTCTTATGCTCCGAAACCACCCCCAACTCCCGAAGGACATCCTCGGTCATGAGTTTCCACATGATCGGGAAAGGGTAGAGAGAGCGTGGAGGGACCTCGGCATCCCAGTCGGCAACAGCACGAATTCGTCTGTCAAGATCCTCAAACCTAGCTACCAACTCAGGAGTCAGCAACTTCCTGGGATCCATGACATCCGCCTCCAGCTTTCCTCGAGCCCACTTAGTCGGGACGTCCGACCAGGCCTCCGCCACCTTCAGGAAGAAGAACTTCCTTTGCCACCCTCGCCAGCTATCCTTGGTAGCAAAGGTGAACATAAATTGCTTGCTCCCAAATCCCCGAGGCAGCTGAAATAAAAGCCACCCTTCAGAACCGGATAGAGCTTATAATACTGCATGAACAGGATGAAATGGGGTTCTTCCCTGAAGATCCCGCACATGCAGAGAAAAGCATTGAAATAGCAGTATGAGTTGGGAGGAAGCTGATTCACGGCTACGCCATGAAATTGGCAAAAGTCGCAAATCATCTTCGCAGGAGGAAACCGAAGTCCGACCTTCAGTTGGGCTCAAAAAACAGTAACCTCATCACCTCGATTCATAAAGCTAAACTGGCCAAGGTGAGGTAACCTTGTGATGGCATACGAGGGAAGGAAAAATTTGGTCTTCCACTTTTCTAATTTTTCAGGAGTGGTGCAGCAAGGGTGAGACATAAGAGGTTGCCAACTCTTGGGACTAGCCATGGTTGACCGAAAAATGACTTCAGAAAAAGGGGGAAAAACAATTTCAGAAAAAGGAAAAATGACTTCGAGAAGTGAAAAGAAAAGCAGAAACCGAAGGAACTCTAGAAATCAGAACCCACCAAAAGTCTTGCCGAAGTTTGGGTTTGAGGACGCCGTCATGAAAGATTGCCGAAAATCGCTCCGCCGCTAAAACCGCCGCAAAAAAGGAGGAAAAGGCACAGAAGCTGACGAGAGCAAAGTGAGAGCAAAGAAAAACACAAATGAAGAGTATGACAGAAGGAGGATTTTATAGATCGAGGAAGGGCAGCCAAAAGGGTTTCATAACTACTGTGTGAAGGCGAAACGTCGCCATAATTACCCCTCGTGAGCGAAAAGGCATGCCCATCCCAGCAGATGCCTGCCACCTGTCACCCGTCACGAGAAACTAGGACGCATTTTCTGACATTCAGAAAGCCTATGCACGCTGCTCGAGACTGGCATGACTAGTTTCAAGACACGACGGTTACTAGCCTATGGCAGGAAAAATAAAAAAGTTGGGTATCTCGAGAACACCGAAGGATGGATAGATGACATCTGCTTGAACAAGGCTTATCACCTAGGAGGCAAAGTGCCTCCCCAACCGACGTCATACTCCAAGTGTAAATCCATAAGGTCCGGGGTTCAAGGCTCCGTGCTGCCTTGTTCGACCGAAATGGACATACTACCACGTGGGCCTCCTGTTGGGTTTCGGGAGCCAAACAGTGCAGCAAAATTTAACCGAAACCCTCCAGGATCCAAGTGAAACGGGGTAAACTGGGTGTTCAAAAATTTCATACCTAATTTTCGGTTAAGATCTCTCACTCAACTGTAGAGTCGAATAACAAAAACTGAACAGTTGACGTGTTCAGGCTCTCTATGGTATCCACACGAGCCTCTCGGGATCACCACGCTTCCACCACGTCCCGGCAGATGTGTTTCTCTTGCGCATGCACTCTAATGATCCAAATAGCTCTATGTGTGTGACCCAATAGGCTCTTGCCATGTTGGCAATGATCATAAATCACATTTATGATCATAAGCAATGAGCGGTGTCTAGCAACACATCATTCCTACTAAAGTGACAAGATTGTCGGTGAATCAACTAAACCTTTATGATTATCACCGATATATGCCATTGTCCCTTTGTCCAAGATATCAAGACTAAGCATGAGACATGGAATGTGTCACTCTCGTATAGCCCAATCTTTGGTTTCTTGATTACCGAGTAGACCAACTTAAACTGACGACATTGATATCATATATCAACTCATCGGAGCATGGCCATGCATTTTCTAAGTCTCACTCTATCAAGGGGCCCAAAGATATCACTCCCGTTACATAGGAGGGACAAATCCCATCTTGATCATACAAATCCCTCCGCATGATATGTGACATACCCAATGACCTCCTTCAAGTTCACTCAGTTACGAGCAACAAAGGAAAGTATCAAAGTATGTGACTCACATGTAGGGAACCTTGATGATCTTAGGTTGAAGGACTACATATACCATGATCACTATGAGAATCACTTATGACACTCATATAACGATCCATGAAGTGTTCTCATGGTGGGTCGGTCCAGTACACAAGTTCTCCAACTTGTACCCATATGTAGACTACATATCTCATATTAGTCTCCACAAATGCTAGTCATTATGTATTATTGCAACCCGCTCCACAATAATGCTAGACTAGGGACGTTTAAGAATATCATTATTCTAGGGTTACAATTATGTTTATTATGTTACGCAGAAACAAAACAACAAACAAAATTGCTGGATTAATGCCTCAATAAAATATCATCTCAATGTGCAAAAATACAATCATCTCATGATTGGCTTTTTTGGGCACAACACTAACACCTCCGGGAGTCCACGAGGTCGTCCTGTCAAAACTGCCAATTGGGCGATAGACGGACACCAAAAGGACTACTTGCCGAAGTCTCCACATCGGCCTTTCCAAGGGGGGCATGTGATAGCCTAAGTGCTATCGCCATGACCACCTACCGACCACAGGAATGAAGGAGCCAGACACGTGAGGCAGTCATACAGCCTGAGGCGCACGACCTCAGTAACTCACCAAATTACAACTTCGGGAGCCAGCCTAGCGCCGCCTTCGGGAGGGCAATTGAACCAGCTTTAGGGGAGAAAGACTAACCACCCCCTGCGGGAGAAAGCCCCTAGAAGATGTAGACACCGAAGTTCCAGCCCAACTCCGGGAAAGGCCCCCTTACCCCGAAGTGAGACATCAACCAAGGGACCTTGGTTGTACGGCAAGAGCCATCAAGGAGTCTCTGACACTCCATTCGCATACGTCTCTGACACATCATCTCCAGACACGTTTTTAAATGCCATCGCAGGCTAACGTCCTGTCACGCCCTCGGAAAGAGACGCCAGGCAAGAGTCCCTTGTGCTTATTACTGTGTCCCCTTCTCTCTAAAAGCACTGACTTGGGTGTCAGAGGTTCCCACCTGGAAAACCACCCCGGGGGCCTCCTAACCCCTATTTTCTGAGTGTTTCAGTCAGGTCACCCTGAAGGATCTCTGATCCGGGCTCTCTCCCGTGCCGGAAGTATTTCCCGTCCTCACTAGCGATGATACCAGGAAGCTGCCGGCCACCACTTAAGGTGACCCTCTCAGGGTACCTTCTTGTACCGCCAGGACCCCTGCTGTCCACACCACTACACACAGTGGAGATGCTGGCTCCGCCTAACCAAACCGCATCAGATGCTGGGTCCACACCCCCAGACCACGTCAAGCCCAATTCAGCTTTTCCCAGCCTATCTCTGGCTTATTTTTTTCCTCTTTGATGTCCCATAGGAACCCGTGTTGCATTTCCTGCCAGTGGGTGTTGGAATTCCTGTTCTAAGGTTAGCACCTTCTGAACAGCTTCATAATAGGTCTTGATGCCTATAGCCCTCAGTATCTACCTCAATTCAGGGCTTAATCCTTTGATGAACCATTTTCTACTTAGTTCTTCCTTCCCATCATATTATGGGGCATACCTAAGGAGGCTACTAAATATGTGCTCATATTCTCTGACAGTCATGTTTCCTTGTTTCAATAAATCAAACTCCATCTGCATTTGATCTTTAAGAGCTTCACTTACATATTGTTGTTGAAACTCCTGAAGAAACTTTGCCCATCACATGGGTCCTCTCTCTTTTATGTATTTTATTTCATTTATGCTCATATATGCCCTTTGTACTATCTTCCACCAAAGTTCAGCACTTTCTTCTAGCTTAAAGGTAGTAAATAGTGTGAGGAACCATCCTGATAAATAGCTAATTAATTTCTTAATTAGGCTAAATTATTCTATTATCTAATCCAAACTTTTAATCATGCCAGAATCATTCCTTATTTCCAAGATCTTGTGCCGAAATTTACTATGTAAATCCTAGCCATTTGCCTACCGTTCAGTAGTTGCTTGAGAGTTAAGAAAGCATTTACTTAGTTCCAATAAAACACTTATGTTTATTAAACTAAGATAGTGGTTTGGAAAGATTTAAAGAAAACATAAAATAAATATGTACGGCTGTATAAGAAAAACATTTTTAATGCTTAAGCATGCACAAATAATATATCATGCCAAACCATGGATGAAAACTACACTCATAGCAAGTAAATACTATGGCAACACAATATCTAAGTGTTTTGCCTATCAACCTAAGTAAGTAATGTCATGGGTTGATAAGCCTAACCTAAATTAGTAACAATACATGTCACGGTTATGCTAAGTCAAAGTCAATACCAGTAGACCTCTTACTAGCTACTACCATCGTGCTACAAAATAGTCATGACCCAAATAGTTCGTAGGCCTACTTTTTCCTGGGAGAAAGAAATCCAAGCAAGGAGCGACCACGAAGTCCCTGCCTGACTACCTTGCTGTACAAGGTACATAAGTTTGAAGTTAGAATCTCACCATAACTACATGCAACATATGAAAAATTTTCATGTAGTGTATGCAAAATGTACCTATGAGGAACTAGCAAACAAGTATCAAACAATCACTATCTATTATTTGTCTCTTGTACAATGTTATCTGCACATTAACTATTACTACCTCACAAAAATGGGAGAATTACAAGTGTGGCATATTGGTCAGAAAACCATTATATTGTGTAATTCTCTTCATGGTGATTGATGTGTAAGGGGTAAAAGGTATAATGAACACCTCCTTAAAATTATTTTAAGTTGGTGACTTGGCCCCTAAGAAAAGCCTTAAGGTTGCTTGTTTTTCAAGTAACCTATGGACCTTTTTGGAAGGTTTTGGAAATACAGGTACTTAATTGCAAAACTCTCAAGAAAGAGCCTTCGGGAGTTATGGGAAGGAGATGAATGGAATGAAAGTGCTACTGGAGGACCAAATTGGTCATGGAAGGCAAGTTTGGACAAAGGAAACACTAAAGGCATTAAGGACCTAAATGTCTTAGTATAAACCTTAAATTGTTCAAGCTGTTCAAGCTTTTGACTTAAGTCAAATGGTGAAATTATGGGGTTATCCCACCATGGGGGAGCCAGCTAGGGCTTGATAAATAGTCAAAAAAAGGTGGGTAAAATATGGACCAATAAGTTTAGGACAAATAAATCATGCTTACAGGCAAAGAAAATGACATAAGCATGATTAAGGCTAATAAGGATGTTTAGTGTCCCAAAGCTAATTTAAGAAGCCAAACTCAAATTTTCTTCTCTCATATTCAACCCAACCAGCCACCACCATCCTCCACACTTCTTCCATAGCTCCTCTATAGCCACCATACCTCCAAGATTGAAATTGAAGCCAAAAGGAAGTAATTGGAAGCAAACTAGAGCTATTGCTTGAATACTTCAGGGATCAAGCTTCAAATTCAGCCTATTCATCTTGGTAAGGGTTCTATTGCTCTCATGGATTGTTTACTATATTTTCAAGCATCCATGGAGCTAGGGCTAAGCTTGGAAGAGAGCCATGAGCTTGATGAACCAAGCTTAGTGAGGGGAGTGCACTTATTGAAGGTTTTGTGACCAAGTGTGAAGTGCACAATGATGGCAATGAAGTGAGGGTTTCTAGAGCCCAAGGTTAGTACTAACTAGTTTTAAAATCCTGCTAAGACCAAGAATTAGCTTAAGGAGGGCTTCCATAGTGATTTACTTAAGTTTATTGCATGTTTTATGGACTGACCTATGGTTTATGTTGCTACGGCATTTCATGTGTTTGTTGGTTATGAATGGCTGCTGCATTTGGTTGCTATATCTTGTATATATGCATTGTGGTTTTGTGTTGTAGTGTCTTTGGACAGAGGTTTTAATGAGGATCATATTTTTTTAAGAAACCAAGCATTTCCTTTACTATGTTTCACAATGAAACTTACTCTCCTCAATTTTGCCATTTTAGGTGCAGCAAAAAGATCGAATTGAAACTAAAATTTTTGGTTTGAGTTTTGATTTGAAATTTTAGGTATTTTAACTCCCATGTATCTAGTTGTGATATGGAAATTTTTGTGATTTTAGGAGCACATTTGGTATTATTAATGATGGTGCTTATTGTGTTACAGAGCAGCTGTCCAGCATCCTGTTTCTAAAGTCCATTGTGTCTCAGGCACTCCTGTAACTTAGGGTGCATATTTAGCTAAGTTAAGACCATTATGTACTACATGTATGCATGTACATGTAGTGTATGTAAAATTATACTAGTATGTGAACATTTGAGTAATGTTTTGGCTATGTATGTGATGTGGTGCAAAGCTGCCTAAGTGTGAATGATAGGCTGCTTACTTATAAATTTTGTTTTGGCCACATAAAATTGCTAGATGCAAGATCATGTAGTTACTATGTGTATTGGACATGTATGGGATGGCCTTGGAGGGATTACCCCATGTGAATGAAGTGTCTGCACACTTATGAAATTTTGTATGGGCAAAATGGTCATAAAGTAACAAGAATTTTGACTTTGTACTCAAAGTTCTATATCTCCTTGTGTAGATTGAATGATAGTATGAAATTTTGAAAAAACCTAGAGTACATCTATATTTTGAACTGAGATTTGGAATTTCTGCATTTGGAGCTCTGTAGCCAAAGATAAGATGTTGCAAATGTCGCTACGTTACTGTTCATTTGATCAAAATTTTGTAACCCACTTAAAAAATCCACAACTTGGTCCATAGGTGGGCTGTTGATGTAAAAGAAAATTCCTTAGTTTAATTAAAGAATCTAACTTATAATGAAGTGAATAAAATAGGGGTTACATGGCTAGATTAATACAATTTTTTGGAAGAAGTTTCGGGTGTAGTGGCTGGTCACTTACACTTAATAAGATTGCCTAATGTGTGGTAGCCACAATTAAGACTTGTGCTAGTGTATTCCTTCCTTGCTACCATGGTGTGCATAAAATGTGAATATGTGTGTAATGGGTCAACCAATATGCATGCATTTACATAGTGACCAAGAGGGCTACTTGGGTATGCACACTAAGGGTATTGTTCTGATGGCCTACAAAATATACCAATCCTAGGAGTTTTAAATGCACAATTTTGGCACCATAACTTGACTACCCCAGGTAAGTATATAAAATACTTATTAAGACATTCTAAAATAAACAATACATAACAACATCACACATAATGGACCATATGCACACATTGCCATGCATGAATAAACCTTGCCCATAAACTATATGAGCATTCCACGAGCTCATATGGAGTAAAGTATTATATATTGATCATCATATTATGCCTATTTTGGTGCATGATTCCTATATTTCTCAGACAAGCAAACAAACAAAATACCCATTGGTCCATTTTTTCCATTCAGCTTGCATCTTTGGATTTGCCTTGAGCTTGCCAGCTTTCCCTAGCTCAAAAACTCCCTTATTGCATGCAGCAAGGTTTGACCCAATTTGATGTGTGTCCTAGTGCCCTTGGATGTATTTTTCCCCATCTTGGGCCCTATGCCCCATTAGGCCGATGTGTGTGCTTATTTGTGGCCCAAGTCATTTAGTAGGCTTGAGTGCGATTTACGCCTTAGGATTTCTATTGTGGGCCTTCCCCTCATGGTTCATGCCCAAAGCATAACCTAAGTCCCACATGGAAACCGAGCCCCTAGGGCATGCCCATATGACCTCCTAGGTTTGCATAGCCATGAGCTTGTAGGCGTATGCACATGTGCACCCCTAGGTGTGCCATCGAGAGTTGCTTAGGCACACACGGTTGCGTGAGCCCTTGGGCGCACCCATGTGCACCTTGTCATACCCAACTCACCATACTTCTAGCAACCCAAAATACTCATGCACCTAGGAGCCCATGTCACACAAACACAACCACATATCAAGCCGTTGAGATCAATCACAACACCTACACACCCAAACTGAGGCACAACTTTCTTGTGCTTGCAAAACCTTAATGGTTTAGCCACACTCATCTACCAAGCAACCAATATTTGATCCACACCCCATTTTATAGCCCATGCACCAAGGACACCACCTATTGCCCAAAACTAGCAGCTAGGTCTGACCTTAGTCCTACATGAGCCTTTTTTGGCTCTATTGGTCACCCCGTGCCACTTTTGCCCTACCATTTATCCTAGTTTTTAAAAAGCTAAAGCATGGCTAAAGCTTCCCAACGAGAGGATGGCTAAAACACCTTACCCTTGTGTAGATCACCACCTTGCAAGGTCAAGTTTCAAGCACTAAGAGTCCTTTCCTAGTCTCATTGGAGTCCTTTAACTACATAGTAAAATAACCACTTGACCAATCACCATTTTTTAGCGTAGGGAAAAAATTTTTGCTGCACATAAACAAACCAAAATGACCTCCTCACCTTGGCAGAAAATCTTAGACCAAAACTTCTTTTCAAAGCTCCACAGTTCTCCTTCATCTCACCAAGCTTAACCTCAACAACCAAGCATTTTTATGAGCAAAAGGATGTTGTTTAAAGAAAAGAAAACCAAGGTCTAGTAAAATAAATTTTCTCACCTAAAAAGAAACATCCCAAAACCATGGCCACCTCTTGGAGGAGAAAAAAACCAAACTGCTAAGCTCTCCTTTACAACAAACACACTATCTCCTTGATTTCTCACTTACAAGCTCTTTTTCTCTTATTTTTCTTTCATTATTTCGGTGAGTTTTTGTGTTTTGAGGGTTTAGGATGGGATAAATGGCTAGAGGAAGATAGGAAAATGATCTGGATTGTTTGGGCATGAATAAGGATGGAAAATGGGTGAAAGGGTTAAAATGGCAGAGGATTAAGGCCTTTACATTGTTAGTAGTTGTCTAGGGTTTTCAACTAAGGGAAATAAGGGCTCTTCCACATTTTTGGAAACTTATTTGCTTCATCAAAGCCAGGTTGCCTCATTCCCTAAAGTTTCCAAGAGGTGCTTGGGGTGAAAGTGCCTTTTAGGCATCAAAACCCTTGGTTAAAAGGAAGTTACCTCCATAAAATGCTCAAATATTTCTCCATTTGCACTTAAATTGATATATTTTCTTTCCTACACTTCCAACCATGTATTTTCCTACCATTGACCAAGGTTGACTATGTTTTACCAGGTTTGACTCGGGTTTGACAACGTTTGACTAAGCAAAATTACCAAAATGCCATTTTTAGCTTCATTTATAAGAACAGTCTCAAACTTGGTCAATTCAACATCAAACTTGACCAAATTTCACCAAATGGTTTCAAATACCATTTCTCACCTTCCTAGATCCTTTTTCACCATATTTGAATAGGAAATTACCTTTTTGCCCTTCCTCGCTTTCTTAGCAAGAAAAAGCCAATCTTTGGTCAAATTGAGTTCAAATTTCATCGAGATGCACATTTCACCTCTAGAAGCTCAATTATAAATCTCTTGGTCACATTTCCACCTGTGACATGCCAAATTACCAAAATGCCCCTAGTTGCCCTTGTGGTCAATTTACCTTAGATTTTTAATCCTATGAACTCCAAGCACAATTTGACTCATTGACTTGAATTAAACCTAGCTTGCAAATGTAATCTTATCAAGGATTATGTAAATAAAATAAATTAATTACCCAAAAAAATAAGGGTCCTCACAAATAGTACCTTTTGAGAGGATGTGACCTTCATTCTCTCAAACACTTTCTCTACCTGGTAAATCCAGAATTTAGCTTCTTCTTGGTTACCACTTCCTTTAAACACTAGGGGTTTAACTGCCAAGAAGCCTTCTAACTGGCCTTCCTTCAAGTCCTTTTTTCTAGATCTCTCTCTTCTTCTTCCTAGAGTCCTTGTTCTTGTTACCACCACACAAAAATGGGAGAATTATAAATGTGTCATAATGGTCAAAAAGCCATTATATTGTGTAATTCTCTTCGTAGTGATTGAAGTGTGAGGAGTAAAAGGTATAATGAACACCTCGTTAAAAATGTTCCAAGTTGGTAACTTGGACCCCAAGAAAAGCCTTAAGGGTTGCTTGTTTGTCAAGCAACCTATGGACTTTTTTGTAAGGTTTTATAAATTCGGGTTCTCAATTGCAAAACCCTCAAGAAAGAGATTTGGAGAGTTATGAGATGGATATGAATGATATGAAAGTGCTATTGGAGGAACAAATTGCTTATGAAAGACAACTAATGACAAAGAAAACACAAAATGGCATAAAGGACCTAAGTGTTCTAATGTAGGCCTTAGGATGTGTATGTCTTTGACTTAAGTCAAAGGAAGCAATTTTGACTTTTCCCACCAAGGGAAGGGTGGCTATGGCCTGAAAAAGGGGTCAAAAAAGTTGGGCACATGTGTACCAATGAGTTTAAGACAAAAAAAACCATAATTAGTGAGAAGGAAAATGACATAAACCAAGGTTAAGCTTGTTTAAGTGTGTTTTGTGCCATTAAGCTCATTTCTTGCCATTTAAGTGGCCAATTCACTTATCTCTCTCTCATTTTCAGCCTTCTCTAGCCTAAGAACACAACCACACTTCCTCCATAGCCAGCACACCTTCAAACTTGCAATTGATTAAAATTGAAGGCAAAAGGAAGCAATTGGAAGCAAACTAGAGCTATTGCTTGGATACTTCATGGATCAAGCTTCATTTTCAGTCTACCTACTTTGGCAAGGGTTCTCTTGCACTCATGGGTTGTTTTTTATATTTTCAAGCAACCATGGACCTAGGGCTAAGCTTGGAAGAGATCAATGACCTTGATGAACCAAGCTTAGTGAGGGGAGCGCACTTATTGAAGGTTTTGTGACCTAGTGTGAAGTGCACAATGATGGCAGTCAAATGAGGGTTTCTAGAGCCCAAAGTTAGTACTAACTTGTGTTAAAATCCTCCTAAGACCAAGCATTAGCTTGAGGAGGGCTGCCATAGTGATTTATTTATGTTTATTGCATGTTTTACGGACTAATCTATCATATATGTTGCTGCCGCAGTTCATGTGTTTGTTGGTTGTGAATGGCTGCTGCATTTGGTTTCTATATCTTGTATATATGCATTATGGCTTTCATGTTTTAGTGTCTTTCAATTCAGGATTTAATGATGGTTACATTGCCTATTGAATCCAAGTGCTACCGTTACTAAGTTTCTCAATGAAACTTACTCCCCTCAATTCTGTCATTTCAGGTCTAGTAGAAAGATCACATTGAAACTGACATCTTGTGGTTTGAGTTTTCATCTGAAATTTCAGGTACATGAACTTCCATATGTCTAGTTATGATCTCGAATGTTTGGCAATTTTAGGAGGACATTTGGTATTTTTAATGGTGGTACTTATTGTGTTGTGCAGCAGCTGTCCAGCATCCTGTTCTGGAGTCCATTGTGTCTCAGGGACACCTATAACCTAGGGTGCATATTTAGCCGAGTTAAGACCATTCTTTAGTGCATGTATGCATGTACATGTAGTGTTTGTAAAATGAGCCAAGATGTGAACATTTGAGTAATGTTTTCGTTATGTGAGTGATGTGGTGCAAAGCTACCTAAGTGTGAATGATAGGCTGCTTAATTGTAAACTTTATTTTGGCCACATAAAGTTGCTAGATGCAAGAGCATGTAATTCCTATGTGTAATGGACATATATGGGATAGCCTTGGAGGGTAAAAGAAAATTCCTTGGTTTTCTATAAGTCTCTACTTGATAATGGAGCAAAGAAAATATAGGGGTACATGGCAAGAATGATACAATTTATTAGTGGAAATTACAGGTGCAGTGGCTGGTCACTGGAACTTAAGAAGATTGCCTAATGTGTGGTAGCCAAGATTAAGACTTATGCTAGTGTTTTCCTTTTTTGCTGACATAGTGTGTCTAAAATGTGAATATGTGTGTGATGGTTAGACCAATATGCATGTGTTTACATAGGGCCCAAAAGGGCCATTTGGATATGCACACTAAGGGTAGTGTTCTGATGGCCTACAGAACATTACCAATCCTGGGAGTCTAAATGCGTAATTTTGGCACCATAATTGGACTACACCGAAGTGGGTAATAGTTCTCCTTTGAGAAGACATCTCTTTGGAGCTTTCAGAGACTTGCTCCATTCTTCCAGCATTAGTGCCTAATTACTCATCTTCTTGGTTCTTAGTGGTTTTCTGTATCTTTAATATTAGTTTTCTGCCTCTTGTGTGTCTCCTTTCTTCATCCTTCTCATGTTCTTCATCTACAAGTCTACTTACTTGCCCATTTCTTATTCACTTTTTCTTCATTTTCTTGCTATTCTTCAGCAATATTGCTTCTTGATGCCTAGGTCTAGCCCCTAGCCAGAGCTTGCACGCCCACCACCAACTATGTAATATTTGCCTACATTAGTTCCATCATATGTTCCATCTTGTGCTGATCTTGCACACTAGCTTTAGGCACTATGGCCCTATTACGAAGTCTTGTGCCACTTTTAGCTGTTTCCTCAATCTCAGGCTATTGATCAGGCAATTGATTAGCTCTAGTGTTAAATTGGTTTCTCATTCTACTGTTTTTACCTCTTGCCATTTATCCTAGCTGATAGCCAGAGTGCCTATCACCTTTCGAACTTGCAGGCTCGGGTAAGGCACCGTCTTCGGAAAGGAAAGCACCGACTTCGGAAAGGAGGGTGTCCGGGCCCTCTTACATCCGCCTCGGTAATACTTCATCATCCCTGGAGATGACAGTACCAACCTCGGGAAAATTGCTCCCTCATCACCCTCGGTAAGATGACCGAACCATCTTCGACAAGGAAGGATGTCCCTAAACGGGACCACCTTCGGCGAGGATATTCCTGGATTACTGAAGTGATCTCAGGAGATAGTTCTCCTGCTTCGAAGAGCTCTCTTCTTCCAAAGGGACCTCAAGAGTACGGTAGGAGCAATTAAGGAGCCTCTGAAACATCCCCGACATACCGCCCCCAGACAAGCTGTGACACGCCGCCCTCGCGCGGCCTAGGCTCCTGGCCAGGCGGCTTGTGGCCGGTTAAATGTTCCCCTTCTCCCCGAAGGTATGGATCGCATCTAACCGAACACGTGTCACGATCTGGGCCAGCCATGTCAAATGAACCTCTACTATTCACCTCTGTAATAATATTCGGTAAGCATCCCAGGTAAAGGGGGGCGGAACTCCAAAGGGAAATCTCTCTACTTTCTACTTGCCCTCCATTCCCAAACGCTAACTTGGGTGTCGAAGGCTCCTCCCTGGAAAAACATTCCGGGGACCTCTAACCCCTATTTTCTCAAGTTTTTTCAGCCCTCCTTCTGCAGGAGCTTCCTCACCCAAGCGTTCTCTCACTGGTAGTCTTTGCTCCAGGCTCATCATGTCACACAATGATGATGCGGAAGGGCATCATTTGGCACCGTCTGTGGGAACCATCTCACAGGCTATGGTCGTAGAGACTCGGCGCTCAAAGGACAAAGGACTCCCAAAGTTTGCTTCCGTACCGGAGACTCAACTGGTGACCCAGCAGCCCACCATAGAGAGTTCTGTGCCGGAAGGCGATCGCCCTCTTACAGTGACGATGAACATCCTACGTTACTTCCAGCGCTCCATCGTCGCCGAAATGACGCAACAGCTCGACTAGAGGTGGCCCTAACCTCCACCGGGCCGAAGGATATCCCCTTCGGTAATAGCCCGAGAGAGGAGCTAGAGATCCACCCACCAAAGCTCCGGCAGTGAGGACTCACCCGACACATCTTTGGTGGAGGTTGTACCCCTAAGGGCACAACCTGCCAGGGAACAAGCTCAAAAGGAAGCCAGGGCTTCCTCTCGATGGAGTCCATTGCCGTACCGAAGGTCTCTGTCTCTTCATCGTTGAAGTTACTCTCCAAGAAGGAGAAGAAGTTCACCATTACAACTGGCCGCCCGACAGCAAGGGGAAGCCAACATGGCTGCCTTTATGGAAAAGATCCTCGGAAGACTGGAAAAGGTTGAGAGGTAGATCTGCCAAAAACTAGTCTGGTCGAGGTTGTCTGACCTATATACTGGAGAAGAATCACCCTTTGTGCGCGAAGTAGTGGAGGCACCCATGCCCAGTGACTTCCGGGTGCCGCGCTTAGAAACCTACAATGGGCGCAGCCATCCTTAGTTGCACCTCACAAAGTACAAATGGAGCATGATGCTCCATGGCGCCGATGACGCCATCCTTTGCAAATGCTTTGAGTTGACCCTATCCGGTCCGGCGACGGCGTGGTACAATTCGTTGGCCCATGGAAGCTTGTTAAGTTTCTAGGAGCTATTTAGTACTCTCACACAGCAGTTCATTGGCAACAGGCCAACATCCAAGATGCCTGTACAGATGTTCTATATAGCGCAGCGGAGTGGTGAAACCATTCGTGACTATGTCGAAAGGTTCAATCGAGAAGCACTAAATGTGCCAGACTTTCAGCCCGAAATTCATATCCTCGCCATGACAAGGGTACTTCGGCGGGATTCCCAGCTCTTCTACGAATTCTCTAAGGACCCTCCAGACACCTTGGGAGAGTTCTACCGAAGGGCCGAGCAACACATGGCGGCCAAAGAACTCAAGATGGGGGGACCAAAGCTGGTACACCCTCGGTCCGAAGGACCATGTCACCAGCCCCGACACCAGAATGAGGCTGGAGGAAGGCCCAAAAAGCAATTGGGGAAAAAGCCGATGATGTTCACTCCTTTGAATGCCATAAGAGCCAGCATTCTTATGGCCTTGGAAAGACAAGGGACTACAGTCCCAAGGCCGAAGGCCATGACCTCAAAAAATAGGAAAAATATGAAGAAATTATGCCAATACCACTGAGACCATGGCCACGACACTAAAGATTACTTCCAATTAAGGAAGTACATTGAGTCCCTAATAAAACAAGGCCATCTTCATCGGTACCTCCGGATGCCTTCTCCTAAAGGAACAAAGGAGGAACAAGGAAGAGGGGACGAGGAGGACTATGATTCTGACAGACGTCGGGACCGAAGTCCTCGAAAGAATCCACCACCATCGGCCGGGGTCATCCAAACCATCACCGTAGGGATACCCTCAGCCAAAAGGAAAACGAAAATAATACAGATCTCTGTAATGGAGTACAGGAACTCGCTGAACAGGCTTGTTCATAGAAATGGGTCCACGGTGAAGTTCCCCCACGATGACCCACTCCTCGTCACGGCAAGGATAAGAAATTGGGACGTCAAAAGAGTACTCCTAGATGATGGCCCCAACATCGATGTCATCTTTTCGCATCTACTGCCTAAACTAGGCATCTCATGGGGCGACCTCAACACAGTCAATTCCCCCACCTTTGGGGTTGGGCCATCCAAGCTTCCAATTCTCGGATGCATCGAATTACCTCTAATGTTGAAGGGGACCTCGCCTCAAAATCGGGAAGAACTATTTGCCTCTGTAATGACGAGATTCATCGTCTTCGATGTACCCTCATCATAGAATGCTATCCTCGGGAGGCAAACTCAAGGAAATCTCTACATCTGCCTAGATGTGAAGTACTTGACGGTCACCTTTGTAACCAAAGAAGGAGATGCAGAGATATTTATCGACCAAGCTGAAGTCAAGAAGGTCTTCACAAGGGCTAGAGAAAGCCCGGCCAAGGTCCAAATACAGACTTTGGTTATGAAAAAAGTTATCACGACAGCCGAAGCGACCACAAGAGAGGAAGCAGAAGAGCTGGAAAAAGTCGAGACGGAAGATGTAGAGATGGTCCCGGCCGGAAGACCCGAGTAGGGAAACAATTGGGCAAGGGTGACAAAGACAAGCTTTTATTGTTGTTGTTAATGAACAAAGATCTAATCGCCTACTCTCCAAAAGACATGCCTGGGGTCGACCTCAGCATAATCCACCATAGCCTCAAAGTCCGCCCGGACGCCAAACCAATTCGGCAGAAAAAATGGAACCTATCATCTCATAAGAAATCATTCGTTAAAGACAAGGTTAGGCGTCTGATTGAGGCAGGGGTAATAAGAGAAGTTAAATACCCCGAATGGCTTAGCAACGTGGTCATCACCACAAAAGAAGGGAGTGAAAAACTCCGAATGTGCATCAATTTTCGGAACCTAACCGATGCTTGTCCAAAAGACTCCTACCCTTTGCCAGCCATAGACCAATTGGTGGACTCGACCGCCGGTCTTCTCGATTTCCTCGATGCCTTCAGTGGGTATCACCAAATTCAGATGAACCCTGAAGATGAAGAAAAAACCGCCTTCGTCACTGATGTGGGTACCTACTGGTACATTAGAATGCCCTTCGGGCTTAAAAATGCAGGGGCCACCTGTTAGAGGTTGATGAATAAAGTGTTCGACTCTTAGATTGGGAGGAACATGGAAGCATATGTCGATGATATGATAGTTAAGAGCAGAATGCCTAGTAATCATATCGATGACTTAAATTAGACCTTTCAACGAATTTAGGAGTTCGGCATTCTCTTTAACCCCGAGAAGTGCATGTTCGGAGTAAGTGCAGGGAAATTCCTCGGGTTTATGGTATCAGAAAGGGGGATAGATGCCAACCCCGAAAAGGTCGATGCCCTACTAGGTTTCTGAATAGCTACCACCATCAAAGATATACAAAGGCTCACAAGAAGAATCACCTCCCCTAATAGGTTCATCTCCAGGTACGGCGACCAATGTCGGCCGTTCTTCAAGGAGCTTACTAAAACACCCAAGAGCGAAGGCAACTCTGGGGTTGAGGAGCACCCTTGGAACCCGGAATGCCAGAAAGCTTGGGATGAGCTTAAAAGTTACCTAACCCGTCTGCCAACACTTCGACAACCCCGGGAAGGAGAACCTCTCATCCTCTACCTAGCCGTGACTGAAAAAGCTGTGTGTTTAGTCTTAGTGAAAGAAAAGGGTAGGAGGCAGTGGCCAGTATACTATGTGAGCAAGTCCTTGCATGGTACCTATTGCTCCAAAAAGCCATCTATTCCTTAGTGCTTGCGGGTAGAAGGCAGCGGCCCTACTTCCAAGGACATCCCATTATCGTCCAAAGCAGCCTACCCCTACATGACATATTGAACAAGGTAGAGCATTCGGGAAGGTTGTCAAAATGGTGTATCGAGCTCGGGGAATATGACATCACTTATGAGCCAAGAAGGGCAATAAAAGCCCAAGCATTGGTAGACTTCATCGTCGAAATCCTAGGAATCGACGATGCTGAAGTCACCTCAGAAGATCCGATAAGGATTGAACCCAAGTGGAAACTCTTTGTCGATGGAGCCTCAGGCGTCGAACATCAGGGCGTTGGCGTGGTCCTTCGGGGTCCCGAGGGCATGGAAGCCACCAAAGCCATCAAATTCAGTTTTGATGTCACCAATAACATCGCTAAATATGAAACCCTTATACCAGGAATAAAACTAGCCAGAAGAGTCGGTGTAAGAAACCTTAAGGCCCACAGCGACTCGCAGCAAGTAGTCCAACAGATGAAAGGAGATTACGCCACAAAGGATCCAACCTTCACAAAATACCATGACCTTGTCAAGGAGCTCATTAAAGAGTTCGGTTTGGTACAAATAGAAAATGTGCCCCGAACAAATAATGCTCAAGCCGATACCTTAGTGAAATCCAAAGAACCTACCGAGGTACTAAAACAACCTAGCACGGAGCTAATGTGCGTAGCAACCTCGGAAGCAAGATGGCAAGATTCCATAAAAAAATACCTGGCAACTTCGGTACTACCCGAAGACCCAACCCACGCCGCAAAGGTGCGAAGGCTCTCCTGAAGATACTTCTTCATCAGGAATGAACTGTACAGACAAGGGTATGTAAGTCCCTTGCAGAGGTGCGTAAAAGAAGAGGATGTCAGAACAGTCCTCGAAGAAGTTCACGAGGGGGCCTGTGGTTCCCACATAGGAACGGACGCCCTCGCCAGAGTAATACTTCACCAGGGTTACTTCTAGCCTACCCTAAGGAAGGATGCAAGGCAATTTGTCCGAAAATGTGACAACTGCCAAAGACACGTAAACGTCCAAAGGTTACCCTCGAAGTTGATAACCTCGGCCAAATTATCCCTGTCCATTTGCAGTATGGGGCATTGACCTCATCGGGCCACTCCCAACTACACCTGGAGGAGTGAAGTTCTGCGTGATTGTAGTAGATTACTTCACCAAATGGGCCGAGGTAGAGCACCTAGCAACAATTTCAGCAAAAGACATACAAAATTTTGTCTGGAAAAACATTATATGCCGATTCGGCATACCAAGGGTAATAATGGCTGACAATGGCACCCAGTTCATGGACAAGGGGTTCCAAGAATTCATGGCTGACCTCGGCATCAAGCTACACTTTGCCCCGATAGGCCATCCTCAAAGTAATGGGCAGGTAGAGGTATCCAATAGAACCATAAAGGACGGCCTGAAAAAGAGATTGGGGGAGGCAAAGGGAAAATGGCCAGAGGAACTCCCTACGGTGCTATGGAGTTACCGGACAATGCCCCGAAGAGCCACAGGTGAGACGCCTTTTTCACTTGTCTTTGGCGTAGAGGCCATTATCCCCATCGAGGTAGTCCAGCCATCGGTCAGGGTACATGTGTTCAGTAAAGAAAGGAATGACCTTGGATTGAAAACAAAACTGGACCTAATTGACGAACACATAAAAGTGGCCGAACTCAGAAGGAAAGCCTTCCCAGCAAAGAGTGGCTATCACCGCGAACTTACGCATCATAAAAAAAGAAATCGAAAAGGGATACCTCGTTCTCCAAACGGCTGTATTTGAACCCCGAAAACCGTCTCATGGAGTACTTCGAGCTAACTGGGAGGGACCTTATCTAGTCCTGACAAAGTTTGAAAAGCAGTCTACAAGCTCGGCGATCCCGAAGGTGGAGAGTTGAAAAATACTTGGCACTCCGATGCCTTGAAAAAGTTCTATAGTTGAAAAACTTGTCTGAAAATTGTACGGTTAGAAAATTTTCTAAGTACAAAAAATTTTCGGAATGGATAAACTCCACCTGAGGAAAATTTTCCTCTAAAGTTTTTTGAGTCATTCTCCCGAAGACTGCATCGACCGAACATTGCTGTCGAAAATTAGTCAATTATTGACTTAAGGACTTCGTCGAAGTTAGCATGTTCCCGAAATTAGTATTTTACTAAGGGTCCCAAATCGGAAGTGGTCAAGCCAACCCTTGAAGACAAAGTTGTTGGAGACTTAGCCAAATTTTGAAAAAGAAAGTATTATTAAGGAAGCCTTATTACAAGGAGGAAGTTACAAGAAAAAGACTACAAAAAATGAGAAGAAGAAAAAAGCAAAGCCCTAAGACATTGAAGGGACCCCGGCGTCATGAGATGCTCCTACCCCTTTGTCCTTAGCCGTCGCCGTCGCTGCCGAAAGAGGGGTAAAAGGGAGGTTTAGGAATTCGATTTTTGACCAGGTCCAGTGAGGTCCCTCGGGAATGTTCAGGGCAGCCAGGAAGGAGTGGTCGAGGTCTAGATGCTTGGCCAAGACTTGGTGCCGGGCTAGGCAGAAACCATCTTGGAAGCCAACCGTGGTTGCTTGGTTGGCCTCGTCCAGTTGGAGCCGCAGCTCTTCCACCTCGCTTTCCAGATCGGACACCTCCTTCTCTAACTTCTTCGTCTTCTTCTTCTTCTTTGTTTCCTTCTTCAAAGCCTCAACATCGGCTTGAAGGGCAGCATTCTCAGCGAGGGCCTTCACCAAGAGAGCTGAGTATTCCTCTTTCTCCTTTTGATAGGCCATATTTGCCAAAGTTAGGCTGACGACCTTCGCACCAAGGTCGGACATCTTCTGGGAAGAATCCTTCAAAAGCTCTTCTTGGCCCTTCAGGAATTCATCCCGAAGCTTGGCGACCTTCTCCTTGGCTATCTGGCTCAACTCGGCATTCTTGACGACTGACCTGGCGTAGAAGAGCTTGGCCTTCTCCAGGCGATCTTCAGTCTAGGCTCAGACCGAAGACTGTTTCACTGCTGAAGCTCGAAAGAATCTACTGTACCCCAGGTGCTACAAAAAAGAGAGGAAAACACTTAGTGAAAATCACACAAGAAAAGCCAAACATTTAGAAGAAGTTGGGAAGAAAAATTCATAAGGGGCCTAAAGGATACCTGGGCAGCATGCTCAGATATTTTGGCGGCGAGAACCTCCTCATTCACGCATTCCTCAGAAACAGCTTTGGAGGAGGCCTAAGTGAGAACCCCCCTCCCCATCTGAGGGGCCATCTGCTGGCAATCCTCGGATAACAAGTTCATGTCCTCCGTGAAAGCCCAGAAAGGCTCCCTCGGGATTTTGTCCTTCGGGATATGGGAATCCCAAAAGGCCCTCCTCTGAGCATGCTCCACCATCCATGATGAGGGTGCCATTTCCTCTACAGAGCCAAGGAAAATTTCGATTAAGGCATTAACCTTCAAGTCACAAAATTGAGAGCACTAAAGATTGGTTTAGTGACAAACCTGGCGGCACCTCGGTGACGTTGTTGTCGGAGTCCTGAACCTCCTCCACCTCGGCAGGGACATGGTTGCCCTTACTTCTTCGGCGCTCCTCAAGCTCTTCAACAAAAGGACCTTCTGCCAAAGAGCGTGGAAGATCCGCCGAAGTAGGGGGACTCCGACCAATGGAGCTGACAGTATGCTTCGAAGGCAGAACTGCTTGGGCCTCGGGCAGATTCTTGGTCTCTACAATGTCCTTAGGACAAGGAAGGACGTCAGCCTTGGACAGCCCTCCATCGGTCTTCTTCCTCTTCGCGAGCGCCTTCCTCCGTGTCTGTACCCCCTTCTCGGCCTGACCGAGAAAAATGGACTTGTAAAAATCTGCAGATTGATCGCCCATCTCTGCAAAAGGAAAATACATCAGTGTAAGTCCAAAAGGAACACTTGTAAGCAAAACCTGAAGATAACTTACTCTTGGCAAAAGCCTTGTATGAAATCTCGCACCAAAGAAGCATCACCAGCCATGCTTTCTTCCCCGGGAGAACAGGCACAAGCATGTTCGGGTCAGACTTGTGTTCGTGAATCACTCCCAGTTCCCGAAGGACCTTTTCAAACATGAGGTCCCATTTAATGGCAAAGGGGTATAAGGAGTGCGGAGGGGCCTCGGGGTCCCAGTCCGCAACTGCCCGAATACGCCGGTCGAACTCGACGAACTCGGCAGCCAATGTTAGGACCACCCTTCTAAGCTTGGCTTAGGCCAAGAAAAATAAGAAACATACTATGAAAATATAGAAAAGGACTCAGTTGAGCAAGGAGGTAGTGCTGAGAATGCAAAACTACAGGACTATGTACCTTAAGTGCACCTAAGTGAGAGACTATGGTGAGTTTGACAAAAAATAAAGTTGAAGGGCTAAACTACACACAAGGACTAGCGGTGCAAACAAAACTACAAAGTATGAGTTGATGTTTTCGGCCATGCAAAACTATACAAGGGTTAATGGCAAACTAGACCAAATTAAGGCAGACAACAATCATAACTAGTCACATCATGTCTCCCACTAAGGTAGTAAGCATTATTACTTAGTTAGTCTAACTAGTACTTACACTAGTTACTTGGCCGATTTCTCATGGGAGAAATGACACCTTGGGACTTGTGTTGACTTGTGCATGGCATTGTAAGCCATGAAGTAACCTAAGTGCCTAAGTGAACGCGTGATTTAGTGATGGATGTGTGCCCGTGAAGATGTGAGCGCTTCATTGCACTATGCAAACTTGTTGAGGTCGAAAGTGTCTTGTAACCGGTTTGCCTAACACCACTTAAGCCTTTTGTTTTCATTTCAGGCTTCATTTCTTTTGGCCGAAAGCTAGCTTAGCTTGGTGTTCTTGGCTTAGCTCTTGAGTTCCTCCAAATTGGTTTTGGTTAATGAGCAATTGGAGCTAGATTGAAGGAGGCAAGCTAGGATGCTTTGATTTCGGCACTACACAACTCAAGTTCAAGCTTTGTTCTTGAAGAAACAAAGGAAGGCCGAGATGTTTCCAAGCTAGGGTTTGAGGTAAACTTATGTTCTTCCTTGAATACATGGTAGATATTCCATGAACAAGGAGTAATGGTGTTGATTTTGTGTTATACTAGGCCAATTGTGTGAAGAACATCATGGTTTGGAAGTTGGGTTTCGGCCGAAACCTTGTTTGAGGTAGGGTTCACTTAACATCTTGATTGCTTGGTAATATACCATGATTCAAGTGTTTAAAGTAACTAAGTCATGGTTAAAATGTGCTAAATGATCTTAGTTGCTTGATGGGCTATTGTGATTGATTCGGTTATGGATGTTGGTTAGCTAACTAACTATGGACATGTGCTAGAAATGCTAGTGAATGTGGCCATTTTCCTAGATATTTCGGAGCTCTAGTGGAAGTGGAGAATATGGTGAAGTTTGGTGTGCAAAAGTGCACAATGGCACATGTTATGGTACCTGGCCAAATGGTCATTGTGTGTGGTGTGTGTGTTCATTGTGTGCTTGAGTGATTCTTTGTGCTTGCTAACCAAAATTATTGTTAGTGTAGCTTATATGTCTCGGGTACTTTAGCATGTATATGTATATGTTGTGTTTTCCTTGTCTTTGTGTTTGTTTTGCAGGTTATGTTGAGGTAATGGGATGTTAAGCCTTGAGTTGTATACTCAGCTTAACTAAATAAAATCTTAATTGAGTTGATATTGAAAGTGAACTCTACTGAGTTATATGCTCGTTGCCCAAATATATTGTTTTTCAGGAAAGGACATTCGGCCTAAGTAGTGTTGCTTGAGTTTGTGCTAGTGTGTTGTGCTAGTTTGCTTGTATATGAAGGTATGTGCCAATGTGTGCTTGGCTTAATGGTTTTGTACATTGCAAGTCTTATTTTGAGGTTGGCTGAGACTTATGTATTAAGTTGTGCAGGCTTGTAGAGTTGGGACTTGTCTAGGTGGGCAGCTATGGACATGTGGACATTAGCTCTGATCATAGTTTTCACTTTCATGACCATGAACATGGCCATAGGTTTGGTTTTGCAGTGTGTTCTGCTTTATGGGATACCGAAAGTGTTGTTTGATCATTAGTGGTCTTGGGTTGTAACCTAACTTGGCATGGAAGACTTGGAATCATGGCATGTAGCCATGTATGTGTACTAGGTAGACTACTCTTGTATGTACATAATGTGTAGTCTTGGGTGCCTAGTTCTTTTGTGGTACATGGAGTACCTTTGTAGCCAAGTTATGTTTGCACTTATGGTGGTTTTGGACTTGTGTATATAATGGATGCTATGGATCAATGGATGGCATGTTTATGTGAACGGAAGTTATATTTATATTGTGAACCTCCCTTGTATCTCTTATGGCCAAGAGGCACATGTGCACATAAACTTGAGTTTTCAAAATAAAGTGACTACCATGGGCTTCTTGGTTGCCATTTAGGTAGCACACCTGATTGCACACAACTTAAGCACTTAAAGTTCTTTAAGTGTTGCCTTGCTTGTCTTGCAAGTAACTTGTTAAAGCCTTGCTTGTTCTGGAAGTAACTGGTATTGGGCCTTGCTTCTGCTGCAATTTAAACATTTGGACTTACCCATAAGCCTCCTGGGCCACCTCCTAGGCTAGTTACCTTAAGAAAATAAGACTTAAGGTTAGTTTTGTTAGTTGGCCAAATTGAAAGACTTGGGATTAAATTTCAGATTTGGGAGTTAACCCTTAGAATTTGGGCCAGGGCCTGTGTGAGGTGTGACAGCCAACCCTGGGGTAAGAAGCTTCTGAGGGTCGACGACATCGATCTTAAGTAGGGGTGAGCATGGGTCGGGTTGGTTCTGTTTTATGGTGGAACCGAACCAACCCAAAATAGGATCGGTGTCAAAATTTTTCTACCCAACCCAGAACCGAGAACCGAACAGAACCAGAACCATGGTTCTGGGTTTCTCGGTTCTGGTTCTCAGGTTTTTCGGTTTATACCATATACCTATAACAATACCAAAATTCAATAAATCTACATCCATAATCATTTTTATGACATATTCAACATAATATACAATTAAATTAATATTTAAATATACCTACTTAGATACATTCAAAAGAGTTTAAAATGTTATTCTTACAAAAATGGTTCAAAAGAGTTGCTTGTGGGGCATCTTTTATCTTAACTAGTTTACTTCATTCCAGTAATTTCAATATTGGTATGACATTCAATATAGAAAACTGAGCTTTTAAGACCATATTCTTCAGTATCAAAACCTAAAATATGTCGATGTTATAAATTTTTAATTTTATATGACTCAAATGAAAAAAATATCATAATTGTGTCGTAAAGAGTAGTTTGGAATAAAAGATCGAAAGCAAAATAACTTAGGAATGACAGGTTTATAAAGCAAAGTGATTTAAGTGAATATAGAGAAATTTCGTAAATGATCCCACAACTTTCATACTGTTTCAATTTGGAACATCAGTTTAAGAATTTAATATAAAAACACAAAATAACCATCATAATACTTCAAAGAAATATGTGTGTGTGTGTATAGATATATTAGTAATACTATAATTTTTATTATATATATATATATATATATATATCGGGTTCGGTTCCATTGGTTCCATATGGAACCAGAACCAAACCAAAAACCGTCGATTCTCTCATATGTTGAACCAATCCGAGAACCATGATCAATTTTTACCCAACCCAACCCAACCCAATGGGGGTGGTTCGGTTTCAGTTTCGAGTTTACCCAACCCATGCTCACCCCTAATCTTAAGTGTGCCCGAAGCCCACCTGGTCGGTACGTAGCTCTAGAATTCGGGAATGGACAACAAGAAGAATTTCTTCTGCCACCCCCACCAGCTATCCCTATTGTCGAAGGTAAAAGTGAATTTTTTGCTCCCGGGCCCTCGTGGAAGCAAGAAGTAGAAGCCACCCTTCGGGACCAGGTGGAGTTTGTAGTATTGTAGGAAGAAAATAAAGTGGGGCTATATCTTAAAAACCCCGCACATGCAAAGAAAATAGTTGAAGTAAGAATAATAATTAGGAGGGAGCTGGTTCACGGCAATTCCGTGAAACCTGTAGAACTCACATATCATCCGAGGGGGAGGGTACCGAAGACCGGCTTTCAATTGGGCCCTGTAAACAGTGATTTCACTAGAATGGGCACTATAGCCATACGAACCCAGAATAGGTAACCTCGGAATGACGTAAGAAGGGAGATAGTATTTTGCTATCCACTTCGTCATCTTCTCTGAAGTGGTACAGCATGGATAAGACTGAAGGGTGAGAAAACTTTTGGGAAGAGGGCGGATGGTCATCAACAGAGTAGGATTCGACATTTTGCAAGAAAGAAGAAAGGCAATCTTGGGAAAATTGAAGTAAGAGAATCGAAGGACTTCGGAAAGACAAGACCTCAGAAAAAACAACCTCGGGAGAAAGAAAGAACTATGGAAGGACCCACCGAAAGTTTTTTTGAAGTCTGGATTCCTGGACGCTGTCGTAGATGGTGGCCGGAAATCGCTCCGCTACTTACACCGTCGTGAAAAGGGGAGGAAGAGAAGGAAAGGCTCAGAAACAGATGAAAGCAAAAGAAGAATATAAGAGAAAAATGAGGGGAAGAAGGGTTTATATAGACCGAACAGGGGTAGCCGAATCGTCGCCATAACTACCCTGCGAAGGCGAACCGTCGCCATAACTGCCCCTCAAAGGTTGATGGCCTGGGGCCTCATCGTTGCGAGTCATGATGACTGTTGAAGAGACTTTCTAGGAGGAAGAACGCCTGGAAGGTGGATCGCCCCAAGGAGAGTACCTGAAAAGCTGGTAAACAGGGTTAGGAGGCCCCCGGAGTGTTTTTCCGGGGGGGGAGCCTCCGACGCCCAAGTCAGTGGTGACCGAAAAAAGGAGAAAGTCAGTAGCTCAAAGACAAAGGCAGAAAAGTCTCGCCTGGTATTTTCTCAGAGTGTGGGAGCTGTATCTCCGGCCAACCAACCTCCTGTCAAGTATTTATTTCCTGTATATATAGGAATACCTAGCCCGTTCAGATCATGACACGTGTGCGGTCGGATGCTCCTGAACTTCTGGGCGTAGGGGACAGATAGTTGGTAATTAGATGGCCTCGAGCCTTGTGCTGAGACGGGCCATGATGTGATTCTGATGGCGCCTGCGCGTCAGGGCGGCTTTTTACGTCTGTGGTGCGACGTGTCAGAGGCTTCCTTAAATGCTCCCTTAAATGCTCCTGCCGTACTCCCGAGGTCCCTGGGCGAGGTCGTCCTCTAGTTCGGACAGAGCCTCTTCGGGAAGCATACCCTCAGTTCGGGGGTTCCCAATTCCAGGGGGTTCCGCCTTCGGGGGTATCATGTTCGGGCAGCAATGTCTGGTGCCAATTTTCTGAAGGCGCGCTGTTCACAACCTTGGGGGGCGAATAGAGTCCTCAAGTTTTACTGGCGTGCCGAGGCTCGGAGCTCTCCGGCTATCTCCCGAGGTGCATGATTCCACCTGTTCCCGGGAAGCGCCAGTTCTTCTGGCCATTGTTGTGGCAGGGTGTTCGGCCAGATTGAGGCGATAGCCTTTGGCTATCATATGCCCCCCTCTGGAAAGCCGATGTGAAGACTTCGGTTTGCATCTCTTTCCGAGGTTGTCGTTGGGAGTCTTGTTGGGAAGCATAACCTGTTCCGAGGTCGCACCTTTTGCCCGAGGGTCTGGGCTGTTCGGCCTTGGCCTATTCTTTGGTGTCTCCGAGGCAAAGCCTGTACCGAAGATACACCTCTTGCCCAAAAGTCATGGGCTGTTCAGCCATAGCCTGTCTCTTGGTGTCCTCGAGGTGGCCTGCTTTTAATTTCTGCAGGTCTGATGGCCAAGCGTGTCAGACTGAGCGGCGCGTCTCCACTTTTCAGGGATGTCAAACGACGTGTCCCAATCAGGAGGTGTGTCCCGGTTTTCCAGGGACGTTTGGTGAGGCATGTCCCCTATTTCTGCGCAGCGGTTGACACGCGGCTTCTTGCCATTGGAAGAGAGACGCGTAATTTACAGAGGGCGCGCCTTTTCGGGTGCAGCGGGCAGTTACGGTGACGGTTCGCCTCCAATGGGTACTTATGATCTCTTTTCGGCTACCCACCTTTGGCCTATAAATAGCCCATTCCATCATAAGTCCCACTTACTGTTTTTCTGCTCTCTCTCTGCTTTGCCCTCTGTTCTTGCGTTTTATCTTGCTTTCTGTGGCGGAGCTTCTTTAATCAGAGCTTTTCGTACCAACTTTCACGACGGCGTCCTCAGGCAAATCTTTTGGTGGGTTTTGATTTCCAGAGTACTCTGATTCCTCTGTTTTTCTGAGTTTTTCTGGAAAACTGTTGTTTTTTTCCAAACTCGTCTTCTGAGTTTTTTCTGGAAACTATTTTCTTTTCCGTCTCAAACTCTTTTCCATGTCTACGATGCCTGTTCCCGAGAGCTGGAAACCTCTTCCGGCCCATCCTTGCTGTACCACCCCCGAAAAACTAGAGAGGTGGAAGAAAAAATTCTTTCTTCCCTCTTACGTTGTGACCAGGCTGCCTCGTTCTAGCCATTTTGCTTTTTCAAACCGTGGCGATGAGGTTACCGTCTTCCGAGCCCAACTGAAGGCCGGACTTCGGTATCCTCCCCCGAAGGTGGTTTGGAAGTTCTGCCAATTCCATGGCATTGCTGTGAACCAGCTTCCCCCGAACGCGTACTGCTATTTTAACGCCTACCTCTGCATGTGTGGTGTGTTCGGGATAGAGCCCCACTTCATCATTTTCATGCAGTACCACAAGCTCTACGTGGTCCCGAATGGGTGGCTTCTATTTCGTGCTGCCTCGGGGATCCGGGAGCAAAAAATTCACCTTCACCTTCGACACGAAGGATAGCTGGCGGGGGTGGCAGCCTAAGTTCTTTTTCCTGAAGGTGGATAAGAACTGGTCTGATGTCCCGACCAGATGGGCTCAGGGAGTGCTGAACGCAGACGTCGTTGATCCGAGGATGCTGCTGACCCCACCGTTGGCTTCCGTGTTCACGGATTTCGACGCCCGCATTCGGGCAGTCGCTGACTGGGTTCCCGAGGTCTCTCCTCGTGCTCTTTACCCCTTTCCTATCAACTGGAGGTTGATGACCGAAGAAGTCCTTCGGGAGCTGAAAGTGGTTAAGGGGCACGAGACTGACCTCAATATGCCCGCTCCCGCCATCGCCGGGAAGGACTCCTGGCTGGTCAAGCTCCTTAAGGGGGAGACTTCTTTCGAATCTTTTGCCGAAAGTGAGTAATCTTCCACCCCTTTATATTTTTTCCTCGGACTTACGCTGATATTTCTTCTCTTTTTCAGAGATGGGCGATGGGGCTGCCGCCTATTACAAGGCCCTCTTTTCTGGCCAAGTGGAGAAGGGGGAGCAGACAAAGAAGGCGGCTTCCCGAAGAAGGAAGTCGACAGGGGCGGGGCCCTCGGTGAAGCGAGCTAGGAAGGCTGCCCAGCCTCCTCAGCCAGAGCTTTCAGAAGAAGAAGCTGGCGAAGAGGCTACTCTTGTTGAAATTTCACCGGCCGAGGTCCCCGCTACTTCCGCCGAGGTGCCTCCTCCCGACCTCGAGGCCCCCAGAAACACTGTAGTGGTAGAAGTACCTACTGCCCAGGAGCGGTATCGGCAGAAGGGTAAGGGTCTTTCTACCGAGGGGCCCGAGGATCCCGAGGACACTATCTCCGAGGTTCCTCCAGGTATGCCTTCAGGCGAAGTTCAGCTCCTTTGCTTTTCACGAATTTTTCTTCTACTCCTAACTTCTTTCTCACTTTCAGAGGAGCCTCTTACGGCTGGCTGGAGGGCCATTCATGAGAGGAAACGGGCCCTCCGCGATGCCAAAATCCCTGAGGGGAAGATCCCCTTGGAGCCCTTTTGGACAATCACGGAGGATATGAATTTGCTCTCCGACGATTGTCCAAAAATGACAAAGGAGATTTGGAAGGGGATGACCACTGACGCCTCCTTCCGGGCCATTGCGGCGGCTCACCCGAGGGATAATACCCTCGCTGCAAAAGTCACCGAGCATGCTGCTCAGGTATAGTCTTTACACTCTTTTTCCTCAATTTTCTAAGTGTTTAGACTTGTACTAACCTAGATTTTTGCCT
The DNA here is from genome assembly GCA_039654915.1 of Aquilaria yunnanensis. Classification (NCBI taxonomy): domain Eukaryota; kingdom Viridiplantae; phylum Streptophyta; class Magnoliopsida; order Malvales; family Thymelaeaceae; genus Aquilaria; species Aquilaria yunnanensis. The sequence goes on along the minus strand of CM077594.1, from coordinate 38,841,101 downwards.
TGCCGTAGCTGCTGGAGTATGCCGGTTACCTCCGAGTTCGGGTGGCCAGAGAGGCTGCCTCCAAGGATGCGACTTCGCGGGAACTCAGTGAAGTGAAGGCTTCGCTTGCGAAGCTGGTCGCCAGCAACCAGCAGCTGGCAGCGGATTGTTCTCAGCAAATCGCCACCGTTCGGGAGGAGTTCTCGAAGAAGAGAGAAGAACTTGAAAAGGACCCCTCCCGGAAGATTGCCGACCTCGGTGACCAAGTAAAGGGGCTGCTTGCCGCCAACGGAGATCTTGTCAAGGACAAGGCTGTTTCTGACAGTCTTGCGGCGAGGTTGACGGATGAGAACAATGCTCTCCGAGCCGAGGTCGAGGCTCTGAAGAAGGAGTCCGGAGGGACGCTGGGGATAAGCGAGCTGGAGGAGGAGATTGCTAAGCTGAGGGACGAGCTCAACGACCTTGGCGTTCAAAAACATACTTCTGATCAAATGGCCAAGGTCGCCTTTCAGGACGGCTTCTGCCTTGCTCGGCACCAAGTCCTGCAGAGGTTCCCAGATTTGGACCTCTCTTTTCTGGAGGGCCTAAATATTCCTGAGGGACCTCGGTGGCAGTGGTCCAAGGTCGAGCATCTGAAGCTTCCTGGTCTTCGTCCGCCGGCTCTCCCTAGTTTGTTTTAGGGCTCCTCTTATTTTTCTCCTTTATGCTCCTTCTTTGGGCACTTCTTTTGTAAGGCAGCGTTTGCTCTAAATGAACAATCTTTTGGCTAAGTCCTTTCTTGCAAGTTTCTTCATTTCCACTGTCCCGAACACGTTTGCTCAAGAGACTTTCGAAAAACCTGCAACCAAAGAAACTTTTTACCTTCCTTTGTCCCGAGTGTGCTCGCTCAAGAGACTTTCTGGAAAGTTTGTAAAAATTTAGCTAAGTCTTTTGCAGGCTTTTTGTTCCCTTTTATCCCGAACATGTTCGCTCAAGGGACTTCAGAAAACCTTCAGCCAAATTTTTCTGTCTTCCTATTGTCCCGAGCATATTTGCTCAAGGGACTTAGGAAAATTTTCACGAGATTGCTCATGTCCCTTTTTCCCGAGCACGTTCGCTCAAGGGTGTTCGGAAATTACCTCTGCTTTTGTTTTGGCGTGTACTTTTGCGAGATTCTTGCTTTCCCTTTTTCCCGAGCATGTTCGCTCAAGGGTGTTCGGAAAATTTTCTCTGCACTGATTATGCCGAGTACCTTTGCAAGATTCTTGTTTCCCATTTTTCCCGAGCATAGTGGCTCAAGGGACTTCGGGAAGTCACATCTGCTTTTTTCGTGGCGAGCACCTTCACGGAATTCTATCTTGGACAATTTGGTATACTTAAAAAAAATTTTCTCAAGACCATTCTTCTCCAAACCATTCTGTACTTAGAATATTTCTTGTACAATATATCTCCTCCGCTCAACCTTAGGCGTAGAATTTTTTCAAGGCGTCTGAATGCCAAGTGTTTTTCAATTCTACGCCTTCGGCGTCGCCAAGCTTGTACACGCCTTTTCGTACTTCGGCGAGAACCAGATAAGGTCCTTCCCAATTTGCGCGAAGTACTCCGTGAGATGGCCTTCGGGGTGCAAAGTCGGCCTTTCGGAGAACGAGGTCTCCTTTTTTGATTTCTTTTGGCCTGGCTTTTAAGTTGATAGCCGCGGCCACTCTTTGCTGGAAAGCTTTTCTTCTCAGCTCGGCTATTTCTCTGTGTTCAGCCACAAGGTCGAGCTTAGTTCTCAGACCAAGGTCGTTTTCGCCTTCATCAAATACTTGCATCCGTATTGAAGGCTGAACTATCTCTATTGGGATAATGGCCTCTGTTCCGAAGAGGAGTGAGAAGGGAGTTTCCCCTGTGGCTCTTCGTGGCGTCGTTCGGTAGCTCCACAATACACTTTGGAGTTCTCCTGGCCATTTCCCCTTGGCTTCCCCAAGTCTCTTTTTCAGGCCATCTTTTTTGGTCCTGTTTGATACTTCCACCTGCCCATTGCTTTGGGGGTGAGCTACTGGGGCGAAGTGCATCTTTATTCCGAGGTCGCTGATGAATTCCTGGAATCCTTTGTCTATGAACTGGGATCCATTATCAGCTACTAGTACCCTCGGTATGCCAAATCTGCATACGATGTTCTTCCATACGAACTTCTGCACTTCGTTTGCCGAGATAGTTGCTAGTGGTTCTGCCTCTACCCACTTTGAGAAATAGTCCACTGCTACCACGTAGAATTTCACGCCTCCGGGCGCTGTGGGGAGTGGCCCAATAAGGTCTATACCCCAGACTGTGAAGGGCCAAGGATAGTCTGCCGACGTTACCATTTTCGAGGGTATCCTCTGGATTTTTGCATGTCTCTGGCAACTATCGCACTTCTGGACGAACTGCCTTGCGTCCTTTCTCAGGGTAGGCCAGAAGTATCCTTGGCGGAGTATCACTGCTGCCAGGGCATCAGTTCCAATGTGCGAGCCGCACATGCCTTCGTGAACTTCTTCGAGGACCATCTCAGTATCCCCTTCGCCCACACATCTTTGCAGCGGATTTGCATATCCTTGCCGATATAACTCTTCACCAATCAGGAAGAATCTTCCGGCGCATCTTCGCAGTCTTGCAGCATTGCCGGCGTCTTCGGGAAGCTCATTCTCTGTGAGGTATCTCTTTATGGGGTCCTTCCACCCTGTTCCCGAGGTCGTTACACTTAGCATGGAGATGCTTGGATGGTCTAGCACCTCAGTGTATGTTTTGGACTTCGCTAAGCAATCTGCCTCAGTGTTATTCCACCGGGGTACATTTTCGATCCGCACGGCGTCAAACTCTTGGATGAGTTTTGTTACCAGCTCGTGGTATTTTGCCAAGATTGGGTCCTTCGCCCCATAATCTCCTGCCGTCTGCCGAACTACCAGCTGGGAATCGCTGTGAGCCCTTAAGTTTCTCACGCCAATCTTTCTGGCCAAGCGTAATCCCGCTATGAGGGCTTCATACTCAGCCACATTATTGGTGACGTTGAAGCTGAACTTGATAGCCTTCATCACCTCTAGGCCTTCGGGTCCTCTAATAACTATTCCAGCTCCCTGGTGTTCGGACCCCGAGGCTCCGTCAACATGCAAGGTCCATTCTGGCTCACCTTCTTTCGGATCTGAGTGGTTCTCCTCAGTGGTGGGTATTTCGGCGATAAAATCTGCCAATGCTTGGGCTTTTATGGCCTTCCGAGGCTCATACGTGATTTCGTGTTTGCCAAGCTCTATGCACCACTTGGAGAGCCTTCCCGAATGATCAACTCTCTTCATAACATCCCGTAGTGGTAGACTACTTCGGACGATGATGGGGTGAGCCTGGAAATATGGTCGCAGTCTTCTTCCTGCAAGCACCAAGGCGTATATAGCTTTTTGAAGCAAAGGGTACCTGACTTCGGCGCCATGCAGGGACTTGCTGACATAGTAGACCGGCCATTGTTTCGGCCCTACTTCTTTCACCAGGACCGAGCTCACGGCCTTTTCTGTGACGGCGAGGTACAGTACAAGGGGTTCTCCCTCCCGAGGTTGTCGCAGAGTCGGCAGGCTGGCCAGGTAGACTTTGAGTTCTTCCCAGGCCTTTTGGCAATCTTCATCCCAAGGATCATTTCTTCCGAGGTCGCCTTCCATCTTTGCTGCCTTTGTGAGGACTTTGAAGAAAGGTCTACACCTATCTCCGTACCTGGAAATAAACCTGCTCAGATAGGTTATTCTTCCGGTTAGTCTCTGCACGTCTTTGACTGTGGCAGGAGTTCGGAACTCAAGCAGAGCCTTAATCTTCTCAGGATTGGCGTCGATGCCTCTTTCGGATACCATGTACCCAAGGAATTTTCCCGAGGTCACGCCGAAGATACACTTCTCGGGATTAAGGTGAATCCCGAAGGCTCTGAGCTTTTGGAAGGTTTCCTCCAAATCTGCAACGTGGTAGCCGGGCAGCTTGCTTTTGACTATCATATCATCAACATATACCTCCATGTTTCTCCCCATTTGGTCCTTGAAGACCTTGTTCATCAGTCTCTGGTAGGTGGCTCCTGCATTTTTGAGCCCGAAGGGCATTCTGACATAGCAGTACGTTCCTCCCTCGGTGATGAAGGCAGTTTTCTCTTCATCTTCGGGGTCCATCCTTATCTGATGGTAGCCGCTGAAGGCATCTAGGAAGCTCAGGAGCCCGTATTCGGCCGTTGAATCTACCAGTTGATCTATTGACGGGAGGGGAAATGAGTCTTTCGGGCAAGCATCGTTCAAGTTTCTGAAATCAATGCACATCCGGAGTTTGCTGCTACCTTCTTTTGTGGCGATGACCACGTTGCTTAACCATTCGGGGTATTTTACCTCCCTGATAACTTCAGCATCCAATAGGCGCTGGACTTCGGTTTTCACGAAGTTGCTTTTGTGGGCTGAGATGCTTCGTTTCTTTTGCTTGATAGGTTTTGCTTCCGGGCTTACTTTGAGGCTGTGCTGTATTATGCCAGGGTTCATTCCTGGCATGTCTTTCGGCGAGTAGGCAAACAGATCTTTATTTTTCAGTAGAAAGGATACAAGATTTTCCTTGTCACCTTTGGCCAAGCTCTTCCCTATTCGGGTAGATTGTCCTGGGACAAGATCTACTGCTTCCGTTTCTGCTTCTGCAGGATCTCCTTCTTTGCCTTTCTCCTCCGCCTTTGCCTCCACAGTTTGTGTAGAGTTGTTTGCCGGAGCCTTTCGTGCTTTTACAAACACCTTTCTTACCTCGGCTTGGTCGATGAAGACCTCTGCATCTCCATCCTTGGTGGCGAATGTGACAGTCAAGTACTTCACATCGGGGTGAATGTGCAGGTTCCCCTGAGTCTGCCTTCCAAGGATGGCGTTGTACGAAGACGGGACGTCCATGACGATGAATCTTGCCATTGTGGACGCGTACAACTCAGCTGCTCCGTCTACCGAAGTGCCTTTCATCATCAATGGGAGGTCGATCCATCCGAGGACGGGTAGTTCGGATGGCCCAACGCCGAAGGTGGGCATGGTGAAAGGTTTAAGCTCGCTGCTGGAGATGCCCAAGCTCGGTAGTCAGTGCGAGAATAGGACGTCAGCATTTGAGCCATCATCAAGCAACACTCTCTTGACGTCCCAGTTCCCTATTCTCGCCATTATCAGCAGCGGGTCGTCGTGGGGGAAGACGACGGTGGAGCCATCTTTGCGAGCCAGTTTCTTTGATGGACTTTGATACTCCATAACTGCAATTTCTCTGGCCTTCCGCTTTCTTTCCGAGGATGGGAGCCCCGTGGTGATGGTTTGGATGACCCCTACTGGAGGTGGAAGGCGCCTTTTTGGACTTCTGTTTCTCCGCCTGTCGGAGTCATAGTCCTCGTTTTCGGCCCTCTCTTCCTCATCTTTTCTGCCTTTTGGGGAGGGCATCCGCAGGTATTTGCGAAGTTGGCCCTGTTTGATCAGCAACTCTATGTACTTCTTCAGCTGGAAGCAGTCTTCGGTGTCATGACCGTGGTCGCGATGAAACTGGCAGAACTTCTTGGCATTCTTCTTATTATCGGCGGCCATGGCCTTTGGCCGCCGAATCTGCGTCCCTTGCCTTTCCAGCGCCATGAGAATGTTGGTCCGTGTCGTGCTCAAGGGCGTGAAACTTTGAGGTTTCCTTCCTCGCATTCGTCGTGGTCAGCCTGTGTGTTCAGAAAGATGCCGAGCTTGCTGACTGGACCCTTCGGCGCGGTGATGATCAGACTTCGGCCCCGCCATCCTCAATTCCTCGGCTGTCATATGCTGCTCTGCCCTTCGGTAAAATTCTCCGAGGGTCTCCGGGGGGTCCTTTGAGAACTCGTAGAACAGCTGTGAGTCACGCCGAAGGCCCCGTGTCATAGCAAGGATGCGGATTTCGGGCCGGAAGTCAGGGACGCTGAGTGCTTCCCTATTGAATCGTTCGACATAGTCTCGGATTGTCTCTCTGTTTCTCTGCCCTATATCGAACATCTGCACAGGCATTTTGGCCGTCGGCCTGCTCCCAATGAACTGCTGGGTGAAGGCTGTGGACAACTCCTGGAACTCAGTGATAGTCCCTGGGGGCAAGGAATTGTACCATGCTGTTGCTGGGCCCGTGAGGGTGACTTCGAAGCATTTGCACATGGTAGCGTCATCAGCTCCGTGCATTATCATGCTCCGTCTGTACTTCGTCAGATGGGCCTGTGGATCAGTCCGGCCATCATAGATCTCCAGCCTAGGCACTCTGAAGTCGCCTGGGCATAGCTACCTCAACGACGACGCGAATAAACGGGGAGTCATCTTCGCATAATGCCCCCGACAGCCTGTCCCAAACGGGTTTTCTGGCCACTGGCTTCTCCACTCTGTCCAGCCGTGCCAATATCCTTTCCATAAGCGCAGTGGCGCTAGGACCATTTTCGCGGGAGGGAGATCGACGGCGCCTCTTCGGGGAGCGAGTTCGGCGCGGAGGGGTCAGGGACCTCGCCTCGGGCGACGAACTGCTTCGCTGTGAGACTCTCGGTCGCTTGGACCCGGTTTGTCCCACAGGCCGTTTCCCGAGGGCTATATCTTCTGTGGATGATTCTCCACGAGGCTCTCCACTTCCTGAACTGCGGTATGTAGACTTGGGGCTTCTCTCCCGAGTGCTGAAAGTCCCTCAAGAAGCTCATGGTGATTACCAGGGGGCGGTCTTCCTCGGGTGTAGAAGTCTCTGCGAATGTCTGCTCAGCGGCCGGTTGTATCTCAAGCGCGGACGAGGACCTTGGGAGTCCCTTGTCCTTAGAACGCCGAGTCTCAACGACGGCGATTTGCGAGCGGTTTCCCACAGACGGCGCCAAATGATGGCCTAGGGCCTCATCGTTGTCAGTCATGATGACTGTTGAAGAGACTTCTAGGAGGAAGAACGCCTGGAAGGTGGATCGCCCCAAGGAGAGTACCTGAAAAGCTGGTAAACAGGGTTAGGAGGCCCCCGGAGTGTTTTTCCGGGGGGGGAGCCTCCGACGCCCAAGTCAGTGGTGACCGGAAAAAGGAGAAAGTCACTAGCTCAAAGAGAAAGGCAGAAAAGTCTCGCCTGGTATTTTCTCAGAGTGTGGGAGCTGTATCTCCGGCCAACCAACCTCCTGTCAAGTATTTATTTCCTGTATATATAGGAATACCTAGCCCGTTTAGATCATGACACGTGTGCGGTCGGATGCTCCTGAACTTCTGGGCGTAGGGGACAGATAGTTGGTAATTAGATGGCCTCGAGCCTCGTGCTGAGACGGGCCATGATGTGATTCTGATGGCGCCTGCGCGTCAGGGCGGCTTTTTACGTCTGTGGTGGGACATGTCAGAGGCTTCCTTAAATGCTCCCTTAAATGCTCCTGCCGTACTCCCGAGGTCCCTGGGCGAGGTCGTCCTCTAGTTCGGACAGAGCCTCTTCGGGAAGCATACCCTCAGTTCGGGGGTTCCCAGTTCCAGGGGGTTCCGCCTTCGGGGGTATCATGTTCGGGCAGCAATGTCTGGTGCCACTTTTCCGAAGGCGCGCTGTTCACAACCTTGGGGGGCGAATAGAGTCCTCAAGTTTTACTGGCGTGCCGAGGCTCGGAGCTCTCCGGCTATCTCCCGAGGTGCATGATTCCACCTGTTCCCGGGAAGCGCCAGTTCTTCTAGCCATTGTTGTGGCAGGGTGTTTGGCCAGATTGAGGCGATAGCCTTTCACTATCAAAGGTGAAAGGATGCAGCTGGTGTAAACGATGTGACTATCTCCAACCATCACGTGCCACGTGTCACCCAACGTGAGAAACTAGGACACGCTTTCTGACACCGTGAAAATGCAGGCACGCTTATCCGTAACTGACATGCCTGGTTACGAGACGCGACAGTTCACTAACCTACAGCATAAAAAGTAAAAATAAACGGAGTGTGTGTTAGTGTTGTGCCCAAAACCCAATCATGAGATGATTGTATTTTTTGCACATTGAGTCACGATATTTTATTAAGGCATTAATCCTGCAATTATGTTTGTTGTTTTGTTTCTGCGTAACTTAACAAACAAAATTGTAACCCTAGAATAATGATATTCTTAAACGTCCCTGGTCTAGTATTATTGTGGAGCGGGTTGCAATAATACATAACGACTAGCATATGTGGAGACTAATATGAGATATGTAGTCTACATATGGGTACAAGTTGGAGAACTTGTGTACTGGGTCGACCCACCATGAGAACACTACATGGATCGTTATATGAGTGTCATAAGTGATTCTTATAGTGATCATGGTGTATGTAGTCCTTCGACTTAAGATCATCAAGGTTCCCTACATGTGAGTCACATACTTTGAGACTTTCCTTTGTTGCACGTAACTGAGTGAACTTGAAGGAGGTCATTCGGTATGTCACATATCATGAGGAGGGATTTGTATGATTAAGATGGGATTTGTCCCTCCTATGTAACGGGAGTGATATCTTCGGGCCCCTTGATAGAGTAAGAATTAGAAAAATGCATGGCCATGCCCGGATGAGTTGATATATGATATCAATGTCATCAGTTTAAGTTGGTCTACTCGGTAATGAAGAAACCAAAGATTGGGCTATACGAGAGCGACACATTCCATGTCTCGTGCTTAGTCTTGATATCTTGGACAAAGGGACAATGGCATATATTGGTGATGATCATAAAGGTTTAGTCGAATCATCGACAATCTTGTCACTTGGGTAGCAATGATGTGTTGCTAGACACTGCTCATTGCTTATGATCTTAAATGTGATTTATGATCATTGCCAACGTGGTAAGAGCCTATTGGGTCGCACACATAGAGCTATTTGTATCATTAGAGTGCAAGGGCTAATAATTTGGGTTTTGGTTTCACAATAATTTCATGTTAATAATGGGCCCAATAGTTAAACCATTATTAAGCCCGAAATTAAAGCCTAATTGGATTAGGGCTTTGAAACCTATTAGGCCTAGAAGTTGAGTCTCACTATAAATACAACTTCTAGTGAGAAATTCACAGGTCTCCTTGCCCTAGCCTCCCAAAAGGACAGCCACACTCTTCTCTTGAAATTCCTCGGAGGACATAAGCTAGCACTGTGAGCGTAAGAGAAACGCATCTGTCAGGACGTGGTGGAAGCATTGTGATCACGTGGGGCTCGTGTGGATAGCATAGAGAGCCTGAACATGTCAACTGTTCGGGTTTTGTGATTCGACTCTACAGTTGACTGAGAGATCTCAACCAAAAATTAGGTATGAAAATTTTTGAACACCCGGTTTACCTCGTTTCACTTGGATCCTGGAAGGTTTCGGTTAAATTCCACTGCGATGTTTGGCTCCTGAAACCCATCAGTGCGCGCCCCTAGATCACCAAAGGACTGGGTGATGACACCTCGGCCAGGAAGGAACACCTACGGATGATGAAACGCCTCCTTGAGCAGTGTCCCTCTCAAAGTCCGGCAAAATGAGCTCCGGGAGACTAGAGCCAAAGTCCCCACTTCGACTTTTCATAGGGAGCATGTGATAGCCGGAGTGCCTATCACCCTTCGAACCTGCAGGCTCAGGTAAGGCACCGTCTTCGGAAAGCAAACCACCGAGTTCGGAAAGGAGGGTGTCCGGCCCCTCTTACATCCGACCTCGGTAATACTTCATCATCCCTAGAGATGACAGCACCAACCTCGGGAAAATCGGTCCCTCATCACCCTCGGTAAGACGACCGAACCATTTTTAGCAAGGAAGGACGTCCCCGAACGGTACCACCCTCGGCAAGGATATTCCTGGATTACTGAAGTGATCTCGGGATATAGTTCTCGTACTCCGAAGAGCTCTCTTCTACCAAAGGGACCTCGGGAGTACGGCAGGAGCAATTAAGGAGCCTCTGACACATCCCCGACACACCGCCCCCAGACAAGCTCCGACATGCCGCCCTCACGCGGCCTAGGCTCCTGGCCAGGCGGCCTTTGGCTGTTTAAATGTTCCCCTTCTCCCCAAAGGTTCGGATCGTCTCTAACCGAACATGTGTCACGATCTGGGCAGGCCATGTCAGACGAACCTCTATTGTTCACCTCCCTATAAATATTTGGTAAGCATCCCAGGTAAAAGGGGGCAGAAGTCCAAAGGGAAATCTCTATACTTTCTACTTGCCCTCCATTCCGAAATGCTAACTTGGGCGTCGGAGGATCCTCCCCGGAAAAACATTCCGGGGACCTCTAACCCTTATTTTCTCGAGTTTTTACAGCCCTCCTTCTGCAGGAGCTTCCTCACCCAGGCGTTCTCTCACCGATAGTCTTTGCTGCAGGCTAATCATGTCACACAACGATGATGCGAAAGGGCATCACTAGCAATGAAAAAAATGCTTGTGTATCATAGTGTGAATTTGCCTATCAGACCATATGTTCCTATATCGGACCATTAAGGTCCTGCATAATAAAGAGCTCTGTATAAACCCAAAGCTCTAATACCACTCTGTCCGGGCACAACTCACCCCTACCTTAATTTGTTCCTCAAATTCTGAGCAACTGGTGGATTTTTGTTACTCAGTTGATTACAAATGGTGATTTGGACTCTTGACTCCTAGGATTCTTAACCCCGACTTAAAGTTTGCCTTATTGGGAATCTCAAGCTTTCAAAGTTTTAGTCGAATTTACTTAATCTTACCAATATGTGGGTTTACTTGAGATTTCTTAGGGGCCAAGTATGCATGTAATTGTAGGTTTTCACATGTTTTAGAGTTTCATTATAGCTAACCATGCTTATACGTACATGCATACTTCATATGATTCATACCATGCATATTTCTTCTCCTTAGTGCGCTATGGCCTACCTAGGCCCAAAAATATGTACAGACACACATTTATTGTAGCCTAGCCCTCTTGTTTTATATGTACAACTATATAGAAGCCAAAATTTCAAGGACTACATGGCCTAAAACACCAAAGCTTGATGTTTCAAGAGGTGTTATGCATGGTACACTATTTTATGTCCATACAGTATCCAAACCCACTGAGACTTCTACTTTCACTTTGACTTGATATTTAGCCCACAAGTTCTTCATGACCATCCTAGTTCTTGTTGATACCAGGATTGTTACCACGACAGCAATACCCACCATAGCCATCAGGGCCTACATAACACATAAACACAATCATTAGTCAAGATTAGTGAACCTCTTTACACTTCCTTTCTCATAAGCCATACCTGGGAGTTTTACCTCCCTGTACATAGACCTTGTGAAGAGCTTCTTGAGCCCCTTAGTGCTCTACTTCTTTACCTAAAATGGGCAAAAGTGGACATGAGTACATAGGTACTCATTGAAGAACCCAAACAGCACCTAGTGCCTTAGTCAATGTTTAAAACATTGCTACACTTAAACCTCCAAACTTCTTTGGTAACCTGCGTCCAAAGACATAAAAGACACTAAAAAAAAAAGTATAGCATAATACATAATACATATATAAATGATAAAGGGGTTAGCACATGCATGGAATCAGAGAAGTATACAGACACACACACGACAACATTAGGTTTCCGTAACATAGCAACTATGATTCTTTGGCAGTTTCTTCTTATGATCACTTGAATTAATGTTTATTTTTCATAGAGCTCTAGGTGATTGTCAAGATTGGCCCAACTTGAGAAAAAACCCTATGCTTGCCAAAAGCAAACTAGCTAGCTTACCATAGAGCTTTAAGCACACATAGCCCATTAACATAGCCTTTGGGTTCCTTTGGCTTAAGCCATCACCTAAGGCAACTTTTCCCTTTTAAAATATAAGAGAAGAAGCTTTAAATTGGTTTCTCACCTATAGTGAAGGAGCAATAAGGAAGTTTGATCATTTGTCCGAAAGCATATACAACAACTTAGGTAACACCAAGTGAAAGGCTTGCCTAATGTTTGTCTTGGATTCACACTTTATCCATCCTTCTTCATGGGCTTTGTTACCCACTCTGGGGTAGTCCAATTATGGTGCCAAAATTATGCATTTAGACTCCCAGGATTGGTAATGTTCTATAGGCCATTAGAACACCACCCTTAGTGTGCATACTCAAGTGGCTCTCTTGGGCACTATGTAAACACATGTGTATTAGTGCAACCATCACACACATATTCACATTTCATGCACACCATGGCATCAAAGAAGGAAAACACTAGCACAAGTCTTAATCTTGGCTACCACACATTAGGCAATCTTGTTCAGTTCTAGTGACCAGCCACTGCACCTGTAACTTCCACTAACAAACTGTATCATTTTAGCCATGTACCCCCTGTTTCTTTCCTCCATTATCAAGTAGATACCTAGAGCAAACCATGGAATTTTTTTTTTACATCAATAGCCCACCTATGGACCAAGTTATGGATTTTTTAAGTTGGTTACAAAATTCTGACCAAATGAACAGTGACTTAGCCAACTTTGCAATCTCAAATCTTTGGCTATAGGGCTCTAAATTTAGAAATTGCAAATCCCAGTTCAACCTCTAAATAGGGAGATATAGAACTTTAAGTGCAGAGTCAAAATTTTGGTCACTTTATGACCATTTTGCCCATACAAAATTTCATAAGTGTGCAAACACTTCATTCACAAAGGGAAAACCCTTCAGGGCTATCCCATATATGTCCATTACACATAGGAATTACATGCTCTTGCATCTACCAAATTTATGTGGCCAAAACAAAATTTACAATTAAGCATCCTATCATTCACACTTAGGCAGCTTTGCACCACATCACTTACATAGCCAAAACATTACTCAAATATTCACATACTTGCCTCATTTTACATACACTACATGTACATGCATACATGCACTACAAAATGGTCTTAACTCAGCTAAATATACACCCTAAGTTACAGGAGTTCCTGAGGCACAATGGACTCCAGAACAAGATGCTGGACAGCTGCTGCACAACATAATAAGTACCACCACTAAAAATACCAAATGTGCTCCTAAAATCACCAAACTTTCCAGATCACAACTGGACATATAGAAGTTCATCTACCTAAAATTTTAGATTAAAAATCAAACCAAAAAGGTAAGTTTGAATGTGATCTTTCTGCTGGACCTGAAAATGACAGAATTGAGGGGAGTAAGTTTCATTGAGAAACTTAGTAAGGGTAACACTTGGATTCAATAGGCAACGTGACCATCATTAAAAACTGCATCCAAAGACACTAAAACAAAAAAACCACAATGCATATATACAAGATATAGCAACCAAATGCAGCAGCCATTCACAACCAACAAACACATGAAATGCAGCAGCAACAATAACCATAGATTAGTCCATAGAACATGTAATAAACATAAACAAATCACTATGGCAGCCCTCCTCGAGCTAATGCTTTGTCTTAGGAGGATTTTAACACTAGTTAGTACTAAATTTGTGCTCTAGAAACCCTCACTTTACTTTCATCATTATGCACTTCACACTAGGTCACAAAACCTTCAAAAACTGCACTCCCCTCACTAAGCTTGGTTCATCAAGCTCATGGCTCTCTTCCAAGCTTAGCCCTAGCTCCATGGTTGGTTGAAAATAAAGAAAACAACCCATGAGAGCAAGGGAACCCTTACCAAAGTGGGTAGGCCGAAAATCAAGCTTGATCCTTGAAGTATCCAAGCAATAGCTCTAGTTTGCTTCCAATAACTTCCTTTTGCCTTCAATTTCAATCAATTGCAAGTTTGGAGGTATGGTGGCTATAAAGGTACTGTGGCTATGTTCTTAGGCTAGAAGAGGATGAAAATGAGAGAGGGATAAGTGATTTGGCCACTTAAATGGCCTTAAATGAGCTTAAGGGCACAAAACACACTTAACAAGCTTAACCTTACTTTATGTCATTTTCCTTCTCACTAATTATAGTCTCTTTGTCTTAAACTTAGTGGTACACATGTGCCCAACATTTTTGACTAATTATCAAGTATTAGCTGCCTCCCCCATGGTGGGATAACGCCACAATTCCACCCTTAGACTTAAGTCAAAAGCTTGAACACTTTATGGTTTACACTAGGACATTTAGGTACTTAATCCCTTTAGTGTTTCCTTTGTCCAAACTTGTCTTTCATGAGCAATTTGGTCCTCCAATAGCACTTTCATACCATTCATATCCTTCCCATAACTCTCCAAGTCTCTTTCTTGAGAGTTTTGCAATTGAGTACTCCAATTTCTGAAACCTTACAAAAAAGTCCAAAGGTTGTTTGACAAACAAGCAATCCTTAAGGCTTTTCTTGGGGGTTAAGATACCAACTTGGAATACTTTTAAGGAGGTGTTGATCATGCCTTTTACACCCCACACTTCAATCACTATGGTGAGAATTACACAATATAATGGTTTTTAGCCACTATGACACACTTATAATTCTCCCATTTTGTGAGGTCATAACAGGCTTTCTTTCCCAAAACTTGAGGGTACTTACACAAGAGTAGCACTAGGTAGGTGGTGATGAGAATTCAGGAAGAAATGAAGATGAAAGTAACTTCAGAAGAACACTATCTTGGATGCATCAACATACTTTCGGTTCCGGCTTGTTGGTGTTGTATTGAATTTCTTGCTTATGTCTCATCCTCCATGTACTCTTGATTTGTGTCTAGGGTGTTCGAAAGAGATAGGAGAGTAGGGAATAGCTAGGAAATGGTTAGGCATGTGCAAAGAAGTTGCCTTTAGGAGGCTTGAATGTTGGCAGTGGCCAAATGACTTGAATAAGTCGTTTACAACTTCTTTATTTGTTTTGGCCTTTCTTTTGGTCCTTTTTCTTCTCATTATTTTTGGTGTTCTTTGGCAAGTATTAAGGCTAATTCTTGGGTAGTAAATGGTGTAAGAATTTGCGAGGAAATAGCTTGGAAATTGCCTTGAAAGACTTAGTAACCAATGTTGACCGAATGGCTTTGTAACCAAGTTATTTAGTTGGTTTTTCTTCCTTTCTGTTCTATTTCTTTTATTTTTGCCTTTAGTAGGTCTTGTGCTTGAATTAATTCCCTTATATGGCTGCCATGAAATAGCCAAGAATCTACCATAAATTGGTCTTTAGATACCAAAATCAACTGGTGGCCGAGAAGACCAACCAAGCTGTCATTCTAGTCTTTTGACTAGTTTATTTCCTTTTCTTGATTTGGAATTTCTTTTGATTCATGGAAGGTACTTAGACAAGTTGAATGGGATTAGGAAGTTGTAAAGAAATGGCCAAGAAGCTACCTTGAATATCCATTGAAGACTATGCAAACAAGCTTGTTCGAATATGTAGCCGCCATGACCATTGAATTTGGACTTTTGGCCTAACCATCCTCCAAGTAGCTTAAGCCATTTTGGAATTTTTTTCAACCTGGTTAGCGTCTCAAGTGGTGCATATTGAGCACCCAGTTTGACACTTCATTTGGTAAATTAGGCCTTTAAATTTTGTTCTAAACACAAGTGCACTTAAGAGTGCATTTAAGAGCATTTTAATGTTTCTTGAAGTGTCTTCATGTTGCCTTTGTCACACCCCACACAGGCCCCAGCCCATGCACACTCAGTGCCACTCACCAACAACTATCCAGAAAGCTATCAAACAAATTAAATTGTAAGTGTTAATGACCACAATTAATTCAGCCAACTCTCAGTAATGGGCTTTAAGTCTTATTTTCTTAAGTTATGAGCCTGGGAGGTGTCACAAGAGGCTTATAAGAAGTTCTATTTAGTTTCTTGCAGCACAAGGCAGGGCCCAACCACTAACTTGCTTCACAAGTAAGGCTATAAAAGGTAACTTGCAATACAAGCAAGGCGTACACTTAATCCCATAAGTGTCTAGGATGTGGGTGTTCATCAAGTGTATTACTTTAATGCATGGCAACCAAGAAGCCCATAGTTTAATAAGGTTTGAAAAATCAAGTTTTAAATGCATGTGAGCTTTCGGCCAAGAATATTTCACAAGGGTTTAAAGCACAAGCATATTATCCATCATAAGAACATATCATTACTTGGCTTAAAAGCGTCCAACACATACACATCCAAACCGACATCCTCTAAGCATAATTTGGTGTACAAAAGTACACAAGAAACAACAAAACCTAAGTGAACCTAAGACTACATACATGTACATAAAAGTAGTCTAGGGAGTACACCTAACTTGCCCACGTGCCAAGATTCACCCCCATTGTTGAAACTCACCAAATTATGTCTTGCAACCCAAGAAACTTTACGCTTCAAAGAGTACCCTAAGTGTGCCATAGAGAAGCACACACTACAGCACTAGTCTGATTGCCATGTTCATTTTCATGAATGTGAAAACCACTGCCAAAGCTATTGTCCACACATCCATTTCAGCCCACCTAAGAGTATCCCAGACTAACCAAGCCTGCAATACTTGGAACATTAGTTTCAGCCGAGACACTATGTATAAGACTTGCACATGTAAAGAATCATAACCGAGCCAAGAACACATTGGCACATGCCTTGAGTACAAAGGTGTAGTTATCACACACAATCAACACAAGCACTAATCACTCAAGCTCAATATCTTTTCCTGAAACACAAATGTATGGGCAATTAGTATAATTACTCAGTAGGATTCATGTACAAACCAACCCATAAAGAGCCTATTTAGTTAAGTCCATGACTTAACCTCCATTAGCTACTTGTATCCTGCAAACAAAGACATGAAGACACAAAAATACAAGGAACAATATATACATCCCATACTAACCCGAGGCAATATATATAATCATAATACTAATTACAAGGGGTCAGCACATGCAAACAATCAACTAAGCACACAAAACACACACACACACACCACAATGTAGCTCTCGGCTGTATTTACTAGCGTGTGCCCATGTGCCTTCTTGCACACTAAACTTCATTCTTTCAATCCTTCTTCCACTAGAGCTCCAAAATCCTTAGTAAGTTGGCCTCTCTCACTAAGATTTCTTCACATGCCATTACTTGACTAGCCAGCCAATAAATCATCAACCCCAAAAGTTCATTACCACACCCATCAAGCAACTAAGATCATATAGTGTATCTTGACTATTACTTAGATGCTCAAACTACTTGCTCATGGAGATTTACCAAGAAATTCAAGTAGTCATGAATCCTACCTCAAAATTGAGCTTGAGCAACCCTCGGCCGAACATTGCTACTTCAATTCCAAGCTTGACCACAGAAGCAGAAGGTTACCTAGCACCAAATCCCTTGAAATCAAGCTTGATTAGTGTGAAATAGTGTGAAATCGGCAGCAACACTCCCAAGTCTCTCAAGAACACACTAAACTTGGTTAAACCGAGACTAAGAATGGCAATGATTGCTAAGTCTTAAGTGGAAGCATACAAAAAATGGTCTACTGCTCACTCTTGGCCTCACAAACTTTGCATGGTGCTATTAAACCGTGATGACCTCATAGTCTCACTTAAGTCACTCAGATAGAAGTTCATAAAGGCCTCTGAAGTTTGTTTCTCGCCATAAGGCTCATGGTCATCTTTTCATGTGGATTTAGAACCCGAAAGTTCTCGGATTAGCACACATATATTTTTTTCCTTGTGCAATTAAGTCCCAAGACTTCTGAATTTTGCACTTTCATCACTATTCACCTTTTCATTCAAGTCCCTCAGGTTTTCCCTTTGTATTTCTTGCACTCTTGGCCTAGGCCAAGAATTGAGGGGGGTCCTTATAGCCTTAGTGTTTTCCGCCTCTTAGTCATCCACCTTGTAGCCCACATTGCCATTTGAATGATAGAAATCAATCCCATAGAATTCCCTTTAATTTCATAGGCTTCAAAACCACCACAAGCACACACTTGCACATAATGGTACACATTGGTGAACTTAAGAGTGTTTTAGTGCACTTTAGGGTGTCTTTGCCACTCTCCATGATGTCACCACATTTTTATAGGTTTATGGTTACCCACATTGGTATTTGCATCACAATCACTATACTCTTTCGTTGCCTTTTAGTGCTATTGGGCCTCAGCCCTTCTAAGTACACATAGAAGCACATTGGGGTGTGCCCAAGGATCAATTTTTTGTGTCTTAGTGCATGTTACTTGGCTTATTGGTTTCTCAACCAATATTTGTTGGGTTTCGGGAGCCAAACAAGCACAGCGGAATTTAACCGAAATGCTCCAGAATCCAAGTGAAACGGGATAAACTGGGTGTTCAAAAATTTTCATACCTAATTTTTGATTGAGATCTCTCACCCAATTGTAGAGTCGAATCACAAAACCTGAACAGTTGATGTGTTCAAGCTCTCTATGGTATCCATATTAGACTCTCGGGATCACCACCCTTCCACCATGTCCCGGTAGATGCATTTCTCTTGCGCTCACAGTGCTAGCATGCATCCTCCAAGGAATTACAAGAGAAGAGTGCGGCTGTCCTTTTGGGAAGGTAGGGCAAGAAGCTCTGAATTCCTCAAAAAAGGTTGTATTTATAGTGAGACTCAACTTCTAGGGTTAATGGGTTTCAAAGCCCTAATCCAATTAGGCTTTAATTTCGGGCTTAATAACGGCTCAACTCTTGGCCCCATTATTAATACGAAATTATTGTGAAACCATGACCCAAATAATTAGCCCATGCACTCTAATGATCCAAATAGCTTTATAAGTGTGACCCAATAGGCTCTTACCACGTTGGCAATGATCATAAATCACATTTATGATCATAACCAATGGGATGTGTCTTGCAACACATCATTACTACCCAAGTGACAAGATTGTCGATGATTCGACTAAACCTTTATGATCATTACCGATATATGCCATTGTCCCTTTGTCCAAGATATGAAGACTAAGCACGAAACATGGAATATGTCACTCTCGTATACCCCAATCTTTGGTTTCTTCATTACCGAGTACACCAACTTAAACTGATGACATTGATATCGTATATCAACTCATCCGAGCATGGCCATGCATTTTCTAAGCCTCACTATATCAAGGGGCCCAAAGATATACTCCCATTACATAGGAGGGACAAATCCCATCTTGATCATACAAATCCCCTTGCATGATATGTGACATACCCAATGACCTCCTTTAAGTTCACTCAATTACAAGCAACAAAGGAAAGTATCAAAGTATGTGACTCACTTGTAGGGAACCTTGATGATCTTAGGTTGAAGGACTACATATACCATGATCACTATAAGAATCACTTATGACACTCATATAACGATCCATGCAGTGTTCTCATGGTCGGTCGGTCCAGTACACAAGTTCTCCAACTTGTACCCATATGTACACTACATATCTCATATTAGTCTCCACATATGCTAGTTGTTATGTATTATTGCAATGCACTCCACAATAATACAATCATCTCATGATTGGCTTTTGGGCACAACATTAACAATCTTCCATTTGCACTAAAAGCCAATCATCCATGTATCTAATACCGATGGACCTAGAATGGCTATCATGCTTCTGCTGCGTAACGGGCTTTGTCAGTGGATCAGCAATGTTGCTATCCATCGAAGTTCTGCATATCCTTACATTACCCCTCTTGATGATCTCCCTGATGAGATGATAGCATCGGAGTATGCGTTTGGATCGCTGGTGAGATCGAGGTTCCTTAGCCTGTGCAATTGCTTCACTATTGTCACAATAGAGCTCCATCGGGTCGGCAATGCTTGGAACCACTCCAAGTTCAGTGATGAACTTCTTGATCCAAACAGCCTCATTCGCAGCATCAGAGGCGGCAATGTACTCAGATTTTGTTGTAGAGTTAGCTACTGTCTCTTGCTTTGAACTCTTCCAGCTCATAGCACCACTGCCAATACAAAACACATAACCAAATTGCGATCTAAAATCATCCTTATTGGATTGGAAGCTTGCATCGGTGTAACCCCTTACAAAGACCAAGAATGCATCCTTAGTCCTTCGTAAGTACTTAAGGATGTTCTTAACAGCTGTCCAGTGACTCTCACCGGGGTTCGATTGGTTCCTACTCGTCATGCTTAAGGCATTTAAGACATCGGGATGAGTACATATCATGGCATACATGATAGATCCAATTGCTGAGGCATATGGAATCTTACTCATGCGCTCTCTCTCCTCGGGTGTACTCTGACACTGAGATCTAGAAAGAGTTATACCATGTGACATGGGCAAGAATCCTTTCTTGGAATCTTGCATGCTAAACCACTTTAGCACCTTGTCAATGTATATACTTTGACTTAGGTCAAGAAGCTTTCTAGATCTATCTCTATAGATCCTAATGCCTAACACATAGGCTGCTTCACCCAAGTCCTTCGTAGAGAAACAATTCTTTTGCCAAGTCTTCACAAACCGCAGCTCAGGAATGTCATTCCCGATGAGTAGTATGTCATCTCAATAAACACCAAGAAGACAATATCACTCCTACTAACCTTCTTGTAGACACAAGGTTCATCTTCATTTTTTATAAAATCAAACTCTTTAATTGCTTCAACAAAATGACCATTCCAACTTTGAGAAGCTTGCTTCAATCCATAAATAGAGCTTTGCAACTTGCACACTTTATTGGCATTTTCAGGAGTTACAAAACCCTCAGATTGTGTCATGTACACATCCTCAAGTAACTTTCCATTTAGGAATGCAGCTTTGACATCCATTTTCCATATCTTATAATCATAGTGTGCAGCAATAGTGAACAAAATTTGGATGGATTTAAGCATAGCAATTGGTGAAAAAGTTTCATCATAGTCAATACCATGAATTTGCTGAAAACCTTTTACAACCAGTCATCCTTTAAAGGTAATCACATTACCATCCATGTTAGTTTTCTTCTTCAAAACCCATTTGCACTCTATGGGTTTCAACCCTTCAAGTGGTTCAACCAAAGTCTATACTTGGTTTTCATACATGGATTCCATCTCGGATTTCATGGCCACTAGCGACTTCTCAGAGTCAGGCCCCAACATAGCTTGTTGGTAGGTTGTGGGCTCATCCTGTTCCATGAGCATAACATCGCCAGTGTGAGTCACGAGAAATACATATCTTTCGGGTTAACGCTGAATCCTACCAGACCTACGTGGGCTCTGTGCTACAGGAACAGACTCTTGAACCACAACATCTCATGGTGTCTGTTCAGGTTCCATTTCAGGTTTGATGTCTCCTTGTTGTTCTTGAATTTCTTCAAGTTCTACTTTCCTCTCGTTAGTTCCTTTAGAGATAAACTCTTTATCTAAAAAGATACCAGTTCAAGCAACAAACATTTTTTGCTCAGAAGGATTGTAGAAATAGTAACCCTTTGTTTATTTGGGATACCCAACAAAAAGGCATTTTTGAGATTTGGGCCCTAGTTTACAGAGGATTGACGTTTCACATAAGCGTCACAGCCCCAAATCTTCATAAAAGACAAATTGGGATGCCTCCCACTCCATATCCCATATGGTGTCTTTTGAACTGATTTAGATAAAACTCGGTTTAGTGTAAAAGCAGCAGTCTCTAGAGCATGCCCCCAAAAGGAGTTTGGAAGGTCAGCTTGGCTCATCATGCAGTGAACCATGTCTAGCAGAGTTTGATTTCTCTAGTCAGATAAACCATTCCATTGAGGTGTACCTGGTCGAGTGAGTTGTGATACTATACCACACTCCTTCAGATAGTCAAGAAATTCTTGATCCATGTACTCTCTACCTCGATCTGATCGAAGCACTTTGATACTCTTCCTGAGCTGATTCTCTACTTCATTCTTGAATTCTTTGAACTTTTCAAAGGATTCTGACTTGTGTCTCATGAGATACACATAGCCATATCTGCTTAAGTCATCAGTAAAGGTAATGAAGTATTGGAAACCTCACATAGGGCCACATAAATCACTATGTATGAGTCCTAGTAAGTCATTAGCCCTTTTACTTTGCCCTGTGAATGGGGCTTTGGTCATCTTGCCCAACAAACATGACTCACATGTCTCGTATGATTCAAAATCAAATGAGTCCAAGAGTCCATCCTTATAGAGCTTGGATATGCGGGTCTCATATATATGGCCCAAGCAATAGTGCCAGAGATAGGTAAGGTTTGAATCATTTAATCTGACCTTCTTGGTGTTCACATTATAGATTGGATCTTCAAGGTCTAGAACATACAACCCATTGCTAAGTTGAGCACTACCATAAAAGATTTCATTCAAATAAATGGAACAACATTTGTCCTTTGTTATAAATGAAAAACCTTTCTTGTCCAAACAAGAAACATAAATCAATTTTCTACTAATAGTAGGAACAAAGTAGCAGTTGTCTAATTCTAAAACTAATCCACTAGGTAAAGTGAGAACATAAGTCCCTAAGTCTAAGGTAGCAACCCTTGCTCCATTTCCAACACGTAGGTCCACTTCACCTCGGGCCAATCTTCTACTTCTACTTAGATCCTGCACATTTGCACAAATGTGAGATCCACATCCAGTATCGAATACCCAAGATGAGGAAGTAGAAAAGTTAGCCTCTATAACAAAAATACCTAAAGTGGAAGTCTTACTTACCTTTTCCTTGGCAAGTTCTTTAAGATAGAGCTTGCAGTTGTATTTCTGGTGTCCAGGTTGCTTACAATGGAAGCACTCCTGTTAGGTTCATTTCCTAATACTTGGCCCAGGCCAAGGAAATAAAGAGAAACACTATGGAGGACTTGTGAGGGCAAGGCATAGTGGTGTATGTGCTAAATTGAGGACTTTCGGGTTCTAAATGCACAAAGAAAATGGCCATGGGAAGATTGCAAGAAAGTAAAGTGGGAGGACTAAAATGCACACTTAAATTAGTGGTACTGATGAAAACTACAAACCATGAATGGGAGCTTTCGGCCATGCAAAGTTGTGAGGGGACTAGTGGGATAATAGGGCAGTTTCTGGTAAATTTCAATGATGACTAGTCAAATCATGTTCCCCACTAAGGAATTAAGGCATCATTGCCTTGGTTTGCCTAATTAGTGCTGATGGCCTGGGGCCTCATCGTTTTGAGTCATGATGACTGTTGAGGAGACATCTAGGAGGAAGAACGCCTGGAAGGTGGATCGCCCCAAGGAGGCCTCATCGTTTTGAGTCATGATGACTGTTGAGGAGACTTCTAGGAGGAAGAACGCCTGGAAGGTGGATCACCCCAAGGAGAGTACCTGAAAAGCTGGTAAACAGGGTTAGGTGGCCCCCGGAGTGTTTTTCCGGGGGGGGAGCCTCCGACGCCCAAGTCAGTGGTGGCCGGAAAAAGGAGAAAGTCACTAGCTCAAAGAGAAAGGCAGAAAAGTCTCGCCTGGTAATTTCTCAGAGTGTGGGAGCTGTATCTCCGGCCTACCAACCTCTTGTCAAGTATTTATTTCCTGTATATATAGGAATACCTAGCCCGTTCAGATCATGACATGTGTGCGGTCGGATGCTCCTGAACTTCTGTGCGTAGGGGACAGATAGTTGGTAACTAGATGGCCTCGAGCCTTGTGCTGAGACGGGCCATGATGTGATTCTGATGGCGTCTGCGCGTCAGGGCGGCTTTTTACGTCTGTGGTGGGACGTGTCAAAGGCTTCCTTAAATGCTTCCATAAATGCTCCTGCCGTACTCCCGAGGTCCCTGGGCGAGGTCGTCCTCTAGTTCGGACAGAGCCTCTTCGGGAAGCATACCCTCAGTTCGGGGGTTCCCAGTTCCAGGGGGTTCCGCCTTCGGGGATATCATGTTCGGGCAGCAATGTCTGGTGCCACTTTTCCGAAGGCGCGCTGTTCACAACCTTGGGGGGTGAATAGAGTCCTCAAGTTTTACTGGCGTGCCGAGGCTCGGAGCTCTCCGGCTATTTCCCGAGGTGCATGATTCCACCTGTTCCCGGGAAGCGCCAGTTCTTCTGGCCATTGTTGTGGCAGGGTGTTCGGCCAGATTGAGGCGATAGCCTTTGGCTATCACATGCCCCCCTCTGGAAAGCCGAAGTGAAGACTTCGGTTTGCATCTCTTTCCGAGGTTGTTGTTGGGAGTCTTGTTGGGAAGAATAACCTGTTCCGAGGTCGCACCTTTTGCCCGAGGGTCTGGTGTCACGCCCCGTACTGCCCCTGGCCCATCTGGGCCCAATTATCAAAGCTTGCAGCGGAAGTTATTCACATTTGAGGGGCTTTATTTAATACTACGAGCACCTACGGCGTGAGAGTCCAGGATCTAATCTGGTTCTAGCTTGATTGATTATTTACCTGCAATATGTTTCAGGGTGCTCTTTAAGGTCAAGCTAGCACCTATGTGGAATTTTAGTGTTCCAATTATGAGCTTTCTCAACTTAACAGATTTTCATGCACATAATGCCCTTAGATGCCATCTTATCAAATCAGCAACCAACTCCCTAAAAATCTAGGTTCACTGGAGATCCTTCCTTAGGTACACATATTCAGCCAATCAATCTTGCAATTCAAGCAAAGCAATCACTTAGTCCAGTAAGTGCATAGAATGTGTGCCATCAAGTGTACTAGTCCAATGCATGGCAACAAAGAAGCCCATCTTATTTTCAAGTTTGAAAACATATTTGCATGTCCATGAGCATCAGCCAAGTCTAGTACACATAACATGAATATCCATCATGGCATTATTCATCATAGTCATCCATCCAAGGCAAAGTTCATCATCATAAGTCAACCAGAACTATGCCTATCCATAGCACAGCAAACAAGCATCACCTACTTGGAAAACATACCAAGGAATGCTTTATGTCTAAGTTTATCTGGGTTCAAGTTTTACAGACCAAGTTTTCATGTCTACTTAATCTGTAACTCAAATAGACATGGAATACAATCCACCTTATAGACCTTGTTCCCACAACTTCTAGACTCCATATCCTGCACAGGTAAGTCCACAACATTAGCTTGTTCGACAAGCAATCTATACCACACAAGTCACTTTGAGCATATGATTTTACTGAGTATCACTATACACATACCCAACCTTTTAGTGTATCGTAACGAGTACTCTGGTACTCCTCGCTTGATCTATCAAGCCATCCATTTCCTGAAAAATGTTTAGCAGGGCGGGTGAGTTATAAAACTCAATAAGAATCCCGGCGTGAGGTAGGTATCTCATGACTTTCATAGTCATATCCGGCTTTTAAAGCCAAAGTGTGCCAAGAACGTAATGGCATTTTCCATATTCCTGCAAAGGAAAACACTAAAACAAGAAAACACACAGTATGGCATGATAGCAATAATAATAATAATAATCAGGGTCAGCATGCACAAACAATTTCAGAGAAGCACACAACTCAACGCACACACCACTGTTCCTCGTAACCTGTGGGCATCGCAAGCATTCGCATTTGCATAACCATTTCCGGTCGACCATTTTTTTTTTTTATCTTATCTGAGCTCATTATCTTGGGACCGAGTTGGCCAAACTCGATACGAAGACCCAAATGCTTGCTATTCTACTCATGAGTATACCATCGTTGCCGAAGCAACACCACCTCGCCCAGTACGCACTTATGTGCCCAATTATCCATAGTTGCCGAAGCAACGATCCTCGTCCAATACGCACTTATGTGCCCAATTATTAAACTAAGAAAGTACATGAGACCTCACAAAAGTAACAACCACGTAGCCCTGACATGCACACCTATGGTCACTTGGTGCTTTGACCATCACATAGGGGCACTAATACTCACACTGAAAGGACATGGAAAATATACCATGGAGAGTGAGTATTGGGATTCTTACCACCATTTATATAACCTTTTTGCTCATTGTCTTTGCCTTGCTTTGCTTTGTTTGTTGTTGTAACTTTGCCCTTGCCTTAATGGACCTATAAAGCCCAATACACTAGCAAGTTAATTTCTTACTTTTCATGAACCATGAGAACCATAATTTACCAAGGACTCTTGGTTTAACTTACTCAACCTTACTTAAAGAGGAAAGGCCCCATAATTACCCTTCTTGGTTAAAGTCCAATTCCAATTGTAGCCAATGTTGGCATTATAGCCAAGATGGCCAATGTAGCCATTGCTGCCAATTTAGCCCAAGTTTGCCTATGTAGCCCATGTAGTGAATTGTAGCCCATTTTCATCTTGCTGTGAATTGAGGCCCAACTTGGCCTTTTCTGAAAGTTTAGGCCCAATTGGCCTTTTCTGGAAGTTTAGGCCCAATTGGCCTTTTCTGGAATCTTGGCCCAACTTGGGCTTTCCAGGAACTCAGGCCCACTTGGCCTTCTATGGAACCCAGGCCCACTTGGCCTGTTCTGGAACTCAGGCCCAACTGGCCTTTTATTAACTCAGGCCCACTTGGCCTTTTAATTTCTCTCAGGCCCGCTTGGCCTTTTAATTCCTCAGGCCCACTTGGCCTTTTATCTTCTCAGGCCCACTTGGCCTTTTAATTCTCTTCTGGACTTGGGCCTATATTAACCTTTTCAGGATTTAGCCCAATTCAGCCTTTAGGCCCAATATACATCTTCAGGACTTGGGCATATATTAACCTTTTCAGGATTTAGCCCAAGTGTTGAGTCAAAGTAGCCCACTTGCCAATAATGCCATTATGGTCCATTTGGCCAATATTACTCAAAACTCTGGGTTTTCCACTCAAGCACCTCAAGAACAATTGTTGACAGAATTGTCCTTGAATTCTTCTTTGCCACTTTAGTCCCAAATTTTCCTTGTGAACACTTTTGCCACCAAATTACTTGGTTAACACACATCCGCCAAAAATTGGCACCATGGCCGAATGCATGCTTCATTTCTTCTTTGTGATTTTTGCTTGTACAAGTCATCTAGGACTTAAAAATATGCCAAGAACACTTGGCTCCACATGGCTAACATGCCAAGAGATTAAAATCAACATATGGCCGAATCTTTCAAGCTTGATTTTTTTGCTCATAAAACTTCTACACATGGCTAACATGCCAAGATATTAAAATCAACATATGGCCGAATCTTTCAAGCTTGATTTTTGCTCATAAATCTTCTCTTTTTGCATCCAACTTTTGGCCATCAACATGCACACTCACAAGAACATCTTCACTACCAAGAACACTTGGCTTCAAGCTTGCATGCCAAAAATACCCATTTGGCCGAATATACTCCTTGCTTTTCTTTGCATCTTTTGTTTGTTTCTTTGCTTGGAAAGGCTATACAAGCCTCAAGGCACCAAGAACACTTGGTTTCAAGCCTCAAAATACCATGGACATTCATGGCCGAAACTTCATCCTTGCTTTTCTTGGAGTTCTCCTCCATTTCCTTGCTTTTGATGGCTTAAAAGTGCCATGCATGCCTTGAACTCTCAAGTTGAGTCCAAGAGCACTATGATTCCTCCATGGCCGAATCTTCAAGAGTTTTTCCTTGCAAAAATCCAGCAAATACAAAGCATTAAAAAGTAATATCTAGCTCAAAAGACAAGAAATTAACAATGAAAACATGATTCACTTACAACCTTGTTTATGGCCGAATCTTGAGCTTGTTCTTCCTTGATGTTTTCCTTGTTTTTCTTGCTCCTCATGGCTTAGAAATGCCATGCATGTTCATGAGCTCATGTGTGAAGCTCAAGAACAATAAGTTCCTCCATGGCCGAATCTTCAAGAGCTTGTTTCTTGATGTTCTTCTTCACTTCCTTGCTTCTCATGGCTTAAAAATGCCAAGCATGCTCATGAGCTCTTGAGATGAGCTCAAGAACACTATTTTCTCATCATGGCCGAATGTTCACAAGCATTTTTCCATGGGTTTTTCTTGACATCTCTCTTTGATTTTGGTCTAGATGTGTTTAGGAGGTTGAAAGCTTCATGAAAATGTGTTTGCATGTGGGAAAAGCTTGGATTTTGGTCATGGCCGAATTTGTTGAGGGAGGAAGAAGATGATGAACTTGGAAGAACACCATGGCTGGTTTTAGAGAGAAGGGAGAGCAAATGAGAGCACTTGGTGCTAGAGAGAGAGAGAATTGAGTGTTTGAATGGTAAAACAAGAGCATGGCCGAATTTAGTGCTTCCAATTAGAAGAAATGCAAGCCAAATGCATGTGAAATGCATATTTGGAAGCAATGGCCGGCCATTCAAATTTCAAAGTTGTGGGAGAATGGTCAAATGGCAATTAAAATAAGCAATAGACAAATGTGAGTGGGGGGAATAGTTTAATGGGATATCTTGGAGCCATTAAACAATAATAGACAAAGGATAATGGAGTTTGTAGTGGAGGAATTAATTTAATGGGTAATAAACAAATATGAGTGGAGCAAATAAACAATGATAGTGGAGCATAAGTGGGAGACAAGCATGTGATGGGCAAATAATTAATATGTGAGTGGGAGACATGGGTGGCCAAACAATAATAGTTTAATGGGAAGTGGGAGACAAGAATAGTGGAGGAATAAAATAAATGATGAGTGGAATGTGTAGTAGGCCAAATTACTTACTTGGTCCTCCATCTTTCTCCAACTTTGCAATTGAGTCCTCCTACCCAACTTTTCTTTGTGCAATTGAGTCCCTCAATTTCAATTTCCACCAATATCATCATCACAACTCTTGGCCTAAGCCAAGCATAATCCTTGGAGTGTCCAACACTCATTAATGCCCATTCCTTAAAGAATTCCAAGGTCTCCACAATTTAATTGCCAAGTTTCCAAATTTGGAAACTTTTTTTGTCTTTACTCCACTTAACCCGGGACTTAGTCATTTAGTCCTTTCCGGGTATGACATCTGGGCTGTTCGGCCTTGGCCTATTCTTTGGTGTCTCCGAGGCAAAGCCTGTACCGAAGATACACCTCTTGCCCAAAAGTCATGGGCTGTTCAGCCATAGCCTATTTCTTGGTGTCCTCGAGGTGGCCTGCTTTTTATTTTTGCAGGTCTGATGGCCAAGCGTGTCAGACTGAGCGGCGCGTCTCCACTTTTCAGGGATGTCAAACGACGTGTCCCACTCAGGAGGTGTGTCCCGGTTTTCCAGTGACGTTTGGGGAGGCTTGTCCCCTATTTCTGCGCAGCGGTTGACACGCGGCT
This sequence comes from Aquilaria yunnanensis, assembly GCA_039654915.1. Taxonomy (NCBI): domain Eukaryota; kingdom Viridiplantae; phylum Streptophyta; class Magnoliopsida; order Malvales; family Thymelaeaceae; genus Aquilaria; species Aquilaria yunnanensis. The sequence goes on along the minus strand of CM077594.1, from coordinate 38,812,321 downwards.
TCTTGCCATTGGAAGAGAGACGCGTCATTTACAGAGGGCGCGCCTTTTCGGGTGCAGTGGGCAGTTACGGCGACGGTTCGCCTCCAATGGGTACTTATGATCTCTTTTCGGCTACCCACCTTTGGCCTATAAATAGCCCATTCCATCATAAGTCCCACTTACTGTTTTTCTACTCTCTCTCTCCTTTGCCCTCTGTTCGTGCGTTTTATCTTGCCTTCTGTGGCGGAGCTTCTTTAATCAGAGCTTTTCCTACCAACTTTCACGACGGCGTCCTTAGGCAAATCTTTTGGTGGGTTTTGATTTCCAGAGTACTCTGATTCCTCTGTTTTTCTGAGTTTTTCTGGAAAACTGTTGTTGTTTTTGTTCCAAACTCGTCTTCTGAGTTTTTTCTGGAAACTATTTTCTTTTCCATCTCAAACTCTTTTTCATGTCTACGATGCTTGTTCCCGAGAGCTGGAAACCTCTTCTGGCCCATCCTTGCTGTACCACCCCCGAAAAACTAGAGAGGTGGAAGAAAAAATTCATTCTTCCCTCTTACGCTGTGACCAGGCTGCCTCGTTCTAGCCATTTTGCTTTTTCAAACCGTGGCGACGAGGTTACCGTCTTCCGAGCCCAACTAAAGGCCGGACTTCGGTATCCTCCCCCGAAGGTGGTTTGCGAGTTCTGCCAACTCCATGGCATTGCTGTGAACCAGCTTCCCCCGAACGCGTACTGCTATTTTAACGCCTACCTCTGCATGTGTGGCGTGTTCCGGATAGAGCCCCACTTCATCATTTTCATGCAGTACTATAAGCTCTATGTGGTCCCGAAGGGTGGCTTCTATTTCCTGCTACCTCGGGGATCCGGGAGCAAAAAATTCACTTTCACCTTCGACACGAAGGATAGCTGGCGGGGGTGGCAGCCTAAGTTCTTTTTCCTGAAGGTGGATAAGAACTGGTCTGGTGTCCCGACCAGATGGGCTCAGGGAGTGCTGAACGCAGACGTCGTTGATCCGAGGATGCTGCTGACCCCACCGTTGGCTTCCGTGTTCGCCGATTTCAACGCCCGCATTCGGGCAGTCACTGACTGGGCTCCCGAGGTCTCTCCTCGTGCTCTTTACCCCTTTCCTATCAACTGGAGGTTGATGACCGAAGAAGTCCTTCGGGAGCTGAAAGTGGTTAAGGAGCACGTGACTGACCTCAATATGCCCGTTCCCGCCATCGCCGGGAAGGACTCCTGGCTGGTCAAGCTCCTTAAGGTGGAGACTTCTTTCGAAACTTTTGCCGAAAGTGAGTAATCTTCCACCCCTTTATGTTTTTTCCTCGGACTTATGCTGATATTTCTTCTCTTTTTCAGAGATGGGCGATGGGGCTGCCGCCTATTACAAGGCCCTCTTTTCTGGCCAACTGGAGAAGGGGGAGCAGACAAAGAAGGCGGCTTCCCGAAGAAGGAAGTTGACAGGGGCGGGGCCCTCGGCGAAGCGAGCTAGGAAGGCTGTCCAGCCTCCTCAGCCAGAGCTTTCGGAAGAAGAAGCTGGCGAAGAGGCTGGTCTTGTTGAAATTCCACCGGCCGAGGTCCCCGCTACTTCCGCCGAGGTGCCTCCTCTCGACCTCGAGGCCCCCAGAAACACTGTAGTGGTAGAAGTACCTACTGCCGAGGAGCGGTACCGGCAGAAGGGTAAGGGTCTTTCTTCCGAGGGGCCCGAGGATCCCGAGGACACTGTCTCCGAGGTTCCTCCAGGTATGCCTTCAGGCGAAGTTCAGCTCCTTTGCTTTTCGCAAATTTTTCTTCTACTCCTAACTTCCTTCTCACTTTCAGGGGAGCCTCTTACTGCTGGCTGGAGGGCCATTCATGAGAGGAAACGGGCCCTGCGCGATGCCACAATCCCTGAGGGGAAGATCCCCTTGGAGCCCTTTTGGACAATCACGGAGGATATGAATTTGTTCTCCGACGATTGTCCAAAAATGACAAAGGAGATTTGGAAGGGGATGACCACTGACGCCTCCTTCCGGGCCATTGCGGCGGCTCACCCGAGGGATAATACCCTCGCCGCAAAAGTCACCGAGCATGCTGCTCAGGTATAGTCTTTACACTCTTTTTCTTCCATTTTCTAAGTGTTTAGACTTGTACTAACCTGGACTTTTGCCTTGCCGTAGCTGCTGGAGTACGCTGGTTACCTCCGAGTTCGGGTGGCCAGAGAGGCTGCCTCCAAGGATGCGACTTCGCGGGAACTCAGTGAAGCGAAGGCTTCGCTTGCGAACCTGGTCGCCAGCAACCAGCAGCTGGCAGCGGATTGTTCTCAGCAAATCACCGCCGTTCGGGAGGAGTTCTCGAAGAAGAGAGAAGAACTTGAAAAGGACTCCTCCCGGAAGATTGCCGACCTCGGCGACCAAGTAAAGGGGTTGCTCACCGCCAACGGAGATCTTGTCAAGGACAAGGCTGTTTCTGACAGTCTTGCGGCGAGGTTGACGGATGAGAACAATGCTCTCCGGGCCGAGGTCGAGGCTCTGAAGAAGGAGTCCGAAGAGACGCTGGGGATAAGCGAGCTGGAGGAGGAGATTGCTGAGCTGAGGGACGAGCTCAACGACCTTGGCGTTCAAAAACATACTTCTGATCAAATGGCCAAGGTTGCCTTTCAGGACGGCTTCTGCCTTGTTCGGCACCAAGTCCTGCAGAGGTTCCCAGATTTGGACCTCTCTTTTCTGGAGGGCCTAAATATTCCTGAGGGACCTCGGTGGTAGTGGTCCAAGGTCGAGCATCTGAAGCTTCCTGCTCTTCGTCCGCCCGGCTCTCCCTAGTGTGCTTTAGGGCTCCTCTCATTTTTCTCCTTTGTGCTCCTTCTTTGGGCACTTCTTTTGTAACGCAGCATTTGCTTTTAATGAACAATCTTTTGGCTAAGTCCCTTCTTGCAAGTTTCTTCATTTCCACTGTCCCGAACACGTTTGCTCAAGAGACTTTCGGAAAACCTGCAACCAAAGAAACTTTTTACCTTCCTTTGTCCCGAGTGTGCTCGCTCAAGAGACTTTCTGGAAAGTTTGTAAAAATTTGGCTAAGTCTTTTGCAGGCTTTTTGTTCCTTTTTGCCCCGAACATGTTCGCTCAAGGGACTTCGGAAAACCTTCAGCCAAATTTTTCTGCCTTCCTATTGTCCCGAGCATATTTGCTCAAGGGACTTAGGAAAATTTTCACGAGTTTGCTCATTTCCCTTTTTCCCGAGCACGTTCGCTCAAGGGTGTTCGAAAATTACCTCTGTTTTTGTTCTGGCGTGTACTTTTGCGAGATTCTTGCTTTCCCTTTTTCCCGAGCATGTTCGCTCAAGGGTGTTCGGAAAATTTTCTCTACATTGATTATGCCGAGTACCTTTGCAAGATTCTTGTTTCCCATTTTTCCCGAGCATAGTGGCTCAAGAGACTTCGGGAAGTCATATCTGCTTTTTTCGTGGCGAGCACCTTCGCGGTATTCTGTCTTGGACAATTTGGTATACTTGAAAATATTTCTCAAGACCATTCTTCTCCAGACCATTCTGTACTTAGAATATTTCTTGTACAATATATCTCTTCCGCTCAACCTTAGGCATAGAATTTTTTCAAGGCGTCTGAATGCCAAGTGTTTTTCAATTCTACGCCTTCGGCGTCGCCAAGCTTGTACACACCTTTTCATACTTCGGCGAGAACCAGATAAGGTCCTTCCCAATTTGCGCGAAGTACTCCGTGAGATGGCCTTCGGGGTGCAAAGTCGGCCTTTCGGAGAACGAGGTCTCCTTTTTTGATTTCTTTTGGCCTGGCTTTTAAGTTGATAGCTGCGGCCACTCTTTGCTGGAAAGCTTTTCTTCTCAGCTCGGCTATTTCTCTGTGTTCGGCCACAAGGTCGAGCTTAGTTCTCAGACCGAGGTCGTTTCCGCCTTCATCAAATACTTGCACCCGTACTGAAGGCTGAACTATCTCTATTGGGATAATGGCCTCTGTTCCGAAGACGAGTGAGAAGGGAGTTTCCCCTGTGGCTCTTCGTGGCGTCGTTCGGTAGCTCCACAATACACTTTGGAGTTCTCCTGGCCATTTCCCCTTGGCTTCCCCAAGTCTCTTTCTCAGGCCATCTTTTATGGTCCTGTTTGATACCTCCACCTACCCATTGCTTTGGGGGTGAGCTACTGGGGCAAAGTGCATCTTTATTCCGAGGTCGCTGATGAATTCCTGGAATCCTTTGTCTATGAACTGGGACCCATTATCAGCTACTAGTACCCTCGGTATGCCAAATCTGCATACGATGTTCTTCCATACGAACTTCTGCACTTCTTTTTCCGAGATAGTTGCTAGTGGTTCTGCCTCTACCCACTTTGAGAAATAGTCCACCGCTACCACGCAGAATTTCACGCCTCCGGGCGCTGTGGGGAGTGGCCCAATAAGGTCTATACCCCAAACTGCGAAGGGCCAAGGATAGTCTGCCGACGTTACCATTTCCGAGTGTATCCTCTGGATTTTTGCATGTCTCTGGCAACTACCGCACTTCTGGACGAACTGCCTTGCGTCCTTTCTCAGGGTAGGCCAGAAGTATCCTTGGCGGAGTATCACTGCTGCGAGGGCATCAGTTCCAATGTGCGAGCCGCACATGCCTTCGTGAACTTCTTCGAGGACCATCTCAGTATCCTCTTTGCCCACACATCTCTGCAGCGGATTTGCATATCCTTGCCGATATAACTCTTCACCAATCAGGAAGAATCTTCCGGCGCATCTTCGCAGTCTTGCAGCATTGCCGGCGTCTTCGGGAAGCTCATTCTCTGCGAGGTATCTCTTTATGGGGTCCTTCCACCCTGTTCCCGAGGTCGTTACGCTTAGCACGGAGATACTTGGATGGTCTAGCACCTCGGTGTATGTTCTGGACTTCGCTAAGCAATCTGCCTCAGTGTTATTCCACCGGGGTACATTTTCGATCCGCACGGCGTCAAACTCTTGGATGAGTTTTGTTACCAGCTCGTGGTATTTTGCCAAGATTGGGTCCTTCGCCCCATAATCTCCTGCCGTCTGCCGAACTACCAGCTGGGAATCGCTGTGAGCCCTTAAGTTTCTCACGCCAATCTTTCTGGCCAAGCGTAATCCCGCTATGAGGGCTTCATATTCAGCCACATTATTGGTGACGTTGAAGCTGAACTTGATAGCCTTCATCACCTCTAGGCCTTCGAGTCCTCTGATAACTATTCCAGCACCCTGGTGTTCGGACCCCGAGGCTCCGTCAACATGCAAGGTCCATTCTGGCTCACCTTCTTTTGGATCTGAGTGGTTCTCCTCAGTGGTGGGTATTTCGGCGATAAAATCTGCCAATGCCTGGGCTTTTATGGCCTTCCGAGGCTCATACGTGATTTCGTGTTCGCCAAGCTCTATGCACCACTTGGAGAGCCTTCCCGAATGATCAACTCTCTTCATCACATCCCGTAGTGGTAGACTACTTCGGACGATGATGGGGTGAGCCTGGAAATATGGTCGCAGTCTTCTTCCTGCAAGCACCAAGGCATATATAGCTTTTTGAAGCAAAGGGTACCTGACTTCGGCGCCATGCAGGGACTTGCTGACATAGTAGACCGGCCATTGTTTCGGCCCTTCTTCTTTCACCAGGACCGAGCTCACGGCCTTTTCTGTGACGGCGAGGTATAGTACGAGGGGTTCTCCCTCCCGAGGTTGTCGCAGAGTCGGCAAGCTGGCCAGGTAGACTTTGAGTTCTTCCCAGGCCTTTTGGCAATCTTGATCCCAAGGATGATTGTTTCTTCCGAGGTCGCCTTCCATCTTTGCTGCCTTTGTGAGGACTTTGAAGAAAGGTCTACACCTATCTCCGTACCTGGAAATAAACCTGCTCAGAGAGGTTATTCTTCCGGTTAGTCTCTGCACGTCTTTGACTGTGGCAGGAGTTCGGAACTCAAGCAGAGCCTTAATCTTCTCAGGATTGGCGTCGATGCCTCTTTCGGATACCATGTACCCAAGGAATTTCCCCGAGGTCACGCCGAAGATACACTTCTCGGGATTAAGGCGAATCCCGAAGGCTCTGAGCTTTTGGAAGGTTTCCTCCAAATCTGCAACGTGGTAGCCGGGCAGCTTGCTTTTGACTATCATATCATCAACATATACCTCTATGTTTCTCCCCATTTGGTCCTTGAAGACCTTGTTCATCAGTCTCTAGTAGGTGGCTCCTGCATTTTTGAGCCCGGAGGGCATTCTGACATAGCAGTACGTTCCTCCCTCGGTGATGAAGGCAGTTTTCTCTTCATCTTCGGGGTCCATCCTTATCTGATCGTAGCCGCTGAAGGCATCTAGGAAGCTCAGGAGCCCGTATTCGGCCGTTGAATCTACCAGTTGATCTATTGGCGGGAGGGGAAATGAGTCTTTCGGGCAAGCATCGTTCAAGTTTCTAAAATCAATGCACATCCGGAGTTTGCTGCTACCTTCTTTTGTGGCGATGACCACGTTACTTAACCATTCAGGGTATTTTACCTCCCTGATAACTTCAGCATCCAATAGGCGCTGGACTTCGGTTTTCACGAAGTTGCTTTTGTGGGCTGAGATGCTTCGTTTCTTTTGCCTGATAGGTTTTGCTTCCGGGCTTACTTTGACGCTGTGTTGTATTATGCCAGGGTTCACTCCTGGCATGTCTTTCGGCGAGTAGGCAAACAGATCTTTATTTTTCAGCAGAAAGGATACAAGATTTTCCTTATCACTTTTGGCCAAGCTCTTCCCTATTCGGGTAGATTGTCCTGGGACAAGATCTACTGCTTCCGTTTCTGCTTCTGCGGGATCTCCTTCTTTGCCTTTCTCATGCGCCTTCGCCTCCACCGTTTGTGTAGAGTTGTTTGCCGGAGCCTTTCGTGCTTTTACAAACACCTTTCTTACCTCGGATTGGTCGATGAAGACCTCTGCATCTCCATCCTTGGTGGCGAATGTGACAGTCAAGTACTTCACATCGGGGCGAATGTGCAGGTTCCCCTGAGTCTGCCTTCCGAGGATGGCATTGTACGAAGACGGGACGTCCATGACGATAAATCTTGTCATTGTGGACGCGTACAACTCAGCTGCTCCGTCTACCGAAGTGCCTTTCATCATCAAGGGGAGGTCGATCCAACCGAGGACGGGTAGTTCGGATGGCCCAACGCCGAAGGTGGGCGTGGAGACAGGTTTAAGCTCGCTGCTGGAGATGCCCAAGCTCGGTAGTCAGTGCGAGAATAGGACGTCAGCATTTGAGCCATCATCAAGCAACACTCTCTTGACGTCCCAGTTCCCTATTCTCGCCATTATCAGCAGCGGGTCATCGTGGGGGAAGACGACGGTGGAGCCATCTTTGCGAGCCAGTTTCTTTAATGGACTTTGATCCTCCATAACTGCAATATCTCTGGCCTTCCACTTTCTTTCTGAGGATGGGAGCCCCGTGGTGATGGTTTTGATGACTCCTACTGGAGGTGGAAGGCGCCTTTTTGGACTTCTGTTTCTCCGCCTGTCGGAGTCATAGTCCTCGTTTTCGGCCCTCTCTTCCTCATCTTTTCAGCCTTTTGGGGAGGGCATCCGCAGGTATTTGCGAAGTTGGCCCTGTTTGATCAGCGACTCTATGTACTTCTTCAGCTGGAAGCAGTCTTCGGTGTCATAACCGTGGTCACGATGAAACTGGCAGAACTTCTTGGCATTCTTCTTATTATCGGCGGCCATGGCCTTTGGCCGCCGAATCTGCGTCCCTTGCCTTTCCAGCACCATGAGAATGTTGGTCCGTGTCGTGCTCAAGGGCGTGAAACTTTGAGTTTTCCTTCCTCGCATTCGTCATGGACGGCCTGTGTGTTCAGAAAGATGCCGAGCTTGCTGACTGGACCCTTCGGCGTGGTGATGATCAGACTTCGGCCCCGCCATCCTCAATTCCTCGGCTGTCATGTGCTGCTCTGCCCTTCGGTAAAATTCTCCGAGGGTCTCCGGGGGGTCCTTTGAGAACTCGTAGAACAGCTGTGAGTCACGCCGAAGGCCCCGTGTCATAGCGAGGATGCGGATTTCGGGCCGGAAGTCCGGGACGCTGAGTGCTTCCCTGTTGAATCGTTCGACATAGTCTCGGATTGTCTCTCCGTTTCTCTGCTCTATGTCGAACATCTGCACAGGCATTTTGGCCGTCGGCCTGCTCCCAATGAACTGCTGGGTGAAGGCTGTGGACAACTCCTGGAACTCAGTGATAGTCCCTGGGGGCAAGGAATTGTACCATGCTGTTGCTGGGCCCGTGAGGGTGACTTCGAAGCATTTGCACATGGTAGCGTCATCAGCTCCGTGCATTATCATGCTCCGTCTGTACTTCGTCAGATGGGCCTATGGATCAGTCCGGCCATCATAGATCTCCAGCCTAGGCACTCTGAAGTCACCTGGCATAGCTGCCTCAACGACGGCGCGAATAAACGGGGAGCCATCTTCGCATAATGCCCCCGACAACCTGTCCCAAACGGGTTTTCTGGTCACTTGCTTCTCCACTCTGTCCAGTCGTGCCAATATCCTTTCCATAAGCGCAGTAGCGCTAGGACCATTTTCGCGAGAGGGAGATCGACGGCGCATCTTCGGGGAGCGAGCTCGGCGCGGAGGGGTCAGGGACCGCGCCTCGGGTGACGAACTGCTTCGCGGTGAGACTCTCGGTCGCTTGGACCCGGTTTGTCCCACAGGCCGTTTCCCGAGGGCTATATCTTCTGTGGATGATTCTCCGCGAGGCTCTCCACTTCATGAACTGCGGTGTGTAGACTTGGGGCTTCTCTCCCGAGGGCGTGCTGATGAGGAGGGTTTCTGGGCCTGTGACTGCTGTGGCCATGTTCGGTCGATCTGCTGAGTCATTTCAGCAATGACCGAGCGCTGAAAGTCCCTCAAGAAGTTCATGGTGATTACCAGAGGGCGGTCTTCCTCGGGCGTAGAAGTCTCTGGGAGTGTCTGCTCAGCGGCCGGTTATATCTCAGGCGCGGATGAGGACCTTGGGAGTCCTTTGTCCTTAGAACGCCGAGTCTCAAGGACGGCGATTTGCGAGCGGTTTCCCACAGACGGCGCCAAATGATGGCCTGGGGCCTCATCGTTTTGAGTCATGATGACTGTTGAGGAGACTTCTAGGAGGAAGAACGCCTGGAAGGTGGATCGCCCCAAGGAGAGTACCTGAAAAGCTGGTAAACAGGGTTAGGAGGCCCCCGGAGTGTTTTTTCGGGGGGGGGAGCCTCCGACGCCCAAGTCAGTGGTGGCCGGAAAAAGCAGAAAGTCACTAGCTCAAAGAGAAAGGCAGAAAAGTCTCGCCTGGTAATTTCTCAGAGTGTGGGAGCTGTATCTCCGGCCTACCAACCTCCTGTCAAGTATTTATTTCCTGTATATATAGGAATACCTAGCCCGTTCAGATCATGACACGTGTGCGGTCAGATGCTCCTGAACTTCTGGGCGTAGGGGACAGATAGTTGGTAACTAGATGGCCTCGAGCCTTGTGCTTAGATGGGCCATGATGTGATTCTGATGGCGTCTGCGCGTCAGGGCGGCTTTTTACGTCTGTGGTGGGATGTGTCAGAGGCTTCCTTAAATGCTTCCATAAATGCTCCTGCCGTACTCCCGAGGTCCCTGGGCGAGGTCGTCCTCTAGTTCGGACAGAGCCTCTTCGGGAAGCATACCCTCAGTTCGGGGGTTCCCAGTTCCAGGGGGTTCCGCCTTCGGGGATATCATGTTCGGGCAGCAATGTCTGGTGCCACTTTTCCGAAGGCGCGCTGTTCACAACCTTGGGGGGCGAATAGAGTCCTCAAGTTTTACTGGCGTGCCGAGGCTCGGAGCTCTCCGGCTATTTCCCGAGGTGCATGATTCCACCTGTTCCCGGGAAGTGCCAGTTCTTCTGGCCATTGTTGTGGCAGGGTGTTCGGCCAGATTGAGGCGATAGCCTTTGGCTATCAAGTGCTTGTGAAGGTAAAAGCCGGAACATACATGAGATTAACGGTCACTTTGGATTCTTTTGGAGAAGTGCTTCGTAATGTGAGCCATGAAGTGATGTTAGTGCCTGATGGCCTAAGGCCTCATCGTTGTGAGTCATGATGACTGTTGAGGAGACTTCTAGGAGGAAGAATGCCTGGAAGGTGGATCACCCCAAGGAGAGTACCTGAAAAGCTGGTAAACAGGGTTAGGAGGCCCCCGGAGTGTTTTTCCGGGGGGGAAGCCTCCGACGCCCAAGTCAGTGGTGGCCGGAAGAAGGGGAAAGTCACTAGCTCAAAGAGAAAGGCAGAAAAGTCTCGCCTGGTATTTTCTCAGGGTGTGGGAGCTGTATCTCCGGCCTGCCAACCTCCTGTCAAGTATTTATTTCTTGTATATATAGGAATACCTAGCCCGTTCAGATCATGACACGTGTGCGGTCGGATGCTCCTGAACGTCTGGGCGTAGGGGACAGATAGTTGGTAACTAGATGGCCTCGAGCCTTGTGCTGAGACGGGCCATGATATGATTCTGATGCCGTCTGCGCGTCAGGGCGACTTTTTACGTCTGTGGTGGGACGTGTCAGAGGCTTCCTTAAATGCTTCCTTAAATGCGCCTGCCGTACTCCCGAGGTCCCTGGGCGAGGTCGTCCTCTAGTTCGGACAGAGCCTCTTCGGGAAGCCTACCCTCAGTTCGGGGGTTCCCAGTTCCAGGGGGTTCCGCCTTCGGGGATATCATATTCGGGCAGCAATGTCTAGTGCCACTTTTCCGAAGGCGCGCTGTTCATAACCTTGGGGGGCGAATGGAGTCCTCAATTTTTACTGGCGTGCCGAGGCTCGGAGCTCTCAGGCTATCTCCCGAGGTGCATGATTCCACCTATTCCCGGGAAGCGCCAGTTCTTCTGGCCATTGTTGTGGCAGGGTATTCGGCCAGATTGAGGCGATAGCCTTTGGCTATCACATGCCTGCCTCTGGAAAGCCGAAGTGAAGACTTCGGTTTGCATCTCTTTCCGAGGTTGCCGTTGGGAGTCTCGTTGGGAAGCATAACCTGTTCCGAGGTCGCACCTTTTGCCCGAGGGTCTGGGCTGTTCGGCCTTGGCCTATTCTTTGGTGTCTCCGAGGCAAAGCCAGTACCGAAGATACACCTCTTGCCCAAAAGTCATGGGCTGTTCAGCCATAGCCTGTCTCTTGGTGTCCTCGAGATGGCCTGCTTTTTATTTCTGCAGGTCTGATGGCCAAGCGTGTCAGACTGAGCGGCGCGTCTCCATTTCTCATGGATGTCAAACGACGTGTCCCAATCAGGAGGCGTGTCCCGGTTTTCCAGGCACGTTTGGGGAGGCACGTCCCCCATTTCTGCGCAGCGGTTGACACGTGGCTTCTTGCCATTGGAGGAGAGGCGCGTCATTTACAGAGGGCGCGCCTTTTCGGGTGCAGCGGGCAGTTACGGCGACGGTTCGCCTCCAATGGGTACTTATGATGTTCTTTCGGTTACCCACCTTTGGCTTATAAATAGCCCATTCCATCATAAGTCCCACTTACTGTTTTTCTGCTCTCTCTCTGCTTTGCCCTCTGTTCTTGCGTTTTATCTTGCTTTCTGTGGCGGAGCTTCTTTAATCAGAGCTTTTCCTACCAACTTTCACGACGGCATCCTCAGGCAAATCTTTTGGTGGGTTTTGATTTTCAGAGTACTTTGATTCCTCTATTTTTCTGAGTTTTTCTGGAAAACTGTTGTTTTTTCCAAACTCGTCTTCTGAGTTTTTTCTGGAAACTATTTTTTTTTCCATCTCAAACTCTTTTTCATGTCTGCGATGCCTATTCCCGAGAGCTGGAAACCTCTTCTGGCCCATCCTTGCTGTACCACCCCCGAAAAACTAGAGAGGTGGAAGAAAAAATTCTTTCTTTCGTCTTACGCTGTGACCAGACTGCCCCGTTCTAGCCATTTTGCTTTTTCAAACCGTGGCGACGAGGTTACCGTCTTCCGAGCCCAACTGAAGGCCGGACTTCGGTATCTTCCCCTGATGGTGGTTTGCGAGTTCTGCCAATTCCATGGCATTGCTGTGAACCAGCTTCCCCCGAACGCGTACTGCTATTTTAACGCCTACCTCTCCATGTGTGGCGTGTTCGGGATAGAGCCCCACTTCATCATTTTCATGCAGTACTACAAGCTCTATGTGGTCCCGAAGGGTGGCTTCTATTTCCTGCTGCCTCGGGGACCCGGGAGCAAAAAATTCACCTTCACCTTCGACACGAAGGATAGCTGGCGGGGGTGGCAGCCTAAGTTCTTTTTCTTCAAGGTGGATAAGAACTGGTCTGATGTCCCGACCAGGTGGGCTCAGGGAGTGCTGAACGCAGACGTCGTTGATCCGAGGATGCTGCTGACCCCACCGTTGGCTTCCGTGTTCGCGGATTTCGACGCCCACATTCGGGCAGTCGCTGACTGGGCTCCCGAGGTCTCTCCTCGTGCTCTTTACCCCTTCCTTATCAACTGGAGGTTGATGACCGAAGAAGTCCTTCGGGAGCTGAAAGTGGTTAAGGAGCACGTGACTGACCTCAATATGCCCGCTCCCGCCATTGCCGGGAAAGACTCCTGGTTGGTCAAGCTCCTTAAGGGGGAGACTTCTTTCGAAACTTTTGCCGAAAGTGAGTAATCTTCCATCCCTTTATACTTTTCCCTCGGACTTACGCTGATATTTCTTCTCTTTTTCAGAGATGGGCGATGGCGCTGCCGCTTATTACAAGGCCCTCTTTTCTGGCCAAGTGGAGAAGGGGGACCAGACAAAGAAGGCGGCTTCCCGAAGAAGGAAGACGACAGGGCCGGGACCCTCGGCGAAGCGAGCTAGGAAGGCTCTCCAGCCTTCTCAGCCAGAGCTTTTGGAAGAAGAAGCTGGCGAAGACGCTGGTCTTGTTGAAATTCCACCGGCCGAGGTCCCCGCTACTTCCGCCGAGGTGCCTCCTCTCGACCTCGAGGCCCCCAGAAACACTGTAGTGGTAGAAGTACCCACCGCCGAGGAGCGGTACCGGCAGAAGGGTAAGGGTCTTTCTTCCGAGGGGCCCGAGGATCCCGAGGACACTGTCTCCGAGGTTCCTCCAGGTATGCCTTTAGGCGAAGTTCAGCTCCTTTTCCTTTCGCGAATTTTTCTTCTGCTCCTAACTTCCTTCCTACTTTCAGAGGAGCCCCTTGCTGCTGGCTGGAGGGCCATTCATGAGAGGAAACGAGCCCTCCGCGATGCCATAATCCCTGAGGGGAAGATCCCCTTGGAGCCCTTTTGGACAATCACGGAGGATATGAATTTGCTCTCCGACGATTGTCCAAAAATGACAAAGGAGATTTGGAAGGGGATGACCACTGACGCCTCCTTCCGGGCCATTGCGGCGGCTCACCCGGGGGATAATACCCTCGCCGCAAAAGTCACCGAGCATGCTGCTCAGGTATAGTCTTTACACTTTTTCCCTCAATTTTCTAAGTGTTTAGACTTGTACTAACCTGGACTTTTGCCTTGCCGTAGCTGCTGGAGTACGCTAGTTATCTTCGAGTTCGGGTGGCCGGACAGGCTGCCTCCAAGGATGCGACTTCGCGGGAACTCAGTGAAGCGAAGGCTTCGCTTGCGAAGGTGATCGCCAGCAACCAGCAACTGACAGCGGATTGTTCTCAGCAACTTGCTACCGTTCGGGAGGAGTTCTCGAAGAAAAGAGAAGAACTTGAAAAGGACTCCTCCCGGAAGATTGCCGACCTCGGCGACCAAGTAAAGGGGCTGCTCGCCGCCAACGAAGATCTTGTCAAGGACAAGGCTGTTTCTGACAGTCTTGCGTCGAGGTTGACGGACGAGAACAATGCGCTTCAAGCCGAGGTCGAGGCTCTGAAGAAGGAGTCCGGAGAGACGCTGGGGATAAGCGAGCTCGAAGAGGAGGTTGCTGAGCTGAGGGACGAGGTCAATGTCCTTAGCGTTCAAAAACGTACTTCTGATAACATGGCCAAGGTCGCCTTTCAGGACGGCTTCTGCCTCGCTCGGCACCAGGTGCTGCAGAGGTTCCCAGATTTGGACCTCTCTTTTCTGGAGGGCCTAAATATTCCTGAGGGACCTCGGTGGCAGTGGTCCAAGGTCGAGCATCTGAAGCTTCCTGGTCTTCGTCCGCCCGACTCTCCCTAGTTTGTTTTAGGGCTCCTCTTATTTTTCTCCTTCGTGCTCCTTCTTTGGACACTTCTTTTGTAAGGCAGCGTTTGCTCTACATGAACAATCTTTTCGGCTAAGTCCTTTCTTGCAAGTTTCTTTATTTCCACTGTCCCGAACACGTTTGCTCAAGAGACTTTCGGAAAACCTGTAACCAAAGAAACTTTTTACCTTCCTTTATCCCGAGTGTGCTTGCTCAAGGGACTTTCTGGAAAGTTTGCAAAAATTTGGCTAAGTCTTTTGCATGCTTTTTGTTTCCTTTTATCCCGAACATGTTTGCTCAAGGGACTTCGGAAAACCTGCGACCAAAGAAACTTTTTACCTTCCTTTGTCCCGAGTGTGCTCGCTCAAGAGACTTTCTGGAAAGTTTGCAAAAATTTGGCTAAGTCTTTTGCAGGCTTTTTGTTTCCTTTTATCCCGAACATGTTTGCTCAAGGGACTTCGGAAAAGTTTCAGCCAAATTTTTCTGTCTTCCTATTGTCCCGAGCATATTTGCTCAAGGGACTTTGGAAAATTCTCACGAGATTGCTCATTTCCCTCTTTCCCGAGCATGTACGCTCAAGGGTGTTTGGAAATTATCTCTGCTTTTGTTTTGGCGTGCACTATTACGAGATTCTTGCTTTCCCTTTTTTCCGAGCATAGTGGCTCAAGGGCCTTCGGGAAGTCACATCTGCTTTTTTCATGGCGAGCACCTTCGCGGAATTCTATCTTGGACAATTTGGTATACTTAAGAATTTTTCTCAAGACCATTCTGTACTTAGAGTATTTCTTGTACAATATATCTCTTCCGCTCAACCTTAGGCGTAGAATTTTTTCAAGGCGTCTGAATGCCAAGTGTTTTTCAATTCTACGCCTTCGGTGTCGCCAAGCCTATACACGCCTTTCCGTACTTCGGCGAGAACCAGATAAGGTCCTTCCCAATTTGCGTGAAGTACGCCGTGAGATGGCCTTCGGGGTGCAAAGTCGGCCTTTCGGAGAACGAGGTCTCCTTTTTTGATTTCTTTTGGCCTGGCTTTTAGGTTGATAGCCACGGCCACTCTTTGCTGGAAAGCTTTTCTTCTCAGCCCGGCTATTTCTCTGTGTTCGGTCACAAGGTCGAGCTTAGTTCTCAGACCGAGGTCGTTTCCGCCTTCATCAAATACTTGCACCCGTATTGAAGGCTGAACTATCTCTATTGGGATAATGGCCTCTGTTCCGAAGACGAGTGAGAAGGGAGTTTCCCCTGTGGCTCTTCGTGGCGTCGTTCGGTAGCTCCACAATACACTTTGGAGTTCTCCTGGCCATTTCCCCTTGGCTTCCCCAAGTCTCTTTTTCAGGCCATCTTTTATGGTCCTGTTTGATACTTCCACCTGCCCATTGCTTTGGGGGTGAGCTACTGGGGCGAAGTGCATCTTTATTCCGAGGTTGCTGATGAATTCCTGGAATCCTTTGTCTATGAACTGGGATCCATTATCAGCTACTAGTACCCTCGGTATGCCAAATCTGCATACGATGTTTTTCCATACGAACTTCTGCACTTCTTTTGCCGAGATAGTTGCTAGTGGCTCTGCCTCTACCCTCTTTGAGAAATAGTCCACTGCTACCACGCAGAATTTCAAGCCTCCCGGTGCTGTGGGGAGTGGCCCAATGAGGTCTATACCCCAGACTGCGAAGGGCCAAGGATAGTCTGCCGAAGTTACCATTTCTAAGGGTATCCTCTGGATTTTTGCATGTCTCTGGCAACTACCGCACTTCTGGACGAACTGCCTTGCGTCCTTTCTCAGGGTAGGCCAGAAGTATCCTTGGCGGAGTATCACTGCTGCAAGGGCATCAGTTCCAATGTGCGAGCCGCACATGCCTTCGTGAACTTCTTCGAGAACCATCTCAGTATCCTCTTCGCCCACACATCTCTGCAGCGGATTTGCATATCCTTGCCGATATAACTCTTCACCAATCAGGAAGAATCTTCCGGCACGTCTTCGCAGTCTTGCAGCATTGCCAGTGTCTTCGGGAAGCTCATTCTCTGCGAGGTATTTCTTTATGGGGTTCTTCCACCCTGTTCCCGAGGACGTTACGCTTAGCACGGAGATGCTTGGATGGTCTAGCACCTCGGTGTATGTTTTGGACTTCGCTAAGCAATCTGCCTCAGTGTTATTTCACCGGGGTACATTTTCGATCCGTACGGCGTCAAACTCTTGGATGAGTTTTGTTATCAGCTCGTGGTATTTTGCCAAGATTGGGTCCTTCGCCCCATAATCTCCTGTCGTCTGCCGAACTACCAGCTGGGAATCGCTGTGAGCCCTTAAGTTTCTCACGCCAATCTTTCTGGCCAAGCGTAATCCCGCTATGAGGGCTTCATACTCAGCCACATTATTGGTGACGTTGAAGCTGAACTTGATAGCCTTCATCACCTCTAGGCCTTCGGGTCCTCTGATAACTATTCCAGCTCCCTGGTGTACGGACCCCGAGGCTCCGTCAACATGCAAGGTCCATTCTGGCTCACCTTCTTTCGGATCTGAGTGGTTCTCCTCAGTGGTGGGTATTTCGGCGATAAAATCTGCCAATGCTTGGGCTTTTATGGCCTTCCGAGGCTCATAGGTGATTTCGTGTTCGCCAAGCTCTATGCACCACTTGGAGAGCCTTCCCGAATGATCAACTCTCTTCATAACATCTCGTAGTGGTAGACTACTTCGGACGATGATGGGGTGAGCCTGGAAATATGGTCGCAGTCTTCTTCCTGCAAGCACCAAGGCGTATATAGCTTTTTGAAGCAAAGGGTACCTGACTTCGGCGCCATGCAGGGACTTGCTGACGTAGTAGACCGGCCATTGTTTCGGCCCTTCTTCTTTTATCAAGACCGAGCTCACGGCCTTTTCTGTGACGGCGAGGTACAGTACGAGGGGTTCTCCCTCCCGAGGTTGTCGCAGAGTCGGCAGGCTGGCCAAGTAGACTTTGAGTTCTTCCCAGGCCTTTTGGCAATCTTCATCCCAGGGATGATTGTTTCTTCCGAGGTCGCCTTCCATCTTTGCTGCCTTTGTGAGGACTTTGAAGAAAGGTCTACACCTATCTCCGTACCTGGAAATAAACCTGCTCAGAGAGGTTATTCTTCTGGTTAGTCTCTGCACGTCTTTGACTGTGGCAGGAGTTCGGAACTCAAGCAGAGCCTTAATCTTCTCAGGATTGGCGTCGATGCCTCTTTCGGATACCATGTACCCAAGGAATTTTCCCGACGTCACCCCGAAGATACACTTCTCGGGGTTAAGGCGAATCCCAAAGGCTCTGAGCTTTTGGAAGGTTTCCTCCAAATCTGCAACGTGGTAGCCGGGCAGCTTGCTTTTTACTATCATATCATCAACATATACTTCCATGTTTCTCCCTATTCTCGCCATTATCAGCAGCAGGTCGTCGTGGGGGAAGACGACGGTGGAGCCATCTTTGCGAGCCAATTTTTTTGATGGACTTTGATACTCCATAACCGCAATTTCTCTGGCCTTCCGCTTTCTTTCCGAGGATGGGAGCCC
This sequence comes from Aquilaria yunnanensis, assembly GCA_039654915.1. Classification (NCBI taxonomy): domain Eukaryota; kingdom Viridiplantae; phylum Streptophyta; class Magnoliopsida; order Malvales; family Thymelaeaceae; genus Aquilaria; species Aquilaria yunnanensis. The sequence goes on along the minus strand of CM077594.1, from coordinate 38,794,758 downwards.
CGTGGTAATGGTTTGGATGACCCCTACTGGAGGTGGAAGGCGCCTTTTTGGACTTCTGTTTCTCCGCCTGTCTGAGTCATAGTCCTCGTTTTCGGCCCTCTCTTCCTCCTCTTTTCTGCCTTTTGGGGAGGGCATCCGCAGGTATTTGCGAAGCTGGCCCTGTTTGATCAGCGACTCTATGTACTTCTTCAGCTGGAAGCAGTCTTCGGTGTCATGACCGTGGTCGCGATGAAACTGGCAGAACTTCTTGGCATTCTTCTTATTATCGGCGGCCATGGCCTTTGGCCGCCGAATCTGCGTCCCTTGCCTTTCCAGCGCCATGAGAATGTTGGTCCGTGTCGTGCTCAAGGGTGTGAAACTTTGAGGTTTCTTTCCTCGCATTCGCCGTGGTCGACCTGTGTGTTCAGAAAGATGCCGAGCTTGCTGGCTGGACCCTTCGGCGCGGTGATGATCAGACTTCGGCCCCGCCATCCTCAATTCCTCGGCTGTCATGTGCTGCTCTGCCCTTCGGTAAAATTCTCCGAGGGTCTCCGGGGGGTCCTTTGAGAACTCGTAGAACAGCTGTGAGTCACGCCGAAGGCCCCGTGTCATAGCGAGGATGCGGATTTCGGGCCGGAAGTCCGGGACGCTGAGTGCTTCCCTGTTGAATCGTTCGACATAGTCTCGGATTGTCTCTCCGTTTCTCTGCTCTATGTCGAACATCTGCACAGGCATTTTGGCCGTCAGCCTGCTCCCAATGAACTGCTGGGTGAAGGCTGTGGACAACTCCTGGAACTCAGTGATAGTCCCTGGGGGCAAGGAATTGTACCATGCTGTTGCTGGGCCCGTGAGGGTGACTTCGAAGCATTTGCACATGGTAGCGTCATCAGCTCCGTGCATTATCATGCTCCGTCTGTACTTCGTCAGATGGGCCTATGGATCAATCCGACCATCATAGATCTCCAGCCTAGGCACTCTGAAGTCGCCTGGCATAGCTGCCTCAACGACGGCGCGAATAAACGGGGAGCCATCTTCGCATAATGCCCCCGACAACCTGTCCCAAACGGGTTTTCTGGTCACTTGCTTCTCCACTCTGTCCAGCCGTGCCAATATCCTTTCCATAAGCGCAGTGGCGCTAGGACCATTTTCGTGGGAGGGAGATCGACGGCGCCTTTTCGGGGAGCGAGTTCGGCGCGGAGGGGTCAGGGACCTCGCCTCGGGCGACGAACTGCTTCGCTGTGAGACTCTCGGTCGCTTGGACCCGGTTTGTCCCATAGGCCGTTTCCCGAGGGCTATATCTTCTGTGGATGATTCTCCGCGAGGCTCTCCACTTCCTGAACTGCGGTGTGTAGACTTGGGGCTTCTCCCCCGAGGGCGTGCTGATGAGGAGGGTTTCTGGGCCCGTGACTGCTGTGGCCATCTTCGGTCGATCTGTTGAGTCATTTCAGCAACGACCGAGCGCTGAAGGTCCCTCAAGAAGCTCATGGTGATTACCAGAGGGCGGTCCTCCTCGAGCGTAGAAGTCTCTGGGAGTGTCTGCTCAGCAGCCGGTTGTATCTCAGGCGCGGACGAGGACCTTGGGAGTCCCTTGTCCTTAGAACGCCGAGTCTCAACGACGGCAATCTGCGAGCGGGTTCCCACAGACGGCGCCAAATGATGGCCTAAGGCCTCATCGTTGTGAGTCATGATGACTGTTGAGGAGACTTCTAGGAGGAAGAACGCCTGGAAGGTGGATCGCCCCAAGGAGAGTACCTGAAAAGCTGGTAAACAGGGTTAGGAGGCCCCCGGAGTGTTTTTCCGGGGGGGGAGCCTCCGACGCCCAAGTCAGTGGTGGCCAGAAGAAGGAGAAAGTCACTAGCTCAAAAGAGAAAGGCAGAAAAGTCTCGCCTGGTATTTTCTCAGGGTGTGGGAGCTGTATCTCCGGCCTGCCAACCTCCTGTCAAGTATTTATTTCCTGTATATATAGGAATACCTAGCCCGTTCAGATCATGACACGTGTGCGGTCGGATGCTCCTGAACGTCTGGGCGTAGGGGACAGATAGTTGGTAACTAGATGGCCTCGAGCCTTGTGCTGAGACGGGCCATGATATGATTCTGATGGCGTCTGCGCGTTAGGGCGACTTTTTACGTCTGTGGTGGGACGTGTCAGAGGCTTCCTTAAATGCTTCCTTAAATGCGCCTGCCGTACTCCCGAGGTCCCTGGGCGAGGTCGTCCTCTAGTTCGGACAGAGCCTCTTCGGGAAGCCTACCCTCAGTTCGGGGGTTCCCAGTTCCAGGGGGTTCCGCCTTCAGGGATATCATATTCGGGCAGCAATGTCTAGTGCCACTTTTTCGAAGGCGCGCTGTTCACAACCTTGGGGGGCGAATGGAGTCCTCAAGTTTTACTGGCGTGCCGAGGCTCGGAGCTCTCAGGCTATCTCCCGAGGTGCATGATTCCACCTATTCCCGGGAAGCGCCAGTTCTTCTGGCCATTGTTGTGGCAGGGTATTCGGCCAGATTGAGGCGATAGCCTTTGGCTATCAGTGCCGAAATGTACTTATGTTTTAGTGGTTGATAGCCAAAGGCTATCGCCTCTATCTGGCCGAACTCCCTGCCACAAGAATGGCCAGAAGAGACTGGCGATACCTGAGTGAAAATGGGATCATACACCTCGAGAGATAGCCGAAGAGCTCCGAGCCCGGCATGCCAGGAAACTTGAGGATACTACTAGCCCCCCGAGGTTGCAAACAGATCGCCTTCGGAAAAGAGGCACCAGCTATTGCGGGCCGAACATGATCTCCCCGAAGGCGGAACTCCCTGAAGATCGGATCCCCCGAACTGGGTGCGTGTTTCCCGAAGAGGCACCGTCCGTACCAAAGGACGACCTCGCCCAGGGACCTCGGGAGTACGGCAGGAGCATTTAAGGAAGCATTTAAGGAAGCCTCTGACACGTCCTTTCACAGACGTCATGAAGCCACGTCAATAGGTGCTCTGACACGCTGACGCCATGAAAGTCACATCATGGCCTATCTCAGCACAAGGCTCAAGGCAACCTGCTACCAGCTATCTGTCCCCTACGCCCAGAAACTCAGGGAACATCTGACCGAACACGTGTCGCAATCTGAATGGGCTAGGCACTCCTATAAATACCAGGAAATAAATACTTGGCAGGAGGTTGGTTGGCAAAAGGTCTGACTCCCAGAGTCTGAGAAAATCACCAGCCAAGACTCTTCAGCCCCTTTGTGCTATTTCCTCTGCCTTTTCTCAGCCACCACTGACTTGGGCATCGGAGGCTTCCCCCCCGGAAACACATTCCGGGGGCCTCCTAACCCACTTTTTCTGAGCATCTCAGGTACTCTCCCTTGGGCGCACCATCCTCCAGGCGTTCTTCCTCCTAGAAGTCTCTCCAACAGTCACCATGACTCTAAACGATGAGGCCCATGGCCATCATTTGGCGCCGTCTATGGGAACCCGCTCTGAGATCGCCGTCGTTGAAACTCGGCGTTCTAAGGACAAGGGACTCCCAAGGTCCCCGTCTGCGCCTGAGACACAACCGGCTGCTGAGCAAACACTCCCAGGGACTTCTACGTCCGAGGAAGATCGCCCTCTAGTAATCACTATGAGCTTTATGAGGGAGTTTCAGCGTTCGGTTGTGGCTGAAATGACACAGCAGATCGACCGAAGATGGTCACAGCAGGCACAGGCCCCAAAACCTCCCTCACCTGCACGCCCTCGGGAGAAAAGTCAGAGGTCGACCCATCGCAGTTCGGGAAGCGTAGACCCGCGCGAAGCGTCATCCACGGAGAGTATACCCGTCGGGAAACGGCCTGTGGGACAAACTGGGTCCAAATGACCGAAAGTCCCACGGCGAAGGAGTTCGTCGCCTGAGGTGAGGTCCGTATCCCCTCAGCGCCGAACTCGCTCCCCGAAGAGGCGCCGACGATCTCCCTTCCCTGAAGAAGGGCCTAGCGCCACCGTGCTTATGGAGAGGATATTAGCACGGCTAGATAGGGTGGAGAAACAAATGGCCAGAAAACCCGTTTGGGACAGGCTCACGGGAGCCTTCTGCGAAGATGGGTCGCCGTTCACCCGGACCGTGGCCGAGGCAGCCATGCCAGGTGACTTCAGAGTACCTCGGTTGGAGATTTATGATGGCCGTACCGATCCATGGCCCATCTGACGAAGTACAGACGCAGCATGATAATGCACGGTGCTGACGACGCTACCATGTGTAAGTGCTTCGAAGTCACCCTCACAGGGCCAGCAACTGCATGGTACAATTCATTGCCTTCAGGGACCATCACTGAGTTCCAGGAGTTGTCCACGGCCTTCACGTAGCAATTCATTGGGAGTCGACCTACTACGAAGATGCCTATGCAGATGTTCGACATAGAGCAGAGGAACGGAGAAACCATCCAAGACTATGTCGAAAGATTCAACTGGGAAGCTCTTAGCGTCCCCGACTTTCGGCCCGAAGTCCGCATTCTTGCCATGACACGGGGCCTTCGGGGAGACTCACAACTGTTCTACGAGTTCTCAAAGGACCCCCCGGAGACCCTCGGAGAATTTTACCGAAGGGCAGAACAGCACATGACCGCCGAGGAACTAAGAATGGCTGGGCCGAAGTTCGATCACCACCGCGCCGAAGGATCCAATCAACAAGCTCGGCATCCGACCGAACAGGCAGGACGACCTCGGAGGATGCGTGGAAGGAAACCCCAAAGTTTTACACCACTGAGCACTACACGGACCAACATCCTCATGGCGCTGGAAAGGCAAGGGACGCAGATTAGGCAACCAAGGGCCATGACCGCCGATAATAAGAAGAATGCCAAGAAGTTCTGCCAGTTTCATCGCGACCACGGTCATGACACCGAAGACTGCTTCCAGCTGAAGAAGTACATAGAGTCGCTGATAAGGCAGGGCCAACTTCGGAAATACCTGCGGATGCCATCCCCGAAAGGCAGAAAAATGGAGGAAGAAAGGGCCGAAGAGGAGGACTATGACTCTGACAGGCGGAGAAACCGAAGTCGAAAAAGGCGCCCTCCACCTCCGACAGGGGTTATCCAAACAATCACCACGGGGCTCCCATCCTCAGAAAGAAAGCGAAAGGCCAGAGAAATTGCAGTCATGGAATATCAAAATCCAGCAAAGAAGCTGGCCCGCAAAAACGGATCCACCGTCGTCTTTCCCCACGACGATCCGCTGCTGATCATGGCGAGGATAGGGAACTGGGACATCAAAAGGGTATTACTTGATGATGGGTCAAATGCGGACGTCCTATTCTCGCACTTACTGCCGAGCTTGGGCATCTCCAGCAGCGAGCTTAAGCCAGTCACCTCACCAACCTTCGGGGTGGGACCATCCGAACCGCCCGTTCTCGGATGGATCGACCTCCCACTGATGATGAGAGGGACTTCGGTGGACGGAGCAGCTGAGTTGTACGCCTCCACAATGGCGAGGTTCATTGTCATGGACGTCCCGTCCTCGTACAACGCCATCCTGGGAAGGCAGACACAGGGAAACCTGCACATTCGCCCTGATGTGAAGTACTTGACTGTCACATTCGCCACCAAGGATGGAGATGCAGAGATCTTCATAGACCAGGCCGAGGTAAGAAAGGTGTTTGTGAAAGCGTGAAAAGCCCCTGCGAGCAACTTCGCACAAACAATGGAGGCAAAGGCGCCAGAAAAAGGCAAAGAAGAAGATCTCACAAAAGCATAAATGGAAACAGTGGAACTTATCCCAGGACAATCTACCCGAATAGGGAAGAGCTTGGCCGAAGGTGAGAAGGAAAACCTTGTACCTTTTCTGCTGAAAAATAAAGATCTGTTTGCCTACTCGCCGAAAGATATGCCAGGAGTAAACTCTGGCATAATACAGCACAGCCTCAAAGTAAGCCTGAAAGCAAAACCTGTCCGGCAAAAGAAACGAAGCATCTCAGCCCATAAGAGCAACTTTGTCAAAGTCGAGGTCCAGCGTCTGTTAGACGCCAAAGTCATCAGGGAGGTGAAGTACCCCGAATGGTTAAGCAACGTGGTCATTGCCACAAAAGAAGGTAGCAGCAAACTCCGGATGTGCATCGACTTCAGAAACTTGAACGATGCTTGCCCGAAAGACTCATACCCCCTGCCGCCAATAGATCAACTGGTAGATTCAACTGCCGAATACGGGCGCCTAAGTTTCCTGGACGCCTTCAATGGCTACCATCAAATAAGGATGGACCCCGAAGATGAAGAAAAAACCGCCTTCATCACCGAAGGAGGAACTTACTGCTATGTCAGGATGCCCTTCGGGCTCAAAAATGCAGGAGCCACCTACCAAAGGTTGATGAACAAGGTCTTTAAAGACCAAATGGGGAGAAACATGGTGGTGTATGTTGATGATATGATAGTCAAGAGCAAACTGACTAGCTATCATGTTACAGATCTAGAGGAAACCTTCCAAAATCTCAGAGCCTTCGGGATTCGGCTCAATCCTGAAAAGTGCATCTTTGGGGTAACCTCGGGAAAATTCCTTGGGTACATGGTATCCGAAAGAGGCATTGACGCTAACCCCGAGAAGATTAAGGCGCTGCTTGAGTTTCGAACTCCTGCTACAGTCAAAGATGTGCAGAGGCTCACTGGAAGAATAACCTCCCTGAGCAGATTTATTTCCAGGTACGAAGATAGGTGTCGACCTTTCTTCAAAGTCCTCACAAAGGCAGCAAAAATGGAAGGCGACCTCGGAAGGAATGATCACCCTTGGGGTGAAGATTGCCAAAAGGCCTGGGAAGAACTCAAAGTCTACCTGGCTAGCCTGCTGACTCTGCGACAACCTCGGGAGGGAGAACCCCTCATTTTGTACCTCGCCATCACGGAGAAAACTGTAAGCTCGGTCCTCGTGAAAGAAGAAGGGCCAAAGCAATGGCCAGTCTATTACGTCAGCAAATCCCTGCATGGCGCCGAAGTGAGGTACCCTCTGCTTCAAAAAGCTATATACGCCTTGGTGCTTGCAGGGAGAAGGCTGCGACCATACTTTCAGGCTCACCCCATCATCGTCCGAAGTAGTCTACCACTACGGGATGTTATGAAGAAAGTTGATCATTCGGGAAGGCTCTCCAAATGGTGCATAGAGCTTGGCGAACACGAAATCATATATGAACCTCGGAAGGCCATAAAAGCTAAAGCACTGGCAGACTTTATCGCCGAAGTACCCACCACTAAGGAAAGCCATATGGATCCGAACGGAGGTGAGCCAGAGTGGACCTTACATGTTGACGGAGCCTCGGGATCCGAACACCAGGGAGCTGGAGTAATTATCAGAGGACCCGAAGGCCTAGAGGTAAAGAAGGCTATTAAGTTCAGCTTCAGCGTCACTAACATTGTGGCAGAGTATGAAGCCCTCATAGCGGGATTACGCTTGGCCAGAAGGATTGGCGTGAGAAACTTAAAGGCTCACAGCGATTCCCAGCTGGTAGTTCGGCAGACGGCAGGAAATTATGGGGCAAAGGACCCAATCTTGGCAAAATACCACAAGCTGGTAGCAAAACTCATCCAAGAGTTTGACGCCGTAAGGATTGAAAATGTACCTCGGCCGAATAACACAGAGGCAGATTGCTTGGCGAAGTCAAAAACATACACCGAGGTGCTAGATCACCCGAGCATCTCAGTGCTGAGCATAGCGACCTCGGGAAAGGGATGGAAAGATCCCATAAAAAGATACCTCGCAGAAAATGTGCTCCCCGAAGACCCCGGCGACGCTGCAAAACTGCGAAGACGCTCAGGCCGATTCTTCCTGATTGGTGAAGAATTATACCGACAGGGATATGCAAACCCGCTGCAAAGATGCGTGGATGAAGAGGATACTGAAATGGTCCTTGAAGAGGTCCACGAAGGCGTGTGTGGTTCACATATTGGAACTGATGCCCTTGCGGCGGTGATACTTCTGGCCTACGCTGAGAAAGGATGAAGGCAGTTCGTCCGAAAATGTGGTAGTTGCCAGAAACATGCGAACATCCAGAGGGCACCCTCGGAAATGGTATCCTCGGCTGACTATCCTTGGCCCTTCGCAGTCTGGGGCATAGACCTTATTGGGCCACTCCCCTCAGCGTCCGGAGGCGTGAAATTCTGCGTGGTAGCAGTAGACTATTTCTCCAAATGGGTTGAGGCAGAACCATTAGCAACTATCTCGGCAAAAGAAGTGCAAAAGTTTGTATGGAAGAACGTAGTATGCAGATTCGGCATACCGAGGGTACTAGTGGCTGATAATGGATCCCAATTCATAGACAGAGGATTCCAGGAATTTATCAGGGAGCTCGGAATAAAAATGCACTTCGCCCCAGTAGCTCACCCCCAAAGCAACGGGCAAGTGGAAGTATCTAACAGGACCATAAAAGATGGCCTGAAAAAGAGACTAGGGGAAGCAAAAGGGAAATGGCCAGGAGAACTCCAAAGCGTATTATGGAGTTACCGAACGACTCCCCGAAGAGCCACAGGGGAGACTCCCTTCTCACTCGTCTTCAGTACAGAGGCTATTATCCCAATGGAGATAGTTCAACCTTCAGTACGGGTGCAAATGTTCGATGAAGATGGAAACGACCTCGGCCTCAGAACCAAGCTCGACCTCATCGGCGAACACAGAGAAATAGCCGAGCTGAGGGGAAAAGCTTTTCAGCAAAGAGTGGCCGCGGCTATAAACTTACGGGCCAGGCCGAAAGAAATCAAGAAAGGGGACCTCGTTCTCAAAAAGGCTGACTTCGCACCCCGAAGGCCATCCCACGGAGTACTTCGCGCAAACTGGGAAGGACCATATGTGGTTCTTGCCGAAGTACGAAAAGGCGTGTACAAGCTTGGCAATGCCGAAGGAGTAGAATTGAAAAACACTTGGCACTCAGACGCCTTGAAAAAATTCTACGCCTAAGGTTGAGCGGAGGAATCACGTTGTACGAAAAATATTCTAAGTACAGAAGTGTCTTGAGAAAATTTCTTAAGTACAGAATTGTACAGAATTCCGTGAAGATGCTCACCACAAGCGCAGATATGACTTTTCGAAGTCCCTTGAGCCATCACCCTCGGGAAAGATGGAAAAATCTCCCAGCAGTACTCGCCGAAATAAGCGCAGAGACAGTTTTCCGAAGTCTCTGGAGCCGTCACGCTCGGGAAAAATGGAAAACAGAAAGAACTCTCGAAAGATTTCCTAAGCCTCTTGAGCAAACATGCTCGGGACAGGAGGAAAAGATGGAAAATTTTGACTAAGTGTTTTCCGAAGTCCCTCAAGCAAACATGTTCGGGACAAAATGGAAATGCAAAACCTGCAAAAAGACTTAGTCAAATTTTAAAGACCTTCCAAAAAAGCCTCCAGAGCAAATAGGTTCGGCCAAGAGAAGGTAATAAAGTTTCTTTGATCGCAGGTTTTTCGAAGTCTCTTGAGCAAATGCATTCGGGGCAATGGAAATAAAGAAACTCGTGAAAAGACTTAGCCAAAAAATCTTCATTAAAGAGTATGCTGCTTTACAATGAAGAAGTGCTCGAAGAAGGAACACAAAATTGAAGGGAAGGAAAAGGGGTCCTAAAATAGCCTAAGGGTTCGCAGCGTCCCGAGAGCCACTTGCTTGCCCACCATTCTCCACGACCTTCGGCGCTGGAATTGAAGAAGGAAGGTCCAAATGTTTGACTTTGGACCATTCCCACCGAGGTCCCTCAGGAATGTTTAGAGCCTCTAGAAAAGAAAGATCTAGATTTGGGAACCTCTGGAGGACTTGGTGCCGAGCAAGGCAGAAGCCGTCCTGAAAAGTGACCTTGGCCATTTGATCAGACTTGCTCTTGTCAAGATCAAGGTCATCAAGCTCGTCCTTCAGATCCGCGATCTCCTCCTCCAGCGCCTTTATCTGCTTCTTCCCCTTCGGATCCTTCTTCAAGGACTTGACCTCGGCTGCAAGGATGTTTTTCTCAGCTGTCAGCGCCAGTATGAGCTTGTCAAAATCTGACTTCTCCTTTAGGAGCTCCTCGTTGGCAGCCAGCATTCCATTTATCTGCTCGCCGAGGTCAACAATCTTCCGGGAGGAATCCTTCTCAAGTTCTTCTTTCTCATTTCGGAACTCCTCCTGAAGGGCGGCAACTTCTTCCTTCGCAGCATGTGACAGCTGCTGGTTCTCGGTGATCAATGCCAAGCGAGTGGCCTTCGCCTTCTCAAAGGCCTCTAAGGCTGAAGCTCGGAACTTCGCCTGCCTGGCTACCCGAACTCGGAGAAAGTCGGCGTAACCCAGCAGCTGCAAAAAGATGAACGCAAGGTCAGTAAGAGCCAGGCACTTAGGAAAAATTGAAGGGAAAAAGGTGTGAAGAACATACCTGAGCAGCATGCTCGGTGACTTTGGCGGCAAGGGTGTCATCATCCGGATGTGCCGCCGCAATAGCCTTGAAGAAGGCCTCTGTAAGCACCCCTTTCGAAATTTGCTTCTCCATTTCTGGACAGTCCTCGGAGTACAAGTTCATGTCCTCCGTGAATATCCAGAAAGGCTCTTTGGGAACCTTCCCTTGCGAAACTTTGGCGTCGCGAAGGGCCCGCGCCTTCGCGTGTTCGGCCGCCCAGTTCGGGGTAAGTAACTCCCCTGCACGGCGAAAACGAGAAGTGGGTCAGAGACAAAGGAAAATTTAGAAAAACAAAAAGAAGCATACTTGTTCTGAAAGCAACTAACCTGGAGGGACCTCGACAACGACGTCCTCGGAGTCCTCAGCCTCCTCGGTGGAAATGTCCTTACCCTTCTGCCTGCGCCGCTCCTCGGCAGAAGGTGCCTCTACCACAGTGTCCAGAAGGACTTGCGACGGGGTTGGACTTTGGGGAGGGGCGTCGGTATGAGGGACGTCGGCGGCGGCAGGAACCTCGACCGAAGGATCGGGCAGCGAAGCGACAGCAGCCTCAGCATCCTCACTTTCCTCCCCAATACTTTCCAAAGGGGAGGAAAGAACAGTCTTCTTCGCCCTTTTAGCCGAAAGACCGGCACTAACAGACTTCCACCTTCGGGAAGTTGCCTTCTTTGTCTGCTCCCCCTTCTCCACTTGGCCGGAGAAAAGGGACTTGTAATAGGCGGCAGTCCCGTCGCCCATCTCTGAAAAAGAAGTGAAATATCAGCGTAAGTCCGAGGAAAAAATTGTAAGGGAGTAGAAGACAACTCACTTTCGACAAGCGTTTCGAAAGAAATTTCCTCCTTAAGAAGCTTGACCAACCAGGAATCCTTCCCGGCGATGGCAGGAGCTGGCATCTTGAGGTCAATCTCGTGCTCCTTCACCACCTTTAGCTCCCGAAGGACCTCTTTGGTCATCAACTTCCAGTTGATAGGAAAAGGGTAAAGGGTACGTAGAGCGACCTCGTGAGTCCAGTCAGAGACAGCCCGAATGCGGGCGTAGAAATCCGCGAACACGGGAGCCAACTCTGGAATTAGCAGCATCCTCGGATCAACGACGTCCACATTCAGTATTCCCTGAGCCCATTTGGTCGGGATATACGACCAGGCCTCATCCATCTTCAGGAAGAAGAACTTCTGTTGCCACCCCCGCCAGCTGTCCTTAGTGGCGAAGGTGAACATGAATTTTTTGCTCCCGGATCCCCGAGGTAGCATGAAATAGAAGCCACCCTTTGGGACCACAAAGAGCTTGTAGTACTGCATGAAGATTATAAAATGGGGTTCTATCCCGGACACGCCACACATGCAGAGGTAGGCGTTAAAATAGCAGAACTAGTTCGGGGGAAGCTGGTTCACAGCAATGCCATGAAATTGGCAAAACTCGCAAACCATCTTTGGGGGAGGATACCGAAGACCGGCCTTCGGTTGGGCTCGAAAAACGGTAACCTCATTTCTGTGGTTTGAAAAAGCATAATGGCTAGAATGAGGCAGCCTAGTAATGGCGTAAGAGGGATGAAAGAACTTTTTCTTCCACCTCTCTAACTTTGCAGGGGTGGTGCAACAAGGATGGGCTAAAAGAGGCTGCCAGCTCTCAGGGATAGGCATTGTAGACATGAAAACGAGTTTGGAAAAGACAAGAAAACAGTTTCCAGAAAAAACTCCAAAGAACAAAGAGATCAAAACACTCTGGAAAACAAAAACCCACCAAAAGATTTGCCAAAGTCTGAGGACGCCATCATGAAAGTTGGCTGGAAAAAGCTCTGATTAAGGCAGCACCGCCACAGAAAGTAAGAAAATGCAAGAACAGGGGCAAAGCAGAGAGAAGAGCAGAAGAAAAAGAAAAAGGAACTTATGATGGAATGAGCCATTTATAGGCCAGAGGTGGGTAACTGAAACGTCGTCATAAGTACCCTTTGGAGGCGAACCGTCGCCGTAACTGCCCTCTACACCTGAAAAGGTGCGCCCTCTGTAACCGACGCAACTCTCCTCTAATGGCAAAGCACCACGTGTAAGCCACCACGCCAAAACGGGGACACGTCTCCCGACATCCCTAGGAAAAAGGGAACACGTCTTCTGACATCCCTAAAAAGCTGGGACGCGTCGCTCAGACTGACACGCTTGGCCATCAGACTTGCAGAAACAAAGAGCAGGCCTCCTCGAGGGCACCAAGAGACAAGCTATGGCCAAACAGCCCATGACCTTCGGGCAAGAGGTGTATCTTCGGCACAGGCTCCGCCTCGAAGACACCAAAAAACAGGCCAATGCCGAACAGCCCTTTGGACAGAAGGTGCATCCTCGGAACAGGTTGAGCTTCCTAAGAGACTCCCAAGAACAACCTCGAAAAGAGATGCAAAACCGAAGTCTTCACTTCAGCTTTCCAAAGGGGGGCATGTGATAGCCAAAGGCTATCACCTCTATCTGGCCGAACTCCCTGCCACAAGAATGGCCAGAAGAGACTGGTGATACCTGAGTGAAAATGGGATCATACACCTCGGGAGATAGCCGAAGAGCTCCGTGCCCGGCACGCCAGGAAACTTGAGGATACTACTAGCCCCCCGAGGTTGCAAACAGATCACCTTCGAGAAAGAGGCACCAGCTATTGCAGGCCGAACATGATCTCCCCCAAGGCGAAACTCCCTCAAGATGGGATCCCCCGAACTGGGTGCGTGTTTCCCGAAGAGGCACCGTCCGTACCAAAGGACGATCTCGCCCAGGGACCTCGGGAGTACGGCAGGAGCATTTAAGGAAGCATTTGAGGAAGCCTCTGACACGTCCTTTCACAGACGTCATGAAGCCGCCTCAATAGGTGCTCTGACACGCTAACGCCATCAAAGTCACATCATGGCCCATCTCAGCACAAGGCTCAAGGCAACCTGCTACCAGCTATCTGTCCCCTACGCCCAGAAACTTAAGGAACATCCGACCGAACACGTGTCGCGATCTGAACGGGCTAGGCACTCCTATAAATACCAGGAAATAAATACTTGGTAGGAGGTTGGTTGGCAAAAGGTCTGACTCCCAGAGTCTGAGAAAATCACCAGCCAAGACTCTTCAGCCCCTTTGTGCTATTTCCTCTGCCTTTTCTCAGCCACCACTGACTTGGGCGTCGGAGGCTTCCCCCCCGGAAACACATTCCGGGGGCCTCCTAACCCACTTTTTCTAAGCATCTCAGGTACTCTCCCTTGGGCGCACCATCCTCCAGGCGTTCTTCCTCCTAGAAGTCTCTCCAACAGTAACCATGACTCTAAACGATGAGGCCCATGGCCATCAGTGGTGAAAATGAATGCATGAAGAAGTGAGGGCTCATTGATGCCATGCAAAGTTTGTGAGGCCATGCAAAGGTGCTGAAGGAGCCTTTCTGGACTTTTACGGAGGGCATGAATTTGTACTCCGTAGACTGCCAGCAAATGGCTAAGGAGATCTCAAAGGGGGTGCTCACTGAGGCCTCCTTCAAGGCCATCGCGGAGGCTCAACCTGACGATGAGTCTCTTGCCGCGAAGGTTTCTGAGCACGCTGCCCAGGTACGCCTCTTGCCTTTGTGTTCTTCCTTTTGATTTCCTCTAACTGTCTGCCTCTTCTTCTTTGCCTTACTAGCTTTGTCTTTATTTTTTGCAGCTGCTGGGGTACGCCGGTTTCCTCAGAGTTCGGGTGGTGAGGCAGGCGCTGTTCCGAGCCTCGGCCTTAGGCACCATAGACCAATATAAGGCCAAGTGCTCGGAACTGGCCACACAGAACGCGCAGCTGGCTCAAGCTGCAGAAAAGGAGGTTGCTGCCGTTTGGGAAGAGTTCCTGAAGGAAAAGGAAGAACTTTTGAAGGACTCGTCCCAGAAGATTTCTGACCTCGGCTCCCAGGTGGCGGAGCTGATTTCAGCAAACGAGGCAGGTCAAAAGGAGATGTCAGAATCAGAGGCTCTCCTGGCGAAGGTGCTTGAGGAGAAAGCCATGCTTCAGGCCGAGGTCGAGTCTTTGAAGAAGGAGCTGGAGAAGAAGAAGATGAAGGTACTGAAGAAGAAGGTCATGGATCTGAAGGAGGACCTTTAAGACCTTGGTGTCGAGAAGGACAAATCCGACCAGATGACCAAAGTTCATTTTCAGGACGGATTTTGCCTTGCTCGGCATCAAGTTCTTCAAAGGTTTCCAGATTTGGACCTTTCTTTTTTGGAGGCCCTCAACATTCCCGAGGGGCCTCGGTGGTCTTGGTCCAAGATCGAGCATCTGAATCTGCCCCCTTCACTTTCGGCGCCGAAGGTTGTGGAGAAGGACGCTGGAGCCAGTGGCGCTGAGAATCCTTAGTTTGTTCTAGGGCCCTTTGCCTTATTAACTTTCCCTTTTGTACTTCTTCTTTTGGCAATCTTCCTTTTTTGTAAGCAAATTTATCTTAATAAAAGAATTTTTTGGCTAAGTATCTTTGCGAGATTTTTCGTCTCCCTTTATCCCGAACTCATTCGCTCAAGAGACTTCGGAAAACCTTATCTGCACCTAGCATGGCGACCTTCTTCGCAAAATTTTGACTTGTACAACTTATGCCCAAGAATTTTGGCTAAGTCTTTTGCCAGGATTTTTGTTTGCTTTTGGCCCGAACTCATTCGCTCAAGAGACTTCGGAAAACCTTATCTGGTCGGTCACTTTTGCGGAATTTGCACTTCTTGTGCTTAAGACTTTTTGGCTCAGAAACTTTCGTACTTAGAGAAATTTTCTAACTTGTACAGTACTATCTTCTTCGCCGAGACCCTAAGTATAGAATTTTCTCAAGGCATCCGAATGCCACGTATTTTTTAATTCTATACCTTTGAAATCGCAGAGCCTGTACACCCCTTTTCATACTTCGGCAAGGATCAGGTAGGGACCTTCCCAGTTCACGCAAAGTACCCCGTGGGATGTCCTATGAGGTGCAAATTCAGCCTTTCGGAGAACGAGGTCTCGTTTCTTTATTCCTTTTGGCCTAGCACGTAAGTTTATTGCCGTGGCCACTCTCTGCTGAAAAGCCTTTCTTCTCAGCTCCGCTATTTCTCTATGTTCGCCGATGAGGTCGAGCTTGGTTCTTAGGCCGAGGTCATTTCTACTTTCATCAAAAACTTGTACTCGGATTGATGGTTGCACTACCTCGATTGGGATGATGGCCTCTGTACCGAAAACGAGTTAAAAAGGCGTCTCCCCTGTTGCTCTTCGGGGTGTTGTTCGGTAGCTCCATAGTACACTTTGGAGCTCTCCTGGCCATTTTCCTTTTGCTTCCCCCAGCCTCTTTCTCAAACCATCTTTTATGGTCCTGTTAGATACTTCTACCTGCCCCTTGCTTTGGGGGTGAGCTACTGGGGCGAAGTGCATTTTTGTTCCGAGGTCACTGATAAATTCCTGGAACCCTTTGTCTATAAACTGGGATCCATTATCAGCTACTAGTACCCTTGGTACGCCAAACCTGCGTACGATGTTCTTCCATATGAACTTCTGCACTTCTTTTGCCGAGAGAGTAGCCAATGGTTCCACCTCGACCCATTGGAGAAATAGTCTACTGCTACTACGCAGAATTTCACTCCTCCAGGCGCTGTTGGGAGTGGTCCTATGAGGTCTATGCCCCAGACTGCAAAGGGCCAGGGATAGTCAGCCAAAGTAACCATTTCCGAGGGTGTCCTCTCGATTTTTGCGTGTTTTTGGCAGTTGCCACATTTTCGGACGAATTGCCTAGCGTCCTTTCTCAGGGTAGGCCAGAAGTATCCTTGGCACAGTATTACTGCCGCCAGGTTGTCGGTTCCAATGTGTGAACCACAAGCGCCTTCATGGACTTCTTCGAGGATCATTTCAGTATCCTCTTTGCCAACACACCTCTGTAAAGGATTTGCATATCCCTATCGATACAGTTCTTCGCCTATTAGGAAGAATCGGCCGGTGCATCTTCGCACTTTTGCGGCCTCGATGGGGTCTTCGGGGAGCACATTGTTCGCAAGATACCCCTTTATCGGGTCTTTCCAGCCCTTTTCCGAAGTTACTATGCTTAGTACTTCAATGCTCGGGTGGCTTAGTACCTTGGTGTATGTTTTTGACTTCGACAAGCAATCTGCTTCGGCGTTATCCCGTCGAGGTACGTTTTTGATCCGTATGGTGTCGAACTCTCGAATGAGCTTTGTCACCAGTTTGTGATATTTTTCCAGGATTGGCTCCTTCACCTCATAGTCCCCTGCTGTTTGCCGAACTACTAGCTGGGAATCGCTGTGGGCTTTTAGATTTCGCACGCCAATTCTTCTGGCTAGGCACAATCCTGCTATGAGGGCTTCATACTCAGCCACATTATTGGTGACGTTAAAGCTGAACTTAATAGCCTTCATTACTTTAAGGCCTTCAGGTCCTCTGATAATTACCCCAGCCCCCTGGTGTTCAGACCCCGAGGCTCCATCGACGTACAGAGTCCATTCTAGCTCACCTTCGCTTGGATCTGGATGGCTATCTTCGGTGGTGGGTACTTTGGCAATGAAATCTGCCAGAGCTTGAGCTTTTATGGCTTTTCGAGGTTCATAAGTGATGTCGTGTTCACCAAGCTCTATGCACCATTTGGAAAGCCTACCCGAATGATCAACTTTTCTCATGAGATCGCGCAGAGGTAGACTACTTCGGACGATGATAGGGTGAGCCTGAAAATATGGCCACAGCCTTCTTCCTGCTAGTACCAAGGCATATATAGCTTTTTGCAACAAAGGGTACCTGACTTCGGCGCCATGCAGGGATTTGCTTACGTAGTAGACTGTCCATTCCTTCACCTCCTCTTCTTTCACAAGGACCGAGCTTACGTCTTTTTCTGTGACGACGAGGTATAACACGAGGGGTTCTCCCTCGCGAGGTTGCCGCAAAGTGGGCAGGCCGGCTAAATAGATTTTGAGTTCTTCCCAGGCCTTTTGGCAGTCTTCACCCCAAGGATGGTCATTGCTCCCGAGGTTGTCCTACTTTTTTGCTGTCTTAGTGAGGACTTTGAAGAATGGTCAACACCGGTCTCCATATCAGGAAATAAACCTGCTGAGGGAGGTTATCCTTCCGGTGAGCCTCTGCACGTCTTTTATTGTGGCAGGAGTTCGGAACTCGAGTAGAGCATGTAAACCCTAAACCCTGAAGGTTATCCTTCAGGGCATGTTTTCTGTTGAAGACTCCTCCTGTGGGTCTCCGGATCCCAAACTTCGATGAGTTGGTTTGGGACTTTTTTCCCAAGGGTGTGCTGGTGAAGGAGGCCTTTGGGATCCTTCGGTCTATCTGTTGTGTCATTTCAGCCACAACAGAACGTTGAAAGTCGAGTAGGAAGCTCATGGTTATGACCAGAGGGCGCCCTTCCTCAGGCGTGGAAGTCCTTGGGGGGGCTTGCTCAGTGGCCGGTTGGACTTCAGGCGCGGACGGGGACCTCGGGAGTCCCTTGTCCCTAGAATCCCGAGTCTCAATGATGGCGACCTGAGGATGCGTTCCCACAGACGGCGCCAAATGATGTCCTGAGACATCTTCACTGGAAGGCATGGTGACCTCTGGGAGGACTTCCTGTGAGGGAGACCGTCTGGAGTTAAAGTTTCCCAGGGGAATGTGCCTAAAAAACTCAGAGAAGAGGGTTAAGAGGTCCCCGGGGTGCTTTTCCGAAGAGGAGCCTCCGACGCCCAAGTCAGTTTCCTGAGGAGGTAAGAGGGAAGCACTAGAGTTTTTAGTGGGCTTGCCTGTGTTTTCTCAAGGAGGAGGAGTCCAACCCTTTGCCAGGGTTTGTTTCCTGGTATTTATAGAGAAGCCCAATCCGTTCAGATGACGACACGTGTTCGGTCGGATGTTCTCTGAGTTTCTGGGCGTAGGGGGCGAGTAGCCGGTGGCAGGCTCCTTGAGTCTTCAACAGAGACAGGTCGTGACAAGACCTGGACGGCGTCGGCGTGTTAAATCACCATTTGAGGTGACATGTAGCGTCAGTGGGCGGCATGTCAGAGGATCCTGAAATGCTCACACCGTACTCCAGAAGTCCCTGGACGAGGTCGTCCTCTGACGTGGACGGTGCCCCTTCGGGAAATGTACCCTTAGTTCGGGGAGTTCCCTGATTCAGGGTTCCGCCTTCGGGGAGAACCTCTTCGGCTTGCAATAGCTGATTCTCTATCTCCGAAGGTGATCTGTTTAGTTCCTCGGGGGGGTTAATAGTGTCCTCGCGTTCCCTGACGCTCCGAGTTCGGGTCAGATAGAGGCGATAGCCCTTCAGCTATCAATGTGGTATGGTTTTGTACATGACCACTTATGGGCATATGTATGTTTGGTATGAATGTGAAGTATGTTTATCTTGTGAACCTCCCATGTACTATTTATGGCCTAATGTTCATGTGAACTCAAACATGAGTTTTCAAACTAAATGATACATTGGGCTTCTTGGTTGCCATTCTAAATAGCACACTTGATTGCACACATCCTAAACACTTAAATTTCATTGAGTGTTTGCCTTGCTTGTTATGCAAGTTACCTATTACAACCTTGCTTGTCATGCAAGTTATTAAATTTTAGCCTTGCTTGTTTTGGAAGTTAGTGGTATTAGGCCTTGCTTCTGTTGCAAGTTTTTGAACATGCACCCCTAAAAGCCTCCTGGGCCACCTCCCAGGCTTAATACCTTCAGAAAATAAGACTTAAGGTTAAGTAACTTTGGTTGGCCGAATTAAAAGTTCCAATAACACTCTAGAGTAATCTTAGTTGGGTGAGTGTAGTACAGAGTGAATGGGCCAGGGCCTGTGTGAGGTGTGACAGGCTTTGTTTGGTATCAGAGCCTAAGTTTTAGAATGGTAGAGCATTAGCCTAGACAGTGTCCCACATAGGTCTAACTTGTATAAGACTTTTATTATTGGATATATGTGAATCTCTGCAATTGAAGTGCAGGATGAGAACAAGAGGCAGGGAAAGAGAATCCCTGAGACAAGACGGAGATACTATAGCCCATCAGATAGAAGGGATGCAGGAAAATGTGCCTGAAACACAGGCAGATGATATGGAGCATGATTTCGCCTAGGAGCCAAATGCCAGGTTACAAGTACCTGGACCTAGCAGGGATAGACATGAGAGAATGGAGGTGATGATGGAGTCACTACATGCTACTGTGGTTCAACTAGTGCTGGGAATGCAAGCCTTGGCTAGAGGTCAAGCCCAACACGAGGAGAATTCAGATCCGGTTGAGACAGAAGGAAGAAGAAGGAGAAGAAGGCCTGGCAAAGAGCCTGTGGGATACGATCAGTCCAGTAAAGCTGAAGGGAATCAAGAAGAGGAAGAAGCAGATGAAGAAAGGAGGCATCCCAGGGCTAGGAGACTGAGATCAGAAGTTAGACAAGAACCCAGGACAGAGGAGGAAGATGAGGACAGCCTAGACATAGAAGAAAGGGATGTTTATATATACTCTAGGAGGACTGAACCTTCTATTGTGGAGACTACAGCAAGGGACAGATCATCCAGGGATGGAACCAGAGGCCTGGAAGAAACAAGAGAGAGACCAAGGAAGAGAGGAACTCAACGAGGGCCAGCTAGAAGGATTCCTGGCATTGAAACCTCTAGTCTTCAGAGGAGGATGTGACCCAGATGAAGCTGAGTTCTGGGTATACCAAGTGGAGAAAATCTTTGAAAGAATGGAGGTGACATCCACTCAGAAGGTACTGCTAGCCACCTTCAGGCTAGAAGGTAATTGATGCCCTTCAGCATCTCCTTCGTGTGTCATGGTGAAGGCGGCAGGGCCTTATGGAAATGGAGAAAGGTCCGGGAGGAACGTACTCTGAGAAAATCACCTGAAAGTCACAGGAAGCAAGGGTTAGGAGGCCCCCGGAGTGTTTTTCCGAGCAGGAGCCTCCGACGCCCAAGTGAGTGTTTTGGAGGTAATGAGATGATTTAAAGAGTAAAGGAGAATCTTATCTCAAGTAATGTCCCCCCCTTTACCTGGGATAATTACCAAGTATTTATGGAGGGGCGAACAGTAATAGTCCTTCACATGTGGCCGGCCTAGATCGTGACACGTGTTCGGCAGGATGCGCTCTACATCTTTTGGGCAACCAGGGACTCCTAACAGGACATGGGCCTCTGAGCTAGGAGTCTAGTCAACCCGAGAGTGACGTGCTAGGGTGTCCCTACAAATGGCGTGTCAGGACATGTCCGGGGCAGATTATCGGGGATGTGTCAGAGGCTCCTTAAATGCTTATGCCGTACTCCCGAGGTCCCTTTTGGTAGAGGAAGCCTCTTCGGAGAACTCGTCCTCTGAGGTCACTTTAGTATCGCAGGAGTATATTTCCCTAGGGTGACCTTTCTCAGAGGCACCCCCACTTCTGAGGATGGCTTATTTGTTCTCCTGAGGTTGGTACTATTGTTTCCAGGAATGGAGAAATGCTGAGGCTGGATTTCGGGAGGTCGGGCATTCTTCTTTCCGTGGCAGGTGGTTTCCCTTCCGAGGTTGGTGCTTTGTCTGAGCCAGTGGTTTCGGAGGGTGATCGGCTCCTTGGCTATCACATGCCCCATCCCGGGAAGTCGAAGCGGAGACTTCGGCTTTATGCTTTTGGGAAGGCTTCTTTACCGAACTCGTGGTTGGAGCTCTACTCAAGAAGTTGCTCTTTTTCAGAAGGCGTTCCTTCATGGCCGAGGTACCCTTCCCTAGTTCTTTCTACGACCTCAAGGCGCGTGTAGCTTTTGCTTTTGCTTTCTTCTGCTGTAGGTTCTTGAACCGTCGTATCCTTTGGTCAAACATGTCAGCTATGGATAAGCGTGCCTGGGTTTTCGCGATGTCAGAGGGGCGTGCCTTAGTTCTTCGTGTTGGATGACACGTGGCCGCTAGTGGATGGCGGGATAGTTACGCCGGTCATACTAATTGCGTCTTTTCGCGTTTGAGGAGTAATAATGAGTCTGTTGCACTTCGAGGGATAATAATGACCTTACCCTCTTCGGTCTATATAAGCGCCTTTCGCCTCATTTTTTGCATGACTTTTTGCCTTTGCTCTCATCTGTTCCAAAGCCTTCCCTTGTCTTTCTCCTTTTTTCTGCCAGTGGTTTCTACGGCGGAGCAATTTCAGACAATTTTTGCGGCGGCATTCAGTAATTTCAGCAAGACTTTTGGTGGGTGCTCCCTCCTGTAATTTCTTTTCTCTTCTTTCTTTCAAGGTCATTTTTCTGAGGTCTCTTTGTTTCTTTACCTTTCTGAAGTCGTCCTTCTTTTCTTTTGTGAAAAATGTCTGATCTGACCCCGTTGAATTCGACCCCGTTGCTAACTGTCCGACCTCTCCCCGAGAGCTTTCTTCCTCTCAAATCTCATCGTTGTACTACCACTCCGGAGAAGGTGAGGAAGTGGATTGCTAAGTATTACCTTCCTTCTTATCTCGTTCTGAGGTTGCCAATCCCGGGCACCTTCGGCTATATGTCAGATTCGCATGAGGTTACCATTTACCAAGCTCAATTGAAAGCCGGTCTTCGGTACCCTCCTCACCACGTAATCTGTGAATTTTGCAAATTCCACGGGATCACCGTGAACCAACTTCCCCCAAATTCTTACTCCTACTTCAACTCTTTTCTCTACATGTGTGTGGTGTTTAAGATAAAGCCCCACTTTCTTTTCTTCATGCAGTACTACAAACGCCACCCGGTCCCGAAGGGCGGCTTTTATTTCTTGCTTCCCCGAGGGTCCGGGAGCAAAAAGTTTACCTTCACCTTCGACAACAAGGACAGCTAGCGGGGGTGGTAGAAGAAGTTTTTCTTCCTGCCGGTCCCCAAGCTTTGGCATCATGTGCCCACCAAATGGGCTTCGGGGACCTTGAAGATGGACGTCGTTGATCCCTGGAAAATCCTGACTTCGGAGCTAGCTGTTGAGTTTGATCAATTTGATAGGCTCATCCGGGCTATGGCAAACTGGGACCCAGAGGTCCCTCCGTGTTCATTTTACCCTTTTCCCGTCAAGAGGGACCTTATGACCGAGGAGGTCCTTTGGGAGATAGGAGTAGTGAACGCACACAAGAGTGATCCCGGGATGCCCGTGCCCGTTCTTCCGGGAAAAACAGCTTGGATAGTCATGCTCCTTCGGGGCGAGATCACATATGAGTATTTTGCCGAGAGTAAGTCTCTTTCCTGGTTTTCATACCTTTTTTCCTTTTCGACTTACACTAATACTTTTTCCTTTTGCAGAGATGGGCGATGAATCTGCTGATTTTTACAAGTCGCTTTTCCTCGGCCAGGTCGAGAAGGGGGAGCAGACGCACAAGAAGGCGCCTGCTAAAAGGAAGAAGACGATCGGTAGTGGGCCTTCTAGGGCCAAGAAGGATAGGGCTGTTACTCCCCCTACCGAAGTTGTTGTGGAGGTGCAAGATCAATCCCCTGCTCTTCCTTCAACGCCGGCGGACCTTCCTTCGGACCCTGCCCTTCTTGCGGCAACACTGAGCCCCTTTCTTCCCATCGAGCCTTCTTCCGAGCAAAGACCTGCTCAGGAACTTGAAGAGAGCAGAAGAAGGAAGGGGAAGAACATTCCTGGTGAAGTCTGGGAAGGCGAGTTTGAAGATGACGTCACTGAAGTTCTACTAGGTTGGTTCCTTAGCCATTCTCCTACAAGCCTTTGTATTTTTCGTATCTATGATTTTTTGGATGAATGGCTAAGGGATGACGTACTGACGAAACTTTGACATAAACTTGTAAAGGATATGTCTGCGGTGCCCTAAATGGACGCTCACGCCCGGTGAAAGGCTCTTCGGGACAAGCAGATCCTTCTCGGCAAGGTGTTATACCCGGAAAACCTTAATTGATAAAGTCCCGGTTTAAGTGGATTAGTGGCATGAAAAGTTTCCTAATTTGGAAACTTAGCAATTACATTGAGGAGACATGGAATTAATTTAATGAATGGGCATAAATGAGTGTTGGACACTCTTGGAATAAAATTGGCTAAGGCCAAGAGAATTGGTGATGTAAATGGTGGAAATTAAAGTTGAGGCACTCAATTGCTCAAAGGAAAAGTTTGTGGGAGGACTCAATTGAACATTTGGAGAAAGCTGGAAGGCTAAAGGAGGGATTTGGCCATTATTGCATGGAATATAGTCCATGGCCGGCCATCCCATTTAATTGAATATAAAAATGGCCGCCCACCCCCATTTAGCCATTAAAATAATTTGCCACATAAGCCTCCACTTGCATTATTTAAATCTTTCCACTTACCTTGTCCCCTGTTAAGTGCATCATTCCACGGTCAAAGTATTGACCTTTTGACAACTTTGACCGTCAAATTATGTTGATTTTTCCTCCTTGTCTTAGTTTTTCCTGGTATTTTTGCTCATTACAGGTGTGATCGAGTGTTACGGATGGGGCATTAGAAGCAAGCTTGAGTGGGACGGCATTTGGACAAGGGACGTGGAAGAAGTGCAAAAATGAAAGTCGGCTCCGCGTCGCCAGAATTCACTCAGAATTGGTGATGCGTCGCCCACGTTAGCAGTGTTCTGAGTTCCTGATGGTCATTTGGCGACGCGTCGCCAGAACTCGACCCATGCTGGCGACGCGTCGCCAGCAATGCCCTGTTTTGCCAAAAGCTCACGTTTTGATGGTCCCCCACTATTTTTCTACCTGATGAGCTGGCTTGGATCGGTGATACTTATCCTTTTAGGGCTGGAATGAAGAGGAGGTATAAATAGAAGAAGAGAAAGAGTCCAAAGGGGGGCTTCTTGGCTGATTTTGATCTAGACCCGACTGGAGGCGTATTGAGCTTTTTGGAGGCGTTCTTGGGAAACTGGAACCAGAGGATTGTTGATTTCGAGCGTACAAATGTCGAGGGGGTTTTCTGAGTTTCTTCTCTTCTCTAGTTTGAGTTGTATGATTTTCGTTGTCATTGTTATTATGGATTTGTTGATGACATTAGCTATGGATCGTGAGTAGATTTCTTTACCTTTCTAGGGTGACTTTCCTCCCTTTGTTACTTAATGAAGTTGTTTTGTGTGTTTATGGATGAGTTCTATTGTGTTGTTCCTTGCATTGAGCTTCTTGTTTGATGAATGGTTGGCCACCATGTCTAATGCATTAGACCATTAAATCCTTGAGAAAGGTTTTAAGGGTGACAAAGAGGAATGGAAGGGGCATAATGTTAACTTAAATTAGAGATAATATAAGTGAACATTAGGCATTAAAAGAAGGTTTAGCTCTTCAACCACCTTAAGTTAAGTTGGAGCTTGAGTAAAGCCCAAGTTAGTGGAGGGTGCGCAAAAACCTATCTTGAGGAAGGGGTTTTTGATATGAAATCTTTTTGACCACACATTGAGCTTCACATTTGGGGACCAACTTTATTGAGTAGCATTGGGTAGGAAATGAATCCTAGAGGGGTAGTCACATCGATCCTAAGTTCTATCTTTAGTACTTTCCATCTTCTTTAGAGTCATTTTTCTTGTGTTGATTAAGTTAGGTAGCTTGAGCAACTTTGATCTTTAAATCTAGATAAAATCACTAACTCTCTTGGGACGACACCTTTAATTACTCCTAAGTATAGAACAATTCCGTTCGCTTGTGGGTTTTTGAGGGTGAAATTGATAAACTCTTGATTTTCACAACAAAGTTTTTGGCGCCGTTGCCGGGGAGTTTGATTTGATTTTTGTCTTGATTAGAAAAAAAATTCGGTTATTCTTGACTACTTGATTTCAATTCTCATGGTTGATGTGTTCCCTTTTTATCATATTGTAGGTACATCTAGTGCGTGACCCGGAGCTCTTGTCCTCATGTGTTACCAGTTGATCTAGAAATTGAGAGAAGCTTGCGAGAACTTCGGCTAAGGAGTAGGGTGATTGAAGAAGAAGATACTAGTACTTTCGATTTCGTCAACATGGAAGGGAACCAAGAAGATGACTTGAGGAACCTTGGACGAGAAAGAAATGTCAATGCCATGGATCACAATGGTGTTGAGGAGGTAATGGACAATGGAAATGGTGCTAGAAGAAGAGGAAGGCCGGTACTTGATTATTTTCGACCTCAAAGGGTAGAAGACCATGACAACATGATAAGACCGGTACCGCTTCGAGGGCGAGCCTTTGTGATTCCTCGCCATGTTCTCCAATTGGTGGAGGCTCATCCATTTGGAGGGACCCTTGATGAAGATCCAAACAACCATATCAAGAGGTTTGTTCGTTTATGAGATACTTTTGATTTGGATGGTGTGAGTGACGATGCAAAAAGGATGAGACTCTTCCCATTTTCTCTTGTGGATGAAGCATCGGAATGGTTTGAAAATTTGGAGCCTACTTCGGTTCATACGTGGCAAGAGCTATATGATGCATTTATTTGGAGATTCTTTCCATCTCAAAAAGCGTTTGAGCTCAAGAATGAATTGTTGGCGTTTAGGCAAAATGAATGGGAGTCACTTGCGGAGGCATGGGTGCGTTTCAAGAGGATGGTGAAGAGGGTTCCCACTCAAGATATTGATCAAGCTCACCAACTTCATCTTTTCTACAGTGGTTTGAGTTTAAACACCCGATTGCAAGTGGATGCCGCCACCGGTGGTTTCTTGTTGTTGAAAGATGTGGAGGAATGCTTTGAGCTATTGAACAATATGGCAAAAAGCCTTGAGCTTAGCGGCAAACGGATCCCAAGGAAGGGTAGTGGATTGTATGAGGTCAACAAAGATACGTCTCTCCAAGCTCAACTTTCGGCACTCACTAGCATGGTGGCCAAGTTGACAAAAAATCAAGAAAAGGGGAAATTGCAACAAGCCATGGTTAGTAAGGATGTTGATGATGTGGAAGATGCCAATTTTGTGGGTTACCGGAATCCTTACCCACCCAAGCAAGGAGGAGGGAATTTCTTCCCAAGGAACCGTCAACATGAAGGATTCAACTATTCTAACCCCAAAGGCGCTATGCAACTATTAGGTGAGAATTCTAATGATACGGAAGCATCTTTGAAAGATTTTATGAAGGGCATGATGGGAGAATTCATGCAAGAAGTGAGGGGGATGGCAAGCGGCCAAAACAAGAAGATTGGTGCATTGGAGGATGAAATGAAGACTATGGAAGCTAATACTCAAGCATCCATCAAGAATTTGGAAACTCAAATGGGCCAACTTGCAACTTCCATGAGGCAAATGCAAAAGGGTAAGTTCATACCTAGTGATACGGATGTCAACCCAAGGGAGTCTTGCCAAGCTATTACGCTTAGAAGTGGTAAGAATGTGGTAACGCAAGTTAAGGAGCCACCCATTCAAGAAGAATATCCTCCCCAAGAGCCATCCCCTTCAAGTGAAGAAGATAGATCAAAAGTTGAGGCTAAAAATGCTCCCGACAAGGAGGAAGCACCCAAGCACACGCCCACCCTTCCGTACCCCCAAAGGTTCAAGCCAAAGAAGGAGGACACTCACTTTATGTGGTTTCTTGAAATCTTCAAGAAGTTGGAAATTAATATCCCTTTCTTGGAAGCATTAAATCAAATGCCTTCCTATGCCAAATTCCTCAAGGAGTTGATTACCAAGAAAATGAAGTTCCTCGACAACGAGCTCATTCTAATGAGAGAGGAAGCAAGCGCTGTCATTCAAAGGAAGATGCCCCAAAAACTCAAGGATCCCGGGAGTTTTACGATACCTCTTGATATTGGGTCTTTCCATTGTGATAAGGCTTTGTGCGATCTTGGGGCTAGTATTAATTTGATGCCCTTATCCATTTGTAGGAGTCTTGGCCTTGGAGAGGTGAAACCATCATCTATTTGCCTCCAATTGGCGGATCGGTCATTTACTTTCCCAAAAGGAGTGTTAGAAGATGTCATGGTCAAAGTTGGCAAGTTTATATTTCCGGTAGACTTTGTAGTCTTGGATATGGAGGAAGACCGGAACATGCCGATTATACTTGGGAGACCATTCCTTGCTACCGGGAAGGCCGTCATTGATGTGGAAAAAGGTAATCTCACCTTGAGAGCTAATAATGAGGAAATTACTTTTAATCTTGCTCAAGCCATGAAATCTATTGATGATGAGTTGCCCAAGTGTTACATGATTGATGTGGTTGATTCTTGCATTGAGGAAAAAAGAGATGTTTTACTTATTGCGGATCCTATTGGAAGGGCACTTGTGTGCGAAAAAGCATGTAGTGAGGAAGATCATGATGTGTTGGGTATTTTAACAACTCTTGACTTTTATGGGAAAGTGCAACTTCAGGGAAGAAAGGGAGAACAACTTTTGTCTTGTGATTCCAAGGAAGAGCTTAAGTTGGAGTTGAAACCCTTACCACAAGATCTTAAGTATGTGTATCTTGGCAAGGAGGATTCTCTCCCGGTGATTATTTCGTCTACTTTGACCTCTTTGGAGGAAGAAAAGTTGATTCGTGTGTTGAGGGATCATAGGAGGGCAATAGCTTGGTCTATTTCCGACATCAAGGGAATTAGCCCAGAAATTTGCATGCATAAAATTCTTATGGAAGATGATTTTAAACCCTCCATTGAAGCTCAAAGAAGGTTAAATCCAAAGATGAAGGAAGTGGTCAAAGAGCAGATTGTGAAATTGCTCAATGCCGGCATTATCTATCCAATTTCGGATTCTCCATGGGTGAGTCCGGTGCAAGTGGTGCCAAAGAAAGGCGGAACAACCGTGGTAGGCAACAATAACAATGAATGGATTTCTACTAGGTTGGTGACCAAATGGAGAGTGTGCTTTGATTACTGGAAGCTCAACAAGGCTACCCGGAAGGACCATTTCCCCCTCCCTTTTATTGATCAAATTTTGGATAGGTTGGGGGGACATGAGTTTTATTGTTTCTTGGATGGTTATTCGGGGTACAATCAAATCACCATAGCACCGGAAGATCAAGAGAAGACGACCTTTACTAGTCCTTGGGGCGCATATGCCTTTCGAAGAATGCCATTTGGACTTTGCAACGCTCCGGCAACTTTCCAACGGTGTATGATGGCCACATTATCCGATATGGTGGAGAAGTGCATGGAGGTATTTATGGATGATTTTTCTGTTTTTGGAGACTCCTTTGATGCATGTTTGGATAATTTAGCCCTTGTCTTGAAGAGATGTCAAAAAACTAATTTAGCCTTGAATTGGGAAAAATGTCATTTCATGGTTAAATCGGGAATTGTACTTGGGCATAAAATTTCTTGTGAAGGCATGGAGGTGGATAGAGCTAAGATTGTAGCTATTGAGAAATTGCCACCACCCTCTAATGTAAAGGGAGTGAGAAGTTTCTTAGGGCATGCCGGTTTTTACCGAAGATTTATTAAAGATTTTTCCAAGATTGCTAAGCCATTATGCAATTTGCTTGAGAAGGATGTGCCGTTTGACTTTGATGAAAAGTGTTTGGAATCATTTAAGACTTTGAAGGAGAAATTGGTTAGTGCACCGGTGGTGATTCCACCCAATTGGGAGGAACCGTTTGAAATTATGTGTGATGCTAGCGATTTCGCCGTGGGGGCGGTGTTGGGGCAAAGAAAGGACAAGCTTTTTCGGGTGATTTACTATACTAGTAAGACTTTGGATGGAGCTCAAAGAAATTATACCACAACGGAGAAGGAGCTTTTGGCGGTGGTATATGCAGTGGATAAGTTTCGATCCTATATTGTGGGGTCTAAGGTTGTGGTGCACACCGATCATGCGGCAATTAAATATTTATTTACCAAGAAGGATGCCAAGCCAAGACTCATAAGATGGATTCTTTTGCTTCAAGAATTCGATTTAGAAGTCAAGGACAAGAAGGGATGTGAAAACCTTGTGGCCGATCACTTATCTAGGATGGAGGGCCAAAAAAAGTCATGGGAGCAACCTATTCAAGAGCACTTCCCGGATGAAAGCTTGTTTAAGGTGGAGGGCAAGATTCCATGGTATGCGGACTATGTGAATTACCTAGCTTGTGGAGTCTTGCCACCAAACTTGTCTTACCAAGAAAAGAAGAAATTTCAAGCCAATGTCAAGCATTATCTTTGGGATGATCCTTTCCTATTCCGCCGGTGTGCCGACCAAATCATAAGAAGATGCATCTCAAGCGAGGAAGTAAAGGATGTTCTCCACCATTGTCACTCCTCACCATGTGGCGGACACTTTGGAGCCTCCAAGACGGCAAGTAAGGTATTGCAAACTGGGTATTATTGGCCAACTTTGTTTAAACATGCATATACTTTTGTGAAAACATGTGATAGATGCCAAAGGTTAGGAAACATTTCTAGGAAGGATGAAATGCCATTACAAAACATTCTTGAGGTGGAAGTGTTTGATTTGTGGGAAATAGATTTTATGGGGCCTTTTCCTCATTCTTGTGGCAATCATTATATTTTGCTTGCGGTTGATTATGTATCTAAGTGGGTGGAAGCTATTGCCACCCCGTCTTGTGATGCTAATGTGGTTGTTAAGTTCCTTCAAAGGAATATTTTTGCAAGGTTTGGCACACCTAGGGCTATCATTTCCGACGAGGGATCACATTTCATCAACAAGATGATGACTCAAGTTTTATTGAAGTATGGTGTGCGGCATAAGGTGTCACTCCCCTATCATCCTCAAACAAACGGGCAAGCCGAGATTTCGAACCGGGAGATCAAGAGGATATTGGAAAAGACGGTGGGCATCAACCGAAAAGATTGGTCTCAAAAGTTAAATGATGCACTTTGGGCATATAGGACGGCTTTCAAGACACCTATTGGAATGTCACCATATCGACTTGTGTACGGTAAAGCTTGCCATTTACCGGTAGAGTTGGAGCACAAGTCATATTGGGCGTTTAAGAAGCTCAATTTTGATTTGAAAAATGCCCAAGAGAAGAAAGCTATTCAATTGGATGAGTTGGAGGAAATTCGCATGGATGCTTATGAGAATGAAATGATGTACAAGGAGCGAACGAAGTTGTGGCATGACAAGATTCTTGTGAAGAAGGAGTTTCAACCAGGTCAAAAAGTGCTACTCTTCAACTCAAGGTTGAGGCTTTTTCCGGGAAAATTAAAGTCCAAATGGTCGGGACCTTTTGAGGTGATTAGAGTGCAACCATATGGAGCGGTGGAACTTAAAGGACAAGATGGGTGCATCTTTCAAGTCAATGGTCAACGAATCAAGCCTTACTATGGTGATGAACTTAGACACATTGGTCAAACCATCTTGGCCGAACCCATCCAATGAAAAAAGAAGCTCAAAGGCGCCAAGCTAGAGGCGTAAAATCAAGCGCTTGTCGGGAGGCAACCCGATTCCGATTACTTTCTTCTTTTCTTTTTGTTAGTTAACTTGTGTAGTGCTTTGTGATTTTCTACTCATTTGGTCTTGTCTTGTGTGTTGATAGGTCAGGAGACCCATCGGAAAGAAGGTTGGGGGATGGACCACATTTTCTCAACTTTAAGAGGTACCATGTATTGAATGTTCAAAGGGTTTAAGTCTTAGGATGAAAAGATTGGGGGTGCTTTGCAAAAGTTTTGAAAAATAAAGGATGGTTTTGTAACGTTGGCGACGCGTCGCCAGCGTCGGCGCCGCGTCGCCAATTTGTGCAAAAGTTCTCAGAACACTTATAACTGTGGCGACGCATCGCCAGAATGCGTCCTGAATTGGCGACGCGTCGCCAAGACTATAACCGCTGATTTAACCTCGCCTCCCTTTCACTTTTCTCACTTTTACTTTCCTCCTCCACCAAAGAAACCCCGCAAACCTCAAACCCTACTCTTCCGTAAGCTTCACGGTTTGATTTTTTGGAGTTTATTCATCGCATCAAGCCTCTCATCAAGAAACATGCCTCGCAAGTTGGTGCCCATAAACTCGTTGAAAGAAAAGGGGAGGGGGAAAAGGATCCGTCAAGAAGAGCCACAAGAACCACCCTATGATAATTCACGCTTTGTGTCCTCTCGGGCAAGCAACTATTTTGAGGGGTTCATGAATCACAAGCTCACACCGGAAAGAGGCTTCGACTTCTCGAAGAAGGAAAATGAGGGTATACTAAGAATCGTGGAGAGGCATGGATGGCAACAATGGGTCAATCATTCTCAAGCGGAAGTGTCCAACATCCTCATAATGGAATTCTACGCCAACTTGATGGTAGCTTACTATCTGAATCGCCAAGCCAAGGTTTGTTTTGTGCGCCAACAAGCGGTGCATTATGGGGATGTTGTGATCAATAAGCTGTTCAACATCAACCCATTGATTGGAGAACAAATCAAGGAGGTTTCCCTGGATCAACAAGCTCAAGTAGTATGCGGGACCAATCTCATACGAAGCTCTACTTCAGTTCTTCAGCCCTTCCTCCAGAGATGAAAGCTTGGAACTATTTCATCGCCTCCCCCCTCGTCCCGACCACTCATGTTCGGGAAGTCACCCCGGATCGCTTTGAGATTTTATACTGCATAACATGTGACATCCGAATTAATGTTGGACACTTCATCCTAAAGCATATTCGTCGCGCCGCCAAGTCGAAACGGGGGAGCCTGCCTTTCCCTCAGCTGGTCACTACCTTAATGTTGAGGGCCGGTGTTGTCATGGAAGATCCCTCAAGGATAACTTTGGTCATCAAGCCAATCTCGGTGGACAAGCTTAGTGGTGCTTCGGAAGGTATTCGGGAGGTAGTGTCAGAAGAGGAGGAAGAGAATGCCGACCAAGAGCAAGAGCAAGTGGAAGAAGGAGAAGAAGAACAGGAGCCATATCTAGGGGAGGACGTTGGAGGGGCTTCTGAGCAGTTAGTCAATCCAGCTACCACGACTCCGGCCTCTTTGGCCGTAGCACTCAACAAGATGTACTTGATGATGCGAGAGCAGCATGAAGAGTCAGCGGCTCGGTTTGAATCAGTTGGTGGCTCCTTTACTTCTTTTGCAAAGGAGATGCGCGAGGGCATCGCACTTATTGCCGGCAACCAGGAATCTCTTTCCGGGCAAGTCCGTTGGGGCCACCAACACCAGCAGCAGCTGCGGGATCTCACGCCTGAATATCCACCATTCCCACCCATCCCCCCCCATTTCCACCCTTCCGCTTACCAGTGGTACACACCCCACCCCTCCAGCCACCCACCTCCCTTTTACCCACATTTCAGACATCCCCATGACACGTCTGAAGGTCCTTCCTCTTTTCCGCCTGCCGGTGGGTCTTCCGGCCATGATGACATGGGCGAGGAGTAGTAGGGGCGGGAACACCCGCCCCCAGGTATGATTCTTGCTTACTCACTTTCCATTGAGGACAATGCTAGTTTTAAGTTTGGGGGAGTGGGTGCGTGATTATCATACTTGGCTTTTGTGCTTGTGTCGTGTCTTTGTTTTAGATTTAGGGTGCATGTTTCTTGCATATTTTGTGTCTTGTTTTCCTCTCTTCTGTTAGTGAAGTTGGATAGGTTGAGAATTTCTTTTTGTAGTCCTTGTTTGTTTTTGGTGTCTTTAGGACTCATTGGTGACCATTTTGTTTCATATGAATGGATATGGTTACTAGTTTGATTCTCTTGAAGCTTTGATGAATTTGGAAAAATCAGTTTTGATGCTTTTGGGTGAATCTTTGATAATGTGTTATAATGAACTTGGGAGTTGTGCCATAATCTAGTATCTTTTGAGTTTTGTTCTAAAACTTGCCTAAGGACCTAGCAAACTCACATGAGTGTTTGAGCTTGAAGCATGTGGTTTCATAGGAGGAACCTCCCCACCAATTAACTAACCCCTCTACATTCCT
Organism: Aquilaria yunnanensis; assembly: GCA_039654915.1. Classification (NCBI taxonomy): domain Eukaryota; kingdom Viridiplantae; phylum Streptophyta; class Magnoliopsida; order Malvales; family Thymelaeaceae; genus Aquilaria; species Aquilaria yunnanensis. The sequence continues at coordinate 38,761,861 of CM077594.1, read as the reverse complement.
TCAAATCACCCTTAATTTGAGCTTTTCTTTTCTTGTGGTTATACCCTTGAGTTAACTGAGGTGGAAAAAGGTCAAAACTAGAGCTTAAAAGGAATTGCATTAAGTTGAATCAAGAAGGAAATAATGGCAAGCTTGGTGTGGTTTATAGTTCAAAAAAAAAAAAAAAAACACTACTCCGCTGTTTCCTAGTATCGAAGTAGTTTGGGGTCTTCTCCTAAGGCAAGAGTTGATCACAGCTCGAAAACGTGCTTGAAATAAGAGTATGGTTGAAAATAAAATCACCTTGGATTGTATTAAGTTAGTAGCTTGGGCTTAGGCGGAGCTCCTGTTTATGCACTTGCCAAACGGCTAAATACATGAAGAGGAAACAATAGTTAGTTTATAAGGTGTAAAGAGGTTGGTGGATTGTGGATTGGTGCTTGTTCAAATTGATTGTTTCTTTTAGGCACTTGGTTTTCATTTTTCACCGCCTCACTAACTCTATCATGAAAGACTATCTTTTGGTTCCTCCATTTTCTCTTTGAGCTCCGAACCTGTCGCTATCCTTTGAAAGTAAACCATTTGAGCTTTGAGTGTGGTGCAACTGACCGTAGAGAAGTAACGTCGAGGGTGCTGGATCCTTTTGCAAGCATTTGGAAAAGAACTTAACACAACTCCCTTAATGGAAATTTAAATCATCTAGGGGGTCATACCCCTGGGAGGCTTCACCCTAGGTAGCAAAATTAACTTTTCCTTAGTCACCATTTCTTCTTTTGAAGTCAAACTTAGTTGATCATTGAAGTTTAGATGCAACATTTGGTTACCATGATAGCTTCTTTTGTTTTTGAGTATGTTGTAGGTTAGGTCGCTAGGGACTAGCTTAGGTTTAAGTTTGGGGGAATTTGTTAAGTGCATCATTCCACGGTCAAAGTATTGACCTTTTGACAACTTTGACCGTCAAATTGTGTTGATTTTTCCTCCTTGTCTTAGTTTTTCCTGGTATTTTTGCTCATTACAGGTGTGATCGAGTGTTACGGATGGGGCATTAGAAGCAAGCTTGAGTGGGACGGCATTTGGACAAGGGACGTGGAAGAAGTGCAAAAATGAAAGTCGGCGCTGCGTCGCCAGAATTCACTCAGAATTGGCGACGCGTCGCCCACGTTAGCAGTGTTCTGAGTTCCTGATGGTCATTTGGCGACGCGTCGCCAGAACTCGACCCATGCTGGCGACCGCTTTGTTTTGCCAAAAGCTCGCGTTTTGATGGTCCCCCACTATTTTTCTACCTGATGAGCTGGCTTGGATCGGTGATACTTATCCTTTTAGGGCTGGAATGAAGAGGAGGTATAAATAGAAGAAGAGAAAGAGTCCAAAGGGGGGCTTCTTGGCTGATTTTGATCTAGACCCGACTGGAGGCGTATTGAGCTTTTTGGAGGCGTTCTTGGGAAACTGGAACCAGAGGATTGTTGATTTCGAGCGTACAAACGTCAAGGGGGTTTTCTGAGTTTCTTCTCTTTTCTAGTTTGAGTTGTATGATTTTCGTTGTCATTGTTATTATGGATTTGTTGATGACATTAGCTATGGATCGTGAGTAGATTTCTTTACCTTTCTAGGGTGACTTTCCTCCCTTTGTTACTTAATGAAGTTGTTTTGTGTGTTTATGGATGAGTTCTATTGTGTTGTTCCTTGCATTGAGCTTCTTGTTTGATGAATGGTTGGCCACCATGTCTAATGCATTAGACCATTAAATCCTTGAGAAAGGTTTTAAGGGTGACAAAGAGGAATGGAAGGGGCGTAATGTTAACTTAAATTAGAGATAATATAAGTGAACATTAGGCATTAAAAGAAGGTTTAGCTCTTCAACCACCTTAAGTTAAGTTGGAGCTTGAGTAAAGCCCAAGTTAGTGGAGGGTGCGCAAAAACCTATCTTGAGGAAGGGGTTTTTGATATGAAATCTTTTTGACCACACATGGAGCTTCACATTTGGGGACCAACTTTATTGAGTAGCATTGGGTAGGAAATGAATCCTAGAGGGGTAGTCACATTGATCCTAAGTTCTATCTTTAGTACTTTCCATCTTCTTTAGAGTCATTTTTCTTGTGTTGATTAAGTTAGGTAGCTTGAGCAACTTTGATCTTTAAATCTAGATAAAATCACTAACTCTCTTGGGACGACACCTTTAATTACTCCTAAGTATACAACGATTCCGTTCGCTTGCGGGTTTTTGAGGGTAAAATTGATAAACTCTTGATTTTCACAACATCCCCCACTTGCCATATAATATAATATATTGACTATTCTTTGTCTCCCACTTTACATTATTTAATTCTCCCCACCATCACTTGTCCAATCAATATTTTAATGGCCATTTGACTAATTCCCTCCCCATTTGAAATCAAATGGCCGGCCATCACAGATGAAATGTGCATTTGGATGGCATTTGAGTTACATCTCTCTCCATTTAGCATGACATAACCGGCCACCTCATAAAATTTCCATTTAATATGCATTTGGGATGCATTTCAATCACATCTCTCAAAACACTCAAGTGACCGGCCATGCCCATCATTTCAATCCCATTTCACATCTCTCACTCTCTCTCTAGCCAAGAATGCTCTCCCTTCTCTCTATAACTCATATCCGGCTGTGTCTAACTTTCCAAGCTTCATCTTCTTCCTTCCTTCTAGCATTCGGCCATGGCTAAATCTACCATTCCTTGCACATGCAAACTCATATCCTTTATGATTTCAAACTCCTAAACACATCTAGAGTGAAAACCAAGTGAGATATCAAAGAAATCCCACTTGAAAGATTCGGCCATATGAGTTTCGTGGTGTTCTTGAGCTCAACTCAAGAGCTCCTTACATGCATGCCATTTCTAAGCCATGAGAAGCAAGAAAATGAAGAAGAACATCAAGAAAGATGGAGTTGAAGATTCGGCCATGAAGAGATGATGGTGTTCTTGAGCTCAACTCAAGAGCTCATGAACATACATGGCATGTTTAAGCCATGAGGAGCAAGGAAATCAAGGAAAATTTCAAGGAAAGGTAAAGCTCAAATTCGGCCAAAGAGGGGTTGTAAGTAGAACCAAGATTTTCTTGGTAGTTCATGATTTTTGAGCTTAGAAAAGTAAGATTTTACTTACTATTATATTCGGCCATTTTTGGGATTTTTGCAAGGAAAGCCCTTGAGGATTCGGCCATGGAGGTTTATGGAAGAAAGCCAAGTGTTCTTGGCAAGTTTTGAGGTCTTGGAGGCCATACAAGCAAAGACCATGAAGTCACATGCATGGTGAGATTCGGCCAAGTGGGAATCTTGGCATTTTTGAGTTCCTTGATGTATATGGAACAAAATATCAAAGAAAGAAATAAAGAGAAGTTTCGGCCTTAGTGCCATTTTTGGTGGTTGTGCGTGTAAACCATGTGTTCATGGTATCTAGGTGTTCCTGGTAAAAAGTGAAGCCAAAATGGTAAAGAAAAGGTGAATGATGAATTCAGCCATGATGACAAGTTTGTGAAAAATTGGTGTTAGCCAAGTATTCTTTCCATAAATGGTCCTTAGAAAACTTGTGGGACTAAATTGAACAAAAGAAAAAAATAATAGGGCAAATTCGGCCAAGAGATAAATTTGAAGGCCCAATTTGAAAACCAATTGTTCTTGGTGGTAAATGGTCCAGAAACTCCTAAATGGGCTATTTTGGGCCATATTGGTGAAATTGGCAAAATCGGCTAAATTGCCTAAATGGGCTTCATTGAATTAGACTTGGACAGAGAAGTTGGGCCAAGTCCAGAAAAGAAATAAAATGCCAAACGGGCCTGGGAGAGAATAAAAGGCCAAATGGGCCTGAATTTAGGGAAAGGGCAAGTTAGGCCCAAATTCAGAGAATAAAGGCCAAGTTGGTCCTAGGATTAAAGGAAAGGCCAATTGGGCCTAAGTTTCAAGAAGTTGGCCTCAAGTTTAGAAAAAAGGCAGAATTGGGCCTTACCTCCTTAAGTAGAGGTTGAGTAAGTTAAACCAAGTATGCTTGGTAAATTATGGTTCTCTTGTTTAATGGAAATCAAATTATTAACTTGCTAGATGTTTTGGGCTTATAGGTCCATTAAGGAAAAGTTAAGTTCCAACAACAACAGAGCAAGGAAAGGTAAAGAGAATGAGCAGAAAGGTTACAAAAATGTTGGTAAGAATCCCTATACTCACTTTCTCCATGGTAAATTTTCCATGACCTTTCATTGTGAGTATTAGTGCCCCTATGTGATGGTCAAAGAACCAAGTGACCATAGGTGTGCATGTCAGGGCTATGTGGTTCTTACTTTTTGTGAGGACTGATGATACTTTCTTAGTTGGGTATTTGGGCACATAAGTACATAATGGGCGAGGTATTGTTGCTTTGGCAATTATGGTTTACTCATGAGTAATTAGCAAGCATTTAGGGCTAAGAGTTGAGTTTGGCCAACTCAATTCCCAAGCTAAGGAGCGCTCAGTACGTTATAAAAATAAATGGCATGCCGGGATTAGTGGTATGGATTATGCTAATGCTTGCGATGCCCACGGTGACATGGAACATGATGTTATGAAGACAATGGTGGTGTGTGGGTTGTGTTGTGTGCTTCTCTGAAATTGTTTGTGCATGCTGACCCTATTATATTTATTATTGCTATCATGCTATATCTGTATCTTTTTTGTTTTAGTGTTTTCCTTTGTAGGAACATTGATTAATTGCCATTACATTCTTGGCACAAGTTTAGGCTTTGGAAGCCATATGATGACTTTGAAAGTCATGAGATAATTTCCTCACTAAGTTAGCATTGGATGCCGTCGGGATCCTTACTGAGTTTTATAACTCACCCGCCCTGATATATATTTTTTAGGTAATGGATTGCTTGAAGGGTCAAGCTTGGAGTACTGGAGTACTCATTTTAAATTGCTAAAGGGTTGGGTATGTGTTTGGTATTGCTCATTATATTCATTTGACTTTAAGTGACTTATGTGGTATAGATTGCTTGGGAATCAAGCTAATGATTTGGACTTCCTTGTGCATGCTTATAGAGTCTAGAAGTTGTGGGAACAAGGTTTATTAAGGTGGAATGTGTTCCAGGTTTTTATGAGTTGAAGTTTGGGTAGAAATAAGGTTTTGGTCTATAAAACCTGAACTTAACAAATTATGGACACATAGCATCTTTGGTACGTTTTCCAAGTAAATGATGCTTGTTTGATGCACATTGTGATCATGATTAGCTCTAGATGATTTTTTTTTATGGAATGCCATGATGGATGATTATGTTATGTGTACTAGACGTGGCTAAATGCTCATGGACATATAAATGTGGTTTTCAAAATTGAAAATGAGGTGGGCTTCTTTGTTGCCATGCATTGGATTAGTACACTTGATGGAACACTAGAATTCCACATAGGTATTAGCTCGTTCCTGAAGAGCACCCTAACAACACATTGAAAGTAATTAAGTAATAAGCCAGTACCAGAATAGATCCTGGAGTCACGCCGTAGGTGCTCAAATTATTTAGTAAAGCCCTTCCATTTAAGTAATTTTTGCTACATTACTATATTAATCGGGCCCAGGTGGGCCAGGGGTAGTTTGGGGCGTGACACAAGGTGCTGAGGGAGCCTTTCTGGACGTTCACAGAGGACATGAACTTGTTCTCTGAGGATAGCCAGTTGATGGCTCCTCAAATGGCGACGGGGGTGATGACAGGGGCCACCTTTCAGTAGCTCATTACCGAATGTTCCAACGAGGAGATCCTCATGGCAAGGATGACCGAGCACACCGCCCAGGTAGTTCTCTCCCCTTTGTTTTCTTAGAGATTTTCCTTCTAAGTTTCCATCATTCTTTTGATACTAATTCGGGGCCTTCTTTTTCGCAGCTTTTGGCATACAGCAGGTATTTCCGCACTTAGGCGTCGAAGAAAATAGAGGCCCATGCTCTGGCCGAAGATTCTTTGAGCAAAATAAAGGAGGTTTGCGCCAGGCACATCCTCAAATATGATGAGCTCAAGATTGTGAAGGAGGACGTTCTGAATCTTCGGGCCGAACTCACGATGAGCAAGCAGGAACTTCTCCTAGATTTCATTGCCAAGGTTAACGATCTCGGCTCATAGTGTGCCATTCTCTCTTCAGAGAACGAGGCTCTTCGGAAGGCGAACACTGAAGACGGCAAGTGCCTGGCAAAGGCGCTTGCTTTGAACGCCGACCTTGATGCCAAGGTTAAATCTTTGAAGAAGGGGGCTAAGAGCAAGAAGAAGAACAAGCTGGAGGAGAAGATTGCCAATCTTTAGATGAAACTTCATGTTCTTAGTGCCGAAAAGGACAAGTTTGAGCGAATGGCGAAGGTGGCTTTCCAACACGGCTTTTGCTTGGCGCGCCATCAAGTCCTTAATCGGCACCCTGAGCTCGACCTTTCCTACCTGTCCGCTCTGGATTTTCCCGAGGGGCCCCAGGAGCTATGGTCAAAGCCAGATTTTCTCAATCTTCTTCCAGCTAAGCCGGTGCCTCCGACTGAGCCTAATGATGATGATGCTGATGATGAGACATCGGATGTCCCTGCTCAGCCATAGGCTTCTTCTCATTCTCTTGTACTCCTGCTTGCTTGTACATCTTTGCCTTTGAATTTTTTAATGAAGATTCTTTCTCCAATCTCCATTCGTTCTTCCGAATAGGAATCTTCAAAAGTAATTCTAAGCACGCACTTTCGGTGAATTGTCCGTACTTACTTCTTCGGGAAGAGTAGTTTTAGACTTTTTCCAAACTCTGCCAAGTTTATACTCCATCCAGGAGTTAGTTACTAAAGGAGAACCATTAAGGAACTATCGTGACAACATTCGGCTTGTGTCTTTATTGACGACTGCAGGGAAGAGTAACTACAATCTTTCTGAAAAAAGTTCTAAGTATAGAATTTCTTTATAGCATCTGAATGCCAGGTATTTTTGAGTTCTCCCCTTTCGGTGTCGCCGAGCTTGTATACTCCCTTTCGGACCTCATCCAGGACCAATAAGGTCCTTTCCAATTTGGCCGAAGTACCCCGTGGGACGGTTTTTGGGGTTCAAACTCGGCCTTTCGGAGAACGAGGTCTCCTTTCCTTATTCCATTAGGCCTGGCGTGCAAGTTTGCGGCTATGGCCACTTTTTGCTGACTGGCCTTTCTTCTGAGCTCGGCCATCTCCCTGTGCTCATCTACTAGGTCAAGCTTGGTTCTCAACTCGAGGTCATTTCCTCCTTCGTCGAACACCTATATTCTAATTGATGGCCTTACTACCTCGACAGGGATAATAGCTTCTGTGCCGAAGACGAGTGAAAAAAGGTGTTTCACCCGTTGCCTTTTGGGGCATTGTCCGATAGCTCCACAACACACTAGGAAGTTCTCCTGGCCATTTTCCCTTTGCCTCCCCCATTTTTTTTTCCAGACCATCTTTTATGGTCCTGTTAGACACCTCTACTTGTCCATTGCTCTGGGGATGAGGTACGGGGGTGAAATGCATCTTCATTCCGAGGTTGGTGATGAATTCCAGGAACCCTTTGTCAATAAACTGGGAACCATTATTGGCGACTATCACCCTCGGTATGCCAAACCTGCATATAATTCCTTTCCAGACAAATTTTTGTATATCCTTTACTGTGATAGTTACTAGGGGCTCTTCCTCTACCCACTTGGTGAAGTAGTCTACTGCGACCACGCAGAATTTCACTCCTCCGGGTGCTGTCGGGAGTGGGCCGATGAGGTCAATGCCCTATACTACAAAGGGACAGGGGTAGTCAGTCGAGTTTATTAGTTCCGAGGGCAATCTTTGAACTTTTGCGTGTCTCTGGCAACTGTCACATTTTTGGACGAACTGCCTTGCGTCCTTTCTTAACGTGGGCCAAAAATACCCTTGGCGAAGTATCACTCCTGCCAAGCCGTCAGTCCCGATGTGGGCACCGCAAATTCCCTCGTGGACTTACTCGAGAATTGCACGAGTTTCCTTTTTGCCAATACATCTTTGTAATGGACTTGCATATCCCTGTCGATAAAGTTCTTCCCCTATTAAGAAATATCGTCCGGAACGTCTTCACACTTTTGCCGCTTCGCGAGGGTCTCTGGGAAGCTCCGAGGTTGTGAGATACCTCTTTATAGGATTTTCCCATCCTTCTTCCGAGGTTGTTATGCTCATTACCGCAATGCTATGGTGACTCAGTATTTCGGTGAAGTTTTTTGACTTCGCCAGACTATCTGCCTCAGTGTTGCTTCATCGAGGCACATTTTCAATATGCACTGCGTCAAATTCCCGGATGAGCTTTGACACGAGCTCATGGTATTTTGCCAAAGTTGGATCTTTTGCACTGTAGTCCCTTGCCATCTGTCGGACCACCAGCTGAGAATCACTGTGGGCTTTCAGGTTTCTCACACCAATCTTTCTAGCAAGGCGCAACCCTGCTATGAGAGCTTCGTACTCTGCCGCGTTGTTGGTGACACTAAACCCGAATTTGATGGCTTTCATTACTTCCATGCCTTCGGGGCCATGAAAGACTACCCCAGCTCCTTGGTGTTCAGAGCCGGAGGCCCCCTCTACGAACAGAGTCCATTCTGGCTCACTTTTGCCAGGGTCAAACTGATCATTCTCGGTGAAAGGTACTTCGGCAATGAAGTCTGCCAGGACTTGGGCTTTTATTGCTTTCCTTGGTTCGTAAGTGATATCATACTCACCGAGCTCTATGCACCACTTGGAAAGCCTTCCCGAATGGTCTACCTTCTTTATGACATCCCGAAAGGGTAGATTACTTCGAACAATGATGGGATGAGCCTGAAAATATGGACGCAGTCTCCTACTTGCTAGTACTAAGGCATAGATAGCTTTTTGTAGTAAGGGGTACCTGATTTTGGCTCCATGCAAAGATTTGCTCACGTAATAGACTGGCCATTGCACCGCTCCTTCTTCCTTTACGAGAACCGAGCTCAGTGCTTTTTCAGCAACAGCAAGGTATAGCATAAGGGGTTCTCCCTCTCGAGGTTGCTGAAAGTGGGTAGTCAGGGCAGATAAACTTTGAGCTCTTCCCAGGCCTTTTGGCTATCCTCGTTTCAAGGATGATCATTGTTTTCGAGGTTGCCACTATTTTTTGCTGCCTTAGTGAGTACTTTAAAGAATGCTCAATAGCGATCTCCATACCTGGAGATGAAACTGCTAAGGGAGGTTATTCTGCCCGTAAGCCTTTGTACATCTTTTGTTGTGACAGGAGTCCAGAATTCAAGTAGAGCTTTGACTTTTTCTGGGTTGGCATCGATACCTCTTTCCGATACCATAAATCCAACGAACTTGCCTGAACTCACGCCGAAGACACACTTCTCGGGATTGAGACGAATTTTGAATGCTCTAAGTTGGTTGAAAGTTTCCTCCAAGTCGGCAATGTGGCTGCTGGGCAATCTGCTTTTGACTATCATGTCATCCATGTAGACTTCCATGTTTTTCCCTATTTGACTGCTGAAGGCCTTGTTCATCAGCCTCTGGTAGGTAGCTCCTACATTTTTAAGCCCGAATGGCATTCTGACGTAACAATACGTATTGACTTTGGTGATGAAGGCAGTTTTTTCCTCATCCTCGACGTTCAACCTAACTTGGTGATACCCACTAAAAGCATCTAGGAAGCTCAGGAGTCCATATTCAGCGGTCGAGTCCACCAGTTGATCTATCGGCGAGAGAGGATATGAATCTTTAGGACAAGCATCATTTACATTTCGGAAGTCGATGCACATTCGGAGCTTGTTGCTCCCTTCTTTCATGGCGATGACTACATTGCTTAGCCATTCGGGGTACTGGACTTCCCTGATTACACCTGCGTTTAATAGGTGTTGGACTTTGGTTTTGATGAAGTTGTTTTTGTGTGCCGAGAGGCTTTGCTGCTTTTGGCAGAACGGCTTTGCCTCTGGGTTTACTTTGAGGCTATGCTGTATTATGCGAGGGTCTACCCCAGGTATGTCTTTCGGCGAGTAAGCGAACAGATCTTTATTCATTAGTAGGAAAGATACAAGCTTTTCCTTGTCTTCTTTGGCCAATTTTTTCCCTATTCGGGTGTTTCGGCCTGGGACAAGCTCTATCTCTTCCGTTTCTACTTTCTAGGGATCCTCCGTTCCTTGTTCTTCTGACTTTTGTGCGGTTAGAGCCTTCATTTCTGTAGTTTGCGCACAATTCATCATTGGGGCTTTTCTCGCCTTTACAAACACCTTTTGCACCTCCCCCTGGTCGATCAAGATCTCCGCATCTCCATCCTTAGTGGCGAATATGACAGTTAGGTACTTCACATCCGGGCGAATGTGGAGGTTTCCTTGCGTTTGCCTTCCCAAAATGGCGTTATATGACGAAGGGACATCGATGACGATGAACCTTGTCATTACGGAGGCGAACAGCTCCTTTCTGATGTTTGCTGAAGTTCCCTTCAGCATCAGAGGAAGATCTACCCATCCAAGGACGGGAAGTTCGGACGGCCCCACTGCAAAAGTGGGAGAAGTGACGGATTTAAGGTCGCTTCTCGATATCCCCAAGCTTGGTAGCAGGTGTGAGAATAGGACGTCTGTGTTTGAGCCATCGTCAAGTAGTACTCTCTTGACATCCCAGCTTCCTATCCTTGCCATAATTAGCAAAGGATCATCATGGGGAAAAATGACGGTGGATCAGTCCTTTCGGGTGATCTTCTTTGATGGATTCCCGTACTCCATTACCGAAATCTCTCTGGCTTTTCTTTTTCTTTCTGCCGACGGCAGCCCTATGGTGATCATTTGTATTACTCCTGCTGGGGGCGGGGGACGCCTTTTCGAACTTCAGTTTCGACGCCTGTCAGAGTCGTACTCCTCATCCTTTACCTTTCCTTCTTCTTCCCTCCTTCCCTTCGGGGAGGGAATGCGCAGGTAACGCCAAATTTGTCCTTGCTTTATCAGCATCTCTATGTACTTTCTCGGCTGGAAGCAATCTTCGGTATCATGCTCGTGGTCTCGATGGAATTGGTAGAATTTTTTCATATTCTTCTTGTTGTCCGAGGTCATGGCTGTTGCCTTTCCATCGCCATCAGGATGTTCGTCCTCGTGGTGTTCAGGGGAGTGAAGGCAATTGGCTTCCTTCCTTTAAACTTCCGAGGACTCCCACTTGTTTCGGTTGGGTAGCTATTTTATTGACTTGGTCCCTCGGCGCGGATATGATTGGACCTCGAGGCTCCCATTCTCAGTTCTTCGGTGGTCATGTGCTGCTCCGCTCTTCGGTAGAATTCACCGAGCGTGTCAGGGGGATCTTTGGAGAACTCGTAGAACAGCTGGGAGTCTCTCCAAAGCCCTCGTTTCATGGCCAAGATACGTATTTTCGGCCTGAAGTCTGGGACACTCAAGGCTTCCCTGTTGAACCTTTCGACATAGTCCTGTATGGTTTCACAATTTTTCTACGCTAAATCGAACATTTGTATGGGCATTTTCACCGTTGGGCGGCTTCCGATGAACTGCTGCGTGAAGGCAGCAGACAGTTCTTGGAACTCCATGATGCCTCTAGGAGCCAGCGAGTTGTACCATGCCGTGGCCGGCCCAGCAAGGGTGACCTCAAAGCATTTGTACAAGGTAGCATCATCAGCTCCGTGCAGCACCATACTGTGCTTATACCTGGTCAGATGAGCCTGGGGGTCAGTTTGGCCATTGTAGGTTTCTAGGTACCCGAAAATCGCTTGGCATAGGTGTCTCGACCACTGCTCGGGTGAATGGTGGCTTGTCTCCATTGAAGGTTTCTGACAATCTAGCCCAAACAGGTTTCCGAGCTACTTGTCTCTCCACTCTTTTTTTCCTCTTTAGAATTTTTTCCATGAGGAGTGTGGTGCTGCGTTCTTCTTCCTGCTGTCTGTAGGCTTCTGGGAATGGAGACTGACATCTTTTCTTTAGGGAATGACTTCGGCGCCGGGGAGATGGTGACTTTGTTTCAAGCGTGGAACTCCTTCGGCGGGGGGCCTTGGGTTGCTTTGGCCCCGTTTCTCCCACAAGTCACGCCGTGAAGGGTATGTTTTCCGTTGAGGACTCATCGCGTTGATCCCCACTTCCCGAGCTCCGATAAGTTGATCGGGGGCTCTTCTCACACCGAGGTGCCGGTGAAGAGGGCCTTCATCCTGGGGTTGGTTGTGCCCACCTTTGGTCTAACTGCTGCGTCATTTCGACCACAACAGAGCACTGAAATTCGCACAGGAAGGCCATAGTAATAGTCAGCGGACGTTCATCCTCAGGCGAGGAAGTCCCTGCCGCAGTTTGTTCGGCTGGCAGTTGAATTTCTGGCGCGGACGGGGACCTCAGGAGTCTCTTGTCCTTAGAACGCCGAGTTTCAACGACGCCGACCTGGGGATGGGTTCCCACAGACGGTGCCAAATGATGCCCTTCAGCATCTCCTTTGTGTGTCATGGTGAAGGCGTTAGAGGCTTATGGAAATGGAGAAAGGTCCGGGATGAACGTACTCTGAAAAGATCACCTGAAAGTCACAGAAAGCAAGTGTTAGGAGGTCCCCAGAGTGTTTTTCTATGGAGGAGCCTCCGATGCCCAGGTGAGTATTTTGGAGGTAATCAGATGATTTAAAGAGTAAAGGAGTATCTTATCTCAAGTAATGTCCCCCCCTTTACCTAGGATAATTACAAAGTATTTATGGAGGGGCGAACAGTAATAGTCCTTCTCATGTGGCCAGCCCAGATCGTGACACGTGTTCGGCAGGATGTGTTCCTCATCTTTTGGGCAACCAGGGACTCCTAGCAGGACATCGGCCTCTGAGCTAGGAGTCTAGTCAACCTGAGAGTGACGTGCTAGGGTGTCCCTACAAATGGGGTGTCAGGACATGTCTGGGGCGGATTATCGGGGATGTGTCAGAGGCTCCTTAAATGCTTATGTCATACTCCCGAGGCCCCTTTTGGTAGAGGAGGCCTCTTTGGAGAACTTGTCCTCCGAGGTCACTTTAGTATCGCAGGAGTATATTTCCCGAGGGTGACCTTTCTCGGACGCACCCCCACTTCCGAGGATGGCTTACTCGTTCTCCCGAGGTTGGTACTATTGTTTCCAGGAATGGAGAAATGCCGAGGCTGGATTTCGGGAGGTCGGGCATCCTTCTTTCCGTGGCAGGTGGTTTCCCTTCCGAGGTTGGTGCTTTGTCCGAGCCAGTGGGTACGGAAGGTGATCGGCACCTTGGCTATCAGTAATGATGACCTTTGGTGGAGGGCAGTACAAAGAAACTACCAAGAAAGGAATCAGAGGAGGCCCCCTGCTATGAGGAGATCTATGAGGTGGGCAGATTTCCTTCACGTCTTTCACCAGCAATATGTTAGTGAAGCCCAGAAGGACCAGAAGCTGGTGGAGTTTGATCAACTGGAGCAGGGGGACTTCAGTGTGCTAGAGTCTGAGAAAAGGTTTAGTAACCTGATCAGGTATGCCCCTCAGTATGAAGGACAAGAAGAGTTGAGAACCAAGAGGTTTATTAGGGGACTAAGACCTGAGTTGAGGTAGATTCTCAGGGCAATGAAAGGTAGGGACTACTACTCTATTATGCAGAGTGCCCTGGCATTGGAGCAGGAGTTCAAGGAACAATCCAGGAGTGGGCCTGGAAGTGGAAGTGTAACCTTGAAAGGCCATCATCAAAAGAGGTTGAGAGAAGAAAGGGATCCAAGTGGAGGCAGGAAAGGAAATAAGAAAGAAAGAGGATCCTAACCACAGAAGTATGGTCCTTAGTCCAATACTTGTGGAAAGTTTCATGGCAACAAGCCATGCTTCAAAACCTCCACTGGATGTCATAAGTGTGGAGCATCAGATCACTGGGTTAGGGATTGCCCAAAGAAAGGTGATGATAACAGGAAGTTGCTGGGAAATTTCAATCCCAGGGGACCTAGAGGGCAGATTCCTATACCCCAAATGAGGACTTAGGTGCCAGCCCAGGGAGGGAGGCCAGCACCAAGAGTACCTCAACAGCAAAGAAGACCTGGTGGACCTCCATGCAGGGTTTTTCAGCTAGAGTCTTCCAGAAAAGTGTAGGAAGCACCAGAGGCTAAGGATGCAGGCAGGGAGACTAGTCAGCAAAGGACTAGCAGGAAGGCCTTAAAAGGTACTATTTACCTTAATGGCCAGTTAGTGTCTGCTTTGTTTGATACTGGAGCTTCACTGTCTGTAATATTTAATAGCCTGGTTAAGGCCATGAATCTAGAAGTAAAATATATGACCAACATGTACTTAGTAAGAACAGCTGGCAATGAATTTTTATTTACCTATCACATGGTTGAAAACTGTGAAATCCAGATAGACAAGCTGAAACTGAGAACAAATCTCATAGTGCTAGAGACACATGACTATGATGTGATCTTAGGCATGAACTGGTTAGGGGAGAATAAAGTAATTATTGATTGTCAGGCTATACAATTAATAATGCCCGGTGGTATACCATATGACTTAGATAAGTCCCTAGAGTTAGCCATGGACTACCAGTTAGAAGTGTTGAAACTAGTAACTCTCGGAAGTGAATATGAATGCCTGGAACTCAATGCCCAGGAAGTGGTTGATGAAATTTAGCAGATACCTATAGTTCAGGATCTTCTATGAGTCTTTCCTACAGACCTACCTGGATTACGACCGCTAGGGGAGGTGGAGTTTGAAATTAAGCTGGTACCAGGAGTAGCACCAGTATTCACTACTCCATATAGGATGGCATTACCTGAGATGGTAGAACTCAGGAAACAGTTAGATGAACTACTTAGGAAAGGGTTCATTAAACCCAGTGTGTCTACTTGGGGAGCACCTGTGTTGTTTGTGAAGAAAAAGGATGGGACCCTTAGACTCCGTATTGATTACAGAAAACTGAATGCATTAACCATAAAGAACAAATATCCTCTCCCAAGGATAGAAGACCTGTTTGATCAGTAGAAGGGAGCAAAAGTGTTCTCCAAAATAGATTTGAGATCTGGATATTTCCAGTTAAGGGTGAGGGAGGAAGACATACCTAAGACTGCTTTCAGGACTAGGTATGGACACTTTGAGTATACAATAATGGCATTTGGGCTTACTAATGCACCTGCATTTTTTATGGACTTAATGCAAAGGGTGTTCAGAGCACACCTAGACCACTTTGTGGTGGTGTTTATTAATGATATTTCATAAAGAACACCTAAAAGTAGTGCTTGGCTTGCTCCAATAACATAAGCTTTATGGAAAGCTGAGTAAATGCAAATTCTGGACTCAAGAAATTGGGTTTTTGGGTCATATAATAAATGATCAAGGGTTGGTCGTGGATCCTGAAAAAGTAAGGTGAATCCTGGATTGGAAGCAGCCCTAAAATGTGAGAGAAGTTAGAAGTTTCCTGGGGTTGGCTGGCTATTACAGAAGGTTTGTACCAAAATTTTCTGTTCTAGCTACACCTATGACTCAATTAACCAGAAAGAACCAGAAGTTTATCTAGGAAACAAAACATGAACAAAGCTTTCAAGAGCTAAAGAGAAGACTGACCACAGGTCCTATACTAGTCTTGCCATACCCTAAAAAGGAATATGAGGTGTATACTGATGCATCTCATGTAGGACTAGGATGTGTCCTATTGTAGGACAAGTAGGCCATTGGTTTTGGGTCTAGACAATTGAGGCCACATGAAAAGAAGTATCCAGTACATGACTTGGAATTGGCAGTAGTGGTCTTTGCTCTTAAACAATGGAGACACTATCTTCTTGGTAACAGATTCCAAGTGTTTACAGACCACAAAAGTCTCAAATATCTTTTTACTTAGAAGGACTTAAATATGAGACAAAGAAGATGGTTGGAATATTTGAAGGACTTTGACTGTGTAATTGAATACACAGATGGGAAAGCTAATGTAGTGGCAGATGCTTTGAGTAGAAGCTACACTGGAGTGCTCAAAGGTGGTGAAATAGAACATAAGGCCGTGAGCCTGAGTCTTACTTACTTGGCAAGTCAATGGCTAGCTAAGGAAAGTGAGCAACTAAATGTACTCACCATTACACCAGAATGGAAGGAGCTTATCAAAGAAGCTCAAGCTGGTGATAAGGAAGTGGAACTGATTTCTGGTCAGAAAAAGGGAGAACTATACTAAGGTTTTTCCCTTAAAGAAGGGATGCTATACTTCTAGAACATGTTATATGTGCCTGAAAAGGACAACCTAAGGATCCAAATTCTGGAAGAGGCTCACTCTAGTAAGTTGAGCATGTATCCAGGGGCCACAAATATCTACCACACTCTTAGAGTATATTTTTGGTGGCCATATATGGAGAGGGACATTAGCACACATGTAGCTAGTTGTGAAATATGTCAACAAGTAAAGGTGGAGCACCAAAAACCAGGAGGGAAACTGCAAAGTTTGCCCATACCTGAGAGAAAATGGCGATCCATATCAATTGATTTTGTAGTGGGTATGCCACTAACAAGAATGAAGCATAATGCCACATGGGTCATTGTAGACAAATTGACCAAGGCAGCTCACTTCCTTCCCAGGAATCTTACTGACTCTTTGGATAAACTGGCACAACTCTATATAAGAGAAATAGTAAGATTGCATGGAGTACCTGATGACATAATGTCAGATAGGGATCCCAGGTTTGTTTCTAGGTTTTGGAAGTCCTTACATCAGGCATTGGGCACTAAGCTCAAGTTTAGTTTTGCTTACCATCCACAGACTGATGGACAGACAGAAAGAACCATATAGACTCTAGAAGACATGTTGAGATGTTGTGTAATTGACTTCCAGGGTGAATGGGATGTACATCTCCCATTAATAGAGTTTTTTTATAATAATGGCTATCATTCAGTGATAAGAATGGCTCCTTATGAAGCCTTATATGGCAGGAAATGTATTACTCCTCATTGCTGGCATCAGCCAAAAGATAAATTGGAGTTGCGGCCAAACATTATTAAGGAAATTACTGAGAAGATAAAACTAATCCAAGCTAGGATCAAGACTGCAAATGATAGACAGCAAGCCTATGCCAACTTGAAATAGAGAAGAAACCTGGAATTCCAGGAAGGAGATTGGGTGTGGCTCAAAGTTTCTCCCATGAAAGGAGTGATTAGATTTGGGAAGAAGGGAAAACTAGCACCCAGATATGTTGGGCCATATCAAATACTGGCCAAAGTTGGGAATGTGGCTTATTAGTTGGATTTGCCACAGAACTTGGTAACATACATAATGTGTTTCATGTGAGCTTACTCAAGAAGTATGTTCCAAGCTTCAAGCAGATAGAGATACCTACTACTGTAACTGTCGCACCAAACCTTTCTTATGAAGAGGTGCCAATCCAGTTCTTGGGAAGAGACACCAGGAAACTGAGGAGCAGATGGATTTCTATGATTAAGGGACAGTGGAGTAATCACACTCCTGAAGAGGCAACCTGGGAAGTAGAATAGGAAATTGCCAACAAGTACCCTCAGTTGTACCCTAGACTAGTGAAGAATTTGGAGGACCAAATTCTTTAAGGTGGGAGGAATTGTTAGGTTCATTTCCTAATACTTGGCCCAGGCCAAGGAAATAAAGAGAAACACTATGGAGGACTTGTGAGGGCAAGGCATAGTGGTGTATGTGCTAAATTGAGGACTTTCGGGTTCTAAATGCACAAAGAAAATGGCCATGGGAAGATTGCAAGAAAGTAAAGTGGGAGGACTAAAATGGACACTTAAACTAGTGGTACTGATGAAAACTACAAACTATGAATGGGAGCTTTCGGCCATGCAAAGTTGTGAGGGGACTAGTGGGATACTAGGCCGGTTTTTGGTAAATTTCAATGATGACTAGTCAAATCATGTTCCCCACTAAGGAATTAAGGCATCATTGCCTTGGTTTGCCTAATTAGTACTTGTGAAGGTACTTGGCCGGAACATACATGGGATTAATGGTCACTTTGGATTCTTTTGGAGAAGTGCTTGGCAATGTGAGGCATGAAGTGATGTTAGCGCCAAAATGTACTTATGTTTTAGTGGTGAAAATGAATCCATGAAGAAGTGAGGGCTCATTGGTGCCATGCAAAGTTTGTGAGGCCGAGAGTTAGCCTTACCCCATTTCGGTTAGATGTGGCTTATTACCGAAAATGCATGCTTCAACTTAAACCATTTGCCTTCATTTCGGGCTTACCTCTCCAAGACCAAAACTTGTTTTGTTGTGTTCTTGGAGCTTCCTACCGAAATGGTTTCGAACTAGAGCACAAAGGAGGCAAATTGGAGCTTGAGTGAAGACATCAAGCTTGGATTCCATTTTTGGCACTAGGCAACTCAAGTTGAGCTTTGGGCTTGAAGAATCAAGGAAGGGCCAAGGCGTTTAAGCTTGAGATTGAGGTAACTCTTTGTAATTTCCTTGAATACATGGTATAGACTCCATGAACAAGGGGTATTGGTGCCTAATTGGTAGTTAAAAATGTGATAGGCCATCTTTGTTGATGAACATTTGGTCTTGGATGATTAGGCATCAACTGAGAGGAACTCAAGCCTGGAATTGAGGTAGGGTTCACTAAATTACTTGATTGCTTGGTAGTATACCATGATTCAAGTATTAAAGTGGCTAAGTGATGGTTAATTATGCTAAATGACCATAGCTACTTGATGGGCTATTGTGATGATTCGGTTGTGATTGTTGATTAGCTAATTGACTATGGGCATGTGCTAGAAATCCTAGTGAATGAGGCCAATTTACTAGGCATTTCGAAGCTCTAGTTGATGTGGACTTTATGGTGAAGTTTTGTGTGCAATGGTGCGCAGGGGCACCTGCTATGGTTTCGGCTGAATGGTCATTGTGGTGTGTGAGTGTGTACTTTGTATGCTTGAGTGTTGCTTTATGCTTGCTAACCCTATACTTGTTGTTATTGCTTATATGTCTCGGATATGTAGTATGTTGTTTATATATATATATATGTTGTGTTTCGGTGTCTTTGTGTTTTATTTTTGCAAGACATTATGAGCATTAGTACTCTACTGAGTATTAGTACTCATTGCCCATAATCTTATTTTTTAGGAAAGGATAATCTACTTGAGTTAGTGTAGCTTGAGTTGCTATTGTGTTGTGCTAGCTTTGCTTGTGTACTAAGGTATGTGCCAATGTGTGCTTGGCTTAGTTAAGTTTATACATTACAGGTCTTTTATTGAAGTTGGCCGAGACTTATGGTTTAAGTTGTGCAGGCTTGTAGTGTGGGAACTGTCTAGGTGTGCAGCATGGATGTGTGGACAATAGCTCTGGTAGTGGTCTTCACTTTTAGGACCATGAACATGGCCATAGGACTTGTACTACAGTGTGTCTTGTTGTATGGCACACTTAAGGTTCTGTTTGCAGAGTAGGGGTTTCGGTTTGTAACCATGACTTGGTAATGAAAAATTTGGTGAATCATGGCATGTAGCCATGTATGTGTACTAGGTAGACTACTTTTGGATATGTACATATTTATGTAGTCTCGGATATGCCTAGTTTTTTTTTTGTGGTACATGGAGTACCTTAGTAGGCCGAGTTATACTTGTTTATGTGGTATGGTTTTATACATGACCACTTATGGGCTTATGTATGTTTGGTATGAATGTGAAGTATGTTTATCTTGTGAACCTCCCATGTACTATTTATGGCTGAATGTTCATGTGCACTCAAACATGAGTTTTTAAACTAAATGATACCTTGGGCTTCTTGGTTGCCATTCTAAATAGCACACTTGATTGCACACATCCTAAACACTTAAATTTCATTGATTGTTTGCCTTGCTTGTTATGCAAGTTACCTATTACAGCCTTGCTTGTCATGCAAGTTATTAAATTTCAGCTTTGCTTGTTTTGCAAGTTAGTGGTATTGGGTGTTGCTTCTGTTGCAAGTTTTTGAACATGCAACCCCCTAAAAGCCTCTTGGGCCACCTCCCAGGCATAATACCTTAAGAAAATAAGACTTAAGGTTAAGTAACTTTGGTTGGCCGAATTAAAAGTTCCAATAACACTACAGAATAATCTTAGTTGGGGGAGTGTAGTACAAAGTGAATGGGCCAGGGCCTGTGTGAGGTGTGACAACCCCCCTTCCTTTGCCACACTACCCTTTGGTTTCAGTGCAGCTGAAGAAAAAATAGCATTGGACTTTCCATTAGTTTTATCCTTCTTCTTGTTGGCTTTTCCCTTTCCTTTTCCCTTTTGAACCATAAAAATGGGCTTAGCCTTCCTAAGGTTTTCCTTAATAGTTCTCAACATGTTGAGGAATTCAGGGAGGGACTTCTCAAGGTCTTCCAAGTTATAGTTCATGATGAACTAACTGTAGCTTTCAGGCAACGATTGCAAGACTACAGCAACAGCCAACTCTTTCTGAAGAGCAAATCCCAAACTCTCAAGATTCTCAATGTACCCAATCATCTTGAGCACATGAGCACCCACAAGACTTCCCTCAGACATTTTGCACTGAAACAATGCCTTAGAGGTCTCAAACCTCTCATCCCTAGCTTGCTCTTGGAAAAGCATTTTGAGATGTTCGATCATATCGAATGCCCCTATGTTCTCATGTTGCTTTTGAAGCTCAGACTCGATGGTAATAAGCATCAGGCATGCAACATCCAAAGCATCATCAGAATGCCTCTTGTGACCATCCCTTTTAGCTATTGGAGCAGTGGTAGCAGGCTTATTCGGAATGGGCTGCTCTAGCACATAAGCCTTTCTCTCTTGCTTGAGGACTATCCTCAAGTCTTGGTACCATTTGAGAAAGTTGGTCCCATTCAATTTTTCCTTCTCAAGGATCAAGCGCAACGAAAGTGTCGATGTGTTTTGTGCCATGGTTATCTACAACAGTAAATGTGCAGTGTAGGAGCCATGTATTTTAATTCGTTTAATAATGACTTTTATTAAACGATACTCCCACTATTTTACTCAAAATAATAATCCTCGATATTATTTCAAAACTCCTCAGCGTTAAGGTATTCTAGTGGACCAAGATCCATATTTGACCACAACTTGAGTTAGCTTTGGCTTTTCTCTCAAGTTACAGTTATCTAAGTAGGCAACTTCTTTGCCAATCGCATCTTATGCAACTCTTGGATTGTTGGGTGAACAACACTTGTCCAAGCTCATCTCATGAACTTAAGCCCAACTCTATGCCTCTAAGTCCCCAATCCTATTAGGATGACTTAGTTAAGTCGGACCCAAAGTTAGCAATTTGGATATCACTACTATCCCATCGCGCCTTACCGAGATGAACATAGGTGCTTTGCTTTGGCAAACCCACCCAATGTTGATCAAAGTCTTGATGAGTGCCAACATTTGGAAGGCATCACATTTAATGACTTAATATTTGTTTGAGGGATTTTTTTCTTTGATCTCACCAATTTGTTATCTTCGGTTGTCTTATACATGCATCATATACAAACATAAAACATGCATCTCATGCTTACAAGAGAGTAAACGTGACATGGTTATAGCCCAAACTATGCGATATTCTCAAGCCAATGAGAATATCATAAAAGCCTAAGAAAGGGAAAAGGTCTTCATAAGCTCCTTCTCCTCCTTTCTTGGTTGCCCTTTTTGTTGTCACCTCATTGGACATATCACCTTGGATCATCCTTGAACATACCACCTTGGATGATCCCATAATTTACCATTACATCAATAATAGAAACCTCGAGTTACATTCAAGAGGAGTAAGGTGAGAAGAGAATGTACAATGAGAGTAAGAGGAGAAGGCACAACTCGCAGGCCGTCTTTACAAGTACAACCAATCAAGGGCTATAACCACGCACCATGCTACAACCACCAATTAGCGTAACATGTTAAATCTCATTCAACAAATGCATGCCAATTAACCCGCATTGATTAACCAGTTTTTATTTATGTGGCGCTTTGCATATGGCGGTCCCGCAGCGGACGGGGTCAATGGGGGCCACCCTTGTGGGGGGTTGTGGATGGGGTCTTACAATTCTCTTGTCTGAGATTGTCTATTTCGTGCAAGTAGGCACCCAAGACCCCTCCATTTGAGCCACCGAAAATACCTTACTTTCGGTCCTCGAACAGGCTGAATCCGAACGAAGCTTAGGTTTTCGAAACTATTATAAGAATCCTAATCCATATAGGTATCTCATACCTATCAATTTTGGGTTAATCTCATTAACCAATTAGTGCCATTTCTTCATATATCTCATATGTTCATTATGAGTTCCCGTTTCATGGGTCATGAATCAATCTAATTAATCATGGCCGAAAGTAACCAAAAACATAACATCATGCGATTCAACATTCAATCCCGATTTAGGGTTGTACCAATAGCTCTGATACCACTGTCGGGTTTCGGGAGCCAAACAAGTGCAGCAAAATTTAACCAAAACCCTCCAGGATGTAAGTGAAATGGGGTAAATCGGGTGTTCAAAAATTTTCATACATAATTTTTGGTTGAGATCTCTCACCCAACTACAGAGTCCAATCACAAAACCTGAATAGTTGACGTGTTCAAGCTCTCTATGGTATCCACACGAGCCTCTCGGGATCACCACGCTTCGACCACGTCCCGGCAGATGCGTTTCTCTTGCACTCACAGTACTAGCTTGCATCCTCCAAGGAATTGCAAGAGAAGAGTGCGGTTGTCCATTTGGGAGGCTAGGGCAAGAAGCTGCGAATTTCTCACTAAAAGTTGTATTTATAGTGAGACTCAACTTCTAGGCCTAATGGGTTTCAAAGCCCTAATGATGTGAACCCCTATGGTATAATGACCATGAAACGCGCCCAAGATGTGATTCAAGCTCCACAAGACATCAAAAAGACTAGGTTTGAAACCCCCATCCCTAATCAACCTGTGATTAGAAACAAGAAGTATAGAACTCCAAGAACACAAGCACACTTGTGCACCAAGGCTGTCCGCCAAGAACCGAAGAGAAAACCTCTCCAAAGAGCAATATTATTTTGGCAATAATCTATGTGTTTACATCCAGAATATGTGCCTTTATTTAGGCCTAAACTAGGGTAAAAATCTAGGCAAAATTCGCAGCCCAAGTCACCTAGGAAACCTAGTTACAAAGGACTCAAGAAAACTTAGTCAAACTAGGACTCCTAAACCTTTCTAACTTTGTTTAGTGTATGTAGCGTATGCCACTTGTCCTAAGCGACCTGAATAAATTCCATAACCTAAATAATATCCTAAATAATGTATCTAAATAGGAATTGAACGAAAATAAAATGCAAATACAAGATTAAACCTGAAATCCCCCAAATAGCCTTTTCTGGTGCATTTTTGGGCACTTTAGGGTTCTCACTTGTATCTTTAGCTCCAAGCTTGAATATTTGAGTTCCAATGGCATGAATCTTCCTCTTAGATGTGGTAAAGAAGGTCTCGAAAGTTAGAGCTCAAAAATCCAGCTTGTTGACACAAAATGCAACAAGAACACTTGAGGTGGCTCAAATGGTGGACTTTGAGTGGTGTCCTTGGTGTCCTTGTTTTGTGACTTGTCTAAGCACTCCAGAATAGAGTACCAAGCATATCAATCATTTCCATATGGTGTCTTGAAAGTTCCAGCAGCTCCTTGTGAAGTTCCATGTCCATTCTCCATGAAGAAACTTGAAACAAAGCCTTATAGTGCACTTGAGAGCTCCTTAGCTTTCTTCCTTGTCATAGGTCCACTAGAAACCTTCAATGGGTCCTTGCCTTCTCCATGTGTGCCTTCCTTGATCATATCACCTAATCCAATTAGGCTTTAATTTTGGGCTTAATAACGGCTGAACTCCTGGGCCCATTATTAATACGAAATTATTGTGAAACCATAACTCAAATAATTAGCCCATGCACTCTAATGATCCAAATAGCTCTATGTGTGTGACCCAATAGGCTCTTACCACGTTGGCAATGATCATAAATCACATTTATGATCACAAGTAATGAGCGATGTCTAGCAACACATCATTGCTTTCCAAGTGACAAGATTGTCAGTGATTCGACTAAACCTTTATGATCATTACCTATATATGCCATTGTCCCTTTGTCAGAAATCAAGACTAAGCACGAGACATGGGATGTGTCACTCTCATATAGCCCAATCTTTGGTTTCTTGATTACCGAGTAGACCAATGTAAACTGATGACATTGATATCGTATATCAACTTATCCGAGCATGGCCATGCATGTTCTAAGCCTCACTCTATCAAGGGGCCCGAAGATATCACTCCTATTACATAGGAGGGAAAATACCATCTTGATCATACAAATCCCTCTACATGATATGTGACATACCTAATCACCTCCTTCAAGTTCACTCAGTTACGAGGAACAACGGAAAGTATCAAAGTATTGACTCACATGTAGGGAACCTTGATGAGCTTAGATTGAAGGACTACATATACCATGATTGATAGCCAAAGGCTGTCGCCTCAATCTGGCCGAATACCCTGCCACAACAACGGCCAGAAGAACTGGTGCTTCCCGGGAATAGGTGGAATCATGCACCTCGGGAGATAGCCTGAGCGCTCCGAGCCTCGGCACGCCAGTAAAACTTGAGGACTCCATTCGCCCCCCAAGGTTGTGAACAACGCGCCTTCGGAAAAGTGGCACCAGACATTGCTGCCCGAATATGATATCCCCGAAGGCGGAACCCCCTGGAACTGGGAACCCCCAAACTGAGGGTAGGCTTCCCGAAGAGGCTCTGTCCGAACTAGAGGACGACCTCGCCCAGGGACCTCGGGAGTACGGCAGGCGCATTTAAGGAAGCATTTAAGGAAGCCTCTGACACGTCCCACCACAGACGTAAAAAGTCGCCCTGACGCGCAGACGCCATCAGAATCATATCATGGCCCGTCTCAGCACAAGGCTCAAGGCCATCTAGTTACGAACTATCTGTCCCCTACGCCCAGACATTCAGGAGCATCCGACCGCACACGTGTCATGATCTGAATGGGCTAGGTATTCCTATATATACAGGAAATAAATACTTGACAGGAGGTTGGCAGGCCGGATATACAGCTCCCACACTCTGAGAAAATACCAGGCGAGACTTTTCTGCCTTTCTCTTTGAGCTAGTGACTTTCTCCTTCTTCCGGCCACCACTGACTTGGGCGTCGGAGGCTCCCCCCCCGGAAAAACACTCCGGGGGCCTCCTAACCCTGTTTACCAGCTTTTCAGGTACTCTCCTTGGGGCGATCCACCTTCCAGGCGTTCTTCCTCCTAGAAGTCTCCTCAACAGTCATCATGACTCACAACGATGAGGCCTTGGGCCATCATTTGGCGCCGTCTGTGGGAACCCGCTCGCAGATTGCCGTCGTTGAGACTCGGCGTTCTAAGGACAAGGGACTCCCAAGGTCCTCGTCCGCGCCTGAGATACAACCGGCTGCTGAGCAGACACTCCCAGAGACTTCTACGCCAGAGGAGGACCGCCCTCTGGTAATCACCATGAGCTTCTTGAGGGACTTTCAGCGGTCGGTCGTTGCTGAAATGACTCAGCAGATCGACCGAAGATGGCCACAGCAGTCACAGGCCCAGAAACCCTCCTCATCAACACGCCCTTGGGAGAGAAGCCCCAAGTCTACACACCGCAGTTCAGAAAGTGGAGATCCTCACGGAGAATCATCCACAGAAGATATAGCCCTCGGGAAACGGCCTGTGGGACAAACCGGGTCCAAGCGACCGAGAGTCTCACAGCGAAGCAGTTCGTCGCCCGAGGCGAGGGCCCTGACCCCTCCGCGCCGAACTCGCTCCCCGAAAAGGCGCCGTCGATCTCCCTCCCGCGAAAATGGTCCTAGCGCCACTGCGCTTATGGAAAGGATATTGGCACGGCTGGACAGAGTGGAAAAGCAAGTGACCAGAAAACCCGTTTGGGACAGGCTGTCGGGGCATTATGCGAAGATGGCTCCCCGTTTATTCGCACCGTCGTTGAGGCAGCTATGCCAGGCGACTTCAGAGTGCCTAGGCTGGAGATCTATGATGGCCGGACTGATCCACAGGCCCATCTGACGAAGTACAGGCGGAGCATGATAATGCACGGAGCTGATGACGCTACCATGTGCAAATGCTTTAAAGTCACCCTCACGGGCCCAGCAACAGCATGGTACAATTCTTTGCCCCCAGGGACTATCACTGAGTTTCAGGAGTTGTCCGCAGCCTTTACCCAGCAGTTCATTGGGAGCAGGCCGACGGCCAAAATGCCTGTACAGATGTTCGACATAGAGCAGAGAAACGGAGAGACGATCCGAGACTATGTCGAACGATTCAACAGGGAAGCACTCAGCGTCCCGGACTTCTGGCCCGAAATCCGCATCCTCGCTATGACACGGGGCCTTTGGCGTGACTCACAGCTGTTCTACGAGTTCTCAAAGGACCCCCCGGAGACCCTCGGAGAATTTTACCGAAGGGCAGAGCAGCACATGACAGCCGAGGAATTGAGGATGGCGGGGCCGAAGTCTGATCAT
This sequence comes from Aquilaria yunnanensis, assembly GCA_039654915.1. Lineage (NCBI taxonomy): Eukaryota > Viridiplantae > Streptophyta > Magnoliopsida > Malvales > Thymelaeaceae > Aquilaria > Aquilaria yunnanensis. Next base: position 38,735,542 of record CM077594.1, on the reverse strand, counting down.
CACCGCGCCGAAGGGTCCAGCCAGCAAGCTCGGCATCTTTCTGAACATACAGGTCGACCACGGCGAATGCGAGGAAAGAAACCTCAAAGTTTCACACCCTTGAGCACGACACGGACCAACATTCTCATGGCGCTGGAAAGGCAAGGGACGCAGATTCGGCGGCCAAAGGCCATGGCCGCCGATAATAAGAAGAATGCCAAGAAGTTCTGCCAGTTTCATCGCGACCACGGTCATGACACCGAAGACTGCTTCCAGCTGAAGAAGTACATAGAGTCGCTGATCAAACAGGGCCAACATCGCAAGTACCTGCGGATGCCCTCCCCAAAAGGCAGAAAAGAGGAGGAAGAGAGGGCCGAAAACGAGGACTATGACTCCGACAGGCGGAGAAACAGAAGTCCAAAAAGGCGCCTTCCACCTCCAGTAGGGGTCATCCAAACCATCACCACGGGGCTCCCATCCTCGGAAAGAAAGTGGAAGGCCAGAGAAATTGCGGTTATGGAGTATCAAAGTCCATCAAAGAAATTGGCTCGCAAAGATGGCTCTACTGTCGTCTTCCCCCACGACGACCCGCTGCTGATAATGGCGAGAATAGGGAACTGGGACGTCAAGAGAGTGTTGCTTGATGATGGCTCAAATGCTGACGTCCTATTCTCGCACTTACTGCCGAGCTTGGACATCTCCAGCAGCGAGCTGAAACCTGTCACCACGCCCACCTTCGGCGTTGGGCCATCCGAACTACCCGTCCTCGGATGGATCGACCTCCCTTTGATGATGAAAGGCACTTCGGTAGACGGAGCAGCTGAGTTGTACGCGTCCACAATGGCAAGATTCATCGTCATGGATGTCCCGTCTTCGTACAACGCCATCCTTGGAAGGCAGACTCAGGGGAACCTGCACATTCGCCCCGATGTGAAGTACTTGACTGTCACATTCGCCACCAAGGATGGAGATGCAGAGGTCTTCATCGACCAAGCCGAGGTAAGAAAGGTGTTTGTAAAAACACGAAAGGCTCCGGCAAACAGCTCTACACAAACGGTGGAGGCAAAGGCGCAGGAGAAAGGCAAAGAAGGAGATCCCGCAGAAGCAGAAACGGAAGCAGTAGATCTTGTCCCAGGACAATCTACCCGAATAGGGAAGAGCTTGGCCAAAGGTGATAAGGAAAATCTTGTATCCTTTCTGCTAAAAAATAAAGATCTGTTTGCCTACTCGCCGAAAGACATGCCAGGAGTGAACCCTGGCATAATACAGCACAGCCTCAAAGTAAGCCCGGAAGCAAAACCTATCAGGCAAAAGAAACGAAGCATCTCAGCCCACAAAAGCAACTTCGTGAAAACCGAAGTCCAGCGCCTATTGGATGCTGAAGTTATCAGGGAGGTAAAATACCCCGAATGGTTAAGCAACGTGGTCATTGCCACAAAAGAAGGTAGCAGCAAACTCCGGATGTGCATTGATTTCAGAAACTTGAACGATGCTTGCCCGAAAGACTCATTTCCCCTCCCGCCAATAGATCAACTGGTAGATTCAACGGCCGAATACGGGCTCCTGAGCTTCCTAGATGCGTTCAGCGGCTACCATCAGATAAGGATGGACCCCGAAGAAGAAGAGAAAACTGCCTTCATCACCGAGGGAGGAACGTACTGCTATATCAGAATGCCCTTCGGGCTGAAAAATGCAGGAGCCACCTACCAGAGACTGATGAACAAGGTCTTTAAAGACCAAATGGGGAGAAACATGGAAGTATATGTTGATGATATGATAGTAAAAAGCAAGCTGCCCGGCTACCACGTTGCAGATTTGGAGGAAACCTTCCAAAAGCTCAGAGCCTTCGGGATTCGCCTTAACCCCGAGAAGTGTATCTTCGGGGTGACGTCGGGAAAATTCCTTGGGTACATGGTATCCGAAAGAGGCATCGACGCCAATCCTGAGAAGATTAAGTGTCACGCCCCGTACTGCCCCTGGCCCATCTGGGCCCAATTATCAAAGCTTGCAGCGGAAGTTATTCACATTTGAGGGGGCTTTATTTAATACTACGAGCACCTACGGCGTGAGAGTCCAGGATCTAATCTGGTTCTAGCTTGATTGATTATTTACCTTCAATATGTTTCAGGGTGCTCTTTAAGGTTAAGCTAGCACCTATGCGGAATTTTAGTGTTCCAATTATGAGCTTTCTCAACTTAACAGATTTTCATGCACATAATGCCCTTAGATGCCATCTTATCAAATCAGCGACCAACTCCATACAAATTTAGGTTCACTGGAGATCCTTCCTTAGGTACACATATTCAGCCAATCAATCTTGCAATTCAAGCAAAACAATCACTTAGTCCAGTAAGTGCATAGAATGTGTGCCCATCAAGTGTACTAGTCCAATGCATGGCAACAAAGAAGCCCATCTTATTTTCAAGTTTGAAAACATATTTGCATGTCCATGAGCATCAGCCAAGTCTAGTACACATAACATGAATATCCATCATGGCATTATTCATCATAGTCATCCATCCAAGGCAAAGTTCATCATCATAAGTCAACCAGAACTATGCCTATCCATAGCACAGCAAACAAGCATCACCTACTTGGAAAACATACCAAGGAATGCTTTATGTCTAAGTTTATCTGGGTTCAACTTTTACAGACCAAGTTTTCATGTCTACTTAATCTGTAACTCAAATAGACATGGAACACAATCCACCTTATAGACCTTGTTCCCACAACTTCTAGACTCCATATCCTGCACAGGTAAGTCCACAACATTAGCTTGTTCCACAAGCAATCTATACCACACAAGTCACTTTGAGCATATGATTTTACTGAGCATCACTATACACGTACCCAACCTTTTAGTGTATCGTAACGAGTACTCTGGTACTCCTCGCTTGATCTATCAAGCCATCCATTTCCTGAAAAATGTTTAGCAGGGCGGGTGAGTTATAAAACTCAATAAGAATCCCGGCGTGAGGTAGGTATCTCATGACTTTCATAGTCATATCCGGCTTTTAAAGCCAAAGTGTGCCAAGAACGTAATGGCATTTTCCATATTCCTGCAAAGGAAAACACTAAAACAAGAAAACACACGGTATGGCATGATAGCAATAATAATAATAATAATCAGGGTCAGCATGCACAAACAATTTCAGAGAAGCACACAACTCAACGCACACACCACTGTTCCTCGTAACCTGTGGGCATCGCAAGCATTCGCATTTGCATAACCATTTCCGGTCGACCATTTTTCTTATCTTATCTGAGCTCATTATCTTGGGACCGAGTTGGCCAAACTCGATACCAAGACCCAAATGCTTGCTATTCTACTCATGAGTATACCATCGTTGCCGAAGCAACACCACCTCGCCCAGTACGCACTTATGTGCCCAATTATCCATAGTTGCCGAAGCAACGATCCTCGTCCAATACGCACTTATGTGCCCAATTATTAAACTAAGAAAGTACATGAGACCTCACAAAAGTAACAACCACATAGCCCTGACATGCACACCTATGGTCACTTGGTGCTTTGACCATCACATAGGGGCACTAATACTCACACTGAAAGGACATGGAAAATATACCATGGAGAGTGAGTATTGGGATTCTTACCACCATTTCTGTAACCTTTTTGCTCATTGTCTTTGCCTTGCTTTGCTTTGTTTGTTGTTGTAACTTTGCCCTTGCCTTAATGGACCTATAAAGCCCAATACACTAGCAAGTTAATTTCTTACTTTTCATGAACCATGAGAACCATAATTTACCAAGGACTCTTGGTTTAACTTACTCAACCTTACTTAAAGAGGAAAGGCCCCATAATTACCCTTCTTGATTAAAGTCCAATTCCAATTGTAGCCAATGTTGGCATTATAGCCAAGATGGCCAATGTAGCCATTGCTGCCAATTTAGCCCAAGTTTGCCTATGTAGCCCATGTAGTGAATTGTAGCCCATTTTCGCCTTGCTGTGAATTGAGGCCCAACTTGGCCTTTTCTGAAAGTGTAGGCCCAATTGGCCTTTTCTGGAAGGTTAGGCCCAATTGGCCTTTTCTGGAATTTTGGCCCAACTTGGGCTTTCCAGGAACTCAGGCCCACTTGGCCTTCTCTGGAACCCAGGCCCACTTGGCCTGTTTTGGAACTCAGGCCCAACTGGCCTTTATTTAACTCAGGCCCACTTGGCCTTTTAATTCCTCAGGCCCACTTGGCCTTTTATCTTCTCAGGCCCACTTGGCCTTTTAATTCTCTTCTGGACTTGGGCCTATATTAACCTTTTCAGGATTTAGCCCAATTTAGCCTTTAGGCCCAATATACATCTTCAGGACTTGGGCCTATATTAACCTTTTCAGGATTTAGCCCAAGTGTTGAGTCAAAGTAGCCCACTTGCCAATAATGCCATTATGGTCCATTTGGCCAATATTACTCAAAACTCTGGGTTTTCCACTCAAGCACCTCAAGAACAATTGTTGACAGAATTGTCCTTGAATTCTTCTTTGCCACTTTAGTCCCAAATTTTCCTTGTGAACACTTTTGCCACCAAATTACTTGGTTAACACACATCCGCCAAAAATTGGCACCATGGCCGAATGCATGCTTCATTTCTTCTTTGTGATTTTTTTGCTTGTACAAGTCATCTAGGACTTAAAAATATGCCAAGAACACTTGGCTCCACATGGCTAACATGCCAAGAGATTAAAATCAACATATGGCCGAATCTTTCAAGCTTGATTTTTTGCTCATAAAACTTCTACACATGGCTAACATGCCAAGATATTAAAATCAACATATGGCCGAATCTTTCAAGCTTGATTTTTTTGCTCATAAATCTTCTCTTTTTGCATCCAACTTTTGGCCATCAACATGCACACTCACAAGAACATCTTCACTACCAAGAACACTTGGTTTCAAGCTTGCATGCCAAAAATACCCATTTGGCCGAATATACTCCTTGCTTTTCTTTGCATCTTTTGTTTGTTTCTTTGCTTGGAAAGGCTATACAAGCCTCAAGGCACCAAGAACACTTGGTTTCAAGCCTCAAAATTCCATGGACATTCATGGCCGAAACTTCATCCTTGCTTTTCTTGGAGTTCTCCTCCATTTCCTTGCTTTTGATGGCTTAAAAGTGCCATGCATGCCTTGAACTCTCAAGTTGAGTCCAAGAGCACTATGATTCCTCCATGGCCGAATCTTCAAGAGTTTTTCCTTGCAAAAAATCCAGCAAATACAAAGCATTAAAAAGTAATATCTAGCTCAAAACACAAGAAATTAACAATGAAAACATGATTCACTTACAACCTTGTTTATGGCCGAATCTTGAGCTTGTTCTTCCTTGACGTTTTCCTTGTTTTTCCTGCTCCTCATGGCTTAGAAATGCCATGCATGTTCATGAGCTCATGCATGAAGCTCAAGAACACTAAGTTCCTCCATGGCCGAAAATTCAAGAGCTTGTTTCTTGATGTTCTTCTTCACTTCCTTGCTTCTCATGGCTTAGAAATGCCAAGCATGCTCATGAGCTCTTGAGATGAGCTCAAGAACACTATTTTCTCATCATGGCCGAATATTCACAAGCATTTTTCCATGGGTTTTTCTTGACATCTCTCTTCAATTTTGGTCTAGATGTGTTTAGGAGGTTGAAAGCTTCATGGAAATGTGTTTGCATGTGGGAGAAGCTTGGATTTTGGTCATGGCCGAATTTGTTGAGGGAGGAAGAAGATGATGAACTTGGAAGAACACCATGGCTGGTTTTAGAGAGAAGGGAGAGCAAATGAGAGCACTTGGTGCTAGAGAGAGAGAGAATTAAGTGTTTGAATGGTAAAACAAGAGCATGGCCGAATTTAGTGCTTCCAATTAGAAGAAATGCAAGCCAAATGCATATGAAATGCATATTTGGAAGCAATGGCCGGCCATTCAATTTCAAAGTTGTGGGAGAATGGTCAAATGGCAATTAAAATAAGCAATAGACAAATGTGAGTGGGGGGAATAGTTTAATGGGATATCTTGGAGCCATTAAACAATAATAGACAAAGGATAATGGGGGAATAAATTATCTTAGTGGAATTTGTAGTGGAGAATTAGTTTAATGGGTAATAAACAATTATGAGTGGAGCAAATAAACAATGATAGTGGAGCATAAATGGGAGACAAGCATGTGATGGGCAAATAATTAATATGTGAGTGGGAGACATGGGTGGCCAAACAATAATAGTTTAATGGGAAGTGGGAGACAAGAATAGTGGAGGAATAAAATAAATGATGAGTGGAATGTGTAGTAGGCCAAATTTAAATTGGTAACATGGGGTGGCTGGTCATGCATATATTTTTCATGCAAAATGGCCAAATTACTTACTTGGTCCTCCATCTTTCTCCAACTTTGCAATTGGGTCCTCCCACCCAACTTTTCTTTGTGCAATTGAGTCCCTCAATTTCAATTTCCACCAATATCATCATCACAACTCTTGGCCTAAGCCAAGCATAATCCTTGGAGTGTCCAACACTCATTAATGCCCATTCCTTAATAAATTCCAAGTCTCCAAAATTTGTTTGCCAAGTTTCCAAATTTGGAAACTTTTTCTGTCTTTACTCCACTTAACCCGGGACTTAGTCATTTAGTCCTTTCCGGGTATGACAATACTCCCCCTCTTAAGAAATTTGGCCCTCCAAATTTCCTAGGAGTCCAAAATCATCCTGCTCAGGTAGCCTGTTTAATACCAGAACACTGGTGGCATACCTTTCTGTCAAGCAGCCTCTTCCACTGGCCATATAAGTACTCATCTCCCCTTTTTGTTTCAACTCTCTCTGTCAACTCCAGATTATAAACTGGATAGCTCTCCTCATAAGGTCTTACTTGCCTTGATCCACAAGTCATAGCTTGTTTCCTTTTTTTCACAACTCAGCCCATCCCATTAGTGAATAACTGACACTTCTCAGGGTCTGGTAAAAATTCCAGTAGTGGGCTGCAGTCAATTTCTTCACAAGTCCCTCACACTGAGGTTGCTTCCGTTCCAAGATATCTTCATCTGCTCGAGATCAATAGCTTAACTATGCTCATTGATCAACTGTCCGAGGATTTCAATTTTCCTTAGCCCAGATTTGGCACTTAGCTTGCCATACAACTGCTATTCCTTTTCAGGCTGGGCACCACTCTTTGGTGCTCCCTAGGGCTTTTTTTTTTTTCATCCTTTGAGCACACCAATATGTCATCATTAGTAAGCCCAAATGGCATCACCATGTACTCAAAGCAACCGCTTCTGGTCCTGCACACTAACTTTAGGACCTTTTCTTCCTCGATTCTCAGCTGGAAAAATATCCAGGTTCGAGGTTTACCTTCCTCCTTTACAAAAGTATAGATGCTTTCCAGGTAGATGTTCCTGGTTAATGAGTTCTCAAGCTTTATTTTAATGGGTTCTGACTTAGTCTTTGTCCTCCTTTGTATTAAATTGCCCTCGATACTTACTTAACTTCAGCTTCTTTTCATCCTTAGGCAATCACCTTCTTCATGAACATAGGTTTTGTGCTTCAGCACCTTTAAATGATCCTCTGGGACTAACCCAGGAAAATTTCCATCATCAATGTCATTCCTTCCTGTCTTCCCCTGCTTGGTCCTGGTACTTGTAGTCTGTCATTTGGCTCACTAGCCAAACTACGCTCATTCTGAGCTACCTGCCTTTGGGCAGTTTCATCAGGTATCACCGACCTGGCATTTGGCTCTCTAGCCAAACCATGCTCACTTTGAGCTACCCGCCTCTCTGGTTCATTCCCACCATTGCCATTTCTGGGGTGGCAGCAATATTATCTGTCATCAATTCATTTCTGGTATTTCTAACCAGGCGCACTTCAGTGCATACTTCTGTCATTCATCATTTCATTCTTCTGACTAACTTGGCAGTTTCCATAGACAATAATGCACTAGTATCAATTTAAAACTGATAATTCATAACTGCCAAATAAAATGTTACCTGTCAGGGTTCTTCTAACTCAATCCTGACCTGGTCCATTTCTTCATCAGTATCTTCAGCTCTTTGCCTTCATGGTCCTCTTGTGCCTTTCTTGATGTCTCAATCTGGAATACTCTTCCAGTATCCTCAATTTTCCTTTCCCTGCTCCAGGTATCTCTCAGTATGCCTGGTGGGGGCATAGCTAGCCTTTTTATGAAAATTCCAGTCTCTTCAATGAAGATGGGGCATGTCTTGCCCTTTATGGCAATTGCCCTCTATCATTAACCTCTTGGGGTCTTTATCTTTCTTTCTTGGCAAGTCACTGCCTTACCCAATGATTCAACACTTTGGGTACAGTACTCAATACAACTCTCCACGAATCTGTAGCATGGCTTATTGCCATGGAATCTTCCTTGAGTCTCTCAGGGAAGGTTGTAGCGAGCTCAAGAAGACAGCTACCTTCTCTGTTGTTTTGCTTTTCTTGGCTAGTGTGCCAAGCTTTGACCATCCATTTTTTTTTTGATACTTTTCTTCTTCCTTTTCTTACTTTTTCTTAGCTCATATGCCAAGCTTTTGCTTTCTCTGCTTAGCTGGCTTCTACTTCTTGCTACTCTTTCCCGATCCATTATGGCTTGTTTCTGGAATTGTTGCTCCAGGGCCATGGTCTTTGAAGTAACTTCTTAGGTCTAGGTATTCTTTACCTAAAGCCACTGAATCTCTACTCAAGCTCTAATGTTGAGAGCTACCTCAGCTCAAATAGGTAAGCTCAATCTGCTTCTATCTCTGGATCACGACCACATCAAAAGATAGGAGGTTTTAGTGCCAGGAATCCACTTCATCTGGCCCTCCTTAAGTTCATTCTTTCTGTGCTTTCCCTTTCGGGCTCATCTCTGCTACCAGGTGCATTCCTGGTTTGGTCCTTGAACACCTGCTCCAATGCCAGGATATCCTGCATCATAGCATAGCAGCCCTTGGCTCTACTGCTTCTGAGAATCTATCTCAGCTTTGATTTCAGGCATCTCAAAGTTCCTTTTTATTTACAGCTGCTTCTGCTTCTCATACTGTGGAGCACATCTGATTACTGAATCTTTGCTGGAGCATATTTGATTATTGAATCTCTCCTGGATCCAGCTATTTGTAACTTAGCGTTTGGCTTTTGGGCCAAACTAGGTTCATTGGCCTCTGTCTCTGAACTTTCTTCTTTCATCATCATCAATTTCTATTGGCTTGGTCTTGTAGCACATATTCTCTTCCTGTCTTCTTTTCATTACTAACTCTCTTCACTGCCCAGCAGTTCTGGGATTTATACCTGACTTCTCATCATGGTCTGAATGCTCGATGGTTGGCATGTACTCCTACATTGCTTCCAATTTTGCCTCCGGGTATCAAGACCCATTAATACTTGGCCTCATGGCTCAGCTTTCCCACTGGGTATCAAGACCCAGAAATTAAGGGCTCAGTTCTTCCCCTGGGTATTAAGACCCAGTAATACTTGGCTAAATGGCTCAACAGCTCTGACTTGGACCTCTGGCACAAAGCCAGGACACCCCTTCCTATCAGAGGAAGTTTCATTTTCATTATGGGCCTCCTCATTACCTGGTTCTCATCCTGTTCACAACAACAAAGCAAAGCACAATACACATATATGCTCAATAATTCATAAGTGACTCAACCTAGTGGACTTAACCTATGTGGGAACAAGTCTATACTATAGCAGTCAATGACCAGAACACTGGTCCTTCCAAACAAAACATGCTGTCACACAATAAACCTGGCTCTGATACCACTTCTGTCACGCCCCGTACTGCCCCTGGCCCATCTGGGCCCAATTATCAAAGCTTGCAGCGGAAGTTATTCACATTTGAGGGGGCTTTATTTAATACTACGAGCACCTACGGCGTGAGAGTCCAGGATCTAATCTGGTTCTAGCTTGATTGATTATTTACCTTCAATATGTTTCAGGGTGCTCTTTAAGGTTAAGCTAGCACCTATGCGGAATTTTAGTGTTCCAATTATGAGCTTTCTCAACTTAACAGATTTTCATGCACATAATGCCCTTAGATGCCATCTTATCAAATCAGCGACCAACTCCATACAAATTTAGGTTCACTGGAGATCCTTCCTTAGGTACACATATTCAGCCAATCAATCTTGCAATTCAAGCAAAACAATCACTTAGTCCAGTAAGTGCATAGAATGTGTGCCCATCAAGTGTACTAGTCCAATGCATGGCAACAAAGAAGCCCATCTTATTTTCAAGTTTGAAAACATATTTGCATGTCCATGAGCATCAGCCAAGTCTAGTACACATAACATGAATATCCATCATGGCATTATTCATCATAGTCATCCATCCAAGGCAAAGTTCATCATCATAAGTCAACCAGAACTATGCCTATCCATAGCACAGCAAACAAGCATCACCTACTTGGAAAACATACCAAGGAATGCTTTATGTCTAAGTTTATCTGGGTTCAACTTTTACAGACCAAGTTTTCATGTCTACTTAATCTGTAACTCAAATAGACATGGAACACAATCCACCTTATAGACCTTGTTCCCACAACTTCTAGACTCCATATCCTGCACAGGTAAGTCCACAACATTAGCTTGTTCCACAAGCAATCTATACCACACAAGTCACTTTGAGCATATGATTTTACTGAGCATCACTATACACGTACCCAACCTTTTAGTGTATCGTAACGAGTACTCTGGTACTCCTCGCTTGATCTATCAAGCCATCCATTTCCTGAAAAATGTTTAGCAGGGCGGGTGAGTTATAAAACTCAATAAGAATCCCGGCGTGAGGTAGGTATCTCATGACTTTCATAGTCATATCCGGCTTTTAAAGCCAAAGTGTGCCAAGAACGTAATGGCATTTTCCATATTCCTGCAAAGGAAAACACTAAAACAAGAAAACACACGGTATGGCATGATAGCAATAATAATAATAATAATCAGGGTCAGCATGCACAAACAATTTCAGAGAAGCACACAACTCAACGCACACACCACTGTTCCTCGTAACCTGTGGGCATCGCAAGCATTCGCATTTGCATAACCATTTCCGGTCGACCATTTTTCTTATCTTATCTGAGCTCATTATCTTGGGACCGAGTTGGCCAAACTCGATACCAAGACCCAAATGCTTGCTATTCTACTCATGAGTATACCATCGTTGCCGAAGCAACACCACCTCGCCCAGTACGCACTTATGTGCCCAATTATCCATAGTTGCCGAAGCAACGATCCTCGTCCAATACGCACTTATGTGCCCAATTATTAAACTAAGAAAGTACATGAGACCTCACAAAAGTAACAACCACATAGCCCTGACATGCACACCTATGGTCACTTGGTGCTTTGACCATCACATAGGGGCACTAATACTCACACTGAAAGGACATGGAAAATATACCATGGAGAGTGAGTATTGGGATTCTTACCACCATTTCTGTAACCTTTTTGCTCATTGTCTTTGCCTTGCTTTGCTTTGTTTGTTGTTGTAACTTTGCCCTTGCCTTAATGGACCTATAAAGCCCAATACACTAGCAAGTTAATTTCTTACTTTTCATGAACCATGAGAACCATAATTTACAAAGGACTCTTGGTTTAACTTACTCAACCTTACTTAAAGAGGAAAGGCCCCATAATTACCCTTCTTGATTAAAGTCCAATTCCAATTGTAGCCAATGTTGGCATTATAGCCAAGATGGCCAATGTAGCCATTGCTGCCAATTTAGCCCAAGTTTGCCTATGTAGCCCATGTAGTGAATTGTAGCCCATTTTCGCCTTGCTGTGAATTGAGGCCCAACTTGGCCTTTTCTGAAAGTGTAGGCCCAATTGGCCTTTTCTGGAAGGTTAGGCCCAATTGGCCTTTTCTGGAATTTTGGCCCAACTTGGGCTTTCCAGGAACTCAGGCCCACTTGGCCTTCTCTGGAACCCAGGCCCACTTGGCCTGTTTTGGAACTCAGGCCCAACTGGCCTTTATTTAACTCAGGCCCACTTGGCCTTTTAATTCCTCAGGCCCACTTGGCCTTTTATCTTCTCAGGCCCACTTGGCCTTTTAATTCTCTTCTGGACTTGGGCCTATATTAACCTTTTCAGGATTTAGCCCAATTTAGCCTTTAGGCCCAATATACATCTTCAGGACTTGGGCCTATATTAACCTTTTCAGGATTTAGCCCAAGTGTTGAGTCAAAGTAGCCCACTTGCCAATAATGCCATTATGGTCCATTTGGCCAATATTACTCAAAACTCTGGGTTTTCCACTCAAGCACCTCAAGAACAATTGTTGACAGAATTGTCCTTGAATTCTTCTTTGCCACTTTAGTCCCAAATTTTCCTTGTGAACACTTTTGCCACCAAATTACTTGGTTAACACACATCCGCCAAAAATTGGCACCATGGCCGAATGCATGCTTCATTTCTTCTTTGTGATTTTTTTGCTTGTACAAGTCATCTAGGACTTAAAAATATGCCAAGAACACTTGGCTCCACATGGCTAACATGCCAAGAGATTAAAATCAACATATGGCCGAATCTTTCAAGCTTGATTTTTTGCTCATAAAACTTCTACACATGGCTAACATGCCAAGATATTAAAATCAACATATGGCCGAATCTTTCAAGCTTGATTTTTTTGCTCATAAATCTTCTCTTTTTGCATCCAACTTTTGGCCATCAACATGCACACTCACAAGAACATCTTCACTACCAAGAACACTTGGTTTCAAGCTTGCATGCCAAAAATACCCATTTGGCCGAATATACTCCTTGCTTTTCTTTGCATCTTTTGTTTGTTTCTTTGCTTGGAAAGGCTATACAAGCCTCAAGGCACCAAGAACACTTGGTTTCAAGCCTCAAAATTCCATGGACATTCATGGCCGAAACTTCATCCTTGCTTTTCTTGGAGTTCTCCTCCATTTCCTTGCTTTTGATGGCTTAAAAGTGCCATGCATGCCTTGAACTCTCAAGTTGAGTCCAAGAGCACTATGATTCCTCCATGGCCGAATCTTCAAGAGTTTTTCCTTGCAAAAAATCCAGCAAATACAAAGCATTAAAAAGTAATATCTAGCTCAAAACACAAGAAATTAACAATGAAAACATGATTCACTTACAACCTTGTTTATGGCCGAATCTTGAGCTTGTTCTTCCTTGACGTTTTCCTTGTTTTTCCTGCTCCTCATGGCTTAGAAATGCCATGCATGTTCATGAGCTCATGCGTGAAGCTCAAGAACACTAAGTTCCTCCATGGCCGAAAATTCAAGAGCTTGTTTCTTGATGTTCTTCTTCACTTCCTTGCTTCTCATGGCTTAGAAATGCCAAGCATGCTCATGAGCTCTTGAGATGAGCTCAAGAACACTATTTTCTCATCATGGCCGAATATTCACAAGCATTTTTCCATGGGTTTTTCTTGACATCTCTCTTCAATTTTGGTCTAGATGTGTTTAGGAGGTTGAAAGCTTCATGGAAATGTGTTTGCATGTGGGAGAAGCTTGGATTTTGGTCATGGCCGAATTTGTTGAGGGAGGAAGAAGATGATGAACTTGGAAGAACACCATGGCTGGTTTTAGAGAGAAGGGAGAGCAAATGAGAGCACTTGGTGCTAGAGAGAGAGAGAATTAAGTGTTTGAATGGTAAAACAAGAGCATGGCCGAATTTAGTGCTTCCAATTAGAAGAAATGCAAGCCAAATGCATATGAAATGCATATTTGGAAGCAATGGCCGGCCATTCAATTTCAAAGTTGTGGGAGAATGGTCAAATGGCAATTAAAATAAGCAATAGACAAATGTGAGTGGGGGGAATAGTTTAATGGGATATCTTGGAGCCATTAAACAATAATAGACAAAGGATAATGGGGGAATAAATTATCTTAGTGGAATTTGTAGTGGAGAATTAGTTTAATGGGTAATAAACAATTATGAGTGGAGCAAATAAACAATGATAGTGGAGCATAAATGGGAGACAAGCATGTGATGGGCAAATAATTAATATGTGAGTGGGAGACATGGGTGGCCAAACAATAATAGTTTAATGGGAAGTGGGAGACAAGAATAGTGGAGGAATAAAATAAATGATGAGTGGAATGTGTAGTAGGCCAAATTTAAATTGGTAACATGGGGTGGCTGGTCATGCATATATTTTTCATGCAAAATGGCCAAATTACTTACTTGGTCCTCCATCTTTCTCCAACTTTGCAATTGGGTCCTCCCACCCAACTTTTCTTTGTGCAATTGAGTCCCTCAATTTCAATTTCCACCAATATCATCATCACAACTCTTGGCCTAAGCCAAGCATAATCCTTGGAGTGTCCAACACTCATTAATGCCCATTCCTTAATAAATTCCAAGTCTCCAAAATTTGTTTGCCAAGTTTCCAAATTTGGAAACTTTTTCTGTCTTTACTCCACTTAACCCGGGACTTAGTCATTTAGTCCTTTCCGGGTATGACATTAAGGCTCTGCTTGAGTTCCGAACTCCTGCCACAGTGAAAGACGTGCAGAGACTAACCGGAAGAATAACCTCTCTGAGCAGGTTTATTTCCAGGTACGGAGATAGGTGTCGACCTTTCTTCAAAGTCCTCACAAAGGCAGCAAAGATGGAAGGCGACCTCGGAAGAAACAATCATCCCTGGGATGAAGATTGCCAAAAGGCCTGGGAAGAACTCAAAGTCTACCTGGCCAGCCTGCCGACTCTGCGGCAACCTCGGGTGGGAGAACCCCTCGTACTGTACCTCGCCGTCACAGAAAAGGCCGTGAGCTCGGTCCTGATAAAAGAAGAAGGGCCGAAACAATGGCCGGTCTACTACGTCAGCAAGTCCCTGCATGGCGCCGAAGTCAGGTACCCTTTGCTTCAAAAAGCTATATACGCCTTGGTGCTTGCAGGAAGAAGACTGCGACCATATTTCCAGGCTCACCCCATCATCGTCCGAAGTAGTCTACCACTACGGGATGTTATGAAGAGAGTTGATCATTCGGGAAGGCTCTCCAAGTGGTGCATAGAGCTTGGCGAACACGAAATCACGTATGAGCCTCGGAAGGCCATAAAAGCCCAAGCATTGGCAGATTTTATCGCCGAAATACCCACCACTGAGGAGAACCACTCAGATCCGAAAGAAGGTGAGCCAGAATGGACCTTGCATGTTGACGGAGCCTCGGGGTCTGAACACCAGGGAGCTGGAATAGTTATCAGAGGACCCGAAGGCCTAGAGGTGATGAAGGCTATCAAGTTCAGCTTCAACGTCACCAATAATGTGGCTGAGTATGAAGCCCTCATAGCGGGATTACGCTTGGCCAGAAAGATTGGCGTGAGAAACTTAAGGGCTCACAGCGATTCCCAGCTGGTAGTTCGGCAGACGGCAGGAGATTATGGGGCGAAGGACCCAATCTTGGCAAAATACCACGAGCTGGTAAGAAAACTCATCCAAGAGTTTGACGCCGTGCGGATCGAAAATGTACCCCGGCGGAATAACACTGAGGCAGATTGCTTAGCGAAGTCCAAAACATACACCGAGGTGCTAGACCATCCAAGCATCTCCGTGCTAAGCGTAACGACCTCGGGAATGGGGTGGAAGGACCCCATAAAGAGATACCTCGCAGAGAATGAGCTTCCCGAAGACGCCGGCAATGCTGCAAGACTGCGAAGACGCGCCGAAAGATTCTTCCTGATTGGTGAAGAGTTATATCGGCAAGGATATGCAAATCCGCTGCAGAGATGTGTGGGCGAAGAGGATACTGAGATGGTCCTCGAAGAAGTCCACGAAGGCATGTGCGGCTCGCACATTGGAACTGATGCCCTTGCAGCAGTGATACTCCGCCAAGGATACTTCTGGCCTACCCTGAGAAAGGACGCAAGGCAGTTCGTCCAGAAGTGCGGTAGTTGCCAGAGACATGCAAAAATCCAGAGGATACCCTCGGAAATGGTAACGTCGGCAGACTATCCTTGGCCCTTCGCAGTCTGGGGTATAGACCTCATTGGGCCACTCCCCGCAGCGCCCGGAGGCGTGAAATTCTGCGTGGTAGCAGTGGACTATTTCTCAAAGTGGGTAGAGGCAGAACCACTAGCAACTATCTCGGCAAAAGAAGTGCAGAAGTTCGTATGGAAAAACATAGTATGCAGATTTGGCATACCGAGGGTACTAGTAGCTGATAATGGATCCCAGTTCATAGACAAAGGATTCCAGGAATTCATCAGCGACCTCGGAATAAAGATGCACTTCGCCCCAGTAGCTCACCCCCAAAGCAATGGGCAGGTGGAAGTATCAAACAGGACCATAAAAGATGGCCTGAAAAACAGACTTGGGGAAGCCAAGGGGAAATGGCCAGGAGAACTCCAAAGTGTATTGTGGAGCTACCGAACGACGCCACGAAGAGCCACAGGGGAAACTCCCTTCTCACTCGTCTTCGGAACAGAGGCCATTATCCCAATAGAGATAGTTCAGCCTTCAATACGGGTGCAAGTATTTGATGAAGGTGGAAACGACCTCGGTCTGAGAACTAAGCTCGACCTTGTGGCCGAACACAGAGAAATAGCCGAGCTGAGAAGAAAAGCTTTCCAGCAAAGAGTGGCCGCGGCTATCAACTTAAAAGCCAGGCCAAAAGAAATCAAAAAAGGAGACCTCGTTCTCCGAAAGGCCGACTTTGCACCCCGAAGGCCATCTCACGGAGTACTTCGCGCAAATTGGGAAGGACCTTATCTGGTTCTCGCCGAAGTACGAAAAGGCGTGTACAAGCTTGGCGACGCCGAAGGCGTAGAATTGAAAAACACTTGGCATTCAGACGCCCTGAAAAAATTCTACGCCTAAGGTTGAGCGGAAGAAATATATTGTACAAGAAATATTCTAAGTACAGAATGGTCTAGAGAAGAATGGTCTTGAGAAAAATTTTCAAGTATACCAAATTGTCCAAGACAGAATTCCGCGAAGGTGCTCGCCACGAAAAAAGCAGATGTGACTTCCCGAAGTCCCTTGAGCCACTATGCTCGGGAAAAATGGGAAACAAGAATCTTGCAAAGGTACTCGGCATAATCAGTGCAGAGAAAATTTTCCGAACACCCTTGAGCGAACATACTCGGGAAAAAGGGAAAGCAAGAATCTCGCAAAAGTACACGCCAAAACAAAAGCAGAGGTAATTTCCGAACACCCTTGAGCGAACGTGCTCGGGAAAAAGGGAATGAGCAATCTCGTGAAAATTTTCCTAAGTCCCTTGAGCAAATATGCTCGGGACAATAGGAAGGCAGAAAAATTTGGCTGAAGGTTTTCCGAAGGCCCTTGAGCGAACATGTTCGGGTTAAAAGGAAACAAAAAGCCTGCAAAAGACTTAGCCAAATTTTTACAAACTTTCCAGAAAGTCTCTTGAGCGAGCACGCTCGGGACAAAGGAAGGTAAAAAGTTTCTTTGGTTGCAGGTTTTCCGAAAGTCTCTTGAAGCAAACGTGTTCGGGACAGTGGAAATGAAGAAACTTGCAAGAAAGGACTTAGCCGAAAAGATTGTTCATTTAGAGCAAACGCTGCCTTACAAAAGAAGTGTCCAAAGAAGGAGCACGAAGGAGAAAAATAAGAGGAGCCCTAAAACAAACTAGGGAGAGCCGGGCGGACGAAGACCAGGAAGCTTCAGATGCTCGACCCTGGACCACTGCCACCGAGGTCCCTCAGGAATATTTAGGCCCTCCAGAAAAGAAAGGTCCAAATCTGGGAACCTCTGCAGCACCTGGTGCCGAGCGAGGCAGAAGCCGTCCTGAAAAGCGACCTTGGCCATGTCATCAGAAGTACGTTTTTGAATGCCAAGGACATTGACCTCGTCCCTCAGCTCAGCAACCTCCTCTTCGAGCTCGCTTATCCCCAGCGTCTCTCCGGACTCCTTCTTCAGAGCCTCGACCTCGGCTTGAAGAGCAGTGTTCTCGTCCGTCAACCTCGCCGCAAGACTGTCGGAAACAGCCTTGTCCTTGACAAGATCTTCGTTGGCGGCGAGCAGCCCCTTTACTTGGTCGCCGAGGTCAGCAATCTTCCGGGAGGAGTCCTTTTCAAGTTCTTCTCTTTTCTTCGACAACTCCTCCCGAACGGCAGCAAGTTGCTGAGAACAATCCGCTGTCAGCTGCTGGTTGCTGGCGATCACCTTCGCAAGCGAAGCCTTCGCTTCACTGAGTTCCCGCGAAGTCACATCCTTGGAGGCAGCCTGTCTGGCCACCCGAACTCGGAGATAACCAGCGTACTCCAGCAGCTACGGCAAGGCAAAAGTCCAGGTTAGTACAAGTCTAAACACTTAGAAAATTGAGGAAAAAAGTGTAAAGACTATACCTGAGCAGCATGCTCGGTGACTTTTGCGGCGAGGGTATTATCCCCCGGGTGAGCCGCCGCAATGGCCCGGAAGGAGGCGTCAGTGGTCATCCCCTTCCAAATCTCTTTGGTCATCTTCGGACAATTGTCGGAGAACAAATTCATATCCTCCGTGATTGTCCAAAAGGGCTCCAAGGGGACCTTCCCCTCAGGGATTGTGGCATCGCGCAGGGCCCGTTTCCTCTCATGAATGGCCCTCCAGCCAGCAGTAAGAGGCTCCCCTGAAAGTGAGAAGGAAGTTAGGAGCAGAAGAAAAATTCGCGAAAGGAAAAGGAGCTGAACTTCGCCTAAAGGCATACCTGGAGGAACCTCGGAGACAGTGTCCTCGGGATCCTCGGGCCCCTCGGAAGAAAGACCCTTGCCCTTCTGCCGGTACCGCTCCTCGGCGGTGGGTACTTCTACCACTACAGTGTTTCTGGGGGCCTCGAGGTCGGGAGGAGGCACCTCGGCGGAAGTAGCGGGGACCTCGGCCGGTGGAATTTCAACAAGACCAGCGTCTTCGCCAGCTTCTTCTTCCAAAAGCTCTGGCTGAGAAGGCTGGAGAGCCTTCCTAGCTCGCTTCGCCGAGGGTCCCGCCCCTGTCGTCTTCCTTCTTCGGGAAGCCGCCTTCTTTGTCTGCTCCCCCTTCTCCACTTGGCCAGAAAAGAGGGCCTTGTAATAAGCGGCAGCCCCATCGCCCATCTCTGAAAAAGAGAAGAAATATCAACGTAAGTCCGAGGAAAAAGTATAAAGGGATGGAAGATTACTCACTTTCGGCAAAAGTTTCGAAAGAAGTCTCCCCCTTAAGGAGCTTGACCAGCCAGGAGTCTTTCCCGGCGATGGCGGGAGCGGGCATATTGAGGTCAGTCACGTGCTCCTTAACCACTTTCAGCTCCCGAAGGACTTCTTCGGTCATCAACCTCCAGTTGATAGGAAAGGGGTAAAGAGCACGAGGAGAGACCTTGGGAGCCCAGTCAGCGACTGCCCGAATGCGGGCGTCGAAATCCGCGAACACGGAAGCCAACGGTGGGGTCAGCAGCATCCTCGGATCAACGACGTCTGCGTTCAGCACTCCCTGAGCCCACCTGGTCGGGACATCAGACCAGTTCTTATCCACCTTGAGGAAAAAGAACTTAGGCTGCCACCCCCGCCAGCTATCCTTCGTGTCGAAGGTGAAGGTGAATTTTTTGCTCCCGGATCCCCGAGGCAGCAGGAAATAGAAGCCACCCTTCGGGACCACATAGAGCTTGTAGTACTGCATGAAAATGATGAAGTGGGGCTCTATCCCGAACACGCCACACATGCAGAGGTAGGCGTTAAAATAGCAGTACGCGTTCGGGGGAAGCTGGTTCACAGCAATGCCATGGAATTGGCAGAACTCGCAAACCACCTTCGGGGGAGGATACCGAAGTCCGGCCTTCAGTTGGGCTCGGAAGACGGTAACCTCGTCGCCACGGTTTGAAAAAGCAAAATGGCTAGAACGAGGCAGTCTGGTCACAGCGTAAGACGGAAGAAAGAATTTTTTCTTCCACCTCTCTAGTTTTTCGGGGGTGGTACAGCAAGGATGGGCCAGAAGAGGTTTCCAGCTCTCGGGAACAGGCATCGCAGACATGAAAAAGAGTTTGAGATGGAAAAGAAAATAGTTTCCAGAAAAAACTCAGAAGACGAGTTTGGAAAAAACAACAGTTTTCCAGAAAAACTCAGAAAAACAGAGGAATCAAGTACTCTGGAAATCAAAACCCACCAAAAGATTTGCCTGAGGACGCCGTCGTGAAAGTTGGTAGGAAAAAGCTCTGATTAAAGAAGCTCCGCCACAGAAAGCAAGATAAAACGCAAGAACAGAGGGCAGAGCAGAAAAAGAGCAGAAAAACAGTAAGTGGGACTTATGATGGAATGGGCTATTTATAGGCCAAAGGTGGGTAACCGAAAGAACATCATAAGTACCCATTGGAGGCGAACCGTCGCCGTAACTGCCCGCTGCACCCGAAAAGGCGCGCCCTCTGTAAATGACACGCCTCTCCTTCAATGGCAAGAAGCCACGTGTCAACCGCTGCGCAGAAATGGGGGACGTGCCTCCCCAAACGTGCCTGGAAAACCGGGACACGCCTCCTGATTGGGACAGGTCGTCTGACATCCCTGAGAAATGGAGACGCGCCGCTCAGTCTGACACGCTTGGCCATCAGACCTGCAGAAATAAAAAGCAGGCCACCTCGAGGACACCAAGAGACAGGCTATGGCTGAACAGCCCATGACTTTTGGGCAAGAGGTGTATCTTCGGTACAGGCTTTGCCTCGGAGACACCAAAGAATAGGCCAAGGCCGAACAGCCCAGACCCTCGGGCAAAAGGTGCGACCTCAGAACAGGTTATGCTTCCCAACAAGACTCCCAACGGCAACCTCGGAAAGAGATGCAAACCGAAGTCTTCACTTCGGCTTTCCAGAGGGGGGCATGTGATAGCCAAAGGCTGTCGCCTCAATCTGGCCGAATACCCTGCCACAACAACGGCCAGAAGAACTGGTGCTTCCCGGGAATAGGTGGAATCATGCACCTCGGGAGATAGCCTGAGAGCTCCGAGCCTCGGCACGCCAGTAAAACTTGAGGACTCCATTCGCCCCCCAAGGTTGTGAACAACGCGCCTTCGAAAAAGTGGCACCAGACATTGCTGCCCGAATATGATATCCCCGAAGGCGGAACCCCCTGGAACTGGGAACCCCCAAACTGAGGGTAGGCTTCCCGAAGAGGCTCTGTCCGAACTAGAGGACGACCTCGCCCAGGGACCTCGGGAGTACGGCAGGCGCATTTAAGGAAGCATTTAAGGAAGACTCTGACACGTCCCACCACAGACGTAAAAAGTCGCCCTGATGCGCAGACGCCATCAGAATCATATCATGGCCCGTCTCAGCACAAGGCTCAAGGCCATCTAGTTACCAACTATCTGTCCCCTACGCCCAGACGTTCAGGAGCATCCGACCGCACACGTGTCATGATCTGAACGGGCTAGGTATTCCTATATATACAGGAAATAAATACTTGACAGGAGGTTGGCAGGCCGGATATACAGCTCCCACACTCTGAGAAAATACCAGGCGAGACTTTTCTGCCTTTCTCTTTGAGCTAGTGACTTTCTCCTTCTTCTGGCCACCACTGACTTGGGCGTCGGAGGCTCCCCCCCCAGAAAAACACTCCGGGGGCCTCCTAACCCTGTTTACCAGCTTTTCAGGTACTCTCCTTGGGGCGATCCACCTTCCAGGCGTTCTTCCTCCTAGAAGTCTCCTCAACAGTCATCATGACTCACAACGATGAGGCCTTGGGCCATCAATGATCACTATGAGAATCACTTTTGACACTCATATAATGATCCATGTAGTGTTCTCATGGTGGGTCAGTCCAGTACACAAATTCTCCAACTTGTACCCATATGTAGACTACATGGCTCATATTAGTCTCCACATATGCTAGTCGTTATGTATTATTGCAACCCGTTCCACAATAATACTAGACCAGGGACGCTTGAGAATATCATTATTCTAGGGTTACAATTATGTTTATTACATTACGCAGAATGAAAACAACAAAATAATTGCTGGATTAATGCCTTAATAAAATGTCATGGCTCAATGTGAAAAAATACAATCATCTCATGATTGGCTTTTGGGCACAACACTAATAATATTTACTCATCAAATTGAGTCTTATTGTCACATTATGCCTTAGCACTATGATATACCATCATTTGGGTCATGGTTACACCCTATCTCATAAATTTTGTTTTGGGGTTCAGATGGAGTGCCTCTGGGGCACCCTCATGGGCACTTACATTGTCTAGCCCTTAATGTTACACTTGTGACTTGTATTAATCGCATATTTACATAATGTATTGGATATGTACATTTCATGACAACCTAAGGCCTGTACAAGTCATAGTCATGACACCTCCTCCCCTCGAAGATGTTGTCAAGGCTATGGATTTTCCTACTGAAAATGTGGATCCTACCTCGGAAGTGGCCATTCTATCACTTCCCCTAAGCCCTGATGCCATTAGCGAAATGGTGGGGACTTCCTTGGAAGTGCTCTTGGCTGAGGAGGTAAGAAGAAAAAAAAAGGGAAGGGACGTCCCCGCCGGGGTCTTTGACCTCAATGATTCTGACTTCGGTGACACCAAAGTCCCTACACTACCAGGTTTGGCCTTTAACCTTATATCTATGAGTTTTGGAGTTTTTGGGATTCTGAACCTTACAGATGAATGGTTAAGTGATGATGTGGTAAAGGAACTTCATTGTGACTTTGCAGAGGATTTCCGCAAGATCGAGTGGATGATGGAGCATGCTCAAAAGCTAGGTGCTCGGGATTCGAAGATCACCAATGACAAACTCCCAAGGGAGAATTTTTGGACTTTTACCGAAGACATGGACTTGTTCTCCTGGGATTGCTAGAAGATGGTTCCCTTGGTGGCGGGGGGATCATCATCAATGCCATATTCCAATCCCTGACGGAGTCTTGTCCAAATGATGAAATTTTGGCTGCTCGGATATCTAAGCATGATGCTTAGGTATTCTTTTCTTCCTCTTGGAACTTGTTTCTAAGTTTTGGCCATGTTTTTTCATTCTTCGTAATCCCTTGGTCTTTTTTATTTTGCAACTGCTAGCTTACGAAGGCTACTTTCGGGCGTGGGCATCAAAACAATCCTCTATCCGAAGTCAGGCAGAAGAGAATCTGGCTAAGGCCAAAGAGATCTTCGCCAACTCCTACCTCAAATATGGTGAACTCAATAAGCTCACCAAGGAGGAGCTAGTAAAGCTTCGTTAAGAGGTGCTAGAGAGCCAAAGGGGACTCCTTGAAGAGTGTTCTTAAAAAAATTTTGACCTCGGGACAAAGCTAGCAAAGCAAAGTGCATTGGGGAAGGCTTTTTAGAAGGAGAAGGAGGACGCAAATGTTAATCTGACCATGGCCTTGGGGATCAACGTCGAATTTGTTGCCAAAGTCAATCAGGTAAAGAAATGGAAAGGGAAGAATAATAAGAGGGATGAAAATAAGATGAAGGCCTTAAATAAAGTGGTGGAAGATTTAAAGATGGAGAAGGCCAAGGCAGATGATGCAACAAAGGCTTTATTTCAAGATGATTTTTGTCATGCTTGCCATCAGAAACTTTCATTTTCCAAGATGTCAACATCTCCTTTCTCCAAGCCATCATCATTCCCAAAGGGCCTTCCTCAAAGTGGTCAAGGAGGGAGTACCTCAACCTTTTAGAGCATCCTCCTTCGATTGAAGATGTTGATGATGATGATGAGGAGGAGGATGCCAAGGACATTAGAACCGAAGAGCCTGAAGATGCACAGAATAAACCATAGGGCCCTCATTTTTTTTCACTTATTCCCTTGTACTTGTATTTTTTAATAGAATACCTTTTTGTTTAAAAATTTTGGCTAAGTCCATGAGCAGTGCAATACTTCAATTTATTTCAGCAGTCTTCGTAATATCCATTACTTTAGCTAGCCTCATTTCCTCACAAAGTTTCTTCATCATTTTCAGAGAATTGTCTTAACTCTTTTTAATTGTTTACTCAACTTATTCACCTCTTTCGGCTTAATTACCGTCTTCAGCTATGCCAAGTTTGGCATGTTCGGTTGCATACCATCTTCATCAAAGACGTTATCGAGGAATCAACATCTCAGCCTTCTTGGTGAATTTTGAGTGGCATCTTAGGCTATTGTGCTTTCTTTCGTAGAATTGATATGAGGTACCACGTGGTATTATATTTGCCAAACGTCGAGAGTGATATAATACAATTTTTTTGGAAGAATTGTATGTTTAAAACACTTGGGCTACTTTAGAGATCACTGACTTTGGTTAATCCCCTTCGGAAGGATTCCTTGCAAGCAGACTAATTCCTTCAAAATTTCCAAGTCCACAAAATTTCTAAGTGTAGAATTTTTCCAAAGAATCTAAATGCCTTTTGTTCTTCAACTCTTCTTCTTCGGCATTTCCAATTTTATAGACTCTGGGCCAAACTTTGTCTAAGACCAAATAAGGTTCATCCCAATTTGCCCAAAGTACGCCATGAGATGGTTTTTGGGCTTCTAGTTCTGCTTTTTGAAGGACAAGGTCTCTAATCTTGATCCCTTTATGTTTGACACGCAACTTTGTTGCAATGGCTATTCTTTGCTAGAAGGCCCTTCATCA
Organism: Aquilaria yunnanensis; assembly: GCA_039654915.1. Classification (NCBI taxonomy): domain Eukaryota; kingdom Viridiplantae; phylum Streptophyta; class Magnoliopsida; order Malvales; family Thymelaeaceae; genus Aquilaria; species Aquilaria yunnanensis. The sequence goes on along the minus strand of CM077594.1, from coordinate 38,711,135 downwards.
GAGTTTGGCCATCTCTTTATGTTCGTCAACCATGTCTAGTTTCATTTTTAAACCAAGGTTGTTCCTTTCCTCATATAATTTGTGCTATGATGGAAGGCTGTACAACTTCGATAGGGAAAAAGTTTTAGTGCCAAATACAAGTGAAAAAGGTGTTTCCCTAGTAGCTATTCTAGGGGTTGTTCAGTAACTCCATGTTGGGTTTTGGGAGCCAAACAGCGCAGCAAAATTTAACCAAAACCTCCAAGATCCAAGTGAAACGGGGTAAACCGGGTGTTCAAAAATTTTCATACCTAATTTTCGGTTGAGATCTTTCACTCAACTATAGAGTCGAATCACAAAACCTGAACAGTTGACGTGTTCAAGCTCTCTATGGTATCCACACGAGCCTCTCAGGATCACCACGCTTCCACCACATCCCGGCAGATGAATTTCTCTTGCGCTCACAGTGCTAGCTTGCGTCCTCCAAGGAATTGCAAGAGAAGAGTGCGGCTGTCCTTTTTGAGGCTAGGGCAAGGAGACCTGCGAATTTCTCACTAGAAGTTGTATTTATAGTGAGACTTACCTTCCAGGCCTAATGTGTTTCAAATCGCTAATCCAATTAGGATTTAATTTCGGGCTTAATAATGGCTCAACTCTTGGGCCCATTATTAATACAAAATTAAAGTGAAACCATAACCCAAATAATTAGCCCATGCACTCTAATGATCCAAATAGCTCTATGTGTACGACCCAATAGGCTCTCATCACGTTGGCAATGATCATAAATCACATTTATGATCATAAGCAATGAGCAGTGTCTAGCAACACATCATTGCTACCTAAGTGACAAGATTGTCGATGATTCGACTAAACCTTTATGATCATCACCGATATATGCCATTGTCCCTTTGTCCAAGATATCAAGACTAAGCATGAGACATGGAATGTGTCACTCTCGTATAGCCCCATCTTTGGTTTCTTGATTACCATGTAGACCAACTTAAACTGATGACATTGATATCGTATATCAACTCATCGGAGCATGGCCATGCATTTTCTAAGTTTCACTCTATCAAGGGGCCCAAAGATATCACTCCCGTTACATAGGAGGGACAAATCCCATCCTGATCATACAAATCCCTCCGCATGATATGTGACATACCCAATGACCTTTTTCAAGTTCACTCAGTTACGAGCAACAAAGGAAAGTATCAAAGTATGTGACTCAAATGTAGGGAACCTTGATGATCTAAGGTCGAAGGACTACATATACCATGATCACTATGAGAATCACTTATGACACTCATATAACGATCCATGTAGTGTTCTTATGGTGGGTCGGTCCAGTACACAAGTTCTTCAGCTTGTACCCATATGTAGACTACATATCTCATATTAGTCTCCACATATGCTAGTTGTTATGTATTATTGCAACCCGCTCCACAATAATACTAGACCATGGATGTTTAAGAATTTCATTATTCTAGGGTTACAATTTTGTTTGTTAAGTTACGTAGAAACAAAACAAGAATCATAAGTGCTGGATTAATGGCTTAATAAAATATCATGACTCAATGTGGAAAAATACAATCATCTCATGATTGGCTTTTTGGGCACAACACTAACACTCCACAGTACGCTAGGGAGCTCTCTAGGCCATTTTCCCTTCGCATCTTTCAACCACCTTCTTTAAGCAAACTTTCAACATTCTGTTGGACACTTCAACTTGTCCATTACTTTATGGATGTGCTACCAGGGTGAAGTGCAACTTCACTCTAAGGTTGGTGACAAATTCCTTGATAGCCAAAGCGCTATTGCCCTTCAAACTCACAAAATCGGGCGAAGCGCCGCCCTCGGTAAAGATAGGTGTCACCCTCGAGGAATAATGCACCAACCTCAGGAAAACAAGGTCTGACACCCTGACCCCTCGACCTGAGAGGTACATCGTCACCCTCGGCACTGATAGTACTGACCTCGGGAGTATTTTGCATTACCACCCTTGGTAGGATGACCTAGCTAGCTTCAGGAGAGGTAGACTTTTCATCTTCGGCAGGAAAACACCTCCCAAAGGAATCATCCATGCTGAAGGTAGTTGTGAATAACTGGAACAACCTCAGAAAGAAGCCATCCTATCCTAAAGAGGCCTCTTTCACCGAAAGGATCTCGAGAGTATGAAAAGAATTGTTAAGGAGCCTTTGACACGCCGCCCTTGCACATGTTCTGACATGCCGTCCTCGTACATGTCCTGACACGCCGCCTTCATATACACCCTGACACACAAATCTCCTACGACCCTGACTTTTGCCCAGATGGTTTATGGCCAGTTGGAGGTCCTCATTCCCAGAGGTACAGACCGCATCCGATCGTACACATGTCATGATCTAAGCGGGCTGTGTCAACCGAACTTCCCCTGAACACCCTCCTATAAATATTTGGGAAACTCTCAGGTAAAGGGGAGGATTTTTCTTCTTCACTTCACCAGATACTAACTTGGGCGTTGGAGGTTCCTTCCCCGGAAAAACAATATGGGGACCTCCCAACCCTTGTTCTTTGAGTGTTTTAGGCAATCTCTCCCAGGAAGTCTCTCCTTCAGACGCTCCCCCTCACCGGAAGTCCCTTCCAGGCTCACCATGTCATACAATGAAGATGCCGAGGGGCATCATGTGGTGCCGTCTGTGGGAAATCACTCTCAGGGGGCTGTCATTGAGCCTAGGCGTTCTAAGGACAGGGGACTCCCGAAGTCCTCGTCGGGGCCGGAAGCCCAACCAATAATCGAAAAACCCGCCTCTGGGACTTCCTTACTTGAGGACGAACGTCCTCTAACCGTTACGATGAGCTTGCTACATGATTTTCAATGCTCCATTTATGGCCGAAATGATGCAACAACTGGACCAAAGGTGGTCACAACAGCCTTCAGGATGAAGGGCATCCTTGCCAACACCCCGTCGGGAGAGAAGCCCGAAATCTACTCACTGGAGTTCGGGGAGTGGCGACATCTGCGATGAATCCGGCGCACTGGGCAAGCGGGGTCAAAAGGGGCTAGGACTTCCCGCCGGTGAAGTTCTTCACCGGAGGAAAGATCACAATCTCCTTGCCACCGAAGTTACTCCCCGAAGAGGCAGCGTCATTCTCCATTGCCGAAGGCCTCCAGGCAGCAAGAAGAGCCCAGGGCCACCGTCCTCATGGAAAAAACCCTAGAAAGGCTGGAAAAAGTAGAAAGACAAATCGCCCAAAAGCCAGTATGGTCAAGGTTAATTAAGACCTTCACCGGAGAAGAGTCACCCTTCGTCCGGACAGTGGTAGAAGCGCCAATGCCAAGCGACTTTCGAGTCCCTCGCTTGGAAACCTATGATGGGCGTAGTGACCCTCAAGCCCACCTAAGCAAGTACAGACGTAGCATGGGGTTGCACGGTGCCGATGATGCCACCCTCTGCAAATGCTTTGAGGTCACCCTCTCCAGTCCTGCAACTGCATGGTAAAACTCCCACGCCCCTAGAACAAGAGTGAGTTTCCAAGAGCTCTCCACAGCATTCACGCAGCAGTTCATCGGCAGTAGGCGGACAGCAAATATGCTCATCCAGGTGTTCGACATAGCATAGAGGAATGGGGAAACCATTCGTGACTATGTCGAAAGATTTAACCGAGCCCTGAGCGTGCCAAACTTTCATCCTAAAATACACATCCTCTCCATGATACGTGGACTTCAGTGAGACTCACAACTCTTTTACGAGTTCTCGAAAGACCCCCCGGACACCCTTGGTGAGTTCTACCAAAGAACCAAACAGCACATGACAGCCGAAGAGCTAACAATGGGAGGATCAAAGCCTAATCATCATCATCCCGAAGGCGAAACCCATCAACCCTAGTATCCAGTCGAGGGCAGGGGAAAAAGTTGGAAGCAGAAGGGGAAAAGTCCCATGTCATTTTCTCCCCTAAACACCTCACGAACAAACATACTGCTGTCCATGGAAAGGCAGGGAAACCCAATCCAGCGTCCGAAGGCCATGACTTCCGAAAACAAGAAAAATATGAAGAAATTTTGCCAATTCCATAGAGATCATGTGTCACGCCCCGAACTGCCCCTGGTGGACTACCTTAACTGTCCAGCAATCCCTTTCCTTGGCCATATAAATATCCATTATTCTTTCTCAAGATCTCAAATCTCTCTGTCAATTCCAGATTACATACTGGATAACTCTCCTCATAAGGTCTTACTTGACTTGATCCACAAGTCATAGCTTGTTTCCCTTTTCATAAGGCTCAGCCCATCAAAATAACTTAAAGTCCTTCTTGAGATCAACAGTTAAACCCTGCTTATTGATCATCTATCCGAGGATTTCAATTTCCTTAGCCCAGAGTTGGCACTCAGTTTGCCATTCAACTCCTGTCATTTAACAGGCTTAGCACCACTCTTAGGTGCTCCTTATGGGCTTTTCATCTTTCGAGCACACCTATATGTCATTACTAGTGAGCCCAAGTTGTTAGGCACCTCCTAAATGCTTGGCTTAGGCCAAGGAGAACCAAGGAAAATGAGAGGAAACAAAAAAGAGGAAGTAAGAGGGACTATGAAATTAGTTCAGTGACTTATGTGCAAAACTGGAGACTTTCAGGGCCTAAATGCACATAGGAAGGAACTATGGAAAACCTGGCAGAAATCCAAGAAAGGGGATCAAATTCTACACTTGCGTAAGTGATACAATTAAAACTACGAACTTGGAAAGTGAAAGTTTCGGCCATGCAAAATTTATGTGGACTAGTGGTGTACTAAGCCAAATTGTAGGAGACAACAATGATTGCTAGTCACATTCTTGTCTACCACTAAGTGTACTATTCACTAGTTAACTAAACAAACTAACTAGTTTATGATCTAGTCATGGCCAGTTATGCATGTGTGTATATAACACCTTGGTACTTGTGTTGTTTATTTGCTTGGCATCTTGGGCCAAGAATGGACTAAAGTGTCATTGGAATCAAGGATTTAATGGCATTTTTGTGGGCTTGTAAGCTTGGAAGACTACTTTGCACCATGCATTTTATTGGAAGGCCAAAGTTAGCATTTTAGCTAACAAAACTTAAAGACATTCAGCCGAAACTACCAAGGCAATTTTACTTAGTTCATTTTCGGGTTTCCATGCTTTGTTTGGCCGAGAGTTCTTCCTTGAGTGCTCATCCAAATTTCTCCTCAAAATCAAGCTAATCTTGGAAGCTTTGGAAGAATTCAAGCTTGGGAAGACTTGTTTCGGCCTTAGTTCACTTGGAAATCAAGCTTGTTCTTGAAGGTTGAAGGAAGGCCGAGCCAATTGAGCTAGGGTTTGAGGTAAAGTCCATATCTCCTTGAATTCATGGTAGTTCTTCCATGTACAGGGACCCTAAGTGCTCAATTGAAGATGTATTAAGTTAAATGAGCAAGAAATGTTTCGGTATGAAAGTGAAATGTTGGCCGAATGTGATGAACAAGTGTTCTTGGTGTTCTTCTTGGAATTCATGGAAATTAATCCATGTGTGATGCTTGTTAATGATTATTTCACCTTGTGTTAGGTTGTTGGGGTGAAGAACACCAAGTTTGTGAAAGTTAGTGTGTTGGCCGAAAGTTCGATTTAAGGTAATTCATGTTCTACCTCTAATTACATGGCATTGATGCCATGAGCTTTGATTATTGATGATATAGTGATCATATGTTGGATTGAATGGGTGGAGAGCATTGTTATGTGAAGTTGAGCTATATGGCCGAGAGTGAACATTACTTGAATATATGGTGATGGTACTATAAAACCATAGTCATTGATGATTTGATGTTTATGTGTGGAGTTAGTTGATAAAGAACATGGTTATGTGAAAAAGGGGTATTAGGCCGAGAGCCTGAACTATTGAAGTTAAATGTTCTTTACTTAATGCATGGTAATTGTACCATGAGCAAGCCTTATAGATGATTGGAAGGTAATATAGTGAATAAAATGATGGGTAACCCATACGTATGTGAAAGTGAGCATCATGGCTGAAAGCTTGATTTAGAGTGAAATGGTGCATTTCACTTGGTTACTTGGCAATAATGCCATGGATGATGTTCATTGGTGATTAGAATATCATGTGGTATGTTAGAATGATGGGTAGCACATGTATGGATATATTGGGCCTTTTGGCCGAGAGCTTAAATGTGTGCAGTGTAGTGTCCTTCATAGAAATCATGGTAGTTAATCCATGGGTTGTGTTGTTAATGCCTATGTATTGTTATGGTAGGCATTGTGGTTGAAGGGCACTTGGACATTTGAAGTTGGCTTGAGACCGAGAGCTATTGAGGTAGGGTTCACTGGCACTTGACTTTGCTTGGTAATGTACACCATGATTCAAGTGTCTAGAGTGGCTAAGTGATGGTTAAATGTGCCATATGACCTTAGTTGCTTGATGGGCTTAATGCTTATACTTGGTTGTTTTGTTGATTAGCTAATTAACTATGGTACATGTACTAGAAATGCAAGTAAATGTTGCCTATTTGCTTGGCATTTTAGGAGCTCCAAATGGAAATGGTGTATTGGTAAGTTTGTGTGCAAGAAATGCACATGGGTACATGTATGGCTTATATGACCGAGAGCAACATTATGGAGTGTGTGTGTGTACTTGTGTGCTTTGGTGTTTCCTTGTGCATGCTAACCCCACTTATGAAATATTTAACTTACTTATCTATCTTGTATATGTATATGCCTGTTTTTCTTGTCTTGGTGTTTGTTTTGCAGGTCAAGCTAACTAATGGGAGGTTAAGCTTTGAGTGATTACTCAGCTTAACTAAACAGACTCAATATGAGTTGTATATGTTTTAAGTTAATCCTACTAAGTTATATGCTCACTGCCCATCCTTTATTTTTCAGGCAAGGATATTCGGCTTGAGTAGTGCTAAGCTGCCTTGTGTGTGTGGTTAGTGTTTATTTGCTTAGTTACCAAGGTATGTGCCAATGTGTGCTTGGCGTAGCGTTTGGTTTCATACAAGTCTTATTTACCTATGGTTGGCCGAGACTTATGTTTTAAGTTTGCAGGCTATAGAGTGGGAACTGTCTAGGAGAGCATGGATACTTGGACTTTAGCTCTGATTGTGGTATTCACCTTTATGACCATGAATATGGCCATAGGTTTGGTGTTGCAGTGTGTACTTCTGTATGGGATTCTCAAGGTTTTGTTTGACCATTAGGAGTATGGTCTCGGGTTGTATGTAACTTGGCATGAACAACTATGGATGCTTGGCATTTATAGCCGTGGTAGATACTAGGTAGACTACCATTTTGATTTGTACATATATGTAGTCTTGGATACCTAGTTGTGGATGTTTTGTGGATTTTGGATGCCACGTTATGTATGGACTTATGGATGGCATTATGCTTGCCTATGTATGCTGGATATTATGGGCCAAAGTTGCCACTTTTATGTGAGTGGTTATGGACCTATTTATGTGGAACTGTGGTGCATAATAGCATGTACATTAGTAGGCCGAGAGCATCATGCATTTTTACTTGTTGTTTTCAGAAATCTAAACCAACCTTGTGGGCTTCTTGGTTGCCATATAGTTAGTACACTTGATGCACACCATGTATGCACTTAAATTGCATTTAAGTGTTGCCTTGCTTGTTATGCAAGTTATTAGTTGAAACCTTGCTTGTTGTGCAAGTTAGGGGTTTTGGGCCTTGCCCTTGCTGCAAGTTGTTAATGGGTCTTGTTAAAGCCACCTGGGCCACCTCCCAGGCCTCTTAACTTAAGAAAATAAGACTTAAAAGTTGCCATTACTTGCTTGGCCGAACCAAACACTTTGAGATTAGATATTGGGTTTGGGAGTTAAGTTAGTAAATGATAGGCCAGGGCCTGAGTGAGGTGTGACACAAGTGGCATCACCGTGTACTCAAAGTGACCACTTTTGGTCCTAAAAGTTGTCTTTAAGACACTTTCTCCTTTAACTCTCGGCTGGAAATATCCAGGTTCGAGGTCCATGTTTCTCTTCCACATAAGGCACAATGCTTTCTAGGTAAATGTTCCTGGCCTTCAGCAAACTCCTTCTTGGTAACTTTCACATTCTGTCCGACATATCCCTGCTGGGTCTAGGCACTTAAAACCTGGTATTTGGCTCAGAAGCCAAACTATGCTCACTGTGAGCAGTTTGCCTTTCAGGCTCATTCCCATCATATCCATTTCTGGGGTGGGCAGCAGTATTATTTTCCATCAATTCATTCCTGGTATTTCTAACCAGGCACACTTCAGTGCATACTTCTGTCATTCATCAATTCATTCCCTTGACTAACTTGGCAGTTTTCACATACAATAACGCACTAGTATCAAATTAAAGCTGATATTTCATAACTGTCAAATAAAATGTTACCTGTTAGGGTCTTTCTAACCCAATCTTGACCTGGTCCATTTCTTCATCAGCATCTTTAGCACTTTTTGACTTCATGGTCCCCTTATGCTTTCCTTGAAGTCTCAATCTGGAATACTCTTCCAGTATCCTTAATTTGTCTCTTCCTGCTGCTGGCATACTGAGGTCCCTTCATGGCAATTGCCCTCTGTCATTAACCTCTCAGGGTCTTCTGCCTTCCTTTCCTAATAGTATAGCCCTTTACCCAGTAACTCTGGGTGCAGCTCATAAAACAATCACCTCTGATTCTGTAGCATGGCTCTTCGCCATGAATCCTCCTTGAGTCTCGCCCGAAGGTCCATATTGAGCTATATTCTTTTCTCTATTGTTATCTCTTTTTTGGCTTAAGCGCCAAGCCTTGATCATATATCCTTCTGGAGACCCTTTTTTTACATTCTACTGGTATTCCCAAGACTTCTCAAGATTTGCCCTGTGGGCTACTTTTATTATCCTCTCTTGGCTTAAGTGCTAAGCATCATCTGCTTCTCTTTCTAGATGGCTCTAGCTTCCCGCTGGTCTCATCTCTCATCCTCTTTCTGTGATTGCCCTTTCAGGGTCCATTTCAACTACTAGGTACATTCCTAGTTCATTCCTTGAACTCCCGCTCCTTATACAATGGAACATATCCAATTTATTACTCAATCTCCGCTATATCTGTGTACTTGTAACCTGGCGTTCGGCTCTTGGGCCAAACTAAGCTATTAGGCTTCTGTCTACCTCTCAGGCACTTATGCCTGCATACCATCTTTAGGATGGACTAATGTTTTTCCTGTTTGCCTTGGGGATTCTCTTTCCCCTATTCTCATATGTTATGAGCTTTCCTGTATTTCCAGTATTAGGCATCCCTTTCGGGTATGCCCTTAAATTATCTTCATGTCCAGTTCCTTTGCACTTGAACTTTCTTCTTTCATTACCATCAGTACCAGTTCCACTGGTTTGATCTTAACATATATTCTCTATCTGACCTTCTCCTCATTGTTAGTCCTTTTTATTGCCTAGCAAGTTCTAAGACTTATACCTGACCTGTTGTCGTGGCTTTTCTCTTTCTAACCTTCTTTTCACTGTTAATTCTCTTTATTGCCCAGCACATTCTGGGACTTACATCTGATCTCTTTCTCTGGCCTGAATGCTCAATTACTGGCACAACTCCTGCATTGCTTCCAATATTTCCTCTAGGTATCGAGACCCAGTAACAATTTGGGCATCAAGGCCCAGTAATCATCGCCTCAATGGCTCATTAGCCCCAACTTGGGCTTCGGGCACAAAGCCAGTACTCATTACCTCTAGCACAAAGCCAGGATATTCATTCCCTCTGGCACAAAGCCAGGATATTCATTCCCTTTGGCACATGGCCAGCATATTCATTTTTCATTGGCACATAGCCAGCATATTCACTTTTCATTGGCACATAGCCAGTCTTTTCATTTTCAATGGGCCTCTGTTCATACTTCTGGTTCTCATCCTGTTCACAACAACAAAGCAAGGCACAATACACATATATGCTCAATATTCATAAGTGACTCAACCTAATGGATTTCCTATGTGGGAACAAGTCTATACTACCACAGTTATTTACCAAAACACTGGTCCTTGACTATAAACATGCTCTGATACCAAGAACTGTCATGCCCCGAACTGCCCCTGGCCCATCAGGGCCCGATTATCAGAGTCAATACAGCGGAAGTTAATAATATAGAAGGGGCTTTATTAACTACTATGAGCACCTACAGCGTGACTCCAGGATCTATTCTGGTACTAGCTTTTACTTAATTACTTTCAAAGTGTTGTCAGGGTGCTCTTCAGGAACAAGCTAATACTATTGGGTTTCGGGAGCCAAACAGCGCAGCGGAATTTAACCGAAACCCTCCAGGATCCAAGTGAAACGGGGTAAACCGGGTGTTCAAAAATTTCATACCTAATTTTCGGTTGAGATCTCTCACTCAACTGTAGATAGTCGAATCACAAAACCTGAACAGTTGACGTGTTCAGGCTCTCTATGGTATCCACACGAGCCTCTCGGGATCACCACGCTTCCACCACGTCCCGGCAGATGCGTTTCTCTTGCGCTCGCAGTGCTAGCTTGCGTCCTCCAAGGAATTGCAAGAGAAGAGTGCGGCTGGAGGCTAGGGCAAGGAGACCTGTGAATTTCTCACTTAAAAGTTGTATTTGTAGTGAGACTCAACTTCCAAGCCTAATGGGTTTCAAAGCCCTAATCCAATTAGGATTTAATTTTGGGCTTAATAATGGCTCAACTCCTTGGCCCATTATTAATACGAAATTAAAGTGAAACCATAACCCAAATAATTAGCCCATGCACTCTAATGATCCAAATAGCTCTATGTGTGCGACCCAATAGGCTCTTTCCATGTTGGCAATGATCATAAATTACATTTATGATCATAAGCAATGAGCGGTGTCTAGCAACACATCATTGCTACCCAAGTGACAAGATTGTCGGTGAATCGACTAAACCTTTATGATCATCACCGATATATGCCATTGTCCCTTTGTCCAAGATATCAAGACTAAGCACGAGACATGGAATGTGTCATTCTCATATAGCCCAATCTTTGTTTTCTTGATTACCGAGTAGGCAACTTAAACTGACGAAATTGATATCATATATCAACTCATCGGAGCATGGCTATGCATTTTCTAAGTCTCACTCTATCAAGGGGCCCAAAGATATCACTCCCGTTACATAGGAGGGACAAATCCCATCTTGATCATACAAATCCCTCTGCATGATATGTGACATACCCAATGACCTCCTTCAAGTTCACTCAGTTACGAGCAACAAAGGAAAGTATCAAAGTATGTGACTCACATGTAGGGAACCTTGATGATCTTAGGTCGAAGGACTACATATACCATGATCACTATGAGAATCACTTATGACACTCATATAACGATCCATGAAGTGTTCTCATGGTGGGTTGGTCCAGTACACAAGTTCTCCAACTTGTACCCATATGTAGACTACATATCTCATATTAGTCTCCACATATGCTAGTCATTATGTATTATTGCAACCCGCTCCACAATAATACTAGACTAGGGATGTTTAAGAATATCATTATTCTAGGGTTACAATTATGTTTATTACGTTACGCAGAAACAAAACAACAAACAAAATTGCTGGATTAATGCCTCAATAAAATATCATGACTCAATGTGCAAAAATACAATCATCTCATGACTGGCTTTTTGGGCACAATACTAACAAATACCTATGTGGAGTTGTAGTGTTCCATCAAGTGTACTAATCCAATGCATGGCAACAAAGAAGCCCATCTCATTTTCAATTTTGAAATCCACATTTATATGTCCATGAGCATTTAGCCAAGTCTAGTACACATAACATGATCATCCATCATGGCATTCCATAAAAAATCATCTAGAGCTAATCATGATCACAATGTGCATCAAACAAGCATCATCTACTTGGAAAATGTACCAAGGATGCTATATGTCCATGATTAGTTTAGTTCAGGTTTTACAGACCAAAACCTTATTTCTACCCAAACTTCAATTCATAAAAACCTGGAACACATTCCACCTTAGTAGACGTTGTTCCCACAACTTCTAGATTCCATAAGCCTGCACAAGGAAGTCCAAACCATTAGCTTGATTCACAAGCAGGCTATACCACATAAGTCACTTTGAACAAATGAATATATTGAGCAACACTATACACCTACCCAACCCTTTAGCACATTGTAACGAGTACTCTGGTACTCTTCGCTTGATCTATCAATCCATCCATTTCCTGAAAAGGTATAGCAGGGCAGGTGAGTTGTAAAACTCAGTAAGAATCCCAATGGCATCCAATGCCTAGTGAGGTAATTAACTCATGACTTTCAAAGTCATCATATGGCTTCCAAAGCCTAATCTTGTGCCAAGAAAGTAATGGCAATTAATCCATGTTCCTGCCACGGAAAACACTAAAACAAAGAAAACACAAGATTAGCACAATAACAATAACAATAATAATATGGGTCAGCATGCACAAACAATTTCAGAGAAGCACACAACTCAACACACACAACACTGTCCTCATAACATCATGTTCCATGTCATCGTGGGCATCGCAAGCATTAGCATAATCCATACCACTAATCTTGGCATGCCATTTATTTTTATAACGTACAGAGCGCTCCTTAGCTTGGGAATTGAGTTGGCCAAACTCAATTCTTAGCCCTAAATGCTTCCTAATTACTCATGAGTAAACCATAATTGCCAAAGCAACAATACCTTGCCCATTATGCACTTATGTGCCCAAATATCCAACTAAGAAAGTATCATGAGTCCTCACAAAAAGTAACAACCACATAGCCCTGACATGCACACCTATGGTCACTTGGTTCTTTGACTATCACATAGGGGCACTAATACTCACAATGAAAGGTCATGGAAAATATACCATGCAGAGAGTGAGTATAGGGATTCTTACCACCATTTGTGTAACCTTTTGCTCATTGTCCTTGCCTTTCTTTGCTCTGTTGTTGTTAGAACTTATCTTTTCCTTAATGGACCTATAAGTCCAAAACATCTAGCAAGTTAATAATTTGCTTTCCATTAAACAAGAGAACCATAATTTACCAAGCATACTTGGTTTAACTTACTCAACCTCTACTTAAGGAGGTAAGGCCCAATTCTGCCTTTTTCTGAACTTGAGGCCCACTTCTTGAAACTTAGGCCCAATTGGCCTTTCCTTTAATCCTAGGCCCAACTTGGCCCTTATTCTCTGAATTTGGGCCTAACTTGCCCTTTCTCTGAATTTAGGCCCACTTGGCCTTTTATTTTCTCCGAGGCCGATTTGGCCTTTTATTTTCTCGGGCCCGCTTAGCCTTTTATTAACTCAGGCCCGTTTGGCATTTTATTTCTTTTCTGGACTTGGCCCAACTTCTCTGTCCAAGTCTAATTTAATGAAGCCCATTTTGCCAATTTCACCAATATGGCCCAAAATAGCCCAGTTAGGAGTTTCTGGACCATTTACCACCAAGAACACTTGGTTTTCAATTTGGGCCTTCAAATTTAACTATTGGCCAAATTTGCCCCATTATTCCTTTCTTTTGCTCAATTTAGTCCCTCAAGTTTTCTAAGGACCATTTATGCCAAGAACACTTGGCTAACACTAATTTTTCACAAACTTGTCATCATGGCCGAATTCATCATCATTCTTTCTTTACCATTTTGGCTTCACCTTTTACTAGGAACAGCTAGCTACCATGAACTCATGGTTTACACACATAACCACCAAAAATGGCACTAAGGCTGAAACTTCTCTTTATTTCTTTCTTTGATGTTTTGGTCCACATTCATTAAAGAACCCAAAAATGCCAGGAATACCATGGCTAAAATGTCAAGTCACACTAAACAAGACATGGCCGAATGTACACTTGCTTGTTTAGCTTACAAAATCTTCTCTTTTGACCTCCATTTCTTGGCTAACACCTTGTATGTTCATAAGAACATTTTTATTACCAAGAAAACTTGGTTTAAATCCATGTATGCCAAGGAATCAACTTGGCCGAATCTTCATTCTTGTTGTTCTTCCATCCTTTGCTTTGCATGGCTTCAAAATCACCAAGAAAACTTGGTATCCTTCACAAAAATACAAGGCCGAAAGCTCAACTTGCTTTTCTAGCAAAAATCCAACATGGCCAAGACAGTAGTGAGCAATATCTAGCTCAAAAACGCATAATATCACCAAGAAAACTTGGTTCACTTACAACCTTTTTTTGGCCAAATTTTGAGCTTGTTCTTCGTTGAAGTTTTCCTTGATTTTTCTTGCTCCTCATGGCTTAGAAATGCCATGCATGTTCATGAGCTCATGAGTGAAGCTCAAGAACACTAATTTCTCCATATGGCCGAAACTTCCAAGAGTGTTTCTTGAACATCTTGCTTGATTCATGCTCTAGATGGGTTTAGAAGTACAAAATCACTAAGAAAATGTGTTTGCATGTGTGAGGATGAGTGTTTCTAGTCATGGCCGAGAGGTAGGATGAAGGAAGAAGATGAAGAGAGCTTGGAGAAGCCATGGCCGAAACTTAGAGAGAAGGGAGAGCGTACGGCTTAGAGAGAGAGAATGAAATGTTTAATGGGATTGGAATTGCCGGTTATGCTTCAAATGTAGGACAAATGGGACACAAATGCAAGCCAAATGTGGCAAAATGCATCATGGCCGAATATAATCTTGAAATGGATTCCAAATGTAGTCCAAATGCCTTTAATTTCATGTCATGGCCGGCCAACAATTCAAGAAAGGGGAAAGATAGTCAAATGCCCATTAAATATTGATTGGACAAGTGATGGTGGGGGGGAATTAAATAATGTAAAGTGGGAGACAAAGAATGATGGGCCAATATATTATATTATATGGCAAGTGGGGGACAAGACTTAAGAGATGATTATTTTAAGCAAAGTGGAGGCAAATTTTTTTATTCATCTAATGGGGATGGCCGGCCATGGAGATATTTCCATGCAAAAAATGGCCAAATCCCTCCTTTAGCCCTCCATCTTTATTAATCCTTGCAATTGAGTCCCTCAACTTCAAATTCCACCATTTACATCACCAAAACTCTTGGCCTAAGCCAAGCATAATTCCTAGAGTGCCCAACACTCATTAATGCCCATTCATTAATTAATTCCATGTCTCCTCAACTTAATTGCTAAGTTTCCAAATTAGGAAACATTTTATGCCGCTAATCCACTTAACCCGGGACTTCATCATTTAGCCCTTTTCGGGTGTAACATTATGGGCATAACACCGAGGATTGCTTCCAGCTGAGGAAGTACATAGAGTCTCTAATAAAGCAAGGCCAACTTCGGCACTACCTGTGGATTCCCTCCCTGAAGGCGAGGAGGGAAGAGGAAAGGAAAGGAGATGATAAGGAATATGATTCCGATAGGCGCCGGAATTGAAGTCCCAAAAGACATCCGCCACCTCCAACTGGAATAATACAGACGATCACCATTTGACTGTTGGGTTTCGGGAGCCAAACAGTGCAGCAGAATTTAACCGAAACCCTCTAGGATCCAAGTGAAACGGGGTAAACCAGGTGTTCAAAAATTTTCATACCTAATTTTCGGTTGAGATCTCTCACTCAACTGTAGAGTCGGATCACAAAACCCGAAAAGTTAACGTGTTCAAGCTCTCTATGGTACCACACGAGCCTCTCGGGATCACCATGCTTCCACCGCATCCCGGCAGATGCATTTTTCTTCCACTTGTAGTGCTAGCTTGTGTCCTCCAAGGAATTGCAAGAGAAGAGTGCGGCTGTCCTTTTGGCAGGCTAGGGCAAGAAGACCGGTGAGTTTATCACTAAAAGTTGTATTTATAGTGAGACTCAACTTCTAGGCCTAATGGGGTTCAAAGCCCTAATCCAATGAGGCTTTAATTTTGAGCTTAATAATTGCTCAACTATTGGGCCTATTATTAATACAAAATTATTGTGAAACCAAAACCCAAATTATTAGCCCATGCACTCTAATGATCCAAATAGCTCTATGTGTGCCACCCAATAGGCTCTTACCACGTTGGCAATGATCATAAATCACATTTATGATCATAAGAAATGAGCGGTGTCTAGCAACACATCATTGCTACCCAAGTGACAAGATTGTCGATGATTCGACTAAACCTTTATGATCATCACTGATATATGCCATTGTCCCTTTGTCCAAGATATCAAGGCTAAGCACGAGACATGGAATGTGTCACTCTCGTATAGCCCAATCTTTGGTTTCTTGATTACCGAGTAGACCAACTTAAACTGATGACATTGATATCGTATATCAACTCATCTGAGCATGGCCATGCATTTTTCTAAGTCTTACTCTATCAAGGGGCCCGAAGATATCACTCCCGTTACATAGGAGGGACAAATCCCATCTTGATCATACAAATCCCTCCGCATGATATGTGACATACCCAACGACTTCCTTCAGGTTCACTCAGTTACGAGCAACAAAGGAAAGTATCAAAGTATGTGACTCACACGTAGGGAACCTTGATGATCGTAGGTCGAAGGACGACATATACCATTATCACTATGAGAATCACTTATGACACTCATATAACGATCCATGTAGTGTTCTCATGGTGGGTCGGTGCAGTACACAAGTTCTCCAACTTGAACCCATATGTAGACTACATATCTCATATTAGTCTCCACATATGCTAGTGATTATGTATTGTTGCAACCCGCTCCACAATAATACTAGACTAGGGACATTTGAGAATATCATTATTCTAGGGTTACAATTATGTTTATTACATTACGTAGAAACAAAACAACAAACATAATTGCTGGATTAGTACCTTAATAAAATATCATGACTCAATGTGCAAAAAATACAATCATCTCATGATTGGCTTTTTGGGCACAACACTAACGTGGACTACCTTCAGCAAAAAGAAGAAGAAAAGCCAGGGGGATGTCGGTGATGGAATTCGGTAACCCATCAAAAAAGGTTGTTTGGAAAAATGGGTCTACGATAGTATTCCCTCATGATGACCCACTTCTAATCATGGCAAGGATAGGGAGTTGGGATGTCAAAAGAGGAGTCCTTGACGATGGTTCTAACACTGACGTCTTATTCTCTCATCTATTGCCAAATTTGGGTATCTTAAAAGGCAATCTCATGCCTGTCATCTCCCCTACCTTCGGAATAGGTCCGGCCGAACTCCCTGTCCTCGGATGGATCGACCTCCCTCTAATTCTAAGGGGAACTTCATGACAAAACAAGGATGAGCTTTTTGCTTACACAATAACAAGGTTCATCATCATAGATGTCCATTGCTTATATAATGCCATCCTTGGTACACAAACGCAAGGAAACCTCCACATCCACCCATATGTGAAATACTTGACGGTCACTTTCACAACAAAGGATGGAGATGGTGAGATCTTCATTGACCAAGGGGAAGTAAGAAAGGTCTTTATAAAAGTAAGAAAGGTCCCAGCGAAGGTTTACACACAGACTTCGGGAGCAAAGGCTGTTACACCCGGAAAGGGCTAAATGACTAAGTCCCGGGTTAAGAGGATTAGTGGAAATAAAAAGTTTCCTAATTTGGAAACTTAGCAATTAAATTGAGGAGACATGGAAATTTTTCCTAATTGGGAATTGAGCTTGGTAAGCTCGGGAGATCTTAAATTAATTATGAAATGGGCATAATGAGTGTTGGACACTCTAGGAATTTTGCTTGGCTTAGACCAAGAGTTTTGGTGATGAAAATGGCAAATTATGAAGTTGAGGGACTCAATTGAAGAATTGAAGAAAGATGGAGGACTAAAGGTGAGATTTGGCCAATTTTCATGGCAAATTGTGCCATGGCCGGCCATCACATGAATTTTGCTATTTAAAATGGCCACATAAACCTCCACCCACATTATTTAAATTGCCCACATGGATTTGACCCCACCATCACCATAAATAAATATTTTGCCCACTATTTTTGACTAGTCTTTGTCTCCCACTTTACATTATTTTATTTCTCCTCACCATCACTTGTCAAATCAATTCTTTAATGAACATTTGACTATTCTCCCATCCATTTGTATCAAAAATTCGGCCATACCACAAAAACTAAACAAAATGGCGCCTTGAAGGAAACAAATGGATTGTTTATTGGGTTTTCTTTTCTTGATGGGACATCACCTTCTTTTGTCCAAGAATTATTGCATTTGACTTTTCTCCCCCATTTTGAATCAAATGGCCGGCCATCACACTTGAATATGCATTTGGCTTGCATTTGGACTACATTTCCTTCCATGTGCAAGCATACATCCGGCCATACACTCCCAAAATCATTTCAACACTTACCTCACTCTCTCTCTAGCTCACTTTGCTTTCCCTTCTCTCTAAAAAACCAGCCATGGCGTTCTTCCAAGTTCATCATCTTCTTCCTTGCTTCTAAGATTCGGCCATGAGCAAACCAACTCCTTTTCCACATGCAAACACGATTTCGTAGTGATTTCGTACTCCTAAACACATCTAAACCAAGAACCAAGTGAGAAATCAAAGAAAACCCATGAAGAAATGCTCGTGAAGTTTTGGCCTTAGTGAGAAATTGGTGTTCTTGAGCTCACCTCAAGAGCTCCTTACATGCATGGCATTTCTAAGCCATGAGGAGCAAGAGAAACAAGGAAAACATCAAGAAAGAACAAGTGAAGATTCGGCCAAAACAAGGTTGTAAGTGAATCATGTTTTTCATTGTTGATTTCTTGTGTTTTGAGCTAGATATTACTTTTTAATGCTTTGTATATGCTGGATTTTTGCAAGGAAAAGCTCTTGAAGATTCGGCCATAGAGGATTTATAGTGCTCTTGGACTCAACTTGAGAGTTCAAGGCATGCATGGCACTTTTAAGCCATGAAAAGCAAGGAAATGGAGGAGAACTCCAAGAAAAACAAGTAGCAACTTTCGGCCATGAATGTCCATGGTATTTTAAGGCTTGAAACCAAGTGTTCTTGGTGCCTCGAGGCTTGTATAGCCATTCCAAGCAAGGAATCAAGCAAAGGATGCAAAGAAAAGCAAGGAACAAATTCGGCCAAATGGGTATTTTGGCTTGCATGTGCACTTTTCCAAGTGTTCTAGGTAGTGAAGATGTTCTTGTGAGTGTGCATGATAATGGTCAAAATTTGAATGTAAAAAGAGGAGTTTTGCAAGCAAAATCAAGCCATGGAGGATTCGGCCATATGTGGTTTCTAATGTCTTGGCATGTTAGCCATGTGGAGCCAAGTGTTCTTGGCATCTTTTTGAGTCCTAGATGACTTGTACAAGCAAAAATCACAAAGAAGAAATGAAGCATGCATTCGGCCATGGTGCCAATTTTTCGTGGATGTGTGTTAACCAAGTATTTTGGTGGCAAAAGTGTTCACAATGGAAATTTGAGACTAAAGTGGCAAAGAAGAATTCAAGAACAATTCTGTCAACAATTGTTCTTCAGGTACTTAAGTGAAAAAGTTAATATAGGCCCAAGTCCTGGAAATGTAATATTGGCCCTAAAGGCTGAATTGGGCTAAATCCTGAAAAGGTTAATATAGGCCCAAGTCCTGGAAATGTAATATTGGGCCTAAAGGCTGAACTGGGCTAAATCTTGAAAAGGTTAATATAGGCCCAAGTCCTGGAAAAGGTTAATATGGGCCCAAATCCTAGAGAAGTTAAATGGGCCAAACCCTAAAAAGGTAAAATTGGGCCTAAATGTTTAGTTGGTCCAAGTCCAGAAAAGAAATTAAAAGGCCAAGTGGGCCTGAGTTAATTAAAAGGCCAAGTGGGCCTGGATTAATAAAAGGCCAAGTGGGCCTGAGAAAATAAACAGGCCAAGTGGGCATGAATTTCAGAAAAGGCCAAGTTGGGCCTGGATTCCAGGGAAAGGCCAATGTAGGTCTGAGTTCACAGAAAATGGGCCTCAGTTCACAGAAAAGGCTAATTTGGGCCTTACCTCTTTAAGTGAGGTTGAGTAAGTTAAACCAAGTATGCTTGGTAAATTATGGTTCTCTTGTTTAATAGAAAGCAATTAAGTAACTTGTTAGTATTTTAGGCTTTATAGGTCCATTATGGAAAAGATAAGTTCCAACAACAAACAAAGCAAAGCAAGGCAAAGACAATGAGCAAAAGGTTATACAAATGGTGGTAGGAATCCCTATACTCACTCTCTGCATGGTATATTTTCCATGACCTTTCATTGTGAGTATTAGTGCCCCTATGTGATTGTCAAAGAACCAAGTGACCATAGGTGTGCATGTCAGGGCTATGTGGTTGTTACTTTTTGTGAGGACTCATGGTACTTTCTTGGTTGGATATTTGGGCACATAAGTGCATAATGGGCGAGGTATTGTTGCTTTGGCAAATATGGTTTACTCATGAGTAATTAGCAAGCATTTAGGGCTAAGAATTGAGTTTGGCCAACTCAATTCTCAAGCTAAGGAGCGCTCAGTAGGTTATAAATGGCATACCGGGATTAGTGGTATGGATTATGCTAATGCTTGCCATACCCATGATGACATGGAACATGATGTTGAGAGGACAGTGTTGTGTGTGTTGAGTTGTGTGCTTCTCTGAAATTGTTTGTGCATGCTGACCCATATTATTATTGTTATTGTTATTGTGCTATATCTTGTGTTTTCTTTGTTTTAGTGTTTTCCTTTGCAGGAATGTGGATTAATTGCCATTACATTCTTGGCACAAGTTTAGGCTTTGGAAGCCATATGATGACTTTGAAAGTCATGAGTATTTACCTCACTAGGCATTGGATGCCGTCAGGATTCTTACTGAGTTTTATAACTCACCCGCCCTGTTATACCTTTTTCAGGAAATGGATGGCTTGATAGATCAAGTGAAGAGTACCAGAGTACTCGTTACAATGTGCTAAAGGGTTGGGTATGTGTATAGTGTTGCTTAATATATTCATTGGTTCAAAGAGACTTATGTGGTATAGTTTGCTTGTGAATCAAGCTAATGGTTTGGACTTCCTTGTGTAGGCTTATGGAGTTTAGAAGTTGTGGGAACAAGGTCTATTAAGCTGGAATGTGTTCCAAGTTGTTTTGAGTCGAGGTTTGGGTAGTATGAGAGCGTGGTCTGTAAAACCTGAACCTGGCTAATTAGAGACATATAGCATCCTTGGTATGTTTTCCAAGTAGATGATGCTTGTTTGATGCACATTGTGATCATGATTAGCTTTGGATGATTATATGCCATGTTTGCATGGTTTTATGCAGATGGAATGCCATGATGGATATTCATGTTATGTGTACTAGACTTGGCTGATGCTCATGGACATAAAAATGTGTTTTCAAAATTGATAATGAGATGGGCTTCTTTGTTGCCATGCATTGGATTAGTACACTTGATGGACACACATCCTATGCACTTAATGGATTAAGTGTACGCTTTACTTGTATTACAAGTGTAATTGGTTGAGTATGTGCATCTAAGGAATGATTTCCAGTGAATCTGGATATGCATGGATTTCGTTGCCTAGTTGTTAAGAGGGCATTTAAAGACTTGATGTGCATGTGAACTGGCTATGTGGTAAAGTCAATAAATGGAACACTAGAATTCCACATAGGTATTAGCTCGTTCCTTAAGAGCACCCTGACAACACATTGAAAGTATTTATGTAACAAGCTAGTACCAGAATAGATCCTGGAGTCACGCCGTAGGTGCTCATAATATTTAATAAAGCCCCTTCTGAATGAATAACTTCCACTGCAAGCTTTGATATTTTGGCCCAGATGGGCCAGGGGCAGTTTGGGGCATGACAGCTTTTGGTATCAGAGCATGTTTATAGTGAAGGACCAGTGTTCTGGTCATTGATTGTGGTAGTATAGACTTGTTCCCACATAGGAAGTCCACTAGGTTGAGTCACTTATGAATACTGAGCATATATGTGTATTGTGCTTTGCTTTGTTGTTGTGAACCGGATGAGAACCAGGAATGTGAATAGAGGCCCAAAATGAATATGCTGGCTATGTGCCAATGAAAAATGGTTATGCTGGCCATGTGCCAAAGGGAATGAATATCCTGGCTTTGTGCCAGAGGTAATGAGTACTGGCTTTGTGCCCGAAGCCCAAGTTGGGGCTAATGAGCCATTGAGGCGATGATTACTGGGCCTTGATGCCCAGATTATTACCGGGTCTCGATACCCAGAGGAAATATTGGAAGCAATGCAGGAGTTGTGCCAGTAATTGAGCATTCAGATCAGAGAAAGAGATCAAATGTAAGTCCCAGAATGTGCTAGGCAATAAAGAAAATTAACAGTGAAAAGAAGGTTAGAAAGAAAAAAAAAAAAAAAAAGAGCCACAACAACAGGTCAGGTATAAGTCCTAGAACTTGCTGGGCAATAAAGAGGACTAACAATGAGGAGAAGGTTAGATAGAGAATATATGCTAAGATCAAACCAGTGGAACTGGTACTAATGGTAATGAAAGAAGAAAGTTCAAGAGCAAAGGAAAAGGACATGAAGAAAATTTAAGGACATACCCAAAAGGGAGGCCTGATACTGAAACTACAGGAAAGCCCATAACAGTTGAGAATAGGGGATTCTCTTTGCCCAAAACAAACAGGAAAAACATTAGTCCATCCTAAAGATGATTTGCATACAGAAGTACCTGAGATGCAGACAGAGGCCTATAAGTTTAGTTTGGCCCAAGAGCTGAACGCCAGGTTATAAGTACTTGGATTCAAAAGAGATTTGATAATTGGATATGTTCCACAGTATAAGGAACAAGAGTTCAAGGAATGAACTAGGAATGTACCTAGTAGTAGAAATGGACCCTGAAAGGGCAATCACAGAAAGCGGATGAGACATGAGACCAGTAGGAAGCTGGAGCCATCTAGAAAGAGAAGCAGATGATGCTTGGCATTTAAGCCAAGAGAGGATAATAAAAGTAGCCCATAGGGTAGATCTTGGGAAGCCTTGGGAATACCAACAGAATGTAAAAAGGGGTTTCCAGAAAAATAGATGGACAAAACTTGGCACTTGAGCCAAGAAAAAGGATGATAACAGAGAAAGGAAAGTAACTTGTTATGGATTGTCAAGCGAGACTTAAGGAGGATTCATGGCCAAGAGCCATGCTACAGAATCAGAAATGGTTGTTTTATGAGCTGCACCCAGAATTACTGGGTAAAGGGCTATACTATTAGGAAAGGAAGGCAGAAGACCCCACGAGGTTAATGACAGAGGGCAATTGCCATGAAGGGCAAAACATACACCATCTTCATTAGAGAGACTGGAATTGCCATGAAGAGGCCAGCTATGCCTCCACCAGTACATATTTTGATCCATGGACTGAAATATAAATTATGGATCAGGACATTAGTATGCTTGGAGCAGGAAGAGATAAATTAAGAATACTGGAAGACTATTCCAGATTGAGACTTCAAGAAAAGCACAGGAGGACCATGAAGTCAAAAGAGCTGAAGATGCTGATGAAGAAATGGACCAAGTCAAGATTGGGTTAGAAAGACCCTGACAGGTAACATTTTATTTGACAGTTATGAAATATCAGCTTTAATTTGATACTAGTGCGTTATTATATGTGAAAATTGCCAAGTTAGCCAAGGGAATGAATTGATGAATGACAGAAGTATGCACTGAAGTGCGCCTGGTTAGAAATACCAGGAATAAATTGATGGCAGATAATATTGCTGCCCACCCCAGAAATGAATATAGCAGGAATGAGCCTGAAAGGCAGACTGCTCACAATGAGCATAGTTTGGCCACTGAGCCGAATACCAGGTTTTAAGTACCTGGACCCAGCAGGGATATGTAGGAAAGAATGGAATTGATGATGGAAATTTCCTGGGTTAGTCCCAGAGGATTATTTAAGGGTACTGAAGCACAAACCCATGTTCATAAAGAATGATTTCTTGAGGCCAGGTACATTTTCCTGGAAAGCATTGTGCTTTATGTGGAAGAGAAAGATGGACCTCGAACCTGGATATTTCCAGCCGAGAGTCAAAGGAGAAAGTGTCTTAAAGACAACTTTAAGGACCAAAAGTGGTCACTTTGAGTACATAGTGATGCCATATGGGCTCACTGATGATGACATATTGGTGTGCTCAAGAGATGAAAAGCCCATAAGGAGCACATAAGAGTGGTGCTAAGCCTGTTAAATGACAGGAGTTGGATGGCAAATTGAGTGCCAAATTCTGGGCTAAGGAAATTGAAATCCTCAAACAGTTGATCAATGAGCATAATTTAGTTGTTGATCCCGAGAATGATTGAAGCTATCTTGAAATGGAAGCAACATCAGTATGAGGGACTTATTAAGAAATTGACTGCAGCCCAATACTGGTTTTACCAGACTTTACCAAATAAATATCAGTTGATCACTGATAAGATGGGCTGAGTCTTATAAAAGGAAAACTGGTTATGACTTGTAAGATCAAGGCAAGTAAGACCTTATGAGGAGGGTTATCCAGTATATAATCTGGAATTGATAGAGGGATTGAAATCTTGAGAGAGAGCAATGGGTATTTATATGGCCAACGAATAGGGGCTGCTTGACAGTTAAGGTAGTCTACCAGTGTTCTGGTGACAAACTACAAGCTACTAGAGCAGGATGAATTTTTACTCCTAGGAAATTTGGAGGGCCAAATTTCTTAAGAGGGGGAGTATTGTTACACCCGGAAAGGGCTAAATGACTAAGTCCCGGGTTAAGAGGATTAGTGGAAATAAAAAGTTTCCTAATTTGGAAACCTAGCAATTAAATTGAGGAGACATGCAAATTTTTCCTAATTAGGAATTGAGCTTGGTAAGCTCGGGAGATCTTAAATTAATTATGAAATGGGCATAATGAGTGTTGGACACTCTAGAAATTATGCTTGGCTTAGGCCAAGAGTTTTGGTGATGAAATTGGCAAATTATGAAGTTGAGGGACTCAATTGAAGAATTGAAGAAAGATGGAGGACTAAAGGTGAGATTTGGCCAATTTTCATGGCAAATTGTGCCATGGCCGGCCATCACATGAATTTTGCTATTTAAAATGGCCACATAAACCTCCACCCACATTATTTAAATTGCCCACATGGATTTGACCCCACCATCACCATAAACAAATATTTTGCCCACCATTTTTGACTAGTCTTTGTCTCCCACTTTACATTATTTTATTTCACCTCACCATCACTTGTCAAATCAATTCTTTAATGAACATTTGACTATTCTCCCATCCATTTGAATCAAAAATTCGGCCATACCACAAAAACTAAACAAAATGGCGCCTTGAAGGAAACAAATGGATTGTTTATTGGGTTTTCTTTTCTTGATGGGACATCACCTTCTTTTGTCCAAGAATTATTGCATTTGACTTTTCTCCCCCATTTTGAATCAAATGGCCGGCCATCACACTTGAATATGCATTTGGCTTGCATTTGGACTACATTTCCTTCCATGTGCAAGCATACATCCGGCCATACACTCCCAAAATCATTTCAACACTTACCTCACTCTCTCTTTAGCTCACTTTGCTCTCCCTTCTCTCTAAAAAACCAGCCATGGCGTTCTTCCAAGTTCATCATCTTCTTCCTTGCTTCTAAGATTCGGCCATGAGCAAACCAACTCCTTTTCCACATGCAAACACGATTTCGTAGTGATTTCGTACTCCTAAACACATCTAAACCAAGAACCAAGTGAGAAATCAAAGAAAACCCATGAAAAATGCTCGTGAAGTTTCAGCCTTAGTGAGAAATTGGTGTTCTTGAGCTCACCTCAAGAGCTCCTTACATGCATGGCATTTCTAAGCCACGAGGAGCAAGAGAAACAAGGAAAACATCAAGAAAGAACAAGTGAAGATTCGGCCAAAACAAGGTTGTAAGTGAATCATGTTTTTCATTGTTGATTTCTTGTGTTTTGAGCTAGATATTACTTTTTAATGCTTTGTATATGCTGGATTTTTGCAAGGAAAAGCTCTTGAAGATTCGGCCATGGAGGATTTATAGTGCTCTTGGACTCAACTTGAGAGTTCAAGGCATGCATGGCACTTTTAAGCCATGAAAAGCAAGGAAATGGAGGAGAACTCCAAGAAAAACAAGTAGCAACTTTCGGCCATGAATGTCCATGGTATTTTGAGGCTTGAAACCAAGTGTTCTTGGTGCCTCGAGGCTTGTATAGCCATTCCAAGCAAGCAATCAAGCAAAGGATGCAAAGAAAAGCAAGGAACAAATTCGGCCAAATGGGTATTTTGGCTTGCATGTGCACTTTTCCAAGTGTTCTTGGTAGTGAAGATGTTCTTGTGAGTGTGCATGATAATGGTCAAAATTTGAATGTAAAAAGAGGAGTTCAAGCCATGGAGGATTCGTCCATATGTGGTTTCTAATGTCTTGGCATGTTAGCCATGTGGAGCCAAGTGTTCTTGGCATGTTTTTGAGTCCTAGATGACTTGTACAAGAAAAAATCACAAAGAAGAAATGAAGCATGCATTCGGCCATGGTGCCAATTTTTGGTGGATGTGTGTTAACCAAGTATTTTGGTGGCAAAAGTGTTCACATTGGAAATTTGAGACTAAAGTGGCAAAGAAGAATTCAAGAACAATTCTGTCAACAATTGTTCTTCAGGTACTTAAGTGAAAAAGTTAATATAGGCCCAAGTCCTGGAAATGTAATATTGGGCCTAAAGGTTGAATTGGGCTAAATCCTGAAAAGGTTAATATAGGCCCAAGTCCTGGAAAAGGTTAATATGTGCCCAAATCCTGGAGAAGTTAAATGGGCCAAATCCTAAAAAGGTAAAATTGGGCCTAAATGTTAAGTTGGTCCAAGTCCAGAAAAGAAATTTAAAGGCTAAGTGGGCCTGAGTTAATTAAAAGGCCAAGCGGGCCTGGATTAATAAAAGGCCAAGTGGGCCTGGGAAAATAAATAGCCCAAGTGGGCCTGAATTTCAGAAAAGGCCAAGTTGGGCCTGGATTCTAGGGAAAGGCCAATGTGGGCCTGAGTTCACAGAAAATGGGCCTCAGTTCACAGAAAAGGCTAATTTGGGCCTTACCTCTTTAAGTGAGGTTGAGTAAGTGAAACCAAGTATGCTTGGTAAATTATGGTTCTCTTGTTTAATAGAAAGCAATTAAGTAACTTGTTAGTATTTTAGGCTTTATAGGTCCATTATGGAAAAGATAAGTTCCAACAACAAACAAAGCAAAGCAAGGCAAAGACAATGAGCAAAAGGTTATACAAATGGTGGTAGGAATCCCTATACTCACTCTCTGCATGGTATATTTTCCATGACCTTTCATTGTGAGTATTAGTGCCCCTATGTGATGGTCAAAGAACCAAGTGACCATAGGTGTGCATGTCAGGGCTATGTGGTTGTTACTTTTTGTGAGGACTCATGGTACTTTCTTGGTTGGATATTTGGGCACATAAGTGCATAATGGGCGAGGTATTGTTGCTTTGGCAAATATGGTTTACTCATGAGTAATTAGCAAGCATTTAGGGCTAAGAATTGAGTTTGGCCAACTCAATTCTCAAGCTAAGGAGCGCTCAGTAGGTTATAAATGGCATACCGGGATTAGTGGTATGGATTATGCTAATGCTTGCCATACCCACCATGACATGGAACATGATGTTGCGAGGACAGTGTTGTGTGTGTTGAGTTGCGTGCTTCTCTGAAATTGTTTGTGCATGCTGACCCATATTATTATTGTTATTGTTATTGTGCTATATCTTGTGTTTTCTTTGTTTTAGTGTTTTCCTTTGCAAGAATGTGGATTAATTGCCATTACATTCTTGGCACAAGTTTAGGCTTTGGAAGCCATATGATGACTTTGAAAGTCATGAGTATTTACCTCACTAGGCATTGGATGCCGTCAGGATTCTTACTGAGTTTTATAACTCACCAGCCCTGTTATACCTTTTTCAGGAAATGGATGGCTTGATACATCAAGCGAAGAGTACCAGAGTACTCGTTACAATGTGCTAAAGGGTTGGGTATGTGTATAGTGTTGCTTAATATATTCATTGGTTCAAAGAGACTTATGTGGTATAGTTTGCTTGTGAATCAAGCTAATGGTTTGGACTTCCTTGTGCAGGCTTATGGAGTTTAGAAGTTGTGGGAACAAGGTCTATTAAGCTGCAATGTGTTCCAAGTTGTTTTGAGTCGAGGTTTGGGTACTATGAGAGCGTGGTCTGTAAAACCTGAACCTGGCTAATTAGAGACATATAGCATCCTTGGTATGTTTTCCAAGTAGATGATGCTTGTTTGATGCACATTGTGATCATGATTAGCTTTGGATGATTATATGCCATGTTTGCATGGTTTTATGCAGATGGAATGCCATGATGGATATTCATGTTATGTGTACTAGACTTGGCTGATGCTCATGGACATAAAAATGTGTTTTCAAAATTGATAATGAGATGGGCTTCTTTGTTGCCATGCATTGGATTAGTACACTTGATGGACACACATCCTATGCACTTAATGGATTAAGTGTACGCTTTACTTGTATTACAAGTGTAATTGGTTGAGTATGTGCATCTAAGGAATGATTTCCAGTGAATCTGGATATGCATGGATTTCGTTGCCTAGTTGTTAAGAGGGCATTTAAAGACTTGATGTGCATGTGAACTGGCTATGTGGTAAAGTCAATAAATGGAACACTAGAATTCCACATAGGTATTAGCTCGTTCCTTAAGAGCACCCTGACAACACATTGAAAGTATTTATGTAACAAGCTAGTACCAGAATAGATCCTGGAGTCACGCCGTAGGTGCTCATAATATTTAATAAAGCCCCTTCTGAATGAATAACTTCCGCTGCAAGCTTTGATATTTGGGCCCAGATGGGCCAGGGGCAGTTTGGGGTGTGACAAAGGCTGTGCTCGCAGGGGAGGGAAAGGGAAAAGAACAAAAGACCCTAAAAAAATAAAAATAGAAGATGTAGAACTTGTCCCAGGTGGAAGTACACGAATGGGAAAAAAACTAGGCACAGGTGACAAGGAAAAACTTGTATCTTTCCTGTTAATGAACAAAGATCTGTTTGCCTACTCGCTGAAGGACATTCCTGTTGGGTTTCGGGAGCCAAACAGCGTAGCAGAATTTAACCGAAACCCTCCAGGATCCAAGTGAAACGGGGTAAACCGAGTGTTCAAAAATTTCATACCTAATTTCGGTTGAGATCTTTCGCTCAACTGTGGAGTCGAATCACAAAACCTGAACAGTTGACGTGTTCAGGCTCTCTATGGTATCCACACGAGCCTATCGGGATCACCACGCTTCCACCACGTCCCGGCAGATGCGTTTCTCTTGCGCTCGCAGTGCTAGGTTGCGTCCTCCAAGGAATTGCAAGAGAAGAGCTCGGCTGTCTTTTTGGGAGGCTAGGGCAAGGATACCTACGAATTTCTCACTTAAAAGTTGTATTTATAATGAGACTCAACTTCCAGGCCTAATGGATTTCAAAGCCCTAATCCAATTAGGATTTAATTTCGGGCTTAATAATGGCTCAACTCCTTGGCCCATTATTAATACGAAATTAAAGTGAAACCATAACCCAAATAATTAGCCCATGCACTCTAATGATCCAAATAGCTCTATGTGTGTGACCTAATAGGCTCTTGCCATGTTGGCAATGATCATAAATCACATTTATGATCATAAACATTTAGCGGTGTCTAGAAACACATCATTGCTACCCAAGTGACAAGATTGTCGGTGAATCGACTAAACCTTTATGATCATTACCGATATATGCCATTGTGCCTTTGTCCAAGATATCAAGACTAAGCACGAGACATGGAATGTGTCACTCTCGTATAGCCCAATCTTTGGTTTCTTGATTACTGAGTATACCAACTTAAACTGATGACATTGATATCGTATATCAACTCATCAGAGCATGGCCATGCATTTTCTAAGTCTCACTCTATCAAGGGGCCCGAAGATATCACTCCCGTTACATAGGAGGGACAATTCCCATCTTGATCATACAAATCCCTCCGCATGATATGTGACATACGCAATGACGTCCTTCAAGTTCACTCAGTTACGAGCAACAAAGTAAAGTATCAAAGTATGTGACTCACATGTAGGGAACCTTGATGATCTTAGGTCGAAGGACTACATATACCATGATCACTATGAGAATCACTTATGACACTCATATAACGATCCATGAAGTGTTCTCATGGTGGGTCGGTCCAGTACACAAGTTCTCCAACTTGTACCCATATGTAGACTACATATCTCATATTAGTCTCCACATATGCTAGTCGTTATGTATTATTGCAACCCGTTCCACAATAATACTAGACCAGGGACATTTAAGAATATCATTATTCTAGGGTTACAATTATGTTTGTTAAGTTACGCAGAAACAAAATAACAAACATAATTGCTGGATTAATGCCTTAAAAAAATATCTTGACTCAATGTGCAAAAATACAATCATCTCATGATTGGCTTTTGGGCACAACACTAACAATTCCTGGGGTGGACCCCCGCATAATCCAGCATAGCCTTAAGGTGCACCTAGAGGCAAAGCCCGTCCGACAAAAAAAGTGAAGCCTCTCGGCGCATAAGAACAACTTCGTTAAAACCGAAGTCCAACACTTAATAGAAGCAGGTGTAATCAAGGAAGTGAAATACCTCGAATGGCTTAGTAATGTGGTTATCGCCACAAAGGAAGGGAGTGATAAACTCTGAATGTGCATCAAAATTTGAAACATGAACGATGCTTGCCCTAAAGATTCGTATCCTCTACCGCCAATAGATTAGTTGGTAGACTCAACCGCCGAGTATGGCCTCCTCAGTTTCCTTGACACCTTTAGTGGGTATCATCAAATCAGGATGGACCCCGAAGATGAGGAAAAGACCATATCATCATCAAATCAAATTAGTTGGTACATACTGCTCTATTAGAATGCCCTTCGGACTGAAGAATGCAGGAGCCACGTACCAAAGGTTGATGAACAGGGTCTTCTACTCCCAAATCGGGAGAAACATGGAAGTCTACGTCGATGATATGATAGTTAAGAGCGAACTGTCTAGCAGTCATATCACAGACTTAGAGGAAACATTCCACCAATTGAGGACCTTCGGAATCCATCTCAACCTTGAAAAATGCATATTCGAGGTGAACGCAGGTAAGTTCCTCAGATTCATGGTGTCAGAAAGAGGAATTGACACCAATCCAGAGAAGGTCAAGGCCCTAGTAGGATTCCGAACTCCCACGATGACTAAGGATGTGCAAAGACTCACAGGGAGAATCACGTCCCTCAGCAAATACATCTCAAGATATAGGGATCGCTGCCGACCATTCTTCAAAGTCCTCACTAAAGTAACAAAAAATGATGGTGACCTCGGAACCGAGGTGCATCCTTGGAACGAAGACTACCAAAAGGCCTGGGAAGAGCTTAAAGACTACCTAACTCGTCTGCGAACGCTCTGGCAGCCATGGGAAGGGGAACCCCTCATACTATACCTTACCGTCACCGAAAGAGTGCTAAGTTCGGTCCTTGTAAAGGAAGAGGGAGCAAAGCAATGTCCAGTATATTATGTGAGTAAGTCCCTGCACGGTGCCGAAGTCAGGTACCCCTTGCTACAAAAGGCTATTTATGCCCTGGTGCTTCCAAGCAGGAGGCTACGTCCTTATTTCCAAGGCCACCCCATTATTGTTCGAAGTAACCTGCCTCTTCGAGATATCATGAAGAAGATAGACCACTCGGGAAGGCTTTCAAAGTGGTGGATTGAGCTCGGCGGATATGATATCACCTATGAGCCGAGGAAGGCAATAAAAGCTCAAGCATTGGTAGATTTCATTGCCGAGGTACCCATTGCCAAAGAAAGTCAACCTAGCCTCAGGACTAATGAACTTAAGTGGACTCTATTGGTCGATGGGGCCTTTGGCTCCGAACACCAAGGAGTTGGAGTAATCCTTCATGGTCCAGAAGGTATGGAAGTTATGAAAGCCATCAAATTTGGGTTTAACGTCACCAACAATATGGCAGAATATGAAGCCCACATAGCAGGTTTGCGCCTTGCTAGAAGAATTGGCATGAGAAACCTAAAGGCCCACAGTGATTCTCAGCTAGTGGTCCGACATATGGCAAGGGACTATAGCGCGAAGGACCCAACTTTGACAAAGTATCATGAGCTTGTATCAAAGCCCATTCAAGAGTTCGACGCAATACATATTGAGAACGTGCCTTGGTGAGACAATACTGAAGCAGATAGTCTGGCCAAGTCAAAAAAGTCCACTGAAGTCCTAAGCCACCCAAGCATAGCAATAATGAGCATAGCAACCTCGGAAAGAGGATGGAAAAATCCCATAAAAAAGTATCTTACAACCTCGAAGCTTCCTGAAGACCCTCGCGAAGCAGCAAAAGTGCGAAGACATTCCGGACCATATTTCCTAATCGGAGAATAGTTATACCGACAGGGGTACGCAACTGCACTACAAAGGTGTGTTAGCGAATAGGACATAAAGACAGTCCTCAAAGAAGTCCACGAGGGGGCCTGTGGTTCCCACATAGGAACTGGCACTTTGGCAGGAGTACTACTCCGCCAGGGGTACTTCTGGCCCACCCTAAGAAAGGACGCGAGGTAGTTTGTCTAGAAATGTGATAACTGCCAAAGACACGCCAGCGTCCAGAGGCTACCCTCACAAATGATAAGTTTGACTGACTACCCTTGTCCCTTTGCGGAATGCGGCATTGACCTTATCGAGCCTCTCCTGACTACACCCAGAGGGGTAAAATTCTGCGTGGTCGCAGTAGATTACTTCACTAAATGGATAGAGGTAGAGCCCCTGGCAACCATTTCGGTGAAGGACATACAGAATTTTGTTTGGAAGAACATTGTACGCATGTTTGGCATACCGAAGGTGATAGTGGTCGATAATGATTCTCAGTTTATTGATAAGTGTCACACCTCACACAGGCCCTGGCCTATAAGTTTCTAATTTAACTCTCAACCCAGAACTCAAAATTCTAATTCTCTAATTCGGCCAAGCAAGCAATGGCAACAATAAGTCTTATTTTCTTAAGTTGAGAAGCCTGGGAGGTGGTGCAGGAGGCTTTAAAACAAGTCCATTAACTACTTGCAGCAGATGCAAGGCCCAATACCACTAACTTGCCAAACGAGCAAGGTTTTAATTGATTACTTGCAAAACAAGCAAGGCAACACTTAATGAAATTTTAAGTGCATATATGATGTGTAGTCAAGTGTGCTACTTATATAGCAACCAAGAAGTCCACAATATTTACTTTGATTTTGAAACCACATGTTAATATGCATGTGTTCTTCTTGGCCAACAAAGGGGACTCATGGAGGTTCACATTTACAAACACATACATAAGCCCATAGTCATTCTTAAGGGTGCCAAACCTTGGCCCATAGCATTTCACATATGTACATGTCCAAAATCAACCATAACACATACCCATAACTTGGCACAAAAGTCCTACAAACCAACACCAAACTAGGCATCAAAGACTACATATATGTTCACTCCAAAAGGGTAGTCAACCTAGCCTCCTACATCGCTACATGCCATGAACCCGAAAGTTGTCCATTCCAAGTTTAAGTACAAACCATGACCATTAATGGTCAAAAAGGACCTTAAGGATCCCATACAGAAGTACACACTGCAGCACCAACCCGATTGCCATGTTCATTGTCATAAAAGTAAAGACTACAATCAGAGCCAAAGTCCAAGTGTCCATAGTTCTTTCCTAAATAGCTCCCCCACACTACAGCCTGCAAACTTAACTCATAAGTCTCGCCCAATAAGATATAAGACTTGTAATCAACTAAATTCCATAAGGCAAGCATACATTGGCACATACCTTGAAAAACAAGCAAGCAAGTACTAAACACAAGCACAAGCAAGTTAGCACTACTCAGGGCGTATGTCTTTTCCTGAAAAACAAGTAGGATGGGCAGTGAATATAAAACTCAGTAGAGTTCACTTTAATATACAACTCAATTATGAGTCTATTTAGTTAAGCTGAGTATACAACTCAAAGCTTAACCTCCCATTAGCTCAACATACCTGTAAAACAAGCACAAAGACCAAGAAAACCAAGCATATACATATACATGCTAAATAGCGAAGGCATATGAGTAACAATAATGACTAAGGGTTAGCAAGCACATAGAATTCACCCAAGCACACAGTAACACATACACACACACCACATAATGCTCTCGGCCATTATACCATACATGTACCCATGTGCACTTTGCACACAAAACACCATCAAACACTCCACTTCCACTTAGAGCTCCAAAATGCTAAGCAAATAGGCCACATTTACTAGCATTTCTAGTACATGTACATCAGTTAATTAGCTAATCAACAAGTAGACCGAATGTATTCTCAATAGCCCATCAAGCAGCTAAGGTCATTTGGAAAATTTTAACCATCACTTAGCTACTCTAAACACTTGAACCATGGTAATTCACCAAGCATAATCAAGTGTTAGTGAACCCTACCTAAAATTGCTTTCGGCCAAGCTATCAACTTTCAATGCCCAAGTGTTCTTTACTCAAATAGCCTACCATAACAACAAATAGGCATCAACAACACTTATTCATGGATCAACTACCATGTATTCCAAGAAGAACACTAAATTACTATAGCTCATGCTCTCGGCCAAATGCCCAATTCCATATATTGATGTTCTTCACTAAATTAACCCAACATATAACCATCTAAGCATCATTAACCCTTGTTCATGGCACAATTACCATGTAATCAAGGAAAGAACATGGAATTACCTCAAATTGAGCTTTCGGCCAAACACCAACTTTCACACTTTGATGTTCTTCACTCAATTTAGCCTACCACAAGATTAAATAGGCATCAATAAACCTTAATCATGGATTAATTTCCATGTAAACAAAGAAGAACACCAAATTATTCCATCCAACTCTTTCGGCCAACACTAAACTTTCAAGCCAAGGTGTTCTTCACCAAATTGGCTCATTATTCCATCAATTCAACCCTTTAGCTCCTTGTTCATGGAAGAAAAACCATGTAATCAAGGAAATATACAAGTTACCTTGGAACCCTAGCTTGAATGGCTCGGCCCTTCAATGTTCTTTCAAGAACAAAGCTTGATTCCAAGTTGTCTTGTGCCGAAACTAGCTTCCAAGCTTGAATCCTTCAAGCGCCCTCAATGTTTGCTCGAATTCAAGACCAATTTCTAAGGAGAAGCTCAAGGACAACTCTCGGCCAACTCAAGAGCAAGAAAACCCGAAATGGCAAAACAAATGGCCTTGACTAGTCCGGCCATAGGACACATGTGCAATAGTTGGCAAATATGCTAACTTTTGTCTTCCATTAATTTGCATGGTTCATTGTAGCCTTCAACTTCACATGACCACAATGCCGCCAATAAAACATGTGTCTAACTTGACATTTAAGTCACTTCATGGCCTATAATGCCATGCACATGTCAAACACAAGTACCAAAGTGCCATAATTCCCTTATAAAACCGGCCATAAGTCTAGTATAAAAACTAGTTAGTTTAACTAGTTAATTAGTGAATAGTTCCTTAGTGGTAGACAAGACATGACTAGTAATCATTGTTGTCCACTAGATTTGGTCTAGTCTTGCACTAGTCATCAAATAAACTTGCATGGCCGAAATCACCATCTTAAAGTTTATAGTTTTAATTGTACCACTCATCTAAGTGTACAATTTGATCCCCTTTATTGGATTTCTGTCTATTTTTCCATAGTCTAGTTTCTATGTGCAGTTGAGCCCTGAAAGTTTCCAGCTTTGCACATAGACCACTGTACTAGTTCCCATAGTCCTCCACATCAATCTTATTTGTTCCTTGGCCTAAGCCAAGCTCTTAGGAGGTGAGCCTAACAATAAGGGCTTCCAAGAATTCATCACCGACCTCGGTGTAAAAATGCACTTCACCCCGGTAGCTCATTCCCAGAGCAACGGACAGGTAGATGTGTCTAACAGAACCATAAAGGATAGTTTGAAAAAGAGATTGAGGGAAGTAAAAGGAAAATGGCCAGGAGAACTACCTAGTGTGCTATGGAGCTATTGGACAACGCCTCGAAGAGCCACAGGTGAGACACCTTTGTCGCTCGTCTTCAGCACAGTGGCCATTATTCCAATCAAGGTGGTCCAGGCATCGGTCAGGGTACAACTGTTCAACGAAGAAGGGAATGACCTCGGGTTGAGAACTAAGCTCGACCTAATTGACGAACATAGAGAAGTGGCTGAGCTCAGGAGAAAAGCTTTTCAGCAAAGGGTAGCCATAGCTGCGAACTTGCATGTCAGGCGAAAAGGAATCAGGAAGGGAGACCTTGTTCTCTGAAGGTTGAGTTTAAATCCCAAAGACCATCTCACGGAGTACTTCGGGCAAACTGGGAAGGGCCTTATTTGGTCCTTAACGAGGTTCGGCCAAGAGTTTATAAGCTTAGCGATACCATAGGCAGAGAATTAAAGAACACATGGCATTCAGATGCTCTGAAGAAATTCTCCACTTAGAAATTTTTCAGGAAATTGTACACTTAGAAAAATTTCTAAGTACAGAAAAGCTTTCTGGGGAAAATAGCCCCGCCTAAGAAATCTAACCAAACAAGGTGCGAGTATTTGTTTGTGAAAATCACACATTTCCTCTGAAGGCGCGTCAAATGAACATGGCTGATAAAAACGTGCAAACCTTTGCCAGAACCGGTGTTGTGACGAACATGGTTGATAAAAGGTACGAAAAACATCTTCCCGAGGGTCCTAGACCAAAAAAAGACAAACTATCTCTTGGAACTGGAGATTATTTAAGGAGGAATTTGTCTTGGGACTTTGCCAAATTTTGGAGGAAAGAAAAAAAGAATTTTATTTAAAAGGAACTTTATTACAAGGAGGAGATCATAAGAAGGAGAGTACAAAGAAAAAGAAAAAGTGAAGCTCTAGACACCTAAGGGACCCCGCCATCGTGAGATGTTGCATCCCCAACATCCTTTGTTGTAATCTTCGATGTCGAAGGAGGAGCAAATGGCATATTGAGATGATCAATCTTTGACCAGGCCCAGCGAGGCCCTTCGTGGATGTCCAAGGCAGCTAAGAAGGAGAGGTCAAGGTTAGGGTACTTCGCCAAGACTTGGTGCCATGCCAGACAGAAGCCGTTTGGAAAAGTAACCTTGGTTGCTTGGTCTGCCTTGTCTTTCTCGATGGACAAGTCGTCCAGCTCGTTCCTCAACTCAGCGACCTCCTTCTCAAGCTTCTTTGTCTTCTTCTTCTTCTTTGCCTCCTTCTTCAGTGCCTCGACCTCGACCTGAAGATCGGCAATGTCAGCGATGGCCTTCGTCAGAAGAGCAGGGTCTTCCTCCTTTTCCTTTTGGTAGGCCTCGTTGGCCGAAGTCAGCTCAACGACCTTCGAGCCGAGGTCAAACATCTTCTGGGAGAAATCCTTTAAGAGCTCCTCCTAACCCTTCAAGAACTCCTCCCGAAGTTTGGCAACCTCCTCCTTGGCTATTTTTCTCAGCTTGGCGTTCTTTACAGCCGAGTTGGCACAAAATACATTGGCCTTCTCCAGACGTTCATCGGTCCAAGATCAGACCGAAGACTATTTTACTGCCCAAGCTCTGAAATATCCACTGTACGCTAAAAGCTGCAAAAGAGAAGGACATTTGGTGAAGTTTTACAAAGAAAACCAAACACTTAGAAAAATTTGGAGAAAAGATGAAGGGTCTAAAATTACCCGGGAAGCGTGTTAGGACATCCTCGCAGCGAGGACATCCTCGTTCGAGCATTCATCAGCCACAGTTGAAAGTAGCTTAGGTGAGCGTGCCTCTCGCCATTTGGGGAGCCATTTGCTAGCTATCTTCGGAGAACAAGTTCATGTCCTCCGTGAAAGGCCAGAAAGGCTCCCTGGGAACCTTATCCTTTGGGATATGAGAGTCCCGAAGGGCCCGCTTCTGGGCGAGCTCCACCATCCATGCCGAGGGTGCTAGTTCTTCTGCAAAGTCACGCCACAGTTCCATCAGTACATTGTCCCTTAGCCATACGTCTAAAAGGTTGAGAATGCTAAAAATGTTTGAATTTATAAAGAAATGGCTAAGGGGCAAACCTGGCGGAACCTCGGCAATTCATTGTCGGAGTCGTGGACTTCTTCCACTTCGGTAGAAACGTGTTTGCCCTTGCTTCGTCTTCACTCCTCAAGCTCCTCGACAGAAGGGCCTTCTACCGAAGTGCCCAGGATATCCACCGAAGTAACAGGACTACGGGGAGTGGAGCTAATGGCCAGCTCTGATGGCGGGTCGGCATCGACCAAAGGCTGGTCCCCGACCTGTTCAATATTTTCCGGAAGGGGGGGAAGAGGGTCATTCTTCGGTCTCTTGCCCGAGGATGGCCCCCCTTCAAATGCCTTCTGCCTCTTCGGGGTGGCCTTATTCTTCTGTTCCCCCTTCTCGGCCTGACCGAGGAAGAGGTACTTGTAGAAGCAATTGACTGATCGCCCATCTCTAAAAAAGGGAGAAAATATCAGTGTAAGTCCAAAGGGGTACTTATAGCAAAATTTGGAAAGTAACTTACTCTCGGTGAGGGCTTTATAAGTGAACTCCTCCCGAAGGAGCATCACCAGCCACGACTTCTTTCCATCGATGGGAGGCGTTGGCATGTTGAGGTCAGTTTTGTGCTCCTTGATCACCCCTAGCTCCCGAAGAACTTCTTCAGTCATGAGATCCCACCTGATGGGGAAAGGATACAAGGAGCGTGGTGGGACCTCGGCATCCCAGTCAGCGACAGCTTGGATACGGCTGTCGAAATCCTCAAACCTCGTTGCTAACTCAAGAGTTAGCAACTTCTTGGGATCAACAACATCCGTCTCCAGCGTCCCCCAGGCCCGCCTAGTTTGCACGTGTGACCATGCCTCTGCCACCGTCAGGAAGAAGAATTTCCTTTGCCACCCTTGCCAACTGTCCTTAGTGTCGAAGGTG
This sequence comes from Aquilaria yunnanensis, assembly GCA_039654915.1. Taxonomy (NCBI): domain Eukaryota; kingdom Viridiplantae; phylum Streptophyta; class Magnoliopsida; order Malvales; family Thymelaeaceae; genus Aquilaria; species Aquilaria yunnanensis. Next base: position 38,672,362 of record CM077594.1, on the reverse strand, counting down.
AACATATATTTTTTGCTCCCAGATCCCCGAGGCAGCATGAAATAGAAGCCACCCTTCGGGACCGGATAAAGCTTGTAATATTGCATGAATATGATGAAGTGGGGTTCTATCTTCAAAACCCCACACATGCAAAGAAAAGCATTAAAGTAAGAGTAGGAGTTGGGAGGGAATTGAATCACGGCTATGCCATGGAATTGGCAAAAGTCACAAATCATCTTGGGCGAAGGAAACCAACGTCCGGCCTTAAGTTGGGCTCGAAAAACAGTAACCTCATCCGATCTATTCATGAAGCTGAATAGGCCAGGACGGGGTAACCGGATAATGGCATAAGAAGGAAGAAAAAATTTGGTCATCCACTTCATTAATTTCTCTGAAGTGGTACAACACGGATGAGACATAAGAGGAAGCCAACTCTCAGGAGTAGTTTGGACGGACATGATTGGGACAGGGGAAGACATGTTCGCGTAAAAGAAATGGCGTCGGGAAAGAATGTCGAGGGACTTTGTGTCACACCTCACTCAGGCCCTGGCCTATAAGTTTCTAATTTAACTCACAAGCCCAACTCCAAATTAAGTTTCTAGCATTTGGCCAAGCAAACCATGGCAACATTAAGTCTTATTTTCTTAAGGTGAGAGGCCTGGGAAGTGGCCCAGGTGGCTTTAAAACAAGACCAACAAATAATTGCAGCAAAGGCAAGGCGTAATACCACTAACTTGCACAACAAGCAAGGTTTTAATTGAATACTTGCATACCAAGCAAGGCAACACTTAATGATGTTTTTCAGTGCATAATCGGTGTGCAATCAAGTGTGCTATCTATATGACAACCAAGAAGCCACATTATTGGTTTAGATTTTGAAACCACAAGTTAATATGTACATGATGCTCTCAGTCAACAACATACATATAATGGAGCACAACATTTCCATAAGACTAGGCCCATAGCTATTCACATAAAAGTGCCATACATTGGCCCAAAACATTCAGCATACATGTACAAGCATAAAGCCATCCATAAGCCCATGCATAACTTGGCATACAATTCCCATAAAAGCATCACAAGTCTAGGCATCAAGGACTACACATATGTACACAAAAAGGGTAGTCTACCTAGTGTTCAACATGGCTACATGCCATGAAACTGAAAGCTAAACATGCCAAGTTATTACATACCAAGACCATTAATGGTCAAACAAAACTTTGAGAATTCCATACAAAAGTACACACTACAACACCAACCTAATAGCCTGATTCATTGTCATGAAAGTAAATACTATGATCAGAGCCAAAGTCCAAGTATCCATAGCTTTCCTAGACAAGTCTCCAACTATAGCCTGCAAACTTAGCTCATAAGTCTCGGCCAACCAAAAATATAAGACTTGTAATGTACTAGAACTAATAAGCCAAGCACACATTGGCACATACCTTGCTAAACAAGCAAACAAGCACTAAACACAAGTACAGAGCAAACTAGTACTACTCAGGCCGAATGTCTTTGCCTGAAAATAAAAAGATGGGCAGTGAGTAAAACTCAGTAGGATTCACTTATATATATTCAACTCTAATAAGAGTCTATTTAGTTAAGTTGAGAGTTCACTCAAAGCTTAACCTCCCATTAGCTAGCTTTACCTGCAAAACAAACACAAAGACAAGGAAAACCAAGCACATACATATACAAGATAAATAACCATGGCATAAAATCCACAATTCCATAAGTGGGGTTAACAAGCACATGGAAAGCACCAAAGCACACAAGAACACACACATACTCCATGTTTTGCTCTCGGCCCAAATAATCATACATGTACCCATGTGCACATTGCACTCAAAACACCATCAAACCATCCACTTCCACTTAGAGCTCCAAAATGCTAAGCAAATAGGCCACATTTACTTGCATTTCTAGTACATGTACATTAGTTAATTAGCTAATCAACAATTCAACCGAGTGAAAACTCAATAGCCCATCAAGCAACTAAGGTCATTTGGCAAATTTTAACCATCACTTAGTCACTCTAAACACTTGAACCATGGTACATTACCAAGCAACATCAAGTGTTAATGAACCCTACCTCAAACGCTTTCGGTCTCAAGCCAAACTTCAAATGCCCAAGTGTTCTTCAATCACAATGCATACCATAACAACACATAGGCATCAATAACACTTACTCATGAACTAACTACCACGATTTCAATGAAGAACACTACAATATACAAGCTTAAGCTCTCGGTCACAATGCCCAATTCCACATATTTATGTTATCCATCAAACTAACTCATTACATGGTCATCTAATCATCAATGAACATCACTCATGGCATCATTACCATGTAACCAAGTGAAGAACACTCAAGTACACTAATCCAAGTTTTCGGCCAAAATGCCCATTTTCACACAATAGTGTTCTTTATCAAACTAGCCCATTACATAAACACCTAATCATCAATGATCATTGTTCATGGCACCAATACCATGTAATCAAGTAATGAACACCAAATAACACTACTTGAAGCCCTCGGCCATAATGCCCATTGCCAAACACTAATGTTCTTCACCCATCCAATCCAACATACAATCACCTAATCATCATTAATCAACGTTCATGGCACCATTACCATGCAATTAGATGAAGAACATAGGATTACCTCAAAATGAGCTTCTCGGCCAAATGATAACTTGCACGCATTGATGTTCCTAGCTCAAAATAGCCTAGCATAAGATCACATAGGCACCAATTAACCTTAATCATGGACTAATTTCCACATACACAATGAAGAACACCAAGCTCTATCAATTAATCCTTTCGGCCATAACTAGGTTTCCACAACAACATATTAATTGCTCAATTCACTTAGCTTAACAACGTTTGAGCACTCAATATCCTTGTTCATGGAAGAAAATACCATCGATTCAAGGAATTTAAGAAGAATTACCTTAACCCTAGCTTGAATAGGCTCGGCCTTCCTTGAATCTCCTAGAACAAGGCTTGATTCCAAGTAAGCAAAGGCCGAAACAACCTTCTCCAAGCTTGAATCCTTCAATGCCCGTAGGATTTCTTGAATTCAAGGCCAAATGGTGGATGAACTCTGAAGAACAACTCTCGGTCAAGTGAAGAGCAAAGAACCTGAAATGGCAAAGTAATGGTCTTGACTAGTTTCGGCCGAAAGACTTGTATTTTAGTTAGCTAAAATGCTAACTTTTGTTTCCATCTCTTTGCATGAAACAATGTAGCCCTCAACTCCACATGAACACAAGGCCGCCACTTAAACTTATGTCTAAATGGACATTTAAGTCACTTCATGGCCTATAATGCCATGTACACATCAAACACAAGTACCAAAGTGCTTTAATTCCCCATGTGTAACCGGCCATGTAACTAGAATAAAGACTAGTTAATTTAACTAGTTAACTAGTGAATAGTTCTTTAGTGGTAGACAAGACTTGACTAGCAATCATTATTGTCTACTAGCTTTGGTCTAGTCTTGCACTAGTCATCCAATAAACTTGCATGGCCGAAAATGCCAACTTTAAGTTTGTAGTTTTAATTGTACCACTAATCTGAGTGTACAATTTGATCCCCTTTTTCTGCTTTCTGTCAGCTTTCCATAGTCCAGCTTCCAGGTGCAGTTAAGGCCTGCAGGTTCCTAGTTTTGCACATAGATCACTGTACTAGTTTCCATAGTTCTCCTCATCCTTCCTTTATACTTTTCTTTGTTTTCCTTTGTTTTTCTTGGCCTAAGCCAAGCACTTAGGAGGTACCTAACACTTTGGAAATGAGAAAACAACTTCGGACTCTAGGAAAAATGGGAACAGAAGAAACTGAGGGACTTTTGGAAGGGAAACCCATCAAAATGTTTGCTAAAGTCGGGATTAGCAGACGCCATCGTAAAAGGTTGCCGGAAATTGCTTCACCGCTTACACCGCTGCAAAAGAGAGAGAATAGCCTGAGAGTAGATGAAAGCAGGTTAGAAGAAAATGAAGGAAAATGAGGTCTATGAGGGGGAGGAAGGTTTATATAGACCAAGGGGGGGTAGCCAAATCGTCGCCACAACTACCTCGCGAGGGTGAATCATCGCCATAACTACCCCTCGAAGGTGAAAAGACGCGGCTGGTGTAACCGATGCAACTGTCCACCAATCACCGCATGCCACGTGTCGTCTGACGCAGGAAACAAAGGCACACCTTCTGACAGTATGAAAACCTAGGAACGCATATCCGAAGTGACAATCCTGATTTTGAGTCATGACGGCCCATTGACCTGTAACAGAAAAAGTAAAGAAGGGGAGTGCGCACCTCGAAAACACCAAGGGACTAACCAGAGGGCAAGGAGTGAGACCTACAGGCTACCTTGGCGGAGAAGGTACACCTTCGGGTGGCAAGGTGTCTCCTACATAGTTTTCTAGAAATGAGTCCCATGAGGTGCCCCTAAAGATTCTACTAGCCGAAGCCTTCACTTCGACTTTTCAAGGGGGGGCATGTGATAGCCAAACCGCTGTTGCCCTTCAAACTCACAAGGTCGGGCGAAGCGCCAGCCTCGGTAAAGGTAGGTGTCAATCCCAAGGAATAAAGCACCAACCTCGGGAAAACAGGGTCTGACACCCTGACCCCTCGACCTTGGAGGTACATCATCACCCTCATGAGTGACAATACTGACCTCGGGAGTATTTTGCACTACCACCCTCGGTAGGATGACCTATCTAGCTTCGGGAGAGGTAGACTTATCATCTTCGGTAGGAAAACACCTCCGAAAGGAATCATCCATGCTAAAGGGACCTACGAATAACTGGAGCAACCTCGGAAAGAAGCCATCCTATCCCAAAGAGGCCTCTTTCACCGAAGGGATCTCGAAAGTACGACAAAAATAGTTAAGTAGTCTCTGACACACTGCCCTTGCACGTGTTCTGACACACCGTCCTTGTACACGTCCTGACATGCCGCCTTCGTACACACCCTGACACGCAAACCTCCTATGACCCTAACTTCTGCCCAGACTGCCAAAGCCAGTTGGAGGTCCCCATTCCCAGAGGTACGAACCGCATCCAATCGTACACGTGTCACAATCTAAATGGGCTGTGTCAAGCGGACTTCCCCTGAACAGCCTCCTGTAAATATTTGGGAAACTCTCAGGTAAGGGGGGGATTGTTCTTCTTCACTTCACCGGATACTAACTTGGGCGTCGGAGGCTCCTTCCCAGGAAAAACAATCCGGGGACCTGCCAACCCTTGTTCTTTAAGTGTTTCAGGCTATCTCTCCCAGGAAATCTCTCCTTAAGATGCTCCCCCATCACCGGAAGTCGCTTCCAGGCTCACCATGTCGTACAATGAAGATGCCGACGGGCATCATTCCTGGAACACTTTGTCAATGAACTAGGAACCATTATCTACCACTATCACCCTCGGACAATCTAATTTGCATATGATGTTTTTCTAGACAAACTTTTGAATGTCTTTTGCCAAAATTATGGCCAAGGGTTCTTCCTCAATCCACTTTTTGATTACTACGACGATGCAGAACTTTATTTCTCCTGGCACTGTCGGGTGAGGACCAATGAGGTCAATTCCCCATAGTACGAATGGACAAGGATAGTTTGCCGAATTTATTGTTATTGAAGGTGCTCTTTAGATGGGTGCATGTTGTTGGCACTTATCACATTGTTTGATGAACTGTTATGCATCTTCCCTCAGAGTGGGCCAAAAATATCCTTGCCAAACTATTACTCAAACAAGGGCGTTAGTCCTTATGTGGGAACTAGATATTCCTTCGTGAACTTCTTTTAGGACTACTTCGGCGTCCTCCTCGCTGATGCACCTTTGTAGGGGATTTGAGTACCCTTGTCAGTATAGTTCTTCCCCAATCGTGAAATACATTCTTGAGCACCTTCGAACCTTCATAGCTGCCCAAAAGTCTTCAGGTAAAGAGAAACTGGTTAGATATTTCCTTATAGGATCCTTCCATCATCTTTCCGACATCATGAGTGCCATTATGGCTATGCTCGGATGATCTAATACTTCAGTGGACTATTTTGACTTGGCCAAAGTATCTGCTTCCATATTCTTGGATGAGTTCTTTGACAAGGTTAAGGTATTTTTCCAAGTTTGGGTCCTTTACCCCATATTCCTCTATCATTTGCCGGACCACCCGTTGTGAGTCACTGTGGGCCTTCATATTTTTTATACCTACTCTCTTTGCTAGTCGCAAGCCTACTAGGAGACCTTTGTATTGCACAATATTGTTAGTGACATGCAATCTGAACTTGATAGCCTTTGATGCTTTCATACCTTCAGGACCTCGGAGTATCACTTTGGCACCTTGGTGTTTTGATCCTGAAGCACCGTCTACAAACAATGTCCATTAAGGTTCCTTCTTTCTGAGGTTGTTCAGAATATCCTCGGTCTCAGGTAATTCAACAATAAAATCAGCTAAGGCCTAAGTTTTTATTGTCATACCCTACACAAGCCCTAGCCTGTGCACCTATTGCGCCACTCAACTAAGCTACCATAAAGTTTACGTAATACAGGCACTTGTATGTGTTATGGTTAGGCATAGGTTCGGCCAACTTTCACTTTTGTAGTTTAAGTCTTATTTTCTTAATGTTAAGGCCTGGGAGGTGCCCCATGAGGCTTACTAGGTAGTTCTAAGTGGTTACTTGCATTTCAAGGCAAGGCCCATCATTTACTTGCAACACACTACAAGGTTTTAAAAGTTACTTGTAACACAAGACAAGGCATGTGCACTTTTTATCTTTAAACATCTAAAGTGTGTGCTCATCAAGTTTGGCATTCTAATGCATGTCAACAAAGAAGCCCACATCTGTAAATGTTTAAAACATGTTTTTCACATCAATGTACATTCGGCCCAACAAGCATCATAAGAGGTTTAGCTCAATAAGGGCCTCCATACTAGTACTAATAACCTGGAAACATACCAATAGTACTCATTATCCAAAACAGCCACAAGTTATGCTTTACATGCCCACACTAACGGTAGTACCCATGTGCTACCTTAAAGGTGCAATACAAGATCAAGGATTGTAGGAAAAGTCCTATCACTAAATTCATGGTCATAAAAGCAAACCAGAACACTAATGCCCATGAACACACATCCATAGCTCCTAGACTTGCCCCACAACTCTACACAAAGGCCTGCAAAACTCAAACACATAAGTTTGAGCAATAACCATAAGACTTGGACAATGTACTCATAAGCCAAGCTTTCAGTTTTGGCACATACCTTGATAAAATGTGCACTACTTAGCACACAAGCAACACACACAATCACTCAAGCTCTAAGCCTTTTCCTGAAACATCAGCAAGGTTCACTACAGCTACAAGGAGCTAATTTAGTTAAGCCCGAACGCTTAACTTCCATATAGCTTTTCTTAACCTACAAGGAAGGCAAGAAAACACAAAAAATACAAGCATAATAACATGTACACATGATATCAGTAACATATATACATGATAACAACAACTACAGGGGGTTAGCAAGCATATCCAAGCACACAAGGACACAACACACACACCACAACACAATGCCCTTCTCGGCCGAAACCACTAACATGTACACACACATAATTTGCACTCCAAGCTTTGCCAATCCAACTCCATACCACTAGAGCTCCAAGTTCAAAGATAAGTTGGCCTACTTACCTTGAACCTTAGTACTTGCCATTAATGACTAGCTAGCCAAGAAAACACATAAACCCGAAGGTTCCATATATGCCCCTTCTAGCAATCTAAGATCATATAGCTCAAAATTACTATCACTTAGAAGCCATTACTCTACTTGAACATGGAATCATTCCCAAAATCAAGTAGATTTTGTGAAACCATACCAATCTCTAGCTTTGAGCTCTCGGTTTCACATTGAACCTTCAAGACCGAGCTTGGCAACTCAAGTGCAAGGTCACCTAAGGCCAAGAACACCACTTCCAAGCTTGATTCTTCAATTCAAGCTTCAATCAACACCAATTTGGCATGAACCCGAAACCTTCAACCCAAGAACATGAAGAACATGGTTTGACTTGCAAAGATGAAGTTTTGACCAAAAATAATGATTTTTCATTGAGCGGAAGCATGCATCAACTGGCCAAGTGACACTTGTGCACAAAAATAGGCTTATTGCTGTTCTCGGCTTAAACAAATTTTCATGGCTTAAGGATTTCTCCCACAAGTATTAGCATCACTAATAGCACCTGAAAGAACATTCAAATTGGCCTATAAAACTTTGTTTTCTACCATTAGTAGTTAGGTTATTTTCATGTGCATTTTAAACCCGATAGCTCTCGGTTGCATACATACATCACTCTTCACATTTTCATTTGAGTCCCTCATTATTTTAATGTATTTTCCCTTACATTTTGGCATACTCCCGGCACTGAAATAGTGTCCTGACATTTATTGCCTTCCTTGGTTTGTATGTAATATCATATTCACCGAGCTCAATACACCATTTTGATAAGCAGCCAGAATGGTCCATCTTCTTCAAAATATCCCAACGAAGTAGGCTACTTCGGACCATAATAGGATGTCCTTTGAAATAAGGCCGGAGTCTCCTGCTTGCCATAACTAACGCACAAATGGCTTTTTGCAGTATAAGGTACCTACCTTCGGCCCCATGTAAAGATTTGCTGACATAGTATACCGGCCACTGTTTTCCTCCTTCTTCCTTTACCAAAATTGAACTTACTATTTTTTCCGTGACTACGAGGTAAAGGATGAAGGGTTCTCCTTCCCAAGGTTGTTGAAGCATCGGCAACGAGATAAGTAGTTCTTGAGTTCATCCCAAGGATTTTAACATTCTTTATTCGAATGGTGTTCCTCAGTGCCCAGGTTGTCTTTACTTTTGGTTGCTTTAGTAAGCACCTTGAAGAACGGTCAGCACAAATACCCTTATCTGGAAATGAATCTACTAAGTGCCATTATTCTTCCAGTAAGCTTTTGTAATTTTTTGGTAGTCCTGGGAGATCAGAACCCAAGTAAGGTCTTCACTTTTTTTGGATTAGCATGTACACCTCTCTCAGCACCATAAAGCCAAGGAATTTGCTCACTGTTACCCTGAATATGCACTTTTTGGGGTAAAGGCAGATTCTAAATTTCTAAAGTTGCTAGAAGGTTTCTTGCAAGTCTGTGATATGATTGTTAGGTACTTTGCTTTTCACTATCATATGATCGATGCATACTTCCTTATTTCTCCTAATCTAGGAGTGGAACACCTTCTTCATTAGGCTCTGATATGTGGCTCTTGCATTTTTTAGTCCGAAGGGCATTCTAATGTAGTAATACGTCCTAACTTTGGTGATGAATGGAGTTTTTTTCCTCATCTTCTACGTTTATCTGAATTTGGTGATACCCACTAAAGGCTTCAACAAAGCTGAGTAGCCCATATTCAGCAGTGGAGTCTACTAGTTGGTCTATTGAAGGTAGAGGATACTAGTCCTTGGGACAAGTGTCGTTAACATTTTGGAAGTCAATGCACATTTGGAGTTCATCACTCCCTTCCTTGGTAGCAATGATGATGTTGCGGAGCCAGTCGGGGTATTTGACCTTCCTTTTTATACTAGCTTCAGTTAGTCATTGAATTTATTTTTTGATCAAGTTGTTCTTATGCGCCGAAATACTATGCTTTTTCTACCATATAGGCCTTGCCTTGGGACATACTTTGAGACTAGGCTGGATTATATCTAGATTTATTCCAAGTGTATCCTTTGGAGACTAAGCAAATAAATCTTTGTTCATTGATAGAAGGGATACAATTCTTTCTCTGTCACCTTCGGCAAGTTTTTTGGCAATTCAGGTACTTTGGCCAGGGACCAACTCTATGCCTTCTGTTTGTAGTTTCTCAACATCAGCCTTTTCCCATTCTATACCATCTTTGGCAGGTGCACCCTTCTCCCCCAAAGTCTACATGTGAACTTTAGGAGGATTCTACCTTACTTTGACAAACACCTTCCTGACCTCAGCTTGGTCGATGAGTATCTCTGCGTCCCCCTCATTTGCCGTGAATGTGACCGTTAGGTACTTCACATCTATTTAGAGGTGAAGGCTGCCCTGTGTCTTCCTTCCAAGGATGGCATTAGATGATGATGGATCATCTACGACAATGAACCTTGCCATAATGGAAGCAAAGAGTTCTTTCTTCACCTTGATTGAAGTGCCCCTCAAAATCAACCATAGGTCAATCCATCCTAGCACTGGGAGTTCCGAGGGACCAACCCCAAATGTGGGTGAGGTCATAGGTTTGAGTGCACCCTCAAAAATACCCAAGCTTGACAATAAGTGTGCAAATAGGACGTCGACATTTGATCCATCGTCAATGAGAACTCTCTTAACGTCTTAATTTTTTATCTTCGCCATGATCAAAAGAGGGTTGTCATGTGGGAACTTCATGATCGACCCATCACTCTGGGTGAGCTTGTTTTCTGTGTTGTCGAACTCCATTATTGTAATCTCCCCTACATTAATTTTTCTCTCGGCCGAGCGTAATCCTATGGTTATGGTCTAGATCGCCTTGACTAAAGGTGGGGGGTGCTTCTTCAAACTTCTGTTAGTAGCAGTGAAGTTATGGTTATGGTCATACTCCTCATCTTCTCCTTTTCTGTCATCATCTCTTTTTTCCCTAGACTTGGGTCATGGTATCTGCAAGTAGCAGTGAAGTTGTACTTATTTAACTAAGGACTCAATGTACTTCCTTAGTTGGAAGCAATCCTTGGTATCATGCCCGTGGTCCTGGTAAAATTGGCAGTACTTCTTCATGTTCTTTTTTTTATCTGAGGTCATGGCCTACGGATGTTGAATTGAAGTTCCTTGCCTTTCCAAGGCCATCAGGATGTTTGTCCTCATAGTGTTCAAGGGGGTGAATGTCACTGGCCTTTTCCCTTTAGCTTTTCGAGGCATACATCCTCCCTCGGCATGAGACTGAGGTTGGTGACTCTGATCCTCGAACTGATGATGTTCAGACTTTGGCCCTCCCGTTCTCAGTTCCTCAGCTGTCATTTGTTGTTCTGCCCTTCGGTAGAATTCACTGAGGGTGTCTGAGGGATCCTTAGAGAACTAGTAGAAAAGCTGTGAATCCCTCATCAGCCTTTTAGTCATTGCAAGGATATGAATTTCAGGGTGGAATTCTAGAACACTGAGCGCCTCTCAGTTGTATCTCTAGACATAGTCCTGAATGGTCTCCTCATTCTTTTGGGCTATGTTGAACATCTGGATGGGCATCTTTGCCATCGGCCTGCTCCCTATGAACTGTTGGGTGAAGGCGGTGGACAATTTTCTGGAAACCCATGATGGTTCTTGGTGTTTGGGAGTTGTACCACACTGTTGCTGGTCCCAAAAGTGTCACTTTAAACCACTTACAGAAGTTGGCATCATCAACTCCATGGAGCACCATACTCCTCATATACTTAGTCAAGTGAGCTTCGGGGTTTCTTTGCCCATCATAAGTCTACAGGAGAGGTACCCAGAAGTCACTAGGCATTAGTACTTTCACTATCGCTCAAATGAAAGGGGACTTGTCTCTAATGAAGGCCTCAAAAAACCTTAACCAAATGGGTTTTTGGGAGTCCTGTTTCTCAACCATGTCCAGCCTTTCTAGGATCCTCTCCATTAGGACCGCAGCGCTATCTTCTTTCTGTTGCCGGGAGTACTGTGGTAGAAGGGAGTGATGCTTTCTTTTGGGTGAGTAACTTTGGTAGTGAGGGGGTTGATAGCCAAAGGGCTATTACCCTTGGAGAACTCCCAAATCGATCTGATGAGCACCACTCTAAAAAAGTACAAGTGACCAACCTCGAGGAAGATGGGGCCCTCACCATCCTCTGAGAAAGCTTAGCACTGACCTCGGGGGACACTCACAACACCATCGGAAAGGTGACACGACCAACTTCAGGGAAGGGTGTCTTTCACCACCCTCAGATTTTACAAACCTACCGACCTTGGATAAGTAATTCCCCATCCTTGGCAAGGGAGAATGTCTCCTGAAGGTAACCTGCTTTACTGAAGAACTTATCCAAACGGCCCTTGGTGATGATATCTAGCAAAAGGGGGGGCTCCTATTCTGAAGGGGTCTCGTTACCTGAAGGGGTCTCATGGAGATAAGACATAAATGGTTAAGGAGCCTCTGACAAGCAGACCTCGTACAGGCCCCTGACACAAAGACCTCCCACACGGCCCTAACCTCTAGCCAGAACAGGCTAGGGCTAGTAGGAGATACCCATCTACATAGGTACGAGTAGCATCCGACTAAACATGTGTCATGACCTTGGTGGGTTGTGCCAAATGGCATCCTCCCTATGCCCTCCTATAAATACCTGGGAGTGACCTTGGTAAGGAGGACACATAACTCTTTACTCTTTGCTATCCACTTTGTGCTACTTATACTGACATGGGCGTCGGAGGCCATTCCCCCAGAAACACATTCTGAGGAGTCTCTAACCCTTGCTTTTCTGAGTCTTGTAGCCACCCTCACATCGAAAGTCTCTCATTCAAACGCCTTCTCACTAGAAGTCCTCACTTCAGGCAACTATGTCACACAACGAGGATGCCAATGGGCATCATTTGGCACCGTCTGTGGGAACTCACTCCCAGGTCACCATCATTGAGACCCGACATTTTAAGGACAAGGGGCTTCCGAAGTCCCCATCCGTGCTTAAAGCTCAGCCGATGACTAAACAATCCGTCATAGGGACTTCTTTGCTTGAGGACGAACGTCCTCTGATGGTCATGATGAGCTTCCTGTGCAATTTTTAGTGCTCTATTATGGCTCTGATGACACAACAGCTTGACCAAAGGTGGTCTCAACAACCTTCGGTCCGAAGGGCCTCTTCACTAGCTGCTCTCTGAGAGAGAAGTCGTAAATCCACTCAACGGAGTTTAGGAAGTGGGGACTTTCGCGATGAGTCCTCAACAGAGGATGTACCCCCTCGAAGTCGTCGTGCTAAAGAAACGGGGTCAAAAGTGATGGGTTTCGGGAGCCAAAGAGCGCAGCAGAATTTAACTGAAACCCTCCAGGATCCAAGTGCAACGGGGTAAACCGGGTGCTCAAACATTTTCATACCTAATTTTCGGTTAAGATCTCTCACTCAACTGTAGAGTCGAATCACAAAACCTGAACAGTTGACGTGTTCAGGCTCTCTATGGTATCCACATGAGCCTTCGGGAGCACCACGCTTCCACCACGTCCCGGCAGATGCGTTTCTCTTGCCCTTGCAGTGCTAGCTTGTGCCCTCCAAAGAATTGCAAGAGAAGAGTGTGGCTGTCCTTTTGTGAGGCTAGGGCAAGGAGACCTGAGAATTTCTCACTAGAAGTTGTATTTATAGTGAGACTCAACTTGCAGGCCTAATAGGTTTCAAAGCCCTAATCCAATTAGGCTTTAATTTTGGGTTTAATAATGGTTCAACTATTGGGCCCATTATTAATACGAAATTATTGTGAAACCAAAACCCAAATTATTAGCCCATGCACTCTAATGATCCAAGTAGCTCTATGTGTGTGACCCAATAGGCTCTTACCACGTTGGCAATGATCATAAATCACATTTATGATCATAAGCAATGAACGGTGTCTAGCAACACATAATTGATACCCAAGTGACAAGATTGTCGTTGATTCGACTAAACCTTTATGATCATCACCGATATATGCCATTGTCCCTTTGTCCAAGATATCAAGACTAAGCACGAGACATGGAATGTGTCACTCTCATATAGCCCAATATTTGGTTTCTTGATTAATGAGTAGACCAACTTAAACTGATGACATTGATATCGTATATCAACTCATCCGAGCATGGCCATGCATTTTTCTAAGTCTTACTCTATCAAGGGGCCCAAAGATATCACTCCCGTTAGATAGGAGGGACAAATCCCATCTTGATCATACAAATCCGTTTGCTTGATATGTAACATACCTAATGACCTCCTTCAAGTTCAGTCAGTTACGAGCAACAAAGTAAAGTATCAAAGTATGTGACTCACATGTAGGGAACCTTCATGATCTTAGGTCAAAAGACTACATATACCATGATCACTATGATAATCACTTATGACACTCATATAACGACCATGTAGTGTTCTCATGGTGGGTTGGTCCAGTACACAAGTCCTCCAACTTGTACCCATATGTAGACTACATATCTCATATTAGTCGCCACATATGCTAGTCGTTATGTATTATTGCAACCCGCTCCACAATAATACTAGACCAGGGACATTTAAGAGTATCAATATTCTAGGGTTACAATTATGTTTGTTAAGTTACGCAGAAACAAAACAACAAACATAATTGTTGGATTAATGCCTTAATAAAATATCATGACTCAATGTGCAAAAAATACAATCATCTCATGATTGGCTTTTGGGCACAACACTAACAAAAAGGGCCCAAAACTTCCTACCGGTGGAGTTCATCATCGGATAAGAAGTCACAATCCCCATGCCGATGAAGTTACTCCCCAAAAAGAAGACATCGCTCTCCGTTGCCGGAGGTCACCAAGCAAAGAGAAGAAACCAGTACTACCACCCTCATAGAAAAGATCCTGGAAGGGCTGGAAAAAGTAGAAAGGCAGATTTATCAGAAGCCTGTCTGGTCAAGGCTGTCGGAGACCTTCACTAGAGGAGAATCACCCTTCATCCGCGCAATAGTAGAGGCACCCATGCAAAGTGACTTTCAAGTATGACGCTTGCAAACATATGATGGGCGTAGCGACCCTCAAGCCCACTTAACGAAGTGTAGACGCAACATGGTGTTGCATGGTGCTGATGATGCCACCCTCTGCAAGTGGTTTGAACTTACTCTCTCTGGGCCGGCGACTACGTGGTATAACTCCCTCACCCCCGGAACGATAATGGGTTTCCAGGAGATGTCCACCACTTTTACTCAGCAGTTCATCGAAAGGAGCCCGACGGTGAAAATGCCTGTCCAGATGTTTGACATAGCACAAAGGAATGGGGAAACCATTTGCGACTATGTCGAGAGGTTCAATCTGGAAGCCCTAAGTGTAGCGGACTTCTGCCCCAAAATCCACATCCTCGCAATGATCAGGGGACTTCGGAGGGACTCACAACTATTCTACGAGTTCTTCAAAGACCCCCGGACACCCTTGGAGAATTCTACAAAAAGGCGGAACAACACATGATAGCTAAGGAACTAAGGATGGGAAGGCCAAAGTCTGACCATATTCGCTCCGAGGGTCCAAGCCATCAACCTCGGTATCCAGCCGACGCTGGAGGCAGACCTCAGAAACAGAGGGGCAAGAAGCCAATTGTTAGTGATGTGCCCAAAAGGCAATCATGAGATGATTGTATTTCCTACACATTGAGTCATGATATTTTATTAACGCATTAATCCAGCAATTATGTTTGTAGTTTTGTTTCTGCGTAACAAAATAAACAAAATTGTAACCCTAGAATAATGATATTCTCAAACGTCACTGGTCTAGTATTATTGTGGAGCGGGTTGCAATAATACATAACGACTAGCATATGTGGAGACTAATATGAGATATGTAGTCTACATATGGGTAGAAGTTGGAGAACTTTTGTACCAGACTAGCCCACTAAGAGAACACTACATGGATCGTTATATGAGTGTCATAAATGATTCTCATAGTGATCATGGTATATGTAGTCCTTTGACCAAAGGTCATCAAGGTTCCCTACATGTGAGTCACATACTTTGATACTTTCGTTTGTTGCTCGTAATTGAGTGAACTTGAAGGAGGTCATTAGGTATGTCACATATCATGCTGAGGGATTTGTATGATCAAGATGGGATTTGCCCCTCCTATGTATTGAGAGTGATATCTTGGGGCCCCTTGGTAGGGTGAGACTTAGAAAAACGCATGGTCATGCTTGGATGAGTTGATATACGATATCAATGTCATCAGTTTAAGTTGGTCTACTCGGTAATCAAGAAACCAAAGCTTGGGCTATAAGAGAGAGACACATTCCATGTCTCGTGCTTAGTCTTGATATCTTGGACAAAGGGACAATGGCATATATCGGTGATGATCATAAAGGTTTAGTCGAATCACCAACAATCTTGTACTTGGGTAGCAATGAAGTGTTGCTAGACACCACTTATTCCTTATGATCATAAATGTGATTTATGATCATTGCCAATGTGGTAAGAGCCTATTGGGTCACACACATAGAGCTATTTGGATCATTAGAGTGCATGGGCTAATTATTTGGGTTATGGTTTCACAATAATTTCGTATTAATAATGGGCCCAAGAGTTGAGCCATTATTAAGCCCGAAATTAAAGCCTAATTGGAATAGGGCTTTGAAACCCATCAGGCCTAGAAGTTAAGTCTCACTATAAATATAACTTTTAGTGAGAAATTCATAGCTTCTTGAAATAGCCTCATAAAGGACAGCCGCACCCTTCTCTTGCAATTCCTTGGAAGATGCAAGCTAGCACCGCGAGCGCAAGAGAAACGCATCTGCCGGGACGTGGTGGAAGCGTGGTGATCCCAAGAGGCCCGTGTGGATACCATAGAGAGCTTGAACACGTCGATTGTTTAGGTTTTGTGATTCAACTCTATAGTTGGGTGGGAGATCTCAACCGAAAATTAGGTATGAAAATTTTTGAACACCCGGTTTACCACATTTCACATGGATCCTGGAGGGTTTCGGTTAAATTTTGCTGCACTTGTTTGGCTCTCAAACCCCAACACCAATGACGTTCATCCCCCTGAACACCATGAGAACAAACATACTTCTGGCCATGGAAAGGCAAGGGAGCCCTATTCAACGCCCGAAGGCCATGACCTTGGAAAACAAGAAAAACAAGAAGAAGTTCTGCCAGTTCCATCGGCACCATGGGCATGACACTAAGGATTGCTTCTAGCTGAGGAAGTACATTGAGTCTTTAATAAAGTAGGGCCAACTTCAGCATTACCTACGGACGCCCTCCCCAAGGGGGAAGAGGGAGGAGGAAAGAAAACAAAAAGGTGAGGACTACGATTTTGACCGACGTCGAAACCAAAGTCTTAGAAAGCATCCACCACCTCTGGCTAGAGTGATTCAAACAATCACCACTGGGATACACTCGGCTGAGAGGAAAAGGAAAGTTCTGGAAATCTCAATGATGGAGTTCGGGAACCCATCAAACAAGCTTGTATGGAAAGATGGGTCTACCGTGAAACTCCTTCATGATGATCCCCTCTTAAGCATGGCAAGGATAGGGAGTTGGGATGTCAAAAGAGTACTCATCGATGATGGCTCCAATGCCGACGTGCTGTTCGTGCACCTCCTGCCGAACTTGGGCATCTCAAAAGGCAATCTTAAACATGTCACCTCCCCTACCTTCGGGGTGGGTCTGTCCGAACTCCCCATCCTCGGGTGGATTGACCTACCTTTGATGATAAAAGGAATGTTGGTTCAGAGCAAGAAAGCCCTCTTCGGCTCCATAATGACGAGGTTCATCATCATAGATTTCCCTTCTTCATATAATACCAACCTTGGAAGGTAAACACAAGGGAATCTCCACATTCACCCAGATTTCAAGTACTTGATTATCACCTTTGGCACGAAGGAGGGCGACGCGGAGATATTCATTGACTAAGCCAAAGTAAGGAAAGTCTTCATGAAAGCAAGACAAAGCCCAATGAAGATCCATGTACAGACTTCGGGAGAAAAGACCATGCTCGGAGAATAAATGAAAAGGGGAAGGAACAGGAGACCTAGAAAAAATAGAAACACAAGATGTACAACTTGTCCCAGGCGGGAGTACCTAAGTAAGGAAACAACTGGTTGAAGGAGACAAGGAAAAGCTTGTATCTTTTCTGTTAATGAACAAAGATCTATTTGCCTAATCTCTAAAGGACAAGCATGGGGTAGACTGCTGCATAATCCAACAAACCCTTAAAGTGCGCTTGGAGGTGAAGCCCATTCGACAAAAAATTAAAGCCTCCCGGTGCATAAGAACAACATTGTCAAAACCGAAGTCCAAGATTTAATCAAAGCATGCGTAATAGGAGAGGTCAAGTACCCCTAATGGCTTAGCAATGTTGTCATTGCTATGAAAGAAGGGAGTGATAAACTTCGAATGTGCATCGACTTCCGAAAAGTAAATGATGCCTGTCCTAAGGATTCGTATCCTTTGCCACCAATAGATCAATTGGTGGACTCCATTGCCGAATACGGATTGCTCTACTTCCTTGATGCCTTCAGTGGATACCACCAAATTCGGATGGATCCCGAAGATGAGGAAAAAACCACCTTCATCACCAAAGTCAGGACCTACTGCTATGTCAGAATGCCCTTCAGTCTGAAGAATGTCGGGGCCCCGTACCAAAGGCTGATGAACAAGGTGTTTGACACCCAAATTTTGAGGAATATGGAAGTATATGTTGATGATATGATAGTTAAGAGCAAGCTGCCTAGTAGTCATATCTTAGACTTAAAGGAAACCTTCCACTGAATACGGGATTTTGGAATCCGTCTCAACCCGGAGAAGTGCGTGTTTGGCATGAATGCGGGCAAGTTCCTTGGATTCATGGTGTCAGAGAGAGGAATTGATGTTAACCCAGAAAAAGTGAAGGCCCTGCTAAGATTCCAAACTCCCACAGTAATCAAGGATGTGCAAAGGCTCACTGGGGGAATCATTTCTCTTAGTAGATTCATCTCCAGATATGGGGATCGGTGCCGACCATTCTTCAAAGTGCTCACCAAAGCAGCAAAAAATGAAGGTACCTTCGACTCCGAGGAACATCCTCGGAACGAAGATTGCCAAAAGGCCTGGGATGAGCTCAAAAGCTACCTAACCCGCCTACTAACACTTCGGCAGCCGAATGATAAAGAACCTCTCATCCTTTACCTCACTAGAAGCGAAAAAGCAGTGAGTTCAATGCTTGTAAAGGAAGAAGGAGGGAGGCAATGGCCGATATACTATGTGAGTAAGTCCCTACATGGTGCCGAAGTTAGGTACCCTCTTCTACAGAAGGCCATTTATACCTTAGTATTGGCAAGTAGAAGGTTGCGACCTTACTTCCAAGGACACCCTATTATTATCCGAAGTAACCTACCTTTTCGGGACGTCATGAAGAGGGTAGATCACTCAGGGCGACTGTCAAATTGGTGTATTGAGCTCGGTGAATATGACATCACCTATGAGGCGAGAAGGGCCATAAAGGCCCAAGCATTGGTAGACTTCATTGCCGAGGTCCCAAAAACTAAAGATACTCTGGAAGACCTTGGAAAAGATGAGCCTGAGTGGACACTATTTGATGATGGAGCCTCTGGTTCTGAACATCAAGGAGTTGGAGTAATTCTCCGTGGACCCGAAGGCATGAAAGCCATGAAGGTAATCAAATTTGGATTCAACGTCACCAACAACGTCGCCAAATATGAAGCCCTCAAAGTAGGCTTATGCATGGCAAAAAAAGTGGGTGTGAGAAATCTGAAGGGCCACAGCGATTCCTAGCTCATAGTTGGGCATATGGCAGGGGACTACAGCACAAGGGACCCAAACTTGGAAAAATACCATGACCTCATCAAGAAGCTCATCCAGGAGTTTGACACAGTGCATATAGAAAATGTCCCTCAGTGAGATAATAGGGAGGCCGACACACTGGCCAAATCAAAAGAGTCTACTGAGGTACTGCATCAGCTGAGTATAGAGGTAATGAGCGTAACAACCTCGAGACTAGGGTGGAAGGACCCTATGAAAAAATACCTCACAACCTCGGAACTCCCCGAGGACCCTATCGAAGCAGCTAAAATGTGAAAGCATTCAGGAAGATACTTCCTGATTGGGGAGGAGCTATACCGGGAAGGGTATACAACTCCATTACAGAGGTGTATCAATGAAGAGGATGTTGAAATGATCATCAATGAAGTCCATGAAGGAGCTTGTGGTTCGCACATAGGAAGCGATGCCTTTGCCGGGGTCCTCCTCCGGCAAGGATATTTCTGGCCTACTCTGAAGAAGGACTCAAGCCAGTTCGTCCAGAAGTGCGACAATTTCCAAAGACATGCTCCTGTCCAAAGACTACCCTCTAAAATGACAACTTCGGCCAACTATCCCTTCCCCTTCGCCATATGGGGTATCGACCTCATCGGGCCTCTCCCGACCACTCCTGGAGGAGTGAAATTTTGTGTAGTCACGGTAGACTAATTCACCAAATGGATTGAGGTAGAGCCTTTAGCAGTGATATCAACCAAGGACATACAAAGATTTGTCTGGAAAAGCATCATATGCAGATTCGGCATTCCGAGGGTGATTGTAGCCGATAATGGTTTCCAATTTACTGATAAAGGGTTCTAAGAATTCATAACCGACCTCAGAATTAAAATGCACGTCACCCTGGTGGCCCACCCTCAAGAAGCAAATAACCTTATATTAACGACCAATTTGGACCTAGTTGACAAGCATAGAGAAACGGCCAAATTCAGAAGAAATGCCTTTCAACAAAGAGTAGTCGTTGCTACAAACTTGCTCGTCAAATGAAAAGGGATCACAAAAGGGGACCATGTTCTCCGAAGAATTGAGTTTGAAGCCCGAAGGCCATCCCATGGAGTACTTCAGGTAAATTGGGACAGACCCTATTTGGTCCTCAAGGAAGTTCATGCTGGAGTTTACAAGCTCGGCGATACCGAAAGAGGAGAATTGAAAAATACATGGTGACACGACCGTCCTTGTCCCCTGCCTAGGAAGCCCTGTGAGAACTGGTCTCATGGTGGATTGCAATTGGTGGTTGTCTATGTGTGCGGATTAAATCCCATGATACTAGTTGATTGTCCTAGAATATGCAAAATGCATGCTCTTCATGCTTTGACTTGGTTTATTAAAACCATAAAACATTAACTTGGCCAAGTAATTTCTACACAAAAATAAGTACAAATAGCCAAAGCACACAAAATCAACATTTGTGTGAGTTTACTACACATAACAACTCATGAGAACATTCATACATAAAGTAAACTAATGCCCTCACCCAAGAGCAATCCTAGAGTCGAGGACTCCTCATAACATAGACTATGGAGGCAACTAAAAGCTGTATAAATACAAGCCTCTACTGAGATCTCTTTGACTTAACTCCCACCTTGGATACACATCCTATTGGCAAGCCTCAAAAGTCCTTGCCAAGTGCTACTAGGCTCTGCAGCCAAAGGAAGACTTAAGTTAGTACTGTACTTAACCAACAAGCCAACTAAATATACCCATGTAGACTAGGATCACAAGGATTCTCAAATGCCGTACCTGCACACATAAAAGAGCACTACCGCAATAATCCTCAATGATTACCCAGTCCAACAACTTCAGTCTCTGCATAACATAACTAGGGAGTGAGAATTCGACAATTCTTAGTAAGGGTCTTTAGTGTACCTGCAAGAAAATTACTAGGACTGGACATATGATGAACATATTGTTAGTGTTGTGACCAAAAAGCCAATCATGAGATGATTGTATTTTTTCACATTAAGTAATGATATTTTATTGAGGCATTAATCCAGCAATTATGTTTGTTGTTTTGTTTCTACGTAACGTAATAAACATAATTGTAACCCTGGAATAATGATATTCTTAAACGTCCCTAGTCTAGTATTATTGTGGAGCGGGTTGCAATAATACATAATGACTAGCATATGTGGAGACTAATATGAGATATGTAGTCTACATATGGGTACAAGTTGGAGAACTTGTGTACTGGACCGACCCACCATGAGAACACTTCATGGATCATTATATGAGTGTCATAAGTGATTCTCATAGTGATCATGGTATATGTAGTCCTTCGACCTAACATCATCAAGGTTCCCTACATGTGAGTCACAGACTTTGATACTTTCCTTTGTTGCTCGTAACTGAGTGAACTTGAAGGAAGTCATTGGGTATGTCACATATCATGCGGTGGGATTTGTATGATCAAGATGGGATTTGTCCCTCCTATGTAACGGGAATGATATCTTCGGGCCCCTTGATAGAGTGAGACTTAGAAAATGCATGGCCGTGCTTGGATGAGTTGATATACGATATCAATGTCATCAGCTTAAGTTAGTCTACTCGGTAATCAAGAAACCAAAGATTGGGCTATACGAGAGTGACACATTCCATGTCTCGTGCTTAGTCTTGATATCTTGGACAAAGGGACAATGGCATATATCGGTGATGATAAAAAAGGTTTAGTCGAATCATCGATAATCATGTCACTTGGGTAGCAATGATGTGTTGCTAGACACCGCTCATTGCTTATGATCATAAATGTGATTTATGATCATTGCCAACGTGGTAAGAGCCTATTGGGTCGAACACATAAAGCTATTTGGATCGTTAGAGTGCATGGGCTAATAATTTGGGTTTTGGTTTCACAATAATTTCGTATTAATAATGGGCCCAATAGTTGAGCCATTATTAAGCCCGAAATTAAATCCTAATTGGATTAGGGCTTTGAAACCCCTTAGGTCTGGAAGTTGAGTCTCACTATAAATACAGCTTTTAAGTGAGAAATTCGAAGGTCTCCTTGCCCTAGCCTCTCAAAAGGACAGCCGCACTCTTCTCTTGCAATTCCTTGGAGGACGCAAGCTAGCACTGCGAGCGCAAGAGAAACGCATCTGCCGGGACGTGGTGGAAACGTGGTGATCCCGAGAGGCTCATATGGATACCATAGAGAGCTTGAACACGTCAACTGTTCAAGTTTTGTGATTCGACTCTACAGTTGAGTGAGAGATCTCAACCAAAAATTAGGTATGAAATTTTTGAACACCCCGTTTACCCCGTTTCACTTGGATCCTGGAGGTTTTCGGTTAAATTCCACTGCGCTGTTTGGCTCCTGAAACCCAACACATATGTAAACTTGCTGTGAGCTCACACGGCATGACGGTTTGATATATGCCCATATAACTAGGCCATCAAGACTTCTCCTCAACTAGTCCTCCTCACATTGCATCACTCCACGCCTAGTGAGTTCTGATCACTAACTCGCTTCTAGCAAGCTGTAGCTTACTTGATGCAATCATGTAGCCTTCCCTTAGTCATTATGCAGGGGAGTTATGTGGAACTTTGTAGACTAGGCCATAAGACCTCTTTGTTGTAAACTAGATGAACAAGGTTTCAGCTCGCAACCTCATGGCTACGGCACGACTAGGTCGACAAGGGTTCTAAACCTTTCACCTGAGCTAGTGGTACTTAGTTATGTTCATTTGCAACCTATTTTCCTTGCTTGTTGCACAAGCAACCTTAAAACCTTACAAAACTCAAGGAAACTCTTATGTTTTGTGGGACTTTCGGAAGTCTCGGAGTACCCTCAGAATCCTTAGACCCCTAGGTACGCTAAGAAACCCCTTAGGTCTCATTTGGATCATCCTAGAAAAATGTGAAAAATTTAGCATTCTTGTCTGTGGCGATGCGACACCACAGTTGGTAACGCTCTGTGAACTTTCATTGGATTGGCGACGCGTCACTAGCATCGACATGTAATTGGCGACACGTCACCAATCTACAGAAATGCAGAATTTGGTGCATTTTGCTGCTATGAACTTTGGACGATTCCTACACATACCAAACATGCACAGAATGCCTCCAAATTTCATACGCTCATAGAACATGTTGCATAGAACGTAACCAACTATCACAAGCTAATCTATGATGTCTTGTAACATCAATCCAATCCTCCCAAATCTCTTAGTCCACCATAATTCAACCAAAACCTTTAACTAATGCCATAGCTAAAACCACTCGAATTCTTCAAGCAAACTTAGGCTAATGGCATTAAATGAACTTGAAAACATATCTCCCTTACCTCAACTCCAAGTAACACACAAGAATCAAGCTCCCTTGCAATCAACCAAGTTCACCAAGGTTCTACACAAGATCCAATACAAAAACAAAGCACTAATCATCAAAACTTCACTCTTTAACCCAAACCCAAGCTTCAAACTAACTAATAAACATGAATTCAATCAAGAACATATTTCTTACCTCGTTCAAAAATAGGTGATGTGGAAAAACGCCCTTCCAAGCTTTAAAATCATGGTTTAAAGCTTGAAATGCACTCCTCCTAACTTACATACTTTGAATTGCACCTCTTGACATCAAGAACACTTGATTCCAAGCTTAATTTGAGAGAAAAATGAGGGTGAGAAGGATGGAAACGAGATTATGGCAGCCATAGTCTCACTTTCCCTTCTTAAACCCTCACTTAACCCCAAGGCCATCAAAGCATTAAGCTTGTTACAAATAAACCCCCATCTTTTGTAACTTAGTGATTCTTGATTAAATTCTTGTCTATTCTTTAAGTTTGAGTTAAGGTTGAAAGTTAAGTTATAAAAAATTCATTTTAAAACACTCGATACTCGTCTCGACTATTCAGGATGCAAAATTACCATTTTTCCCCTGAACTTCGTTTAGTGCCTTATTTTTCTCAGAACTTAGTGAACTTTGCTAAACTTCTCTATTCTTGCTATGTAAACTTGAATTAAGGTTCTAAACTTAATTTAAAACACTTTACCTTCCTCAATTATACCTCCCACTAGAAGGGCCATAACACATGGCATTCAGATTCTTTGAAAAGATTCTACACTTAGAAATTTTTTCAAAGGAAAAATTTGTACAATTCTCCCTAAGGGTGACTGACCGAACATAGTGTAAAGACTAAATGAGGTTTTTTTTAAAATACCTGTGCGAATTAATTTCCATTTTTAACTGAAGGCATATTTTATTGAACATGGTTACACCAAAGGGGTGAATTCATGGAAATGGTTAGTTTTCACCAAATTATGCCAACCGAACATAGTTGAAGGAAAATGGGTAAAACTACAACGAAAGTTAAGTTGCGCCAAAGATGCTCAACCGAACATTGTTCCGTCCAATGGAGGATGACCGAAGGTGCTCATCCCCTAAAAATGCCTAAGTGTACACTTAGAAAAATTTTCAAGTAGAAAGTCGTGCAAAAACACCAAGGAGGTATGACCGAAGATGAATATTTCCTTCGGCCGAACGTGGTTGCTAAAGGGGAGTATTTCCTAAAATGCATGACGGAACTTAGAAAATTTTTCTAAAAATGAAAAGATGCTATGTAGGCCGAAGGTGTTTGTCATAACAAGGGTATGACCAATGGGTAACTCTTTTCGAACAGCATTGATCGGATGTGATCGGAGTAAAAGACACGACTGAATTGAGCACGGGTTAAGTTTGTAGAAGATGATGTTTTCCAAAGGGGTACTGACTGAACATGGTCATGACACCTTTCGCGTTCGAAGATAATCCATTAAGGAAGTTTGCCAAAATTTTGAAGAAAAGAAAGATTTCATTAACATGGTGATAAAGTACAAAGGATGGATTACGAAAGAAAAAGAAGAAAAAGGAGGCCTATTCGGGGTTCTGGGCATCCGCTGAGTCCTCAGCATCTTCCGCATTGTCACCTCCGGAGTCTCTTTCTGTGTTGGCAACTTTAGGCACCGAAGGAGGAAAAACAGGAAGATTGAGGAACTCTGCCCTCGACCATTGCCAAGATGGTCCTTCAGGGATGTCCAGGGCCGCTAAAAAATAGATGACGAGGTCGGGAAATCTGGACAGAACCTGGTGACGGGCCAGGCAAAAGCTGTCCTGATAAGACCTCTTAGTTGCCTGATCGGACTTAGCCTTCTTCGTGTCCAAGTCCGCCAGTTCTTTCATGAGTTCGACGACCTCCTTCTCCAACTTTTTCTTCTTCTTCTTTCCCTCCTTCTTCAGCTTATCAACCTCGGCCTGAAGCTTGGAGTTAAGGTCGAAAGCCTTCACCACTTCAGTAGCGGCATCCTTCTTCTCCTTCTGAAGAACCTCATTGGCCGAGGTCAGAGCTATCACCCTCCCACCAAGGTCTGACATCTTTGCGGAGAAGTATTGAATGAGCTCCCCTTGCCCTTTGAGCATCTCCTCCCGAAGGTTAGCCAGATCCTCCTTGGCTATTTTATTTAGCTTGCCGTACTTGACAACTGAGCTAGCCAAGAGTTCCTTGGCCTTTGTCAAGGACTCCTCGAACCGACTACGGACCGAAGATTGTTTGGCTGCCCAACCTCAGAAGTACCCAGTATACACCAAGAACTGCAAAAGGGAAGACCCCGAGTAAGGAACAAAGGGCAAGAACACCACAGAAAATTCCTAAGTATTGAAAGGTGGAGTTTTACCTGGGTGTCCTGCTCACTCATCCTCATGGCGAAGATCTCCTTGTTCAGACACTTCTCAGTCAGGGACTGAAAAGTGCCGTGTGTGATGACGCCTGTCGCCATGTACGAGCCAGCTTCTGGCTATCCTTGGAGAACAAGTTCATGTCCTCCATCGGGACCTTTGCCCTCAGGATTTTGGCATCCCGAAGGGCCCTCTTTCAGGCGTGATCTTCCACCTAGGAAGCCTGCAATTCTTGAGCTGCAAAATCACACCGAAGTTCCATCAGTACATTATCCCTCAGCCATTCATCTATAAGATCTAAAATACCAAAACTTCCCAAACTCATAAAGGAATGACTAAGGGACAAACCTGGTGGAAGGTCGGCGTCATCTCCCTTAGAGTTACTGACCTCGAGGACTTCGGCAGGAACTTGCTTGCCTTTTCTCCTTCAACGCTCCTCAAGCTCCTTGGCCGAAAATCCCCCGACTAAGGTCCCCAAGGTCTCCGTCGCAGTATTGGGACTAAGGGCAGTTGAACAGATGGCAGGATTCGAAGGTGGGTCCACCCGAATAGGGGTCTGGTCCATAGCCCCCACTTCACCTTCAAAGGGCGGAAGAAGGGGGTCCTCCTCCATCTTCTTCGACCTTGGGGCCGAAGATGGTCCCCCTGGTGCCTTCTTCCTCTTTGCCATTGCCTTCTTTCTCTGTTGCTCTCCCTTCTCAGCCTAACCGAGGAACAGAGACTTGTAGAACGCAGCAAACTTGTCAACCCATCTTTGAAAAAAGAAGAACATCAGTGTAAGTACAAAAGGAGATATATGTAAAATCTGGGAAATAACTTACTCTTTTGAAGGGACAAATACGTGAGTTCACCCCAAATGAGCATTAGCAACCACGCCTTCTTCCCGTCGAAAGGAGGCTTCGGCATGTTCAGGTCGGTAACATGTTGCTTGATCATCCCCGGCTCCCGAAAGACCTCTTCGGTCATGAGGTTCCATCTAATAGGAAAGGGGTACAAAGAACACAGAGGGACCTCAGGATCCTAGTTCGTGACAACCCGAATGCAGTTGTCGAACTCCTCAAACTGGGTTTCTAACTCTAAGGTTAGCAGTTTCCTCGGATCGACTACATCTATATCCAAAGTTCACTAAGCCCATTTGGTCGGAACATGCTTCCACTTCTCATTGACCTTCAGAAAGAAGAACTTCTTCTGCCACCCTCGCCAGGTGTCCTTCGTTCCGAAGGTGAACGTGTACTTCCGAGTCCCAGATCCCTGAGAAAGTAAGAAATGGAACCCTCCCTTCAGGATGGGGTGAAGTTTGCTGTATTGCATGAAGAAGATGAAGTGAGGCTCTATCTTGAAGACCCCACATATGCAGAGGAAGGTGTTGAAGTAAGAATAGGAGTTTGGAGGAAGTTGATTCATAGCTATGCCATGGAATTGCTAGAACTCACAAACCATCTTCGGCAGAGGATACAGAAGTCTAACCTTCAGCTGGGCCCGAAAGACGGTACCCTCGTCTGAATGATTCATGTAACCAGGATACCAGGACTAGTTAGCCTAGTAACAGCATAAGATAGGTGAAAGAATTTAGCTGTCCACTTCTCTAACTTCTCCGAAGTAGCACAACTTGGATGAGAGTTAATGGGAAGCCAACTCTCAGGCATAGGTTAAACAGACATAAGTGGAACTGGAGTAGACATGTTCGGCAAAAAGAAGTCTAACCTCGGGAAGGTGAAAAAGAATGGGGGAGACAAAAAAAATACCAAAGAATGACTTCAGAAAGAAGACCCACCTAGGTCGGAACGAGGAAAGAACTTCGTAAGACACCGCAGGTAAAGCCGGAAATCGCTCCGCCGCTAGTGCCGCCGCCGGAAAAGAAAGAGAGGAGGAAAATTTGAGAGCAAAAGATAGCAAAAGAACATAAGTAAGGAAAAAATTGAGGAGGAGGGGTTTATATAGGCAGAAGGAGGTAGGTGAAGCGTCGCCATAATGAACCTTCGAAGGCGAAGAGACGCGACTGACGTAACAGACGTGACTGTTTGCTAATCACCAGGTGACACGCGTCACCTGATGCAGGAAATGAGGGCACTCTTCCTGACAGCTGCCAAACCTAGGCAAGTCTTTCCTAAGGAGATGCGTCTATCTGTCCAGAAGATGTGATGATTCACTGGCAGGCAATAAAAAACACAAGAGACAAGTATACACTTCGAATGAAGAAGTAACGTCGGGAACACCAAAAGCTCTTCCGAAAAACAAATACTACTACCTTGGTTAGAAGAGGTGTTTAGGGCCAAAGAGGAACCCACACGAAAAAAGGTAACCTCAGCCAAAAAGTCAGCTAATATTTGCTGAGACGTCAATCATCTACCATATTGAGTCCCACGAGACACTTCCGAAAGCTCAAGTACCCTTGGAGAACTCCCAAATCAGTTTGATGAGCACCACCCTCAGAAAGTACAAGTGACCAGCCTCAGGAAGAGGGGGCCTTCACCATCCTCGGAGAAGGCTTAGCACCAACCTCGTGGGACACTCACAACACCATCGAAAAGGTGACACGACCAATTTCGGGGAAAGGTGTCTTTCACCACCCTTTGATTTTACGAACCTACCGACCTCAGATAAGTAATTCCCCATCCTTGGCAAGGGAGAATGTCTCCTGAAGGTGCCTCACTCTGCCGAAGAACATATCCTGACTGCCCTCGGTGTTGATATCTAGCCGAAGGGGGTCCTCCTATTCCAAAGGGGTCTCATCCCCTGAAGGGGTCTTGTTACCCCAGGGGGTTTTACGGAGATAAGACAGAAATGGTTAAGGAGCCTCTGACAAAGACACCTCACACACTCCCCGGACACAAAGACCTCCCACACGGCCCTGACCTTTGGCCAAAACAGGCTAGGGGCAGTAGGAGATACCCATCTACAAAGGTACGGGTCGCATCCGGCTGAACACGTGTCATGATCTAAGTGGGTTCTGCCAAATAGCCTCCTCCCTACGCCCTCCTATAAATTCCTGGGAGTGACCTTCATAAGGAGGACACAGAACTCTCTCCTCTTTGTTGTCTACTTTCTGCTCCTTATACTGACTTGGGCATTAGAGGCTCTTCCCCCGGAAACACATTCTAATGAGTGTCTAACCCTTGCTTTTCTGAGTCTTGCAGCCACCCTCACATCGAAAGTCTCTCATTCAAACGCCTTCATACCGGAAGTCCCTACTTCAGCCACTATGTCACACAACGAGGATGACAATGGGCGTCAGGGGTGAAGAGCTCTTATATGGAGATGGACTCTGGAGATGTGAGGTCCTTGGTTCTTTTGACCTAGACCTTGCCGTATAACGTTCACGAGGTGGTAGGTTCTACGTTGGAGACTCATTGTGGAAGCTCCTATTGGGGGAGCTCCGATGAGATGACGGGAGAACCCTCTCCAAATGGGTAATTGGGGAAAGGGTCCTTAGATGGGGACATGCCTGTGACCACCTTTGGTTGAGCTGCTGCATCATCTCAGCCACTGTGGATGTTACTGCCTCACAAAAATAGGAGAATTACAAGTATGGCATAATGGTTAAAAAACCATTATATTGTGTAATTCTCTTTATAGTGATTGAAGTTTGAGGAGTGATAGCCAAAGGCTATCGCCTCAATCTGGCCGAATACCCTGCCACAACAATGGCCAGAAGAACTGGCGCTTCCCGGGAATAGGTGGAATCATGCACCTCGGGAGATAGCCTGAGAGCTCCGAGCCTCGGCACGCCAGTAAAACTTGAGGACTCCATTCGCCCCCCAAGGTTGTGAACAGCGCGCCTTCGGAAAAGTGGCACCAGACATTGCTGCCCGAATATGATATCCCCGAAGGCGGAACCCCCTGAAACTGGGAACCCCCGAACTGAGGGTAGGCTTCCCGAAGAGGCTCTGTCCGAACTAGAGGACGACCTCGCCCAGGGACCTCAGGAGTACGGCAGGCGCATTTAAGGAAGCATTTAAGGAAGCCTCTGACACGTCCCACCACAGACGTAAAAAGTCGCCCTGACGCGCAGACGCCATCAGAATCATATCATGGCCCGTCTCAGCACAAGGCTCGAGGCCATCTAGTTACCAACTATCTGTCCCCTACGCCCAGACGTTCAGGAGCATCCGACTGCACACGTGTCATGATCTGAATGGGCTAGGTATTCCTATATATACAGGAAATAAATACTTGACAGGGGGTTGGCAGGCCGGATATACAGCTCCCACACCCTGAGAAAATACCAGGCGAGACTTTTCTGCCTTTCTCTTTGAGCTAGTGACTTTCTCCTTCTTCCGGCCACCACTGACTTGGGCGTCGGAGGCTCCCCCCCCGGAAAAACACTCCGGGGGCCTCCTAACCCTGTTTACCAGCTTTTCAGGTACTCTCCTTGGGGCGATCCACCTTCCAGGCGTTCTTCCTCCTAGAAGTCTCCTCAACAGTCATCATGACTCACAACGATGAGGCCTTAGGCCATCAAGGAGTAAAATATATAATGAACATCACCTTGAAAGCATTCCAAGTTGGTAACTTGGCCCCCAAAAAAAGCCTTAAGGATTGCTTGTTTGTCAAGCAAACTATGAACTTTTTTCTAAGGTTTTGGAAATTTGGGTACTTAATTGTAAAACTCTCAAGAAAGAGCTTTGGAGAGTTATGGTCAGAATATGAATGGTATGAAAGTGCTATTAGAGGACCAAATTGCTTATGGAAGACAACTAAGGACAAAGAAAACACAAAAAGGGCTTAAGCACCTAAGTGTCCTAGTGTAGGCCTTTGGTTGTTTATGCCTTTGACTTGAGTCAAATGGATTTGGGGTTATCCCACTCAGGGGAGGACAGCTAAGGCATGGTAGGGATATGGTCACATGTGGTCAAAGAAATTAAGCATAATAAAACAAGGTTTTGTAACAAGGAAAAGCACATAAAGTGAGGTTAAGCTTGTTAAGTGTGTTTTGTGCCCTTAGGCTCATTTAAGCCAATTTAACTGGCCAACTCACTTATGTCTCTAACATTTTTGGCCTCCTCTAGCCTAAGAACATAGCCACACTTCAACCATGGCCATGGTATATGTGTCCGGATTAAAACTTATGATACTACTTGATTAACCTAGAATATGTAGGATGCATGCTCTTCATGCTTTGACTTGGATTAACAAAACCCATAAAACATTAACTTGGCCAAGAGATTTCCATAGAAAATAAGTTCAAATAGGCAAAGCATACAAAATCAACATTTATGTGAGTTTACTACAAATAACAATTGTGCGCGAGCATTCATACATAAAGTAGACTAATGCCCTCACCCAAGAGCAACCCTAGAGTCTCGGACTCCTCAAAACATAGACCATGGAGCCAACTAAGAGTACTACATATACAAGCCTCAACTGAGATCTTCCTGAACAAACTCCCCCCTTGGATGCAAGTCCAAGTGGTGAGTCTCGAAAGTCCTTGTCCAAGTGCTAATAGGCTCTAGTTGTTAGGTTTCGGGAGCCAAACAGTGCCGCAGAATTTAACCGAAACCCTCCAGGATCCAAGTGAAACAGAGTAAATCGGGTGTTCAAAAATTTTCATAGCTAATTTTTAGTTGAGATCTTTCACTCAACTGTAGAGTCGAATCACAAAACCTGAATAGTTGACGTGTTCAGGCTCTCTATGGTATCCACACAAGCCTCTCAGGGTCACCACGCTTCCACCACGTCCCAGTAGATTCGTTTCTCTTACGCTCGTAGTGCTAGCTTGCATCCTCCAAGGAATTACAAGAGAAGAGTGCGGCTGTCCTTTTTGGGAGGCTAGGGCAAGGAGACCTGTGAATTCCTCACTAAAAGTTGTATTTATAGTGAGACTCAACTTCCAGGCCTAATGGGTTTCAAAGCCCTAATCCAATTAGGCTTTAATTTCGGGCTTACTAATGGCTCAACTATTGGGCCCATTATTAATACAAAATTATTGTGAAACCAAAACCCAAATTATTAGCCCAAGCAGTCTAATGATACAAATAGCTCTATGTGTGTGACCCAATAGGCTCTTACCACATTGGCAATGATCATAAATCACATTTATGATCATAAGCAATGAGCGGTGTCTAACAACACATCATTGCTACCCAAGTGACAAGATTGTCGGTGAATCGACTAAACCTTTATGATCATTACCGATATATGCCATTGTCCTTTTGTCCAAGATATCAAGACTAAGCACTAAACATGGAATGTGTCACTCTCGTATAGCTCAATCTTTGGTTTCTTGATTACCGAGTAGACCAACTTAAACTAATGGCATTGATATCGTATATCAACTCATCCGAGCATGGCCATGCATTTTCCTAAGTCTTACTCTATCAAGGGGCCCGAAGATATCACTCCCGTTACATAGGAGGGACAAATCCCATCTTGATCATACAAATCCCTCCGCATGATATGTGGCATACCCAATGACCTCCTTCAAGTTCACTCAGTTACGAGCAACAAAGGAAAGTATCAAAGTATGTGACTCACATGTAGGGAACCTTGATGATCTTAGGTCGAAGGACTACATATACCATGATCACTATGAGAATCACTTATGACACTCATATAGATCCATGTAGTGTTCTTATGGTGGGTCAGTCCAGTACATAAGTTCTCCAACTTGTACCCATATGAAGACTACATATCTCATATTAGTCTCCACATATGCTAGTCGTTATGTATTATTGCAACCCGCTCCACAATAATACTAGACCAGGGACATTTGAGAATATCATTATTCTAGGGTTACAATTATATTTATTACGTTAGGTAGAAACAGAACAACAAGCATAATTGCTGGATTAATGCCTTAATAAAATATCATGACTCAATGTGCAAAAAATACAATCATCTCATGATTGGCTTTTTCGGCACAACACTAACATTCTTAACCATTTTTGTCGTATCTCCGTAAGACCCCTTTAGAGAGTGAGACCCCTTTGGGGTAGAAGGCTCCTTCGGAATAAGAGGCTTTTTGGCTTTTTGGGCACAACACTTACAGTCTTAACACTAGTAAGTACTGTTACTTGACCAACAAGTTATCTATGTAGGCTAGAATCATAAGGATTCAGTTATGACACTAGATCCATTCATTGTTAAAGCATTCTAGCAGTGGCCATCTCATATTGGAGGACCCTGTAAGCTACCTGCCTCCTAGACGGTGAGTTCACAAACACTAGGCCATGAATGCATGATCACAACATTATAGGGTTATATTAGAACACCTTGCCTATAATTTCCCCCTTAGTACTATTTATAAGAGAGCTCCAAGTCCCTATCCTCGTCATGATGACCTACTTGGTTCCTATTCTCTTTGTAATTACTGGGT
Organism: Aquilaria yunnanensis; assembly: GCA_039654915.1. NCBI lineage: Eukaryota > Viridiplantae > Streptophyta > Magnoliopsida > Malvales > Thymelaeaceae > Aquilaria > Aquilaria yunnanensis. The sequence continues at coordinate 38,638,943 of CM077594.1, read as the reverse complement.
CATAGCCTATTCATTACTGGACTTGCTAGTATTCCACTAGCATACAATTTAATTTTCACTTTTATGTGTAGGAGTAACTATATTGGCAAGTCAATTTGTGTCAGATATGGCGTAGTGCCACCTTAGGACTCCTTGACCCACCTAGGGTACCATCAGCTCCATGATTTCTACTGAGGATCCCATACTTTTCTCAAGGTCTTTAGGCCATGTAACATCCTTTATCTAAACAATTGCTCCACGGTCTAGATGTATTCCACACCAATTCCATCCATGAGCTACTTTACCTTACTTAGTCTTGTCATGCTTATTTACTGAACAATGTAGCCGTTTGTTCCAATGTACAAATTTCCTATTCGACTTTAACATAAATAGGCAAGGGATAACTGAGTTTAACCCTTACCTTAGCAATATTAAATGTAGGCATTACATGTCTTAGCCAATCTCTCGACTGTCTCAATTTTAGTCTCTTCTAAGGTCTTTCTATAGTAGCTTGAGAAATATCCTATAGTTGATCATTTAACAATAAGGCAAACGATCTCTAAGCCAAGATTTAATAGTCTCCCAAGTGGTTTAATTGGCTACATTAACACTTCATAGGACTTATTTAATGAGTGAATGTTAATGTTGCTTACGCCTTAAGCTTTGTTGCAATTACTTAAAACTTGGTTTCTATTATTCATTTTGCTTGCAAATAACTAAAAACCAATAATTCTAGCCACTTTAGAACTGACACAAGGCCACAGATAAATCATGAACAACTAATGTTTCCTACTTCTTATTTTTTCTTATTGCTAGCTTTACAATCTTAGCAAACTAAATAGTAAAAAGGGTCATTCCTTCCATTTTCTAACTATTATTTATAAAATTACCTTCCAACTAGTTTTGTCCATTTTTAGCCCAATTAAAACAAAAATACCATCCATAAAAAAAAAGCCAGATCATTCATCTTACGTCTCCATAATTGCACCCAATCTAAGTCTGTACCCAAACCACATCCCTTGGTTCCTTGCTTGTTCCAGCTTTGTTTCCTTTAACAAAGAAAAAGTCCCCCTCTGCTGGAACCAAACCAGAATTCATTGGAAAAGTCCAATTAGAAAAAACATACCATCTTAAGAACCCCAAATCCTATTGATTTTATGTTGAATTTAATTGGATAAGCTAGCCTCGAGCTTTGACCAAGGAATTCTCAAGGAGTTTTAAGAGAGAATGAAAGTTTCAGGTTTTTATGCAGGTAAGGAGGTGGCTGAATAGGCTTAGTCAACCTTTCACCACCTAACCGCCTCTCACACAAGTGCCATGCACTTGGTGCCTTAACTAACAATTTTAGAAACTTTGTACACACTATGCAAGATGCTAGAAACTTTCAAACTAAAACTGGAATTAGACCATGCACTTAGCAATCATGCATCTAGTCCTTATCTCTCAGTAAAGCAATAGGTTTGGTTCTTAAAGAAAATCAAAGGAGGAACCAAAAAGAGAACATAGAGTGTGTTATGGTAATTTAAAGAAAATTGGTGACTACAATGACTTGTTGAACATAGAACCAAACCAGAGGTGCAATTGTTCCTCTAGAGTCATCATAATCACCACTATTTGAGGACCCAAAGCAGGTCGCTGATCAATAGCCATGACCTCCACCAATGCTGCTACCTTTGAAGGCTTTAAGCTAATGGCCGAAAGGGCCTTTCAAGATCTCCCAATAGATAAGGCAGTGCAATTAAGGAATTTCTAATTTCATTGAGAAGCAAGAAAAAACAACAGAGACAAAAATCTTAGAAAACCAGAAAGCTTCATTATTAGTGAGGATAACCAAACTTAGTAGTGCGGAGGAGAACACCAAAAGTGAAAGTGAATCATCACTTCATAGTTAAATTCATGAGGTTGAGGGTGATTTAAGTGAGAGTAAGAAAATGTAGGGCAAATGTTGTCATTTTCCTCATAAATTCCATCAAAGTTAACTATGGAAGTGATTAAAGGGCTATGACTAGGAAAAAAAATAGGGTGGTTTAGGACTTTAAAAGGACAAAAAGAGGTTAGGAGCCCGTTTAGGACAACACAAATAGGTTAAGAACCACAAATGAAATTTACCCCTCTTTCCACACGTTGGTAAATCACATGGAAGCCTACACTAACACTTTTGACACATATACTGACATTTTTGGTGTGTCACTAAATGGCGTTTCCATTTTAATGCAAATGTCCCTAATTGGCTTAAAAATTCATCTCCTCACTTTAGCCCTTCAACTTCTTTTGTTTTGCCAAAAAAACCTTGTGCTCAAACAGTAACACTAGCATAGGCAAATTTGTCCCAACTCTTGGTTCTGTGTCACTTAGGTCCAAAAGAACAACTTATGAGGTTAAATGCCAAACCTATGACCCGGGTGCAAAATGACCATTTTGCCTCCGATGACACATAGGTGCCAAAATGTCCTAGGAACCATCTAACCCATAACAAACTTGCTTGACTCGCTAATTCAAACTAATTGAGGTAGTAAGCTAGGGATATTGACTTACTTAAAAGTCTTACCTGGTCTCTGTGGGGCCATTAGCTAGTGGGCTGTAACATAATGCCTGTCACTCAATAATGGAAAGATGGATGAGGATCTACTTAAATTGCTAGTAGCCAAGGAATACCCAAAGGTATTTCCTTCTGGTCTTCTAGGACTCCCTCATTTGAGGGATGTTGATTTTGAAATCAAACTAGTTCTAGGAGCTAGCCTAGTATCTATTCCTTCATATAGGATGTCCACCCATAAATGGCTAAGCTCAAGAAAGAACTAGACGAGCTTTTAAATAAAGGGTCTATTAGAGCAAGCAATTCAACATCCAGGGCACTTATCCTTTTTGTGAAGAAAAGGATGGACCTCTGACAATACGCTATAGGAAGCTCAGTGCATTGACTGTGACAAACAAATATCCTTTCCCAAGGATTGAGGTCCTATTTGATCAACTAAAAAGGGCAAACGTCTTTTCAAACATAGATTTGAGATCTCTATATTTTTAATTAAGGGTGAGATGGTGTGTCAAGTGATCTAAAAAAATTGACAGCCACGGTGGATTGGCCAGTTCCTAATAATATTAAATAGCTAAAAGAGTTTTTAGGACCAAATGGCTATTATAGAAGGTTTATCAAATAGTATGGCATAATTAGCGAACCATTGACTAACCTATTGAAAAAGATGGGTTTTAGTGGCATGAAGATGCAAATGTGGCAATTACTATTAGTGTTGTGCCCAAAGCCAATCATGAGATTATTGTATTTTGCATATTGAGTTATGATATTTTATTGAGGCATTATTCCAATAAGTGTGTTTGTTGTTTGTTTCTGCGTAACTTAATCAAAATAATTATGACCCTAAAGTAATGATATTCTTAAACGTCCCTTGTGTTAGTGTTGTGCCCAAAAGCCAATCATGAGATGATTGTATTTTTGCACCTTGAGTCATGATATTTTATTAAGGCATTAATCTAGCAATTATGCTTGTTGTTTTGTTTCTGCGTAACTTAACAAACATAATTGTAACCCCAGAATAATGATATTCTTAAATGTCCCTGGTCTAGTATTATTGTGGAGCGGATTACAATAATACATAACGACTAGCATATGTGGAGACTAATATGAGATATGTAGTCTATATATGGGTACAAGTTGGAGAACTTGTGTACTGGACCGACCCACCATGAGAACACTACATGGATCATTATATGTGTGTCATAAGTGATTCTCATAGTGATCATGGTATATGTAGTCCTTCGACCTAAGATCATCAGGGTTCCCTACTTGTGAGTCACATACTTTGATACTTTCCTTTGTTGCTCGTAACTGAGTGAACTTGAAGAAGGTCATTCGGTATGTCACATATCATGCGGAGGGATTTGTATGATCAAGATGGGATTTGTCCCTCCTATGTAACGGGAGTGATATCTTTGGGCCCCTTGATAGAGTAAGACTTAGAAAAATGTATGGCCATGCTCGGATGAATTGATATACGATATCAATGTCATCAGTTAAAGTTGGTCTACTCAGTTATCAAGAAACCAAAGATTGGGCTATACGAGAGTGACACATTCCATGTCTCGTGCTTAGTCTTGATATCTTGGACAAAGGGACAATGGCATATATAGGTGATGATCATAAAGGTTTAGTCGATTCACTGACAATCTTGTCACTTGGGTAGCAATGATGTGTTGCTAGATATCGCTCATTGCTTATGATCATAAATGTGATTTATGATCATTGCCAACGTGTCAAGAGCCTATTGGGTCACACACATAGAGCTATTTGGATCATTAGAGTGCATGGGCTAATTATTTGGGTTATGGTTTCACTTTAATTTCGTATTAACAATGGGCCCAATAGTTGAGCCATTATTAAGCCCGAAATTAAAGCCTAATTGGATTAGGGCTTTGAAACCCATTAGGCCTGGAAGTTGAGTCTCACTATAAATACAACTTCTAGTTAGAAATTCGCAGGTCTCCTTGCCCTAGCCTCCCAAAAGGACAGCCGCACTATTCTCTTGCAATTTCCTTGGAGGACGCAAGCTAGCACTGCGAATGCAAGAGAAACGCATCTTCCAGGACGTGGTGGAAGCATGGTGATCCCGAGAGGCTCGTGTGGATACATAGAGAGCTTGAACACGTCAACTGTTCAAGTTTTCTGATTCGACTCTACAGTTGAGTGAGAGATCTCAACCGAAAATTAGGTATGAAATTTTCGAACACCTGGTTTACCCCGTTTCACTTGGATCCTAGAGGGTTTTGGTTAAATTTCGCTGCATTGTTTGGCTCCCGAAACCCAACACCTTGTTACCCACTACGAGGTAATCCAGTTATGGTACCAAAATTGTGCATTTAAACTCCTAGAATTGGTGTGTCCTATAGGTCACCAGAGCAACGCCCCTCATGTACATACTCAAGTGACCCCCTTGAGCACTATTTAAATACATGCATATTGGTCTAACCATACACACATATTCACATTTATGAACATTGTGGTAGCTAAGAAATAAAACTCTAACACAAGTCATAGTTTTGGCTTCCAAGCATTAAGCATTCTTACTAGGTTCAAAAATTCCAGCCATTGCACCGAAACTTCCTCTAATAAAATGTATCATTCTAGCCATATGACCTCCCTATTTTCTTTGCTCCATTATTAATTAGAGACTTAGATCAAACCAAGGAATTTTTTTTACATCAATAGCCCACCTATGGACCAAGTTATGGATTTTTTAAGTTGGATACAAAATTCTGACCAAATGAACAGTAACTTAGCCAACTTTGAAACATCATATCTTTGGCTATAGGGTTGTAAATTCAAAAATTCTATATCCCAGTTCAACCTCTAGATGTTGTCTAGGTGTGGTCAAAATTTCATACCAAGATTCATTCTCCACAGGGAGATATAGAACTTTGAGTGTAAAGTCAAAATTCTAATCACTTTATGACCATTTTACTGATGCAAAATTTTATAAGCATACAAACACTTCATTCAGAAGGGGCAAGCCACTCAAGGCTATTCCATAAATGTCCAAGACACCTAGGAATTACATTCCCTTATAGCTAGCATCTTTACATAGCCAATACCAAAATTTACAAACAAGCAGCCTATATTGCACACTTACGAAGCCTGTGCATAGCATCCTCATACATAGCAAAACAACACACAAATGTTCAGATACATTGTCCAAACTTCACATGCATTACATGTACATGCATCCATTCACTACATAATGTTCTTAACTCAGTTAAAACACACACCCTAGTTACAGGAGAGCTTTACACACAATGCACTCCAGAAATAGAATGCTGGACAGCTGCAGCATAACACAATAATCACCATCACTAAAAATACCAAATGTGCTCCTAAAATTACCAAAATTTCTAGATCATAACTAGACTCATGGAAGTTCATGTACTTGAAATGTTAGATCAAAACTTAAACAATAAAGGTTAGTTTGAATGTGTCCTTTCTGTTGGACCTGAAATGGACAGAAAGGGCGTAAGTTTCTTAAATGAAACTTAGTAAGGGCCCAAGACATTGGGGACTTCGTTGGCGGAGATTTCAGCCGAAGAGACCCAAGAGAGGCGTAGAAGGAAGGGCAAGGATATTCCTGCTGAAGTACTGGATGTCAGCGAGTCCGACAAAAAGGGCGCTGAACTTCCACCAGATTTGTCTCTTAGCCATTCATATATGAACTTCGGCTTTTTTGGCATTTTAGACCTTGTAGATGAATGGCTATGAGATAACGTACTAAAGGAACTTCATCATGACTTTGCAGATGAGTGAGCTCAAGTAGAGTGGATGATGGAACATGTTCGGAAGAGGTCCTTCGGGACTCAAAAATCCCGGAGGACAAGGTACCGAGGGAGCCCTTTTCGGCCTTCACCGAGGACATGGACCTATTCTCTGAAGACTGCCATAAGATGGTTCCCCAGATGATGAGGGGCATCACGACCAATGCCACCTTCTAGACTTTAACTGAGGAGTGCCCTATTGAGGAGGTCCTCACCTCTCAGATGATCGAGCATGCTACCCAAGTAAACTTTAGCCCTTAGGGCTTAGAAATTTTTTTTGAGTCTCTATTGCTTGTGACCCACATTTGGAGCCCTTTTTTTTGCAGTTGTTGGCATACGGAGGATAGTTTCGAGCATGGGCAACCAAACAATCTTCGGTCCAAAGTCAATTGGAGGAGAACTTGGCCGAGGCCAAGGAATTGTTTGCTAGCTCTGTTGTTAAATATGGCGATCTCAACAAAATGGCCAAAGAGGACTTGTCCAATCTTCAGCAGGAAGTGTTGAAGAGCCAGAAGGGGATAGTTGAGGAGTTCACCTCCAAAATTTTTGACCTCGGTGAGAAGGTCGTTCAGCTGTCTTCGGAGGGTTAGGTCCTTTAGATGGAAAGGGAAGATGTAATAGCAGACCTCAAGAAGTCAGTGGAGACTAATGCTGAACTACTTGTTGAGAATGAGCGACTGAAGAAGGAAAAGAAGAAAAAGAAGAAGAAATTAAAAAAGGAGGTTGAAGTATTGAAGAAGGAGCTAGACGATCAGAAGGCTGAAAAGGCAAAGTCAGATGAGGCATCCAAGTCCTCATTTCAAGATGGCTTCTGTCGTGCCTGTCAACAAGTCCTCTCCTAGTACCCGGACCTTGACTTTTCCTTCCTAAGGGCCCTCGACATTCTTGAAGGTCCTTCCTCGGCTTGTTCAAGAATTGAGTATTTCAACGTTCTGACCCCTCCACCTTTGACTGTGGATGATGAGGATGATGATGGAGTCGAAGATGAGGACGATGAGAGTGCTACTACTGAGGAGCCCGATAACCAACAGAGCGTAGCTCTCTGGTTTTTTTTTTGTACTTTGCACTTCATCAGTGGAACTTAATGGAACTTTCCTTCCCTTTTTTTTTCACTCAAAATTTTGGCAAAGTCCACGATGGGTATGACATCGGCCATTGTTTCAACCTTTAGTGTTTAACCATCTTCGGTGATGAGCTCCTTCAATGGCGTATTATCCTTAAAAGATACTATCAAGGATTTGTTAGGTTTCGGGAGCAAAACAAGCGCAGCGGATTTTAACCAAAACCCTCCAGGATCCAAGTGAAACGGGGTAAACTAGGTGTTCAAAAATTTTCATACCTAATTTTGGTACAGATATTTCACCCAACCGTAGCATCAAATCACAAAAACTTGAACAGTTGACATGTTCAAGCTCTCTAAGGCATCCACACGAGCTTCTCGGGATCACCACGCTTCCATCGCATCCCAGCAGATGCATTTGTCTTGCGCTCATAGTGCTAGCTTGCATCGTCCAAGGAATTGCAAGAGAAGAGTGCGGCTGTCTTTTTTAGGAGGTTAGGGCAAGGTAGCGAATTTCTCACCAAAAGTTGTATTTATAGTGAGACTTAACTTCTAGGCCTAATGGGTTTGAAAAGCCCTAATCCAATTAAGCTTTAATTATTACGAAACCATAACCCCAATAATTAGCCCATGCACTTTAACAATCCAAATAGCTCTATGTGTGCGACCTAATAGGCTCTTACCATGTTGGCAATGATCATAAATCACATTTACGATCATAAGCAATTAGTGGCGTCTAGCAACATGTCATTGCTACCCAAGTGACAAGATTGTCGATGATTCGACCAAACCTTTATGATCATTACCAATATATGCCATTGTCCCTTTGTCCAAGATATCAAGACCAAGCACAAGACATGGAACGTTTCATTCTCGTATAGCCTAATCTTTGGTTTCTTGATTACCGAGTAGACTAACTTAAACTGATGACATTGATATTGTATATTAACTCATCCGAGCATGGCCATGCATTTTCTAAGTCTCACTCTATTAGGGGCCCGAAGATATCACTCCTGTTACATAGGAGGGACAAATCGCATTTTGATCATACAAATCTCTCCGCATGATATGTGACATATCCAATGACCTCCTTCAAGTTCACTTAGTTACGAGCAACAAAGGGAGTTATCAAAGTATGTGACTCACATGTAGGGAACCTTCATGACCTTAGGTCAAAGGACTACATATACCATGATCACTTTGAGAATCACCTATGACACTCATATAATGATCTATGTAGCGTTCTCATGGTGGATCGGTCCAGTAACAAGTGTTAGTGTTGTGCCCAAAAAGCCAATCATGAGATGATTGTAGTTTTGCACATTGAGTCATGATATTTTATTGAGGCATTAATCCATCAATTTTGTTTGTTGTTTTCTTTCTGCGTAACGTAATAAACATAACTGTAACCCTAGAATAATGATCTTCTTAAACGTCCCTAGTCTAGTATTATTGTGGAGCGGGTTGCAATAATACATAATGACTAGCATATGTGGAGACTAATATGAGATATGTAGTCTACATATGGTTACAAGTTGGAGAACTTGTGTACTAGACCGACCCACCATGAGAACACTTCATGGATCGTTATATGAGTGTCATAAGTGATTCTCATAGTGATCATGGTATATGTAGTCCTTCGACCTAAGATCATCAAGGTTCCCTACATGTGAGTCACATCCTTTGATACTTTCCTTTGTTGCTCGTAACTGAGTGAACTTGAAGGAGGTCATTGGGTATGTCACATATCATGCGGAGGGATTTGTATGATCAAGATGGGATTTGTCCCTCCTATGTAACGGGAGTGATATCTTTGGGCCCCTTGATAGAGTGAGACTTAGAAAATGCATAGCCATGCTCCGATGAGTTGATATATGATATCAATGTCGTCAGTTTAAGTTGGTCTACTCGGTAATCAAGAAACCAAAGATTGGGCTATACGAGAGTGACACATTCCATGTCTCGTGCTTAGTCTTGATATCTTGGACAAAGGGACAATGGCATATATCGGTGATGATCATAAAGGTTTAGTCGATTCACCGACAATCTTGTCACTTGGGTAGCAATGATGTGTTGCTAGACACCGCTCATTGCTTATGATCATAAATGTGATTTATGATCATTGCCAACATGGCAAGAGCCTACTGGGTCGCACACATAGAGCTATTTGGATCATTAGAGTGCATGGGCTAATTATTTGGGTTATGGTTTCACTTTAATTTCGTATTAATAATGGGCCAAGGAGTTGAGCCATTATTAAGCCCGAAATTAAATCCTAATTGGATTAGGGCTTTGAAACCCATTAGGCCTGGAAGTTGAGTCTCACTATAAATACAACTTTTAAGTGAGAAATTCACAGGTCTCCTTGCCCTAGCCTCCCAAAAAGACAACCGCACTCTTCTCTTGCAATTCCTTGGAGGACATAAGCTAGCACTGCGAGCGCAAGAGAAACGCATCTGCCGGGACGTGGTGGAAGCGTGGTGATCCCGAGAGGCTCGTGTGGATACCATAGAGAGCCTGAACACGTCAACTGTTCAGGTTTTGTGATTCGACTCTACAGTTGAGTGAAAGATCTCAACCGAAAATTAGGTATGAAATTTTTGAACACCCGGTTTACACCGTTTCACTTGGATCCTGGAGGGTTTCGATTAAATTCTGCTGCACTGTTTGGCTCCCAAAACCCAAGAACAAGTTCTCCAACTTGTACCCATATGTAGACTACATATCTCATATTAGTCTCCACATATGCTAATCGTTATGTATTATTGTAACCCACTCCACAATAATACTATACCAAGGACATTTGAGAATATCATTATTCTAGGGTTAGAATTATGTTTATTACATTACATAGAAACAAAACAACAAACATAATTGCTGGATTAATACCTTAATAAAATATCATGACCTAATCTGCAAAAAATACAATCATCTCATGATTGGCTTTTGGGCACAACACTAACAGGATTCACAACCTTAGTCTCCCCAAAGGCAATCCCTATTTATCCTTGGTGAGTAATGGATATCATCCTAAGTGTTTTAGAATAGAATTAACCATATTTACTTAGGGCCAACCATCTTCTGTCAAGCTTCTTCGGGAGACTTGCTTTGTACAAAAATAGTTAAGTACCTTCGAGATCAACTATGTTCGGTCGACCACCTTCGGTAGAACTTGTACAATATTACTCATGCACTTTCAGAAGTAAACCACATTCGGTTAACCTCCTTCGGCATGCTTTGAACAATTTTTACCTGGAATTTTTTTAAGTGTAGAATTTTTCAAAGAGTCTGAATGCCATGTGTTTTTCAACTTTTCTCCTTCGACACTTCTGAGCTTATAGACCCCTGGTCGAACTTCCTCAATAACTAAATAAGGTCCTTCCCAATTTGCCTGAAGTACGCAATGAGGTGGTCTTCAGGATTCCAGTTCAGCCTTACGGAGAACAAGGTCTCTTATCTTAATCCCTTTACGCTTGACATGCAAGTTCTCATAAATGGAAACCGTTTACTGAAAAGCGTTTCTTCTAAGTTCAACCATCTCTCTATGTTCATTGAGCATGTCTAATTTTGCTCTAAAATCGAGGTTGTACCCTTCTTCATCAAACACCTGTATTCTGATAAACAGTTGTATGACTTTGGCTCAGTGCCGAAGATGAATGAGAAAGGTGTTTCTCCAGTGGCTCTTTTAGGGGTTGTTCGATAACTTCATGGCACACTTGGGAGTTCTCCGGGCCATTTCCCCTTTGCTTCTTTCAACTTCTTTTTCAGACTGTCCTTTATCGTTCTATTGGACACTTTAACTTGTCCATTGCTCTGGGCATGTGCAACTGGGGCGAAGTGCAATCTTATTTCAAGGTTGGTTGCAAATTTCTAAAAACCTTTATCAGTGAACTGGGAACCATTATCAGCTACTATCACCCTCGGCACGCCAAATCTACATATGATGCTCTTCTAGATGAATCTCCGTATGTCCTTCGATGAGATTGCTGCTAAGGGCTCTGCCTTGATCCACTTAGTGAAATAATCCACTGTGACTACACAGAACTTTACTCTTCCTGGTATCATTGAGAGAGGCCCAATGAGGGCAATACCCTAAACAACGAAGGGCCAAGGATAGTTTGCCAAAGTTATCACTTCCGAGGGTATTCTCTGGATGGGTGTGTGTCTCTGGCACTTGTTGCATTTCTTGACAAACTGCATTGCATCCTTCCTTAAAGTAGGCCAGAAATATCCTTGCCAAAATAGTACCCCAGCAAGGGCGTTAGTCCCGATGTGAGAGCCGCAGGCTCCTTCATGGACATCTATGTGAACTACTTCAATGCTACCTTCACCGTTACATCTTCATGGTGGGTTGGCATACCCTTGCCAGTACAATTCTTCCTTGATTAGGAAGTATCTACCTAAGTGCTTTCACACTTTCGTAGCTTTAAGAGGGTCTTCAGGAAGTTTTCAAGTTGTGAGATATTCCTTGATAGTATCCTTCCATCCTCTAGCTGAGGTTGCTATGGACATTATTGCTATGCTCGGTTGATCCAGTACTTCGGTGGACTCCTTTAATTTGGCCAAAGTATCTGCTTCCATATTATCTCATCGGGGTATGTTTTCTATCTGCACCCCATCAAAATCTTGGATAAACCTTTTTACAAGATCATTATACTTTGCCAAGTTTGGGTTTTTTGCCCCGTAGTCGCCCGCCATCTGTCGGACAACCAACTGAGAATTGCTGTGGGCCTTCAGATTTCTCATGGCAACTCTTTTTGCCAATCGTAAGCCTACTATGAGGGCTTCATATTTGGCCCCGTTATTGGTGACACCAAAACCAAACTTGATGGACTTTGAAGCTTCCATACCTTCAGGTCCCCATAGAATTACTCCGGCTCCTTGATGTCCAGAACCGGAGGCACCATTAATAAAGAGTGTACACTCAGGTTCGTCAATTCCAGGGTCCATTAGAGTACCTTTAGTTCTTGGTACTTCGGCAATGAAATCCACCAATGCTTGGGCCTTTATTACCCCTATTGGCTCATAGGTGATAATGTATTCACCGAGATTGATGCACTACTTTGATAATCTTCTAGAGTGGTCTACCTTCCTCATGACATCCCTAAGAGGTAAGTTACTTCGAATAGTGATGGAATGTCCATGGAAATAAGGCTGCAGCCTCCTGCTTGCCAACACTAGGGCATCAAGCAATGTGATTTCCCTCTTAGCACAATCAATTCTTATGTTATGCATAGCAAGCCAATTCATACCCAGCACTAAATCATACTTAGGAATGTCCAACACTAGCAGATTAGTCATAACCTTAGTCTTTCCTACTACTAGCTCACAATCCTTAGCTAGGTCATTAGTGAAAAGACATTGACTACCTGCTGTTTTCACTAAGGATATCCTAGCGATGATTTTAGTAGGCAATTTCATGGCATTAACAAATTTCCTCGACACTATAGACACAGATGCACCAGTATCAAACAGAACACTAACAAGCATATCTTAAGTTAAATGTTACCTCTTAGTGCTCCTCCCTACTCTGATGTCTCTGGCCTCTCCACTTGGAAGACTCTGCCAGCTCTCTGCACTGGAGGAACTGGCCTCTACTGTCCCTTCCTTGGTGCTCCTCCTCTAGGTCCTGCCCCAATAGGTCTTACTGGACCTTGGTCTTCTGGCCTCCTATGAGCCTTTTGGTAGTCTTTGATCCAATGATCCATGGATCCACATCTTAGACACGGTTGGGTATCAAAGAAGCAAGGTTTCTTTCCGTGAAACATCTTACACTTAGGGCACCTTAGGCCAGGGAACTTCCCCTTAAACTTGGCTTCACCACGAAAATGGGAACTCTTGGAAATTCCCTTGCCATGTTGCGACTTCTTCTACTTGCCTCCTACCTGACTACTTTTCCCTGGTCCACTGGGAAAGTACTCAGTCTCATACTCCTCAGCTCTACTAATAGAGCTTTCTGCACTGCTTCATATTATGCAACTGCTCCAAAAGGTCTAACAGCCTTTATAATGTCTGACTTTAGGCCTCTGACAAATCTTTTGGCCTTCAATTCCTCAAGTCCATGATACTGAGGAGCATACCTTACCAACTGATTGAATTTGTGCTCATACTCTAGGACACTGAGATTGTCTTGCCTTAGAGCATCAAATTCAGCTTGCTTCATATCCTTGATAGCATCACTAATGTACTGCTCCTGGAATAGCTGTGTGAACTCTAGCTAGCTCATCTCAATATCTCTTCCTGGCCTTCTGCCCTTCTGGAAAGCATACCTATCTCGGGTGTTTCTCCACCACATTTCTGCACTACCTACCAAGTTATAAGTAGCCAGTGACACCTTCTTGGTGGAGCTGAGTGGCATCCTCTCAAACATCTTTTCAATGAAGATTAACCACTCCTCAGCTCTCTCTGGCCCAACCCTTCCATCAAACTGTGGAGGTCATAGGCCTCGAAACCTCTCCAACAGTCTGACCTCATCTAGGCCTTCTAGATCCTCTGATCTATGTCTCCTGGATCTGTGAGAGTCCTCTATATGGTGATGCTCTCTATGATCTCTCTGCCTTCTCCTGGATCTTTTCTCATGGCCTTCCTTAATCTCATTCCTAGTGGAGGAATGGTCATAGACTGAGAGATTGGTCCTGGACACCTGACCAATCTGAGACCTTAGCCTTCTTCCTCATGGATTTCTCCTATCCTCATCTTCCTCTTCAATGGTCTCATCATTTGTGTCTTCTAAGCTTCCAGAAGGAACATATTCAGATGTGTTCCTTGCATCCACTTCTGGTTATTGCTATGCATCCTAAAATAGTTCTGTCGAAGCTACTTGGACTCCCTGCTGTTGTGCTTGAATCAACCTCATTAAGTTTTCATTGATTAGAGCTAAGTTCCTCTGAAGCTCTAACCAAACCTGAGGCACTTCAGGGTTTGGTACCCTCTGTTGCCCCTGATTCCCTCTATTGTGTCCATTTCCTTGTTGCCCAGAATCTGTAGGAGGCCTTCGGGGTGGTTCCCCTCTCCTTGTGGCAACCATGTTTACTTCCTGCATTGATGATCCATCATAGAACACATATAATGATCATAGGTATTTCAATGGTACTTGACACTAGCAGCTGACCAAACTGACTTCATATATGTAGATGCATGCAATGCAACTATATGCAATGTACATGTATAAACCATGCTCTGATACCAACTTTTGTTACCCACTCCGGGATAGTCCAGTTATGGTGCCAAAACTATGCATTTAGACTCCCAGGATTGGTAATGTTCTGTAGGCCATCAGGACCCTACCCTTAGTGTGCATACCCAAGTGGCCCTCTTGGGCACTATGTAAATACATTCACATTGGTCCAACCATCACACACATATTCACATTTCGTGCACACCATAGCAGCGAAGAAGGAAAACACTAGCACAAGTCTTAGTTTTGGCTTCCACACATTAGGCAATCTTGTTAAGTTCTAGTGGCCAGCTACTACACCTGTAACTTCCACTAATAAAATGTATAATTCTAGCCTCATACACCCCTGTTTTCCTTGATCCATTACGAAGTAGATACATAGAGCAAAGCAAGGAATTTTTTTTACATCAATAGCCCACCTGTGGACCAAGTTATGGATTTTTTAAGTTGGTTACAAAATTCTGACCAAATGAACAGTAACTCATCCAATTTTACAACGTCATATCTTTGGCTCCAAGGATGAAAATCCATAAATTCAAAATTCCAGTTCAACCTCTAGATGTTCTCTAGCTGTGGTCAAAATTTCATACCAAGATTCATTCTACACAGGGAGCTATTAAACTTTAGGTACATGGTCAAAATTCTCGCAATTTTTGGACCATTTTGCCCATACAATTTTTCCAAACCATGCAAACACTTCATTCACAAGGGGAAAGCCCTCCAAGGCTATCCCATACATGTCCAATACACATAATAATTACATTCTCTTTCATCTAGCAACTTTATGTGGGCAAAACAGAATTTACAAGTAAGCAGCCTATCATTCACAATTAGGCAGCTTTGCACCACATCACTTACATAGCCAAAACATTACTCAAATGTTCACATACTTGTCTCATATTACATAAACTACATGTACATGCATACATGCACTAAAATATGGTATTAACTCAGCTAAATACGCACCCTAGCTTACAGGAGGTCCTGAGACACAATGGACTCCAAAAACAGGATGCTGGACAGCTGCTGCACAACACAGTAAGTACCACCATTAAAAATACCAAATGTGCTCCTAAAATCACCAGAATTTCCAGATCATAACTAGACATATGGAAGTTCATGTAACTGAAATTTCAGATCAAAAATCAAATGACAGAGGTTATTTTGAAGAAGATCTATCAGCTGGACCTGAAATGACGGAATTGAGGGGAGTAAGTTTCATTGAGAAACTTAGTAAGGGTACCACTTGGATTCAATAGGCAATGTAACTATCATTAAAACCTGCATCCAAAGACACTAAAACACAAAAACCACAATGCATATATACAAGATATAGCAACCAAATGCAGCAGCCAAACACAAACAACAAAGACATGAAATGTGGCAGCAACATATACCATAGGTTAGTCCATAAACCACATAATAAACATAACCAAATCACTATGGCAGCCCTCCTCAAGCTAATGCTTGGTCTTAGGAGGATTTTAAAAGTAGTTATTATGAACTTTGGGCTCTAGAAACCCTCATTTCACTGCCATCTTTGTGCACTTGACAATAGGTCACAAAACCTTCAATAAGTGCACTCCCGTCAATAAGCTTGGTTCATCAAGCTCATGGCTCTCTTCCAAGCTTAGCCATAGCTCCATGGATGTTTGAAAATACAGAAAACAATGATGAGAGGAAGAGAACCCTTACCTTGATGGGTATGCTGAAATTGGAGCTTGATCCTAGGTGCACTCAAGCAATAGCACCAAATAGCTTCCAATTGTGCTTCCTTGAATTCAATTGCAAGTAGTTTTGAGTTTGAAGGTGTGGTGGCTATGGAGGAAGTGTGGAGGAGAGTGCTGGCTTTCTTTTTTCTGGTGGAGGCCGAAATTTAGAGAAGCAAAGGTGGTCTTGACTACTTAAATAGTCAAAAGTACACTAAACACACTTAAGTAGTCTTAACCTTGTCTTATGTCATTTTCCTTGCTACAAGACTATGGTTTCTTAGTCTTAATCTCTTGGCCACATTGGACCATCTTTATCTTCCTTTAGTAGCCCTCCTTATGTGGGAGAACCCCACAAAACTTCCATTTGACTTAAGTCATAGCCATACACATCTTAAGGCCTACATTAGAACACTTAGGTCCTTTATGCCTTTTTGTGTTTTCTTTGTCCTTAGTTGTCTTCCATAAGCAATTTGGTCCTCCAATAGCCCTTTCATACCATTCATATCCTTCCCATAACTCTCCAAATCTCTTTTGTGAAAGTTTTGCAATTGAGTCCCCGAATTTCCAAAATCTTACAAAAAAGTCCATAGGTTGCTTGACAAACAAGCAATCCTTAAGGCTTTTCTTGGGGACCAAGTTACCAACTTGGAACACTTTTAAGGAGGTGTTCATCATGCCTTTTAACCCCCATACTTCAAACACTATGGTGAGAATTACACAATATAATGGTTTTTAGCCATTATGACACACTTGTAATTCTCCCATTTTATGAGGTGGTAACAATGGTACCCAGAAATCACTAGGCATTCGTGCCTCTAATATTGTACGGATGAAGGGTGACTCTTCTCTGGTGAAGGTCTCTGACAACCTTGACCAAACAGGCTTTCGAGAAACCTAATTTTCCACCTTCTCCAACCTATCCAGGATTCTCTTCGTGAGGCTGGTAGCACTCCCTCTCATCATTGCATGGAAGTCACTAGCAACAGAGAGCAACATCTTTTTTTTGGCAAGTAACTTTGTTGGTGGGGGGACTGGGACTTCCAATCTAGGGACCGAGACTTCCCATCAGGTGATAGGCTTTGCCGGTGGGAAGTTCTGGGCCTTTTTGACACCGTTCCTCCAGTGCGACATCCCCTGGATGGTATGTTCTCCTTTGAGGACTCATTGTGAGAACCCCCGGTTCAAGAGCTCCAACGAGGTGACTTAGGGATTTTCTCCTAACAGGTATCTACAGAAGATGCCCTTTGTTAACCCACTCCAGGGTAGTCTAGTTATGGAGCCAAAACTGTGCATTTAAACTCTCAGGTTTGGTGTGTCCTGTAGGTCATTAGAACAACACCCCTAGTGTACATACTCAAATAACCCTCTTGAGCACTATGTAAATACATGCATATTGGTCTAACCATAACACACATATTTAAATTTAAGCACACCATGGCAGCTAACAAGGAAAACACAAGCACAAGTCTTAGTTTTGGCTTCCACACATTAGGCAATCTTGTTATGTCAGGACCACCAGTTAGTACTTGGCTATGGCCAAGAAGAGAATGATGAAGACATGAAATTAAGTACAAGAGGGACTTGTTTGAACATGGTCTTAGTGATGAGAATACAAGGCTATGTGAATTATGTGTTTTAATTACACATACAAAAGTTCTATGTGAACTATGCCATGAAATAAAGTTCTAGTACCAAGCTGGACTGGTAACTAGTGACTAACATGGAACTATGCAATACTATGGGCCAAATTGCACATACATGAAAAACTATGTATGACTTGGCAAGAAATAAAGTTTGAAGACTCAACTGAAAACCTTGGACTAGTGCTGGAATTAAAACTACAAACCAAGGATGGACAAATTTAGCCATGCAATTTTGTGAGATGGCTAAAGAGGAGGTAAGCCAATATTGTGGCTCTTGGTCAATGGGCAGCCAACTTGACTTGAATTAATTAATTGGAAGTGTTAGTGGAGCTATTAAAATATTGGAAGTTGCCTAGTGGAGCCATTAAAATAAGGTAAACCTTGGACAAAGATATGAATTGTTTATTCATGGTGGAGCATGATTGATTTGTTTATTGGTGATGATGGAAGATGGAATTAATTATTGCTAAAAGAATGGTGTGATGGACGAATTTTATATGGTATAATAATGCAATTATGTCCACATTTTGTGTACTTGGCATGTGGGCCAACAATTTAAAAAGAAATGCTGGAAATTGCATTGAATTTGGTGGCTAGAATGGAAGTATGGAGACATGGAGGGTTGGAGGCGCCATGCAAATTAGTTGGGGGATTTCCTTGGCATTTAAGCCAACTTTGATTAATCAATCCAAGGCTGGAAGCCTTTGTCCGCCACCCAAAAATGCAGCTGCCATGCTTGACTAATATATTACATGAAATGGGTTAGTGCTTGGGAGAATATGCTTGGAATATTGCATTGGATAATGCTGAAAATTGTTGTTTATTGTGCACTAGAGTGGGCGGCCTTCTTATGCAGCAAACATTCCTTGGAGTTGTCATTTAGTTGCTGCCTTTGTTGGTTTTGGAGAGCACTTGGCCGAAACACAAAGCTCTTCCATGTTCTTCCATGTTCTTGCTTGTTCTTCACTTGTTCATCTTGATTCTTGGCCGAAACTTGAGTGTTCTTGAGTGTACATCCAAATTTCCAGCAAAACCCTTGAAGATACCTTGTTGAGCGTCAAGATTTGAGCTTGTTCTTGAAGGAACAAGGCATGGCCGAATATGTTCATGCATGTTCATGAAGTTCTCTTGAAGTTTACTTGGTGTTCTTGGTGTTGCATGTTGATTTGGAGCTCGGTTGTGCAAGTCCAGAATTTTCAGCCTTGTTCTTGAGGTAAAAGCTCAAGATTACTTAAATCCATGGTATGTTTTCCATGAATAAGAGTTATATTGACTAAAGGAAGGCTGTATTGTGTTAGGAGAACCTTGGACCGAAAGTTTGAAGCTAAACCACCAAAGAACACTAGTTGGCCGAATGGTGTGCATGTTTGTTCTTGAGTGTTCTTGGTGAGTTCATGGTGTTTTGGCATGGAAATGATGACTTCATGAGTTTATGTGAATGATATGTGAAACTCATGGTGGCTGTGTTTATGGCCGAAAATGAAAGGTAACTTGGACTTGGAGATTGAAGCTTGGATTAAGACATTCAAGCTTGTGTTGGACAAACTAACCAAAACACCATTGAAGTTGAAGTTTCAAACTTAACTTGGAAGAAATCCAACAAGGCCGAATTTACTCAAGCTAAAAAGTGTGGTAAGGATTCATGAATTACTTGTGCTTGGTATATTTTCCATGATTAATGACAAGTAATTGAAGCTACTAATTGATGGTCAAGATTTGCCAAGTGATGTTAGTATGCTTGAAGGGCAATATGGAATTAATGGTTCCATGGGTTGATTAGCTAATCAATGAATGGCAAGTGTAAAGTTCTTGGTGGGTTTGGCCAATCCATCAAGCACTTGAGAGCTCGAGGGGAATGGAGATGATTTCATGAAGAAATGGTGTGCAAAATTGTACATGAGCACTTGCTAGTGGCTATGGCCGAATTGAAGAAGTGGTGTGTGTGTGAGTTTGTGTGCTTTTGTTGATTGATTATGCATGCTAACCAACTTATTATTGATATATGTTGAATATAGGCTTCGGCCAAATTGTATTTTCCTTGTCTTTGTGTCTTTGGATGTAGGTACTAGCTTGATTATGGAGGTTAAGCTTATGCTTAACAATATGAACTCCTTTGGAGTTGTGTGAATCCTTACTGAGTTTTAAACTCACTGCCCTTATTGGTTGAATTTTCAGGAAAGGGTAAAGAGCTTGAGTAATTGTGCTTCTGTTTGGACTTCTTGGTTTTTGTGTACCAAGTTTACTTATTGTCCAAGGTATGTGTGCCAACAAATTCTTGGCTTGAAATGTGCATTTTATTCCATGGTCTTATGTAGGCCGAATTTAATGGATTAAGTTTTGCAGGAGATTAGCTGTGGGACTTGAGCTAGGAGGTGTTGGTTGAGTGGGCTTTTGGCATTTGAGACTTGGTGGGCTTTGGAGACCAATAACTTGGTCTTTTGGACTTGTACCTATAGTGCACATTTTGTAGTACCCTTTGAGCATTATGGGTAGTTGTGTACATATGGGCTATGTGAGAATTGGGCTGCAAGTTTTGGGCCCATTTGCATCCTTGGCATGATTGCCATGTAGTTGTTGTTGAGTTGTGGACTTAAGCACTTTTGGGCCCATGTTGGACTTATGCATTTTGGGCCTTAGTGGACTTTGTATGTTGGACTTGTTGGCTGTATGTTAGCCAAGTTTCTTTGGACTTTATGACTATCAGCATGATGTTTTGATGCTGGCTTCCTTGTGTACTATACTTGGCCGAATGCTCATCATCATATATGTATGTGTTTTTAAGCTTGAAAATGGATATGGGCTTCTTTGTTGCCATGCATAAGACTAGTACACTTGATTGCACACAAGTTAAGCACTTAAAGGAAAAAGTGCAAGTGTTGCTTGTTTTGCAAGTAATGGGTTGGGCTTGCTTAAGCTGCAAGGTCTTGGTCTAAAATAAGCAGGGACATCCTGGGCCACCTCCCAGGCCAATAAAAAGATTGCCCAATAATCTACTTAATGAAGGTTAGGTAACTAAACTCTGATGATAACTCTTAAAGACCCAAGTATTCTGGACCTTCAGGGTAGTGGTTGGTGAGAGGCACAGAGTGTGCATGGGCTGGGGCCTGTGTGGGGTGTGACAGAGCAGACCTGCTGCGGTGGTATCAGAGCAGGATTTGAGAAGTAGTTAGCCTAGTCAAGTTCCCACATAGGGTCACATAAGACATGCATATGCATACATGGATATATATAAATGGCTGCAATTTTAAAGTGCAGGAATGAGAACTAGAACCAGGGAAAGAAATACCCTGAGACAAGTTGCTCAAAAAGAGCATACCTTGGCGAGAGAGCCAAGTGCCAGGCAAGAAATGCCTGATGAAACTGCCCAAAGGCAGAATGCACAAGATGATCATAACTTGGCAAGACAGCCAAATACCAGGTCCCAGATACCTGAACCCAGCAGAAACAGAGAAGACAGAATGGAACAGATGATGGAAAACTTACAGGTAACAATGACACAGATAGTGACTGGAATGCAACTCTTGGCTAGAGGCCAACCTCCAGTACAGGAAAACCCAGAACAGGTGCAAACAGGAGAAAATTCTAAAACAGAAGGTAGAAGAGTGGGAAGGAGACCTGGCAAAGAGCCAGTGGATTTGGATCAGCACAGCAATAATGGAGGTATTCCAGAAGAGGAAACTGATGAAGAGAAAAGACATCCCAGATCAAGGAGGATGAGGTCTGAAATCAGGCAGGAGCATAAAACTGAAGAGGAAAGTGATAGCCCAGACCTTGAGGAGCTAGATGCATATATATACAGCAGGAGGACTGAGCCTCTCCCTGAACACCCAGCCAGAGGAAGAACATATAGAGAAAGGACCAGAAATTCAACTGCCAACAGAGGAAGGCATAGAAGGAGTGAATTAAAGGAGGGCCAGCTGGAGGGATTCCTGGCATTGAAACCTCCTATCTACAGAGGTGGTTGTGAACCAGATGAGGCGGAGTTCTGGATTTATCAGTTAGAAAAGATCTTTCAAAGAATGGAGGTGACAGCCACTCAGAAGGTACTTCTGGCTACATTCAGGCTGGAAGGGCATGCAGAGCTGTGGTGGAGAACAGTTCAGAGGACACACCAGGAGAGGAACCGCAGGAAACCACTTTTGATGAGAAGATCCATGAGGTGGCCAGACTTTCTCAGAGTCTTCCACCAACAGTATGTGAGCGAGGCTCAAAAGGATAAGAAACAGGTAGAATTTGATCAGTTAAAGCAAGGAAATCTCAGTGTTCTTGAGTATGAGCAGAGGTTTAATAGCCTGATCAGATATGCACCCCAATACAATGGTGAGGAGGAGCTGAAGACAAAGAGATTTGTGAGGGGTCTAAGACCTGAACTGAGGCAGATCCTCAGAGCAGTTGGAGCCAGAGACTATTACTCTGTGATGCAAAGTGCACTGGCATTGGAGCAAGAATTTCAGGAGCAGTACAGAAGTGGCCCTGGGAGTAGCAGCAGAGTTCAGAAAGGCCAGTTTCAGAAGAGGCCAAGAGAAGAGGCTGAGCATAATGGGAGCAGAAAAGAATTTAAGCAGGAGAAGGGACCACAGACACCTGGTCCCCAATGCTCCAAGTGTGGGAAGTTCCATGGCTATAAGCCATGCTATAAAGCTTCCAGTGGTTGCCACAAGTGTGGGGCCCAAGACCATTGGGTCAAGGATTGCCCAAAAAGAATTGGAGATAGAAGTATGCTGGGAAGGTATAATCCCAGAGTTCCATTTGGACAAGCTTCCATGCCCCAGAAAAGGGCACCTGTGCCACTTCAGGATGGAAGGTAGGCACAGAGAGCAGCACAGGACCAGAAAAGGACACATGTACCTCCTGGTAGGATATTCCAGTTGGAGACTTCCAGGAAAATACCTGGTACTCATGATGCTGATGCAGGATCTATGGACAAGGAAACTAGCCAGCAGAAGGCTAGAAGGGCCTTAAAAGGTACCATTTACCTTAATGGCCAGTTAACTATTGCCTTGTTCGATACTGGAGCTTCATTATCTGTGATATCTGCTAGCTTGACTAAAGTCATGAACTTAGAAGTAAAACATATGACTGATGTGTATGTGGTTAGAACTGCTGGAAAAGAAGTATTATTTACATACCAGATGGTGGAAAATTGTGAAGTCCAGATAGACAAGCAGAAACTAAAAGCAAAATTTTTAGTACTGGACACCAATGAATATGGTGTAATACTGGGCATGGATTGGCTCAGTGGAAATAAAGCAGTTATAGACTGTCATGCTAGGCAGTTAGTGATACCTGGTTGCAAACCATACCAGCTAGATAAATCACTAGAGTTGCCTATGGATCACCAAATTGAAGTAGTGAAACTAATAACTCTGGATAATGAACATGAGTGCCTGGAACTTAATGACCAGGAAGCAGCTGAGGAACTTAGACAAATTCCTATAGTCCAGAATTTTCCAGGAGTATTTCCTACTGACTTACCTGGATTACCACCCAAAAGAGAAGTAGAATTTGAGATTAAACTGGTACCTGGATCAACTCCAGCATTCGCTGCCCCATATAGGATGGCAGTGCCAGAAATGGTAGAATTGAAGAAGCAGTTGGATGAACTGCTTGAGAAAGGGTTCATCAGACCCAGTGTGTCTCCTTGGGGAGCACCTGTACTGTTTGTGAAGAAAAAGGATGGAACCCTTAGGCTCTGTATAGATTACAGAAAACTTAATGCCTTGACCATTAAGAACAAGTATCCTCTCCCCAGGATTGAGGACTTGTTTGACCAGTTGAAAGGAGCCAAGGTCTTTTCTAAAATAGACCTGAGATCTGGATATTTCCAGCTAAGAGTCAAGGAAGAGGACATACCTAAGACTGCATTCAGGACTAGGTATGGACACTTTGAATATACAGTAATGCCATTCGGGCTTACAAATGCACCTGCATTCTTTATGGATTTAATGCAGAGGGTGTTTAGAGCACACCTGGACCACTTTGTGGTTGTATTCATTGATGACATCTTGGTATATTCCAAGGATGAAGAAACTCACAAAGAACATCTGAGTATAGTGCTTGGTTTGCTCCAAGAGAATGAGCTTTATGGAAAGCTAAGTAAATGCAAATTTTGGACAAAGGAGATTGCATTTTTAGGTCACATAATTAATGACCAAGGGTTGGCTGTAGATCCTGAAAAGGTGAGCTCAATCCTGAATTGGAAACAACCTCAGAATGTGAGGGAAATTAGAAGTTTCCTTGGGTTGGCTGGCTATTATAGAAGGTTTGTGCCAAAGTTTTCTGTTATAGCAGCACCCATGACTCAATTAATCAGGAAGAACCAGAAATTTATCTGGGAAACAAAGTGTGAAGAAAGCTTCCAAGAGCTTAAAAGAAGGCTGACAACAGCCCCTGTACTAGTCCTCCCAGACCCTGAAAAGGAATATGAGGTGTATGCTGATGCATCTCATATAGGACTAGGATGTGTCCTGATGCAGGACAAGCAAGCCATATCTTTTGGCTCTAGACAGTTAAGATCCCATGAAAAGAGATATCCAGTACATGACCTGGAATTGGCAGCAGTAGTCTTTGCCTTGAAACAATGGAGGCACTATCTTCTTGGTAATAAATTCCAAGTTTTTACAGACCACAAAAGTCTCAAGTACTTGTTCACTCAGAAAGACCTAAACATGAGGCAAAGAAGATGGTTAGAGTACTTGAAAGACTTTGACTGTGTGATTGAATACACAGCAGGAAAGGCCAATGTTGTGGCAGATGCCTTGAGCAGGAATTATACAGGAGTGCTCAAGGGTGGAGAAATAGAACAAAAGGCAGAAATCCTTAGCCTTACTTGTTTAGCAAGTCAATGGCTAACCTGGGAAGGTGACCTACTTAAGGTACTCACCATTACCCCAGAATGGAAGGAGCTCATTAAAGAAGCTCAGGCCAAAGATGAAAACCTGGGATTAATATCTGGGCAAAGTAAAGGAGAACTTTTCCAAGGGTTTTCTTACAAGCAAGGAATGTTGCATTTCCAGGGAAGATTATATGTACCTGAAAAGGAAAATCTGAGAATTCAGATCCTGGAGGAGGCACATTCCAGTAAACTAAGTATGCACCCAGGGGCTACCAAAATGTACCATGCCCTCAAAGCTTACTTTTGGTGGCCATACTTGAAGAAGGATATAAGTGCTCATGTAGCCAAATGTGAGGTGTGTCAGCAAGTAAAAGTTGAACACCAAAAGCCAGGGGGAAAGCTTCAAAGCTTACCCATACCTGAGAGAAAGTGGGGATCCATATCAATGGATTTTGTGGTAGGAATGCCACTGACAAGGAGAAAACATAATGCCATTTGGGTCATAGTGGACAGGTTGACCAAGGCAGCCCACTTTCTTCCCATGAATCTCACTGACTCCCTGGACAAGTTAGCCCAGCTTTATGTCAGAGAGATAGTCAGACTGCATGGGGTACCTGATGATATTGTGTCTGATAGAGACCCTAGATTTGTCTCTAGGTTTTGGAAATCTTTACATCAGGCACTGGGGACTGAGCTTAAATTTAGCTCTGCTTACCATCCACAAACAGATGGGCAGACCGAGAGAACTATCCAAACTCTGGAAGACATGTTAAGGTGTTGTGTCATAGATTTCCAGGGTGAATGGGATGTACATCTTCCACTTGTGGAGTTCTCATATAACAATAGCTATCACTCAGTGATAGGGATGGCCCCTTATGAAGCCTTGTATGGCAGGAAGTGTATAACTCCCCATTGCTGGCATCAGCCAGAGGATAAACTGGAATTGGGACCAGAAATTATCCAAGAAACCACTCAAAAGATCAAATTAATCCAAGCTAGGATCAAAGCTGCAAATGACAGGCAGCAATCCTATTCTAACCTGAAAAGGAGGAGAGACCTGGAATTCCAGGAAGGTGACTGGGTGTGGCTTAAAGTTTCTCCTATGAAAGGAGTGATAAGATTTGGGAAGAAAGGGAAACTGGCACCCAGATATATTGGGCCATTTCAAATACTGGCCAGAGTGGGAAATGTGGCATATCAGCTGGAATTGCCACCAGAGCTTGGACACATACATGATGTGTTTCATGTGAGCCTACTTAAGAAATATGTTCCCAGCTCTAAGCAGATAGAAATGCCTGCTAGTGTGCCTGTGGCACCAAACCTCTCTTATGAGGAAGAACCAACTCCATTCCTGGCCAGAGATACCAGAAAGTTGAGAAGCAGGTGGATCTCTATGATTAAAGTTCAGTGGAGTAACCACACTCCTGAAGAGGCAACCTGGGAAGTTGAACCAGAAATTGCCCAAAAGTACCCTCAATTGTATGAAAGACTGGTGAGGAATTTGGAGGACCAAATTCTTTAAGGAGGGAGGAATTGTCAGGACCACCAGTTAGTACTTGGCTATGGCCAAGAAGAGAATGATGAAGACATGAAATTAAGTACAAGAGGGACTTGTTTGAACATGGTCTTAGTGATGAGAATACAAGGCTATGTGAATTATGTGTTTTAATTACACATACAAAAGTTCTATGTGAACTATGCCATGAAATAAAGTTCTAGTACCAAGCTGGACTGGTAACTAGTGACTAACATGGAACTATGCAATACTATGGGCCAAATTGCACATACATGAAAAACTATGTATGACTTGGCAAGAAATAAAGTTTGAAGACTCAACTGAAAACCTTGGACTAGTGCTGGAATTAAAACTACAAACCAAGGATGGACAAATTTAGCCATGCAATTTTGTGAGATGGCTAAAGAGGAGGTAAGCCAATATTGTGGCTCTTGGTCAATGGGCAGCCAACTTGACTTGAATTAATTAATTGGAAGTGTTAGTGGAGCTATTAAAATATTGGAAGTTGCCTAGTGGAGCCATTAAAATAAGGTAAACCTTGGACAAAGATATGAATTGTTTATTCATGGTGGAGCATGATTGATTTGTTTATTGGTGATGATGGAAGATGGAATTAATTATTGCTAAAAGAATGGTGTGATGGACGAATTTTATATGGTATAATAATGCAATTATGTCCACATTTTGTGTACTTGGCATGTGGGCCAACAATTTAAAAAGAAATGCTGGAAATTGCATTGAATTTGGTGGCTAGAATGGAAGTATGGAGACATGGAGGGTTGGAGGCGCCATGCAAATTAGTTGGGGGATTTCCTTGGCATTTAAGCCAACTTTGATTAATCAATCCAAGGCTGGAAGCCTTTGTCCGCCACCCAAAAATGCAGCTGCCATGCTTGACTAATATATTACATGAAATGGGTTAGTGCTTGGGAGAATATGCTTGGAATATTGCATTGGATAATGCTGAAAATTGTTGTTTATTGTGCACTAGAGTGGGCGGCCTTCTTATGCAGCAAACATTCCTTGGAGTTGTCATTTAGTTGCTGCCTTTGTTGGTTTTGGAGAGCACTTGGCCGAAACACAAAGCTCTTCCATGTTCTTCCATGTTCTTGCTTGTTCTTCACTTGTTCATCTTGATTCTTGGCCGAAACTTGAGTGTTCTTGAGTGTACATCCAAATTTCCAGCAAAACCCTTGAAGATACCTTGTTGAGCGTCAAGATTTGAGCTTGTTCTTGAAGGAACAAGGCATGGCCGAATATGTTCATGCATGTTCATGAAGTTCTCTTGAAGTTTACTTGGTGTTCTTGGTGTTGCATGTTGATTTGGAGCTCGGTTGTGCAAGTCCAGAATTTTCAGCCTTGTTCTTGAGGTAAAAGCTCAAGATTACTTAAATCCATGGTATGTTTTCCATGAATAAGAGTTATATTGACTAAAGGAAGGCTGTATTGTGTTAGGAGAACCTTGGACCGAAAGTTTGAAGCTAAACCACCAAAGAACACTAGTTGGCCGAATGGTGTGCATGTTTGTTCTTGAGTGTTCTTGGTGAGTTCATGGTGTTTTGGCATGGAAATGATGACTTCATGAGTTTATGTGAATGATATGTGAAACTCATGGTGGCTGTGTTTATGGCCGAAAATGAAAGGTAACTTGGACTTGGAGATTGAAGCTTGGATTAAGACATTCAAGCTTGTGTTGGACAAACTAACCAAAACACCATTGAAGTTGAAGTTTCAAACTTAACTTGGAAGAAATCCAACAAGGCCGAATTTACTCAAGCTAAAAAGTGTGGTAAGGATTCATGAATTACTTGTGCTTGGTATATTTTCCATGATTAATGACAAGTAATTGAAGCTACTAATTGATGGTCAAGATTTGCCAAGTGATGTTAGTATGCTTGAAGGGCAATATGGAATTAATGGTTCCATGGGTTGATTAGCTAATCAATGAATGGCAAGTGTAAAGTTCTTGGTGGGTTTGGCCAATCCATCAAGCACTTGAGAGCTCGAGGGGAATGGAGATGATTTCATGAAGAAATGGTGTGCAAAATTGTACATGAGCACTTGCTAGTGGCTATGGCCGAATTGAAGAAGTGGTGTGTGTGTGAGTTTGTGTGCTTTTGTTGATTGATTGTGCATGCTAACCAACTTATTATTGATATATGTTGAATATAGGCTTCGGCCAAATTGTATTTTCCTTGTCTTTGTGTCTTTGGATGTAGGTACTAGCTTGATTATGGAGGTTAAGCTTATGCTTAACAATATGAACTCCTTTGGAGTTGTGTGAATCCTTACTGAGTTTTAAACTCACTGCCCTTATTGGTTGAATTTTCAGGAAAGGGTAAAGAGCTTGAGTAATTGTGCTTCTGTTTGGACTTCTTGGTTTTTGTGTACCAAGTTTACTTATTGTCCAAGGTATGTGTGCCAACAAATTCTTGGCTTGAAATGTGCATTTTATTCCATGGTCTTATGTAGGCCGAATTTAATGGATTAAGTTTTGCAGGAGATTAGCTGTGGGACTTGAGCTAGGAGGTGTTGGTTGAGTGGGCTTTTGGCATTTGAGACTTGGTGGGCTTTGGAGACCAATAACTTGGTCTTTTGGACTTGTACCTATAGTGCACATTTTGTAGTACCCTTTGAGCATTATGGGTAGTTGTGTACATATGGGCTATGTGAGAATTGGGCTGCAAGTTTTGGGCCCATTTGCATCCTTGGCATGATTGCCATGTAGTTGTTGTTGAGTTGTGGACTTAAGCACTTTTGGGCCCATGTTGGACTTATGCATTTTGGGCCTTAGTGGACTTTGTATGTTGGACTTGTTGGCTGTATGTTAGCCAAGTTTCTTTGGACTTTATGACTATCAGCATGATGTTTTGATGCTGGCTTCCTTGTGTACTATACTTGGCCGAATGCTCATCATCATATATGTATGTGTTTTTAAGCTTGAAAATGGATATGGGCTTCTTTGTTGCCATGCATAAGACTAGTACACTTGATTGCACACAAGTTAAGCACTTAAAGGAAAAAGTGCAAGTGTTGCTTGTTTTGCAAGTAATGGGTTGGGCTTGCTTAAGCTGCAAGGTCTTGGTCTAAAATAAGCAGGGACATCCTGGGCCACCTCCCAGGCCAATAAAAAGAATGCCCAATAATCTACTTAATGAAGGTTAGGTAACTAAACTCTGATGATAACTCTTAAAGACCCAAGTATTCTGGACCTTCAGGGTAGTGGTTGGTGAGAGGCACAGAGTGTGCATGGGCTGGGGCCTGTGTGGGGTGTGACATGTTAAGTTCTAGTGACCAGCTACTACACCTGTAAGTTCCACTAATAAACTGTATCATTCTAGCCCCATACCCCCTATTTTATTTGCTCCATTATCAAGTAGAAACTTAGATCAAACCAAGGAATTTTTTTTTACATCAATAGCCCACCTATGGACCAAGTTATGGATTTTTGAAGTTGGTTAAAAATTTCTGACCAAATGAGCAGTAATTGAGCCAATTTTGCAACATCATATCTATGGCTACAGGGATGTAAATACAGAAATTCAAAATCCCAGTTAATCCTCTAGATGTCCTCTACCCCGGACCAAAATTTCATGCGAATATTCATTTTCCACAGGGACATATTAAACTTTAGGTCTAGGGTCAAAATTCTGGCAACTTTTGGACCATTTTGCCCATACAATTTTTCCAAACCATTCAAACACTTCATTCACAAAGATAAAGACCTCCAAGGCTATCCCATCCATTTCAATACACATATGAATTGCATTTTCTAGCATCTAGCAACTTTATGTGGCCAAAACAGAATTTACAAGTAAGCAGCCTATCATTCACACTTAGGCAGCTTTGCACCACGTCACTTACATAGCCAAAACATTACTCAAATGTTCACATACTTGTCTCATATTACATACACTAGATGTACATGCATACATCCACTACAATATGGTCTTAATTCATCTAAATACGCACCCTTGGTTACAAGAGGTCCTGTGACACAATGGACTCCAAAAATAGGATGCTGGACAGCTATAGCACAACACAATAAGTACCACCATCAAAAATACCTAATGTTCTCCTAAAATCACCAAAAATTCAAAATCATAACTAGACATATTAAAGTTCATGTACTTGAGATTTTAGATTACAACTCAAACCACAAAGGTTAGTTTGAAGGTGATCTTTCAGCTGGACCTGGAATGATAGAAATGAGGGGAGTAAGTTTCACTGAGAAACTTAGTAAGGGTAGCACTTGGATTCAATAGGAAATGTAACTATCATTAAAACATGCATCAAAAGACACTAAAACACAAGAAGCAAAATGCATATAGACAAGATATAGCAACCAAATGCAGCAGCCATTCACAACCAGCAAACACATGAAATGCAGTAGCAACATATACCATAGGTTAGTCCGTAAAACATGCAATAAACATAAATAAATCACTATGGCAGCCCTCCTCAAGCTAATGCTTGATCTTAGGAGGATTTTAATAGTAGTTAGTACTAACTTTTGGTCTCTAGAAACCCAGAAATTCGCTGCCATCACTGTGCACTTCACACTAGGTCACAAAACCTTCAATAAGTGCACTCCCCTCATTAAGCTTGGTTCATCAAGCTCATGGCTCTCTTCCAAGCCTAGCCCTAGCTCCATGGTTGCTTGAAAATATAGAAAACAACCCATGAGAGCAAGAGAACTCTTACCTTGATGTGTATGCTGAAATTAGAGCTTGATCCTAGGTGCACTCAAGCAATAGCACCAAATAGCTTCCAGTTGTGCTTCCTTGACTTCAATTACATGTAGTTTTGAGTTTGAAGGTATGGTGGCTATGGAGGAAGTGTGGAGGAGAGGGATGGATTTCTTTTTTCTGGTTGAGGCCAAAATTTGGAGAAGCAAAGGTGGTCTCGACTACTTAAATAGTCAAAAGTACACTAAACACACTTAAGTTGTCTTAACCTTGTCTTATGTCATTTTCCTTGCTACAAGACTATGGTTTCTTAGTATTAATCTCTTGGCCCACATTTGAGCATCCTTATCTTCCTTTAGTAGCCCTCCTTATGTGGGATAACCCCACAAAACTTCCATTTGATTTAAGTCATACACATACACATCTTAAGGCCTACATTAGAACATTTAGGTCCTTTATGCCTTTTTGTGTTTTCTTTGTCCTTAATTGTCTTCCATAAGCAATTTGGTCCTCCAATAGCACTTTCATACCATTCATATCCTTCCCATAACTCTCCAAATCTCTTTTGTGAAAGTTTTGCAACTGAGTACCCGAATTTCCAAAATCTTACAAAAAAGTCCATTGGTTGCTTGACAAACAAGCAATCCTTAAGGCTTTTCTTGGGGACCAAGTTACCAACTTGGAACACTTTTAAGGAGGTGTTGATCATGCCTTTTACCCCCCATACTTCAAACACTATGGTGAGAATTACACAATATAGTGGTTTTTAGCCATTATGACACACTTGTAATTCTCCCATTTTTGTGAGGTGGTAACACCCTTCCCCTTGGAGGTGGTTGTGACCACCTTTGGTTGAGCTGTTGCATCATTTTAGCCATGATAGAGTCCTGAAAATCTCGTAGAAAGCCCATCGTGACTGTCGGAGGACGTTTATCTTCTGGCAAGGAAGTGTACGTTGTAGGCCATTCGGTCATTGCTTGAGCTTTCGGTGTGGACTGGGACCTCAGGAGTCCATTGTCCTTTGAATGCTGGGTCTCAACAACAGTGACTTGAGAATGAGTTCCCACTGACAGTGCCAAATGACACCCAGCAACTTCCTCAGTGTACGACATGTTTGCCCGAATAGGAGACTTCCGATGAGATGATATCTGCAAGACTTTGAAGAACATGGGTTAGGAGCTCCCCGAAGTGTGTTTTCGGGTGAGGAGCCTCCAATGCCCAGGTCAGTATATGGGAGAATAGTGTTTAAGAGCAGAGAGTAGGAAAAAGAGAGTCCTTCCTATTCTTACCCAACACCCTTCTAAGTATTTATAGAACGGTGGAGGGAGAGGCTGTTCCAGACAGCCTATCCAGATCATGACACGTGTTTGGCTAGATCTGGTTCGTGCCTTCAGAGGCAGGTATCTCCAGCTGGCCATAGGCCATTCTAGATAGAGGGTAGGGGCGTGTGCGAGGTCTCTTTGTTAGAGGCTCTTTAACCATTTTTGTTGCTTCTCCATAAGACCCCATTCGGTCCAACCATCATACACATATTCACATTAGGCCGCAAAGAAGGAAAACACTAGAACAAGTCTTAATCTTGGCGACCACACATTAGGCAATCTTGCTAAGTTCTAGTTACCAGCTACTGCACCTGTAACGTCCACTAATAAACTGTATCATTCTAGCCTCATACCCCCCTATTTTATTTGCTCCATTACCAAGTAGAGACTTAGAGAAAACCAAGGAATTTCGTTTTACATCAATAGCCCACCTATGGACCAAGTCATGGATTTTTTAAGTTGGTTACAAAATTCTGAACAAATGAACAGTAACTCATCCAATTTTTCAATGTCATATCTTTGGCTACAGGGATCCAAATCCAGAAATTCCAAATTCCAGTTCAACCTCTAGATGTTCTCTAGGTGTGGTCAAACTTTCATACCAAGATTCATTCTACACAGGGAGATATTAAACTTTAGGTACATGCTCGAAATTCTGGCAACTTTTGGACCATTTTGCCCATACAATTTTTCCAAACCATGCAAACACTTCATTCACAAGGGGAGAGCCCTCCAAGGCTATCCTGTACATGTCCAATACACATATTAATTACATTCTCTTGCATCTAGCAACTTTATGTGGCCAAAACAGAATTTACATGTAAGCAGCCTATCATTCACACTTAGGCAGCTTTGCACCACATCACTTACATAGCCAAAACATTACAAAAATGTTCACATACTTGTCTCATCTTACATACACTACATGTACATGAATACATGCACTAAAATATGGTCATAACTCAGCTAGATACACACCCTAGGGTATAGGAGTGCCTGAGACACAATGGACTCCAGAAACAGGATGCTGGACAGCTGCTGCACAACACAATAAGTACCACCATTAAAAATACCAAATGTTCTCCTAAAATCACCAAAATTTACAGATCATAACTGTACAGAATTGAGGGGAGTAAGTTTCACTGAGAAACTTATAAGGGTAGCACTTGGATTCAATAGGCAATGTAACCATCATTAAAACCTGCATCCAAATACAGTAAAACACAAAAACCACAATGCATATATAGAAGATATAGCAACCAAATGCAGCAGCCAAACACAACCAACAAACACATGAAATGCAGCAGTAACAATATACCATAGGTTAGTCCATAAAACACATAATAAACAAAACCAAATCACCATGGCAGCCCTCCTCAAGCTAATGTTTGGTATTAGGAGGATTTTAACGGTAGTTAGTACTAACTTTGGGATCTAGAAACCCTCATTTTACTGCCATCTTTGTGCACTTGATAATAGGTCACAAAACCTTGAATAAGTGCACTCCCCTCACTAAGCTTGGTTCATCAAGCACATGGCTCTCTTCCAAGCTTAGCCCTAGCTCCATGGATGTTTGAAAATTTTAGAAAACAACCCATGAGAGCAAGAGAACCCTTACTTTACTACCATCATTGTGCACTTCACACTAGGTCTCAAAACCTTCAATAAGTGCACTCCCCTCACTAAGCTTGGTTCATCAAGCTCATGGCTCTCTTCCATGCTTAGCCCTAGCTCCATGGATGTTTGAAAATTGCATAAAACATTCCATGAGAGCAAGAGAACCCTTACCAAAGTGGGTAGGCCGAAAATAAAGCTTGATCCTTGAAGTATGCAAGAAATAGCTCTAGTTTGCTTCCAATTGCTTGCTTTTGCCTTCAATTTCAATCAATTGCAAGTTTGAAGGTGTCTTGTCTATGGAGGAAGTATGGCTGTGTTCATGGGCTGAGGGAGGATGAAAAGGAGAGAGGGATAAGTGATTTGGCCATTTAAATGGCCCTAAATGAGCTTAAGGGCACCAAAACACACTTAAACAAGCTTAACCTTGCTTTATGTCATTTTCCTTTTCACTAATTATGGTTTACTCATCTTAAACTCATTGGTACACATGTGCCCAACATTTTTGACTAATTATGAAGTCTTGGCTGCCTCCACATAATGGGATAACCCCACAATTCCACCTTTAGACTTAAGTCAAAAGCTTGAACACCTTAAGGTTTACACTAGGACATTTAGGTCCTTATTCCCTTTAGTGTTTCCTTTGTCCAAACTTGTCTTCCATGAGCAATTTGGTCCTCCAATAGCACTTTCATACCATTCATATCCTTCCCATAACTCCCCAAGTCTCTTTCTTGAGAGTTTTGAAATTGAGTACCTGAATTTCCAAAACCTTACAAAAAAGTCCATAGGTTGTTTGGCAAACAAGCAATCCTTTAGGCTTTTCTTGGGGGCGAAGTTACCAACTTGGAACACTTTTAAAGAGGTGTTGATCATGCCTTTTACTCCCCCACACTTCAATCACTATGGTGAGAATTACACAATATAATGGTTTTTAGCCATTATGACACTCTTGTAATTCTCCCATTTTGTGAGGTGGTAACACCTTTGCTATGAAATCTGAAAACTCAAATAGAACCAAAATTAGGTTTTCTTGCACTCTTTGATGTCTTCTTTGCTTTCTCTTACTTCCCCTTGTTTTCTTAAGGTATGGCAGCTACGGAGGATGATGGAAGAGCTTAAGGAAGAGGTCTTAATTGCTAGAGGCCAAAATTTAAGGAAAATGGCAATGAAATGAAGATTTTTCTTCATTTATACATCATTTTGACCATGGTAGCATATATGCAAATTTTTAAAAATTTGGCCAACACTTGGACTGGTTATTTGCAGCCATTTTGGCTGGGAAAATGACAGAGTTTGGCCTCTTTTAACCTTTTCAGAACATCATTTTGACTTTAGGCAAAAGTGTGGACACTTAAGCACCTTAGTTGGCATTATGCCATAATTGGGAAACTTTGCCTCTTTGAGCGCTTTGGTCCCCAACAATGTCATTAATTCCTTCCATGTCCTTTATTCATAATTCCATCCATGTCCTTTCCATAGCCATCTTTGAAAATTTTTGCAATTGAGTACCCAACCTTTGTAACCTTACAATTTAGTCCATAGGTTACTTGAAAATCAGGCGATGTGTTAATACTTTGTTAAGGACCAAGCTATCATTGTTTTTTCCACTTAAGGGAGTGTATATTGAATACTTTACACTTAACAATTCATACACTATGGTGAAAATTAAAGCATATAAGTTTAGGTCCTTATGTTGTAATTTTCCCATTTTATGAAGGTGGTAACAACTTCAATGATGCTTGATGATAGAGAAGTCTCTTGTTCTCTCTTTATCTCTTTTTTGTTGAATCTTCCTAAGTGTATGGTCATCTTGGTTATCTCAAAATCCGTTATTGCCTCTCAAATTTCAAAAGTTCTTAGTGGGAAAGTACGAAACCTGTTATAGCCCTCTTAGTTGAAAGCTCGGAGAACAAAATAACTTGAATTCCTTAATTACAGGTCAATTAGCAATATCAAGTAAGTTACTTAAGGGTTAGTTGGTTCTGAATATTTATGGCACTAGGTTTACCTAGGGGCAAAAAGTTTATTTTGCACCTCAGAGGGTTAGGACGAGTCCTTGGGAGTAAAATGATTGATAGCCAAAGTGCTATCGCCGTGAACACCTAAAGACCTTAGAAAGGAGGGAGCCAAACCCCTGAGGCACGCGACCTCGGTAGCCCGCCAATACCTACCTTGGGAAACTACCGTATCACCTCCATCGGGAGGGCGACCGAGTCAGCTTTGGGGAGAAGTTCTAGCCACCTTCTGCAGGTGAAAGTCCCCCGAAGGGCTAACTTTGGAGCCAGGAAATGCCCCGAAGTACTACTGCAACTCCGGGAAAAGGTCCCTTACTCCGAAGTGAGACATCAACCAAGGGCACCTCGGAGGTATGGCAGGAGCCATCAAGTAGCCTTTGACATTACGCCCGTACAGACTACACGCCGTCCTCGCAGGCACTCTGACACCTCGCCATTGCCTACGTCCTGTCATGTAGGGCTATGATTATCACAGCTCGTGGCTCGAGGAGCCTGCAGGCGGCTAGGGGGCCTCCACGCCCAAAAGTACGGATGGTGTTCATCCATACACGTGCTACAATCTGAAGGGCTCACCCCCTCCTATATATACCAGGGGAATGGTCACAGGCAAGGGACCTCTCTCTACCTCTCTCCCAAACAACTGACTTGGGCATCGGAGGCTCCTCCCCGGAAAATTACTCCGGGGACCTCCTAACCCCTATTTTCTGAGTGTTTCAGGCCAGTCCTCCTGATGAATCCCTATTTTGGACCTTTCTCTCATACTAGAAATCCTTCTCGACCTCACCGTGCCTGCCACGACCTCATCGTGCCTGCCACGCGAAGATGCTGCCGGCCATCACAGGCAATACACACAGAGCACTTTCTTTCAGGGCTCGCCTACACCTCCAGAAACTCCTACTGCATTCTTCATGACACACAGTGGAGATACTGATGGCCCTCATCGCCATCAATGATGTTCTTCAAACTAAGAGCCCAAGTTAGCAAAATTTGCTTAAGTGTTTAATACTCAAGTTACGATTTAGGGAAAAGGTAAGTTTGCAAATTTTATAAAATTTTGGGGGGGAGGAACATTTGTTACTTAAAATCTTATTGGGGAAGGGGTTTTGGCACTATTCACCCTTTTCTTGTTTTCTTGATGAAATTAAGAGGCTTTGTTGGTACCCAAGTAAGGAGGACCTCTCTTAGAGGTGTCTTGCAGGGTTGGAGTGTTTGGAGATGTTTTCCTAGCTTGGGCAATGTTACCCACTCCGGGGTAATCCAATTATGGTGCCAAAACTATGCATTTAAACTCCCAAGATTGCTGCGTCCTGTAGGTCATCAGAACAACACACCTAGTGTACATACTCAAGTGACCCTCTTGAGCACTATGTAAATACATGCATATTGGCCTAACCATAACAGACATATTCACATTTATGCACACTATGGCAACTAAGATGAAAAACACTAGCACAAGTCTTAGTTTTGGCTTCCACACATTAAGCATTCTTACTAAGTTCAAAAACTCCAGCCACTGCACCCAGACTTCCTCCAATAAACTATATCATTATAGCATGTAAACCCCTATTTTCTTTTTTTTTTATCAAGTAGAGACTTACTTCAAATCAAGGAATTTTGTTTTACATCAATACCCCACCTATGGACCAAGTTGTGGATTTTTTAAGTTGGTTACAAAATTTTGACCAAATGAACAGTAATGTAGCCAATTTTGCAAATGTCATAACTTTCGCTACAGGGCTCTAAATCCAGAAATTCCAAAGCCAAATTAAACCTATAGATGTCCTCTAGGATTAACATAATTTAATACCAAGATTCATTCGACACAGGGAGATATTTAACTTTAGGTACAGGGTCAAAATTCTGGCAACTTTTCGACCATTTTGCACAAACAATTTTTCCAAACCATTCAAACACTTCATTCACAAAGATAAATCCCTCCAAGGCTATCCCATACATGTACAATACACATATGAATTACATTCTCTTGCATCTTGAAACTTTATGCGGCCAAAACAGAATTTTCAAGTAAGTAGGCTATCATTCACACTTAGGCAGCTTTGCACCACATCACATACATAGCCAAAACATTTTTGAAATGTTTACATACTTGTCTCCTTTTACATACACTACATGTACATGCATACATGCACTAAAAAAGGGTCTTAACTCAACTAAATACGCACCCTAAGTTATAGCAGTGCATGAAATGCAATGGACTCTAGAAACAGGCTGCTGGAAAGCTGTGCACAATACAATAAGTACCATCACCAAAAATATCAAATGTGCTTCTAAAATCACCAAAACTAACAAGTCACAAGTAGCCATATGGACATTTTAGTACCTAAAAATTCAGAGAAAAAATGAAGCGACAAAGGTTAGTTTGAAAGTGATCTTTTCTGTTAGACCTGAAATCACAGAACTGAGGGGAGTAAGTTTCATTGAGAAACTTAGTAAGGGTAGCACTTGGATTCCATAGGCAATGTAACCATCATTAAAACTTGCATCCAAACATACTAAAACACAAGAAGCACAATGGATATATATAAGATATAGCAACCAAATGCAGCAGTCATTCACAACCAATAAACACATGAAATGCAGCAGGAACAATAACCATAGATTAGTCCCTAAAACATGCAATAAACTTAAATAAATCACTATGGCAGCCCTCCTCAAGCTAATTCTTGGCCTTAGGAGTATTTTAAAAGTAGTTAGTACTAACTTTTGGTCTCTAGAAACCCAGAAATTCACTTCCATAACTGTGCACTTCACACTAGGTCACAAAACCTTCAATAAGTGCACTCCCCTCACTAAGCTTGGTTCATTAAGCTCATGCCTCTCTTCCAAGCTTAGCCCTAGCTCCATGGTTGCTTAAAAATATAGAAAAAAACTCATGAGAGCAAGAGAACCCTTACCTTGATGGCTATGCTAAAATTGGAGCTTGATCCTAGGTGCAACCAAGCAATAGCACTAAATAACTTCCAATTGTGCTTCCTTGACTTCAATTGCAAGTATTTTTTAGTTTCAAGGTATGGTGGATATGGATGAAGTGTGCAGGAGAAGGCTGGCTTCCTTTTCGCTACTGGAGGCCAAAATTTGGGAGATAAGGACCAAGAATGGACACTTATATGCTCCTAAGTGCACTAAACAAACTTAACAAACTTAACCAAGCTTTATGTCATTTTCCTTGCTACAAGACCATGGTTTCTTTACCTTAATCTCTTGGCCCACATTTGACCTCCTTATCCCATGCCATAGCAGCCCTCCTTCTGTGGGACAACCCTACAAAACTTTCATTTGACTTAAGTCATAGACATACACATCTTAAGGCCTACATTAGAACACTTAGGTCCTTTATTCCTTTTTGTGTTTTCTTTGTCCTTATTTATCTTCCATAAGCAACTTGGTCCTCCAATAGCATTTTCATACCATTCATATCCTTCTCATAACTCTCCAAATCTCTTTTGTGAAAGTTTTACAATTAAGCACACGAATTTCCAAAACCTTACAGAAAAGTCTATAGGTTGCTTGACAAACAAGCAATCCTTAAGGCTTTTCTTGGGGGCCAAGTTACCAACTTGGAACAACTTTAAGGAGGTTTTCATCATGCCTTTTACCCCCCATGCTTTAATCACTATGGTGAGAATTACACAATATAATGGTTTTTAGCCATTATGATACACTTGTAATTCTCCCATTTTTGTGAGGTGGTAACAGGCAAAGTTTGGGTGAGATGTATTGGTTTGATCTTTGATTTTTCTTGTCTGTTAAGCTATTTTGATTTTTGGTTTTCTTGAGTTTGTGTTAATTTGCTACATGAACCTTGTTTGTGCCTTGGAACCTAGGAAACCTTGGTGGAGCCTTGGAACTTGGAAGTCTTTGCTTGTGGTTGTTTGATTGAGCTAATTCATATGCGATTGAGGTATAAGATTTATTGCATTCATGTAATTGATGCAATTCATGGTGTGTTTGCTTGTTGGAATCAAGTAATTTGGTGAATGGAATTAATTGGTGGATGGTGTTATTCGTGGGGGACTAGTGTTGATTCCAAGCTTAGTGTGATTTAGGGGGCATCATGAGCTTGAAGAAATTAGTGAATTGTGGCCTAGGAATGTTGTCCTATAGGTATGTGCAGTGGGGATGTTATTGCTCTCCTAGTGGATTGCTCGGTGAGTGAGGTAAGTTCATAAATTCCTAGCTTAAATACCTTAATTAGAGGAGAATCAGGAAAATCAAGTAAGTTATCAAAGGTTTAGTAGGTTTTTAGTGGTTTATGGCACACGATTTGCCTAAGGGCAAAATG
This sequence comes from Aquilaria yunnanensis, assembly GCA_039654915.1. NCBI lineage: Eukaryota > Viridiplantae > Streptophyta > Magnoliopsida > Malvales > Thymelaeaceae > Aquilaria > Aquilaria yunnanensis. The sequence goes on along the minus strand of CM077594.1, from coordinate 38,598,761 downwards.
GTCACTCTGAACCTTAAAGGGTTAGGATGAATCCTGGGAGTTAAAAATGTGTTTTAAAACCCAACCCTTGCCTTAAAGCAAAAAATTAGCCTAAGTATACAAGGTTTGACTAAGCTTTGACATGAGTTACTATTTAGGGAAGGGTTCGTTTGAAACATTTTAAAAAGTTTAAGGGCAAAAAGGGGAAGGTTTTCATTTAAACTCGGTAACGTGTTGTGGCTACCATTTTTTTATCTCTTCCATTTCAAACATGAGTCTTAGCTTTTCCTCTCCATTTCATCTTCAATTCTTGCCCAAAATCAAAGGTTTTTAGGGAATTTGAAGGCCTAAGGGGTATACAAGCATTGGATAGTTCATTTCAAGCTCACTTTGTGGTATTGGAGGTGTTTTCTGTTGGGTTTTAGGAGCCAAACAGCGCAGCAGAATTTAACCGAAACCCTCCAGGATCCAAGTGAAACGGGGTAAACCGGGTGTTCGAAAATTTCATACCTAATTTCCGGTTGAGATCTCTCACTCAACTGTAGAGTCGAATCACAAAACCTGAACAGTTGACGTGTTCAGGCTCTCTATGGTATCCACACGATCCTCTCAGGATCACCACGCTTCCACCACGTCCCAGAAGATGCGTTTCTCTTGCGCTCGCAGTGCTAGCTTGCGACCTCCAAGGAATTGCAAGAGAAGAGTGCGGCTGTCCTTTTGGGAGGCTAGGGCAAGGAAACCTGCAAATTTCTCACTTAAAAGTTGTATTTATAGTGAGACTCAACTTCCAGGCCTAATGGGTTTCAAAGCCCTAATCCAATTAGGATTTAATTTCGGGCTTAATAATGGCTCAACTCCTTGGCCCATTATTAATACAAAATTAAAGTGAAACCATAACCCAAATAATTAGCCAATGCACTCTAATGATCCAAATAGCTTTATGTGTGCGACCCAATAGGCTCTTGCCATGTTGGCAATGATCATAAATCACATTTATGATCATAAGCAATGAGCGGTGTCTAGCAACACATCATTGCTACCCAAGTGACAAGATTGTCGGTGAATCGACTAAACCTTTATGATCATCACCGATATATGCCATTGTCCCTTTGTCCAAGATATCAAGACTAAGCACGAGACATGGAATGTGTCACTCTCGTATAGCCCAATCTTTGGTTTCTTGATTACCGAGTAGACCAACTTAAACCGACGACATTGATATCATATATCAACTCATCGGAGCATGGCCATGCATTTTCTAAGTCTCACTCTATCAAGGGGCACAAAGATATCACTCCCGTTACATAGGAGGGACATATCCCATCTTGATCATACAAATCCCTCCGCATGATATGTGACATACCCAATGACCTCCTTCAAGTTCACTCAGTTACCAGCAACAAAGGAAAGTATCAAAGTATGTGACTCACATGTAGGGAACCTTGATGATCATAGGTCGAAGGACTACATATACCATGATCACTATGAGAATCACTTATGACACTCATATAAAGTTCGATGAAGTGTTCTCATGGTGGGTCGGTCCAGTACACAAGTTCTCCAACTTGTACCCATATGTAGACTACATATCTCATATTAGTTTCCACATATGCTAGTCATTATGTTTTATTGCAACCCGCTCCACAATAATACTAGACTAGGGACGTTTAAGAATATCATTATTCTAGGGTTACAATTATGTTTATTACGTTACGAAGAAACAAAACAGCAAACAAAATTGCTGGATTAATGCCTCAATAAAATATCATGACTCAATGTGAAAAAATACAATCATTTCATGATTCTCTTTTTGGGCACAACACTAACATTCTCCCACTTGCACTAAAAGCCAATCATCCATGTATCTAATACCGATGGACCTAGAATGGCTATCATGCTTCTGCTATGTAAGGGGCTTTGTCAGTGGATCAGCAATGTTGCTGTCTGTCGAAGTCCTACATATCCTTACATCACCCCACTCGATGATCTCCTTGATGAGATGATAGCGTCGGAGTATGTGTTTGGATCGCTGGTGAGATCGAGGTTCCTTAGCTTGTGCGATTGCTCCATTGTTGTCACAATAGAGCTCTATTGGGTCGACAATGCTTGGAACCACTCCAAGTTCAGTGATGAACTTCTTGATCCAAACTGCCTCCTTCGCAGCATCAGAGGCGGCAATGTACTCAGATTCTGTTGTAGAGTCAGCTACTGTCTCTTGCTTTGAACTCTTCCAGCTCACAGCACCACCACCAATACAAAACACATAACCAGATTACGATCTAAAATCATCCTTATCGAATTGGAACATTGCATCGGTGTAACCCCTTACAACAAGCTGATCTTCACCTCCAAAGACCAAGAATGCATCCTTAGTCCTTCGTAAGTACTTAAGGATGTTCTTAATAGCTGTCCAGTGACTTTCACCTGGGTTCGATTGGTACCTACTCGTCATGCTCAAAGCATATGAAACATCGGGAGGAGTACATATCATGGCATACATGACAGATCCAATTGCTGAGGCATATGGAATCTTACTCATGCACTCTCTCTCCTCGGTTGTACTCGGACACTGAGATCTAGAAAGAGTGATACCATGTGACATGGGCAAGAATCGTTTCTTGGAATCTTGCATGCTAAACCTCTTTAGCACCTTGTCAATATATGTGATGGCCATGGGCCTCATCATTTAGAGTCATGGTGACTGTTGGAGAGACTTCTATGAGGAAGAATGCCTGGAGGATGGTGCGCCCAAGGGAGAGTACCTCAGATGCTCAGGAAAGGTGGGTTAGGAGGCCCCCGGAATGTGTTTCCGGGGGGGAGCCTCCGACGCCCAAGTCAGTGGTCGCTGAGAAAGGCAGAGGAAATAGCACAAAGGGGCTGAAGAGTCTTGCCTGGTGATTTTCTCAGAGTCTGGGAGTCAGACCTCTTGCCAACCAACCTCCTGCCAAGTATTTATTTCCTGGTATTTATAGGAGTACGTAGCCCGTTCAGATCGCGACACGTGTTCGGTCGGATGTTCCCTGAGTTTCTGGGCGTAGGGGACAGATAGCTGGTAGCAGGTTGCCTTGAGCCTTGTGCTGAGATGGGCCATGATGTGACTTTGATGGCGTCAGCGTGTCAGAGCACCTATTGAGGCGGCTTCATGACGTCTGTGAAAGGACGTGTCAGAGGCTTCCTTAAATGCTTCCTTAAATGCTCCTGCCGTACTCCCGAGGTCCCTGGGCGAGGTCGTCCTTTGGTACGGACAATGCCTCTTCGGGAAACACGCACCCGGTTCGGGGGGATCCCATCTTCAGGGAGTTCCGCCTTCGGGGAGATCATGTTCGGCCGCAATAGCTGGTGCCTCTTTTCCGAAGGCGATCTGTTTACAACCTCGGGGGGGCAAGTAGTATCCTCAAGTTTCCTGGCGTGCCGGGCTCGGAGCTCTTCGGCTATCTCCCGAGGTGTATGATCTCACCTTTACTCGGGTAGCGCCAGTCTCTTCTGGCCATTCTTGTGGCAGGGAGTTCGGCCAGATAGAGGCCATAGCCTTTGGCTATCACATGCCCCCCTTTGGAAAGCCGAAGTGAAGACTTCGGTTTTGCATCTCTTTCCGAGGTTGTTCTTGGCAGTCTCTTAGGAAGCTCAACCTATTCTGAGGATGCACCTTCTGCCCAAAGGGCTGTTCGGCCTTGGCCTGTTCTTTGGTGTCTTCGACGCGGAGCTTGTGCCGAAGATACACCTCTTAACCGAAGGTCATGGGCTGTTTGGCCATAGCCTGTCTCTTGGTGTCCTCGAGGTGGCCTGCTCTTTGTTTCTGCAGGTCTGATGGCCAAGCATGTCAGTCCGAGCGACGCGTCCCAGCTTTTTAGGGATGTCAGAAGACGTGCTCCCTTTTTCCTAGGGATGTCAGGAGACGTGTCCCCATTTTGGCGCGGCGGCTGACACGTGGCGCTTTGCCATTGGAGGAGAGTTGCGTCGATTACAGAGGGCGCACCTTTTCAGGTGCAGAGGGCAGTTACGACGACGGTTCGCCTCCAAAGGGTACTTATGACGATGTTTCGGTTACCCACCCCTGGCCTATAAATGGCTCGTTCCATCATAAGTTCCTTTTTTTTCTTTTTCTTCTCCTCTTCTCTCTACTTTGCCCCTGTTCTTGCACTTTCTTGCTTTTTGTGGTGGAGCTGCCTTAATCAGACCTTTTTCCAGCCAACTTTCACGACGGCGTCCTCAGACTTTGGCAAATCTTTTGGTGGGTTTTTGTTTTCCAGAGTGTTTTGATCTCTCTGTTCTTTGGAGTTTTTTCTGGAAACTGTTTTCTTGTCTTTTCCAAACTCGTTTTCATGTCTACAATGCCTATCCCTGAGAGCTGGCAGCCTCTTTTAGCCTATCCTTGTTGCACCACCCCTGCAAAGTTAGAGACGTGGAAGAAAAAGTTCTTTCTTCCCTCTTACGCCATTACTAGGCTGCCTCGTTCTAGCCATTATGCTTTTTCAAACCACAGAAACGAGGTTACCGTTTTCCGAGCCCAGCTGAAGGCTGGTCTTTGGTATCCTCCCCCGAAGATGGTTTGCGAGTTCTGCCAATTTCATGGCATTGCTGTGAACCAGCTTCCCCCGAACTCGTTCTGCTATTTTAACGCCTACCTCTGTATGTGCGGCGTGTTCGGGATAAAATCGCATTTTATAATCTTCATGCAGTACTACAAGCTCTCTGTGGTCCCAAAGGGTGGGTTCTATTTCATGCTACCTCGGGGATCCGGGAGCAAAAAATTCATGTTCACCTTCGCCACTAAGGACAGCTGGCGTGGGTGGCAACAGAAGTTCTTCTTCCTGAAGATGGATGAGGCCTGGTCGTACGTCCCGACCAAATGGGCTCAGGGAATACTGGATGTGGACGTCGTTGATCCGAGGATGCTGCTGACTCCAGAGTTGGCTCCCGTGTTTGCGGATTTTGACGCCCGCATTCGGGCTGTCTCTGACTGGACTCCCGAGGTCGCTCCGCGTGCCCTTTACCCTTTTCCTATCAACTGGAAGTTGATGACCGAAGAGGTCCTTCGGGAGCTAAAGGTGGTGAAGGAGCATGAGACTAACCTTAAGATGCCAGCTCCTGCCATCGCCAGGAAGGATTCCTGGTTGGTCAAGCTTCTTAAGGAGGAAATTTCTTTCAAAACGCTTGTCGAAAGTGAGTTGTCTTCTACTCCCTTGCTGTTTTTTTCTCGGACTTACGCTGATATTTCTCTTTTTTTTCAGAGATGGGCTACGGGACTGCCGCCTATTACAAGTCCCTTTTCTCTGGCCAAGTGGAGAAGGGGGAGCAGACAAAGAAGGCAACTTCCCGAAGGCAGAAGTCTGTCGGTGCTGGTCCTTCGGCTAAACGGGCGAAGAAGACTGTTCTTTCCTCCACTTTGGAAAGTATCGGGGAGGAAACCGAGGACGCTGAGGCCGCTGTCGCTTCGCTGCCCGATCCTTTGGCTGAGGTTCCTGCCGCCACCGACGTCCCTCATACCGACGCCCCTCCCTAAAGTCCTACTCCGTCGCAAGTCCTTCTGGACGTCATGGTAGAGGCACCTTCTGCCGAGGAGCGATGTAGGCAGAAGGGTAAGGGCCTTTCGACCGAGGAGGCTGAGGACTCCGAGGACGTCGTTGTCAAGGTCCCTCCAGGTTAGTTGCTTTTCAGGACAAGTATGCTTCTTTTTGCTTTTCTAAATTTTCCTTTGTCTCTGACCCACTTCTCGTTTTCACCGTGCAGCGGAGTTACTTACCCCAAACTGGGCAGCCGAACACGAGATGGTGCGGGCCCTTCGCAACGCCAAAGTCCCACAAGGGAAGGTTCCCAAAGAACCTTTCTCGACATTCATGGAGGACATGAACTAGTACTCCGACCACTGTCCAGAAATGGCGAAGCAAATTTCGAAGGGGGTGCTTACAGAGGCCTCCTTCAAGGCTATTGCGGCGGCCCATCCGGATGATGACACCCTTGCCGCCAAAGTCACCGAGCATGCTGCTCAGGTATGTTCTTCGCACCTTTTTCCCTTCAATTTTTCCTAAGTGCCTGGCTCTTACTGACCTTGCGTTCATCTTTTTGCAGCTGCTGGGATACGCCGGCTTTCTCCGAGTTCGGGTGGCCAGGCAGGCCAAGTTCCGAGCTTCGGCCTTAGAGGCCTTAGAGAAGGCGAAGGCCACTCGCTTGGCATTGATCACCAAGAACCAGCAGCTGTCAGATGCTGCGAAGGAAGAAGTTGCTGCCCTTCGGGAGGAGTTCCGGAAGGAGAAAGAAGAACTTGAGAAGGATTCCTCCCGGAAGATTGCTGACCTCGGTGAGCAGATAAATGGAATGCTGGCCGCCAATGAGGAGCTCCTAAAGGATAAGTCAGATTCTGACAAGCTCATACTGGCGCTGACAGTTGAGAAAAACATCCTTGCAGCCGAGGTCAAGTCCTTGAATAAGGATCCGAAGGGGAAGGTGCAGATAAAGGCGCTGGAGGAGGAAATCGCGGATCTGAAGGACGAGCTTGACGACCTTGAGCTTGACAAGAGTAAGTCTGATCAAATGGCCAAGGTCGCTTTTCAGGACGGCTTCTGCATTGCTCGGCACCAAGTCCTCCAGAGGTTCCCAGATCTGGACCTCTCTTTTCTAGAGGCTCTAAACATTCCTGAGGGACCTCGGTGAGAATGGTCCAAGGTCGAACATTTGAACCTTCCTTTTTCAATTCCAGCACCGAAGGTGGTGGAAAAGGGTGGGCAAGCAAGTGGCTCTCGGGACGCTGCGAACCCTTAGGCTATTTTAGGGCCCCTTTTCTTTCCCTTCAATTTTGTGTTCCTTCTTCGGGCACTTCTTCATTGTAAAGCAGCTTACTCTTTAATGAAGATTTTTTGGCTAAGTCTTTTCGCAAGTTTCTTTATTTCCATTGCCCCGAATGCATTTGCTCAAGAGACTTCGGAAAACCTGCGATCAAAGAAACTTTATTACCTTCTCTTGGCCGAGCCTATTCGCTCTGAAGGCTTTTTTGGAAGGTCTGTAAAATTTGACTAAGTCTTTTTGCAGGTTTTGTATTTCCATTTTGTCCCGAACACGTTTGCTCGAGGGACTTCGAAAAACACTTAGTCAAAATTTTCCTTCTTTTCCTCCTGTCCCGAGCATGTTTGCTCAAGAGACTTAGGAAATCTTTCGAGAGTTTTTTCTGTTTTCTGTTTTTCCCGAGCGTGACGGCTCAAGGGACTTCGAAAAACTGTCTCTACGCTTATTTTGGCGAGTACTTCTGCGATATTCTTGTTTCCCATCTTTCCCGAGCATGATGGCTCAAGGGATTTCGGAAAGGCATATCTGTGCTGTATCGTGGTGAGCACCTTCGCGGAATTCTGTCTTGTACAATTTTCTCAAGACTATTCTATACTTAGAATATTTTTCGTACAACGCGATTCCTCCGCTCAACCTTAGGCGTAGAATTTTTTCAAGGCGTCTGAGTGCCAAGTGTTTTTCAATTCTACGCCCTCGGCGTTGCCAAGCTTGTACACGCCTTTTCGTACTTCGACAAGAACCACATATGGTCCTTCCCAGTTCACGCGAAGTACTCCGTGGGACGGCCTTCGGGGTGCAAAGTCAGCCTTTCTGAGAACGAGGTCTCCTTTCTTGATTTCTTTCGGCCTGGCCCGTAAGTTTATAGCCGCGGCCACTCTTTGCTGAAAAGCTTTTCTCCTCAGCTCGGCTATTTCTCTGTGTTCGCCAACGAGGTCGAGCTTCGTTCTTAGGCCGAGGTCGTTTCCACCTTCATCAAATATTTGCACCCGTACTGAAGGTTGAACTATCTCTATTGGGATAATAGCCTCTGTACCGAAGATGAGTGAGAAGAGAGTCTCCCCTGTGGCTCTTCGGGGCGTCGTTCGGTAATTCCATAATACGCTTTGGAGTTCTCCTGGCCATTTCCCTTTTGCTTCCCCCAGTCTCTTTTTCAGGCCATCTTTTATGGTCCTGTTAGATACTTCCACCTGCCCGTTGCTTTGGGGGTGAGCTACTAGGGCGAAGTGCATTTTTATTCCGAGGTCGCTGATAAATTCCTGGAATCCTTTGTCTACGAATTGGGATCCATTATCAGCCACTAGTACCCTCGGTATGCTGAATCTGCATACTACGTTCTTCCATACAAACTTTTGCACTTCTTTTGCCGAGATAGTTGCTAATGGTTCTGCCTCGACCCATTTGGACAAATAGTCTACTGCTACCACGCAGAATTTCACGCCTCCGGGCGCTGAGGGGAGTGGCCCAATAAGGTCTATGCCCCAGACTGCGAAGGGCCAAGGATAGTCAGCCGAGGATACCATTTCCGAGGGTGCCCTCTGGATGTTCGCGTGTTTCTGGCAACTACCACATTTTCAGACGAATTGCCTTGCATCCTTTCTCAGGGTAGGCCAGAAGTATCCTTGGCGAAGTATCACCGCCGCAAGGGCATCAGTTCCAATATGTGAACCACACATGCCTTCGTGGACCTCTTCAAGGACCATTTCAGTATCCTCCTCATCCACGCATCTTTGCAGCGGGTTTGCATATCCCTGTCGGTATAATTCTTCACCAATCAGGAAGAATCGGCCTGAGCGTCTTCGCAGTTTTGCAGCGTCGCCGGGGTCTTTGGGGAGCACATTTTCTGTGAGGTATCTTTTTATGGGATCTTTCCATCCCTCTCCCGAGGTCACTATGCTCAGCACTGAGATGCTCGGGTGATCTAGCACCTCGGTGTATGTTTTTTATTTCGCCAAGCAATCTGCCTCTGTGTTATTCCGCCGAGGTACATTTTTGATCCGTACGACGTCAAACTCTTGGATGAGCTTTGCTACCAGCTCGTGGTATTTTGCCAAGATTGGGTCCTTCGCCTCATAATCTCCTGCCGTCTACCGAACTACCAGCTGGGAATCGCTGTGAGCCTTTAAGTTTCTCACACCAATCCTTCTGGCCAAGCGTAATCCCACTATGAGGGCTTCATACTCTGCCACATTGTTAGTGACACTGAAGCTGAACTTAATAGCCTTCTTTACCTCTAGGCCTTCGGGTCCTCTGATAATTACTCCAGCTCCCTGGTGTTCGGATCCCGAGGCTCCGTCAACATGTAAGGTCCACTCTGGCTCACCTCTGTTCGGATCCATGTGGCTTTCCTTAGTGGTGGGTACTTCAGCGAAAAAGTCTGCCAGTGCTTGAGCTTTTATGGCCTTCCGAGGTTCATATATGATTTCGTGTTCGCCAAGCTCTATGCACCATTTGGAGAGCCTTCCCGAATGATCAACTTTCTTCATAACATCCCGTAGCGGTAGACTACTTCGGACGATGATGGGGTGAGCCTGAAAGTATGGCCGCAGCCTTCTCCCTGGAAGCACCAAGGCGTATATAGCTTTTTGAAGCAGAGGATACCTGACTTCGGCGCCATGCAGGGATTTGCTGACGTAATAGACTGGCCATTGCTTTGGCCCTTCTTCTTTCATGAGGACCGAGCTTACAGCTTTCTCCGTGATGGCGAGGTACAAAACAAGGGGTTCTCCCTCCCGAGGTTGTCGCAGAGTCGGCAAGCTAGCCAAGTAGACTTTGAGTTCTTCCCAGGCCTTCTGGCAATCTTCACCCCAAGGGTGATCTTTCCTTCCGAGGTCGCCTTCCATTTTTGTTGCCTTTGTGAGGACTTTGAAGAAAGGTCGGCACCTATCTTCGTACCTGGAAATGAATCTGCTCAGGGAGGTTATTCTTCCGGTGAGCCTCTGCACATCATTGACTGTGGCAGGAGTTCGGAACTCAAGCATCGCCTTGATCTTCTCGGGGTTAGCGTCAATGCCTCTTTCGGATACCATGTACCCAAGGAATTTTCCCGAGGTTACTCCGAAGATGCACTTTTCAGGATTGAGCCGAATCCCGAAGGCTCTGAGCTTTTGGAAGGTTTCCTCTAGATCTGCAACATGGTTGTGAGGGAGCTTGCTTTTGACTATCATATCGTCAACATACACCTCCATATTTCTCCCCATTTGGTCTTTAAAGACCTTGTTCATCAACCTTTGGTAGGTGGCTCCTGCATTTTTTAGCCCGAAGGGCATCCTGACATAACAGTATGTTCCTCCCTCGGTGATGAAGGCGGTTTTTTCCTCATCTTCGGGGTCCATCCTTATTTGATGGTAGCCACTGAAGGCGTCCAGGAAACTTAGGCGCCCATATTCGGCAGTTGAATCTACCAGTTGATCTATTGGCGGCAGAGGGTATGAGTCTTTCGGGCAAGCATCGTTCAAGTTTCTGAAGTCGATGCACATCCGAAGTTTGCTGCTACCTTCTTTTGTGGCAATGACCACGTTGCTTAACCATTCGGGGTACTTCACCTCCTTGATGACTTTGGCGTCTAACAGACGCTGGACCTCGGTTTTGACAAAGTTGCTCTTGGGGGCTGAGATGCTTCGTTTCTTTTGCCGGACAGGTTTTGCTTTCAGGCTTACTTTGAGGCTATGCTGTATTATGCCAGAGTTTACTCCTGGCATATCTTTCGGTGAGTAGGCAAACAGATCTTTATTTTTCAGCAGAAAAGATACAAAGTTTTCCTTCTAACCTTCGGTCAAGCTCTTCCCTATTCGGGTAGATTGTCCTGGGATAAGTTCTACTGTTTCGATTTCTGCTTTTGCAAGATCATCTTCTTTGCCTTTTTCTGACGCCTTTGCCTCCATCGTTTGTGCGAAGTTGCTCGCCGGGGCCTTTCGTGCTTTCACAAACACCTTTCTTACCTCGGCCTGGTCTATGAAAATCTCTGCATCTCCATCCTTGGTGGCGAATGTGATAGTCAAGTACTTCACATCAGGACGAATGGGCAGGTTTCCCTGTGTCTGCCTTCCAAGGATGGCGTTGTACGAGGACGAGACGTCCATGACGATGAACCTCGCCATTGTTGAAGCGTACAACTCAGCTGCTCCGTCTACCGAAGTCCCTCTCATCATCAGTGGGAGGTCGATCCATCCGAGAACGGGCAGTTCGGATGGTCCCACCCCGAAGGTTGGTGAGGTGACTGGCTTAAGCTCGCTGCTGGAAATGCCCAAGCTTGGCAGTAAGTGCGAGAATAGGACGTCCGCATTTGATCCGTCATCAAGCAGCACTCTTTTGACGTCCCAGTTCCCTATCCTCGCCATGATCAGCAGCGGATCGTCGTGGGGAAAAATGACGGTGGATCCATCTTTGTGGGCCAGCTTCTTTGCTAGATTTTGATATTCCATGACTGCAATTTCTTTGGCCTTCCGCTTTCTTTCCGAGGATGGGAGCCCCGTGGTGATTGTTTGGATAACCCCTGTCGGAGGTGGAGGGCGCCTTTTTGGACTTCGGTTTCTCTGCCTGTCGGAGTCATAGTCCTCATCTTCGGCCCTTTCTTCCTCCATTTTTCTGCCTTTCGGGGATGGCATCCGCAAGTATTTCCGAAGTTGGCCCTGCTTTATCAGCGACTCTATGTACTTCTTCAGCTGGAAGCAGTCTTCGGTGTCATGACCGTGGTCGCGATGAAACTGGCAGAACTTCTTTGCATTCTTCTTATTATCAGCGGTCATGGCCCTTGGTCGCCGAATCTGCGTCCCTTGCCTTTCCAGCGCCATGAGGATGTTGGTCCGTGTAGTGCTCAGTGGTGTGAAACTTTGGGGTTTCCTTCCACGCATCCTCCGAGGTCGTCCTGCCTGTTCGGTCAGATGCCGAGCTTGTTGATTGGATCCTTCGGCGCGGTGGTGATCGGACTTCGGCCCAGCCATTCTTAATTCCTCGGCGGTCATGTGCTGTTCTGCTCTTCGGTAAAATTCTCTGAGGGTCTCCGGGGGGTCATTTGAGAACTCGTAGAATAGCTGTGAGTCTCGCCGAAGGGCCTGGGTCATGGCAAGAATGCAGACTTCGGGCCAAAAGTCGGGGACGCTAAGAGCTTCCCTGCTGAATCTTTCGACATAGTCTCGGATGGTTTCTCCGTTCCTCTACTCTATGTCGAACATCTGGACAGGCATCTTCGCTGTAGGTCGACTCCCAATGAATTGCTGCGTGAAGGCTGTGGACAACTCCTGGAACTCAGAGATGGTCCCTGAAGGCAATGAATTGTACCATGCAGTTGCTGGCCCTGTGAGGGTGACTTCGAAGCACTTGAACATGGTAGCATCGTCAGCACCGTGCATTATCATGCTGCGTCTATACTTTATCAGATGGGCCTGTGGATCAATACGGCCATCATAAATCTCCAACCGAGGTACTCTGAAGTCACCTGGCATGGCTGCCTCGGCCACGGTTCGGGTGAACGGGGACCCATCTTCGCAGAAGGCTCCCGTGAGCCTGTCCCAAACGGGTTTTCTGGCCATTTGTTTCTCCACCCTATCCAGCTGTGCTAATATCCTCTCCATAAGCACGGTGGCCCTAGGCCCTTCTTCAGGGAAGGGAGATCGTCGGCGCCTCTTCGGGGAGCGAGTTCGGCGCTGAGGGGATACGGACCTTACCTCAGGCGACGAACTCCTTCGCCATGAGACTTTCGGTCGTTTGGACCCAGTTTGTCCCACAGGCCGTTTCCCGAAGGGTATACTCTCCGTGGATGACTCTTCACGCGGGTCTACGCTTCCCGAACTGCGATGGGTCGACCTCTGACTTTTCTCCCGAGGGCGTGCAAGTGAGGGAGGTTTTTGGGCCTGTGCCTGCTGTGACCATCTTCGGTCGATCTGCTGTGTCATTTCGGCCACGACCGAACGCTGAAACTCCCTCATAAACCTCATAGTGATTACTAGAGGGCGATCTTCCTCAGACGCAGAAGTCCCTGAGAGTGTTTGCTCAGCAGCCGGTTATGTCTCAGGCGCGGACGGAGACCTCGGGAGTCCCTTGTCCTTAGAACGCCGAGTTTCAACGACGGCAATCTCAGAGCGGGTTCCCATAGACGGCGCCAAATGATGGCCATGGGCCTCATCGTTTAGAGTCATGGTGACTGTTGGAGAGACTTCTAGGAGGAAGAACGCCTGGAGGATGGTGCGCCCAAGGGAGAGTACCTGAGATGCTCAAAAAAGGTGTGTTAGGAGGCCCCCGGAATGTGTTTCCGGGGGGGAGCCTCCGACGCCCAAGTCAGTGGTGGCTGAGAAAGGCAGAGGAAATAGCACAAAGGGGCTGAAGAGTCTTGCCTGGTGATTTTCTCAGAGTCTGGGAGTCAGACTTCTTGCCAACCAACCTCCTGCCAAGTATTTATTTCCTGGGATTTATAGGAGTACCTAGCCCGTTCAGATTGTGACACATGTTCGATCGGATGTTCCCTGAGTTTCTGGGCATAGGGGACAGATAGCTGGTAGCAGGTTGCCTTGAGCCTTGTGCTGAGATGGGCCATGATGTGATTTTGATGGCGTCAGCGTGCCAGAGCGCCTATTGAGGCAGCGTTATGACGTCTGTGAAAGGACGTGTCAGAGGCTTCCTTAAATGCTTCCTTAAATGCTCCTGCCGTACTCCCGAGGTCCCTGGGCGAGGTCGTCCTTTGGTACGGACAATGCCTCTTCGGGAAACACGGACCCAGTTCGGGGGGATCCCATCTTCAGGGAGTTCCGCTTTCGGGGAGATCATGTTCGGCCGCAATAGCTGGTGCCCCTTTTCCGAAGGCGATCTATTTACAACCTCGGGGGGGCAAGTAGTATCCTCAAGTTTCCTGGCGTGCCGAGCTCGGAGCTCTTCGGCTATCTCCTGAGGTGTATGATCTCACCTTTACTCGGGTAGCGCTAGTCTCTTCTGGCCATTCTTGTGGCAGGGAGTTCGGCCAGATAGAGGCGATAGCCTTTGGCTATCAATATGTACTTTGACTTAGGCCAAGAAGCTTTCTAGATCTATCTCTACAGATCCTGATGCCTAACACATAGGCTACTTCACCCAAGTCCTTCATAGAGAAACATTTCTCTAGCCAAGTCTTCACAGACTGTAGCTCAGGAATGTCATTCCCGATGAGTAGTATGTCATCTACATACAACACCAAGAAGACAATAGCGCTCCCACTAACCTTCTTGTAGACACAAGGTTCATCTTCATTTTTGATAAAACCAAACTCTTTGATTGCATCATCAAATTGAAGATTCCAACTTCGAGAAGCTTGCTTCAGTCCATAAATGGACCTTTGCAATTTGCACACTTTATTGGCATTCTCAGGAGTGACAAAACCCTCAGGTTGTGTCATGTACACATCCTCAAGTGGCTTTCCATTTAGGAATGCAGTTTTGACATCCATTTGCCATATCTCATAATCATAGTGTGCAGCAATAGCAAACAAAATTCGGATGGATTTTAGCAACTGGTGAAAAAGTTTCATCATAGTCAATACCATGAATTTGCTTGAAACCTTTTGTGACCAATCGTCCCTTAAAGGTAATCACATTACAATCCATGTCAGTTTTCTTCTTGAAAACCCATTTGCACCCTATGGGTTTTACCCCTTCAGGTGGGTCAACCAAAGTCCATACTTGGTTTTCATACATGGATTCCATCTCGGATTTCATGGCCACTTGCCACTTCTCAGAGTCAGGCCTCGACATAGCTTGTTGGTAAGTTGTGGGCTCATCTTGATCCATGAGCATCACATCACCGGTGTGAGTCACGAGAAATCCATATCTCTCGGGCTCACGCCGAATCCTACCAGTCCTACATGGGCTCTGTCCTATAGGAACAGACTCTTGAACCACAACATCCTGTGGTGTCTGTTCAGGTTCCATTTCAGGTTCGATGTCTCCTTGTTGTTCTTGAATTTCTTCAAGTTCTACTTTCCTCCCACTAGTTCCTTTAGAGATAAACTCTTTCTCCAAAAAGACATCAGTTCGAGTAACAAACACTTTTTGCTCAGAGGGATTGTAGAAATAGTAACCCTTTGTTTCTTTGGGATACCCAACAAAAAGGCATTTTTGAGATTTGGGCCCTAGTTTGTCAGAGGATTGACATTTCACATAAGCGTCACAGCCCCAAATCTTCATAAAAGACAAATTGGGATGCCTCCCACTCCATATCTCATATGGTGTCTTTTGAATCGATTTAGATGGAACTCGGTTTAGTGTAAAAGCAACTGTCTCTAGAGCATGTCCCCAAAAGGAGTTTGGAAGGTCAGCTTGACTCATCATGGAGCGAACCATGTCTAACAGAGTTCGATTTCTCCTTTCAGAAACACCATTCCATTGAGGTGTGCTTGGTGGAGTGAGTTGTGATACTATACCACACTCCTTCAGATAGTCAAGGAATTCTCGATCCAAGTACTCTCCACCTCGATCTGATCGAAGCGCTTTGATACACTTCCCGAGTTGATTCTCTACTTCATTCTTGAATTCTTTGAACTTTTCAAAGGATTCTGACTTGTGTCTCATAAGATACACATAGCCATATCTGCTGAAGTCATCAGTGAAAGTAATGAAGTATTGGAAACCTCCTCTAGCTTGTGTAGACATAGGGCCACATACATCACTATGTATGAGTCCTAGTAAGTCATTAGCCCTTTCACTTTGCCCTGTGAATGGGGCTTTGGTCATCTTGCCCAACAAACATGACTCACATGTCTCATATGATTCAAAATCAAATGAGTCCAAGAGTCCATCCTTATGGAGCTTGGATATGCGGTTCTCATTTATATGGCCCAAGTGACAGTGCCAGAGATAGGTTGAGTTTGAATCATTTAATCTGACCTTCTTGGTATTCACATTATAGATTGGATCTTCAAGGTCTAGAACATAGAACCCATTGCTAAGTTGAGCACTACCATAAAAGATTTTATTCAAATAAATAGAACAACATTTGTCCTTTATTATAAATGAAAAACCTTTCTTTTCCAAACAAGAAACATAAATCAAATTTCTACTAATAGTAGGCACAAAGTAGCAATTGTGTAATTCTAAAACTAATCTACTAGGTAAAGTGAGAACATAAGTCCCTACGGCTAAGGCAGCAACCCTTGCTCCATTTCCAACACGTAGGTCCACTTCACCTCGGGCCAATCTTCTACTTCTACTTAGAACCTGCACATTTGCACAAATGTGAGATCCACATCCAGTATCCAATACCCAAGATGAGGAAGTAGAAAAGTTAGCCTCTATAACAAAAATACCTGAAGTGGAAGTTGATGGCCTGGGGCCTCATCGTTTAGAGTCATGGTGGCTGTTGGAGAGACTTCTAGGAGGAAGAACGCCTGGAGGATGGTGCGCCCAAGGGAGAGTACCTGAGATGCTTAGAAAAAGTGGGGTTAGGAGGCCCCCGGAGTGTTTTTCCGGGGGGGGAGCCTCCGACGCCCAAGTCAGTGGTGGCTGAGAAAAAGGCAGAGGAAGTAGCACAAAGGGCTGAAGAGTCTTGCCTGGTGATTTTCTCAGAGTCTGGGAGTCAGACCTTTTGCCAACCAACCTCCTTCCAAGTATTTATTTCCTGGTATTTATAGGAGTGCCCAGCCCGTTCAGATCGCGACACGTGTTCGGTCGGATGTTACCTGAGTTTCTGGGCGTAGGGGACAGATAGCTGGTAGCAGGTTGCCTTGAGCCTTGTGCTGAGATGGGCCATGATGTGATTTTGATGGTGTCAGCATGCCAGAGCACCTATTGAGGCGGCTTTATGACGTCTGTGAAGGGACGTGTCAGAGGCTTCCTTAAATGCTCCTGCCGTACTCCCGAGGTCCCTGGGCGAGGTCGTCCTTTGGTACGGACGGTGCCTCTTCAGGAAACACGCACCCAGTTCGGGGGTTCCCAGCTTCAGGGAGTTCCGCCTTCGGGGAGATCATGTTCGGCCCGCAGTAGCTGGTGCCTCTTTTCCGAAGGCGATCTGTTTGCAACCTCGGGGGGGCTAGTAGTATCCTCAAGTTTCCTGGCGTGCCGGGCTCGGAGCTCTACGGCTATCTCCCGAGGTGTATGATCTCATTTTCACTCGGGTATCGCCAGTCTCTTCTGGCCATTCTTGTGGCAGGGAGTTCGGCCAGATAGAGGCGATAGCCTTTGGCTATCACATGCCCCCCTTTGGAAAGCCGAAGTGAAGACTTCGGTTTTGCATCTCTTTCCGAGGTTGTTCTTGGGAGTCTCTTAGGAAGCTCAACCTGTTCCGAGGATCCACCTTCTCCCCAAAGGGCTGTTCGGCCTTGGCCTGTTCTTTGGTGTCTTCGAGGCGGAGCCTGTGCCGAAGATACACCTCTTGCCCGAAAGTCATGGGCTGTTTGGCCATAGCCTGTCTCTTGGTGTCCTCGAGGTGGCCTGCTCTTTGTTTCTGCAGGTCTGATGGCCAAGCGTGTCAGTCTGAGCGACGCGTCCCAGCTTTTTACGGATGTCAGAAGACGTGCGCCCTTTTTCCTAGGGATGTCAGGAGACGTGTCCCCGTTTTGGCGCGGCGGCTGACACGTGGCGCTTTGCCATTGCAGGAGAGTTGCGTCGGTTACAGAGGGCGCGCCTTTTCAGGTGCAGAGGGCAGTTACGGCGATGGTTCACCTCCAAAGGGTACTTATGACGACGTTTCGGTTACCCACCTCTGGCCTATAAATGGCTCGTTTCATCATAAGTTCCCTTTTTTTTTTCTCTGCTCTTCTCTCTGCTTTGCCCCTGTTCTTGCACTTTCTTGCTTTCTGTGGCGTAGCTGCCTTAATCAAAGCTTTTTCCATCCAACTTTCACGACGGCATCCTCAGACTTTGGCAAATCTTTTGGTGGGTTTTTGTTTTCCAGAGTGTTTTGATCTCTCTGTTCTTTGGAGCTTTTTCTGGAAACTGTTTTTTTTTTTTTTTTTTTTTTTTTTTTTTGTCTTTTCCAAACTCGCTTTCATGTCTACAATGGATATCCCTAAGAGCTGGTAGCCTCTTTTAGCCCATCCTTGTTGCACCACCCCTGCAAAGTTAGAGACGTGGAAGAAAAAGTTCTTTCTTCCCTCTTACGCCATTACTAGGCTGCCTCGTTCTAGCCATTATGCTTTTTCAAACCACAGAAATGAGGTTACCATTTTCCGAGCCCAGCTGAAGGCCGGTCTTCGGTATCCTCCCCCGAAGATGGTTTGCGAGTTCTGCCAATTTCATGGCATTGCTGTGAACCAGCTTCCCCCGAACTCGTTCTGCTATTTTAACGCGTTCCTCTGCATGTGTGGCGTGTTCGGGATAGAACCCCATTTTATAATCTTCATGCAGTACTACAAGCTCTCTGTGGTCCCGAAGGGTGGCTTCTATTTCATGCTACCTCGGGGATCCAGGAGCAAAAAATTCATGTTCAGCTTCGCCACTAAGGACAGCTGGCGGGGGTGGCAACAGAAGTTCTTCTTCCTGAAGATGGTTGAGGCCTGGTCGTACGTCCCGACCAAATGGGCTCAGCGAATACTGAATGTGGACGTCGTTGATCCGAGGATGCTGCTGACTCCAGAGTTGGCTCCCGTGTTCGTGGATTTCGACGCTCGCATTCGGGCTGTCTCTGACTCGACTCCCGAGGTCGCTCCGCGTGCCATTTACCCTTTTCCTATCAACTGGAAGTTGATGACCGAAGAGGTCCTTCGGGAACTAAAGGTTGTGAAGGAGCACGAGACTGACCTCAAGATGCCAGCTCCTGCCATCGCCAGGAAGGATTCCTGGTTGGTCAAGCTTCTTAAGGAGGAAATTTCTTTCGAAACGCTTGTCGAAAGTGAGTTTTCTTCTACTCCCTTGCTGTTTTCTTCCTCGCACTTACGCTGATATTTCTCTTCTTTTTCAGAGATGGGTGACGGGACTACCGCCTATTACAAGTCCCTTTTCTCCAGCCAAGTGGAGAAGGGGGAGCAGACAAAGAAGGCAACTTCCCGAAGGCGGAAGTCTGTCAGTGCTAGTCCTTTGGCTAAACGGGCGAAGAAGACTGTTCTTTCCTCCCCTTTGGAAAGTATTGGGGAGGAAAGCGAGGACGCTGAGGCCGCTGTTGCTTCGCTGCCCGATCCTTCGGCCGAGGTTCCTGCCGCCAGCAACGTCCCTCACACCGACGCCCCTCCCCAAAGTCCTACCCCGTCGCAAGTCCTTCTGGACGCCATGGTAGAGGCACCTTCTGCCGTGGAGCGGTGCAAGCAGAAGGGTAAGGGCATTTCGACCAAGGAGGCTGAGGACTTCGAGGACGTCGTTGTCGAGGTCCCTCCAGGTTAGTCTTCAGATAAAGTACGGTACAGTTCCTTTGCTTTTCTGGATTTTCTTCTTTGTCTTTAACTTCCTTCTCATTTTTGCCACGGAGGGGAGTTGCTTACCCCTGGATGGGCGACCGACCACGCGAAGGCGCGGGCCCTTCGCGACGCCAAAGTCCCGCAAGGGAAGGTTCCCAAAGAGCCTTTCTGGACATTCACGGAGGACATGAACTTGTACTCCGAGGACTGTCCTAAAATGGCGAAGCAAATTTCGAAGGGGGTGCTTACAGAGGCCTCCTTCAAGGCTATGTTCTTGCCGCCAAAGTCACCGAGCATGCTGCTCAGGTATGTTCTTCACACCTTTTTCCCTTCAATTTTTCCTAAGTGCCTGGCTCTTACTGACCTTGCGTTCATCTTTTTGCAGCTCCTGGGATACGTCGGCTTTCTTCGAGTTCGGGTGGCCAGGCAGGCGAAGTTCCGAGCTTCGGCCTTAGATGATGCGAACCCCGATGGTATAACGACCATGAAACTCGCCCAAGATGTTTTTCAAGCTCCACAAGACATCAAAGAGACTGGGTTTGAAGACCCCCACCCCTAATCAACCTGTGACTAGAAACGAGAAGTATAGAACTCCAAGAACACAAGCATACTTGTGCACCAAGGCAGTCCACCAAGAACCAAAGAGAAAACCTCTCCAAACAGCAATATTATTTCGGCAATAATCTGTATGTTTACATCCAGAATATGTGCCTTTATATAGGCCTAAACTAGGGTTAAAAGCTGGGCAAAATTCGCAGCCCAAGTCCCTTAGGAATCCTAGATACAAAGACATAGGAAATCCTAGTCAAATTAGGACTCTAATTCCTAGTTTGAACAAGTTTAATGAATGCAGCGTATGCCACTTGCCCAAAACGATTTAAAACTATTCCATAGCCTAAATAACTTCCTAAATAATGTATCTAAATAGGATTTTAACGAAAATAAAATATAAATACAAGATTAAACCCGAAATCCCCCAAATAGTCTTCTCAGGTGGTTCCTGCTTGTGTCTTCAACTTCAAGCTGAAATTCAAACTTGATGCAACCATTATTTCTCAAAATGAAAAGCATGAAAGTTGTAGATATCTTTCTTAGCTTTGAAATGACACCTGAACCACACAAAACGGACATCTGAATCCAAAGATATGACCAAAATACTGCAACTTCTTCTGAACCAGCGATCACTCGTAAATCGCGACTTTGAAGCTAAATTGGACCTCCTTAACGTGAAAAATGGGTTTCACGGTCTTCATATGATTTGTAGCTCAAGATGTTAGCTTTCCAATGAATCAAGAATTACACAATTCTGATCCGTTTAGCTGAAGATATGATTTTTCCACCAGAACATCGCCAATCTGTCAACATCCAAGCTTGGAGTGCACTAGTGAGCTCCTTAGCCTTTTTCCTTGTCAATGGTCCACTAGAAACCTTCAGTGGGTCCTTGCCTTCCTTGGTTGTGCCTTCTTTGATCGTATCAGCTCCCCCCTCCTGAGAAGGATTCGTCCTCGAATCAAAACCTGCACTAGAAAAGGGAATTGAATCAATAACAATGAAATGATCAGCACATAAGCACCTACCTTTCACATAAGCACCAATAACATTAGATGCTTGTGTATGGAGCTTTGATCTTGTGAAAAGCCTGAACCAATATCCAAATGCAATGACACCTCCAGGGTCAAAAACAAAGTTTGAAACAATTAGCACAAAAAATCTGAATGTTTGCACAATTTTCATCTTAACTCTAGGCATCACTTTCATTGCCTCTACCATCTCAAAAACATTATTCTCACAACAAGTAAAAGTGTAGGAATAATTTACCTTAGGGATGCTGTATGCACTCAAAACAAATGGACCTAAACTCACACAAGTGTTATGGTTATGAAAAGCACAAGTTATGCATGTCAAGACAATACTTTGCGTAGGCCATTCAAACAAACAAGAATTGAACACAATATGGCCTAAACTAATAACAAAACTAGGATGCATGAATTTCACAAAAATCCTAAGCATTTTAAATGAAACAAGATCAAACTTATTTTTGTATGTATATGCACAACAATGGATGAAATTTGTGAATGGGATGTGACATAAAACAAAGGACTCAACATACCTCCTTAAAAGGCTGAATTTAAAACCAGAATTTTCCCTCAAAATAAAAACTTTCAGGTTTAGACATAAAGCAAAAAGATCAATGCTGAAAAGTTTGTGTAATGCATGTGTCAAGATAAAAAAATGCTTGCTGGAAAATAAAGATTGACACACAAAAATGAGCTGAATATAAATGTGAATCAAAGAAGTATGTAATGCATGTGTAACAACCAATTTATGCATGAAAAATTCCAAAGAAGCAGGTTTAACTTTAGGCAAAACAAAACAATGTGACATGGATGCAAAGTAAACAAATTCAAAAACAAAAGACAACAAAACAGATTTTCCTCTAGAGAAACTCAAGCAATTCCAAAGATGATTTGACAAAACCAAAGAATTTGAAGCTTGTAAACCATATTTTGTCAAATTTCCATGTTTACTTCCTTCTCTTAATCTAGTTTCATGAAAACCATTTGTCAAAATAATATTGCAGGCAAACACACATTGTTTGAGATTTTCATGCAAAACTACATCAAATCTCGGTGTTAGGAAGAAATACATTACAGTGGTTGGACTTAGTCTCCAAGTATCTTCCTTCGGTGTAGGAACCACAAAATTTTCACCGTTGCACTTCCTGGCTTCGGTTGGAGTTGCATTAATTTCATCCCCTTGAAACATAGGATAAGAAACAATGTTAGGCAAACTTTTGCATGTGAAATCACTTGGACTCACCTCAAATTGTTCCTTTTCAACCTCCTTCATTGGTTTGATGCATGGGACATGGCTTAGAATATTAGGAACACCAACTTCTTGGATGGGCAGCAACTCACTTGATTCTTGTAGCTCATCTCCACTTAATTCTTGAAAAGAAGACAACACAACACTAGAAAAAGACTTTGTTATGTTAGATGAAAGTATGGCTTTTTTGTAGGTCATTCTCTCTTCACTCGGCTTGGGTTCATTACACTCTTGTCTTCTCTCAACTTCGCACTCAATTTCTTCTCTCGGGAACTCTCCACTCTTCTTCCCCTCATGTTCACTCTTCTCACTTAATCTCTCGATTGTTCTCTCAACTTTCCCCTCATCACTCTTGCCCTCAACTTTCCCCTCATTTACTTTTCCCTCAACCTCACTTTGAATTTTT
This sequence comes from Aquilaria yunnanensis, assembly GCA_039654915.1. NCBI lineage: Eukaryota > Viridiplantae > Streptophyta > Magnoliopsida > Malvales > Thymelaeaceae > Aquilaria > Aquilaria yunnanensis. The sequence continues at coordinate 38,576,484 of CM077594.1, read as the reverse complement.
CTTTGATCCTCCAAGACTTGTTGTGGTGAAAGTGGAACAAGCATGATTGACTTTTCTTGTTGCGGCCGAGACAAGTCTCCTTTTGTGGCCTCCATGTTTGGCTTGGGCACTTCTCTCACATCCTTGGTCCATGCTCCTCTCCATGTGGAAATTCCTCCTTGACACATCTTGGATGCCTTGGACCTTTTGATGATTTTCTCGGCCTTGGTGGCATAATAAAGCAAATCCTCCATGTTCAAATAAGGTGCCATTTCCACTTTGTTGGCAATCTCAGGATTGAGACCATTAATGAATCTAGCAATGGTGGTCTCCTCATCCTCCATGATGTTGGCTCGGGTCAAGGTTATCTCCAAGTCTTTATGGTAGTCCTCCACACTCCTTTGGCCTTGCACTAGCTTTTGAAGCTTGAGGCGTTGATCTTTAGTGTAGTAGCTAGGCACAAATCTCCTCCTCATCAAGGCTTTAAGGGCTCTCCATGTATATATGGGCTCCTCCTCATTCCTTCTCCTAGAAGTAACATCCTGATTCCACCATACAAGAGCATAATTAGTGAACTTTATGGTAGCCAATTTAACCTTCTCTTTCTCGGAGTAATGATGGCAATTAAACACCATCTCAATCTTTTGTTCCCACTCCCAATATGCATCGGGATCACTCCTCCCTTGGAAAGGTGGAATGGTAGGCTTGATGGAATTTAGGTTGTTATCCTCTCTTGGCTCACACCTCATTGGAAACCCATGGTCATGCCAAACTCTTTCTTCCTCCTCGGGTTCTTTTCTCCTTGGACCTCTCGTTGGCAACCTCAAGTCAATGTCTTCAATCCTCCCAACAAGCCTATTGAGAGTTTCTTGAAGCTCTCTCATGGTTGGCTCATCATTGTGTCTCACTTCCATCCTCCTATCCTCTTGGCCCTCCATACTCCTGAAAATAACAAAGATCCTCACAAACACTCACCTCACGTGTTTCACTCAAAATATGAACACTCAAAACACTCAATTTGTTAGTGAGATATTGCTTATTCAAAGAGTTCTCCAAAGTTCTAAGAAAACTATCCTCAAAGCACACAAGAAAACTTGAATTTTTGAAGAACTATTTTGACTCCAAAAGAGGTGGGCTAAACAAGCTTTAAAAGACTCTAGGAAGCTCTTGCAATTGATGATCACAAGAACCACACACAAAGCTTTTTGGCTTAAAAACAATGGGATAGGTTTTGGGGCGCAAAACTTTCAACACTTTGAGAAAACTTTTTTTTTGCAAGCTCTTTTCTTTCTTTGTTTTCTTTTCTTTTCTTCCTTTTTTTTTTCTTTTTTTTTTTTCTCTTTTTGCTTGCTGTTTTGATTCTAAACAAACATTCTCCTTGAAATTCCTTGCTGCCAAAGACAAAAAGTCAGTTTTCAATTTGGCCAAAACAAGAAACTATTGAAACTTGCACAATTTTGAAACAACTTTTGATACCGAAACTTCCTCAACTTGGATCCTTCTTTTTTTGAAGTTTTCTGGACTCTAAGATGCTGAAAACAATGAAAACAAAATAGATTAATATGGCTGGACACGAAACAGAAAGATAAGAATTAGACAAGAACAAACGAATTGAAACCGAGAATACTAGGTGACACGGATTGACTTCTTTTTGTTGTTTTTGTGATTTTTGGACTTGAACAAGGATGGAACAAAAAAGGACAGACCTGAAACAAGAAGATAAAGGATTAAAACAGAGAATTAAAACACGAATTTACTGAACAGAATTGAAAGAAAATCGAAGAGAAACAAGAACACAAGGATATGTCCTTCAATGGAACTTGTGGCTCTGATACCAACTGATGCGAACCCCGATGGTATAACGACCATGAAACTCGCCCAAGATGTTTTTCAAGCTCCACAAGACATCAAAGAGACTGGGTTTGAAGACCCCCACCCCTAATCAACCTGTGACTAGAAACGAGAAGTATAGAACTCCAAGAACACAAGCATACTTGTGCACCAAGGCAGTCCACCAAGAACCAAAGAGAAAACCTCTCCAAACAGCAATATTATTTCGGCAATAATCTGTATGTTTACATCCAGAATATGTGCCTTTATATAGGCCTAAACTAGGGTTAAAAGCTGGGCAAAATTCGCAGCCCAAGTCCCTTAGGAATCCTAGATACAAAGACATAGGAAATCCTAGTCAAATTAGGACTCTAATTCCTAGTTTGAACAAGTTTAATGAATGCAGCGTATGCCACTTGTCCAAAACGATTTAAAACTATTCCATAGCCTAAATAACTTCCTAAATAATGTATCTAAATAGGATTTTAACGAAAATAAAATATAAATACAAGATTAAACCCGAAATCCCCCAAATAGTCTTCTCAGGTGGTTCCTGCTTGTGTCTTCAACTTCAAGCTGAAATTCAAACTTGATGCAACCATTATTTCTCAAACTGAAAAGCATGAAAGTTGTAGATATCTTTCTTATCTTTGAAATGACACCTGAACCACACAAAACGGACATCTGAATCCAAAGATATGACCAAAATACTGCAACTTCTTCTGAACCAGCGATCACTCGTAAATCGCGACTTTGAAGCTAAATTGGACCTCCTTAACGTGAAAAATGGGTTTCACGGTCTTCATATGATTTGTAGCTCCAGATGTTAGCTTTCCAATGAATCAAGAATTACACAATTCTGATCCGTTTAGCTGAGGATATGATTTTTCCACCAGAACATCGCCAATCTGTCAACATCCAAGCTTGGAGTGCACTAGTGAGCTCCTTAGCCTTTTTCCTTGTCAATGGTCCACTAGAAACCTTCAGTGGGTCCTTGCCTTCCTTGGTTGTGCCTTCTTTGATCGTATCATTATAGGCCTTAGAGAAGGCGAAGGCCACTTGCTTAGCATTGATCACCGAGAACCAGCAGCTGTCTCATGCTGCGAAGGAAGAAGTTGCCGCCCTTCGGGAGGAGTTCCGGAAGGAGAAAGAAGAACTTGAGAAGGATTCCTCCCGGAGGATTGCTTACCTCGGCGAGCAGATAAATGGAATACTGGCCGCCAACGAGGAGTTCCTAAAGGATAAGTCAGATTCTGAGAAGCTCATACTGGCGCTGACAGCTGAGAAAAACATCCTTGCAGCCGAGGTCATGTCCTTGAAGAAGGATCTGAAGGGGAAGAAGCAGATAAAGGCCCTGGACGAGGAGATCGCAGATCTGAAGGACGAGCTTGACGACCTCGAGCTTGAGAAGAACAAGTCTTATCAAATGGCCAAGGTCGCCTTTCAGGACGGCTTCTGCCTTGTTCGGCACCAAGTCCTCCAGAGGTTCCCAGATCTGGACCTCTCTTTTCTAGAGGCTCTAAACATTCCTGAGGGACCTCGGTGTGAATGGTCCAAGGTCAAACACTTGAAGCTTCCTCCTTCAATTCCAGCGCCGAAGGTGGTGGAAAAGGGTGGGCCAGCAAGTGGCTCTCGGGACGCTGTGAACCCTTAGGCTATTTTAGGGCCCCTTTTCCTTCCCTTCTATTTTGTTTTCCTTCTTTGGGCACTTCTTTATTGTTAAGCAGCTTACTCCTTAATGAAGACTTTTTTGGCTAAGTGTTTCTTCAAGTTTCTTTTATTTCATTGCCCCGAACGCATTTTGCTCAAGAGACTTCGGAAAACCTATAATCAAAGAAACTTTATTACCTTCTGTTGGCCGAGCCTATTTGCTCTGGAGGCTTTTTTTGGAAGGTCTGTAAAATCTGACTAAGTCTTTTTGCATCTTTCCCGAGCGTGATGGCTCAAGGGACCTCGGAAAGTCATAGCTGCGCTTGTGATGAGCATCTTTGTGGAATTCTGTACAATTCTGCACTTAAGAAATTTTCTCAAGACACTTCTGTACTTTGAATATTTTTCGTACAACGCGATTCCTCCGTACAACCTTAGGCGTAGAATTTTTTCAAGGCGTCTGAGTGCCAAGTGTTTTTCAATTCTACGCCTTCGGCATTGCCAAGCTTGTACACGCCTTTTCGTACTTCGGCAAGAACCACATATGGTCCTTCCCAGTTCGCGCGAAGTACTCCGTGGGACGGCCTTCGTGGTGCGAAGTCAGCCTTTCTGAGAACGAGGTCTCCTTTCTTGATCTCTTTCGGCCTGGCCCGTAAGTTTATAGCCGCGGCCACTCTTTGTTGAAAAGCTTTTCTTCTCAGCTCGACTATTTCTCTGTGTTCGCCGACGAGGTCGAGCTTGGTTCTGAGGCCGAGGTCGTTTCCACCTTCATCAAATATTCTCACCCGTATTGATGGTCTGACTATCTCGACTGGGATAATGGCCTCTGTCCTGAAGACTAGTGAGAAGGGAGTTTCCCCTGTGGCCCTTCGGGGCGTCGTTCGGTAGCTCCACAATACGCTTTGGAGTTCTCCTGGCCATTTCCCTTTTGCTTCTCCCAGTCTCTTTTTTAGGCCATCTTTTATGGTCCTGTTCGATAGTTCCACCTGCCCGTTACTTTGGGGGTGAGCTACTGGGGCGAAGTGCATCTTTATTTCGAGGTCGATGATAAATTCCTGGAATCCTTTGTCTATGAATTGGGATCCACTATCAGCTACTAGTACCCTCGGTATGCCAAATCTGCATACAATGTTCTTCCATACGAACTTCTGCACTTTTTTTTCTGAGATAGTTGCCAGCGGTTCTGCCTCGACCCATTTAGAGAAATAGTCCACTGCTACAACGCAGAATTTCACGCCTCCGGGTACTGTGGGGAGTGGCCCAATAAGGTCTATACCCCAGACTGCGAAGGGCCAAGGATAGTCGGCCGAGGATACCATTTCCGAGGGTGCCCTCTGGATGTTCGCGTGTTTCTGGCAACTACCACATTTTCGGACGAACTGCCTTGCATCCTTTCTCAGGGTAGGCCAGTGTTGGGTTTCGGGAGCCAAACAGCGCAGCGGAATTTAACCGAAACCCTCCAGGATCCAAGTGAAACGGGGTAAACCGGGTGTTCGAAAATTTCATACCTAATTTTCGGTTGAGATCTCTCACTCAACTGTAGAGTCAAATCACAAAACCTGAACAGTTGACGTGTTCAGGCTCTCTATGGTATCCACACGAGCCTTTCAGGATCACCACGCTTCCACCACGTCCTGGCAGATGCGTTTCTCTTGCCCTCGCAGTGCTAACTTGCGTCCTCCAAGGAATTGCAAGAGAAGAGTGCGGCTGTCCTTTTGGGAGGCTAGGGCAAAGAGACCTGTGAATTTCTCACTTAAAAGTTGTATTTATAGTGAGACTCAACTTCCAGGCCTAATGGGTTTCAAAGCCCTAATCCAATTAGGATTTAATTTCGGGCTTAATAATGGCTCAACTCCTTGGCCCATTATTAATACGAAATTAAAGTGAAACCATAACCCAAATAATTAGCCCATGCACTCTAATGATCCAAATAGCTCTATGTGTGCGACCCAATAGGCTCTTGCCATGTTGGCAATGATCATAAGCAATGAGCGGTGTCTAGCAACACATCATTGCTACCCAAGTGACAAGATTGTCGGTGAATCGACTAAACCTTTATGATCATCACCGATATATGCCATTGTCCCTTTGTCCAAGATATCAAGACTAAGCACAAGACATGGAATGTGTCACTGTCGTATAGCCCAATCTTTGGTTTCTTGATTACCAAGTAGACCAACTTAAACTGACGACATTGATATCATATATCAACTCATCGGAGCATGGCCATGCATTTTCTAAGTCTCACTCTATCAAGGGGCCCAAAGATATCACTCCCATTACATAGGAGTGACAAATCCCATCTTGATCACACAAATCCCTCCGCATGATATGTGACATACCCAATGACCTCCTTCAAGTTCACTCAGTTACGAGCAACAAAGGAAAGTATCAAAGTATGTGACTCACATGTAGGGAACCTTGCTGATCTTAGGTCGAAGGACTACATATACCATGATCACTATGAGAATCACTTATGACCCTCATATAACGATCCATGAAGTGTTCTCATGGTGGGTCGGTCCAGTACACAAGTTCTCCAACTTGTACCCATATGTAGACTACATATCTCATATTAGTCTTCACATATGCTAGTCATTATGTATTATTGCAACCCGCTCCACAATAATACTAGACTAGGGACGTTTAAGAATATCATTATTCTAGGGTTACAATTATGTTTATTACGTTACGCAGAAACAAAACAACAAACAAAATTACTGGATTAATGCCTCAATAAAATATCATGACTCAATGTGCAAAAATACAATCATCTCATGATTGGCTTTTTGGGCACAATACTAACAGCCAGAAGTATCCTTGGCGAAGTATCACCGCCGCAAGGGCATCAGTTCCAATATGTGAACCACACATGCCTTCGTGGACCTCTTCAAGGACCATTTCAGTATCCTCTTCATCCACGCATCTTTGCAGCGGGTTTGCATATCCCTGTCGGTATAATTCTTCACCAATCAGGAAGAATCGGCCTGAGCGTCTTCGTAGTTTTGCAGCGTCGCCGGGGTCTTCGGGGAGCACATTTTCTACGAGGTATCTTTTTATGGGATCTTTCCATCCCTTTCCCGAGGTCGCTATGCTCAGCACTAAGATGCTCGGATGATATAGCACCTCGGTGTATGTTATTGACTTCGCCAAGCAATCTGCCCCTGTGTTATTCCGCCGAGGTACATTTTCGATCCGTACGGCGTCAAACTCTTGGATGAGCTTTGCTACCAGCTCGTGGTATTTTGCCAAGATTGGGACCTTCGCCCCATAATCTCCTGCCGTCTGCCGAACTACCAGCTGGGAATCGCTGTGAGCCTTTAAGTTTCTCACGCCAATCCTTCTAGCCAAGCGTAATCCCGCTATGAGGCCTTCATACTCTGCCACATTGTTAGTGACGCTAAAGCTGAACTTAATAGCCTTCTTTACCTCTAGGCCTTCGGGTCCTCTGATAACTACTCCAGCTCCCTGGTGTTCAGATCCCGAGGCTCCGTCAACATGTAAGGTCCACTCTGGCTTACCCTCGTTCGGATCTTGGTGGCTGTCCTCAGTGGCGGGTATTTCGGCGATAAAATCTGCCAGTGCTTGGGCCTTTATGGCCTTCCGAGGCTCATATATGGTTTCATGTTCGCCAAGCTCTATGCACCACTTGGAGAGCCTTCCCGAATGATCAACTTTCTTCATAACATCCCATAGTGGTAGACTACTTCGGACGATGATGGGGTGAGCCTGAAAGTACGGTCACAGCCTTCTTCCTGCAAGCAGCAAGGCGTATATAGCTTTTTGAAGCAAAGGGTACCTGATTTCGGCGCCATGCAGGGACTTGCTGACGTAATAGACGGGCCATTGCTTTGGGCCTTCTTCTTTCACGAGGACCGAGCTTACAGCTTTCTCCGTGACGGCGAGGTATAATACAAGTGGCTTTCCCTCCCGAAGTTGTCGCAGAGTCGGCAGGCTAGCTAGGTAGACTTTGAGTTCTTCCTAGGCCTTTTGGCAATCTTCATCCCATGGATGATCATTCCTTCCGAGGTCGCCTTCCATTTTTGCTGCCTTTGTAAGGACTTTGAAGAAAGGTCGACACCTATCTCCGTACCTGGAAATAAACCTGCTCAGGGAGGTTATTCTTCCGGTGAGCCTCTGAACGTCTTTGACTGTAGCCGGAGTTCGGAACTCAAGTAGTGCCTTAATCTTCTCGGGGTTAGCGTCAATGCCTCTTTCGGATACCATGTACCCAAGAAATTTTCCTGAGGTTACCCCGAAGATGCACTTTTTTCAGGATTGAGCCGAATCCCGAAGGCTCTGAGTTTTTGGAAGGTTTCCTCTAGATCTGCAACGTGGTAGCCAGGCAGCTTGCTCTTGACTATCATATCATCAACATATACCTCCATGTTTCTCCCCATTTGGTCTTTAAAGACCTTGTTCATCAACCTTTGGTAGGTGGCTCCTGCATTTTTGAGCCCGAAGGGCATCCTGATATAGCAGTATGTTCCTCCCTCGGTGATGAAGGCAGTTTTTTCTTCATCTTCGGGGTCCATCCTTATTTGATGGTAGCCACTGAAGGCGTCTAGGAAACTTAGGAGCCCATATTCAATAGTTGAATCTACCAGTTGATCTATTGGCGGCAGAGGGTATGAGTCTTTTGGGCAAGCATTGTTCAAGTTTCTGAAGTCGATGCACATCCGAAGTTTGCTGCTACCTTCTTTTGTGGCAATGACCACATTGCTTAACCATTCGGGGTACTTCACCTCCCTGATGACTTTGGCGTCCAACAGTTGCTGGACTTCGGTTTTGACAAAGTCGCTTTTATGGGCTGAGATGCTTCGTTCCTTTTGCTGGACAGGTTTTGCTCCCGGGCTTACTTTGAGGCTATGTTGTATTATGCTAGAGTTTACTCCTGGCATATCTTTCGGAGAATAGGCAAATAGATCTTTATTTTTCAGCAGAAAAGATACAAGGTTTTCCTTCTCACCTTCGGCCAAGCTCTTACCTATTCGGGTAGATTGTCCTGGGATAAGTTCTATTGTTTCCGTTTCCGCTTTTGCGAGATCTTCTTCTTTGCCTTTTTCTGACGCCTTTGCCTCCATTGTTTTTGCGAAGTTGCTCGCCGGGGCCTTTCGTGCTTTCACAAACACCTTTCTTACCTCGGCTTGGTCTATGAAGATCTCTGCATCTCCATCCTTGGTGGCGAATGTGACCGTCAAGTACTTCACATCAGGGCGAATGTGCAGGTTTCCCTGTGTCTGCCTTCCAAGGATGGCATTGTACGAGGACGGGACGTCCATGACGATGAACCTTGCCATTGTGGAGGCGTACAACTCAGCTGCTCCATCTACCGAAGTCCCTCTCATCATCAGTGGGAGGTCGATCCATCCGAGAACGGGCAGTTCAAATGGTCCCACCCCGAAGGTTGGTGAGGTGACTGGCTTAAGCTCGCTGCTGGAAATGCCCAAGCTTGGCAGTAAGTGCGAGAATAGGACGTCCGCATTTGATCCGTCATCAAGCAGCACCCTTTTGACGTCCTAGTTCCCTATCCTCGCCATGATCAGCAGCGGATCGTCGTGGGGAAAGACGATGGTGGATCCGTCTTTGCGGGCTAGCTTTTTTGCTGGATTTTGATATTCCATGACTGCAATTTCTCTGGCCTTCCGCTTTCTTTCCGAGGATGGGAGCCCCGTGGTGATTGTTTGGATAACCCCTGTCGGAGGTGGAGGGCGCCTTTTTGGACTTCGGTTTCTCCGCCTGTCGGAGTCATAGTCCTCATCTTCGGCCCTTTCTTCCTCCATTTTTCTGCCTTTCGGGGATGGCATCCGCAAGTATTTCTGAAGTTGGCCCTGCTTTATCAGCGACTCTATGTACTTCTTCAGCTGGAAGCAGTCTTCGGTGTCATGACTGTGGTCGTGATGAAACTGGCAGAACTTCTTGGCATTCTTCTTATTGTCGACGGTCATGGCCCTTGGTCGCCGAATCTGCGTCCCTTGCCTTTCCAGCGCCATGAGGATGTTGGTCCGTGTGGTGCTCAATGGCGTGAAACTTTGAGGTTTCCTTCCACGCATCCTCCGAGGTCGTCCTGCCTGTTCGGTCGGATGCCGAGCTTGTTGATTCGACCCTTCGGCGCGGTGGTGATTGGACTTCGGCCTAGCCATTCTTAGTTCCTCGGCGGTCATGTGCTGTTCTGCCCTTCGGTAAAATTCTTCGAGGGTCTCCGGAGGGTCCTTTAAGAACTCGTACAACAGCTGTGAGTCTCGCCGAAGGCCCCGTGTCATAGCGAGAATATGGATTTTGGGCCGGAAGTCTGGGACGCTCAGTGCTTCCCTGTTGAACCTTTCGACATAGTCCCAGATGGTCTCTCCGTTTCTCTGCTCTATGTCGAACATCTGAACAGGCATCTTTGCCGTTGGCCTGCTCCCAATGAATTGCTGTGTGAAGGCCGTGGACAACTCCTGGAACTCAGTGATGGTCCCTGAAGGCAATGAATTGTACCATGCAGTTGCTGGCCCTGTGAGGGTGACTACGAAGCACTTGCACATGGTAGCGTCATCAGCACCGTGAATTATCATGCTGTGTCTGTACTTCGTCAGATGGGCCTGTGGATCAGTACGGCCATCATAAATATCCAACCGAGGTACTCTAAAGTCACCTGGCATGGCTGCCTCGGCCACGGTCCGGGTGAATGGGGACCCATCTTCGTAGAAGGCTCCCGTGAGCCTGTCCCAAACGGGTTTTCTGGCCATTTGTTTCTCCACCCTATCTAACCGTGCTAATATCCTCTCCATAAGCACGGTGGCACTTGGCCCTTCTTCAGGGAAGGGAGATCGTCGGCGCCTCTTTAGGGAGCGAGTTCGGCGCCGAGGGGATAGGGACCTTACCTCGGGCGACGAACTCCTTCGCCGTGAGACTTTCGGTCGTTTGGACCCAGTTTGCCCCACAGGCCATTTCCCGAGGGGTATATTTTCTGTGGAGGATTCTTTGCGCTGGTCTCTGCTTCCCGAACTACGATGAGTAGACTTGGGGCTTCTCTCCTGAGGGCGTGCTGGTGAGGGAGGCCTCTGGGCTTGCGTTTGCTGTGGCCACCTTCGGTCGATCTGCTGTGTCATTTCAGACATGACCGAACGCTGAAAGTCCCTCAGGAAGCTCATGGTGATCACTAGAGGGCGATCTTCCTCAGACGCAGAAGTCCCTAGGAGTGTTTGCTCAGCAGCCGATTGTGTCTCAGGCGTGGACGGGGACCTTGGGAGTCCCTTGTGCTTAGATTGCCGAGTTTCAATGACAGCGATCTCAGAGCGGGTTCCCAAAGACGGCGCCAAATGATGGCCTGGGGCCTCATCGTTTAGAGTCATGGTGGCTGTTGGAGAGACTTCTAGGAGGAAGAACGCCTGGAGGATGGTGCGCCCAAGGGAGAGTACCTGAGATGCTCAGAAAAAGTGGGGTTAGGAGGCCCCCGGAGTGTTTTTCCGGCGGGGGAGCCTCCGACGCCCAAGTCAGTGGTGGCTGAGAAAAAGGCAGAGGAAGTAGCACAAAGGGCTGAAGAGTCTTGCCTGGTGATTTTCTCAGAGTCTGGGAGTCAGACCTTTTGCCAACCAACCTCCTGCCAAGTATTTATTTCTTGGTATTTATAGGAGTGCCCAGCCCGTTCAGATCGCGACACGTGTTCGGTCGGATGTTACCTGAGTTTCTGGGCGTAGGGGACAGATAGCTGGTAGCAGGTTGCCTTGAGCCTTGTGCTGAGATGGGTCATGATGTGATTTTGATGGCGTCAGCGTGCCAGAGCGCCTATTGAGGCGGCTTGATGATGTCTGTGAAGGGACGTGTCAGAGGATTCCTTAAATGCTTCCTTAAATGCTCCTGCCGTACTCCCGAGGTCTCTGGGCGAGGTCATCCTTTGGTACGGACGGTGCCTCTTCGGGAAACACGCACCCAGTTTGGGGGTTCCCAGCTTCAGGGAGTTCCGCCTTCGGGGAGATCATGTTCGGCCCGCAGTAGCTGGTGCCTCTTTTCCGAAGGTGATCTGTTTGCAACCTCGGGGGGGCTAGTACTATCCTCAAGTTTCCTGGCGTGCCGGGCTCGGAGCTCTTTGGCTATCTCCTGAGGTGTACGATCTCATTTTCACTCAGGTATCGCCAGTCTCTTCTGGCCATTCTTGTGGCAGGGAGTTCGGCCAGATAGAGGCGATAGCCTTTGGCTATCAGAAGACTTACTTCCCTTTTCCTTAGCAAGTTCTTCAAGATAGAGCTTACAGTTGCGCTTCCAGTGTCCAGGTTGCTTACAATGGAAGCACTCCCTTTCCTTTGCCACACCACCCTTTGGTTTCAGTGCAGCTGAAGAAGAACTAGCATTGGACTTTCCATTAGCTTCATCCTTCTTCTTGTTGGCTTTTCCTTTTCCCTTGCCCTTTTGAACCATCAAAATGGGCTTAGCCTTCTTAAGGTTTTGCTCAGCAGTTCTCAACATGTTGAGCAATTCAGGGAGGGACTTGTCAAGGTCGTTCATGTTATAGTTCATGACGAACTGACTGTAGCTTTCAGGCAATGATTGCAAGACTACATTAATAGCCAACTCTTTCTGAAGAGCAAATCCCAAATTCTTAAGATTTTCAATGTACCCAATCATCTTGAGCACATGAGGACCCACGGGACTTCCCTCAGACATCTTGCGCTGAAACAATGCCTTAGAGGTCTCAAACCTCTCATGCCTAGCTTGCTCTTGGAAAAGCATTTTGAGATGTTCGATCATATCGAACGCCCCCATGTTCTCATGTTGCTTCTGAAGCTCAGATTCCATGGTAATAAGCATGAGGCATGCAACATCCAAAGCATCATCAGAATGCCTCCTGTGAGCATCCCTTTCAGCTCTTGGAGCAGTGGCAGTAGGCTCATTCAGAATGGGCTGCTCTAGGACATAAGCCTTTCTCTCTTGTTTGAGGACTATCCTCAAGTTTCGGTACCATTTGAGAAAGTTGGCCCCATTCAGTTTTTCCTTCTCAAGGATCGATCGCAACGAAAGTGTCGATGTGTTTTGTGCCATGGTTATCTACAATAGTAAATATGCAGTGTAAGAGTCATGTATTTTAATTCATTTAATAAGGACTTTTATTAAATGATACTCCCACTATTTTCCTCAAAATAATAACCCTCGATATTATTTCAGAACACCTCAGCGCTAAGGTATTCTCGTGGGCCAAGATCCATATTTGACCACAACCTGAGTCAGCTTTGGCTTTTCTCTCCAGTTACAGCTATTTAGGTAGGCAACCCCTTGCCAATTGCATCTTATGCAACTCTTGGATAGTTGGGTGAACAACACTTGTCCAAGCTCATCTCATGAACTTAAGCCCAACTCTATCCCTCTAAGTCCCTAATCCTATTAGGATGACTTAGTTAAGTCAAACCCAAAGTTAGCAGTTTGGCTATCACTATTATCCCATCGCGCCTTACCAAGATGAACATAGGTGCTTTGCTTTGGCAAACCTACCTAATGTTGATCAAAGTCTTGACGAGTGCCAACATTTGGAAGGCATCACATTTAATGACTTAATATTTGTTTAAGGGGTTTTTTTTTTTTATCTCACCAATTTGCTATCTCCGGTTGTTTTATACATGCATCACATAAAAATATAAAACATGCATCTCATGCTTACAAGAAATAAACGTGACATGGTTATAGCCCAAACTATGCGATATTCTCAAGCCAATGAGAATATCATAAAAGCCTAAGAAAAGAAAAGAGTCTTCACAAGCTCTTCTCTTCCATTCTTGGTTGCCCTTTTGTTGTCACCTCCTTGGACATACCACCTTGGACGATCCCATAATGCACCATTACATCAATAATAGAAACCTCGAGTTACATTCGAAGGGAGTAAGGTGAGAAAAGAATGTACAATGAGAGTGATAAGAAAAGGCACCACTCGCAGGCCGTATTTACAAGTACAACCAATCAAGGGCTATAACCATGCACCATGCTTCAAACACCAATCAGCATATCATGTCAAATCTCATTCACCAAAGATGGATGGCAATTTTCACGTGTTGATTAACCAGTTTTTATTTATGTGGCGCTTCGCATACGACGGTCCCACCATGAGAACACTTCATGGATCGTTATATGAGTGTCATAAGTGATTCTCATAGTGATCATGGTATATGTAGTCCTTCGACCTAAGATCATCAAGGTTCCCTACATGTGAGTCACATACTTTGATACTTTCCTTTGTTGCTCGTAACTGAGTGAACTTGAAGGAGGTCATTGGGTATGTCACATATCATGCGGAGGGATTTGTATGATCAAGATGGGATTTGTCCCTCCTATGTAACGGGAGTGATATCTTTGGGCCCCTTGATAGAGTGAGACTTAGAAAATGCTTGGCCATGCTCCGATGAGTTGATATATGATATCAATGTCGTCAGTTTAAGTTGGTCTACTCGGTAATCAAGAAACCAAAGATTGGGCTATACGAGAGTGACACATTCCATGTCTCGTGCTTAGTCTTGATATCTTGGACAAAGGGACAATGGCATATATCAGTGATGATCATAAAGGTTTAGTCGATTCACCGACAATCTTGTCACTTGGGTAGCAATGATGTGTTGCTAGACACCGCTCATTGCTTATGATCATAAATGTGATTTATGATCATTGCCAACATGGCAAGAGCCTATTGGGTCGCACACATAGAGCTATTTGGATCATTAGAGTGCATGAGCTAATTATTTGGGTTATGGTTTCACTTTAATTTCGTATTAATAATGGGCCAACGAGTTGAGCCATTATTAAGCCCGAAATTAAATCTTAATTGGATTAGGGCTTTGAAACCCATTAGCCCTGGAAGTTGAGTCTCACTATAAATACAACTTTTAAGTGAGAAATTCACAGGTCTCCTTGCCTTAGCCTCCCAAAAGGCCAGCCGCACTCTTCTCTTGCAATTCCTTGGAGGACGCAAGCTAGCACTGCGAGCGCAAGAGAAACGCATTTGCCGGGATTGAACATGTCAACTATTCAGGTTTTCTGATTTGACTCTACAGTTGAGTGAGAGATCTCAATCGATAATTAGGTATGAAAATTTTTGAACACACAGTTTACCCCGTTTCACTTGGATCCTGGAGGGTTTCGGTTAAATTCCGCTACGCTGTTTGGCTCCCGAAACCCAACAGTGGTATTAGAGCTACTGGTGGAACCCTAAATCAGGATTGAATGTTGAATCGTATGATGCTATGTGTTCGGTTGCTTTTGGCCATGATTAATTAGCTTGATTCATGATGCATGAAACCGGAACTCGTAATGAACATATGACGTATATGAAGAAATGACACTAATTGGTTAATGAGATTAACCCGAGATTGATAGGTATGAGATACCTATATGGATTAGGATTCTTGAAATAGTTGCAAAAACCCTAGCTTGGTTCGGATTCGGCCTATTCGGGCACCAAAAGTAAGGTATTTTTGGTGGCTCGAATGGAGGAGTCTCGGGTGCCTACTTGCTCGAAATAGAAGATCTCGGGCAAAGCAATTGTAAGACAATTTTTTGCGCCGTGGGGGCGCTTCCCGCCTCGCAACCCCCCCTCCCAAGCGTGGCCCACCTTGACCCCATCCGCTGACCAGTCAGCGGAACCACCGCCCGCTGATCGGCCAACGAGACCACCCTATGTGAAGCGCCATATAAATAAAACTGGTTAATCAACTCGCAAAAATTGGCATGCATTTGTTGAATGAGATTTGGCATTTTATGCTGATTGATGGTTGAAGCATGGTGCATTGTTATAGCCCTTGATTGGTTGTACTTGTAAATACGGCCTGCGAGTCGTGCCTTCTCTTGTTACTCTCATTGAACATTCTTTTCTAACCTTGCTCCCCTTGAATGTAACTTGAGGTTTCTATTATTAATGTAATCATACATTATGGGATCATCCAAGGTGGTATGTCCAAAGAGGTGACAAGAAAAGAGCAACCAAGAAAGGAAGAGAAGGAGCTTGCGAAGACCATTTTCTTTTCTTAGGCTTTTATGATATTCTCATTGGCTTGAGAATATCGCATAGTTTGGGCTATAACCATGTCACGTTTACTTTCTTGTAAGCATGAGCTGCATGTTTTATATTTGTATGTGATGCATGTATAAGACAACCGGAGATAACAAATTGGTGAGATCAAAACAAAAAATCCCTCAAACAAATATTAAGTCATTAAATGTGATGCCTTCCAAATGTTGGCACTCGTCAAGACTTTGATCAACATTAGGTGGGTTTGCAAAAGCAAAGCACCTATGTTCATCTTGGTAAGGCGCGATGCGATAATAGTGATATCCAAATTGCCAACTTTGGGTCTGACTTAACTAAGTCATCCTAATAGGATTAGGGACTTAGAGGCATAAAGTTGGGCTTAAGTTCATGAGATGAGCTTGGACAAGTGATATGATCAAAGAAGGCACAACTAAGGATGGAAACAATCCATTGAAGTTAACTAATGGACCATTGACAAGGAATAAGGCTAAGGAGCTCACTAGTGCACTTCAAGCTCGGATGTTAACAGATTGGCGATGTTCTGGTGTAAAAATCATATCTTCATCTAAACAGATCAGAATTGAGTGATTGTTGATTCATTGGAAAGCTAACATATGGAGATAAAAATTATATGCAGAACATGAAACCAATTTTGCACGATAAGGAGGTCCAATTTACCTTCAAAGTCTCGATTTACGAGTTATCGCTGGTTCAGAAGCAGTTGTAGTATTTTGGGCATATCTTTGGCCTTAGATGTCTGTTTTGTGTGGTTCAGGTGTCATTTAAAAGCTAAGAAATATATCTACAACTCTCATTCTTTGAATTTTGAGAAATCATGCTTATACCAAGTTCTATTTTCAGCTTGAAATTGAAGACACAAGGAGGAACCACCTGAGAAGACTAGTTTGGGTATGGCCAATCTTATTTTGTAACGTATTTTATTTTAGTTTCCTATTTGTTTACATTATTTAGGATGTTATTTAGGCCATGGAAGTGATTCAGGTCATTTAGGATAAACTAGGAATTAGAGTCCTAATTTGACTAGGATTTCCTATGTCTTTGTATCTAGGATTCCTAAGGGATTTAGGCTGCGAATTTTGCCCAGCTTTTAACCCTAGTTTAGGCCTATATAAAGGCACATATTCTGGATGTAAACACATAGATTATTTCCGAAATAATATTGCTCTTTGGAGAGGTTTTCTCTTTGGTTCTTGGCAAACTGCCTTGGTGCACAAGTGTGCTTGTGTTCTTGGAGTTATATACTTCTTGTTTCTAATCACAGGTTGATTAGGGGTGGGGGTTTAAAACCTAGTATTTTTGATGTCTTGTGGAGCTTGAATCACATCTTGGGTGTGTTTCATGGTCTTTATACCATCGGGGTTCGCATCAGTTGGTATCAGAGCCACAAGTTCCATTGAAGGACATATCTTTGTGTTCTTGTTTCTCCGCATTTTTCTTTAAATTTTTTCCAGTAATTTCGTGTCTTAATCCTCTGTTTTAATCCCTTTTCATCTTGTTTTAGGTCTGTCCCTTTTTATTCCATGCTTGTTCAAGTCTGAAAATCACAAAAACAACAAAAAGAAGTCAATCCGTGTTGTCTAGTGTTCTCGGTTTAAATTCGTTTGTTCTTGTTCAATTCTTATCTTTCTGTTTTGTGCTCAGCCATATTAATCTCTTTTGTTTTCATTGTTTCCAGCATCCTAGAGTCAAGAAAACACCAAAAAAAGAAGAATCCAAGTTGAGGAAGTCTCGGTATCAAAAAGTTGTTTCAAATTGTGCAAGTTTCAATAGTTTCTTATTTTGGCCGAATAGAAAACTGACTTTTTGTCTTTGGCAGCAAGGAATTTCAAGGAGAAATTTCTTTTAGCATCAAAACAGCAAGCCAAAAAAAAAAAAAGAAATGAAAAAAAAGAAAAGAAAAAGAAAGAACAAAGAAAAGAAAAGAAAAGAGCTTGCAAAAGAAGTTTTCTCAAAGTGTTGAAAGTTTTGAGCCCCAAAACCTATCCCATTGTTTTTGAGCCAAAAAGCTTTCTTTGTGGTTCTTGTGATCATCAATTGCAAGGGCTTCCTTGAGTCTTTTAAAGCTTGTTTAGCCCACCTCTTTTGGAGTCAAAATAGTTCTTAAAAAATTCAAGTTTTCTTGTGTGCTTTGAGGATAGTTTTCTTAGAACTTTTGAGAACTCTTTGAATAGCAATATCTCACTAACAAATTGAGTGTTTGAGTGTTCATCTTTTGAGTGAAACACGTGAGGTGAGTGTTTGTGAGGATCTTTGTTATTTTCAGGAGTATGGAGGGCCAGGAGGATAGGAGAATGGAAGTGAGACACAATGATGAGCCTAACATGAGAGAATTTCAAGAAACTCTTAATAGACTTGTGGGAAGGATTGAGAACATAGATTTGAGGTTGCCAAGGAGACCTAATCCCATCTTGCAACCAAGGAGAGGTCCAAGGAGAGAAGAACCCGAGGAGGAAGAAGGACAATGGCATGACCATGGGCTTCCAAGGATGGGGGAGCCAAGAAAAGATCACAACCTTAATTCCATCAAGCTTACCATTCCACCATTCCAAGGGAGGAGTGATCCTGATGCATATTGGGAGTGGGAGCAAAAGATTGAGAAGGTGTTTGATTGCCATAATTACTCTGAGGAAAAGAAGGTTAAATTGGCTACTATAAAGTTCACTAATTATGCTCTTGTATGGTGGAATCAGGATGTTATTTCTAGGAGAAGGAATGAGGAGGAGCCCATACACACATGGAGATCCCTTAAAGCCTTGATGAGGAGGAGATTTGTTCCTAGCTACTACACTAAAGATCAATGCCTTAAGCTTCAAAAGCTAGTGCAAGGCCAAAGGAGTGTGGAGGACTACCACAAAGACTTGGACATAACCTTGACCCGAGCCAACATCATGGAGGATGAGGAGACCACCATTGATAGATTCATTAATGGTCTCAATCCTGAGATTGCCAACAAAGTGGAAATGGCACCTTATTTAAACATGGAGGATTTACTTTATTATGCCACCAAGGCCGAGAGGATCATCAAAAGGTCCAAGGCATCCAAGATGTGTCAAGGAGGAATTTCCACATGGGGAGGAGCATGGAGCAAAGATGTAAGAGAAGTACCCAAGCCAAACATGGAGACCACAAAAGGAGACTTGTCTCAATCTCAACAAGAAAAGTCAATCATGCTTGTACCACTTTCACCACAACAAGTCTTGGAGGATCAAAGAAAAATTCAAAGTGAGCTTGAAAGAAAAGAGAAAGAGGGGAAAGTTGAGGGCAAGAGTGATGAGGGGAAAGCCGAGAGAACAATCGAGAGATTAAGTGAGAAGAGTGAACTTGAGAGGAAGAAGAGTGGAGAGTTCCTGAGAGAAGAAATTGAGTGCGAAATTGAGAAAAGACAAAAGTCCAACGAACCTAAGTCGAGTGAAGAAAGAAAGACCTACAGAGAAGCCATACTTTCATCTAACATAATGGAGTCTTCTTCTAGTGTTGTGTTGTCTTCTTTTCAGGACTTAAGTGGAGATAAGCTACAAGAATCAAGTGGGTTGCTGCCCATTAAAGAAGTTGGTGTTCCTAATATTCCAAGTCATGTCCCATGCATCAAACCAATGAACGAGGTTGAAAAGGAACAATTTGAGGTGAGTCCAAGTGATTTCATAGGCAAAAGTTTGCCTAACATTGTTTCTTTTCCTATGTTTCAAGGGGATAAAATTAATGTAACTCCAACCGAAGTCATTGAGTGCAAAGGTGAAAATTTTATGGTTCCAACACCAAAGGAAGATACTTGGAGAGTAAGTCCAACCATTGTAATGTATTTCTTCCTTACACCTAGATTTGATGTAGTTTTGCATGAAAATCTCAAACAATGTGTGTTTGCTTACAATGTTATTTTGAAGAATGGTTTTCATGAAACTAGATTAAGAGAATGAAGTAAGCATGGAAATTTGACAAAATATGGTTTTAGAGCTTCTAATTCTTTGGCTTTGTCAAATCACCTTTGGAATTGCTTGAGTTTCTCTAAAGAAAAATCTGTTTTGGAGCCTTTTGTTTTTGAATTTATTTGTTTTGCATCCATCTCACATTGTTTTGTTTTGTCTCAAGTTAAATCTAGTTCTTTGGAATTTTGCATACATAAATTGGTTGTTACCCATGCATTTCATACTTCTTTGATTTTCATTCATGTTCAGCCCATTTTTGTGTGTCAATCTTTAATTTCCAGCAAGTATCTTTTTGTCATGACACATGCATTACACAAACTTTTGAGTCTTGATCTTTTTGCTTTATGTCCAAACCTAAAAGTTTTTATTTGGAGTGAAAATTCTGGTTTTAAATTCAGCCTTTTAAGGAGGTATGTTGAGTCCTTTGTTTTGTGTCACATTTCATACATATTCACAATTTTTATGCATTGTGGTGCCTATACATACAAAAATAAGTTTGATCTTGTTTCATTTAAAATGCTTAGGATTTTTTTGAAATTCATGCATCCTAGTTTTGTTATTAGTTTAGGCCATATTGTGTTCAATTCTTGTTTGTTTGAATGGGCTATGCAAAGTATTGTCTTGACATGCATAACTTGTGCTTTTCATGACCTTGACACTTATGTGAGTTTAGATCCATTTGTTTTGAATGCATACAACATCCCAAACGTAAATTATTCCAACACTTTTTCTAGTTGTGAGAATAATGATTTTGAGATGGCAAAGGCAATGAAAGTGATGCCTAGAGTTAAGATGAAAATTGTGCAAACATTCAGATTTTTGTGCTAATTGTTTCAAACTTTGTCTTTGATCCTGGAGGTATCATTGCATTTGGATATTGGTTCAAGTTTTTCACAAGATTAAAGCTCCATGTACAAACATTCCATTCTATTGGTGCTTATGAGAAAGGTAAGTGGTTATGTGTTGATTATTTCATTGTTACTGATTCAATTCCCTTTTCTAATGCAGGTTTTGATTCGAGGACGAATCCTTCCAAGGAGGGGGGAGCTGATATGATCAAAGAAGGCACAACTAAGGATGGAAACAATCCATTGAAGTTAACTAGTGGACCATTGACAAGGAATAAGGCTAAGGAGCTCACTAGTGCACTTCAAGCTCCGATGTTGACAGATTGGCGATGTTCTGGTGGAAAAATCATATCTTCATCTAAACAGATCAGAATTGAGTGATTCTTGATTCATTGGAACGCTAACATATGGAGCTACAAATTAGATGCAGAACATGAAACCAATTTTTCACGCTAAGGAGGTCCAATTTAGCTTCAAAGTTGCGATTTACGAGTTATCGCTAGTTCAGAAGCAGTTGCAGTATTTTGGGCATATCTTTGGCTTTAGATGTCTGTTTTGTGTGGTTCAAGTATCATTTCAAAGCTAAGAAATATATCTACAACTCTCATGCTTTGAATTTTGAGAAATCGTGCCTATATCAAGTTTTAATTTCAGCTTGAAGTTGAAGACACAAGCAGGAATCACTTGAGAAGACTATTTTGGGGTTTTTATGGCCAATCTTATTTTGTAACGTATTTTATTTTAGTTTCCTATTTATTTACATTATTTAGGATGTTATTTAGGCCATTGAAGTGATTCAGGTCATTTAGGATAAACTAGGAATTAGAGTCCTAATTTGAGTAGGATTTCCTATGTCTTTGTATCTAGGATTCCTAAGGGATTTAAGCTGCGAATTTTGCCCAGCTTTTAACCCTAGTTTAGGCCTATATAAAGGCACATATTCTGGATGTAAACACACAGATTATTGCCGAAATAATATTGCTCTTTGGAGAGGTTTTCTCTTTGGTTCTTGGCGGACTGCCTTGGTGCACAAGTGTGCTTGTGTTCTTTGAGTTCTATACTTCTTGTTTCTAATCACAGGTTGATTAGGGGTGGGGGTTTAAAACCTAGTATTTTTTATGTCTTGTGGAGCTTGAATCACATCTTTGGCGCGTTTCATGGTCTTTATACCATCGGGGTTCGCATCAACAAGTGTTGTTCAGCCAACTATACAAGAGTTGCATAAGATGCAATTGGCAAAGAGCTGCCTACCTAAATAGCTGTAACTTGAGTGAAAAGCCAAAGCTGACTCAGGTTACGGTCAAATATGGATCTTGGCCCACTAGAATACCTTAGCGCCGAGGTGTTCCAAAAGAATATCGAGGGTTATTATTTTGAGGAACATAGTGGGAGTATCGTTTAATAAAAGTTCTTATTAAATAAATTAAAATACATGACTCTTACACTACAAATTTACTGTTGTAGATAACGATGGCACAAAACACATCCACACTTTTGTTGCAATCAATCTTTGAGATGGAAAAACTGAATGGGACCAACTTTCTCAAATGGTACCGAAACATGAGGATAGTTCTCAAGCAAGAGAGAAAGGCTTATGTCCTAGAGCAGCCCATTCCGAATGAGCCTGCAGCCACTACTCCAAGAGCTGAAAGGGATGCTCACCAGAAGCATTATGATGATGCTTTGGATGTTGCATGCCTCATGCTTATTACCATGGAATCTGAGCTTCATAAGCAACACGAGAACATGGGGGTGTTCGATATGATCGAACATCTCAAAATGCTTTTCCAAGAGCAAGCTAGGCATGAGAGGTTTGAGACCTCTATGGCATTGTTTCAGTGCAAGATGTCTGAGGGAGGTCTTGTGGGTCATCATGTACTCAAGATGATTGGGTACATTGAGAATCTTGAGAATTTGGGATTTGCTCTTCAGAAAGAGTTGGTTGTTGATGTAGTCTTGCAATTATTGCCTGAAAGCTACAGTCAGTTCGCCATGAATTATAACATGAGCGACCTTGACAAGTCCCTCCCTGAATTGCTCAACATGTTGAGAACTGCTGAGCAAAACGTTAAGAAGGCTAAGCCCATTTTGATGGTTCAAAAGGGAAAAGGAAAGGGAAAAGCCAACAAGAAGAAGGATAAAGCTAATGGAAAGTCCAATGCTAATTCTTCTTCAGCTGCACTGAAACCAAAGGGTGGTGTGGCAAAGGAAGGGGAGTGTTTCCATTGTAAACAACCTGGACACTAGAAGCGCAACTGCAAGCTCTATCTTGAAGAACTTGCTAAGGAAAGAGGAAGTAAGACTTCCACTTCAGGTATTTTTGTTATAGAGGCTAACTTTTCTACTTCCTCATCCTGGGTATTGGATACTGGATGTGGGTCTCACATTTGTGCAAATGTGTAGGATCTAAGTAGAAGTAGAAGATTGGCCCGAGGTGAAGTGGACCTACGTGTTGGAATTGGAGCAAGGGTTGCTGCCTTAGCTGTAGGGACTTATGTTCTCACTTTACCTAGTGGATTAGTTTTAGAATTAGACAACTGCTACTTTATGCCTACTATTAGTAGATATTTGATTTCTATTTCTTGTTTGGACAAGAAAGGTTTTTCATTTATAATAAAGAACAACAGATTAAATGATTTGAACCTGACCTATTTCTGGCACTGTCGCTTGGGCCATATAAATGAGACCCGCATATCCAAGCTCGATAAGGATGAACTCTTGGACTCATTTGATTTTGAATCATATGAGACATGTGAGTCATGTTTGTTGGGCAAGATGACCAAAGCCCCATTCACAGGGCAAAGTGAAAGGGCTAATGACTTACTAGGACTCATACATAGTGATGTATGTTGCCTTATGTCTACACAAGCTAGAGGAGGTTTCCAATACTTCATTACTTTCACTGATGACTTCAGCAGATATGGCTATGTGTATCTTATGAGACACAAGTCAGAATCCTTTGAAAAGTTCAAAGAATTCAAGAATGAAGTAGAGAATGAACTCAGGAAGAGTATCAAAGTGCTTTAATCAGATCGAGGTGGAGAGACTTGGATCGAGAATTCCTTGACTATCTGAAGGAGTGTGGTATAGTTTCACAACTCACTCCACCAGGTACACCTCAATGGAATGGTGTATCTGAAAGGAGAAATCGAACTCTGTTAGACATGGTTCGCTCTATGATGAGTCAAGCTGACCTTCCAAACTCCTTTTGGGGACATGCTCTAGAGACAGCCGCTTTTACACTAAACTGAGTTCCATCTAAATCATTTCAAAAGACACCATATGAGATATGGAGTGGGAGGCATCCCAATTTGTCTTTTATGAAGATTTGAGGCTGTGATGCTTATGTGAAATGTCAATCCTCTGACAAACTAGGGCCCAAATCTCAAAATTGCCTTTCTGTTGGGTATCCCAAAGAATCAAAGGGTTACTATTTCTACAATCATTCTGAACAAAAAGTGTTTGTTGCTCGAACTGGTGTCTTCTTAAAGAAAGAGTTTATCTCTAAAGGAACTAGTGGGAGGAAAGTAGAACTTGAAGAAATTCATGAACAACAAGGAGACATCGAACCTAAAATGGAACCTGAACAGACACGACAAGATGTTGTGGTTCAAGAGTCTGTTCCTGTAGCACAGAGCCCACATAGGTCTAGTAGGATTGGGCGTGAGCCTGAGAGATATGGACTTCTCATGACTCACACTGGTGATGTAATGCTCATGGATCAGGATGAGCCCACAGCCTACCAACAAGCTATGTTAGGGCTTGACTATGAGAAATGGCTAGTGGCCATGAATTCCGAGATGGAATCCATATATGAAAACCAAGTATGGACTTTGGTTGACCCACCTAAAGGGGTAAAACCCATAGGGTGCAAATGGGTTTTCAAGAAGAAAACTGACATGGACGGTAAAGTGATTACCTTTAAGGGACGATTGGTTACAAAAGGTTTCAAGCAAATTCATGGTATTGACTATGATGAAACTTTTTCACCAGTTGCTATGCTTAAATCCATCCTAATTTTTTTTCGCTATTGCTACACACTATGATTATGAGATATGAAAAATGGATGTCAAAACTGCATTCCTAAATGGAAAGCTACTTGAGGATGTGTACATGACACAACCTGAATGTTTTGTCACTCCTGAGAATGCCAATAAAGTGTGCAAGTTGCAAAGGTCCATTTATGGACTGAAGCAAGCTTCTCGAAGTTGGAATCTTCATTTTGATGAAGCAATCAAAGAGTTTGGTTTTAACAAAAATGAAGATGAACCTTGTGTCTACAAGAAGGTTAGTGGGAGTGCTATTGTCTTCTTAGTGTTATATGTAGATGACATACTACCCATCGGGAATGACATTCCTGAGCTACAGTTTGTGAAGACTTGGCTAGGGAAATGTTTCTCTATGAAGGACTTGGATGAAGCAGCCTATGTGTTAGGCATCAAGATCTATAGAGATAGATCTAGAAAGCTTGTTGGCCGAAGTGAAAGTACATACATTGACAAGGTGCTAAAGAGGTTTAGCATACAAGATTCCAAGAAATGATTCTTGCCTATGTCACATGGTACAACTCTTTCTAGATCTCAGTGTCCGAGTACACCCGAGGAGAGAGAGCGCATGAGGAAGATTCCATATGCGTCAGCAATTGGATCTATCATGTATGCCATGATATGTACTCGTCCCAATGTCTCATATGCCTTAATCATGATGAGTAGGTACCAATCGAACCCCGGTGAGAGTCACTGGATAGCTGTTAAGAACATCCTTAAGTACTTACAAAGGACTAAGGATGCATTCTTGATCTTTGGAGGTGAAGATGAGCTTGTTGTAAAGGGTTACACCGATGCAAGCTTCCAATCCGATAACGATGATTTTAGATCGCAATCTACTTATGTGTTTTGTATTGGCGGTGGTATTGTGAGCTGGAAGAGTTCAAAGCAAGAGACAGTAGTGATAGCCAAAGGCTATCACCTCAATCTGGCCGAACACCCTGCCACAACAATGGCCAGAAGAACTGGCGCTTCCCGGGAACAGGTGGAATCATGCACCTCGGGAGATAGCCGGAGAGCTCCGAGCCTCGGCACGCCAGTAAAACTTGAGGACTCTATTCGCCCCCCAAGGTTGTGAACAGCGCGCCTTCGGAAAAGTGGCACCAGACATTGCTGCCCGAACATGATATCCCCAAAGGCGGAACCCCCTAGAACTGGGAACCCCCGAACTGAGGGTATGCTTCCCGAAGAGGCTCTGTCCGAACTAGAGGACGACCTCGCCCAGGGACCTCGGGAGTACGGCAGGAGCATTTAAGGAAGCATTTAAGGAAGCCTCTGACACGTCCCACCACAGACGTAAAAAGCCGCCCTGATGCGCAGACGCCATCAGAATCACATCATGGCCTGTCTCAGCACAAGGCTCAAGGCCATCTGGTTACCAACTATCTGTCCCCTACGCCCAGTAGTTCAGGAGCATTCGACCGCACACGTGTCATGATCTGAACGGACTAGGTATTCCTATATATACAGGAAATAAATACTTGACAGGAGGTTGGTTGGCCGGAGATACAGCTCCCACACTTTGAGAAAATACCAGGCGAGACTTTTCTGCCTTTCTCTTTGAGCTAGTGACTTTCTCCTTTTTCCGGCCACCACTGACTTGGGCGTCGGAGGCTCCCCCCCGGAAAAACACTCCGGGGGCCTCCTAACCCTGTTTACCAGCTTTTCAGGTACTCTCCTTGGGGTGATCCACCTTCCAGGCGTTCTTCCTCCTAGAAGTCTCTTCAACAGTCATCATGACTCACAACGATGAGGCCCCAGGCCATCATTTGGTGCCGTCTGTGGGAACCCGCTCGCAAATCGCCGTCGTTGAGACTCGGCGTTCTAAGGACAAGGGACTCCCAAGGTCCTCATCTGCGCCTGAGATACAACCGGCCGCTGAGCAGACATTCCCAGAGACTTCTACGCCCGAGGAAGACCGCCCTCTGGTAATCACCATGAGCTTCTTGAGGGACTTTCAGCGCTCGGTCGTTGCTGAAATGACTCAGCAGATCGACCGAAGATGGCCACAGCAGTCACAGGCCCAGAAACCCTCCTCATCAGCACGCCCTCGAGAGAGAAGCCCCACGTCTACATACCGCAGTTCAGGAAGTGGAGAGCCTCGCGGAGAATCATCCACAGAAGATATAGCCCTCGGGAAATGGCCTGTGGGACAAACCGGGTCCAAGCGACCGAGAGTCTCACAGCGAAGCAGTTCGTCGCCCGAGGCGAGGTCCCTGACCCCTCCGCGCCGAACTCGCTCCCCGAAGAGGCGCCGTCGATCTCCCTCCCGCGAAAATGGTCCTAGCGCCACTGCGCTTATGGAAAGGATATTGGCACGGCTGGACAGAGTGGAGAAGCAAGTGGCCAGAAAACCCGTTTGGGACAGGCTGTCGGGGGCATTATGCGAAGATGACTCCCCGTTTATTCGCGCCGTCGTTAAGGCAGCTATGCCAGGCGACTTCAGAGTGCCTAGGCTGGAGATCTATGATGGCCGGACTGATCCACAGGCCCATCTGACGAAGTACAGACGAAGCATGATAATGCACGGAGCTGATGACGCTACCATGTGCAAATGCTTCGAAGTCACCCTCACGGGCCCAGCAACAGCATGGTACAATTCCTTGCCCCCAGGGACTATCACTGAGTTCCAGGAGTTGTCCACAGCCATCACCCAGCAGTTCATTGGGAGCAGGCCGACAGCCAAAATGCCTGTGCAGATGTTCGACATAGAGCAGAGAAACAGAGAGACAATCCGAGACTACGGGGCTCCCATCCTTGGAAAGGAAAAGAAAGGCCAGGGAAATAGCTGTGATGGACTATCAAAGTCCGGCGAAGAAGCTATCCCGAAAAGATGGTTCCACAGTCGTCTTTCCTCACGACGACCCACTCCTGATCATGGCAAGAATTGGAAACTTGGATGTCAAAGGGGTATTACTTGATGACGGATCAAACACTGACGTCCTATTTTCACAACTGCTGCCGAGCTTGGGCATATCCATCAGCGATCTCAAGCCTATCACTTCACCAACCTTCAGGGTAGGAACGTCCGAGTTACCCGTCCTCGGATGGATTGACCTTCCATTAATGATGAGAAGGACTTCGGTCAAAGGACCAGCTGAGTTGTTTCCCTCGACAATGGCGAGGTTCATCGTCATGGATGTCCCTTCATCATACAACGCCATCCTTGGAAGGCAGACGCAGGGAAATCTGCACATTCGCCCTGACGTGAGATATTTGACTGTCACTTTCGCCACCAAGGAAGGAGACGCAGAAATCTTCATAGATCAGGGCGAAGTAAGAAAGGTGTTCGTCAAAGCCCGAAAAGCTCCAGCAAACAATTCCACACAAGATGTAGAAGCAGGGGCTTCAAAGTCAAAAAATGGCGAAAAAGAAGATTCTGGCAAGGTAGAAATGGAAGAAGTGGAACTTATCCCAGGACGAAGTACCCGAATAGGGAAAAACTTGTCCGAAGGAGATAAGAAAAAACTTGTATCCTTTCTGATAATGAATAAAGACCTGTTCGCCTACTCGTCGAAAGACATGCCGGGGGTAAATCCGCGCGTAGTACAACATAGCCTCAAAGTAAGTCCGGAAGCAAAACCTGTCCGGCAAAAGAAACGGGGCATTTCAGCCCATAAAAATGACTTCGTCAAAACCGAAGTCCAACGTTTATTGGAGGTAGATGTAATCAGGGAGGTCAAGTACCCCGAATGGCTAAGCAGTGTGGTGATCGCCACAAAAGAAGGAAGCAACAAACTACGGATGTGCATCGACTTCATAAACTTGAATGATGCTTGCCCAAAAGATTCATATCCTCTCCCGCCAACAGATCAACTGGTAGATTCAACTGCCGAATACGGGCTCCTAAGTTTCCTAGACGCCTTCAGCGGCTACCATCAAATAAAGATGGACCCCGAAGACGAAGAAAAAACAGCCTTCATCACCGAGGGGGGGACATACTGTTACACCAGGATGCCCTTCGGGCTCAAAAACGCAGGAGCCACCTACCAGAGGTTGATGAGCAAGGTCTTTAATGACCAAATAGGGAGGAACATGGAAGTCTACGTAGATGACATGATAGTCAAAAGCAAGCTGCCTGTTGACCATGTCACAGACCTAAGGGAGACTTTTCACCAGCTCAGGACCTTCGGAATTCACCTTAACCCCGAGAAGTGCACCTTCGGGGTAACTTCGGGAAAGTTCCTTGGGTACATGGTATCAGAAAGAGGCATTGATGCTAACCCAGAAAAAATTAAGGCTCTGTTGGAATTCCGAACTCCTGCCACAATAAAAGATGTGCAGAGACTTACTGGACGAATAACCTCCCTTAGCAGATTTATTTCCAGATATGGAGACCGGTGTTGAGCATTCTTCAAAGTCCTCACTAAGGCAGCAAAAAGGGAGGACGACCTCGAGAGTAATGATCATCCTTGGAATGAGGACTGCCAAAAAGCTTGGGAAGAACTCAAAATCTACTTGGCTCACCTGCCCACTTTGCGACAGCCCCGCGAAGGAGAACCACTTGTGTTGTACCTCACCGTCACAGAAAAAGCAGTAAGCTCCGTCCTTGTGAAAGAGGAAGGGGCGAAGCAGTGGCCAGTCTATTATGTGAGCAAGTCCCTGCATGGCGCCGAAGTTAGATATCCTTTGTTACAAAAAGCTATATATGCCTTGGTCCTGGCAGTAAGAAGGCTACGGCCATATTTTCAGGCTCACCCCATTATCGTCCGAAGTAGTTTACCCCTGCGGGACGTCATGAAGAAGGTTGACCATTCGAGAAGGCTCTCCAAATGGTGTATAGAGCTTGGTGAACACGACATCACTTATGAACCTCGAAAAGCCATAAAAGCTCAAGCCTTGGCAGATTTCATCGCCGAGGTCCCCACTACCGAGGACAGCCACCCAAGTCCCGACGAAAATGAGCCAGAATGGGCCTTGTACGTTGATGGTGCCTCGGGCGCCGAGCACCAAGGAGCAGGGGTAATCATCAGAGGCCCCGAAGGCCTGGAAGTAATGAAGGCCATTAAGTTTAGCTTCAATGTCACCAACAATGTGGCTGAATATGAAGCTCTCGTAGCGGGCTTGCGCCTGGCCAGAAAAATTGGTGTCAGAAACTTGAAAGCCCATAGCGATTCCCAGCTAGTAGTTCGGCAAACAGCAGGGGACTATGGGGTGAAGGATCCAACACTAGCAAAATACCATGAATTAGTAACGAAGCTTATTCGAGAATTTGACACCGTGCAAATCGAGAACGTGCCTCGCAGACATAACGCTGAGGCAGATGAATTGGCAAAATCAAAAGCATATACTGAGGTGCTAAGCCAGCCGAGCATTACAGTGCTGAGCATAATGACTTCGGGAAGAAGCTGGAAAGACCCAATAAAAACATATCTTGAAACCAATACGCTCCCAGAAGACCCCAATGAAGCAGCAAAAGTGCGGAGACGCTCCGGTCATTTCTTTCTGATTGGAGAAGAGCTATATCGGCAGGGATATGCAAATCCGCTACAGAGGTGTGTTGGCGAAGAGGATATTGAAATAATCCTCCAAGAAGTTCACGAAGGCGCTTGTGGTTCGCACATCGGAACCGACGCCCTGGTAGCGGTGATACTTCGCCAAGGATACTTTTGGCCTACCCTGAGGAAAGACGCTAGGCGAATCGTCCAGAAATGTTGTAATTGCCAAAGACATGCAAAAATCCAGAGAACACCCTCGGAGCTGGTGACTTCAGCAAACTATCCCTGGCCCTTCGCAGTTTGGTGCATAGACCTTATCGGGCCGCTCCCGACAGCGCCTGGGGGCGTGAAGTTCTACGTAGTCGCAGGAGACTATTTCTCTAAATGGGTCGAGGCAGAACCTTTGACGACTATCTCGGCAAGAGAAGTGCACAAGTTCGTGTGGAAAAACATAGTATGTAGATTCGGCATACTGAGGGTACTAGTAGCTGATAACGGATCCCAGTTCAGAGACAAAGGGTTCCAAGAGTTTATCAGCGACCTCGGAACAAAGATGCACTTCGCCCCGGTAGCTCACCCCCAAAGCAATGGGCAGGTGGAAGTATCTAACAGGACCGTAAAAGATGGTCTGAAAAAGAGACTGGGGGAGGCAAAAGGGAAATGGCCAGGAGAACTCCAAAGCGTACTATGGAGCTACCGAACAACGCCCCGAAGGGCTACAGGGGAAACTCCTTTCTCGCTCGTCTTCGGTACAGAGGCCATAATCCCAATAGAGGTAGTGTAACCATCAATACGAGTGCAGGTATTTGATGAAAGTAGAAATGACCTCGGCTTAAGAACCAAGCTCGACCTCGTCGGCGAACATAGAGAAATAGCGGAACTAAGAAGGAAAGTTTTCCAGCAAGGAGTGGCCGCCGCTATAAACTTGCGAGCTAGGCCAAAAGGAATAAAAAAGGGTGATCTCGTTCTCCGAAAGGTAGAATTTGCACCAAGAAAGCCATCCCACGGGGTATTTTGTGCGAACTGGGAAGGCCCTTACCTAGTTCTGGCCGAAGTACGAAAAGGGGTCTATAAGCTCGGCAATTCCGAAGGAGTAGAGTTGAAAAATACTTGGCATTCGGACGCCTTGAAAAAATACTATGCTTAGGATTTCAGCAAAGAAAATTGTACTACACAAGTTAGCAAAATTCTCTCTGAGTACAAAAAATTGCCTTAAGCATAAATGGCGCAAATTTTTCAAAGGTGACTAGACAAGTGAAGGCGTCATCTTCCGAAGTCTCGCAAAAAGACTTGGCAAGAATCCTTGAGTTTAGGCCCTCGAAAGGTTGAACTTCGCGAAAAAGGTCATCATATTGAGCGCAGACAAATTTTTCCGAAGTCTTTGGAGCGAACTAGTTCGAGACTTAGCCAAGTTTTCTTCATTGAAAATGAAATTGCTTACAAAAAAAAGAGTGCCAAAAGAAGAAGACCAAAAAAGAAGAAGCAAAAGGCAAAGGACCCTAAACAAAACTAAGGATTCCCGGCATCCTGAGAACCGCCAGCTCCGGCGTTCTTCTCTACTATCTTCAGCGCAGGAAGTGAAGATGGCAGGTTCAGATGATCAATTTTGGACCAGGACCACCGAGGCCCCTCGGGAATATTTAGGGCCTACAGGAAAGAAAGGTCCAGATCAGGGAACCTTTGAAGAACCTGGTGACGAACAAGACAAAATCCGTCCTGAAAACCAACTTTGGTCATCTGGTCAGATTTGTCTTTCTCGACCCCAAGGTCCTGAAGGTCTCTTTTAAGCTCATCGACCTCCTCCTTCAATGCCTTCATCTTCTTCTTCTTCGGCTCCTTCTTCAAAGCATCAACCTCGGCTTGAAGCGCAGCCTTCTCAGCAAGCACCTTTCTTAAGCGGTCTTCAGCCTCAGATTTTTCCTTCTGGTGCGCCTCATTTGCCGAGATCAGCTCCGCTATCTGGGAGCCGAGGTCAGAAATTTTCTGGGAGGAGTCGTTTGATAGTTTCTCTTTCTCTTTTAACTCCTCCCGAAGAGTGGAAACTTCCTTCTCCACAGAATTGGCCAGCTCCAAATTCTTGACAGCTAGATCCGAACACATGGCCTTAGTTTTCTCTAAAGTACCTAAGACCTGAGTTCGGAACGCCGTCTGCCTCGCCACCCGAACTCTGAGAAAGCCGGCATATCCCTGTAGCTGTAAAAGGGCAAAGGCAAGGTCACTAAAACAAAGAGAAAACCAAGCACTTAGAAAAAATTCAAAAAAAGGGAGCGCGAAGTATACCTGGGCGGCGTGCTCGGAAAGCTTTGCAGCAAGAGAGTCATCGCCCGGATGGGCCTCGGCGATGGCTCTAAAGGAGGCCTCAGTAAGGATCCCTTTAGAGATCTCTTTAGCCATTTGTGGGCAATCGCCGGAGTACATATTCATGTCCTCCGTGAATGTCCAAAAAGGCTCATTTGGGACCTTCCCCTTCGGGATGATGGCATCCCGAAGGGCTCTCCTTTTGGCATGGTCGGCCACCCAGCCCGGAGTGAGTAACTCCTCTGCAATAAGACATGAAGCTGGATTAAGCCAGCCGGACGCCAACAAATCCGAAAAAGGAAAAAGGCATCACAAAATGAACCTGAAGGCACTTCGACCACATTGTCCTCGACAACCGAAACCTCCTCGGCAGGGATCCCCTTGCCTTTGATTCTGCGCCGTTCTTCAGCAGAAGGGGACTCCACCGCGGCATCTAGAAGAGCCTGCCACGAAGTAGGGCTACGAGGAGGAACCTCGGCAGTAACCTCGGGCTGAGGAATAGTAACAACTCCCGGCTCCTCGATAGCCTCCTCGGGAGTGGCCTTCCTCGCCCGTTTGGCCGTCGAAGGACCGGACCCGGTTGTTTTATGCCTTCGGGAGACGGCTTTCTTCGTGGGATCACCCTTCTCGGCTTGGCCGGTAAAAAGGGCTTTGTAGAAGGCAGCCTTGTCCTCGCCCATTTCTGAAAAAGAAGGAAGACATCAGTGTGAGTGCAAAATGAAGTTATAACAAAGAGACTAGAAAATAACTCACGCTCAAAAAAGGTCTCGAAAGAAACTTCCTCCCGAAGGAGTTGCACAAGCCAGGAATCCTTCCCAGCAATGGCAGGAGCTAGCATCTCGAGGTCCGTCTCGTGCTCCTTTACCACCTTGAGCTCCCGAAGGACCTCCTCGGTCATCAACCTCCAGTTAATGGGGAAGGGGTAAAGAGAGCGCGAAGAGACCTCAGGACCCCAGTCAGCAACGGCTCGAATACGACGGTCGAAATCCGCGAATATAAGAGCCAACTTTGGGGTCAGCAACATCTTCGGATCTACGATGTCGTCCTCCAGCCTTCCCTGAGCCCACTTGGTCGGAACGTGCGACCAGGCCTCCTCCATCTTCAGAAAGAAAAACTTTTTTTTCCACCCTCCCCAGCTGTCCTTGGTGGCGAAGGTGAACATGAACTTTTTGCTCCCTGATCCCCGAGGTAGAATGAAGTAGAAGCCACCCTTCGGGACCACATAGAGCTTGTAGTACTGCATAAAAATAACATAATGGGGCTTTATTTTGAAAACGCCATACATACAGAGGAAGGCGTTGAAACAGCAGTACGAGTTCGGAGGTAGTTGATTTACGGCAATGCCATGAAATCTGCAAAACTCGCAAATCAACTCCGAAGGGGGGTACCGAAGTCTGGCTTTCAGCTGAGCTCGAAAAACGGTAACCTCGTTGCTATGGTTTGAAAAGCTATAGTGGTCGGGACGTGGCAACCTCATAACAGCGTACGAGGGAAGGAAAAATTTCTCCTTCCACCTTGCTAACTTTTTAGGAGTGGTGCAGCAAGGGTGGGACAAGAGAGGATGCCAACTCTCAGGAATAGGCATCTTGGGCTGAAAAGCAAGTTCAGAAAAAGGCAACAGCGAACTTTGGAAAAACTTTAAGAAGAACAAAAAGTTCTGGAAATCAAAACCCACCAAAACGCTTTTCGAAATTTGTATGTAAAGACGCCGTCGTGAAAGGTGGTCGGAAAAAAGCTTAGGTGAAAGAACCGCCGCAAAAAAGCAGAAGGAAAACCAGAGCAAAAGAAAAAGCAAAAGAGAAAAAGTGTTAGAGTGAGCATATATATAGGCCGATGAAGGTAGGCGAACCGGCGTCTTAAGTGCTGGGCGAAGGCGAAACGTCGCCATAACTGCTCCTTTGTGCCTAAAAAGGCACGCTTGACATTACAGCACAATCCTCACCAATGACTGAGTGCCACATGTCAGCCATCGAGCCAAAAAGGGGATGCGTGTCCCGACACCCCTCAACCTCAGGCGCGTCGTTCTAGACTGACACACCTATTCCTGGCACATGACGTGGCGCGGACCTAAAAAGCTGGAATGCAGGTCACTTCGGACACGCCAAACAAACAGGCTGTGAAAGAAAAGCTTGCGTCCTCGGACGAAAGGTCTGTCTTCAAAAAAAGCGCTACGCTTAAAGCTCAAAGAGGAACCCTCAGAGAGCGAACAAACCGAAGTTTCCACTTCGGCTTTTTCGAGGGGGGCTTGTGATAGCCGAAGGCCTTTCGCCTCTTCCAATACGCGCTTCCCCGAAGGGCCGTCTGGGGAGCTTGATGTAGCTTAGAAATAAGCATTGCTAACGACCTCGGCAGAAGTGGAGTCAAGCACGACAAAGTAAGCACTTTGACTAAAACGCCAGAATTATTTAAATGTGTTGCCGGCTACCTCGGGAAACCGAACATATCGTCTTCGGGAGCAAAGAGCCAGCTATTGAAAGCAGGAAAGATTCCCCTGAAGGCATAACTCCCTGAGCCACCAACATGATTCCCGAGGAAGGGCGTCCGTACCAAGGGGGCGACCTCGCCCAAAGGGCCTCGGGAGTACGGTATGAGCATTTAATGAGCATTTAAGGAGCCTCTGACAGGAAACCCACACGCTGCCTGAAACGGCGACTTGACACACTGACGCCGTCCAAGTGCTATCTCAGCCACAAAACCAGGAGCCTACAGACGGCTACCTATTCCCTACGCCTAGAAAGCACAGAGAGGATCCGACCGAACACGTGTTAGGATCTGAACGGGCCAGGCATTTCTATAAATACTGGGAAAAAGGACTTGGCATGGGATCGGATCCATCCCCTCTCTGTGATCAGCCCTCGCCCATAGCTGAAAATATATGCAGGCTAGCTCTCGCACCTTTCTAGTGTGCCTACTTTATTCATTACCAGAGCACTGACTTAGGCGTCGGAGGCTCCTCCCTGGAAAACCATCCCGGGGACCCCCTAACCCTTTTTTCTGAGCCTTTCAGGCATTTTTCCACCTGGGGAATATCTCAGCAGGACGTCCTTCCCCCTCGGAAGCTCCCTCGAAACTCACCAAGTCACTGGACAGAGATGCCAGAGGGCATCACTTGGTCTAGTGTTATTGTGGAGCGGGTTGGAAAAATACATAATGACTACCATATGTGGAGACTAATATGAGATATGTAGTCTACATATGGGTACAAGTTGGAGAACTTGTGTACTGGACGGACCCACCATGAGAACACTACATGGATTGTTATATGAGTTTCATAAGTGATTCTCTTAGTGATCATGGTATATGTAGTCCTTCGACCTAAGATCACCAAGGTTCCCTACATGTGAGTCACATACTTTGATACTTTCCTTTGTTGCTCGTAACTGAGTGAACTTGAAGGAGGTCATTGGGTATGCCACGTATCATGCGGAGGGATTTGTATGATCAAGGAGGGATTTGTCCCTCCTATGTAACGGGAGTGATTTCTCAAATGCATGGTCATGATCAGATGATGTGATATACGATATCAATGTCATCAGTTTAAGTTGGTCCACTCGGTAATCCAGAAACCAAATATTGGGCTATATGAGAGTGGCACATTCCATGTCTCGTGCTTAGTCTTGATATCTTGGACAAAAGGACAATGGCATATATCGGTAATCATCATAAAGGTTTAGTCGAATCACCGACAATCTTATCACTTGGGTAGCAATGATGTGTTGCTAGACACCGCTAATTGCTTATGATCATAAATGTGATTTATGATTATTGCCAACGTGGTAGGAGCCTATTGGGTTGCACACATAGATCTATTTGGATCATTAGAGTGCATGGGCTAATAATTTGGGTTTTGGTTTCACAATAATTTCATATTAATAATGAGCCCAATAGTTGAGCCATTATTAAGCCCGAAATTAAAGCCTAATTGGATTAGGGCTTTGCGAGCCATTAGGCCTGGAAGTTAAGTCTCACTATAAATACAACTTTTAGTGAGAAATTCACAGGTCTCCTTGCCTTAGCCTCCCAAAAGGACAGCCACACTCTTCTCTTGCAATTCCTTGGAGGACACAAGCTAGCACTGCGAGTGCAAGAGAAACGCATCTGCCAGGACGCAGTGGAAGCGTGGTGATCCCTAGAGGCTCGTGTGGATACCATAGAGAGCTTGAACATGTCAACAGTTCAGGTTTTGTGATTCGATTCTACAGTTGAGTGAGAGATCTCAACCGAAAATTAGGTATGAAAATTTTCAAACACCCGATTTACTCCATTTCACTTGGATCCTGGAGGGTTTCGGTTAAATTCCGCTGCCCTGTTTGGCTCTCGAAACCGAACACCATAGTAGCCCCTCCTTATATGGGATAACCCCACAAAACTTCCATTTGACTTAAGTTATAAGCATGGACAACCAAAGCCACACAATAGGACACTTAAGTCCTTAAAGTCTTCTTTTATTTTCCTTTGTCCAAACTTGTCTTCTATAAGCAATTTGGTACTCCAATAGCACTTTCATACCTTTCATATCCTTCTCATTACTCTCCAAAGCACTTTCTTGAGAGTTTTGCAATTGAGTACCTAAATTTCCAAAATCTTACGAAAAAGTCCATAAGTTGCTTGACGAACGAGCAACCCCTAAGGCTTTTATTGGGACCCAAGTTACCAACTTGAAACATTTTTAAGGAGGTACTGATCATGCCTTTTACCTCCTACACTTCAATCACTATGATGAGAATTACACAATATAATGGTTTTTGACCATTATGCCATAGTTTGTAATGCTCCCATTTTTGTGAGGTGGTAATAGAAAAGACCTTAAATAGCTGACACGACCCCTCATAAGCCTACCCAGGAAGCCTTTGGGAACTTGTCCCACACTAGTTGCAATTGGCTAATTGATTACGTGCACACTAGTTAAAACTTTCATGCTTTTAGTTAGTTAGCCTAC
Source organism: Aquilaria yunnanensis (assembly GCA_039654915.1). Lineage (NCBI taxonomy): Eukaryota > Viridiplantae > Streptophyta > Magnoliopsida > Malvales > Thymelaeaceae > Aquilaria > Aquilaria yunnanensis. The sequence goes on along the minus strand of CM077594.1, from coordinate 38,539,523 downwards.
TATGCAGTCATGCATTGGTAAATGCTTTGACTTGAGTGATTAAATAGGTAATAAGACCGTAAAACATTGCCATGGCATTTCATTAAAACCAAACATCAAAACCATGAAAGCATACAAAGCATTTTTTTGGTTAACTACACTTAATCAACCGCATGTGAACATCCAAGCAAAGAAAAACTATGCTCACACCCAAGAGTGACTTTAGAGTACACTACTTATACATGAACATCGGAGGCAAACTAGTGTATGACAACTATACACTGAACCATGCTACTAAGATCCATAACTAAGCTTCCACCTTAGAGAAAACTCTTAGTGGCAAGCATCAATAACCCTACCTTGTGCTTTACTAGGTTTTGTTGGCCAAAAGACAACTCTAGTTAGTACTATAACACAACCAACAAGCTAACCACAAACTAGAATCTTAAAGTTTCAAATAAACTGTACACCTACTCAAGAGCCTAGCTCAACAATCCTTAATGGTTGCCAGCCTTACAGAAGATATCTGTAATACAAAGACTAAGGAAGTGAGAATCAACGATTCTCAGTAAGGTATCCTTCAACCTGGAAGAAAAGTACTGAGGACAAACATATATACAATATATATGAATCTACTATGCACGCTTGTGCTCTGAAGGTCTAACATATGCGTATACATTTGAGTCCCTTGGGACCCCTCCTCTTCCTAGTCCTCTCACAAGCGTCACTCTGTGCCTAGTGAGTTATGGCCCATAACTCGCTCCTAGTAAGCCTTAGCTTACTAATGTAGTACCTTTAAACTTCCCTTGATTGTTGTGCAGGTGAACATGGTGGATGCACCTTGCTTGAGTTCTACAAAACTCACTAGGTGTACAAAGCCCCCACATAGTACCTCAAGTCCTTAGACTTGCCTAGGTTACTTGTGTACTAAGCTTCCACCTTAAAACCTTACCAAGAGAGTGCTAGGCTTTCACTTGTGCCTCAAGTAACCTTGCTTAGGCCACAAGTGCACTAAACCTTCACTCAAGGCACATACCTATCCACTATTACTTGGTTCACCCTAGTGGAATGGTAATGGTCATCATTGGACTCATAAATTCTAGGTTCCACAGGACCCTCCTAGGTAAACTAACATTTCAACATCAGACCTCAAACCCAAAGGTTTAACTAGGCTCCCGATGGTACAAAACCTTTTACGTAACTAATGGTGCTCTAATGTGGCCAAGTGTCCCCTCACTTTGAGTAAAAACACCATTAAAATTGGGCTAAACCATGCTTGGGAAAAACACGAAAATGATAGCCCTTCCTCTTAGCTTCACATGGAAACTTAAATTACATCAATTGGAGACCCGAGCCAAAAGTTATGCCAAAACACTTTAGCATGTCAATGTTGTTAAGTTTTGGCGTCTAGGTGCTAGGAAAAGTGCCGCTGAGGCCTAGGTGCCAGGAGTACCCTCCTCTGGGGGCCTGAAAATAGATGTTGGGCACCATAGGGCCGAACGGCACCTAGGCGCTAGAGCCCCGTGCCCTAAACCTAGAAAAAGCCTTTCAAGCCTCTGTGGAGGCTTCCAAAGGCTCCCAAACAAGTTTGGGATGCCGTCCCTCTTTACAAATCTACAAGACAAACTTCATAGGCCGTAATGCACCATTCATTCGAAGCTTGCAACACACACAAACATGACACTAATCTTGGAAACTTAGGTAGTCCAACAGAACCAACGCCATCCACTAGCTAACACCATTCACTAATTCACATGAATTCTACTTCAAGTAAGCAATGAATGGTATTAATAAAGAATAAATCACAAATCCCTTGCCTCAATTAATCTTGAACAATCAACAATCAAGCTCCATAAGCAAAGAACAACACAACCCAAGGCTCCACTGAGAATTTTCCTAGGTTTCAAGCAACACAAGGCGTATGGCACCAAATTAACACTAATCCATCAAAACCCAAGCTTAAAGCAACTCAATAAACATGAAATTGACAAGGATTAAAGCTTAGCACACGCACAAAAGATAGCCTAAGTAGAAAATCACCCCAACAAGCTTGAAAACAACAAAACAAGCACAAAACAAGCCATCCTCCTCATGGGTATCAAGAATGCCTTCAAATTCCTTCAAGAAATCATGGGTTGGATGAAGTTGGAGCAAGAATCGGAGAGGGTTGCAGGGAGCTACGAAAATGAAATGGAAGGGATGAAGGAATAGTGCCAAGAACTCATCCCTTTCAACAATTTTAACAACAAAACCCCTTTCCACCCCAACCTTTTTAAAAACTTGCAAATTTACCACACCTTCAAATAGTAACTAGGTAATTAAAAACTTTCGCAAACTTTGCTAACTTGGGATTTGGGTTTTATTTTTACTCCCAGGACTCATCCTGACCCTCCGAGGTGCAAAATGACCATTTTGCCCTGGGCTAAACATAGTGCCATAAACCACTCGAAATTTTTTAAACCTTTAATAACTTGCTTGGTCTTGCTAATTCACTTTTAATTAAGGCATTTAAATTAAGGATTTATGAATTTGCCTAGCTCACTTAGCATGCCACTATGAGCGCTATAACACTAGCTACTATTTTCACTAAGGATATCCTAGGCATGGTTTTAGTGGGCAACTTCATCGCATCAACAAATTTCCTAGCCACTATAGACACAGATGGGCCAGTATCAAACAGAACACTAACAGTCACATCATTTAAGTAAATGTTACCTCTTAATGGCCCTTGCTGCTGTGGTGACTTTGGTCTGTCTATCTGGAACACTTTGGCAGCTATTTCCATTAGAGGCTGTGGCACTAGATGAACTTGTTAGTGTTGTTCCCAAAAGCCAATCATGAGATGATTGTATTTTTTGCACATTGAGTCATGATATTTTATTAAGGAATTAATCCAGCAATTATGTTTGTTGTTTTGTTTCTGCGTAATGTAATAAACATAATTGTAACCCTAGAATAATGATATTCTCAAATGTCCCTGGTCTAGTATTTGTTTGGAGCGGGTTGCAAGAACACATAACGACTAGCATATGTGGAGACTAATATGAGATATGTAGTCTACACATGGGTACAAGTTGGAGAACATGTGTACTGGACCGACCCACCACGAGAACACTACATGGATCATTATATGAGTACCATAAGTGATTCTCATAGTGATCATGGTGTATGTAGTCCTTCGACGTTAGATCATCAAGGTCCCCTACATGTGAGTCACATACTTTGATACTTTTCTTTGTTGCTCGTAACTGAGTGAACTTGAAGGAGGTCATTGGGTATGTCACATATCATGCAGAGGGATTTGTATGATCAAGATGAAATTTGTCCTTCCTATGTAACGGGAGTGATATCTTCAGCCCCCTTGATAGAGTGAGACTTAGAAAATGCATGGCATGCTCGGATGAGTTGATATACGATGTCAATGGCATCAGTTTAAGTTGGTCTACTCGGTAATCAAGAAACCAAAGATTGGGCTATACGAGAGTGACACATTCCATGTCTCGTGCTTGGTCTTGATATCTTGGACAAAAGGACAATGGCATATATCGGTAATGATCATAAAGGTTTAGTCGAATCAACAACAATCTTGTCACTTGGGTAGCAATGATGTGTTGCTAGGCACTGCTCATTGCTTATGATCATAAATGTGATTTATGATCATTGCCAACGTGGTAGGAGCCTATTGGCTCATGCACATAGAGCTATTTGGATCATTAGAGTGCGTGGCTAATTATTTGGGTTATGGTTTCATATTAATTTTGAATTAATAATAGGCCCAAAAGTTGAGCCATTATGAAGCCCAATATTGAAGCCTAATTGGATTAGGGCTTTGAAACCCATTAGGCCTCGAAGTTGAGTCTCACTATAAATACAACTTTTAGTAAGAAATTCACAACTTCTTGCCCTAGCCTTCCAAAAGCACAGCCGCACTCTTCTTTTGCAATCCCTTGGAGGACGCAAGCTAGCACTGCGAGCGCAAGAGAAATGCATCTACCGGGATGTGGTGGAAGTGTGGTGATCCCGAGAGGCTCGTGTGGATACCATTGAGTTCTTGAACACGCCAACTGTTTAGGTTTTGTGATTCAACTCTACAGTTGGGTGAATGATCTCAACCAAAAATTAGGTATGAAAATTTTTGAACACCCAGTTTACCCCGTTTGACTTGGATCCTGGAGGGTTTCAGTTAAATTCTAATGCACTTGTTTGGCTCCTGAAACCCAACAAAACTGGTCTCTACTATCCCTCCTTGGGTGCTCCAAGAGGTCTCACTCGACCTTTGTCTTTTAGTCTTCTTTCTTGAGCATGTGGGCAATCTCTGATCTATTGACCTATTGCACCACATCTTCGACATGCCTAGGTGTCAAAGTAACAAGTTTCTTCCTATGAATCCTCTTGCACTTAGGCACTTAAGGCCAGGAAGCTTCCCCTTAACCTTGCCCACACCACCTGGATGGGAAGTCTTGGCGATTTTTTTAATATGTGGCGGCTTCTTCTGCTTGCCTTCTCTGTGGCTACTTTCCCTAGGCCCACTAGGAAAGTTCCTGCTCTCATAATCCTCTTGCTCTACCAAGAGGGCCTTCTAGATTGGCTCATAGTATGTCACTGCTCCAAAAGGCCTCATAGCCCTTCAAATGTCTGATCTTAGGCCTCCAACAAATCTCTTAGCCCTCAACTCTTCCAATCCCTGATACTAGGGAGCATACCTCACCAACCGATTGAATTTGTCCTCATACTCTAGGACACTCAGGTTGTCCTACCTTAGAGCATCAAATTTGTCTTGCTTTAAGTCCTTAATGGCATCACTGACATACTACTCCTGAAAAGGCTGAGTAAACTTTGGCCAGCTCATCTCTATATCTCCTTTTAGCCTTCTGCCACTCTAGACATCATATCTATCTCTGGTACTCCTCCACAACATCTCTACACCACCTACTAATTTATAAGTAGCCAGTGATATTTTATTGCTGGAGCTAAGTGGTATCCTCTCAAACATCTTTTCTATGAAGATTAACCACTCCTCAGCTCTTTCTAGTCCTGCTCTTCCATCAAACTGTGGAGGTCTTACTTCTTGGAACCTCTCCAATAGTTTGACCTCATCTAGGCCTTCTAGATCCTCTGCTCTATGTCTCCTAGATTTGTGAGAACCTTCAGCATGATGATGCTCTCCATGGTCTCTATGCCATCTCTTGCCTTTTTGGTCATGGCCTTCCTCAATGTCATTCCTAGTGGAGGAATGGTCATAGGCTGAGGGATTGGCCCTAGACACCTGACCGACCTCATATCTCACTCTTTATCCTCTTAGATTTCTCCTATCCTCATCTTCCACCTTAACAGTTTCATAATTTGTATCTTCCAATCTTCTTAAATGAACATATTCAGATGTGTTCCTAGTCTCCTTTTCTGCTTGTTGCTACACATTTTTTACTTGATTCTCTTGTGGGTGTGCTTATATTAGCCTTACTAAGTGTTCATTGATTAGAGCTAAGTTCTTCTGAAGCTCTAACCAAATCTATGCACTTCAGAGTTTGGTGCCCCTTGTTGGCCCTAATTCTCCCATTCCTGTCCATCTCTTTGTTGCCTATGTTTAATAGGAGGCATTCGGGGTGCTTCCCCTCTCCTTGTGGCAACCATAATTACTTCCTGTGTTAATGATTCATAGTAGAGCACATCTAAAGATCGTAGGTATTTGAATCGCACTTAACACTAGCAGCTAACCAAACTGAGTTCATGTATGTAGCTAGCATGCACGATGCAACTATGTGCTATGTACATGTACAAACCATGCTCTGATGCCAACATCTGTTGCCCACTCTAGGGTAGTCTAGTTATGGTGCCAAAAATGTGTACTTAAAATCCCAGGATTGGTGTGTCCTGTAGGCCATCAGAACAATACCCTTAATATGCATACCAAAGCGGCCATCTTGGGCGCTATGTGAATACATGCATATTGGTCTGACCATTCCACATATATTCGCATTTTATGCACATCATGGCAGCAAGGAAGAAAAACACTAGCACAAGTCTTAATCTTTGCTACCATACATTAGGCAATCTCATTAAGTTCATGTTCCCAGTCACTGCACCCGAACTTCTCTTAAAAAACTATATTAATCTAAACATGTACCCATATATTTCATTTGCTCCATTATCAAGTAGAAAATTAGACCAAATAAAGGAATTTGGTTATACATCAATACCCACCTATGGACCAAGTTATGGATTTTTTAGGTTGGTTACAAAATTCTAACCAAATGAACAGTAAATTAGCCAAATTTGCAACATCATAACTTTGGCTATAAGGTTCAAAATACAGGAAATATAAAGCCCAGTTAGACAAATATTCACTCTGCAAAAGGAAATATAATGCCTAGTTAGACAAATATGTGTGTGGTAAAAATTTCATACAAATATTCACTCTGCACAGGGAGATACCGAACTTTGAGTGCAGGGTCGAAATTCTGTCCACTTTATGACCATTATGCCCATACAAAATTTCATAAGTGTGCGAACACTTTATTAATGTGGGGTAACCCTCCAAGGCTATCCCATACATGTCCACTACACAAAAGAATTACATGATCTTGCATATAGCAACTTTATGTTGCCAAAACAAAATTTACAAACAAGCAACCTATCATTCACAGTTAGACATATTTTGCATAGCTTCACATACATAGCCATTTAGCCCACAAATGTTCACATAAATTGTCCAAACTTTACATGTATTACATGTGAATGCATCCATTCACTACATCATGCCCTTAACTCAATTAAAGACACACACCCAAGTCACAGGAGATGCTTGAGACACAATGCACTCCAAGACAGGATGCTAGACACCTACTGCGTAACACAATAAGCACCATCACTAAAAGTACCAAATGTACTCCTAAAATCATCAAAATTTCCAAATCATAACTATACCCAAGTAAGTGCATACACCCAAAATTTCAAATCAAAACTCAAATGACAAGAGTCAGTTTAAATGTGATCTTTCTACTGGATGTGAAATGGGTAGATTTGAGGGGAGGTAAGTGTCATGAAGAAACTTAGTAAGGAGAACACTTTAACACTAAGGTAATGTAAACTTTTTCAAACACCTACATCCAAAGAAACTAAAACATGAGAAAACAAAATCCAAATATCCAATATAGAGCATCCAAATGCAGCAGTCAAACACAAACAATAAACACATGTATGTGGCAGCAATAATATGCTTTGGTTAGTCCATAAAACATGTAATAAAGATAAGTAGATCATTATGGTAGCCTTCCTAAAGCATAATCTTGGCCTTAGGAGAGTTTTAACACTAGTTAGTACTAACTTTGGGCTCTAGAAACTTTTAAATTTGCTGCCATCACTGTGCACTTCACACTAGGTCACAAAACCTTCACTAAGTGCACTCCCCTCACTAAGCTTGGTTCATCAAGCACTTAGCTCTCTTCCAAACTTAGCCCTAGCTCCATGGATACTTGAATATTACAATAAGCAATCCATGAGAGTAAGAAAACCCCTTAGATTTTTGCTGGAAATCTAATAAACCTTAGATAAACCAAAAAACTAGGGTTTATGGTCTTCCTTGATGTTTTCGTTGTCTTCATTTGCCTTCTCTTGATTTTTTAAAGTAAGGTGGCTATGGAGGGATGTGTAAGAGTTAAATGAAGAACCTTAGTAGGTGGATGTTGAATTTTTGGAAGAAATGGGCAGAAAATGATTTCTTTTCTAGCTTTATTTCTTTCTTTCTCTTTAGTAATGGCATGTTTGCAAATTTTGCTAACTTCAAGCCACACTTGGACAAGGTTTTTACCAGCCATTTGGGATGGGAAAATGACAATTTTTGACCTATTTTAACCTTGTTCAAGGGTCATTTTCACCTTTAGAAAAGTTTGGGGCACTTAAGCCCTTAAGTGTCCTTAAGCATGAAATGACTAACTTTGCCTCCTTGAGCACTTTGGTCCCCAACAATATCCTTAATTCCATCCATGTCCTTTCCTCATAATGCCATCCATGTCCTTTCCTCATAATTCCATCCATGTCCTTTCCTCACAATTCCATCCAGGTCCTTTCCATAGCCATCTTTGTAAATTTATGCAATTGAGTACCCAACTTTTGTAACGTTACAATTTAGTCCATAGGTTGCTTGAAAATTAGGCAATATGCGAACGCTTTCTTAAGGATGAAATTATTATTGTTTGTGCCACTTAGGGGAGTGTATATTGAATACTTTAGATTTCACAATTCATACACTATGGTGAAAATTAAAGCGTACAGGTTTAGGTCGTTAAGCTGTAGTTTTCCCATTTTGGGATGGCAGTAACACTGAGAGTCATTTATTCTCACTCCTTTAGTCTTTGTTATGTAGATATGTTCTATAAGGCTGGCAAACATTAAGGTTGTTGAGCTAGGCTCACGAACAGATATGCGGTTTGTTTGAATCTTTATGATTCTAGTTTTTGGTTTGCTTGTTGGTTGCGTTGTAGTATTAACTAAAGTTGTATTTTGGCCAATAGAGGCTAGTAAAGCATAAGGGAGGGCATTCGAGGCTTGCCACTAGGAGTTTGCTCTAAGGTGGAGCCTTAGTTATGGATCTCAGTAAAGTTGTTTCGTGTATAGTTTTCATACACTAGTTAGCGTTCGATGTTCATGCATGAGTAGTTTACTCTAGAGTTGCTCTTGGGTGTGAACATAGTTTGTTTTTGCTTGGATGTTCACACGCGGTTGATTATGTGTAGTTAACCATACAAATGCTTTGTATGCTTTGACGCTTTTGATGTTCAATTTTAATGAAATACCATGGCAATGTTTGATTGTTTTATTAGCTACTTAATCATTCAAGTCAAACCATTCACCCATGCATGATTGCATAGTAGGTTAATTAACTAGAAGCATGAAGGTTTTAACAAGTGTGCACGTAATCAATTAGCCAATTGTGACTAGTGTGGGACAAGTTTCTATAGGCTTCCTCGGTAAGCCGATGAGGGGCTGTGTCATGCTTAATTCACACCTAAGCTGTGCCACTACACATAAATTGAAGAAGGCGACGGCAGAGTCCGATCTTATTTCCTATGCCAAGACTAGGCTCTTTGGCAGTGGTGAGCCAAGCTACCTTCCTCAGGTGAAAGAGATTACCATTTTTAGGGCGCAGCTGAAGGCAGGTTTGTCATGCACCACGCTGGCACTAGCCCATGTGCACCTACTGCTAGCCCAATGTGCCCTCCTAGCACGCTAAAACTCAAGTGTCCTACGTGCACAAACAAGGGCCCAAAAGTGTATCTAACGATCAGCCAGGTGCACTACCAAGACATGCACACATAGATCATAAGGCCAGGGCGCTGAGAAGTGCCCCAGGAAGTCTACCAGACCAGCCCTATCAGTTACTTGCTTCACAAGGCAAGACTTAAACTTAAACAATCATGCGTTACACTTGTGTGCTCATCAAGTATGCATTCACAATGCATGACAACCAAGAAACACATTCTAGTAAGGTTTTTTAGAATACATATTTTCATGTTTTATGCATAAGCGCATTCAAGAGAGGTTCATAACGTACATGACCTCATACTAGAAATCTCACATAAACAACATACTAGCAACAAGGCAACTACACTAGGCCTAGCATCCAAAATCTTTATACATATAAGTTTAGGAAGGCCAATCAAGGCTGACTTCACAAACACATACCAAACTAGTGCATAAGTCCTTGGAACACTTCCAAGAGCACTAAAAATACATAGTATCCAAATTAGTCATTACAACCCATGGTAGTAAAAGTACCCAAAAGCTACCTTAAACAAGAAGTAAAAAATGGTGGTTTGCAACACATGTCCCACCACTATGCCCATGATTAGAAATGCAATCCACATAACCAAGGCCCATAAGGAGAAATCCATGACTCTAGACCATTCCCACAACTACTAACAAGGCCTACAAGCAACACAAACACATGAGCTTGCATATACACAAGACTTCTACTTACACTTATTGAGCATGCTTTTAGATTGAGTACATACCTTAGCAAAACCGAAACACAGTCCTTATCCCATAGTAAGTAATGGGCATGAGTTATTTACTTATCTCAATAAGGACTCAGACAGCTATTATGAGCCTATTTAGCTAAGCCCAAAGGCTAAACCTCCCATAAATTAGCTTAAACCTGCTTTAAGACATGAAAACACAAAAAACACAAACTATACACAATAATATATTAACTAGCTAGCTAATAAGGGTTAGCACGCATATACAAAGCACCAAAGCACATAACTGACATACCACACACATAGCCATTTGTCTCGGCCAACAAGAACACTAGCAAGTACACACCATATCATGTTCAAGTCTTACTTCCTTTGGTCACAAGTTTACATAGAGCTCTAGGTTCACCCATAGGTTGGCTAACCCATGTTAGAACCCTAGTACATGCCATTACTTAGCTAGCTAGCATACACATCACTTATACCCGATGGTAAAACATAGCCCCGACGACATTCTAAGTTCATCTAGGTCAATAACCATCACTTAGATGCCTAATACTCACTTGAACATGGAATGTAACCAAAATTGAGTAGATTATAGTGAAATCCTTACCAAACCTTTCCCTTAGCTCTTGGCCAAGCTTTAAACTCTAATGCCAAGCCTTTAATCCAAGACTCCTTTCTCACCTATGGCTGAATTACTCTTAAACAAGCTCAATTCTTCAAATGTAGCTCAAATCATCAAGGAATCACCATGACTCACCAAGAACCCAATCCTCCTCCACCAAGAACACTAGTTAAGCCGTCAATTAGGAGCTTTGGCATGTTTAGACAACTAGCCAAGTAGTTGAGATGTGCAAAATTTGCTCATGTGCCATATCACCTAAAAATGGGCAAAATGCTAGCTTTGGTAGTGTGAATTTCTTGCATGGCACCATGTAGCTCTCTAACAATATTTAGTGTCATTTACAACATCCAAAAATATGCACAATTTGGTGCCCAAAGTAGTTAACCCGCCACTAACCTTCTTAGGATACCAACCATGCATAAGTGCAGATCTGGGTAGGCTTACCTTTGCTATTGACTCATGTGTCCTTGAGGCCCACAAAGTGCACTAGTTAATCTTAAGCTAGGCTTAGTCTTTCACTCCAAATTAGCTTAGGTCTAGCACAAAATGAAGGTTATGACAAGGTCTTGGATATCCTCGTTCAAAAATGGTTTCTAATTGTTGCTAATTTCATGGCATAGCAATCAACCAGATACCGCCGAACTCTTATTCTTACTTTAATGCTTTCCTTTACATCTATTGGGCTTTCAAGATAGTCCCTCACTTTATTTTTTTCATGCAATACTACAAACTTCAGCCCATCTCAAAGAGGGGATTCTATTTCTTGTTCCCTCGGGGCTCTAGGAGGAAGAAGTTCACTTTCACCTTTAGGACCGAGGATAGCTAGTAAGGATGGCAAAAGAAGTATTTTTTCATGGAGATAGACAAGAAATGGAAGGGTCTGCTTGTGAAGTGGGCTTCTGGGATACTTGCTAACAACGTAATAGATCTATCAAAGTTACTTACCATCAAATTAGAGTGCAAGTTCAAGGAATTCAATAGCCATATTCAGGCTATGGTTGATTGGTGGGGTCAATCACCTTCACGGCCACTAAACCACTTTCCAATCAGATGGAACTTTATGATCGAAGAGGTTGTTTGGGAGTTGGGCATCATCAAGGAGCTTGTGACTGACAAGGACACGCTGAAGCAAGCAGTTGACGGAAAGAAGTCTTGGCTAGTTCTACTCCTTCGGGGAGAACCCTCTTACATTGTCCTTGTAGAAAGTAAGCTAATTTTTAACTTATGTTTCTTTGAATTTTTGGTACTTACATAGATATTTTCTAATTTTCAAAAATGGGCAACAAGTCAGCTACTTTTTACAGGAACCTCTTCCTCAGGCAAGCTAAGAAGGGGGAGCAGAAGAAAAAGCTCCATAAAGGAAGAAAGAGCAGTCTGGGCAGTCTTCGAGGGGTCCAAAGTTGAAGAAAATGAAGGGCTCTCTTCTGCCTCCCCCTTAAGCTGTAAATGAAGTTAGGGACCCTTCTTCTGAAACCATGGATCTTGCCTCAGAGTTGGCCATAAAGTCAATTCCCCTTAGCTTGAATGCTGAATCCTTAGGGATGTCACCTGTAGTACTTTTGACTGATGAGGCCAAAGAGAGAACGTGAAAAGGAAAAGAAGTCCTTATGCGGGTCTTCAACGTAAGTGACTCCGAAGGAGGAGAACCTGAACTTTCACGAAGTTTGTCTTTTAACCTTTCATCTATGAACTTTGAAACTTTTGGGATTTTAGATTTTATAGATGAATGGTTAAAAGACAATGTGTTGACAGAACTTTAGCATGATTTTGTACAAGACTAGCCCATGACTGATTGGATGTTGTTGTCATAACCCGTATTTTCATGGAGGACTTGAGTACCTTGGAGTGAAAGAAGAAGGCCCAAGCAAAAAGTGAGTAAGGTACTTTGTGGGCTTTGAAGACACATGAAGGACTACTAAAGGTAGGCTTACCCGTGACACTACTTGTGCACGTTTAAAGGCTTAAAGGTTTAGTGAGAGAAGTTAAAGCATAAGAACCTAATTACATGCGTATTCAAGTGACTAATATGAGGGAATCTTTTAATGGGGAATTTTATGGCCGCATGCAAGAAAATGCCTATGTTGAGAAGGGTATTTTGTGTTAGTGTTGTGCCCAAAAAGCCAATCATGAGATGATTGTATTTTTGCACATTGCGTCAGGATATTTTATTGAGGCATTAATCCAGCAATTTTGTTTGTTGTTTTGTTTCTGTGTAACGTAATAAACATAATTGTAACCCTAGAATAATGATATTCTTAAACGTCCCTAGTCTAGTATAATTGTGGAGCGGGTTGCAATAATACATAATGACTAGCATATGTGGAGACTAATATGAGATATGTTGTCTACATATGGGTACAAGTTGGAGAACTTGTGTACTGGACCGACCCACCATGAGAACACTTCATGGATCATTATATGAGTGTCATAAGTGATTCTCATAGTGATCATGGTATATGTAGTCCTTCGACCTAAGATCACCAAGGTTGCCTACATGTGAGTCACATACTTTGATACTTTCCTTTGTTGCTCGTAACTGAGTGAACCTGAAGGAGGTCATTGGGTATGTCACATATCATGCGGAGCGATTTGTATGATCAAGATGGGATTTGTCCCTCCTATATAACAGGAGTGATATCTTTGGGCCCCTTGATAGAGTGAGACTTAGAAAATGCATGGCCATGCTCCGATGAGTTGATATATGATATCAATGTCGTCAGTTTAAGTTGGTCTACTCGGTAATCAAGAAACCAAAGATTGGGCTATATGAGAGTGACACATTCCATGTCTCGTGCTTAGTCTTGATATCTTGGACAAAGGGACAATGGCATATATCGGTGATGATCATAAAGGTTTGGTCGATTCACCGGCAATCTTCTCACTTGGGTAGCAATGATGTGTTGCTAGACACCGCTCATTGCTTATGATCATAAATGTGATTTATGATCATTGCCAACATGGCAAGAGCCTATTGGGTCGCACACATAGAGCTATTTGGATCATTAGAGTGCATGGACTAATTATTTGGGTTAAGGTTTCACTTTAATTTCGTATTAATAATGGGCCAAGGAGTTGAGCCATTATGAAGCCCCAAATTAAATCCTAATTGGATTAGGGCTTTGAAACCCATTAGGCCTGGAAGTTGAGTCTCACTATAAATACAACTTTTAAGTCAGAAATTCCCAGGTCTCCTTGCCAAAGCCTCCCAAAACGACAGCCGAACTCTTCTCTTGGAATTCCTTGGAGGACGCAAGCTAGCACTGCGAGCGCAAGAGAAACGCATTTACCGGGAGGTGGTGGAAGCGTGGTGATCCTGAGAGGCTCGTGTGGATACCATAGAGAGCCTGAACACGTCAACTGTTCAGGTTTTATGATTCGACTCTACAGTTGAGTGAGAGATCTCAACCGAAAATTAGGTATGAAATTTTCGAACACCCGGTTTACCCCGTTTCACTTGGATCCTGGAGGGTTTCGGTTAAATTCTGCTGCGCTGTTTAGCTCCCAAAACCCAACATTTTGCCCATTTTTGTGCCACATGGCAAGCAACTGAATTTGCATGTCTCCACTTGGTCAAAACTCAACGAAATTAGGTCAAGGCTCCTAATTTGAGCTAGTCTCCATGTTCTTGGATGAGGGAGCTCAGCTTCATGCAAAATTGTTGATGAAGAAAAGTGGAAGTGAAGATTCAAGCTTGTTTTAAGTTGATTCGGCCTTAGGCAACTTTGGCATTGCATTGCTAAGCTTGAATCTTGCACTTGAAAGCAAGGCCAAAGGTTCAAGGACATGGTTTGGTAAAGGATACACTATATTCTTCTTAAATTGGTTGGATTCCATGTTAAAGAAGAGTATTAAGCATCTAAGGGATAGTTATTGAACTAGATGGGCTTGGTTCGCTATAAGGGATACGGATTGTTTTCGGGTATATGTGTTAGTATGCTAGATAGCTATATTAGTGGCAAGTACTAAAGCTTACTCATGGCTTGGCCAACTCATGTGTGAACTTAGAGCTCTATGCCATGATTTTTTAATTAACAAAACTAAGAAATAAAGCAATGTATGGTCTACCTGCTAGTGGTAATGTTGGCAGAGACCAATGGGAATGTGGAGTATATATGAGTTTCGTGCTTTGGTAATTGTTTGTGCTTGCTAAGCTTTATTAGCTAGATGGTTTTCATATTATCTTGTATAGTTGTGTTTTCCTTGCATTTGTGTTTGTTTAGCAGGTTGGAGCATCGCTTAAGGAGGTTAAGCTTTTGGGCTTAACTAAAAAAGCTTTATAAAAGCTGCATGTGTTCCCTTACTAAGTTATACATGTAACTCATGCCCTATGTTTATATGTTTTAGGAAGATATATTGAGGTTTGATATGTGTGAGTGCCAATACTTTTGCGTTCAAGTAACTAGGAGGTATGAATACTAGCTTGGTATAATCGCTCAATAGTAGAAGTCCATACGAATGTGTAAGCTCATATAGTTATGTTGCTTGTAGGTTGTACATCGTTATGGGACAAGTCTATTGTGTGATATGGATATGTGCTCATTGGCTTATGTAATGTGGTTTGCACTTATGACCATGTGTCCAGTGGTGGGCCTTGTACTCCAAGCCATTGTGCTAATATATGTCATGTTTGTAGCTTTTGATTATGTGTAGTTCCATGTATATATGAACCTCTCCTCTCAGTTTGTTTAAGGTTTTGAAATGCTCCTGGTGTTACCAAGTTTGTGTATATTTGGGTATATGTAGCAGACACGGAGGCCCTTTAAGAGGAGATGTGGGTATATGTGGTTTATTGTGGAGGATGACAATCCGAGGCAGTGATAAAGAAATCCTTGAGGAAGATAAGAGTAGGGCAAACCATCCAAGGGATGGACAGCCTGTATGTGAGCCTAAAAGGCAGCAGGAGGCCTTAGAGCATGTAATGGCCAAGAGTCCCTAGGGATGAATTACCTGGATCTAGCTGAGGTAGGCAAGAAAAGATTGAGCAAATGCTAGAAACAATGTAGGTCACCATAGCTTAAATAATGGTGGGCATGCAAGCCTTGGCTAGAGGCCAAGCACAAGCACCTAAGGGTGTTGAAGAAGACAAAGCAGAAGAAGTTAGAGAAGTAGAAGGCTGAAGGGGTAGAACTCCTAGCAAGTAGCCAGTGCACTATGATCAAGCAAGGAGGAATGTAAGAGATAGAGATGATGACAAAAGTGATGAAGGTAGGAGATATCCAAAAGCTAGGAGAGTGAAATGAGAAGTAAGGCAAGAAACTAGAAAGAAAGTGGTGAAGAGTCCAGAGGCGGAAGAACTAGACACTGATATGGTTCTAAGGAGGACTGAACCTCCTACAAAAGTTACTACAAGAGGAGGGCCACCAAGAGGTGGAACCCGAGACACAAAAGAAAAAGAAGAAAGTCAAAGAAGAGGAGGACTTCTGGAGGGCCAGTTGGAAGGATTCCTCACATTAAAACCTCATATTTTCAGAGGTAGGTGTGACCTAGAAAAAGTTGAGTTTTGGGTTTACCGAGTAGAGAAGATATTTGAAAGAATGAAAGTATCCTCTACATAAAAGGTGCTTCTAGCCACCTTCTTACTTAAAGCAAATGTGGGATGAATTCCTCCAAGTCTTTCAACAACATTATGTGAATGATGCCCCAAAGGACCAAAAATAAGTGGAATTTGATCAGTTGGAGCAAGGGAATCTTAGTGTAATGGAGTATGAGTAGAAATTTAATAGCTTGATAAGATATGCTCCACAATATGATGGACAAGATGACCTAAAATCCAAAAGGTTCTTAAGAGGTCTAAGACCTGAGCTGAGGCAAATCCTTAAAGCCATGGGAGCTAAAGACTACTATCAAATATTACAAAGTGCCATAAGACCATAAGACTTGAATAAGAGTTCAGGGACCAACTGAAAAGTGGCCCAGGAAGTGTAAGTGGAGTTAACCAGGGACACAAAAAAAGAGCCAGAGATGGGGCTGAGCCTACAGAAGGGAGAAGGAAGAACAAAAAAGACAGGGGATCAAAACAATGTGGTCAATAATGCTCTACATGTGGGAAGTTCCGTGGCAACAAGCCATGTTTCAAACTAAAAAATGGCTGCCAAAAGTGTAAACCAGCAGATCATTGGGTGAGAGACTGTCCATAATTGGGAGATGAGAAAAAGATGCTAAGGAGGTTCAAACCTAGATGGGCAGGAGGACCAACACCAATGCCATTGATGAAACCAAATCTGTATGGCCCGAAAGGGAATTAAGTGCGTAAGCTACCACAAGACTAGAGGAGGCAAAACCCACCTCCAAGCAAGGTGTTCTAGCTTGAGACATCAAAGAATGTATAAGACACACTAGAGGTAGAGGCAGTAGAAAAGGAAACTAGCCATCAAAGGCTGAGCAGAAGGGCTTTAAAAAGTATCATTTACTTTAATGGCCAGTTAGTGTATGCTTTATTTAATACTAGAGCTTCATTTCTATTGTTTCTTGTAAATTGGTTAAGGCCATGAACTTAGAAGTAAGAAACATGATAGATATGTACATAGTCACAACTGCTCACAATGAAATTTTGTTAACTTACCACATGGTAGAGAATTGTGTGCTTAAGCTGGGTAATCTAGAAATCAACGCAGACCTAATAGTGTTGAACACTTATGACTATGACATAATTTTAGGCATGAATTGGCTAAGTGAAAATAAGAAAATAATAGATTGTCATGCAAGACATTTATTGATTTTTGGCTTTGAGCCATTTGCATTAGATGAATCACTTAAATTAGTCTCAAATTACCAAGTTGAAGTGGTAAAGCTAATAACTCTAGAAAATGAGTATGAATTCTCGGAATTGAACGAACAAGGAGTAGCTAGTGACCTTAGATGAATCGCCATAGTACAGGACTACCTAGAGGTTTTCCCTATAGACCTAGTTAGACTACCACCTATAAGAGATGTGGAGTTTGAAATTAAACTTGAACTGGGAGTAGTTTGTATGTCTACAACTCCATATAGAATCGTATTACCAGAAATGGTAAAGCTGAAAAAGCAATTGGATAAGTTCCTTGAAAAGGGGTTCATTAGACCTAGTGTGTCTCCTTGGGGAGCACTTTTCTTCCTTGTGAAAAAGAAAGATGGAACCCTTAGACTCTGTATTGATTACAGAAAACTTAATGCCTTGACCATTCAGAACAAATATCCTCTCCCAAGCATTGAGGATTCATTTGATCAACTAAAAGGAGCAAAAGTATTCTCTAAAATAGACTTAAGATGTCATTATTTCTAGTTAAGGGTCAAGGAAGAAGAAATACCTAAAACTGGGTTTAGAACTAGGTATGGACATTTTGAGTACACAGTGATGCCATTTGGGCTCACAAATGCACCTGCATTCTTTATGGACTTTATGTAGAGGGTGTTTCGAGTATACTTGGACCACTTTGTGGTAGTCTTTATTTATGACATTTTGGTGTGCTCAAAAGATGAGGAAACCCATAAAGAGCATTTGAGACTGATGCTTGGCTTGCTCCAACAGTATAAACTGTATGGGAAGTTGAGTAAGTGTAAATTTTGGACACGAGAAATTGGATTTTTAGGCCATGTGAATAATGACCAATGGTTAATAGTAGATCTTGAAAAAGGTTAGGGAAATACTGGATTGGAAACAACCCAAAAATGTTCAGAATGTTAGGAGTTTCTTGGGATTGGCTGCCTATTACAGGAGATTTATGTCTTAGTTCTCTATGATAGAAGCTACGATGACTCAACTGACCAAAAAAGACTGGGAATTTGTCTGGGAAAGAAAGTGTGAAGATAGCTATCAAGAGCTTAAAAGGAGGGTAACTATGGCTCCTATACTAGTCCTACTGAATCCTGAAAAGGCTTATGGGGTGTACATAGATGCATCCCAGGTAAGATTGGGTTGTGTCCTGATGCAAGACAAGCAAGCCATTACTTTTGGAACAAGACAGCTAAGGTCACGTGGAAAGAATTACCTAGTGCATGATTTGGAATTGGCAGTTGTGGTCTTCGCACTAAAACAATGAAGACATTACTTGTTAGTAGTAAGTTTCAAGTATACACAGTCCATAAGAGCCTCAAGTACCTTTTTAATAAAAAATATTTAAATATGAGGCAGAGAAGATGGTTAGAATACCTTAAGGAATTTGACTGTGTAATTGAATACACAGTTGGCAAAGCCAATGTTGTAGTAGACGCCTTACGCAGAAGCTATACTGGAGTGCTCAAAGGAGAGAAAAAGGAGACTAGGCTGAGAGCCTTAGTATTACTTGCCTGGCAAGACAATAGGAAAAATGAGAGCTTGAACAACTAAATGTGCTTACTACTACACTTGAATGGAAAGAGCTCATCAATAAAGCACAACTTAATGATGAGAAAATTGATTTGGTGTCTAGCAAAGGAGGGGAGGACTATTTCAGGGTTTCTCACATAAGAATGAATTGTTATGCTTCCAAAACAGGTTATATGTGTGTGAAAAGGATGATCTGAGACTTCAAATTCTGGAAAAAGCACACACAAGTAAGCTTACTATGCATCTCGGAGCTACTAAGATGTATCATGCTCTCAAAGCTTACTTTCGGTGGCCATACATGAAACATGATATTGGAACCTATGTGGCAAAGTGTGAAGTGTGCCAACAAGTGAAGGTGGAACACCAAAAGCCAGGAGGGAAACTTCGAAGCTTGCCTATACCTGAGAGAAAATTGAGGTCTATCTCCATGGACTTTGTAGTAGGAATGCCACCAACAAGGAGAAGACATAATGCCATATGAGTCATTGTAGACAAGTTAACCAAGACAGCACACTTTTTACCTATGAACCTCACAAACTCACTGGATAAGCTGGCCCAACTTTACATAAAGGAAATAGTGAGGCTTCATGGTGCGCCTGATGATATTGTGTCAGATAGGGATCTGAGGTTTATTTTAAGGTTTTGGAAATCCTTACATCTGGCTTTAGGCACTAAACTCAAGTTTAGCTCAGTATGTCACCCACAAACTGATGGACAAACAGAAAGAATGATTCAAGTTCTATAAGATATGCTAAGATTTTGTCTAATTGACTTTCAAGGAAAATGGGATGTGCATTTACCATTAGTGGAGTTCTCTTATAACAATGGGTAACATTTGGCGATAAGGATGACACCATATAAAGCTTTGTATAGCAGGAAGTGCATTACCCCACATTTCTAGCATCAACCAGAAGATAAGTTAGAGTTAGGACCAGAAATCATTAGAGAGACCATTGAAAAGATAAAGGTGACTGAAGAAGGAATCAAGACTGCCAATGATAGACACCAGTCTTATGCAAACCTAAAAATGAGAAGAGACCTGGAATTCTAGGAGGGAGACTGGGTGTGGCTTAATGTTTCTCCTATGAAATAAGTCATAAGATTTGGGAAGAAAGAACACTAGCACCTAGATACATAGGGCCATATCAAGTGTTGGCTAGGATTGGAAATGTGGCATATAAGTTGGACTTGCCACCTAAACTTGGGCATGTTCATGATATATTTCATGTGAGCTTACTTAAGAAATATGTTCAAAGTTTTAAGGAAGTAGTACTACCTACTAGTGCACGTATAACCCCTATTTTAATAGAGGACTTGAGTACCTTGGAGTGAAAGAAACAAAGCTCGAGCATAAAATTGAGTAGGTACTTGGTGGGCTTTGGAGACACATGAAGGACTAGCAAAGGTAGGCTTACCCAAGACCCTGCTTGTGCACATTTTTAAAGGCTTAAAGGTTTGGTAAAATAAGTTAAAGCATAGGACCTTAATTTCATGAGTTTTCGGGTGACTAATTTGAAGGAATCTTTTAATAGGGTACTTCATGGCAGCATGCAAAAAAAAGCCTATGCCAAGAAGGGCATTTTGCCCATTTTTGCACCATGTGGCACCCAACCGGATTTGCATGTCTCCACTTGGTCAAAACTCATCTAAATTGGGTCAAGGCTCCTAATTTGAGCTAGTCTCCAAGTTCTTCAAGGAGGGACCTCGGGTTCATGCCAAATTGTTGATGAAAAGGAGTTGAATAGAAGATTCAAGCTTGTCTTAAGTTGATTCAGCATTAGGTGACATTGGCATTGCATTGCTAAGCTTGAATCTTGTATTTGAAAGCAAGGCTGAAGGTTCAAGGGCACGGTTTAGGAAGGGATACACTATACTCTTAAGCTGTATGTGTTCCCCTACTGAGTTATACATATAACTCATGCCCTGTGTTTATATGTTTTAGGAAAATATATTGAGCTTTGAGTTCCGTGAGTGCCAAGACTTGTACATTTGGGTACCTGGGAGGTATGAATGCTAGCATTATATAATGGCTCAACAAGGAGTAATACAAGTCCATATGAATCTGTAACCTCATATAGCTATGTTACTTACAGGTTGTATATAGTTATGGGACAAGTCTAGTGTGTAATATTGACATGTGCTCATTGGCTTATGTAATGTGGTTTGCACTTATGACCATGTGTCTAGAGGTAGGGCTTGTACTCCAAACCATTGTGCTAATCTATGTTGTGTTTGTAGCTTTCGGTTATGTGTTGTTCCATGTATATATGAACCTCTCTTCTTGGTTTATTTAAGGTTTTGGAATGCTCTTGGTCATGATACCAAGTTTATGTATATTTGGGTATGTGTAGGAGGCATGGATGCCCTTTGAGAGCATATGTTATTTATGTACCTATGAAGACTATAACTATGTGTTGGATGCTTGGTAATGAAGGTTTCTTGTGATTACTTGTACAGCTATGTTGGCTTGTTAACCTCCTTGGATTGTACTTAAGCATATGCATGAAAGTATGTGCTTTAAAAAATAATTGTGAATGGGTATCTTGGTTGTCATGGATGATTGTATTCACACTTGAGAAGCATAAGAGCATAAGGATATGATGAATGAATGTGGGTGATGTCCTGGTGTGCAAGGTAACTTTTGGGCCGAAAATCAGGTAGGCTTCCTAGGGTGTGCTCCTCTAGTGCCTTAGCCTGTATCTTTATGCGTTGCTGGAGGTGCCCAACAGGTGCCCTTCTAGGCACCCTAACCAGCGTTAGACACACAAAGTGCACCCACAGTGCACTGAGCCCAATTCCAATCTTAGGTGTGTATGACAACATGTTGAGAAAACATGCTTATAGCGTCCTGGTTGGCACCCAGGAAGGGCACTCAGTGCTAGCTGTTACCACCTCACAAAATGGGAGAATCAGAAGTGCATCATAATGGCTAAAAACCATTATATTGTGTAATTCTCACCATAGTATTTGAAGTATAGGGGGTAAAAGGCATGATCAACACCTCCTTAAAAATGTTCCAATTTGGTAACTTGGTCCCCAAGAAAAGCCTTAAGGATTGCTTGTTTGTCAAGCAACCTATGGACTTTTTTGTAAGATTTTGGAAATTTGGGTACCCAATTGCAAAAATTTCACAAAAGAGATTTGGAGAGTTATGAGAAGGATATGAATGGTATGAAAGTGCTATTGGAGGACCAAATTGCTTATGGAAGATAACTAAGGACAAAGAAAACACAAAAAGGCATAAAGGACCTAAGTCTTCTAATGTAGGCCTTAAGATGTGTATGTCTATGACTTAAGTCAAATGGAAGTTTTGTGGGGTTATCCCACATAAGGAGGGCTGCTAAAGGAAGATAAGGATGGTCAAATGTGGGCCAAGAGATTAAGACTAAGAAACCATAGTCTTGTAGCAAGGAAAATGACATAAGACAAGGTTAAGACTACTTAAGTGTGTTTAGTGTACTTTTGACTATTTAAGTAGTCAAGACCACCCTTGCTTCTCTAAATTTCGGCCTCCACCAGCAAAAACAAAGCCAGCCCTCTCCTCCACACTTCCTCCATAGCCACCATACCTTCAAACTCAAAACTACTTGCAATTGAAGTCAAGGAAGCACAATTGGAAGCTATTTGGTGCTATTCCTTGTGTGCACCTAGGATCAAGCTCCAATTTCAGCATACCCATCAAGGTAAGGGTTTTCTTGCTCTCATGGGTTGTTTTCTGCAATTTTCAAACATCCATGGAGCTAGGGCTAAGCTTGGAAGAGAGCCATGTGCTTGATGAACCAAGCTTAGTGAGGGGAGTGCACTTATTGAAGGTTTTGTGACCTAGTGTGAAGTGCACAGTGATGGCAGCGAATTTCTGGGTTTCTAGAGCCCAAAAGTTAGTACTAACTAGTGTTAAAATCCTCCCAAGACCAAGCATTAGCTTGAGGAGGGCTTCCATAGTGATTTGGTTATGTTTATTATGTGTTTTATGGACTAACCTATGGTATATGTTGCTGCCACATTTCATGTGTTTGTTGTTTGTGTTTGGCTGCTGCATTTGGTTTCTATATCTTCTATATATGCATTGTGGTTTTTGTCTTTTAGTGTCTTTGGATGCAGGTTTTAATGATGGTTACATTGCCTATTGAATCCAGGTGCTACCCTTACTAAGTTTCTCAATGAAACTTACTCCCCTCAATTCTGTCATTTCAGGTCCAGCTGAAAGATCACCTTCAAACTAACCTTTTTTGTTTGATTTTTGATCTTAAATTTCAGGTACATGAACTTCCATATGTATAGTTATGATCTGGAATATTTGGTGATTTTAGGAGCACATTTGGTATTTTTAATGGTGGTACTTACTGTGTTGTGCAGCAGCTTTCCAGCATCCTGTTTTTGGAGTCCATTGTGTCTCAGGACCTCCTGTAACCTAGGGTGCGTATTTAGCTGAGTTAAGACCATATTGGAATGCATGTATGCATGTACATGTAGTGTATGTAAGATGAGACAAGTATGTGAACATTTGAGTAATGTTTTGGCTATGTAAGTGATGTGGTGCAAAGCTGCCTAAGTGTGAATGATAGGCTGCTTACTTGTAAATTCTGTTTTGGCCACATAAAGTTGCTAGATGCAAGAGAATGTAATTAATATGTGTATTGGACATATATGGGATAGCGTTGGAGGGTTTTCTCCTTGTGAATGAAGTGTTTGCATGGTTTGGAAAAATTGTATGGGCAAAATGGTCCAAAAGTTGCCAGAATTTCGACTCTGGACCTAAAGTTTTATATCTCCCTGTGTAGAATGAATATTTGTATGACATTTTCACCACACCTAGAGGACATCTAGAGGGTTAACTTGGATTTGGAATTTATGGATTCAGAGCCCTGTAGCCAAAGATATGATGTTTCAAAGTTGGCTGAGTTACTGTTCATTTGGTCAGAATTTCGTAACCAACTTCAAAAATCCATAACTTGGTCCATAGGTGGGCTATTGATGTCAAAAAAATTCCTTGGTTTGCTCTAAGTATCCAATTCATATTGGAGCAAAGAAAACATGTGGTTATGAGGCTAGAATGATACAGTTTATTAGTGGAATTTACAGGTGCAGTAGCTGGCCACTAGAACTTAACAAGATTGCCTAATGTGTGGAAGCCAAAACTAAGACTTGTGCTAGTGTTTTCCTTCTTTGCTGCCATGGTGTGCATGAAATGTGAATATGTGTGTGATGGTTGGACCAATATGCATGTATTTACATAGTGCCCAAGAGGGCCACTTGGGTATGCACACTAAGGGTAGTGTTCTGATGGCCTACAGAACATTACCAATCCTGGGAGTCTAAATGCACAGTTTTGGCACCATAACTGGACTACCCCGGAGTGGGTAACAGAAGTTGGTATCAGAGCATGTTTTATACATGTACTTTGCATATAGTTGGCATTGCATGCATTTACATATATGAACTCAGTTTGGTCAGCTGCTAGTGTCAAGTACCATTGAAATACCTATGATTTTTATATGTGCTCTATGATGGATCATCAATGCAGGAAGTAAACATGGTTGCCACAAGGAGAGGAGATCCACCCCGAAGGCCTCCTACTGATTCTAGGCAACAAAGAAATGAACAGAATAGAGGGAATCAGGGGCAACAGGGGGTACCAAACCCTGAAGTGCCTCAGGTTTGGTTAGAGCTTTAGAGGAACTTAGCTCTAATCAATGAAAACTTAATGAGGCTGATTCAAGGACAACAGCAGGGAGTCCAAGTAGCTCCAGCAGAACCAGTTCAGGATGCACAGCTACAACTAGAAGAGGATACTAGGAACACATCTGAATATGTTCCTTCTGGAAGCTTAGAAGACACAAATGATGAGACC
Organism: Aquilaria yunnanensis; assembly: GCA_039654915.1. NCBI lineage: Eukaryota > Viridiplantae > Streptophyta > Magnoliopsida > Malvales > Thymelaeaceae > Aquilaria > Aquilaria yunnanensis. The sequence continues at coordinate 38,514,810 of CM077594.1, read as the reverse complement.
ATTGAGGTGGAAGATGAGGATAGGAGAAATCCAAGAGGCAGAAGAGTAAGATCTGAGATTGGTCAGGTGTCTAGGACCAATCCCTCAGTCTATGACCATTCCTGCACCAGGAATGAGATTGAGGAAGGTCGTGAGAGAAGATCCAGGAGAAGGCAGAGAGAACATAAAGAGCATCACCGTATAGAGGACTCTCATAGATCTAGGAGACATAGATCAGAGGATTTAGAGGGCCTAGATGAGGTCAGATTGTTGGAGAGGTTCCAAGGCCTACGACCTCCACAGTTTGATGGAAGAGCTGGGCCAGAGAGAGCTGAGGAGTGGTTAATCTTCATAGAAAAGATGTTTGAGAGGATGCCACTCAGCTCCACCAAGAAGGTGTCACTGGCTACTTACAACTTGGTAGGCAGTGCAGAGATGTGGTGGAGAAACACCAGAGACAGGTATGCTTTCCAGAAGGGCAAAAGGCCAGGAAGAGATATTGAGATGAGCTGGCCAGAGTTCATATAGTTGTTCTAGGAACAGTACATCAGTGATGCCATCAAGGATATGAAGCAAGTTGAATTTGATGCTCTAAGGCAGGACAACCTCAGTGTCCTAGAGTATGAGCACAAATTCAATCAGTTGGTGAGGTATGCTCCTCAGTATCATGGATTGGAGGAATTGAAGGCCAAAAGATTTGTCAGAGGCCTAAAGTCAGACATTAGAAAGGCTGTTAGACCTTTTGGAGAAGTTACATACTATGAAGCAGTGCAGAAAGCTCTATTAGTAGAGCAAGAGGAGTATGAGACTAAGTACTTTCCCAGTGGACCAGGGGAAAGTAGTCAGGCAGGAGGCAAGCAGAAGAAGGCACCACATGGCAAAGGAATTGCCAAGAATTCTCATCTTGGTGGTGAGGGCAAGGTTAAGGGGAAGTTCCCTGGCCTAAGGTGCCCTAAATGCAAGAAGTTTCATGGGAAGAAACCTTGCTATTTTGACACCCAAGCGTGTCTAAGATGTGGATCCATGGATCATTGGATCAAAGACTGCCCACAGGTTCAAAGGAGGCCAGAAGACCAAGGTCCAGTAAGACCTATTGGGGCAGGACCTAGAGGAGGAGCACCAAGGGAGGGACAACAGAGGCCAGTTCCTCCAGTGCCTCGGCCTCCAGTGCAGAGAGCTGGCAGAGTCTTCCAAGTGGAAAGGCCAGAGACATCAGAGCAGGGAGGAGCACTAAGAGGTAACATTTACCTTAATGGTATGCCTGTTAGTGTTCTATTTGATACTGGTGCATCTGTGTCTATAGTGGCTAGGAAATTTGTTGATGCCATGAAATTGCCTACTGAAATCATGCCTAGGATATCCTTAGTTAAAATAGTAGGTAGTCAATGTCTTTTCACTAATGACCTAGCTAAGGATTGTGAGCTAGTAGTAGGAAAGACTAAGGTTATGACTAATCTGCTAGTGTTGGACATTCCTAAGTATGATTTAGTGCTGGGTATGAATTGGCTTGCTATCCATAACATAAGAATTGATTGTGCTAAGAGGGAAATCACATTGCCTGATGGTGAAGTGCATGCATTAGTGAATTCTAAGGAATTAGTGTATGAAATGCATGGCATGGAGCTAGAGGTATTAGATGAGATACCTGTGATTTCTGAGCATGATTACTATTATGCATTGAATGAATTGCACTGTGATAAGGAAGTGGACAGAATACCTATAGTGAGAGACTTTCCACTAGTCTTTCCTAAAGACCTGCCAGGTATTCCTCCACTAAGGGAGATTGAATTTGAAATCAAGCTGCAACCAGAAGCTAGTCCAATATCCATACCTCCTTACAGAATGCCAATCACAGAGATGAATGAGCTCAAGAAACAACTTGATGAACTTCTTGAAAAAGGGTTCATAAGGCCAAGTGTTTCACCATGGGGAGCTCATGTTCTCTTTGTGAAAAAGAAGGATGGATCCTTGAGACTATGCATTGACTACAGGAAGCTTAATGCAGTGACTATCAAGAACAAGTATCCACTCCCTAGGATTGAGGATCTGTTTGATCAACTCAAGGGAGCTAAGATTTTTTCCAAGATAGATTTGAGATCTAGATACTTCCAGTTGAGAGTAAAGCAAGAAGATATTCCTAAGACTGCATTCAGGACCAGATATGGGCATTATGAGTATACAGTCATGCCATTTGGTTTGACTAATGCCCCAGCTGCTTTTATGGACTTGATGAACAGGGTGTTCAGACCACATCTGGACAAATTTGTGGTTGTGTTCATTGATGACATCCTAGTGTATTCCAAGGATGAAAATGAACATGAACATCATCTGAAGATTGTCTTAAAGACTCTGTTGCAGCATCAGCTTTATGCCAAGTTATCCAAGTGTGAATTCTGGATAAGGGAAGTGTCTTTCCTAGGACACATCATAGATGCACAAGGCCTTAAGGCAGACCCTGAAAAGGTCAAGGCAGTGCAAGAGTGGGAAAGACCAAAGACTGTGAAGGAAATCAGAAGTTTCCTAGGATTAGCTGGATACTACAGGAGATTTGTATCAGGCTTTTCCATGATTGCCTCAGTTCTTACTCATCTGACCGAGAAGGGTCAAAGATTTGAGTGGACTGAGAAGTGTGAAAAGAGTTTCCAGGAGCTTAAGCAGAGGTTGATTAAAGCTCCAGTGTTGATTCTTCCTGATCCAAGTAAGCCCTACATCATATATACAGATGCATCTAGATCTGGGTTAGGTTGTGTGCTTAAGCAAGACAGAAATGTCATTGCTTATGGGTCAAGGCAGTTAAGACCCCATGAGAAAAATTATCCTACCCATGACCTAGAACTGGCAGCAGTGATTTTTGCTCTAAAGCAATGGAGGCATTACTTAATGGGTAGTTCCTTTGTGATCTACACTAACCATAAGAGCCTAAAGTACTTGTTCACTCAGAAAGAGTTGAACATGAGGCAAAGGAGATGGTTAGAGTACATCAAGGACTATGATTGTAGTATACAGTACACAGAGGGCAAAGGCAATCTAGTAGCAGATGCCTTGAGCAGGAAGTACACAGGACTTTTGAAAGGAGGATCCTTAGCTGATCATGATGAGCAAAATAATCTGCTATGCCTATGGCATAAATGGCATAAGTGGGAGGAAGCCCAAATTTACACATTGACAATTCAATCTGGATGGATTGAAGAAGCCTGAAAGGCACAGGAGATAGATCTTGATCTGAAAAAGATCTCAGGAGAGGAAAAAGGTTCATTGTATCAATCCTTTGCCTACAAGCAAGGATTACTGTACTTCAAGGACCGAATATATGTGCCTAAAGGAGCAAAGCTCAGGGATGAAATACTTGAAGAAGCTCACACAAGCAAGTTGAACATCCATCCAGGAAGTGAGAAAATGTATAAAGATTTGAAGACTCACTTCTTGTGGCCACATATGAAGAGAGACATAGCTACTTATGTCTCCAAATGTGCCACATGCCAGAGGGTAAAGGTAGAACACCAGAAGCCAGCTGGTACCCTACAGAGTCTACCTATACCAGTGAGGAAGTGGGGCAACATAACCATGGACTTTTTGACTGGGTTGCCTATGACAAGATTAAGGCATGATACAATCTGGGTCATTGTGGATAGGTTAACCAAATGTTCCCAGTTCTTACCTATGAAACTCACAGACTCCTTGGAGAAGTTAGCCCAGATGTATGTCCAGGAGATAGTGAGACTACATGGAGTGCCAGACTCCATTGTATCTGATAGAGATCCAAGATTTACAGCTCGGTCATAAAGCACTAGGAACCAAAATCCACCTGAGTACTGCTTATCATCCTTAGACAGATGGGCAATCTGAAAGGGTGATACAGATACTAGAAGACATGCTCAGGAGTTGTGTCTTGGATTTCAAACGTGAATGGGACCAACACTTGCCGTTGGTGGAATTGTCATATAACAATAGTTACCAAAGCACTATTGGCATGGCACCTTATGAAGCCTTATATGGAAGAAGGTGCATGACACCCCATTGTTGGGTGGAAGCCTCAGACAGGCTAGAGTTGGGTCCCGAAATTATTGAAGAGACTACTGCCAAAATTAAGAAAATTCAAGAGAGATTAAAGGCAGCCAATGAAAGGACCGCAGCCTATGTGAACAAAAGAATGAGAGACTTGGAACTTGAGGTTGGTGACAATGTTTGGCTGAAAGTTGCACCAACCAAAGGCACTGTCAGATTTGGCAAAAGAACCAAGTTAGCTCCAAGATACATTGGTCCTTAAGAGATCTTGGACAGAGTTGGCAAGGTAGCATACAGGTTAGCTCTACCGCCAAGCATGTCAAGTGTTCATAATGTTTTTCACAACAGTATGCTTAAGAAGTGTCTACTGGACACAAAGCATGCTATTGTAGTGGAAGACATACAGTTGGAACCTAACTTGACATATGAAGAGAAACCTATAGCTATCTTAGCCAAGGATACCAGAAGGTTAAGAAACAAACATATTCCCACGGTTAAAGTTCAGTGGTCACACCACTCTGAAAGAGAAGCAACCTCGGAAACTGAAAAAGACCTTATGGAAAGGTATCCTGAAGAATACCCGAAGCTAAAGGCTATTTTGGAAGACCAAAATTTTTAAGGGGGGGGGAGGATTGTTACCACCTCACAAAATGGGAGAATTACAAGTGCATCATAATGGCTAAAAACCATTATATTGTGTAATTCTCACCATAGTGTTTGAAGTATAGGGGGTAAAAGGCATGATCAACACCTCCTTAAAAGTGTTCCAATTTGGTAACTTGGTCCCCAAGAAAAGCCTTAAGGATTGCTTGTTTGTCAAGCAACCTATGGACTTTTTTGTAAGATTTTGGAAATTCGGGTACCCAATTGCAAAACTTTCACAAAAGAGATTTGGAGAGTTATGAGAAGGATATGAATGGTATGAAAGTGCTATTGGAGGACTAAATTGCTTATGGAAGATAACTAAGGACAAAGAAAACACAAAAAGGCATAAAGGACCTAAGTCTTCTAATGTAGGCCTTAAGATGTGTATGTCTATGACTTAAGTCAAATGGAAGTTTTGTGGGGTTATCCCACATAAGGAGGGCTGCTAAAGGAAGATAAGGATGGTCAAATGTGGGCCAAGAGATTAAGACTAAGAAACCATAGTCTTGTAGCAAGGAAAATGACATAAGACAAGGTTAAGACTACTTAAGTGTGTTTAGTGTACTTTTGACTATTTAAGTAGTCAAGACCACCCTTGCTTCTCTAAATTTCAGCCTCCACCAGCAAAAAGATAGCCAGCCCTCTCCTCCACACTTCCTCCATAGCCACCATACCTTCAAACTCAAAACTACTTGCAATTGAAGTCAAGGAAGCACAATTGGAAGCTATTTGGTGCTATTCCTCGAGTGCACCTAGGATCAAGCTCCAATTTCAGCATACCCATCAAGGTAAGGGTTCTCTTGCTCTCATGGGTTGTTTTCTGAAATTTTCAAACATCCATGGAGCTAGGGCTAAGCTTGGAAGAGAGCCATGTGCTTGATGAACCAAGCTTAGTGAGGGGAGTGCACTTATTGAAGGTTTTGTGACCTAGTGTGAAGTGCACAGTGATGGCAGCGAATTTCTGGGTTTCTAGAGCCCAAAAGTTAGTACTAACTAGTGTTAAAATCCTCCTGAGACCAAGCATTAGCTTGAGGAGGGCTGCCATAGTGATTTGGTTATGTTTATTATCTGTTTTATGGACTAACCTATGGTATATGTTGCTGCCACATTTCATGTGTTTGTTGTTTGTGTTTGGCTGCTGCATTTGGTTGCTATATCTTCTATATATGCATTGTGGTTTTTGTGTTTTAGTGTCTTTGGATTCAGGTTTTAATGATGGTTACATTGCCTATTGAATCCAAGTGCTACCCTTACTAAGTTTCTCAATGAAACTTACTCCCCTCAATTCTGTCATTTCAGGTCCAGCTGAAAGATGACCTTCAAACTAACCTTTTTTGTTTGAGTTTTGATCTGAAATTTCAGGTACATGAAATTCCATATGTCTAGTTATGATCTGGAAAGTTTGGTGATTTTAGGAGCACAGTTGGTATTTTTAATGGTGGTACTTACTGTGTTGTGCAGCAGCTGTCCAGCATCCTGTTTTTGGAGTCCATTGTGTCTCAGGACCTCCTGTAACCTAGGGTGCGTATTTAGCTGATTTAAGACCATATTGTAGTTAATGTATGCATGTAAATTTAGTGTATGTAATATGAGACAAGTATGTGAACATTTGAGTAATGTTTTGGCTATGTAAGTGATGTGGTGCAAAGCTGCCTAAGTGTGAATGATAGGCTGCTTACTTGTAAATTATGTTTTCGCCACATAGAGTTGCTAGATGCAAGAGAATGTAATTAATATGTGTATTGGACATATATGGGATAGCCTTGGAGGGCTTTCTCCTTGTGAATGAAGTGTTTGCATGGTTTGGAAAAATTGAATGGGCAAAATGGTCCAAAAGTTGCCAGAATTTCGACTCTGGACCTAAAGTTTAGTATCTCCCTGTGTAGAATAAATATTGGTATGAAATTTTGACCACACCTATAAGACATCCAGAGGGTTACCTTGGAGTTGGAATTTCTCGATTCAGAGCCCTGTAGCCAAAGATATGATGTTGCAAAGTTGGCTGAGTTACTGTTCATTTGGTCAGAATTTCGTAACCAACTTAAAAAATCCATAACTTGGTCCATAGGTGGGCTATTGATGTAAAACAAAATTCCTTGGTTTTCTCTTAGTCTCCAATTCATAATGGAGCAAAGAAAACGTGGGGTTATGAGGCTAGAATGATACAGTTTATTAGTGGAATTTACAGGTGCAGTAGCTGGCCACTAGAACTTAACAATATTGCCTAATGTGTGGAAGCCAAAACTAAGACTTGTGCTAGTGTTTTCCTTCTTTGCTGCCATGGTGTGCATGAAATGTGAATATGTGTGTGATGGTTGGACCAATGTGCATGTATTTACATAGTGCCCAAGAGGGCCACTTGGGTATGCACACTAAGGGTAGTGTTCTAATGGCCGACAGAACATTACCAATCCTGGGAGTCTAAATGCACAGTTTTGGCACCATAACTGGACTACCCCGGAGTGGGTAACACTAGCGATAGGCGCCTATGCATGCCATTTGAGTGCACAAAGTGTAATAACCATCTTCTGCCCTGCAGAGCATTAGTGTTATTACTAGAGCAACTGATAGGCGTGCATAGGCAAGCGCGTATGTGGGGCGTGACAGCTGGAGCACTCTTGGAGGCGAGTTGATAGGAACATGCAGATCCCTATTGACAAAGTCTCGAGAGAGGCTTTCTAGACTTTCACTGAGGACATGGATTTGTTCTCGGAAGATTGCCAGAAGATGCTGACCCAGATGGTGAGGGGGATCATCACTAATGCCACACTCCAATATCTGACGAAGTCTTACCCAAATGAGTAGATTTTAGCTGCTCACATAACTGAGCATGTTGCTTAGGGATACTTTTCTTTCTTTTGGTGCTTAAAAAATTTTCAATGTCATTGTCATGCATTTTCCCTGCTTCGTAATGCTTTGGTCTTCTTTATTTTGTAGCTTTTTACTTATGGGGGCTACTTCCAAGCCTCAGCATCAAAATAATCCTTTATCTGAAGTCAATCGGGAGAGAATTTAGCCCAGCCCAAAGAGATCTTTGCCAACTTTTGCCTTAAATATGTGAACTCAACAAGATTGCAAAGGAAGAGCTAACCAAGCTTTGTCAAGAGGTGCTGGAGAGCTAGAAGGCACACGTTGAGGAGTGTTCATAAAAAATTTCTGACCTCAGAGTAAGGCTGGCAGGGCAGAGTTCATTGGGGGAGGCTCTCCAGAAAGAGAAAGAGGACACAATTGCTGATCTAACCAAGGCCTTGGGGATCAATGTTGAACTTGTTGCCAAGGTCGATCAGCTAAATAAATGAAAGAAGAGGAATAAGAAGGAGATGGAGGTCCTAAAGAAGCAAGTAGAAGTTTTCACAGTTGATAAGGGCAAGGCAGATGAGGCAACAAAAGCTTTATTTCAAGATGGCTTCTGCCTTGCTCACCATCAAATACTATCATGCTTCCCTGACCTCAGTGCCTCCTTTCTTCGAGCCTTGGATATTCTCAAAGGGCCTTCTTCGGAGTAGTCAAAGAGCGAGTTCTTCAACCTTCTGGAGTAACCTTCGATGAGCAAAGATGCCAAAGACGATGATGATGTTGAAGAGGTTGAGGGCAAAGATGTAGATAACTAGTTTTTTTTTTGTATTCTCACTTCTAAATCAATGAAACATCTTTCATTTCCATGTTTGCATTCAAAGTCCATAAGAATTCTTTCTTGGAAATGCTTGAATGACACTTTCAAGGTTAGATACCTTGACCAAAATATTCCATATAAAAAATGCTTGTACTTTGCCTATTCTAGTTAGGACACTTTTTCGGTGACGTTGCTTACGCTTGGTAGACTTGCTCACTTAGAAAATGTATTCATTGTCTTTGGTTGAGCTACCACCTTCGGCAAACAAGTATTTTTGGTGAGTGCCCACCTTCGGCAAATAGGTATCTTCGGCAAGTGCACCACCTTTGGTATCTCCACCATCTTTGGACTTACTATCGCCCTTTGGTATTCTCACCAGCTTCAGTACTTTCACCATTTATGGCAATTTTTAAGTAGTTAAAATTTTTCTGAAGTGCTATAGGAATATCTTTTGGCCTTTAGGCAATGTCTTTGGAGAAACAATGACTTTGAAGAAAACTTTGGGTGATAACTTCAGAGATTTCAAATACTGCCTTCAATAAATTTTTCAACATCACCTTTAGAAAATTTTCCCAGTACATTAGGCCTGCAAATTTCTAAGTTTAGAATCATTTTAGGGAATTTGAATGCCATGTATTTTTCAATTCTTCCTTTTCAGTATTTTAGAGCTTGTAGACTCTGGCCCAAACTTCATCTAAGACCAAATAAAGTCCTTCCCAATTTGCCCAAAGTATGCCATGAGATGGTTTTCAGGGTTCTAGTTTTGTGTTTTAGAAAACAAGGTCTCCTATCTTGATCCCTTTAGGTTTGGCCTTTAAGTTTGTTACAATCACTACTCTTTGTTGAAGAGCTCCCCTCCTAGGTTTGGCCATTTCTCTATGTTTGTCGACCATGTCCAGTTTTCTTCTCAGCCCAAGGTTGTTCCCTTCTTGGTCAAATACTTACACTTTGATAGAAGGCTTTACAACTTCAATAGGGATAAAAGCCTTGGTGTTGAACATGAGTGAAACTGTTGTTTCCACAGTGGCTCTTCTAGGGGTTGTTCGGCAACTCCACAATACACTCAGGAGTTCTCATGGCCATTTTCCCTTAGCCTCGTTCAACCTCTTCTTTAGGCCATCCTTTAATGTTATGTTGGACACTTCAACCTATCCATTACTCTGAGGATGGGCCAATGGAGCCAAATACAACATCACTTCAAGGTTGGTGGCAAATTCTTAGAATCCTTTGTCAATGAATTGGGAACCGTTATCAGCCATTATCACCCCTGGACATCTGAATCTACATATGATGTTTTTCCAGATGAACTTCTGGATATCTTTCCCTGAGATTGTTGCCAAGGGCTCTACCTCAATCCACTTTCTGAAATAGTTTATTGTGACAGCGCAAAACTTGATTCCTCTTGAGGCTGTTGGGAGAGGGCCAATAAGGCCAATTCCCCATACTATGGAAGGGCAAGGATAACGTCATGCCTGTGACTTGTATAGGCCCTAGGCTATTATGAAATGTACCTATCAAGTACATTATGTAAATATGTGATTAATACAAGTCACAAGTTTAACATTAAGGGTTACACAATGTAAGTACCCCAGAGGCATTCCATCTAAACCCTAAAAGAAAATTAATGTAATATCATGAAACCATGACCCAGGTGAAGCTATATCATAGCACCAAGACACAAAAAAGGGATCCTTAGGCACACCCTAGTGTGCTTCTATATGAACTTAGAAGTGCTAAAGCCCAAAAGCACCAAAAGACAATGCAAGAGTATGGTGCGTATGATGGACATACCAATGTGGGTAAGCATACACCCATAAAAATGTGGTGACATCATGGAAAGTGGCAAAGACACCTTAGAGTGTACTAGAACACTCTTAAGTGCACCATTGTGTAACATTTTGTGCAAGTGTGTGCATGTGGTGGCTTTGAAGCCTATGGACTTAAAGAACATTCTATGGGAATGATATCTATCATTCCAATGGCAATGTGGGCGACAATGTGGACCACTAAGAGGTGGAAACACTAAGGCAACATGAAGACACTTCAAGAAACATTAAAATGCTCTTCGGTGCAATCCTAAGTGAACTTGTGTCCAGAACAAAGTTTAAGGGCCTAATTGGCTGAATGAAGTGTCAAAGTGGGTGCTCAATATGTGCAACTTGAGAAGCTAAGTAGGTTAAAACAAAGTCCAAAATGAATTAAGCTACTTGGAGGAAGGTTGGAGGAAGAATCCAAAGTCAATGGTCATGGTGGCTACACATTCGGCCAAGTTTGTTTGCGTGGTCTTCAATGGCCACTCAAGGCAACTTCTTAGCTACTACTTGGTGGCTTCCTAAGCTCCTTTAACCTAGCTAACCTCCTACCATGCACAAAAAAAATTCCAAACCAAAGAAAGAAAATAAACCAGTCAAAATACTAGAATGGTGGCTTGGTTTGTCTTTTCAGCCACCATTTGATTTTGGTCTCTAAGGACCAATTTATGGTAGATTCTTGGATATTTCTTAGAATCCATAAGAGGGCATTAAGTCAACCAAAGGACCTACTAAGGACCAAGACAAAAATGAAACAAAAAGCAAGAAAACCAACTAAATGGCATGGTCATAAAGCCATTCAGCCAACATTGGTTACTAAGTATTTCAAGGTAAATTCCAAGCTATTTCCTAGCAAATTCTTACATCATTTACTACCCAAGAGTTAGCCCTAATACCTACCAAATACCACCAAAAAGAATGAGAAGAAAAGGAGCAAAAAGAGAGGCCAAAACAAATAAGGAAAATCTAAATGACTTATTCAAGTCATTCGGCCACAGCCAACATCCAAGCCTACTTAAGGCAATTTCTTTGCAAATGTTTAACCACTTCGTAGCTACTCTCTACTCTTCTATCTCTTGGAAACACCATAGACACAAATGAAGAGCACATGGAGGCTGAGACATAAGCAAGGAATCCAATAAAACACCAATAGGCCAAAACAGAAGCTACGTGGATGCATCCAAGATGGTGTCCTTCTAAAGCTACTTTCTTTTTTTTTTTCTTCCTAAATTCTCATCACCACCTACCTGGTGGTACCCCTGCCTAAGGACCCTTAAGTTTTAGGAGAGAAATTCCATGGAGAAGGATGGACAAAGAGTGAGTCCAAGATGAACATCAAGCAAGCCTTTCATTTGGTGCTAACTAAGTTGGTGCCTATGCTTTTGGGCAAATGACCAAGCTTCCTTATTACTTTTCAAGTATAGGTGAGGACCTAATATGAAGCTTCTTCTGCTATATTTTGAAGGGGAAAAGCCGCCTTAGGTGATGGTTTAAGCCAAATGATAGCCGAAGGGCTATCGCCTCTATCTGACCCGAACTCGGAGCGTCAGGGAACGCGAGGATACTATTAGCCCCCCCGAGGGACTAAACAGATCACCTTCGGAGATGGAGAACTAGCTATTGCAAGTTGAAGAGGATCTCCCCGAAGGTGGAACCCTAAATCAGGGAACTCCCCGAACTACGGGCACATTTCCCAAAGGGGCACCGTCCGCGTCAGAGGGCGACCTCGTCCAGGGACTTCGGGAGTACGGTATGAGCATTTAAGTAGCCTCTGACATGCCACCCACAGATGCTACATGTCACCTCAAATGGCTATTTGACACGCCGACGCCGTCCAGGTCTTGTCACGACCTGTCTCGGTTCAAGACTCAAGGAGCCTGTCACTGGCTATTCGTCCCCTACGCCCAGAAACTCAGAGAACATCTGACCGAACACATGTCGTCATTTGAATGGGCGGGGCTTCTCTATAAATACCAGGGAACAGACCCTGGCAAACGGTTCGACTCCTCCTCCTCGAGAAAATACAGGCAAGCCCACTAAAAACTCTAGTGCTTCCCCCTTACCTTCTCAGGAAACTGACTTGGGCGTCGGATACTCCTCCCTGGAAAAGCACCCCGGGGACCTCCTAACCTACTTCTCTGAGCTTTTCAGGCACATTCCCCTGGGAAACCTCAACTCCAGACGCTCTCCCTCACAGGAAGTCCTCCCGGAAGTCACCATGCCTTTCAGTGAAGATGTCTCAGGGCATCATTTGGCGCCATCTGTGGGAAACCATCCTCGGGTCACCGTCGTTGAGACTCGGCGTTCTAAGGACAAGGGACTCCCGAGGTCCCCGTCCGTGCCTGAAGTCCAACCGGCCACTGAGCAAGCCCTCCCAGGGACTTCCACGCCTGAGGAAGAGTGCCCTCTGGTCATAACCATGAGCTTTCTGTGCGACTTTCAACATTATGTTGTGGCTGAAATGACACAATAGATAGACCGAAGGTGGCCGCAACAAGCTTAAGCCCAAAGGCCTCCTTCGCCAGCACACCATCGGGAAAAAAGTCCCAAACCAACCCATCGTAGTTTGGGATGCGGAGACCCACGAGAGCAGTCTTCAACAGAAAACATGCCCCTCGGGGCACGACTTGCGGGACAAGCGGGGTCAAGATGACCCAAAATCACACACAGGAGGAGCCAGTCACCTGAGGCGAGGTCCCCATCCCCTCAGTGCCGAACTCACTCTCCGAAGAGGCACCGACAATCCCCCCTGCCAGAAGAAGAACCTAGCGCCACTATCCTTATGGAGAAGATATTGGCGAGTTTGGACAGAGTGGAGAAACAGGTGGCCCGTAAACCCGTCTGGGTTTGGCTGTCTAGAACCTTTTGTGGGGATGAGTCCCCATTCACCCAAGATGTAGTTGAGGCAGCCATGCCAGGTGATTTTAGAGTACCTCGGCTGGAAACTTATGATGGCCGTACTGATCCACAGGCCCATCTTACCAAGTACAGACGCAGCATGATGATGCACGGTGCCGATGACGCTACCCTATGCAAATGCTTAGAGGTCACTTTCACTGGGCCAGCAACAGCCTGGTATAATTCATTGGCCCCAGGAACCATCACGGAGTTCCAGGAGTTATCCACAGCCTTCACGCAGCTGTTTATCGAAAGTCGGCCAACGGCGAAGATGCCGGTTCAGATGTTCGACATAGCGCAAAGAATTGGAGAGACCATCCGTGACTATGTCGAGAGATTTAACAGAGAGGCCTTGAGTGTCCTGGATTTCAGCCCGAAGTACGCATCCTCGCGATGACACGGGGCCTTCAGAGGGACTCGCAGCTGTTTTACGAATTCTCCAAGGACCCCCCGGACACGCTGGGCGAATTTTACCGAAGGGCCGAACAGCACATGACAGCCGAAGAACTGAGAATGGGCGTACCGAAGTCCGATCACACCCGGGCCGAAGGGTCCAGCCAGCAAACCCGGTATCCCACCGAATAGGCAGGCTGACCTCGGAGAACGCGAGGAAGGAAACTCCCCATTTTCACACCCTTGAACACCACAAGGACCAACATCCTCATGACAATGGAAAGGCAGGGATCTTAGGTTCAGCGGCCAAGGGCCATGACCGCCGACAACAGAAAGAATATGAAGAAGTTCTGCCAGTTTCATCGCGACCACGGCGATGACATCGAAGACTGCTTCCAATTCAAAAAGTATATAGAGTCGCTGATAAAACAGGGCCAACTTCGGCGTTATCTGCGCATGCCTTCCCCAAAAGGGAGAAAAGATGAGGAAGGAAAGGCAGAAGATGAGGACTACGACTCCGACAGGCGGAGAAACCGAACTCCGAAAAGGCGCCCCCCACCTCCAGCGGGAATCATACAAACAATTACGACGGGACTGCCATCCTCGGAAAGAAATAGGAAGGCCAGAAAAATAGCAGTCATGGAGTATCAAAGTCTAACAAAAAAGCTGGCCCGAAAGGATGGTTCCGCCGTCATTTTTCCCCATGACGACCCATTATTGATCATGGCGAGAATAGGAAACTGGGACATCAAGAGAGTGCTTCTTGACGACGGATCAAATGTTGACGTCCTATTTTCACACTTGCTGCCGAGGTTGGGTGTATCTAGCAGCGACCTCAAGCCCGTCACCTCGCCTACCTTCGGTGTAGGTCCGTCTGAGCTGCTCGTCCTCGGATGGATCGATCTCCCTTTGATGCTGAAAGGGACTTCGGTGATTGGGACAACAGAATTGTATGCCTCCACAATGGCAAGGTTCATCGTTATGGATGTCCCTTCATCACACAATGCCATCCTTGGAAGACAGACACAGGGAAACCTGCACATTCGCCCTGATGTCAAGTACTTAACCGTCACTTTCGCTGCCAAGGATGGAGATGCGGAAATCTTCATAGATCAAGGTGAAGTAAGGAAGGTGTTCGTCAAAACACGAAAGGCTCCAGCAAACAACTTCGCACAAGCTGTGGAAGCAAAAGCACCAAAAAAGGGCGAGGCAGAGAATCCCCCAAAGGCGGAAATGGAAGAAGTAGAACTTGTCCCAGGCCAAAATACCCGAATAGGGAAAAACTTGGCCGAAGGTGACAAGGAAAAACTTGTATCTTTTCTACTGACAAATAAAGATCTGTTTGCCTACTCGCCAAAAGACATGCCGAGGGTAAACTCTGGCATAATTCAACATAGCCTCAAAGTAAGTCCGGAAGCAAAGCCTGTCCGGCAAAAGAAGCTAGGCATCTCGGTTCATAAAAGTAACTTTGTCAAACCCGAAGTCTAACGACTGTTAGAAGCCGATGTCATCAGGGAGGTCAAGTACCCTGAATGGTTAAGCAATGTGGTAGTTGCCACAAAAAAAGGAAGCGGCAAACTCCGGATGTGCATCGACTTCAGAAACTTGAACGATGCTTGCCCGAAAGATTCATACCCTCTCCCACCGATAGACCAATTGGTAGACTCAACTGCCGAATACGGGCTCCTAACTTTCTTAGACGCCTTCAGTGGGTATCACCAAATAAGGATGGACCCTGAAGATGAAGAAAAAACCGCCTTCATCACCGAAGGAGGAACATACTGCTACATTTGGATGCCCTTCGGGCTCAAAAACGCAGGAGCCACCTAGCAGAGGTTGATGAGAAAGGTCTTCAACGACCAAATAGGCAGAAACATGGAAGTATATGTGGATGACATGATAGTCAAAAGCAAACTGCCTGGCGACCACGTCATAGATCTAAAGGAAACTTTCCACCAGCTTAGAGCCTTCGGGATCCTCCTTAATCCCGAAAAATGCATCTTTGGAGTGACCTCGGGAAAGTTCCTTGGGTACATGGTATCAGAAAGAGGCATTGATGCCAACCTAGAAAAAATTAAGGCTCTACTCGAGTTCTGAACTCCTGCCACAATAAAAGACGTGCAGAGCCTCACCGAAAGGATAACCTCCCTTAGCAGGTTTATTTCCAGATATGGAGACCGGTGTCGACCATTCTTCAAAGTCCTCACTAAGGCAGCAAAAAAGGAGGACAACCTCGGGAGTAATGACCATCCTTGGGGTGAAGACTGCCAAAAGGCCTGGGAGGAACTCAAAATCTACTTAGCCAGTCTGCCCACTTTGCGGGAACCTCGCGAGGGAGAACCCCTTGTGTTATACCTTGCCGTCACAGAAAAAGTCGTAAGCTCGGTCCTTGTGAAAGAAGAAGGGGCAAAGCAATGGCCAGTCTACTACGTAAGCAAGTCCCTGCATGGCGCCGAAGTCAGGTACCCTCTGCTACAAAAAGCTATATATGCCTTGGTGCTAGCAGGAAGAAGGCTGCGACCATATTTTCAGGCTCACCCTATCATCGTCCGAAGCAGTCTACCTCTGCGCGATGTCATGAGAAAAGTTGATCATTCGGGAAGGCTTTCCAAATGGTGCATAGAGCTTGGCGAACACGACATCACTTATGAACCTCGAAAAGCCATAAATGCTTAAGCTCTGGCAGACTTCATTGCCGAAGTACCCACCACCAAAGATAGCCATCCAGATCCAAGCGAAGATGAGCCAGAGTGGACTTTGTACATCGACGGAGCCTCGGGGTTCGAACACCAGGGAGCTGGGGTAATTATCAGAGGTCCCAAAGGCCTTGAAGTAATGAAGGCTATTAAGTTCAGCTTTAATGTCACCAACAATGTGGCTGAGTATGAAGCCCTCATAGCAAGATTGCGCCTAGCCAGAAGAATTGGAGTGCGAAATCTAAAAGCCCACAGCGATTCCCAGCTAGTAGTTCGGCAAATGGCAGGAGACTATGGGGCGAAGGACCCAATGTTACACCCGGAAATGGCTAAATGACTAAGTCCCGGGTTAAGAGGATTAGTGGAAATAAAAAGTTTCCTAATTTGGAAACTTAGGAATTAAATTGAGGAGACATGGGAATTTTTTTCCCTAATTGGGAATTGAGCTCGGTAAGCTCAGGAGATCTTAAATTAATTATGAAATGGGCATAATGACTGTTGGACACTCTAGGAATTTTGCTAGGCTTAGGCCAAGAGTTTTGGTGATGAAAATGGCAAATTATGAAGTTGAGGGACTCAATTGAAGAATTGAAGAAAGATGGAGGACTAAAGGTGAGATTTGGCCAATTTTCATGGCAAATTGTGCCATGGCCGGGCATCACATGAATTTTGCTATTTAGAATGGCCACATAAGCCTCCACCCACATTATTTAAATTGCCCACATGGATTTGACCCC
Organism: Aquilaria yunnanensis; assembly: GCA_039654915.1. Lineage (NCBI taxonomy): Eukaryota > Viridiplantae > Streptophyta > Magnoliopsida > Malvales > Thymelaeaceae > Aquilaria > Aquilaria yunnanensis. The sequence continues at coordinate 38,498,033 of CM077594.1, read as the reverse complement.
ACCATCACCATAAACAAATATTTTGCCCACCATTTTTGACTAGTCTTTGTCTCCCACTTTTCATTATTTTATTTCTCCTCACCATCACTTGTCAAATCAATTCTTTAATGAACATTTGACTATTCTCCCATCCATTTAAATCAAAAATTCGGCCATACCACAAAAACTAAACAAAATGGGGCCTTGAAGGAAACAAATGGATTGTTTAATGGGTTTTCTTTTCTTGATAGGACATCACCTTCTTTTGTCAAAAAGATTATTAGCAATTGACTAGCTTTCCTCCCATTTGAATTGTTGACCGGCCATTCATCGTAAATGTAAATTTGATACGCATTTGGTTTGCATTTCTCCCTCATTTGCTTGCATAATGGCCGCCCATCATCATTTCATTCTCATTTTCATTTCATCTCTCTCTCTCTAAGCCATACGCTCTCCCTTCTCTCTAAGTTCGGCCATGAAAGTTCTTCCAAGCTTCATCTTCTTCCTTGATCCTACCTCTCGGCCATGGCTAGAATCACCCACTCTCACACATGCAAACTCATATCCTTTATGATTTTAAGCTCCTAAACACGTCTAGAGTGAGAAATCAAAGAAAACCCATGAAGAAATGCTCGTGAAGTTTCGGCCTTAGTGAGAAATTGGTGTTCTTGAGCTCACCTCAAGAGCTCCTTACATTCATGGCATTTCTAAGCCATGAGGAGCAAGAGAAACAAGGAAAACATCAAGAAAGAACAAGTGAAGATTCGGCCAAAACAAGGTTGTAAGTGAATCATGTTTTTCATTGTTGATTTCTTGTGTTTTGAGCTAGATATTACTTTTTAATGCTTTGTATATGCTGGATTTTTGCAAGGAAAAGCTGTTGAAGATTCGGCCATGGAGGATTTATAGTGCTCTTGGACTCAACTTGAGAGTTCAAGGCATGCATGGCACTTTTAAGCCATGAAAAGCAAGGAAATGGAGGAGAACTCCAAGAAAAGCAAGGAGCAACTTTCGGCCATGAATGTCCATGGTATTTTGAGGCTTGAAACCAAGTGTTCTTGGTGCCTCGAGGCTTGTATAGCCTTTCCAAGCAAGGAATCAAGCAAAGGATGCAAAGAAAAGCAAGGAACAAATTCGGCCAAATGGGTATTTTGGCTTGCATGTGCACTTTTCCAAGTGTTCTTGGTAGTGAAGATGTTCTTGTGAGTGTGCATGATAATGGTCAAAATTTGAATGTGAAAAGAGGAGTTTTGCAAGCAAAATCAAGCCATGGAGGATTCGGCCATATGTGGTTTTTAATGTCTTAGCATGTTAGCCATGTGGAGCCAAGTGTTCTTGGCATGTTTTTGAGTCCTAGATGACTTGTACAAGCAAAAATCACAAAGAAGAAATGAAGCATGCATTCGGCCATGGTGCCAATTTTTTTGGTGGATGTGTGTTAACCAAGTATTTTGGTGGCAAAAGTGTTCACAATGGAAATTTGGGACTAAAGTGGCAAAGAAGAATTCAAGAACAATTCTGTCAACAATTGTTCTTCAGGTACTTAAGTGAAAAAGGTTAATATAGGCCCAAGTCCTAGAAATGTAATATTGGGCCTAAAGACTGAATTGGGCTAAATCCTGAAAAGGTTAATATAGGCCCAAGTCCTGGAAATGTAAGCTGGGCCTAAAATTATGAAAAGGTAAAATTGGGCCTAAGTGATAAGTTGGGCCAAGTCCAGAAGAGAATTAAAAAGCCAAGTGGGCCTGAGAAGTAAAAAAGGCCAAGTGGGCCTGAGAGAATTAAAAGGGCAAGTGGGCCTGATTTCCAGAGAAGGCCAAGTGGGCCTGAGTTCCTGGAAAGCCTAAGTTGGGCCAAAATTCCAGAAAAGGCCAATTGGGCCCGAACTTCCAGAAAAAGGCCAAGGAGGGCCTTAGTTCACAGAAAGGCTAAGTGGGCCTTTACCTCCTTAAGTGAGGTTGAGTAAGTTAAACCAAGTATGCTTGGTAAATTATGGTTCTCTTGTTTAATAGAAAGCAATTAAGTAACTTGTTAGTATTTTGGGCTTTATAGGTCCGTTATGGAAAAGATAAGTTCCAACAACAAACAAAGCAAAGCAAGGCAAAGGCAATGAGCAAAGGTTACACAAATGGTGGTAAGAATCCCTATACTCACTCTCTACATGGTATATTTTCCATGACCTTTCATTGTGAGTATTAGTGCCCCTATGCGATGGTCAAAGAACCAAGTGACCATAGGTGTGCATGTCAGGGCTATGTGGTTGTTACTTTTTGTGAGGACTCATGATACTTTCTTGGTTGGATATTTGGGCACATAAGTGCATAATGGGTGAGGTATTGTTGCTTCGGCAAATATGGTTTACTCATGAGTAATTAGCAAGCATTTAGGGCTAGGAGTTGAGTTTGGTCAACTCAATTCTCAAGCTAAGGAGCGCTCAGTAGGTTATAAAAATAAATGGCATGCCGGGATTAGTGGCATGGATTATGCTAATGCTTGCGATACCCACGATAACTTGGAACATGATGTACGAGGACAGTGTTGTGTGTGTTGAGTTACGTGCTTCTCTGAACCGTTGTTGTTTGTGCATGCTGACCCATATTATTATTGTTATTGTTATTGTGCTATATCTTATGTTTTCTTTGTTTTAGTGTTTTCCTTTGCAGGAATATGGATTAATTGCCATTACATTCTTGGCACAAGTTTAGGCTTTGGAAGCCATATAATGACTAAGAAAGTCATGAGTATTTACCTCACTAGGCATTGGATGCCGTCAGGATTCTTACTGAGTTTTATAACTCACCCGCCCTGTTATACCTTTTTCAGGAAATGGATGGCTTGATAGATCAAGCGTAGAGTACCAGAGTACTCGTTACAATGTGCTAAAGGGTTGGGTATGTGTATAGTGTTGCTCAATATATTCATTGGTTCTAAGTGACTTATGTGGTATAGATTGCTTGTGGATCAAGCTAATGTTGTGGACTTACCTGTGAAGGATATGGAGTCTAGAAGTTGTGGGAACAAGGTCTATAGGTGGATTGTGTTCCGTGTGATATTAGTTTGCAGATTAAGTAGTTATGAAAACTTGATCTGTAAAACATGAACATTGGATAAACTTAGACATGAAGCATTCCTTGGTATGTTTTCCAAGTAAGTGATGCTTGTTTGCTGTTCTATGGATAGGCATAGTTCTGGATGACTTATGATGATGAAATTTGCCTTGGATAGATGATTATGATGATTTATGATGGTGATGACTTTAAAGGATGATTATATGAGAAGTATGCTTGAATTCATACAAGTGGAATTCTTGATGGGTGATTGTGTTATGTGTACTAGATTGGCAGAATGCTCATGGACATATAAATGTGGTTTTCAAAATTGGAAATGAGATGGGCTTCTTGGTTGCCATGCATTGGATTAGTACACTTGATGGACACACATTCTATGCACTTAGTGGAATAAGTGTATGGCTATATGTAGCTTGGATGAAATGAGCATGTGAAAATATTACGGGAGAAGCTTATGTTGAATTGGAATAAAGTATGCTTTGTGATGAAGAATGCATGTAAGCAGGATAAAATCATGAATGGAACACTTGAAATCCCACTTAGGTATTAGCTTGACTCTAAAGAGCACCCTGATAACATATTGAAGGTAAATAATCAATCAAGCTAGAACCAGAATAGATCCTGGACTCACGCCGTAGGTGCTCACAGTAGTTAATAAAGCCCCTTCTGAATGAATAACTTCCGCTGCAAGCTTTGATATTTGGGCCCAGATGGGCCAGGGGCAGTAGTGGGCGTGACACCCAATCTTGGCAAAATATCACGAACTTGTGACAAAGCTCATTCGAGAGTTCGACACCATACGGATCAAAAATGTACCTCGACGGGATAACGCCAAAGCAGACTACTTGTCGAAGTCAAAAACATACACCGAGGTACTAATCCGCCCGAGCATTGAAGTACTGAGCATAGTAACTTCGGAAAAAGGCTGGAAAGACCCGATAAAAAGGTATCTTGTGAACAACTCGCTCCCTGAAGACCCCATCGGGGCTGCAAAAGTGCGAAGACGCTCCGAGCGATTCTTCCTAATCGGCGAAGAACTGTATCGGCAGGGATATGCAAATCCTTTACAGAGGTGTGTTGGTGAAGAGGATACTGAAATTATCCTTGAAGAAGTCCACGAAGGCGCTTGTGGTTCACACATTGGAACCGGCGCCCTGGCGGCAGTAATACTGCGCCAAGGATACTTTTGGCCTACGCTGAGGAAGGACGCTAGGCAGTTCGTCCGAAAACGTGGTAACTGCCAAAAACACGCAAATATCTAGAGGACACCCTCAGAAATGGTGACTTCAGCTGACTATCCCTGGCCCTTCGCAGTCTGGGGCATAGACCTCATAGGACCACTCCCAACAGCGCCTGGAGGCATGAAATCTTGCGTAGTAGCAGTAGACTATTTCTCCAAATGGGTCGAGGCAGAACCGTTGGCTACTATCTCGGCAAAAGAAGTGCAGAAGTTCGTGTGGAAGAACATCGTATGCAGATTTGGCATACCAAGGGTACTAGTAGCTGATAATGGATCCCAGTTTATAGAAAAAGGGTTCCAGGAATTTATAAGTGACCTCGAAACAAAAATGCACTTCGCCCCAGTAGCTCACCCCTAAAGCAATGGGCAGGTAGAAGTATCAAACAAGACCATAAAAGATGGTCTGAAAAAGAGGCTGGGGGAAGCAAAAGGGAAATGGCCAGGAGAGCTCCAAAGTGTACTGTGGACCTACCGAACAACACCCTGAAGAGCCACGGGGGAGACGCCTTTTTCACTCATTTTCGGTACAGAGGCCATCATCCCAATCGAGGTAGTGCAACCATCAATCCGAGTACAAGTTTTTGATGAAAGTAGAAATGCCTCGGCCTAAGAACCAAGTTTGACTTCGTCGGCGAACACAGGGAAATAGCGGAGCTGAGAAGAAAAGCTTTTCAGCAGAGAGTGGACACGGCTATAAACTTGCGTGCCAGGCCAAAAGGAATAAAGAAAGGAGACCTCGTTCTCCGAAAGGCTGAATTTGCACCTCGTAGGCCATCCCACGGGGTATTTCGCCCGAACTGGGAAGCTCCCTATCTGATCCTTGCCGAAGTACAAAAAGGGGTGTACAAGCTCGGCGATTCCGAAGGTATAGAATTAAAAAATACATGGCATTCGGACCCCTTGAGAAAATTCTATAATTAGGATCTTGGCGAAGAAGATTGTGCTGTACAAAAGTTTCTTAGCCAAAAAGTCTTAAGCATAAGAAGTGCAAATTCCGCAAAAGTGGCCGACCAAATAAGGTTTTCCAAAGTCTCTTGAGCGAACGTGTTCGGGACAATGGAGAAAACCTGGCAAAAGACTTAGGCAAAATTCTTGGGCATAATTTTTACAAGTCAAGATTTCGCGAAGAAGGTCGCCATGCTAAGCGCAGATAAGGTTTTCTGAAGTCTCTTGAGCGAATGAGTTCAGGACAAAGGGAAACGAAAAATCTCGCAAAGATACTTAGCCAAATTTTCTAAAAAAGTCTTTTATTAAGATAAATTTGCTTACAAAAAAGGGAGATTGCCAGAAGAAGAAGTACAAAAGAGAAGGAAAATAAGGCAAAGGGCCCTAGAACAAACTAAGGATTCTCGGCATCCCGGGAGCCACCAGCTCCAGCGTCCTTCTCCACAACCTTGGACGCCGAAAGCGAAGGGGGCAGGTTCAGATGCTCGATCTTGGACCAAGACCACCGAGGCCCCTTAGGAATGTTCAGAGCCTCCAAAAAAGAAACGTCCAAATCTGGGAACCTTTGAAGAACTTGATGCCGAGCGAGGCAAAAGCCGTCCTGAAAACCAACTTTGGTCATCTGGTCGGATTTGTCCTTCTCGACACCGAGGTCTTCAAGGTCCTCCTTCAGATCCATGACCTTCTTCTTCAGTGCCTTCATCTTCTTCTTCTCCCGCTCCTTCTTCAAAGACTCGACCTCGGCTTGAAGCATGGCTTTCTCTTCAAGCACCTTCGCCAGGAGAGCCTCAGATTCTGACTTCTCCTTTTGAACTACCTCATTCGCCGAAATCAGCGAGGCCACCTGGGAGCCGAGGTCAGAAATCTTCTTGGAGGAGTCCTTCAAAAGTTCTTCCTTTTCCTTTAGGAACTCTTCCCGAACAGCAGCAACCTCCTTCTCCGCAGCTTGAGCCAGCTGCGCGTTCTGCGTGACCAGTTCCGAGCACTTGGCCTTATATTGACCTATGGTGCCTACGGTCGAGGCTCGGAATAGCGCCTGCCTTGCCACCCGAACTCTGAGGAAACCGGCGTACCCCAGCAGCTGCAGAGAAACAAAGACAAAGTCAGTAAGGCAAAGAAGAAGAGGCAAACATTTAGAGGAAATCAAAAGGAAAAACACAAAGGCCAAAGGCGTACCTGGGCAGCGTGCTCAGAAACCTTCGCGGCAAGAGAGTCATCATCAGGGTGAGCCTCCGCGATGGCCTTGAAGGAGGCCTCAGTAAGCACCCGCTTTGAGATCTCCTTAGCCATTTGCTGGCAGTGTCCGGAGTACAAATTCATGTCCTCTGTAAATGTCCAGAAAGACTCATTCGGGACCTTCCCCTTCGGGATATGGGAATCCTGAAGGGCCCGCTTTCGGGCGTGCTCGGCCACCCAACCCGGAGATGATACCTCCCTTGCATGGAAAAAACAAAAAATTGGTCAAGGCAACAAAATCTCAAAGCCAATCATGAGATGATTGTATTTTTGCACATTGAGTCATGATATTTTATTGAGGCATTAATCCAGCAATTGTGTTTGTTGTTTTGTTTCTGCGTAATGTAATAAACATAATTGTAACCCTAGAATAATGATTTTCTTAAACGTCCCTAGTCTAGTATTATTGTGGAGCGGGTTGCAATAACACATAATGACTAGCATATGTGGAGACTAATATGAGATATGTAGTCTACATATGGGTACAAGTTGGAGAACTTGTGTACTGGACCGACCCACCATCAGAACACTTCATGGATCATTATATGAGTGTCATAAGTGATTCTCATAGTGATCATGGTATATGTAGTCCTTCGACCTAAGATCATGAAGGTTCCCTACATGTGAGTCACATACTTTGATACTTTCCTTTGTTGCTCATAACTGAGTGAACTTGAAGGAGGTCATTGGGTATGTCACATATCATGCGGAGGGATTTGTATGATCAAGATGGGATTTGTCCCTCCTATGTAACGGGAGTGATATCTTCGGGCCCCTTGATAGAGTGGGACTTAGAAAATGCATGGCCATGCTTGGATGAGTTGATATACGATATCAATGTCATCAGCTTAAGTTAGTCTACTCGGTAATCAAGAAACCAAAGACTGGGCTATACGAGAGTGACACATTCCATGTCTCGTGCTTAGTCTTGATATCTTGGACAAAGGGACAATGGCATATATCGATGATGATCATAAAGGTTTAGTCGAATCATTGACAATCTTGTCACTTGGGTAGCAATGATGTGTTGCTAGACACCGCTCATTGCTTATGATCATAAATGTGATTTATGATCATTGCCAACGTGATAAAAGCCTATGGGGTCACACACATAGAGCTATTTGGATCATTAGAGTGCATCGGCTAATAATTTGGGTTTTGGTTTCACAATAATTTCGTATTAATAATCGGCACAATAGTTGAGCCATTATTAAGCCCGAAATTAAATCCTAATTGGATTAGCGCTTTGAAACCCATTAGGCCTAGAAGTTGAGTCTCACTATAAATGCAACTTTTAAGTGAGAAATTCGTAGGTCTCTTGCCCTAGCCTCCCAAAAGGATAGCCGCACTCTTCTCTTGCAATTACTTGGAGGACGCAAGCTAGCACTGCGAGCACAAGAGAAACGCATTTGCTGGGACATGGTGGAAGCGTGGTGATCCCGAGAGGCTCGTGTGGATACCATAGAGAGCCTTAACACGTCAACTGTTCAGGTTTTGTGATTTGACTCTACAGTTGAGTGAAAGATCTCAACCAAAAATTAGGTATGAAAACTATCGAACACCCGGTTTACCCCGTTTCACTTGGATCCTGGAGGGTTTCGGTTAAATTCCACTGCGCTGTTTGGCTTCCGAAACCCATCAGTTTTGACTTACCCAAAATATTTGTTTCCATGTTCTCTTTTTAAGGTACCTTTTTATTTGTACCTTATCGAATGCTTGGTTAAGTTCTTTGATGAGGTTATGGGATCTTGCTAAGTTTGGGTCCTTTATCCCATCTGCTGGACCTCTAGTTGCGAGTCACTGTGGGGCTTAAGATTTCTTATGCCTATCCTCCTTGCTAATCACAATCTTGCTATAAGAGCTTCATATTCCGCAACATTGTTGGTTACATCGAATTCAAACATGATAGCCTTTGATGCTTCCATACCATCAGGACCCTGATGTACTACTCCAACACCCTGGCGTCCAAATCTTGAAGCACCATCTACAAACAATGTCCACTCAAGTTCCTCGGCTCCAGGGTTATCGAGAGTATCTTCGGTCTCAGGTAATTCGGCAATAAAATTTGCTAAGGCTTGAGCTTTTATTGCCTTCCTTGGCTCATATGTGATGTCGTACTCCCTGAGCTTGATACACCATTTTGATAAAGTGGCCTAAATGGTCCACCTTCTTCATGATGTTCTAAAGAGGTAGGCTACTTTGGACTATAATAGAATGCCCTTGGAAATATGGTCGGAGTCTCCTGCTTGCCCTTACTAAGGCGTAAATGGCTTTTTGCAGCATAGGGTACCTAAATTCAGCACCGTGCAAGGACTTGTTGACATAGTATACCTACCACTATTTTCCTTCTTCTTCCTTTACTAAAACTGAGCTTACTACTTTTCTAGTGACTACAAGGTAGACAATAAGGGATTTGCCCTCCTTATGTTTCCAAAGTGTCGGCAGATGGGTTGAGTAGTGTTTGAGCTGATCCTAAGCCTTTTGACACTCTTCGTTCCAAAGGTGTTCCTTGGTGCTGAGGTTGTCTTCACTTTGGCTGTTTCAGTGAGTCCTTAGAACAATTGTCAGCATCGATCTCTATACCTGGAGATGAATCTGCTAAGGACCGTTATTCTCCCGGTAAGCCTTTGTATATCCTTGGTAGTTGTGGGAATTTGAAACTTGAGTATGGTCTTAACTTTCTTTGGATTGGCATCTATACCTCTCTCGGATACCATGAAGCCAAGGAATTTGCCCGCTGCTACTTCGAACACGCATTTTTTGTGGTTAAGATGGATTCCAAAGTTTTGAAGTTGTTTGAAGGTTTCTTACAAATCTGTGATATGATTACTGGATACTTTTCTTTTAACTATCATATCATGGACATATACTTCCATATTTCTCCCAATTTGGTCAAAGACCTTGTTCATCAACCTCTGATATGTAGCTCCTAGATTCTTGAGGCAGAAGGGTTAGTGTTGTGCCCAAAAGCCAATCATGCGATGATTGTATTTTGCACATTGAGTCATGATATTTTATTAAGGCATTAATCCAGCAATTACATTTATTGTTTTATTTCTGTGTAACATAATAAACATAATTGTAACCCTAGAATAATGGTAATCTTAAATGTCCCTGGTCTAGTATTATTATGGAGGGGGTTACAATAATGCATAATGACTAGCATATGTGGAGACTAATATGAGTTATGTAGTCTACATATGGGTACAAGTTGGAAAACTTGTGTACTGGACCGACCCACCATCAGAACGTTACATGGATCGTTATATGAGTGTCATAAGTGATTCTCATAGTGATCATGGTATATGTAGTCCTTTGACCTAAGGTCATCAAGGTTCCCTAAATGTGAGTCACATAGTTTGATACGTCCCTTTGTTGCTCGTAACTGAGTGAACTTGAAGGAGGTCATGGGGTATGTCATGCAGAGGGATTTGTATAATCAAGATGGGATTTGTCCATCCTATGTAACGGGAGTGATATCTTTGGGCCATTTGATAAAGTGAGACTTAGAAAATGCATGGTCATGCTCGGATTAGTTGATATATGATATCAATGTCATCAATTTAATTAGTCTACTCGGTAATGAAGAAACCAAATATTAGGCTACATGGGATTGATACATTCCATGTCTCGTGCCTAGTGTTGATATCTTGGACAAAGGAACAATGACATATATGGGTAATGATCATAAAGGTTTAGTCCAAACACCGACAATCTTGTCACTTGGGCAGCAATGATGTGTTGCTAGACACCGTTCATTGCTTCTGATCATAAATGTGATTTATGATCATTGCCAACATGGTAAGAGCCCACTGGGTCACACACATAGAGCTATTTGGATTATTAGAGTGCATGGGCTAATTATTTTGGTTATGGTTTCATGATAATTTCATGTTAATAATTGGCCCAAAAGTTGAGCCATTATTAAGCCTGAAATTAAAGCCTAATTGGATTAAGGCTATGAAACTCATTAGGCCTGGAAGTTGAGTCTCACTATAAATACAACTTTTAGTGAGAACGCAACCTTGCCTTAGCCTCCCAAAAAGGACGGCCGCACTTTTTTCTTGCAATTCCTTGGAGGATGCAAGCTAGCACTGCGAGTGTAAGAGAAATGCATCTGCCAGGATGTGGTGGAAGCGTGGTGATCCTGAGAGGCTTGTGTGGTTAGCATAGAGAGCTTGAACACGTTAACTTTTTAGGTTTTGTGATTCGACTCTATAGTTCGGTGAGAGATCTCAAGCAAAATTAGTTATGAAAATTTTCAAACACCTGATTTACCCCATTTCACTTGGATCCTAGAGGGTTTCGGTTAAATTTTGCTACGCTTGTTTGGCTCCCGAAGCCCTACACGAAAGGCATTATAACATAGCAATACATCCCAACCTTGGTGATCAATGTAGTTTCTTCTTCATCTTCGGGTTCATCCAAATTTTGTGGTACCCATTGAAGGCATCAAGTAACTTAAGTGGCTTGTATTTAGTAGTAGAGTATACAAGTTTGTTAATGAGTCCATAGAAAAAGTGTCATTAATGTTTCAAAATTTGATCCACATTAAAAGTTTATCACTCCCTTCCTTGCTAATTTCTAGCATTGATTACTGGCATATTTTTAATTGGCTTGTTTGGTGGTAGTTTCAAGTAGGGATAATAGCTAACCCAAGTGCATTAGAACCTAGAGATGCAGCAAGTCTTGGGAGATTCTAGAAACCCTAGTACCCATTTGCTGGTGTTTGAAGCCATATAAGTAGAGGCTTAAATGCCTTAGATTGAAAACATTCTAAGGTTCCATACGTTGTCTTCTTTCTTGTGTTGTTTGGTTTGCCTAGTTGGTGGCGAATGACTTGCTAGTTGAATGGATGAGCTCTTTATAGCGCCCGAGCAATGGAGCAGTTTAGTCAGATGCCAAGAAGGTAAATAGGTAAGTATTTTTTTTATTCTGACCACTGAATGCAGGACGTAACCATGGAAGTTAGCAAGGTGCAAAGAACTCATCCAGTGGTAAATGGACGGTTAGGTTTATTCATTAGTTAGCTGTACACCCTAAGGTTGAGCCAGTCAGAGTAAAGTTATTGTTGGGGCTTTGCTCAACCACCATAAGATAACAAGAAAGCCCCAATAATAGGACTGACTATGATGCACCAACGGATAGCCGGTCACTTATGGTCATCATCCTGAGGTTAAGTGGGGTCAAAGGCCACTTAGATGACTTGTGAAAGAAGAAAGACTCAGCTACTGAAGCTAGTTGAGTAAGTTAAGGACAAAGTATTAAGTGGAACTAAGGAAGTTTTGGGGATGACATGTTGCTATGAGTTAATGCCAGTAAGTTAGTAAAATATTAGACTACCACGTCAGAAATGATCAGGTGATGCTAGAAAGAGGATGTTCTGCCTTAGCCCTTCGGGTTAGTGTTCGAGGAGTTACCATGGGGAAGAGTTCACTATGACTAATTGAGAATTGACTCATAAGTAACGAAAGTGAGAAGTAATCTCCTACCTAGTTGAATTTATTACTTTATAAGAAGAAGTGCCAGGTCTTATAAAGGCACAGTTGTGCTCATGTGTTGTGTAATGACTCCAGTAGTTGTTGTGTTAACTAGAGTAAGGGGAAAGTTAAGGTTTGAAACCCTAGTCGGCAAGCATTTTGGTTAATCTAGTTTTAAGGCTAAAGTTAGAGCAACTCACTTGACTCTAGTGCCTCATAAAGGAAAGCCTAGTGATTTGTGGGATTGGTTTAGGGCTAGTGGATGCATTAAGTGGATTTACCATGAACAAGCCACTCGAGATAATTTTCATGGCTAACCACCTTGCATTAGTTAATCCAAGTGGTGGTGAAATTGGTTCTCCCACCAAGAAGGTAAGTTGATGTGGTAAAAGCCACAAGTGCATCGGTTCAATCTGAGGATGATACATTGTAGTCATGGTATAGTAGGTAAGTATGGAAGGCAAGATGGTTCTTTGTAACCATAGGCTAAGTGATTGATGGTAGTCGAGGAGTTACTAGACAGTGTTAAAAGTTGGGAGGCCTACGAGTTGGCTGAAGAGCCAAGTAAGACTGGAGGCACATTAGAGCTTAGTGAAGGAGGATGAGATGTGTACTTAGCTACCTAGCCAAGGATGCCTAGTTCAGGCTAGCATCGAGTGGTAGCTCGCAACTTGGCAAAGGATCCCATAAGTGCTTTAGACATGGGGTATCTTTTTCTGGCTAGGAAGCAACTATACTAGGCACACATATGAGAAGCTAATCTTGCGTGTATAGGGTGTTGGGCTCTGAATGCAGAGAAGTGAAGACACTTAGTATGTAGGCTTCGAGTGTTGGGATTCGGGAGCCAAACAGCGCAGCGGAATTTAACCGAAACCCTCCAGGATCCAAGTGAAACGGGGTAAACCGGGTGTTCGAAAATTTCATACCTAATTTTCAGTTGAGATCTCTCACTCAACTGTAGAGTCGAATCACAAAACCTGAACAGTTGACATGTTCAGGCTCTCTATGGTATCCACAAGAGCCTCTTGGGATCACAACGCTTCCACCACGTCCCGGCAAATGCGTTTCTCTTGCGCTCGCAGTGCTAGCTTGCGTCCTCGAAGGAATTGCAAGAGAAGAGTGCGGCTGTCCTTTTGGGAGGCTAGGGCAAGGAGACCTGCGAATTTCCCACTTAAAAGTTCTATTTATAGTGAAACTCAACTTCCAGGCCTAATGGGTTTCAAAGCCCTAATCCAATTAGGATTTAATTTCGGGCTTAATAATGGCTCAACTCCTTGGCTCATTATTAATACGAAATTAAAGTGAAACCATAACCCAAATAATTAGCCCATGCACTCTAATGATCCAAATAGCTCTATGTGTGTGACCCAATAGGCTCTTGCCATGTTGGCAATGATCATAAATCACATTTTTTATCATAAGCAACGAGCGGTGTCTAGCAACACATCATTGCTACCCAAGTGACAAGATTGTCGGTGAATCGACTAAACCTTTATGATCATCACCGATATATGCCACTGTCCTTTTGTCCAAGATATCAAGACTAAGCACGAGACATGGAATGTGTCACTCTCGTATAGCCCAATCTTTGGTTTCTTGATTACCGAGTAGACCAACTTAAACTGATGACATTGATATCATATATCAACTCATCGGAGCATGGCCATGCATTTTCTAAGTCTCACTCTATCAAGGGGCCCAAAGATATCACTCCCATTACATAGGAGGGACAAATCCCATCTTGATCATACAAATCCCTCTCCATGATATGTGACATACCCAATGACCTCCTTCAAGTTCACTCAGTTACGAGCAACAAAGGAAAGTATCAAAGTATGTGACTCACATGTGGGGAACCTTGATGATCTTAGGTCGAAGGACTACATATACCATGATCACTATGAGAATCACTTATGACACTTATATAACGATCCATGAAGTGTTCTCATGGTGGGTCGGTCCAGTACACAAGTTCTCCAACTTGTACCCATATATAGACTACATATCTCATATTAGTCTCCACATATGCTAGTCATTATGTATTATTGCAACCCGCTCCACAATAATACTAGACTATGGATGTTTAAGAATATCATTATTCTAGGGTTACAATTATGTTTATTACGTTACGCAGAAACAAAACAACAAACAAAATTGTTGGATTAATGCCTCAATAAAATATCATGACTCAATGTGCAAAAATACAATCATCTCATGATTGGCTTTTTGGGCACAACACTAACATCGAGCAGCTAGGACACTCCGAGCAGAGTAGCTAAAGCATCGAGACCTTGAGCTTGGCTAGCGTGTCTATTACCACCTCACAAAAATGGGAGAATTACAACTGTGGCATAATGGCTAAAAAACCATTATATTGTGTAATTGTCTTCATAGTGATTGAAATATGGGGGGTAAAAGGTATAATGAACACCTCCTTAAAAGTGTTCCAAGCTGGTAACTTGGCCCCCAAGAAAGCCTTAAGGATTGCTTGTTGGTCAAACAACCTATGGACTTTTTTGTAAGATTTTGGAAATCCAGGTACTCAATTGCCAAACTTCCACAAAAGAGCTTTAAAGAGTTATGGGAAGGATATGAATGATATGAAAGTGCTATTGGAGGACCAAATTGCTTATGGAAGACAACTAAGGACAAAGAAAACATAAAAAGACATGAAGGGCCTAAGTGTTCTAATGTAGGCCTTAAGATGTGTATGTCTTTAACTTAAGGCAAATTGAGCAATTTCAAGTTTTCCCACCTAGGGACGGGTGGCTAGGGCCTGTAAATGGGTCAGAAATGTTCAGCACATATGTACCAATGAGTTTAAGACAAAGAAAACATAAATAGTGAGAAGGAAAATGACATAAAGCAAGGTTAAGCTTCTTTAAGTGTGTTTTGTGCCCTTAAGCTCATTTAAGCCCATTTAAGTGGCCAATTTACTTATCTCTCTCCCATTTTTGGCCTTCTATAGCCAAAGAATTGTTAGTGCTGTGCCCGAAAGACAATCATGAGATGATTGTATTTTTTGCACATTGAGTCATAATACTTATTATGGCATTAATCCAGCAATTATGTTTGTTGTTTTGTTTCTGTGTATTGTAATAAACATAATTGTAACCCTAGAATAATGATATTCTCAAACGTCCCTGGTCTAGTATTATTGTGGAGCGGGTTGCAATAATACATAACAACTAGCATATGTGCAGACTAATATGAGATATGTAGTCTACATTTAGGTACAAGTTGGAGAACTTGTGTACTGGACTGACCCACCACGAGAACACTACATGGATCATTAAATGAGTGTCATAAGTGATTCTCATAGTGATCATGGTATATGTAGTCCTTTGACCTAAGATCATCAACGTTCCCTACATGTGAGTCACATACTTTGATACTTCCCTTTGTTGCTCGTGACTGAGTGAACATGAAGGAGGTCACTGGGTATGTCACATATCATGCAGAGGGATTTGTATGATTAAGATGGGATTTGTCCCTCCTATATAACGGGAGTCATATCTTCAGGCCCCTTGATAGAGTAAGATTTAGAAAAATGCATGGCCATGCTCGGATGAGTTGATATATGATATCAATTTTATCAGTTTAAGTTGGTCTACTCGGTAATCAAGAAACCAAACATTGGGCTATACGAGAGTGACACATTCCATGTCTCGTGCTTAGCCTTGATATCTTGGACAAAGGGACAATGACATATATCGATAATGATCATAAAGGTTTAGTCGAATCACTGACAATCTTATCACTTGTGTAGCAATGATGTGTTGCTACACACCACTCACTGCTTATGATCATAAATGTGATTTATGATCATTGCCAATGTGGTAAAAGCCTATTGGATTACACACATAGAGCTATTTGGATCATTAGAGTGCATAGGCTAATTATTTGGGTTATGGTTTCACAATAATTTCATATTAATAATGCGCCCAAGAGTTGAGCCATTATTAAGCCTGAAATTAAAGCATAATTGGATTAGGACTTTGAAACCCATTAGGCCTGGAAGTTGAGTCTCACTATAAATACAACGTTTAGTAAGAAATTCGTAGCTCCCTACCCTAGACTCCCGAAAGGACAACCGCATTTTTCTCTTGCAATTCCTTGGAGGACGCAAGCTAGCACTGTGAGCACAACAGAAACGTGTTACCACCTCATAAAATGGGAGAATTACAAGTGTGTCATAATGGTTAAAAACCATTATATTGTGTAATTCTCACCATAGTGTTTGAAGTGTGGGGGGTAAAAGGCATGATCAACACCTCCTTAAAAGTGTTCCAAGTTGGTAACTTGGCCCCCAAGAAAAGCCTTAAGGATTGGTTGTTTGTCAAGCAACCTATGGACTTTTTTGTAAGGTTTTGGAAATTCGGGTACTCAATTGCAAAACACACAAGAAAGAGCCTTGGAGAGTTATGGGAAGGATATAAATGGTATGAAAGTGTTATTGGATGACCAAATTACTCATGGAAGATAAGTTTGGACAAAGGAAACTCTAAAGGCAATAAGGACCTAAATGTCCTAGTGTAAACCTTAAGGTGTTCAAGCTTTTGACTTAAGTCTAAGGGTGGAATTTTGGGGTTATCCCACCATGAGGGAGGCAGCCAAGACTTGATAATTAGTCAAAAATGATGGGCACATGTGTACCAATGAGTTTAAGAGAAAGAAACCATAATTAGTGAGAAGGAAAATGACATAAAGCAAGGTTAAGCTTGTTAAGTGTGTTTTGGTGCCCTTAAGCTCATTTAAGGCCATTTAAGTGGCCAAATCACTTATCCCACTCTCATTTTCATCCTTACGCAGCCCAAGAACACAACCATGCTTCCTCCATAGCCACCATACCTTCAAACTTGCAATTGATTGAAATTCAAGGCAAAAGGAAGCAATTGGAAGCAAAACTAGAGCTATTTCTTGCATACTTCAAGAATTAAGCTTCAAATTTGGCCTACTCTCTTTGGTAAGGGTTCTCTTGCTTTCATCTGTTGTTTTCTACAATTTTCAAACATCCATGGAGCTAGGGCTAACCTTGGAAGAGAGCCATGTGCTTGATGAACCAAGCTTAGTGAGGGGAGTGCACTTATTGAAGGTTTTGTGACCTAGTGTGAAGTGCACAGTGATGGTAGCGAATTTCTGGGTTTCTAGAGCCCAAAAGTTAGTACTAACTAGTGTTAAAATCCTTCTAAGACCAAGCATTAGCTTGAGGAGGGCTGCCATAGTGAGTTGGTTATGTTTATTATGTCGTTGATGGACTAACCCATGGTATATGTTGCTGCCACATTTCATGTGTTTGTTGTTTGTGTTTGGCTCCTACATTTGGTTGCTATATCTTGTATATATGCATTTGTGGTTTTTGTGTTTTAGTGTCTTTGGATGCAGGTTTTAATGATGGATACATTGCCTATTGAATCCAAGTGCTACCCTTACTAAGTTTCTCAATGAAGCTTACTCCCTTCAATTCTATCATTTCAGGTCCAGCAGAAAGATCACCTTCGAACTAACCTTTGTTTGAGTTTTGATCTGAAATTTCAGGTATGTGAAGAAAATTTGGTGATTTTAGGAGCACATTTGGTATTTATAATGGTGGTACTTATTGTGTTGTGCAGCAGCTATCCAGCATCCTGTTTTTGGAGTCCATTGTGTCTCAGGACCTCCTATAACCTAGGGTGCGTGTTTAGGTAAGTTAAGACCATATTGTAGTGCATGTATGCATGTACATGTAGTGTATGTAAAATGGGACAAGTATTTGAACATTCGAGTAATGTTTTGGCTATGTAAGTGATGTGGTGCAAAGCTGCCTATGTGTAGATGATGGGCTGCTTACTTGTAAATTCTATTTTGGCCACATACTTGTAAATTTTGTTTTGGCCACATAAAGTTGTTAAAAGAAAGGGAATGTAATTCCTATGTGTAATGGACATATATGGGATAGCCTTGGAGGGCTTTCCCCTTGTGAATGAAGTGTTTGCATGGTTTGGAAAAAATTGTATGGGCAAAATGGTCTAAAAGTTACCAGAATTTTGACTCTGGAGCTAAGGTTGAATATCTCCCTATGTAGATTGAATCTTGGTATGAAATTTTGACCACACCTAGAGAACATCTAGAGGTTGAACTGGAATTTGGAATTTCTGGATTTGGACCCTTGTAGCCAAAGATAAGACTTTGCAAAATTGGCTGAGTTATTGTACATTTGGTCAGAATTTTGTAACCAACTTAAAAAATCCATAACTTGGTCCATAGGTGGGCTATTGGTGTAAAAAAAAAAATTCCTTGGTTTGCTCTAAGTATCTAATTCATAATGGAGTCTCCGACGCCCAAGTCAGTATTTTCAGATAACTGGATTATTTTCTCTATTTTGTATTCAAAGAGAACTTTTCTTCTTACCCCGCTAGGATGCTTTCTGGGTGTTTTATAAAGGAGGCGCACAGAAGACATTTTCCTCTTGTGGTCGTTCCAGATCACGACACATGTCCGGTGGGATGCGATCCCTGCTTTTCCAGGAACGAAGGGACATTTATCTCAGCAAAAGTCACCTGGTTGACAGCCTAGGCATTCCGAGAGTGTCGTATCGAGACGTCCCTCTGATGGCGTGCTCCAGTGATAGCGTGTCAGAATGTACTTGGGGGATGACTTTTATGGGGAGGTGTCAGAGGCTCCTTAAATGCTTTGTTTGTACTTTCTGAGGTTACTCTTAACATTTCGGGGAATGTATTCCCCGAGGATGGGTCCTCCGAGGGATACCTCTATTTTTTAAGAAGGTCTGACCGCTCTACCGAGGTTGGTCCTACCATTTCTTAAGGAAGCGAATTCCCTACATTAGGCCAGGGGGATCGTTCATCCCTCCGACCTTGGCTGGCTGTTTCCCTCTAGCGAAGTCGGTACTCCGTCAGGTCTGGGAGCTCGGCCAGTGATGGGCACCTCAGCTATCACATGCCCCCTCCTGGAGAGCTAGAGCAGGGGCTTCGCCTATGTTTTCGAGGAGGTCCCTTTGCCGACCTGGCGGCTGAAACTTTTCTTGGAGAGTTACCTTGCTTCAGAAGGTGTCTCCTCGGAGCCGAGGTACCCTCCTTTAGTTTTCTTGATGTCCTCGGAATGCACGTTACTTTTTTTTCTTTTTTCCTTTTTCTGCCATGACTCTGTGAATCATCGCGTCCTTTGGCCAGGCTTTGGCCAGGCGTGTCAGTCATGGGTAACCGTGCCTGGGTTTTTGCGATGTTAGAGGGACGTGCCCTAGTTCTTCGCGCTGTGTGACACGTGGACGTTGTTGGATGGCGAAACAACTATGCTGGTTACGTCAACCACACCTTTTTCTTGTTCCGGCGGCGATTCTTATGGCAGAGTGACCTCCAGCGATTCCTTGCAGCGGTGTTTCGCAGCCCAGGCTTTAGCAAAGTCTTTGGTAGGTGTTCCCTTTTTGTGGTTTGTCGTTGTTCTTCTATTTCTCCCAAAGTCAACTCTCTTTTTCTTATTTTTTTAAAAATGTTAAATCCGACTCCATTAAGTCCGACTCCATTGATGACTGTGCGCCCTCTTTCTGCAAACCTTGCTTCCCTTGAGGCTTATCCTCGTTCGACTACTTCGGAAAAGATGAAAAAGTGGGTGGCCAAGTACTACCTCCCTTCTTATATCACACCGAGGTTACCTCTCCCGGGATCTTATGGTTACGCAGCTTCTTCGGGGGAGGTTACCGTTTACCGAGCTCAGCTGAAAGCCGGTCTTCGGTATCCCCCTCATCGCATGATATGCGAATTCTGCAAATTCCACAGCATTGCTGTGAACCAACTCCCCCCAAATTCATATTCTTACTTTAATGCTTTCCTCTGCATGTGCGGGGTGTTCGGCATAAGCCCCCACTTCCTCTTCTTCATGCAATACTACAAACTCCACCCGGTCCCGAAGGGTGGTTTTTACTACCTCCTTCCTCGAGGGTCCGGGAGTAAGAAGTTCATGTTTACCTTCGACACTAAGGACAGTTGGCGAGGGTGGTAGAAGAAGTTTTTCTTTTTCCGGGTTCCCGAGTCTTGGAGACATGTGCCTATTAGATGGGCTACGAGGACTTTGAAGGTCGACGTCGTCGATCCCCGAAAGCTCCTCACTCCGATATTGCTTGCCGATTTTGACAACTTCGACAAGCGTATTAGGTTGGTGGCGGATTGGGACTCCGGGACTCCGTCACGTTCACCCTACCGTTTTCCCATTAAGTGGGATCTTATGTCAGAGGAAGTTCTTTGGGAACTGGGAGTGATAACTGCCCACAAGAGTGAGCCCGGCATGCCCATGCCTGTTTTTCCATGGAAGAAAGCCTGGATAGTCATGCTCATTTGGCGTGAAATTTCTTATCAGTTTTTTTTCGAGAGTTAATCACCTTCAAGGGTTTGTTATCTGCTTTCCTTTTGGACTTACACTGATATTTTACCTTTTTGCAGAGATGGGCGATCAGTCTGCCGAGTTTTATAACTCACTCTTCGACAGTCAGGCTAAGCGGGGAGAGCAAGTACGCAGGAAGACTTCTGGTAAGAGGAAGAAGTCGACTGCCGGCCCTTCTAAGTTTAAGAAGGCCAAGGCTACCACTCATCCTCCCCCCGAGAACGTAGTTGAGGTGGAAGATCAGTCCTCTGCTCAACTTCTAACCGCCGAGAACCCTTCTTCGGACCCTGGCATCCTCGGGGAGACACTGAGTCCTACCCCTGCTACTGAGATTCCAGCAGAGCGAACATCTGCCCAGGAGTTTGAAGAGGGCAGAAGGAGGAAAGGAAAGAATGTCACTGAGGATGTTCGGGAGGTCGGTTCTGAGGAGTGCGTCCTCGAAGCTCCACTAGGTTGGTTCCTTAGCCATTCCACTACCAACCTAAGTATTTTTCATATCTATGATTTTTTGGATGAATGGCTAAGGGATGATGTCTTGATGGAACTTCGGTGTGACCTTGCAGAGAACGCCCCTACTGCTTCCTGGGTGGAAGCTCATGCCCGTCAGATGGCTCTTCGGGACCGACGAATTCCACGGGACAAGGTGCCACGGGAGCCCTTCTGGACGTTCACAGAGGACATGGATTTGTTCTCTGAGGATAGCCAGCTGATGGCTCCGCACATGGCGGCGGGGGTGCTGACTAATGCCAGTTTTCAGTCCCTTACCACTGAATGTCCCAGCAAAGAGATCCTCGCGGCGAGGATGACCGAGCACGCTGCTCAGGTGATCCTTTCTTTTCTTGTATCTTAGAAAATTGTTCATCTAAGCCATCACTGCCTTCCGATACTTATTTGGTGCCTTTGTTTTCCACAGCTTTTGGCATATAGCGGGTACTTCCGTGCCTGGTTAGCGAAACAAACGGAGACCCTCTCTCAGTCCGAAGATTCCCTGCGGAAGATGAACGAGTCTTTCGCCCAATATGCCCTAAAATATGGCGAGTTAAACAAAATCCCGAAGGAGGACCTTGGGAGTCTTTCAAGCTGAGGTTGTGTCCAGCAGGCAGGAGCTTCTTACCGACATCTCAGCCAAGGTTGGAGACCTTGTCTCAAAGTGCGTGTCTCTTTCTTTAGAGAATGAGGCCCTTCGGAAGAAGACCGCTCAAGACGGTGAGGATCTTGCGAAGGCACTCGCTTTGAATGCGGATCTCCATGCTGAGATTGCGTGGCTGAAGAAGAAGAAGTCGAAAGGCAGGAAGAAGAGGAAGTTGGAGGAGAAGATTGTCGTGCTAAAAGCTGACCTGGCGGCTCTTGGCGACGAGAAGGACCGTAGCGAGCAAATGTCGAAGACGTCTTACCAAGATGGTTTTTGCTTAGCTCGTCACCAGGTCCTCGCTTGACACCCTGGGCTTGACCTTTCTTACTTGTCTGCTTTGGATTTTCCCAAAAAGCCCAGATCTTGATGGTCCAAAGTCGAGTTCATCAATCTTCCTTCGGCTCGACCTACGTCTTTGATTGAGCCCTCTGGAGATGATAACGTTGGTGAAATGTCAGATACCCCTGCTCAGTCATAGGCTTTCTTCTTTCTTCTTTGTATTTTTTGCCTTAGGATTTTTTAATGATGAATTTTTTCCTCCATTCTCCGTTCTTTCTCCCGAATATGCCTTATCAGAAGCTGGTATGATTTTAGGTGTGCACTTTTGGCGAACACCTGCACCTTATCTTTCGGAAGGAACCTTTTTGAACTTCTTTCGTGTTCGGACGAGTTTTTAAGCTTAGTAAGGAATTTTGCAAGGCAGAATCATCAAGGCGCACTCTCTCGATACCAAGGGCAAATTCATCATGTATTTTACTGACGACTTCGGGGAGGAGTATCTTACCGGCTTTGTTCAAAAGAATGTCTAAGTATAAAATTTTTTCAGAGAATCTGAATGCCAAGTATTCTTCAACTCCAATCCCTCAATATTACCCAACTTAAAGACCCTTGGGCGGAGTTCATCGAGAACCAAATAGGGTCCACTCCAATTTGCCCAAAGTACCCCTTCTGATGGCCTTCACTGTTCGAACTCAGCCTTTCGGAGAACGAGGTCTCCCTTTTTTATCTCCTTTTTTCTTACATGTAAATTGGCGGTGCGTGCTATCCGTTGCTGGAAGGCCTTTCTCCTTAACTTGGCCATTTGGCGGTGTTCTTCGAGGAGGTCCAGTTTTGCTCTCAGTCCAAAATCATTTCCTCCTTCATCGAACACCTGTACTCTTACCAAGGGCTGCATGACTTCAATGGGAATAATGGCCTCGGTCCCGTATACGAGCGAGAAAGGAGTCTCTCCCGTGGCTCTTCGGGGAGTCATTCAGTAGCTCCACAGCACACTTGGGAGCTTTCCTGGCCATTTCCCTTTTGCCTCTTTTAGCCTTTTCTTCAGGCCATCTTTTATTGTTCTCTTAGATACCTCGACCTGCCCATTACTCTAAGGGTGAGCCACTGGGGCAAAATGTATCTTGACGCCAATGTCGCCTGATGCCCCAAAGCATCTTCGTTTGCTGTCATGTTGACAGGTGGAGAGACTTCCTGAGGAGGCGAGCGCCTGGAGCTTTGGTTTCCCAGCTGAGTGTGCCTGAAAAGCTCAAAGAAGAGGTTAGGAGGTCCCCGGTTTGCTCTTCCGGGGAGGACCCTCCAACGCCCAAGTCAGTTTTCTGAGTGAAAGTGGAGGAAGAACACTAAGGGATCAAGTGTCTTGCCTATTTTGTGTTTTCTCAGAGGGAGGAAAATGCCCATCCTTTGCCCAGTCCCCTTTCCTAGTATTTATAGGAGTAGATGGTCCGTTCAGATCATGACACGTGTTCGGTCCGATTTGATCTGTGCTTTTCGACCTAGGGGACAGGCAGCCGTTTGCAGCCTCCTTTAGCCCTGGACCAGGACAGGTTGTGTCAGGACTGGGGCGGCTGCGGCGTGTCAGTTCGCCGTTCTGATGTGATGTGTAGGGCTTGTGGGCGACATGTCAGAGGCTCCTTAAATGCTCATACCGTACTCCCGAGGTCCCCTGGGCGAGGTCGCCCTTCGGTGCGTGCACCCTCTTCGGATTCTATCCGTCCTTCGGTGCGAGCACCTTCTTCGGGATCTATCCCATAGTTCTGGGAGTTCCCTTGATGAACACCTTCTTCGGGACTCACACCCATAGTTCGGGGATTCCCTTGTTCAGGTGTTTCTTGTTCGGGGAAGATCCTCTTCGGGGCCTCTGCCTTTGGGTAGATTCTTCCTTGCTTCGGAGAGATGGCTCTCTTACCCGAAGACGGTCAGTTTGGCCCCCCGATGGAGACGGTGTTGTCCTCGGAATTCCTGACGAGCTAACCAAAGTCTCGAGCTCATAGTGTTTGACTTCGCACCTTCCGAGGTCAGTGAAAAGATCCTCTCTTGGGTGACGTTAGACTCCTCGGCCAATATTCTGGCAGGGAGTTACTACCGAGGAGGCAATAGCCTTTGGCTATCACAGGCCCCCCTCCGAAAAGCCGAAGTGAGAAACTTCGGTTCATCGGTTTTCGGGTCCTGTGGTTGTGATATCTGCGCCGAAGACGCCTTCTTCTGCTTGTAGCGATGGGCAGCATTTTTGCGTCCTCGAGGCGCGAGGAGATAGGCTGTCCCTGTGCCGAAGATACACCCTCTACCCGAAGTCATAAGCTGTCTCTTGGTATCCTCGTGGCGAGGGAAGATAGGATAACCTTGTACCGAAGATAGACCTTTTGCCCGTAGTAACAGGCTGTCTTTTGGTGTCTTCGAGGTAACCTACTTTTTTGCCTTTATAGGTCTGCTCATGCGTCGCGTCCTGTGTCCAGCAGAGTCAGTCTAGGGCGGCGCCTCTAGACCAAGTGGTGTCAGAGGGCGTGCTCGACGTGATGGATGACACGTGGCACGTTTGCTACGCGATGGCTGACACATGGCGCACTTTTATTGGGTAAGAATGTACTGAGTACGGCAGGCGCGACTTTTCAGGCGCTCTTAGCAGTTATGGCGACGCTTCGCCTTCCGAGGGGTACTAATGACGATGGTTCTCCTGGCCTTCTCGGCCTATATATATCAGTCCTGTCATAACCCTCTTTCTGCTTCTGCTTTTGCTTTCTTTTGCCTTCTAATTCTGTCCCGATTTTCCGCGGCGGTTCTCCTTTTTCAGGCGTTTTTCCGACCACTTTTCACGACGGCTTCCAGAAATCCAGATTCCGGCAAGACCTTTGGTGGGTTTTAGTCCTTTTCCTTTTTTCAAAGCTTCTTCTTTGTTTTTCCCGAACTCGTTTTCCTTGTTTTTCCCGAACTCGTTTTCATCATGCCTGTTCCCGAGAGTTGGCAACCTCTTCTTTCTCACCCTTGCTGCACTACTCCGGCAAAACTAGCAAAGTGGAAGAAAAAGTTTTTCTTACCCTCTTACTCTGTGACGAGGTTGCCCCGTCCTGACCAATTTCCTTTCCCCAACCGAAGTGATGAAATCACCGTTTTCCGAGCCCAACTGAAGGCCGAACTTCGGTATCCCCCCCGGAGATGGTTAGCGCGTTCTGCCACTTCCATGGCATTGCCGTTAACCAACTCCCACCGAACTCGTACTGCTATTTCAACGCCTTCCTCTGTATGTGCGGCATTTTCAAAATAAAACCTCACTTTGTAGTTTTTCTTCAGTACTACAAGCTCTTCGTGGTCCCGAAGGGTGGCTTCTACTTTATGCTACCTCGGGGATCCGGGAGCAAAAAGTATACGTTCACCTTCGCCACCAAAGACAGCTGGCGAGGGTGTTAACAAAAATTCTTTTTCCTGAAGAAGTCGGAGGCTTGGTCGCACGTCCCGACCAAGTGGGCTCAGGGGAGGCTCAAGATGGATGTTGTTGACCCGAAGATACTGCTAGACGCCGACGTAGCACCTATCTTTGAGGACTTCGACAGGTGCATCCGGGCCGTCTCTGACTGGGCTGCCGAGGTCTCTCCTCGTGCCCTTTACCCCTTTCCGATCAACTGGAGGCTCATGACCGAAGAGGTCCTTCGGGAACTCAAGGTGGTAAAGGAGCATGTGACAGACCTCAACATGCCGAAACCGGCTTCTTCGGGGAAGGACTCCTGGCTCGTGAAACTCCTTCGGGGGAAATAGACTTATGAGTCTTTTTACGAGAGTAAGTTACTTTCTCAATTTTTCCTTCATAACTTCATCTTGGACTTACACTGATCTTCTTTTCCTTTTTTCAGAGATGGGCGACGACGCGGCTGCCTTCTACAAGGCTCTTTTTACCGGGCAGGCCGAAAGGGGCGAACAGACAAAGAAGGCCGCCTCTCAGAGGTGGAAGCAGACTTCAGGCGGCCCTCCTTCCAAACGGGCAAAGAAAGCTGCTCCTTCCACTCTTCCGCAAATTCCGGAGGAGGTAGGCGAGGAGCCCGAACACCCTGCTGCCCCTTTGCTCGAGGTTCCTTCTGTCGACGTCCTTCCTCAAAGCTCCACGCCTTCGCATGCTCTTCTGGAGGGCGATGGGGAGGAGACCCCTTCTGCCGAGGAACGGCGCCAAATAAGTGGCAAGGGGATCTCTACTGAGGCGACGTCGATTCTTGACGACGACGTTACCGAGGTGCCAGCAGGTTTGTATTTTGTCGAAGAACCTTTTTTCTCTTGTAAATCCTTAAGAGTTTACTGGCCTTAACCAATTTTTCTGCTTTGTTGTGCAGCGGAGGTGGCCGCTCTTGACTGGGTTGCCGAACACGCCCGCAAGAGGGCCCTTCGGGATGCCAAAGTCCCAGCAGGGAAAGTTCCGAAGGAGCCCTTCTGGACGTTCACGGAGGACATGAATATGTACTCCGAGGACTGTCCCGAGATGGCCAGGCAAATGTGCAAAGGGGTTTTTACTGAGGCCTCTTACAAGGCCCTTACGGAGGCTTACCCAGGCGACATCTCTTTGGCCGCCAAACTCACTGAACATGGCGCCCAGGTACGCTTCACTGTTTCCTTAGTGCCAATTTCGCCTTTGCTTTTTACTTAGCATCATTTTCCCTTTGTTCGCTTTTTTTACAGCCGATGGGGTATGCCGGGTTGCTCCGTGTTCGGGTGGTGCGAGAGTCAAAAAGGAGGGGCGTCACTCTGGGACCTTTACACCAAGATGAAGGCCCAGTGTTCGGCGTTGGCTGCCGATAATGCTCAGCTGAAGCAGTGTTCAGAGAAGGAAATTGCTGAACTTCGGGAGGGGTTCATAAACGAGAAAGAGGAACTTGAGAAAGGCACCTCCCAGAAACTTTCCGACATCGGCTCTCGGATGGCGGAGCTGACTTCGATCGTAGAAACGATTCAAAAGGATAAGTCAGAAAGTGACGCAATCCTTGCGAAGATGCTCGAGGAAAAGGCCCAGCTCGAAGCCGAGGTCGCATCTCTGAAGAAGCCTTCAGAAGAGAAGAAGAAGATGAAGTCATTGAAGAGAAAGCTCAAGGATCTGGAGAAGGATTACGCGGATCTAGAGAAGGACTATGCAGATTTGGAGGTCAAGAAGCGGGAGTCCGATGATATGACGAAGTTGGGCTTTCAAGACGGCTTCTGTCTTGTTCGGCACCAAATTCTGCAGAAGTTCCCAGATTTTGACCTCTCCTTCCTGGAAGGCATGAACATCCCGAAGGAGCCTCGGTGGACTTGGTCCAAGATCGAGCACTTGAAACTGCCTCCTTTCCCGGCGCCGAAGGCTGCTGACAAAAGCACAGAGGCTGGCAGTTCTCAAGACGCTGAGGTTCCTTAGTTTGTACTAGGGCCTTTTGTCTTCATTTTCTTCTTCTTCTTTGTAGTCTTTCAGCAACTTTCTTCTCTGTAAGCACTCTTTGGCTCAATAGATAAAAATTTGGTTAAGTATTTTTTCCAGATTCCTTTGTTTCCCACTGTCCCGAACATAATTCGCTCGAGAAACTTCAGAAAACCATACTTTTGCTTTCCTTTGTCCCGAACATATTCGCTCAAGAGACTTTGGAAAACCATACTCTTGCTTTCCTTTGTCCCGAACATATTTGCTCAAGAGACTTCGGAAAACTATACTTTTGCTTTCCTTTGTCCCGAACATATTCGCTCAAGAGACTTTGGAAAACCATACTCTTGCTTTCCTTTGTCCCGAACATATTCGCTCAAGAGACTTCAGAAAACTATACTTTTGCTTTCCTTGGCGATTGCTTTCGTGAGACTCTTGTTTTGTACTTCTTCAAAACTTTTTATTTAGACAAATTTGTCCAACTTGTGCAATACAACTCTCCCACCAAACTTTTTAGGCATAGAATTTTTTCAAGGCCTCTGAGTGCCAAGTGTTTTTTAATTCTATGCCTTCGGCATCGCCGAGCTTATAAACTCCTTTTCGTACTTCGGCAAGTACCAGGTAAGGTCCTTCCCAATTTGTGCGAAGTACCCCATGGGACGGCTTTCGGGGTGCAAATTCAGCCTTTCGAAGAACGAGGTCTCCCTGCTTTATTCCCTTTGGCCTGGCGCATAGGTTTATGGCTGCTGCCACTCTTTGCTGGAAAGCTTTTCTTCTCAGCTCGGCTACTTCTCTGTGTTCGCTGACGAGGTCGAGCTTGGTTCTCAGGCCGAGGTCATTTCCTTTTTCGTCCAACACTTGGACTCGTATTGACGGTTGTACTACCTCGACAGGGATGATGGCCTCTGTACCGAAGACGAGTGAAAAGGGCGTTTCCCCTGCGGCTCTTCAGGGTGTTGTTTGGTAACTCCATAACACGCTTTGGAGTTCTCCTGGCCATTTCCCCTTTGCTTCCCTCAGTCTCTTTTTCAGACCATCTTTTATGGTCCTGTTAGATACTTCCACCTGCCCATTACTTTGGGGGTGAGCTACTGGGGCGAAGTGCATTTTTGTCCCGAGGTCGCTAATGAACTCTTGGAATCCTTTGTCTATGAACTGGAATCCATTGTCCGCTACGAGTACCCTCGGTATGCCAAATCTGCATACGATGTTTTTCCATACGAACTTCTGCACTTCTTTTGCCGAGATAGTTGTCAGAGGTTCTGCCTCGACCCACTTAGAGAAATAGTCTACTGCTACTACGCAGAACTTTACGCCTCCAGGCGCCGTTGGGAGTGGCCCAATGAGATCTATGCCCCAAACTGCGAAGGGCCAAGGATAGTCTGCCGAAGTCACGAACTCTGAGGGTGTTCTTTGGATGTTCGCATGTCTCTGGCAACTACCACATCTCCGCATGTCTCAGGGTAGGCCAGAAGTATCCTTGGCGAAGTATCACTGCTACCAGGGCATCGGTTCCGATGTGCGAACCACAGGCACCTTCGTGAACTTCTTCGAGGATCATTTTAGTATCCTCTTCACTAACACACCTCTGTAGTGGATTTGCATATCCTTGCCGATATAGTTCTTCTCCAATTAAGAAGAAACGTCCAGAGCGCCTTCGCACTTTTACGGCTTCGCTGGGGTCTTCGGGGAGTGTGTTGGTTGCGAGATACGTTTTGATTGGTTCTTTCCATCCTTTCCCCGAGGTCTCTATGCTTAACACCGTGATGCTGGGGTGGCTTAGCACTTCGGTGCAAGTTTTGGACTTCGCCAAACAGTCTGCCTCAGCATTTTCTCGTCGGGGTACGTTCTCGATTTTCACGACGTCGAACTCCCGAATAAGCTTTGTTAACAACTCATGGTATTTCGCCAAGGTCGGGTCTTTCGCGCCATAGTCCCCTGCCATTTGCCGGACAACCAGCTGGGAATCACTATGGGCTTTCAAGTTTCTCACGCCAATTTTTCTGGCCAGGCGTAATCCTGCTATGAGGGCCTCATATTCGGCCATGTTGTTGGTTGCGTTGAAACTGAACTTGATGGCCTTCATTACTTCTAGGCCTTCGGGGCCTCTGATAATCACTGCAGCTCCCTGGTGTTCGGATCCTGAGGCCCCGTCAACATATAACGTCCATTCTGGCTCGTCTTCGCCCGAAAACGAATTCCCTCCTCGGTGTTTGGTACTTCGGCGATGAAGTCTGCCAAAGCTTGAGCTTTTATAGCTTTACGGGGTTCATACGTGATGTCGTGTTTGCCAAGCTCTATACACCACTTGGAAAGCCTTCCCGAGTGATCAACTTTCCTCATAACATCCCGTAGAGGCAGGGTACTTCGGACGATAATGGGGTGAGCCTGAAAGTATGGCCGCAGCCTTCTCCCTGCAAGCACTAAGGCATATATAGCTTTTTGAAGCAAAGGGTACCTGACTTCGACGCCATGCAGGGACTTGCTGACATAGTAGACCGGCCATTGCTTTGGCCCTTCTTCTTTCACGAGGACCGAGCTCACAGCTTTTTTTGTGACGGCGAGGTATAATACGAGGGGCTCTCCCTCCCGAGGTTGCCGGAGAGTCGGCAGGCTGGCCAAGTAGACTTTGAGTTCTTCCCAGGCTTTTTGGCAATCTTCATCCCAAGGATGACCATTCCTTCCGAGGTCGCCTTCCATCTTTGCTGCCTTTGTGAGCACTTTGAAGAAGGGTCGACACCTATCTCCGTACCTGGAAATAAACCTGCTCAGAGAGGTTATTCTTCCGGTAAGTCTTTGCACGTCTTTGACTGTGGCAGGAGTTCGGAATTCAAGCAGAGCCTTAATCTTCTCGGGGTTAGCATCGATGCCTCTTTCAGATACCATGTACCCAAGGAACTTTCCCGAGGTCACCCCGAAGATGCATTTCTCAGGATTAAGGCGGATCCCGAAGGCTCTGAGTTTTTGGAAGGTTTCCTCTAAATCTGCAACGTGGTAGCCAGGCAGTTTGCTTTTGACTATCATATCATCAACATACACCTCCATGTTCCTCCCCATTTGGTCTTTGAAGACCTTGTTCATCAGCCTCTGGTAGGTGGCTCCTGCATTCTTGAGCCCGAAGGGCATCCTAATATAGCAATATGTTCCTCCCACGGTGATGAAGGTAGTCTTCTCTTCATCTTCGGGGTCCATCCTTATTTGATGGTAGCCACTGAAAGCGTCCAGGAAACTTAGGAGCCCGTACTCGGCAGTTGAGTCTACCAGTTGGTCTATTGGCGGAAGAGGATATGAATCTTTCGGGCAAGCATCGTTCAAATTTCTGAAGTCGATGCACATCCGGAGCTTACTACTTCCTTCTTTTGTGGCAATTACCACGTTGCTTAGCCATTCGGGGTAGTTTACCTCCCGGATAACACTAGCATCTATCAGACGTTGGACTTCGGTC
Source organism: Aquilaria yunnanensis (assembly GCA_039654915.1). NCBI lineage: Eukaryota > Viridiplantae > Streptophyta > Magnoliopsida > Malvales > Thymelaeaceae > Aquilaria > Aquilaria yunnanensis. The sequence goes on along the minus strand of CM077594.1, from coordinate 38,467,491 downwards.
TTGACGAAGTTACTTTTGTGAGCTGAGATGCTCCGTTTCTTTTGCCGGACAGGTTTTATTTCCGGACTCGCTTTGAGGCTATGCTGGATTACGCGAGGGTCTACCCCTGGCATGTCCTTCGGCGAGTAGGTGAACAGATCTTTATTTGCAAGCAGAAAAGATACAAGTTTTTCCTTGTCTCCTTCGGCCATGCTTTTCCCTATTCGGGTACTATGGCCTAGGACAAGCTCTACTTCTTCTGTTTCCGCTTTTGTGGGATCTTCTGCCTCGCCCCTTTCCAGCTCTTTTGCTTCTACAGCATGTGCTAGGTTGCTTGCTGGAGCCTTTCGTGCTCTGACGAACACCTTTCTCACCTCGCCTTGATCAATGAAGATCTTTGCGTCTCCTTCTTTGGTGGCGAAGGTAACGGTCAAGTACTTTACATCAGGGCGAATGTGCAAATTTCCCTGTGTCTGTCTGCCGAGGATGGCGTTGTATGACGAAGGAACGTCCATGACTATGAATCTTGCCATGGTAGAGGCGAACAACTCAGCAGTTCCTTTCTCCGAAGTTCTTTTCATCATCAAGGAGAGGTCGATCCACCCGAGGACAGGTAGCTCAGATGGTCCTACGCCGAACGTGGGTGAAGTAACAGCCTTGAGGTCACTCCTGGATACGCCCAAGCTTTGCAGCAAATGTGAGAACAAGACATCTGCGTTTGACCCATCGTTCAGCAGTACCCTCTTGACGTCCCAGTTTCCTATCCTCGCCATTATCAGCAATGGATTGTCATGGGGAAATACGATGGTGGAGCCATCCTCGCGGGCCAATTTTTTCGTTGGGCTCTGATATTCCATCACCGCTATCTCTCTGGCCCTTCTTTTTCTTTTTGAGGATGGAAGTCCGGTTGTGATCATCTGTATTACTCCTGCCGAAGATGGAGGACGCCTTCTCGGACTTCGGCTCCTTCGTCTGTCTGAATCGTAATCCTCATCATCGGGCTTTCCTTCTTCCTCTTTTTTCCCTTTCGGGGAAGGTATTCTCAAATAACGCCGAAGCTGGCCCTGCTTTATCAGTGATTCAATGTACTTTTTCAACTGAAAGCAGTCTTCGGTGTCATGACCGTGATCACGGTGGAACTGACAGAACTTCTTCATGTTCCTTCTGTTGTCAGCAGTCATGCCCCTCGGTCGTTGGATTTGAGCCCCCTTTTTTTCCAACGCCATGAGGACGCTAGCCCTCGTGGTGCTCAGAGGCGTAAAGTTTTGGGGCTCCCTTCCTCCTACTCGCATTCTCCGAGGTCGGCCTAACTGTTCCATTGGACACCGGGCTTTCTGGCTGGACCCTTCGCCACAAGCGTGAATATGGTCAGCCTTCGGTCCAGTCATTCTCAGCTCTTCGGCTGTCATATGTTGTTCAGCCCTTCGGTAGAATTCTCCCAGCGTGTCCGGGGGATCTTTGGAGAATTCATAAAACAAGTGCGAATCCCTCCGGAGGCCCCTCGTCATGGCGAGGATGCGGATTTCGGGATGAAAGTCCGGACCACTGAGGGCCTCTCTGTTGAACCTCTCGACATAGTCACGGATGGTCTCCCCGTTTCTTTGTGCTATGTCAAACATCTGGACGGGCATCTTCGCCGTCGGCTTGCTCCCAATGAACTGTTGGGTGAACGCTGTGGACAGCTCCTGGAACCCCCTGATGTTTCCGGGAGGCAGGGAATTGTACCAGGCAGTTGCTGGTCCTGCGAGGGTGACTTCAAAGCACTTGCAGAGTGTAGCATCATCAGCCCCGTGTAGCACCATGCTGCGTTTGTACTTTGCTAGGTGGGCCTGGGGATCAGTCCGACCCTCATAGGTCTCCAGCCGAGGTAGCCTAAAGTCACTTGGCATGGCCGCCTCGACCACTGTTCGGGCGAAAGGAGTTTCATCTCCAGAGACGGTTTCAGTTAGCCTGGCCCAAACAGGCTTGCATGCCACCTGCTGTTCCACTCTCTCCAGTCTTGCCAAGACTTTCTCCAGGAGGAGTGTAGCACTGGGCTCCTCTTCCTGCTGCTTGGAGGTTCTTCGGTAAGAGGACTGTTGCCGTCTCTTCGGGGAGCGACTTCGGTACCGAGGTGAGGGGGACCTTGCCTCTGGTGACAAACTTCTTCTGGACAGGACTTCGGGTCGTTCAGACCTCGCTCTTTCCGCCAGCCGTGCTTCGAGGGGCAAGTTATCTGTCGAGGACTCTTCCCGTGGCTCCCCACTTCCCGAGCTATGATGGGTTGCCCTTGGGCTTTTCTCCCGAGGTCGTGCTAGTGAAGTGGGTTTTCGCGCCTGGGCTGGTTGCGGCCACCTTTGGTCTATCTGTTGTGTCATTTCAGCCACAACAGACCTCTGAAAGTCTCGTAAAAAACCCATGGTGATGACAAGAGGGCGTTCCTCTTCAGGCAAGGAAGTCTCTGGGGGACTTTGTTCGGTAGCTGGTTGGGTCTCAGGCGCGGACGGGGACTTCGGGAGTCCTTTGTCCTTCGAACGCCGAGTTTCGACAACAGCTACCTGGGAGTAGGTTCCCACAGACGGCGCCAAATGATGCCCCAAAGCATCTTCGTTTGCTGTCATGTTGACAGGTGGAGAGACTTCCTGAGGAGGCGAGCGCCTGGAGCTTTGGTTTCCCAGCTGAGTGTGCCTGAAAAGCTCAAAGAAAAGGTTAAGAGGTCCCCGGTTTGCTCTTCCGGGGAGGACCCTCCGACGCCCAAGTCAGTTTTCTGAGTGAAAGTGGAGGAAGAACACTAAGGGATCAAGTGTCTTGCCTATTTTGTGTTTTCTCAGGGGGAGGAAAATGCCCATCCTTTGCCCAGTCCCCTTTCCTAGTATTTATAGGAGTAGATGGTCCATTCAGATCATGACACGTGTTCGGTCGGATTTGATCTGTGCTTTTGGACCTAGGGGACAGGCAGCCGTTTGCAGCCTCCTTTAGCCCTGGACCCGGACAGGTTGTGTCAGGACTGGGGCGGCTGCGGCGTGTCGGTTCGCCGTTCTGATGTGACGTGTAGGGCTTCTGGGCGACATGTCAGAGGCTCCTTAAATGCTCATACCGTACTCCCGAGGTCCCCTGGGCGAGGTCGCCTTTCGGTGCGTGCACCCTCTTCGGATTCTATCCGTCCTTCGGTGCGAGCACCTCCTTCAGGATCTATCCCATAGTTCTGGGAGTTCCCTTGATGAACACCTTCTTCGGGACTCACACCCATAGTTCGGGGATTCCCTTGTTCAGGTGTTTCTTGTTCGGGGAAGATCCTTTTCGGGGCCTCTGCCTTCGGGGCGATTCTTCCTTGCTTCAGAGAGATGGCTCTCTTACCCGAAGACGGTCAGTTTGGCCCCTCGATGGAGACGGTGTTGTCCTCGGAATTCCTGACGAGCTAACCAAAGTCTTGACCTCGTAGTGTTTGACTTCGCACCTTCCGAGGTCAGTGAAAAGATCCTCTCTTGGGTGACGTCAGACTCCTCAGCCAATATTCTGGCAGGGAGTTACTACCGAGGAGGCAATAGCCTTTGGCTATCATCGCCCATGAATTCCGGGAACCCCTTATCCGTGAATTGAGTCCCGTTATCGGCCACTATTACCCTCGGAATGCCAAATCGGCATATAATGTTTTTCTATACAAATTTTTGAGCATCCTTCACCGAGATTGATGCTAGCGGTTCTGCCTCTATCCACTTAGTTAAATAGTCCACTGCGACGATGCAAAATTTTACTCCGCTGGGGGCGTTTGGGAGAGGTCCAATGTGTTGGGTTTCGGGAGCCAAATAGTGCAGCGGAATTTAACCGAAACCCTCCAGGATCCAAGTGAAACGGGGTAAACCGGGTGTTCGAAAGTTTCATACCTAATTTTCGGTTGAGATCTCTCACTCAACTGTAGAGTCGAATCACAAAACCTGAACAGTTGACGTGTTCAGGCTCTCTATGGTATCCACACGAGCCTCTCGGGATCACCACGCTTCCACCACGTCCCGGCAGATGCGTTTCTCTTGCGCTCGCAATGCTAGCTTGCGTCCTCCAAGGAATTGCAAGAGAAGAGTGCGGCTGTCCTTTTGGGAGGCTAGAGCAAGGAGACCTGCGAATTTCTCACTTAAAAGTTGTATTTATAGTGAGACTCAACTTCCAAGCCTAATGGGTTTCAAAGCCCTAATCCAATTAGGATTTAATTTTGGGCTTAATAATGGCTCAACTCCTTGGCCCATTATTAATACGAAATTAAAGTGAAACCATAACCCAAATAATTAGCCCATGCACTCTAATGATCCAAATAGCTCTATGTGTGCGACCCAATAGGCTCTTGCCATGTTGGCAATGATCATAAATCACATTTATGATCATAAGCAATGAGCGGTGTCTAGCAACACATCATTGCTACCCAAGTGACAAGATTGTCGGTGAATCGACTAAACCTTTATGATCATCACTGATATATGCCATTGTCCCTTTGTCCAAGATATCAAGACTAAGCACGAGACATGGAATGTGTCACTCTCGTATAGCCCAATCTTTGGTTTCTTGATTACCGAGTAGACCAACTTAAACTGACGACATTGATATCATATATCAACTCATCAGAGCATGGCCATGCATTTTCTAAGTCTCACTGTCACACCTCACACAGGCCCTGGCCTGTGAGTCCTCAACTTATCTCACAAGCCCAACTAAGGATTGGGCATCTAGCCCTCGGCCTAACCAACATGATTGACTTTAAGTCTTATTTTCTTAAGGTAAAGGGCCTGGGAGGTGGCCCAGGTGGCTTTTAAACCAACTAGTAACTACTTGCAGCGTAAGTAAGGCCCAAACCACTTTTACTTGCATTACAAGCAAGGCAACAAAAATGCAGCTTTCAGTGCATACTTGGTGTGCAATCAAGTGTGCTATCTATATGGCAACCAAGAAGCCCACAGAGTTGGTTTAGGATTTGAAAACCACAAGATATAATGCATGAAGCTCTCGGCCAAGCAAACATACATACATAGGTGCACCTCAAATTTGCAAGGTCAAGGCCAACCATATCACTTACGTGCCAAACTTTGGCCTATAATACTCATAACACCAAACCATACACATAAACATCCATAGTCATACATAACTTGGCATACAATATCCTCCAAAATATTAGCATCATCTAGGTATCCGAGACTACAATATACACAACCAAAAGTGTAGTCTACCTAGCAAATAACATGGCTAAAATGCCAAGCACCCATAAGTTGTTCATGCCAAGTTAAGTACAAACCGAGACCCCAAATCCTAATGCTCAAACATCACCTTAAGGATCCCATACAAGAGCACACACTGCAGCACCAAACCCACGGCCATGTTCATGGTCATAAAGGTGAAAAGCAAAACCAGAGCTAAAGTCCAGATATCCATGCTCTCCTAGACAGTTCCCACTCTACAGCCTGCAAGCTTAAACCATAAGTCTCGGCCAACTCACAATAAAACTTGCATAAAATGCTAAAGTGTCAAGCCAAGCACACATTGGCACATACCTTAGCGACAAAGCAATTAAACACTAAGTGCACACACAAGGCAGCTTAGCACTACTCAGGCTGAATATCCTTGCCTGAAAAATTTAAATGGAGAATGGGCAGTGAGATTAACTCAGTAGGATTCACTTATATATATAAACCCAACTCTTAAAAGAGTTTATTTAGTTAAGCCGAGTAAACACTCAAGGCTTAACCTCCAATTGATTAGCTCAACCTGCAAAACAAACACAAAGACAAGAAAAGCAAGTATAGCCATATACAATTAACCATAATGGGGGTTAGCATGCACAAGAAATCACCAAAGCACACAAGTACTCACACACACTTCTCCAAGTTGCTCTCGGCCATATAAGCCATACATGTACCCGTGTGCAATCCTTGCACATAACCTTACCAATATCATTCCATATGGAGCTCCCAAAATGCCAAGCAAATAGGCCACATTCACTTGCATTTTTAGTACATGTTCTATAGTCAATTAGCTAATCAACATTGCAACCACATATAACCAATAAGCCCATCAAGCAACTAAGATCACATGGCAGATTTTTAACCATCACTTAGCCGCCTTAACACTTGAACCATGGCATACATTACGAAGCGTACTCAAGTGTAGTGAACCCTACCTCAAGCTCTCGGTCTCCAATAGAACTTCAAGTGTCCAAGTGCCCTTCAACCACAATGCCTACCATAATAAGGCATAACCATTAACAACATAATCCATGGACCAAATACCATGTTTTCAATGAAGGACATCATTAACTAACACTTGGAAGCTCTCGGCCATATAAGCCAAAATACCAAAACATAATCTGCCCATTAATCCCATATACTATAATTCACCATAAACACCAATGAACACTATCCATGGCATACATGCCAAGTAAACAAGTGAGATATACCATTTCACTTCAATCCAAGCTTTCGGCCATAACACATATTTTCACATAGCTGCATTTTTTTCAATATACCAATTCAGTAAATGGATACCCAAACAACTAGTGAACTCACTCATGGCACAATTACCGTGCACATAAGCTAAATTCCAAGTAAACACCCAATTTCATCCTCTCGGCCATAGTACCCATTTCACATACTCATGTTCCTCATTCATTTCATTCCTTTATACACACACCAATGCATCATTAGGCATGGTTCATGGCGTCAATGCCATGTAAACAACAATTGATCATGAGTTACCTCCAATCTCACTTTCGGCCAAAGCACAACTTGCACACACTTGGTGTTCTTCATCCAACCAACCTATCACAAGGTTAAACACTCATCAATAAGCATCACACATAGATTAATTTCCATGAATTCCAAGAAGAACACCAAGAACACACATCCAAGACTTTCGGCCATACTAGGTTTCTCACCAAGCATTTCAATGCTTAATTTTTTTCCCAAGCTCAACAACGAAATGAGCATCCAATATCCTTGTTCATGGAAGAAATTACCATGGATTCAAGGAAATCAAGGTTACCTCAAGAACCCTAGCTCAATTGGCTCGGCCTTCACCAATCCTTCATGAACAAAGCTTGATTCCAAGCAAGCGCAAGGCAAATCCCTCTTTCCAAGCTTGAATCCGCCCAAAAGCTCAAGAACTTTGGATTTAGAAGCAAGATTGTGAAGGAACTCTCTCTAGGTGCTCTCGGTTTCACAAGCACAAAGGAAGCCCGAAATGAACAAGTCTTAGCTTGTTTCGGCCGAGTACATTGCTTTTAGTTAGCCAAAATGCTAACTTGGCTTCCATTTTCTTGCATGGCTCATTAAAGCCCTTAAGTCCACTTATGCACAAGACCGCCACTCCATTTTGTATGTACATGGACACTTAAGTCCACACATGGCTCAAATTGCCAAGCTAGTAAACAACACAAGTACCCGTGTGTCATAAACTCACATGCATAACCGGCCATATAACCAACATTAGGACTAGTTAGTTTAACTAGTAACTAGTGAATAGTACCCTAGTAGTAGACAAGAATTTGACTAGTAATCATTGTTGTCTCCCACAAATGGTCTAGTTTTGCACTAGCCATTATAGAATTTTGCATGGCTCTCAATACCATCTTTAAACTTGTGGTTTCACTTATACCACTTAAATTGATGCACAGTTCGGTCCTCTTTCTTAATTTTCTGTCAGAATTCCAAATGTACATTTCCCATGTGCAATTAAGTCCTGAAAGTCTCCTGTTTTGCACATAGGCCACTGTGCCAGTCTCCACGAGTCCTCTTTCTTAATTTTCTGTTTTCTCTCATTTTTCCTTGGTTCTCCTTGGCCTAAGCCAAGCACTTAGGAGGTGCCTAACACTCACTCTATCAAGGGGCCCAAAGATATCACTCCCGTTACATAGGAGGGACAAATCCCATCTTGATCATACAAATCCCTCCGCATGATATGTGACATACCCAATGACCTCCTTCAAGTTCACTTAGTTACGAGCAACAAAGGAAAGTATCAAAGTATGTGACTCACATGTAGGGAACCTTGCTGATCTTAGGTCGAAGGACTACATATACCATGATCACTATGAGAATCACTTATGACACTCATATAACGATCCATGAAGTGTTCTCATGGTGGGTCGGTCCAGTACACAAGTTCTCCAACTTGTACCCGTATGTAGACTACATATCTCATATTAGTCTCCACATATGGTAGTCATTATGTATTATTGCAACCCGCTCCACAATAATACTAGACTAGGGATGTTTAAGAATATCATTATTCTAGGGTTACAATTATGTTTATTACGTTACGCAGAAACAAAACAACAAACCAAATTGCTGGATTAATGCCTCAATAAAATATCATGACTTAATGTGCAAAAATACAATCATCTCATGATTGGCTTTTTGGGCACAATACTAACACAATGAGGTCAATGCCCCAGACGGCGAAGGGGCAGGGATAGTTTGTTGCATTTATTCTCTCCGATGGTAGCTTTTGGATACTGGCGTGCCTTTGGCAGTTGTCGCATCTTTGGACGAATTGCCTTGCGTCCTTCCTTAGGGTAGGCCAAAAGTAACCTTGGCGGAGTATTACTCCTGCGAGGGCGTCCGTTCCTATATGGGAGCCACACACTCCTTCGTGTACTTCTTCAAGTATTACTTTGACGTCATCCTCGCCTATACATCTTTGTAGAGGGCTTGCGTACCCTTGTCTGTACAGCTCTTCCCCAGTGAGGAAGTACCTTCCTACACGCTTTCGTATCTTTGCGGCTTCTTTAGGATCCTCAGGAAGCTCTGAAGTTGCCAAATATCTCTTGAGGGAGCTTTTCCATCCCTCCCTCGAGGTTTCTATGCACATTAACTCTGTGCTGGGGTGTTTTAGCACTTCGGTGGGTTCCTTAGCCTTGGCCAAGGCATCCGCTTGGGTATTATCCATTCGGGGCACGTTCTTTATGTGCACCGAGTCGAAATCCTCAATGAGTTTCTGAACGAGGTCATGATACTTAGCCAAAATTGGGTCCTTTACCGCGTATTCTCCCTTCGTCTGTCGGACTATTAACTGTGAATCACTGTGGGCCACAAGGTTCTTTACACCTACTTTTCTAGCCATTTTCAATCCCGCTATGAGGGCTTCATATTCGGCAATGTTGTTGGAAACATTAAAACCGAATTTGGCTGCTTTAGAAGCTTTCATGCCTTCGGGGCCCTGAAGGACTATTCCAGCTCTTTGGTGCTCTGCGCCTGACGCTCCATCGACGAAGAGCTTCCATTCTGGATCAGTCTCTGTTTCACCTCCCGCGAGTGCTTCGGTCTTTTCAATCTCGGGAATCTCGACAATGAAGTCTACAAGTGCCTGAGCCTTTATTGGCCTTCTAGACTCGTAAGTAATGTCGTATTGACTGAGCTTGATGCACCATTTTGAGAGTCTTCCCGAACGCTCCACTTTTTTCATCACATCTCGCAGTGGCAAATTACTTCGTACGGTGATGGCGTGTCCTTGGAAGTAGGGTCGCAATCTCCTACCCGCCAGTACTAACGCGTAGATAGCTTTTTGGAGCAACGGAAACCTCATCTCGGTGCCATGTAGGGACTTGCTTACATAATACACCGGCCATTGTTTCCCACCCTCTTCTTTCACTAAGATGGAACTTACCGTCTTTTCAGTGACTATGAGGTAAAGGAAGAGAGGTTCCCCCTCCCGGGGTTGCCAAAGTGTTGGGAGGTGAGTTAGATAACTTTTGAGCTCTCCCCAGGCTTCCTGGCATTCTGTATTCCATGGATGTTCCTGGATTCCGGAAGTACCACCTTCCTTGGAGACTTTGGTGAGTACTTTGAAAAACGGGCGACATCGGTCACCATACCTGTAGATGAATCTACTTAGGGAGGTGATCCTCTCAGTAAGCCTCTGTACGTCTTTGATAGACGTAGGTGTCCGGAAATTCAGCAGGGCTTTCACTTTCTTAGGGTTAGCGTCTATTCCCCTTTCTGACACCATGAATCCGAGAAATTTTCCTGCGTTTACCCCCAACACACACTTTTCAGGATTAAGGCGAATGCCGAACTCTCGAAGTCGTTGGAAGGTTTCGGTTAAGTCGGTGATATGATTTTTGGGTACTTTGCTCTTGACTATCATATCGTCGACGTACACTTCCATGTTCCTACCGATTTGTGCGTCGAATACCTTGTTCATCAGTCTTTGGTAGATGGCTCCTGCGTTTTTGAGCCCAAAGGGCATTCTGACATAGCAGTAAGTACCTATCTCTGTGATGAATGCCGTTTTTTCCTCATCCTCGGGGTTTATTCGGATCTGATGATACCCGCTAAAGGCGTCAAGGAAGCTAAGCAGTCCGTACTCGGCAGTTGCGTCTACCAGCTGATCTATGGCCAGTAATGGGTAGGAGTCTTTTGGACAGGCATCGTTTAAGTTTCGAAAGTCGATGAACATTCGGAGCTTTTTGCTACCCTTTTTTGTGGCAATAACCACATTGCTGAGCCATTCAGGGTATTTTACTTCCCTTATTACCCCGGGCTCAATGAGGCGACCAACTTTGGCCTTGACGAAGGACTTTTTGTGAGCTGATAGATTCCGTTTTTTCTGTCGAACTGGTCTGACGTGTGGCTGTACTCTAAGATTGTGCCGGATTATGCTGGGGTCAACCCCAGGCATATCCTTCGGCGAATAAGCAAATAGATCTTTGTTCATGCACAAAAAGGATACAAGCCTCTTTTTGTCCCCTTCGGCTAGTTTCTTACCAATTCGGGTGTTTCGGCCGGGGATCAATTCTATATCTTCTGTTTCTATTTTTTCAAGGCTTTCCGTTTCTTCTGCCGTTGCCTTTTCATCCATCAAGACCTTTTTTCCTTCTGCAGAAGTCTGTACCTGGATCTTGGTCAGGCTTTGCCTGGCCCTTGTGAAGACTTTCCTAACCTCGGCCTGATCTATGAAGATTTCAGCATCTCCATCTTCGGTTGACGTGAACAGTTGACGTGTTCAGGCTCTCTATGGTATCCACACGAGCCTCTCGGGATCACCACGCTTCCACCACGTCCCGGCAGATGCGTTTCTCTTGCGTTCGCAATGCTAGCTTGCGTCCTCCAAGGAATTGCAAGAGAAGAGTGCGGCTGTCCTTTTGGGAGGCTAGAGCAAGGAGACCTACGAATTTCTCACTTAAAAGTTGTATTTATAGTGAGACTCAACTTCCAGGCCTAATGGGTTTCAAAGCCCTAATCCAATTAGGATTTAATTTCGGGCTTAATAATGGCTCAACTCCTTGGCCCATTATTAATATGAAATTAAAGTGAAACCATAACCCAAATAATTTGCCCATGCACTCTAATGATCCAAATAGCTCTACGTGTGCGACCCAATAGGCTCTTGCCATGTTGGCAATGATCATAAATCACATTTATGATCATAAGCAATGAGCTGTGTCTAGCAACACATCATTGCTACCCAAGTGACAAGATTGTCGGTGAATCGACTAAACCTTTATGATCATCACCGATATATGCCATTGTCCCTTTGTCCAAGATATCAAGCTAAGCACGAGACATGGAATGTGTCACTCTCGTATAGCCCAATCTTTGGTTTCTTGATTACCGAGTAGACCAACTTAAACTGACGACATTGATATCATATATCAACTCATCAGAGCATGGCCATGCATTTTCTAAGTCTTACTCTCTCAAGGGGCCCAAAGATATCACTCCCGTTACATAGGAGGGACAAATCCCATCTTGATCATACAAATCCCTCCGCATGATATGTGACATACCCAATGACCTCCTTCAAGTTCACTCAGTTACGAGCAACAAAGGAAAGTATCAAAGTATGTGACTCACATGTAGGGAACCTTGATGATCTTAGGTCGAAGGACTACATATACCATGATCACTATAAGAATCACTTATGACACTCATATAACGATCCATGAAGTGTTTTCATGGTGGGTCGGTCCAGTACACAAGTTCTCCAACTTGTACCCATATGTAGACTACATATCTCATATTAGTCTCCACATATGCTAGTCACTATGTATTATTGCAACCCGCTCCACAATAATACTAGACTAGGGACGTTTAAGAATATCATTATTCTAGGGTTACAATTATCTTTTTTACGTTACGCAGAAACAAAACAACAAACAAAATTGCTGGATTAATGCCTCAATAAAATATCATGACTCAATGTGCAAAAATACAATCATCTCATGATTGGTTTTTTGGCCACAACACTAACACTATTGACGTAAAAAAAATTCCTTGGTTTGCTCTATGTCTCTACTTGATAATGGAGCAAAGAAAACAAGGGGCTATGTGGCTAGAATGATACAGTTTATTAGTGGAAGTTACAGGTGCAGTAGCTGGCCACTAGAACTTAACAAGATTGCCTAATGTGTGGAAGCCAAAACTAAGACTTGTGCTAGTTTTTTCCTTCTTTGCTGCCATGGTGTGCATGAAATGTGAATATGTGTGTGATGGTTGGACCAATATGCATGTATTTACATAGTGCCCAAGATGGCCACTTGGGTATGCACACTAAGGGTAGTGTTTTGATGGCCTACAGAACATACCAATCCTGGGAGTCTAAATGCACAGTTTTGGGACCATAATTGGAGAACCCCAGAGTGGGTAACAGTTCTATTCAATGAAAGCTTAGTATGGCTAATTCAAGCATAACAACAGGGAGTCGAACTAGCTCCAGTAGAACTAGTTCAGGATGCACAATAGCAACCAGAAGAGAATACTAGGAACACATCTAAATATGTTCCTTCTGGAAGCATAGAAGATATAGATGATAAAATTATTGAGGAGGAAGATGAAGATAGGAGAAATCCAAGTGGAAGAAGACTAAGGTCAAAGATTGGTTCTGTGTCTAGGACCAATCTCTCAGTCTATGACCATTCCTCCACTAGGAATGAGATTAAGGAAGGCCATGAGAGAAGATCCAAAAGAAAGTAGAGAGATCATAGAGAGCATCACCATACAGAGGGCTCTCATAGATCTAGGAAACATAGACTGGAGGATCTAGAAGGCCTGGATGTTATTAGACTATTGGAGAGGTTCCAAGGCCTAAGACCTGCATTGTTTCATGGAAGAGCTGGGCCAGAGAGAGTTGAGGAGTGGTTAATCTTCATTGAAAAAATGTTTAAGAGGATGCCACTTAGCTCCACCAAGAGAGTGTCACTGGCTACCTACATTCTGGTAAGCAGTGCAAAAATGTGGTGGAGAAACACCAGAGATAGATATGCTATCCAGAAGTGCAGAAGGCTAGGAGAAGACATGGAAATGACCTGGCGAGAGTTCATCCAACTGTTTCAGGAGCAGTATATTAGTGATGCCATCAAGGATATGAAGTAAGCTAAATTTGATGCTCTAAGGTAGGACAACCTCAGTGTCCTAGAGTATGAGCACAAATTCAATTAGTTGGTGAGGTATGCTCCTCAGTATCTTTGGCTAGAGGAGTTGAAGGCCAAAAGATTTGTCAAAGGCCTAAGGTCAGACATCAGAAATGCTGTAAGAATTTTTGGATCAGTCACATACTATGAAGCAATGCAGAAAGCTGTATTAGTAGAGCAAGAGGAGTATGAGACTACGTACTTTCCTAGTGGAGCAAGGTTTACAGCTCAATTTTGGACTGCTTTTCATAAAGCACTAGCAACCAAAATCCACCTGTGAACTGCTTATCATCCTCAGACAGATGGGCAATCTGAAAGGATGATATAGATACTAGAAGATATGCTCAGGAGCTGTGTGTTGGATTTCAAATGTGAATGGGACAAACATTTTCCATTGGTGGAATTCTCATATAACAATAGTTACCAAAGCACCATTGGCATGGAACCTTATGAAGCATTATATGGAAGAAGGTGCATGACACCCCACTATTAGGTGGAAGCCTTAGACAGGCTAGAGTTGGGTCCAAAAATTATTGAAGAGACAACTGCCGAAAAAAAAATTCATGAGAGATTAAAGTTAGCCAAGAAAAGGACCATAGCCTATGTGAACGAAAGAATGAGAGACTTGGAATTTGATGTTGGTGACAATGTTTTGCTGAAAGTTGTACCAACCAAAGGCACCATCAGATTTGGCACAAGAACCAAGTTAGCTCCAAGATACATTGGTCCTTATGAGATCTTGGACAGAGTTAGCAAGGTAATGTATAGGTTAACTCTACCGCCAAGCATGTCAAGTGTTCATAATTTTTTTCACATCAGGATGCTTATGAAGTGTCTATTGGACACAAAGCATGCTCTTGTAGTGGAAGACATACAGTTGGAACCTAACTTGACATATGAAAAGAAACCTATGGCTATCTTAGCCATGGATACCAGAAGGTTAAGAAACCAGCTCAATCCTATGGTTCAAGTTCACTTAGCCCGGTGGTATCCTTGTCATATGACATGCTGGCCTGAAGGAGAGACTTTCGGTATAAAGGTGCCTGAAAAGGTCAAAAGAACAAGGGTTAAGAGCTCCCTGGAATGTGTTTTTGGGGGAATAGCCTCCGACGCCCAAGTCAGTATTTGTCAGAGTAATAGAAGTAAGGACTAGAGAGTAGGTAAATAGCTAGATTTCTCTCTCTTACCAAGGTCCTTTCTGAGTTTTTATAAGAGGGTGGAGGGAGGAGGCCGTTTGACACAGCGTGTTCAGATCATGACATGTGTCCAGTCAGATTTGACCCGTACCCTAGGAGATAGGTATCTCCAGCTGGCCAGAGGCCGTTTTGGCCAAAGGGTAGGGCCATGTGCAAGGTCTCTCTGTCAAAGGCTCCTTAACCATTTTTTCGTATCTCCGCAAGACTCCTTCAGAGATGAGACCTCTTCGGGGTATAAGGCTCCTTCAAATAGGAGACCCCCTTCAGCTCAATATAGCCACTGAGGGCTATTAGGAGAGGCCTTTCGGTAGAGTGGGGCACTTTATGATAGCCAAAGGGTTATTACCCTCTGAACTCTAATGAGCACCACCCTTGGTAAAAATCAAGCACCAACCTCGAATCGGACGAGTGGCAACCTTGGAAAAAGAGGGTACGTAGTCCTTGACGCTCTAACCTCGGTAAACCATGATCCTCGGTGAAGTAAAGCTTATCCTGAAGGTGCCCCACTCCGGCGAAGTGCTCATCATGATAGCTATCGGTGATGATATCTAGCCGAAGGGGCCTCCTACTCCGAAAGGGTCTCGTTCCCCGAAGCGGTCTTACGAAAATAAGACAAAAATGGTTAAGGAGCCTCTGACGTAGACCCCTCGCACACGCCCCTGACACACAAACCTCCCACGGCCCTGACTTCTGGCTAGAATGGCCTATGGCCAGCTGGAGGTCGCCATCCTAGAAGGTACGGACCATATCCGACCGAACACGTGTCATGATCTGAGCGAGCTGTGCCAAACGGACTTCTCCCAAATCTCCTCCAGTAAATACTTGGGAAACAACCTTGGTAAGACGAGACAAACTATTAAAGAGAACTCTCTCCACTCCTTTACTTTCCACTCTCTAGTCCTTACTCACCAAATGCTTACTTAGGCATCGGAGGCTCCCCACCCCCCCCCCCAGAAACACTTTTCGAGGAGCTCCTAACCCCTGTTCTTTTGAGCATTTCAGGCACTCTCACACCGGAAGCCCTTACTTCAGGATACCATGTCGTACAACGAAGATGCCGATAGGCATCACTTTCGAAAGACGCTCTTCCTTGCCGAGGATGGGGATATACTTTCCCGAACTGGGTGAGTTTGCTATTCCGAAGGTCGTAGTATATAGATTTTCTAAGGCCGGTTCTGTTTCCAATCAAGGGTGGTTGTCAGTCACCAACATTGGTGCTAGGTCTTCCCCAAGGGTGGTTTTTGGCTAGGAGATCTGGAAATCTCGTGGATCATGGCCCCTAGGTTATAAGGTGATGTTCTTCCAGAGGATGGTAAGGGCCCCCTCTTTCCCTAGGTTTGTCACTCATGTTTTACCAAGGGTGGTGCTTCTCAGGTCACTTTTGGAATTCTAGAAGTGTTAATAGCCCTTTCGCTATCACATTCCCCCCTCGGAAAGCATAGTTGTATCTTTGGTACTTGAGCTTTTGCAAGCATTTCATGGAACTCTTTGTGGTAGGTGACAGTCGTCTCAGCAAGTATCAACTGAACTTTTGACCAAGGTTACCTTCTTCGGATGAAGGCCCTTTTTTGGTTTAGGATGCCTCTCCTAGCCGAGGTAGTGCCTTCGGCATTAGGTGGTACTCATTCTTTGCCCAAGCTTTTGGTGTTCCCTAAGTTGTTCCTTTGGGTCGAAGTGTACATTACCCATCTAGGTTTTTTGTTGCCTGCCAGTGAATCGTCACATCTTCTGACCAGATAGACGCGTCTCCTCGGGAGAGACTCATGCCTACCAGTGAATCGTCATATCCTCTAGCTAGGTAGATGCGTCACTTCGGGCTAGACTTGCATAGGTTCGTCAGTTGTCAGGAGGTGTGCCCTTGGTCATACCCCACACAGACCCCAACCTATGCACACTTTATGCCACTTACCAAATACTACCTGGAATGTTGCTAAACACTCGAGCTTCTGAGTGTCATTAACCAATTTTTAATGTCAGCCAACTTACTGTTAGGTAGTTTTAATTCTTATTTTCTTAAGCTGAGAGCCTAGGAGTTGCCCCACGAGGCTTATGAGAATTTTCAAATAGTCACTTGCAACTTAAGGCAAGGCCCAAACCACTAACTTGCATCACAAGGCATGGCTGTAAAAGATAACTTGCAACACAAGCAAGGCATACACTTGATTTATTAAGTGTCTAGGATGTGTGCTCATCAAGTGTGCTACTCCTATGAATGACAACCAGGAAGCCCACATCTTTGTAGTTTTGAAAATCAAGGTTTTCATGCATATGTATATTCGGCCAAATAACTATCACAAGAGGTTTATCACATAAAACATAATCATGAGCTCATAAACTTAACATAACTTGGCACATAAGCATCCAACATATGTACATACAAAAGCATGCATAACTGAGGCTACATATGTACACAAAATAGCCTAAGTACAAGCATCACAAGCTTGGCAACATACCAAGGATGCTACAAGTCCAAAATCTAGCCGAGGTTAAGTTTTATAAGACATTTCACATACATCACTCAGGAAGAAACCTAAGTGTGCAATACAGGAGCACACACTGAACCACCAATCCAATGACCATATTCATGGTCATGAACGTGAACACCACAATCAGAGCCATAGTCTACACATGTCAGGAGCATCCCTCAGTGCTTGGGCCAGGCCAAGATTGCAAAGAAAATATAAAGGAAAGATGAGGGACTTGATTGAAATTATGAATAGTGATGTAAGTGCAAAACTGAGAAGTTTTGGGTTTAAATGGCACACGAAAAGTTAGTATGCTGTTAATGCCGAGAAGCAAAGTTTTGGGACCAAATTGCACTCTATAATGAGTACTATTAGTGAGACAATGAGGCAATTATGGGCTAATAACGCCATGCAAAATAATGCAAGCCAAAGTGGAGCATTAAAGTCGAATTATGGGACATGTGGCACTTAGCCGAAATTTGCATGTTTCCACTTTGAGTTAAACAATCATTTCAGTCAAGCAATCCATAGTTTTCGGGCTTAATCGAGTCTTGAGCAAGTTTTATGAGTCTTGGTGTGTTGCTGCCATTTCCATGCTAAATTGTTGTTGAAGTAAAGCTTGAAGGAGAAATCAAGCTTTGATTTCATGATTTTGGCACTTGGAGACATTGCCATTGAAATTTCAAGCTCGGTCTTGGATAGTCAAGCACAAACCAAGAACTCAAGCTTGGATTTTGAGGTAGGGATTCACATTCTACTTGGATTCTTGGTAAATTTTCCATGATCAAGTAGTTATGGTGACTAAGTGATGGTTAAAATATACTATATGATCTTAGTTACTAGATGAGCATATTGAGGAGTTTCGGACTTATGTTCTTTGGCTAGCTAGTCAAGTTAATGGCATGTGTTAGAATTCCTAGTGATTGAGGCCAACTTGCTATTGAATTCGGAGCTCTAGTGGAATGGGAGTGAAACTATGAAGTTTGGTGTGCAAGAATGCACATGAACACATGCTAGTGGTTTTGGCTGAATGTACATTGTGGTGTGTGTGTGAGTTTTGTGTGCTTGATTGAATTGTTGTGCTCGCTAACTGATGCCTGTTGGCATCTTCATTGTATGACATAATGACCTGAAGTTGGGACTTCTGGTGTCGAGGGTGTCTAAAGGAGAGACTTCCGACATGAGGTTGCCTGAAACACTCAAAAGAACAGGGGTTAGGAGGTCGCCGGAGTATGTTTCCAAGGGAAGAGCCTCGGACGCCCACGTTAGGATTTGGCAAGTGAAGAGTAGTGAATGAAGAGCAAAGAGTAGAGTTCTCTCAAGAGTTTAGTCTCTCATATATCCTTACCAAGTTCATTTATAGGAGGGCATTGGGAGAAGTCTATTTGACACAGCCCGCTCAGATCATGACACGTGTTCGGTCAGATGCGGTTTGTACCTTCGAGGATGGGGATCTCTAGCTGACCATAGGCTGTTCCGGCCAGAAGTCAGGGCTGTGGGAGGCCTGTGTGTCAGGGGCGTGTGTGAGGTCTCTGTGTCAAAGGCTCCTTAACCGTTTTTGTCGTGTTCACAAGACCCTTTCAGCGAAAGCGGCCTTTTCGGGATATAAGAGCTTCTAGCCGAGGTGTCTCCACTTACTCGGAAGATCCCTCGGGACAGAGAATCCCTTATGGAGGATGTTTTCCCCTGCTGAGGATGGTGAGTCTGTTCCACCCGAACTTGGTCAGGTCATCTGATCTATTACCACATCACAAAATGGGAGAATTACAAGTGTGTCGTAATGGCTAAAAATCATTATATTGTGTAATTCTCACCATAGTGATTGAAGTGTGGGGGGTAAAAGGCATGATCAACACCTCCTTAAAAGTGCTCCAAGTTGGTAACTTGGTCCCCAAGATAAGCCTTAAGGATTGCTTGTTTTTCAAGCAACCTATGGACTTTTTTGTAAGGTTTTGGAAATTCGGGTACTCAGTTGCAAAACTCTCAAGAAAGAGACTTGGATAATTATGGGAAGGATATGAATGGTACGAAAGTGCTATTGGAGGACCAAATTGCTCATGGAAGACATGTTTGGAAAAAGGAAACACTAAAGGCAATGAGGACCGAAATGTCCTCCTGTAAACCTTAACGTGTTCAAGCTTTTGACTTAAGTCTAAGGGTGGAATTGTGGGGTTATCCCACTATGGGGAGGCAGCCAAGACTTGATAATTGGTAAAAAATGTTGTGCACATGTGTACCAATGAGTTCAAGACAAAGAAACCATAGTTAGTGGGAAGGAAAATGACATAAAGCAAGTTTAAACTTGTTAAGTGTGTTTTGGTGCCCTTAAGCTCATTTTAGGCCATTTAAGGGGCCAAATAACTTATTCCTCTCTCATTTTCGTCCTCCCCCAGCCCAAGAACTCAGCCATACTTCCTCCATTGCCACCAGACCTTCAAACTTGCAATTGATTGAAATTGATGGCAAAAGGAAGCAATTGGAAGCAAACTAGAGCTATTTCTTAGATACTTCAAAGATTAAGCTTCAAATTTGGCCTATTCAATTTGATAAGGGTTCTCTTGCTCTCATGGGTTGTTTTCCGTATTTTCAAACATCCATGGAGCTATGGCTAAGCTTGGAAGAGAGCTATGAGCTTGATGAACCAAGCTTATTGAGAGGAGTGCACTTATTCAAGGTTTTGTGGCCTATTGTCAAGTGCACAAAGATGGCAGTGAAATGAGAGTTTCTAGAGCCCAAACTTAGTACTAACTAATGTGAAAATCCTCCTAAGACCAAGCATTATCTTGATGATGGCTTCCATAGTGATTTGGTTATGTTTATTATGTGTTTTATGGACTAACCTATGGTATATTGTTATTGCTGCATTTCATGTGTTTGTTGGTTGTGTTTGGCTGCTGCATTTGGTTTCTATATCTTGTAT
The DNA here is from genome assembly GCA_039654915.1 of Aquilaria yunnanensis. Lineage (NCBI taxonomy): Eukaryota > Viridiplantae > Streptophyta > Magnoliopsida > Malvales > Thymelaeaceae > Aquilaria > Aquilaria yunnanensis. Next base: position 38,447,565 of record CM077594.1, on the reverse strand, counting down.
ATATGCATTGCGGTTTTGTGTTTTAGTGTGTTTGGTTGCAGGTTTTAATGAAGATCACATTACCTTAAGAAACCAAGTGTTACCCTTACTAAGTTTCTCAATGAAACTTACTCCCCTCAATTCTGTCATTTCAAGTCCAGCTGAAACATCACCTTCAAACTAACATTTGTTGCTTTATTTTTGATCTAAAATTTTACGTACATGAAATTCCATATGTCTAGTTATGATCTGGAAATTTTGGTGATTTTAGGAGCACATTTGGTATTTTTAATGGTGGTACTTACTGTGTTGTGCAGCAGCTGTCCAGCATCCTATTTTTGGAGTCCATTGTGTCTCAGGACCTCTTGTAACCTAGGTTATGTATTTAGCTGAGTTAAGACCATTATGTAGTGCACGTATGCATGTACATGTAGTGTATGTAACATGAGACAAGTATGTGAACATGTGAGTAATGTTTTGGCTATGTAAGTGATGTGGTGCAAAGCTGCCTAAGTGTGAATGATAGGCTGCTTCCTTGTAAATTCTGTTTTGGCCACATAAATTTGCTAGATGCAAGAGAATGTAGTTAATATGTGTGATGGACATATATGGGATAGCCTTGGAGGGCTTTCCCCTTGTGAATGAAGTGTTTGCATGGTTTGGAAAAATTGTATGGTCAAAATGGTCCAAAAGTTGTCAGAATTTTGACTCTGGAGCTAAAGTTTAATATCTCCCTGTGTAGAATGAATCTTGTTATGAAATTTTTACCACATCTAGAGAACATCTAGAGGTTGAACTGGAAGTTTGAATTTATGAATTTGGATCCTTGTACCCAATGATATGACATTGCAAAATTGGTTGAGTTACTGTTCATTCGGTCCGAATTTTGTAACCAACTTAAAAAATCCATAACTTGGTACATAGGTGGGCTATTGATGTAAAATAAAATTCGTTGGTTTTATCTAAGTCTGTACTTGGTAATGGAGGAAATAAAATAGGCGAATATGAGGCTAGAATCACACATTTTATTAGTGGAAGTTATAGGTGCAGTAGCTGCTCACTAGAACTTAACAAGATTGCCTAATATGTGGTAGCCAAGATTAAGACTTCTGCTAGTGTTTTCCTTCTTTGATGCCATGGTGTGCATGAAATGTGAATATTTGTGTGATGGTTGGACCAATATGCATGTATTTACATAGTGCCCAAGAGGGCCACTTGGGTATGCACATTAAGGGTAGTGTTCTGATGGCCTACAGAACATTACCAATCCTGGGAGTCTAAATGCACAATTTTGGCACCATAATTGGACTACTCCTGAGCGGGTAACAGAATTTGGTATCAGAGAATGGTTTATACATGTACATAGCATATAGTTGCATTGCATGCATCTACATATATGAACTCAGTTTGGTCAGCTGCTAGTGTCAAGTACCATTGAAATACCTATGATCTTTATATGTGCTCTATGATGGATCATCAACATTGGAAGTAAAGATGGTTGCCACAAGGAGAGGGGAACCACCCCGAAGGCCGCCTACTGATTCTAGGCAACAAAGAAATGAACAGAATAGAGGGAATGAAGGGCAACAAGGGGTACCAAACCCTAAAGTGCCTCAGGTTTGGTTAGAGCTTCACAGGAACTTAGCTCTAATCAATGAAAACTTAATGAGGTTGATTCAAGCACAACAGCAATGAGTCCAATTAGCTCCCCCAGAACCAGTTCAAGATGCACAGCAGCAACCAGAAGAGGATACTAGGAACACATCTAAATATGTTCCTTCTGGAAGCTTGAAAGAAATAAATGATGAAAATGTTGAGGAGGAAGATCAAGATAGGAGAAATCCAAGGGGAAGAAGACTAAGGTTTGAGATTGGTCAGGTAAGATCTATTGGGGCAGGACCTAGAGGAAGAGCACCAAGGGAGGGACAGTAGAGGCCAGTTCCTCCAGTGCTTCGGCCTCTAGTGCAGAGAGCTGGCAGAGTCTTCCAAGTGGAGAGGCTAGAGACATCAGAGTAGAGAGGAGCACTAGGAGGTAACATTTACCTTAATGGTATGCCTGTTAGTGTTCTCTTTGATACTGGTGCATCTGTGTCTATAGTGCCTAGGAAATTCATTGAAGCCATGAAATTGCCTACTAAAATCATGCCTAGGATATCCTTAGTGAAAACAGCAGGTAGTCAATGTCTTTTCACTAATAACCGAGCAAAGGATTGTGAGCTAGTAGTAGGAAAGACTAAGGTTATGACTAATCTGCTAGTGTTGGACATTCCTAAGTATGATTAAGTGCTGGGTATGAATTAGCTTGCTATGCATAACATAAGAATTGATTGTGCTAAGAGGGAAATCACATTGCCTGATGGTGAAGTGCATGCAATAGTGAATTCTAAGGAATTAGTGTATGAAATGCATGGCATGGAGCTAAAGGTACAAGATGAGATACCTGCGATTTCTGAGCATGATTACTATTATGCTTTGAATGAATTGCACTGTGATGAAGAAGTGGACAGAATATTTGTAGTGAAAGACTTTCCACTAGTCTTTCCTAAAGACCTGCCAGGTATTCCTCCACAATGGGAGATTGAGTTTGAAATCAAGCTGCAACCATAAGCTAGTCCAATATCCATACCTCCTTACAGAATGCCAATCACATAGATGAATGAGCTTAAGAAACAACTTGATGAACTTCTTGAAAAAGGGTTCATAAGGCCGAGCGTTTCACCATGGTGAGCTCCTATTCTCTTTGTGAAAAAGAAGGATGGATCTTTGAGACTATGCATTGACTACAAGAAGCTTAATGTAGTGACTATCAAGAACAAGTATCCACTCCCTAGGATTGAGGATCTATTTGATCAACTCAAGGGAGCTAAGATCTTCTCCAAGATAGATTTGAGATCTGGATACTTCCACTTGAGAGTAAAGGAAGAAGATATTCCAAGACTGCATTCAGGACCAGATATGGCCATTATGACTACACAGTCATGCTATTTGGTTTGACTAATGCCCCAGCTACTTTCATGGACTTGATGAACAGGGTGTTCAGACCACATTTGGGCAAATCTGTGGTTCTGTTCATTGATGACATCCTAGTGTACTCCAAGGATGAAAATGAACATGAACATCATTTGAAGATTGTCTTAAAGACTCTGTTGCAGCATCAGCTTTATGCTAAGTTATCCAAGTGTGAATTCTGGATAAGGGAAGTGTATTTCCTAGGACACATCATAGATGCATAAGACCTTAAGGCAAACCCTGAAAAGGTCAAGGCAGTGCTAGAGTGGGAAAGACCAAAGACTGTGAAGGAAATCAGAAGTTTCCTAGGATTAGCTGGATACTACAGGAGATTAAAGGGAACCAATGAAAGGACCCTAGCCTATGTCAACAAAAGAAGGAGAGACTTAGAATTTGATGTTAGTGACAATGTTTGGCCGAAAGTTGCACCAACCAAAGGCACAATCAGATTTGGTAGAAGAACCAAGTTAGCTCCAAGATACATCGGTCCTTATGAGATCTTGGACAGAGTTGGCAAGGTAGCAAACAGGTTAGCTCTACCGCCAAGCATGTCAAGTGTTCATAATGTTTTTCATTTTAGTATGCTTAAGAAGTGTCTACTGGACACAAAGCATGCTATTGTAGTGGGAGACATACAGTTGGAACCTAACTTGACATACGAAGAGAAACCTATAGCTATCTTAGCAAAGGATACCACAAGGTTAAGAAACAAACATATTCCCATGGTTAAAGTTCAGTGGTCACACCACTCTGAAAGAGAAGCAACCTGGGAAACTAAAAAAGACCTTATGGAAAGGTATCCTGAAGAATACCCGAAGCTAAAGGATATTTTGGAGGACAAAAATTTTTAAGGGGGGGAGGATTGTTACCACGTCACAAAATGGGAGAATTACAAGTGTCATAATGGCTAAAAACCACTATGTTGTGTAATTCTCACCAAAGTGATTGAAGTGTGGGGGGTAAAAGGCATGATCAACACCTCCTTAAAAGTGTTCCAAGTTAGTAACTTGGTCCCCAAGAAAAGCCTTAAGGATTGCTTGTTTTTCAAGCAACTTATGGACTTTTTTGTAAGGTTTTGGAAATTCGGGTACTGAATTGCAAAACTCTCAAGAAAGAGACTTGGAGAGTTATGGGAACGATATGAATGGTATGAAAGTGGTATTGGAGGACCAAAATGCTCATGGAAGACTTGTTTGGACAAAGGAAACACTAAAGGCAATGAGGACCTAAATGTCCTACTGTAAACCTTAAGGTGTTCAAGCTTTTGACTTAAGTCTAAGGGTGGAATTGTGGGGTTATCCCACTATGGGGAGGCAGCCAAGACTTGATAATTAGTCAAAAATGTTGGGTACATGTGTACCAATAATTTTAAGACAAAGAAACCATAATTAGTGAGAAGGAAAATGACATAAAGCAAGGTTAAACTTGTTAAGTGTGTTTTGGTGCCCTTAAGCTCATTTAAGGCCATTTAAAGAGCCAAATCAATTATCCCTCTCTCATTTTCGTCCTCCCCCAGCCCAAGAACTCAGCCATACTTCCTCCATAGCCACCACAGCTTCAAACTTGCAATTGACTGAAATTGATGGGAAAAGGAAGTAATAGGAAGCAAACTAGAGCTATTTCTTGCATACTTCAAGGATTAAGCTTCAAATTCGACCTACTCACTTTGGTAAAGGTTCTCTTGCTCTCATGGGTTGTTTTCTGCATTTTCAAACATCCATGGAGCTATGGCTAAGCTTGGAAGAGAGCTATGAGCTTGATGAACCAAGCTTATTGAGGGGAGTGCACTTATTCAAGGTTTTGTGGCCTATTGTCAAGTGCACAAAGATGGCAGTGAAATGAGAGTTTCTAGAGCCCAAAGTTAGTAGTAACTACTGTTAAAATCCTCCTAAGACCAAGCATTAGCTTGAGGAGGGCTGCCATAGTGATTTGGTTGTTTATTATGTGATTTATGGACTAACCTATGGTATATTGTTACTGCTGCATTTCATGTGTTTGTTGGTTGTGTTTGGCTGCTGCATTTGGTTGCTATCTCTTGTATATATGCATTGTAGTTTTTTTGTTTTAGTGTGTTGGGATGCAGGTTTTAATGAGGATCACATTACCTTAAGAAACCAAGTGTTACCCTTACTAAGTTTCTCAAGGAAACTTTGTCCCCTCAATTCTGTCATTTCAAGTCCAGCTGAAAGATCACCTTCAAACTAACCTTTTTTGTTTGAGTTTTGATCTGAAATTTTAGGTACATGAACTTCCATATGTGTCGTTATGATCTGGAAATTTTTGTGATTTTAGGAGCGGATTTGTAATTTTTAATGGTGGTACTTATTGTGTTGTGCAGCAGCTGTCCAGCATCCTGTTTTTGGAGTCCATTGTGTCTCAGGACCTCCTGTAACCTAGGGTGCGTATTTAGCTGAGTTAAGACCATTATGTAGTGCATGTGTGGATGTACATATAGTGTATGTAAAATGAGACAAGTATGTGAAGATTTGAGTAATGTTTTGGCTATGTAAGTGATCTAGTGCAAAGCTGCCTAAGTGTGAATGATGGGCTGCGTACTTGTAAATTCTGTTTTGGCCACATAATGTTGTTAAAAGAAAGGGAATTTAATTCCTATGTGTATTGGACATATATGGGATAGCCTTGGAGGGCTTTCGCCTTGTGAATGAAGTGGTTGCATGGTTTGGAAAAATTGTATGGGCAAAATGATCCAAAAGTTGCCAGAATTTCAATGGTGTACCTAAAGTTTAATATCTCCCTGTGTGGAATGAATCTTCATATGAAATGGTGACCACACCTAGATAAAATCTAGAGGTTGAATTAGAATTTGGAATTTCTGGATTTGGATCCTTGTAGCCAAAGTTATAACGTTGCAAAATTGGCTGAGTTACTGTTCATTTGGTCAGAATTTTGTAACCAACTTAAAAAATCCATAACTTTGTCCATAGGTGGGCTATTGATGTAAAAAAAATTCCTTGGTTTGCTCTAAGTATCTACTTCATAATGGAGCAAATAAAATATGGGGTATGAGGCTAGAATGATACATTTTATTAGTGGAAGTTACAGCTGACGTAGCTGGCCACTACAACTTAACAAGATTGCCTAATGTGTCGAAGCGAAGACTAAGACTTGTGCTAGTGTTTTCCTTCTTTGCTGCCATGGTGTGCATGACATGTAATGGTTGGACCAATATGCATGTATTTACATAGTGCCCAAGAGGGCCACTTGGGTATGCACATTAAGGGTAATGTTCTGATGGCCTACAGAACGTTACCAATCTTGGGAGTCTAAATGCACAATTTTGGCACCATAATTGGACTACCATAGAGCGGGTAACAGAAGTTGGTGTCAGAGCATGGTTTATACATGTACATAGCATATAGTTGCATTGCATGCATCTACATATATGAACTCAGTTTGGTCAGCTGCTAGTGTCAAGTACCATTGAAATACCTATGATCTTTATATGTGCTCTATGATAGATCATCAATGCTCGAGATAAAGATGGTTGCCACAAGGAGAGGGGAACCACCCTGAAGGTCTCCTACTAATTCTGGGCAACGAAGAAATGAACAGAATAGAGGGAATGAAGGGCAACAGGGGGTACCAAACCCTAAAGTGCCTCAGGTTTGTTTAGAGCTTCACAGGAACCTAGCTCTAATCAATAAAAACTTAACAAGGTTGATTCAAGCACAACAGCAAGGAGTCCATGTAGCTCCACCAGAACCAGTTCAAGATGCACAGCAGCAACCAGAAGAGGATACTAGGAACACATCTGAATATGTTCCTTCTGGAAGCTTGGAAGACATAAATGATGAAACTGTTGAGGAGGAAGATGAAGATAGGAGAAATCCAAGGGGAAGAAGACTAAGGTCTGAGATTGGTCAGGTATCCAGGACCAATCCCTCAGTCTATGACCATTCCTCCACTAGGAATGAGATTGAGGATGGCCATGACAGAAGATCTAGGAGAAGGCAGTGCGATCATAGAGATCATAGAGAACATCACCATACAGAGGACTCTCACAGATCCAGGAGACATAGATTAGAGGATTTAGAAGGCCTAGATGAGGTCAGACAGTTGGAGAGATTCCAAGGCCTAAGACCTCCACAGTTTGATGGAAGAGTTGAGCGAGAGAAAGCTGAGGAGTGGTTAATCTTCATTGAAAAAATGTTTGAGACGATGCCACTCAGCTCCACCAAGAGGGTGTCACTGGCTACCTACAATCTAGTAGGAAGTGCAGAGATATGGTGGAGGAGCACCAGAGATAGGTATGCTTTCCAGAAAGGGAGAAGGCCAAGAAAAGATGTTGAGATGAGCTGGCTAGAGTTCACACAGTTAATCTAGGAGTAGTACATCAGTGACGCCATCAAGGATATGAAGCAAGCTAAATTTGTTGCTCTAAGGTAGGACAACCTCAGTGTACTAGAGTATGAGCACAAATTCAATCAGTTCATGAGGTATGCTCCTCAGTATCATGGACTGGAGGAATTGAAGGCCAAAAGATTTGTCAGAGGCTTAAAGTCAGACATTAGAAAGTCTGTTAGACCTTTTGGAGCGGTTACATACTATGAAGCAGTGCAGAAAGCTCTATTAGTAGAGCAAGAGGAGTATGAGACTAAGTACTTTCCTAGTGGAACAGGGGAAAGTAGTTAGGCAGGAGGCAAGTAGAAGAAGCCACCACATGGCAAGCGAATTGCCAAGAGTTCCCATTTTGGCGGTGAGAGCAAGGTTAAGGGGAAGTTCCTGTTAGTGTTGTGCCCAAAAGCCAATCATGAGATGATTGTATTTTTGCACATTGAGTCATGATATTTTATTGAGGCATTAATCCAGCAATTATGTTTGTTGTTTTGTTTCTGCATAACGTAATAAACATAATTGTAACCCTAGAATAATGATATTCTTAAACATCCCTAGTCTAGTATTATTGTGGAGCGGGTTGCAATAATACATAACGACTAGCATATGTGGAGACTAATATGAGATATGTAGTCTACATATGGGTACAAGTTGGAGAACTTGTGTACTGGATCGACCCACCATGAGAACACTACATGGATCGTTATATGAGTGTCATAAGTGATTCTCATAGTGATCATGGTATATGTAGTCCTTCGACCTAAGATCATCAAGGTTCCCTACATGTGAGTCACATACTTTGATACTTTCCTTTGTTGCTCGTAACTAAGCAGACTTGAAGGAGGTCATTGGGTATGTCACATATCATGCGGAGGGATTTGTATGATCAAGATGGGATTTGTCCCTCCTATGTAACGGGAGTGATATCTTCGGGCCCCTTGATAGAGTGAGACTTAGAAAATGCATGGCCATGCTTGGATGAGTTGATATACGATATCAATGTCATCAGCTTAAGTTAGTCTACTCGGTAATCAAGAAACCAAAGATTGGGCTATACGAGAGTGACACATTCCATGTCTCGTGCTTAGTCTTGATATCATGGACAAAGGGACAATGGCATATATCGGGGATGATCATAAAGGTTTGGTCGAATCATCGACAATCTTGTCACTTGGGTAGCAATGATGTGTTGCTAGACACCGCTCACTGCTTATGATCATAAATGTGATTTATGATCACTGCCAACGTGGGAAGAGCCTATTGGGTCGCACACATAGAGCTATTTGGATCATTAGAGTGCATGGGCTAATAATTTGGATTTTGGTTTCACAATAATTTCGTATTAATAATGGGCCCAATAGTTGAGCCATTATTAAGCCTGAAATTAAATCCTAATTGGATTAGGGCTTTGAAACCCATTAGGCCTGGAAGTTGAGTCTCACTATAAATACAACTTTTAAGTGAGAAATTCACAGGTCTCCTTGCCCTAGCCTCCCAAAAGGATAGCCACACTCTTCTCTTGCAATTCCTTGGAGGACGGAAGCTAGCACTGCGAGTGTAAGAGAAACGCATCTGCCAGGATGTGGTGGAAGCGTGGTGATCCCGAGAGGCTCGTGTGGATACCATAGAGAGCCTGAACACGTCAACTGTTCAGGTTTTGTGATTCGACTCTACAGTTGAGTGAGAGATCTTAACCGAAAATTAGGTATGAAAATTTTTGAACACCCGGTTTACCCCGTTTCACTTGGATCCTGGAGGGTTTCGGTTAAATTCCGCTGCGCTGTTTGGCTCCTGAAACCCCTCAGTTCCCTGGCCTAAGGTGCCCTAAGTGTTGGAGGCTTCATGGAAAGAAACCTTGCTACTTTGATACCCAAGCGTGTCTAAGATGTGGATCCATGGATCATTGGGTCAAAGTTTGCCCACAGGCTCAAAGGAGGCCAGAAGAGCAAGGTCCAGTAAGATATATTGGGGCAGGACCTAGAGGAGGAGCACCAAGGGAGGGACAGCAGAGGCCAGTTCCTCCAGTGCTTCGGCCTCCAGTGCAGAGAGCTGGCAGAGTCTTCCAAGTGGAGAGGCCAGAGACATCAGCGTAGAGAGGAGCACTAAGAGGTAACATTTACCTTAATGGTATGCCTGTTAGTGTTCTGTTTGATACTAGTGCATCTGTGTCTATAGTGGCTAGGAATTTTTTTGAAGCCATGAAATTGCCTACTAAATCATGCCTAGGATATCCTTAGTGAAAATAGCAGGTAGTCAATGTCTTTTCACTATTGACCTAGCAAAGGATTGTGAGCTAGTAGTAGGAAAGACTAAGGTTATGACTAATCTGCCAGTGTTGGACATTCCTAAGTATGATTTATTGCTGGGTATGAATTAGCTTGCTATGCATAACATAAGAATTGATTGTGCTAAGAGGGAAATCACATTGCCTGATGGTGAAGTGCATGCATTAGTGAATTCTAAGGAATTACTGTGATTTCTGAGCATGATTACTATTATGCATTGAATGAATTGCACTGTGATGAAGAAGTGGACAGAATACCTGCAGTGAGAGACTTTCCACTAGTCTTTCCTAAAGACCTGCCAGGTATTCCTCCACAATGGGAGATTGAGTCTGAAATCAAGCTGCAACCAGAAGCTAGTCTAGTATCCATACCTCCTTACAGAATGCCAATCACATAGATGAATGAGCTCAAGAAACAACTTGATGAACTTATTGAAAAAGGGTTCATAAGGCCAAGTGTTTCACGATGGCGAGCTCCTGTTCTCTTTGTGAAAAAGAAGGATGGATCTTTGAGACTATGCATTGACTATAGGAAGCTTAATGTAGTGACTATCAAGAACAAGTATCCACTCCCTAGGATTAAGGATCTATTTGATCAACTCAAGGGAGCTAAGATCTTCTCCGAGATAGATTTGAGATCTGGATACTTCCACTTGAGAGTAAAGGAAGAAGATATTCCTAACACTGCATTCAGGACCAGGTATGACCATTATGAGTACACAGTCATGGCATTTGGTTTGACTAATGCCCCAGCTGCTTTCATGGACTTGATGAACAGGGTGTTCAGACCACATCTGGACAAATTTGTGGTTGTGTTCATTGATGACATCCTAGTGTACTCCAAGGATGAAAATGAACATGAACATCATCTGTCGATTTTTTTAAAGACTCTGTTGCAGCATCAGCTTTATGCTAAGTTATCCAAGTGTGAATTCTGGATAAGGGAAGTGTCTTTCCTTGGACACATCATAGGTGCACAAGGCCTTAAGGTAGGCCCTGAAAAGGTCAAGGCAGTGCAAGAGTGGGAAAGATCAAAGACTGTGGCTCCGAACACCAAGGAGCTGGAGTAATCCTCCACGGTCCCGAAGGTATGGAAGCCATGAAGGCCATCAAATTTAGATTCAATGTCACCAAGAACGTTGCCGAATGTGAAGCCCTCATAGCAGGCTTACGTTTGGAAAAAAGAGTGGGTGTGAGAAATCGAAAGGCCCACAATGATTCTCAGTTAGTAGTCCATCAGATGGCGGGGGACTATAGCATAAAGGACCCAACCTTGGCAAAGTACCATGACCTCGTCAAAGAGCTTATCTAGGAGTTCAACACGGTGCTTATAAAAAATGTACCTCAGCAAAAAAATATGGAGACCGACACTCTGGCCAAATCAAAAAATTCTACTGAGGTACTGCATCATCTGAGTATAGCAGTAATGCGTGTAACAACCTCGGGACAAGGGTGGGAGCACCCTATCAAATGAAGCAGCCAAAGTGTGCAAGCGTTCCAAAAGATACTTCCTGATTAGGGAGGAACTGTACCAGCAAAGGTATGCAGCTCCATTATAGAGGTGTATCAGTGAAGAGGATGTCAAAATAATCCTCAAAGAAGTCCATCAGGGAGGCTATGGTTCGCACATAGGAACTGATGCCCTTACTGGGGTCCTCCTCTGGCAAGGATATTTCTGCCCTACTCTGAGGAAGGACGCAAGGCAATTTGTTACCACGTCACAAAATGAGAGAATTACAAGTATGTCATAATGGCTAAAAACCATTATATTGTGTAATTCTCACCCTAGTGATTGAAGTGTGAGGGGTAAAAGGCCTGATCAAAACCTCCTCAAAAGTGTTTGAAGCTGGTAACTTGGCCCCCAACAAAAGCCTAAAGGATTGCCTGTTTGTGAAGCAACCTATGGACTTTTTTGTAAAGTTTTGGAAATTCGGGTACTCAATTGAAAAACTCTTAAGAAAGAGACTTGGAGAGTTATGCGAAGGATATAAATGGTATGAAAGCGCTATTAGAGGACCAAATTGCATATGGAAGACAAGTTTGGACAAAGGAAACACTAAAGGCAATAAGGACCTAAATGTCCTAGTGTAAACCTTAAGGTGTTCAAGCTTTTGACTTAAGTCTAAGGGTGGAATTGTGGGGTTATCCCACCATGGGGGAGGCAGCCAAGACTTGATAATTAGTCAAAAATGTTGGGCACATGTGCACCAATGAGTTTAAGACAAAGAAACCATAATTAGTGAGAAAGAAAATGACATAAAGCAATGTTAAGCTTGTTAAGTGTGTTTTGTGCCCTTAAGCTCATTTAAGGCCATCTAAGTGGCCAAATCACTTATCCCTCTCTCATTTTTGTCCTCCCCTAGTCCCAGAATGCAGCCATACTTCCTCCATAGCCACCACACCTTCAAACTTGCAATTAATTGAAATTGAAGGCAAAAGGATGCAATTGCAAGCAAACTAGAGGTATTTCTTGGATACTTCAAGGATCAAGCTTCATTTTTGGCCAACCCACTTTGGTAAGGGTTATTGTTGCTCTCATGGGTTGTTTTCTATATTTTCAAGCAACCATGGAGCTAGGGCTAAGCTTGGAAGAGAGCCATGTGCCTGATGAACCAAGCTTAGTGAGGGGAGTGCACTTATTGAAGGTTTTGTGACCTAGTGGGAAGTGCACAATGATGGCAGCGAATTTCTGGGTTTCTAGAGCTCCAAAGTTAGTACTAACAACTGTGAAAATTCTCCTAAGACCAAGCATTAGCTTGAGGAGGGCTGCCATAGTGATTTGGTTATGTTTATTACATGTTTTATGGACTAACCTATGGTATATGTTGCTGCCACATTTCATGTGTTTGTTGTTTGTGTTTGGCTGCTGCATTTGGTTGCTATATCTTGTATATATGCATTGTGTTTTTTTTTTTAGTGTCTTTGGATGCAGGTTTTAATGATGGTAACATTGCCTATTGAATCCAAGTGCTACCCTTACTAAGTTTCTCAATGAAACTTACTCCCCTCAATTCTGTCATTTTCAGGTCCAGCTGAAAGATCACCTTCAAACTAACCTTTGTGGTTTGAGTTTCAGTCTGAAATTTTAGGTACATGAACTCTCATATGTCTAGTTATGATCTGGAAATTTTTGTGATTTTAGGAACACATTTTGTATTTTTAATGGTGGTACTTACTGTGTTGTGCAGCAGCTGTCCAGCATCCTGTTCTGGAATCCATTGTGTCTCAGGCACTCCTGTAACTTAGGGTGTGTATTTAGCTGATTTAAGACTATTTTTCAGTGCATGTATGCATGTTCATGTAGTGTATGTAAAATGAGACAAGTATGTGAAAATTTGAGTAATGTTTTGGCTATGTAAGTGATGTGGTGCTTACTTGTAATGATGGGCTGCTTACTTGTAAATTCTGTTTTGGCCACATAATGTCATTAAAATAAAGGTAATGTAATTCCTATGTGTAATGGAAATATATGGTATAGCCTTTGAGAGCTTTCCCCTTATGAATGAAGTGTTTGCATGGTTTGGAAAAATCGTATGGGCAAAATGGTCCAAAAGTTGCCAGAATTTCGACTCTGGATCTAAAGTTTAATATCTCCCTTGATAGAATGAATATTTGTATGAAAATTTGACCACACCTAGAGGACATATATAGGGTTAACAGGGATTTTGAATTTCTGGATTTAGAGTCCTGTAGCCAAAGATATGATGTTGCAAAGTTGGCTGAGTTACCGTTTATATTGTCAGAATTTTGTAATGAACTTAAAAAATCCATAACTTGGTCCATAGGTGGGCTATTGATGTAAAAAAAAATTATTTGGTTTGCTCTAAGTCTCTAATTGATAATGGAGGAAATAAAATAGGGAGTATGTGGCTATAATGATACAGTTTATTTGTGGAAGTTACAGGTGCTGGTCACTAGAGCTTAACAAGATTGCCTAATGTGTGGAAGCCAAAACTAACACTTGTGCTAGTGTTTTCTTTCTTAGCTGCCATAGTGTGAATAAATGTAAACATGTGTTATGGTTACACTAATATGCATGTATTTACGTAGTGCTCAAGAGGATCACTTGAGTATGTACACTAGGGGTGCTATTCTGAAGACCTAAAGGACACACCAAACTTGGTTGTTTAAATGCACAGTTTTGGCACCATAACTGGAATACCCCGGAGTGGGTAACAAAAGTTGGTATCAGAGCATGGTTTATACATGTACATAGCATATAGTTGCATTGCATGCATCTACATATATGAACTCAGTTTGGTCAGCTGCTAGTGTCAAGTACCATTGAAATACCTATGACCTTTGTATGTGCTCTATGATGGATCATCGATGCATGAAGTAAACATGGTTGCCACAAGGAGAGGGGAACCACCTTGAAGGCCTCCTATTGATTCTAGGCAACAAAGAAATGAACAGAATAGAGGGAATCAGGGGCAACAGGGGGTACCAAACCCTGAAGTGCCTTAGGTTTGGTTAGTGCTTCAGAGGAACTTAGCTCTAAACAATGAAAACTTAATGAGGCTAATTCATGGACAGCAACAGGGAGTCCAAGCAGCTCCAGCAGAACCAGTTCATGATGCACAACAACAACAAGAGGAGGATACTAGGAACACATCTAAATATGTTCCTTCTGTAAGCTTAGAAGGCAGAGAGATCATAGAGATCATAGATAGCATCACCATACAGAGGGCTCTCACAGATCTTGGAGACACAAATCAGAGGATCTGGAAGGCCTAGATGAAGTCAAACTGTTGGAAAGGTTCCCAAGCCTAAGACCTCCACAGTTTGATGGAAGAGCTGGGCGAGAGAGAGCTGAGGAGTGGTTAATCTTCATTGAAAAAATGTTTGAGAGGATGCCACTTAGCTCCACCAAGAGAGTGTCACTGGCTACCTACAATCTGGTAGGCAGTGCAGAGATGTGGTGTAAAACACCAGAGATAAGTATGCTTTCCGGAAAGGGAGAAGGCTAGGAAAAGATATTCAGATGAGTTGGCTAGAGTTCACACAACTATTCCAAGAGCAGTACATTAGTGATGCTATCAAGGATGTTACCACCTGACAAAATGGGAGAATTACATGTGTGTCAAAATGGCTAAAAACCATTATATTGTGTAATTCTCACCATAGTGATTGAAGTGTGGGGGGTAAAAGGCATGATCAACACCTCCTTAAAAGTGTTCCAAGTTGGTAACTTTGTCCCCGAGAAAAGCCTTAAGGATTGCTTGTTTGTCAAGCAACCTATGGACTTTTTTGTAAGGTTTTGTAAATTCGAGTACTCAATTGCAAAACTCTCAAGAAAGAGACATGGAGAGTTATGGGAAGGATATGAATGGTATGAAAGTGCTATTGGAGGACCAAATTGCTCATGGAAGACAAGTTTGGACAAAGGAAACACTAAAGGCAATGAGGACCTAAATGTCCTAGTGTAAACCTTAAGGTGTTCAAGCTTTTGACTTAAGTCTATGGTAAAATTGTTAGGTTATCCCACTATGGGGAGGCAGCCATGACTTGATAATTAGTCAAAAATGTTGGGCACATGTGTACCAATGAGTTTAAGGAAAAGAAACCATAATTAGTGAGAAAGAAAATGACATAAAGCATGGTTAAGCTTGTTTAAGTGTGTTTTGGTGCCCTTAAGCTCATTTAAGACCATTTAAGTGGCCAAATCACTTATCCCTCTCTCATTTTCGTCCACCCCCAGCCCAAGAACACAGCCATACTTCCTCCATAGCCACCACACCTTCAAACTTGCAATTGATTGATATTGAAGGCAAAAGGAAGCAAACTAGAGCTATTTCTTGCATACTTCAAGGATCAAGCTTGATTTTCGGTCTACCCACTTTCGTAAGGGTTCTCTTGCTCTCATGGGTTGTTTTCTGTATTTTCAAATGTCCATGTAGCTATGGCTAAGCTTGGAAGAGAGCCATGAGCTTGATGAACCAAGCTTAGTGAGGGGAGTGCACTTATTGAAGGTTTTGTGACCTAGTGTGAAGTGGACAGTGATGGCTGCGAATTTTTAGGTTTCGAGGGCCCAAAAGTTAGTACTAAATACTGCCAAAATTCTCCTAAGATGAAGCATTAGCTTGGGGAGGGCTTCCATAGTGATTTGGTTATGTTTATTACATGTTTTATGGACTAACCTATGGTATATGTTGCTGCCACATTTCATGTGTTTGTTGTCTGTGTTTGGCTGCTGCGTTTGGTTGCTATATCTTGTATATATGAATTGTGGCTTTTTTGTTTTAGTGTCTTTGGATGCAGGTTTTAGTGATGGTTACATTGCCTATTGAATCCAAGTGCTACCCTTACTAAGTTTCTCAATGAAACTTACTCCCCTCAATTCTGTCATTTTTAGGTCCAGATGAAAGATCACCTTCAAACTAACCTTTGTAGTTTTAGTTTTAATCTAACTTTTCAGGTACATGAACTTTCATATGTCTAGTCACAATCTGGAAAGTTTGGTGATTTTAGGAGCACATTTGGTATTTTTAATGGTGGTACTTACTGTGTTGTTCAGCAGCTGTCCAACATCCTGTTCTGGAGTCCTTTGTGTCTCAGGCACTCCTATAACTTAGGGTGTGTATTTAGCTGAGTTAATACCATTTTGTAGTGAATGTATGCTGGTACATGTTTTGTATGTAAAATGGGACAAGTATGTGAACATTTGAGTAATGTTTTGGCTATGTAAGTGATGTCGTGCAAAGCTGCCTAAGTGTGAATGATGGGCTGCTTACTTGTAAATTCTGTTTTTGCCACATAAAGTTGTTAAAAAAAAGGGAATGTAATTCCTACATGTAATGGAAATATATGGGATAGCCTTGGAGAGCTTTTCCCTTATGAATGAAGTGTTTGCATGGTTTGGAAAAATTGTATGGGCAACATGGTCCAAAAGTTGCCAGAATTTCGACTTTGGATCTAAAGTTTAATATCTCCCTGTCTAGAATGAATCTTGGTATGAAATTTTGACCACACCTAAAGGACATATAGAGGGTTAACTGGGATTTTAGATTTCTGGATTTAGAGCCCTGTATCCAAAGATATAATGTTGCAAATTTGCCTGAGTACTGTTCATTTGGTCAGAATTTTGTAACCAACTTCAAAAATCGATAACATGGTCCATAGGTGGGCTATTGATGTAAAAAAAAATTCCTTGGTTTGCCCTAAGTCTATGCTTGATAATGGAGTAAAT
The DNA here is from genome assembly GCA_039654915.1 of Aquilaria yunnanensis. Classification (NCBI taxonomy): domain Eukaryota; kingdom Viridiplantae; phylum Streptophyta; class Magnoliopsida; order Malvales; family Thymelaeaceae; genus Aquilaria; species Aquilaria yunnanensis. Next base: position 38,430,748 of record CM077594.1, on the reverse strand, counting down.
AAAATAGTGTGGTATGTGGCTATAATGATACAGTTTATTAGTGGAAGTTACAGGTGCAATAGCTGGTCACTAGAACTTAACAAGATTGCCTGATGTGTGGAAGCCAAAATGAAGACTTGTGCTAGTGTTTTCTTTCTTAGCTGTCATAGTGTGGATAAATGTAAATATGTGTGTTATGGTTACACCAATATGCATGTATTTACATAGTGCTCAAGAGGGTCACTTAAGTATGTACACTAGGGGTGTTGTTTTGATGACCTACAGGACACACCGAACCTTGGAGTTTAAATGCACAGTTTTGGCACCATAACTGGACTACCCCAGAGTGGGTAACAAAAGTTGGTATCAGAGCATGGTTTATACATGTACATAGCATATAGTTGCATTGCATGCATCTACATATATGAACTCAGTTTGGTCAGTTGCTCGTGTCAAGTACCATTGAAATACCTATGACCTTTGTATTTGCTTTATGATGGATCATCAATGCAGGAAGTAAACATGGTTTCCACAAGGAGAGGGGAACCACCCCGAAGGCGTCCTATTGATTCTGGGCAACAAAGAAATGAATAGAATAGAGGGAATCAGGGGCAACAGGGGTTACCAAACCATGAAGTGCCTCAGGTTTGGATAGACCTTCAGAGGAACTTAGCTCTAATCAACCAAAACTTAATGAGGCTGATTCAAGGACAGCGGCAGGGAGTCCAAGTAGCTCCAGCAGAACCAGTTCATGATGCACAACAACAACTAGAAGAGGATACTAGGAACACATCTGAATATGTTCCTTCTGGAAGCTTAGAAGACACAAATGATGAAACTGTTGAGGACGAAGATGAAGATAGGAGAAATCCAAGAGGAAGAAGACTACAGTTTGAGATTGGTCAGGTATCCAGGGCCAATCCCTTCATCTATGACCATTCGTCCACTAGGAATGACATTGAGGATGGCCATGAGAGAAGATCCAGGAGAAGGCAGAGAGATCATAGAGATCATAAAGAGCATCACCATATAGAGGGCTCTCACAGATCCTGGAGACACAAATTAGTGGCTCTGGAAGGCCTTGATGAAGTCAAACTGTTGGAAAAGTTCCCAGGCCTAAGACTTCCACAGTTTGATGGAAAAGCTAGGCGAGAGAGAGCTGAGGATGTCACACCCCACACAGGCCCCAGCCTGTGCACTGTCAGTACCACTCACTAATTTACCCAAGAGTTATTAACTACCTGTTATTTTAGCTGCTGTTTGTTAGGTAGTTTTAAGTCTTATTTTCTCAAGCTGAGAGTTGGGAGGTGTCCCAGGAGGCTTACGAGTTAATAAGAACAATAACCTGCAGCTTAAGTAGGGCCCAACCATTAACTTGCAACACAAGGCAAGGCTGTAAATCAATAACTTGCAATACAAGCAAGGCATACACTTAATCTGTTAAGTGTCTAGGATGTGTGCTCATCAAGTGTGCTACTTACATGAATGACAACCAAGAAGCCCACATCTTTATAGTTTTAAAAATCAAGCATCCAGGCACATGTATATTCGGCTAAACACAGTATCTCAAGAGGTATCTCCATGAAAAATATCCACATACTCATAACTTAACATAACTTGGCACATAAGCATTCAACATATGTACATACAAAACCATGTACTAACAAGGCTGCATATACACACAAAATAGCCTAAGTATAAACATCACTCGCTTGGAAACATACCAAGGATGCTACAAGTCCAAAATACCCAAGGTTAAGTTTTACAAGCCATGTACCCTTACTCCCCAAGAAGGTACCTAAGTGTGCAATACAGCAGCACACACTGAAGCACCAACCCAATGACCATGTTCATGGTCATGAAAGTGAATAGTACAATCAGAGCCATAGTCCACACATCCATCCTGCATCTAGACTGATCCCACAACTACACAAGCCTACAAAACTTAGAATATAAGTTTCGGCCTTAAACCATAAGACTTGTAATGCAAGTAATCAAGCCAAGATTGAGTTGGCACGTACCTTCAGCAATAATTGTACTAACTAGCACACAAAAAAGTAACTCAAGCAAACTACTCAAGCTATATATCCTTTCCTGAAATAAAAATGTATGGGCAGTGAGTAACAATTACTCAGTAGGGATTCACAAACGACCATGTAAGGTCTATTTAGTTAAGTCCTTGACTTAACCTCCACAAGCTTACTTGTCCTGCAAGAAAGACATGAAAACAAGGAAAACACAAAGAGGCCGAGACATATAATTATCATAAACTAACAATATATAGGTTAGCATGCACAAACAAATCAACCAAGCACACAACTCACAATCACACCACAATATTCATTCAGTTGAAAATATTCACCCGAATGAATATTTCACTCGAATGAAATAATCACTCGGCTGAAATCTACTAGCAAGCACAACATCAATCCTTGCACTTCAAGCCTTCCAATTCCCATCTAATCCACTAGAGCTCCAAGTTCACTAGTAAGTTGGCCTAACTTACTAAGAACTTTATGTGCTTGCCATTAAACCTTGACTAGCTAGCCAATTAACATAGAACCGAATCTCCTCAATATGCCCATCTAGCAAACTAAGATCATATAGCAATATATAACTATCACTTAGCTGCCATTATTACTTGATCATGGAAATAGTACCAAGGATTCAAGTAAAGGTGAAAACCCTACCTCAAATTCAAAAGCTTGAGGTCTCGGTTGCTTGAGTAACTAAGGCCGAGATTCAATTATGTTGCCTAACACAACAAAGCCTTCAATTAGCTATCATAATCACTTGATCATGGAAATTTATCAAGAATACAAGTGAGTTTATGAAGCTATACCTCTAAATTGAGCTTGAAAGCTCTCGGCCAAGCCTTGTTCTCCAAATTCCAAGCTCTACACTTGAAGCTCAAGGTTGCCTACCTCCGAAATCAAGGATTCCAATCTTGGTTTTGTGATGAAGCTCCCATTTCCACCTTAATTGGCATTAAAACGGCAGCCATTCTTCATGAAAGCTTCAAGAACGCTAAAGCCCTTTTTGGAACTTTTTAACTTTTGGCCAACAAAACTAAAATGCAAGAAAGCCGTAAACACTTGGTTTATTTGTTTAATGGGGAACATGGCAGCCGGTCATGGACACATGTCCAACAAAATGGCATAATTCTCCATTTAATCCCATGTTAATTTGCATGGTACGTTTCACCCCTCAGCTCTCCATAGTTACAGTTTAGTCACTAGAATACATGATCATTTCGGCCCAAATCTTGATTCGTGGCTTATATTGCCAAGATTTAATTAAAATGGCTAAAAATGGTTATTAGCCCATGCACAATTTCAGCATTTTACCAAGTTTAATTAACCATATAATAATGGTAAAATTTTTTGTGGAAGACATCATAATAACCGGCCATTCAAAGTCAAAAGAATTGGTCTAATTCCTCCTTTCTCCTTGTACTTTTTTGCATGGCGCCATTAACCCTTAAATGCCTCATTGTTTCATTTTCATCTCCAGTTCAAGTGTACATTGTAGTCCTCCAACTTTATTTCATGCCAAAAACATCATGGTCTAATTTTTGATGCACACTTAGAATCCAGACTTTCTTTGGTTTACACTTACACTTTTATCCCCATTTTCAATCAAGTCCCTCATGGTTTAAATTGGAGTTTCTCTATATTCTTGGCCTAAGCCAAGTACTAAGGGATGGTCCTAACGATTCCTCCCTCCTTAAAGCATTTGGTCCTCCAAATTCTTCACCAATTTAGAGTACAACTGATGGTACTTAGTGGCAATTTCTTGTTCCACTTTCCAGGTTGCCTCTTCAGGAGTGTGATTGCTCCACTGAACTTTAATCATAGAGATCCACCTGCTCCTCAATTTCTTGGTATCTCTTTCCAGGAACTAAATTCGCACTTCCTCATATGAAAGGTTTGGTGCCATAGTTACACTAGCAGGTATCTCTATCTGTTTAGAACTTCGAACATATTTCTTGAGTAAGCTCACATGAAATACATTATGTATGTTACCAAGTTCTGGTGGCAAATCCAGGTGATAAGCCACATTTCCAACTTTGGCCAGTATTTGACATGGCCTAACATATCTGGGTGCTACTTTCCCCTTTTTCCCAAGTCTGATTACTTATTTCAAAGGAGAAACCTTAAGCCACACCGAATCTCCTTCCTGGAATTCCAGGTCTCTTCTCCTTTTCAGGTTAGCATAGGCTTGTTGCCTATCATTTGCAGTTTTGATTCTAGCTTCGATCAGTTTTATCTTCTCTGTAGTTTCCTTAATAATGTCTGGCCCCAACTTCAATTTATCCTCTAGCTGATGCCAGCAATGAGGAGTAATACATCTTCTACCATACAGGGCCTCATAAGGAGCCATTCCTATCACTGAATGATAGCCATTATTATAAGAAAACTCTATTAGTGGAAGATGTACATCCCACTCACCTTGGAAGTCAATCACACAACATCTCAACATGTCTTCCAAAGTCTGTATGGTTCTTTCTGTCTGTCCATCAGTCTGTGGATGGTAAGCAGAACTAAACTTGACCTTAGTGCCCAATGCCTAATGTAGGGATTTCCAGAACATAGAAACAAACCTAGGATCCCTATCTGACACTATGTCATCAAGTATTCCATGCAATCTTACTATTTCTCTTATATAGAGTTGTGCCAGCTTATCCAAAGAATCAGTAAGATTCATGGGAAGGAAGTGAGCTGCTTTGGTCAATCTATCCACAATGATCCCATATGGCATCATGCTTCCTTCTTGTTAGTGGCATTCCTACCACAAAATCCATTGATATGGATCCCCATTTCCTCTCAGGTATAGGCAAGCTTTATAGCTTCCCTCCTGGTTTCTGGTGTTCCACCTTTACTTGTTGGCACACTTCACAACTAGCCACATGTGTGCTAATGTCCTTCTTCATATATGGCCACCAAAAATATACTCTAAGTGTGTGATACATCTTTGTGGCCCCTGGATGCATGCTCAACTTACTAGAGTGAGCTTTGTCCAGAATTTGAATCCTGAGGTTGTCCTTTTTCAGGCACATACAACCTGTTCTGGAAGTATAGTACCCCTTGTTTAAAGGAAAAACCTTGGTACAGTTCTCCCCTTTTCTGTCCAGATATCAGTTCCATATTGTCATCACCAGCTTGAGCTTGTTTGATAAGCTCCTTCCATTCTGGGGTAATGGTAAGTACATTCAATTAGTCACTTTCCTTAGCTAGCCATTGACTTGCCAAGCAAGTAAGGCTCAGGCTCTCGGCCTTATACTCAGTTTCACCACCTTTGAGCAGTCCTACGTAGCTTCTGCTCAAAGCATCTGCCACTAAATTAGCTTTTCTAGTTTTGTATTCAATTACACAGTCAAAGTCCTTCAAATACTCCAACCACCTTCTTTGTCTCATATTCAAGTCCTTCTGAGTAAAAAGGTATTTGACACTTTTGTGGTCTGTAAAAACTTGGAATCTATTACCAAGAAGATAATGTCTCCATTACTTAAGAGCAAAGACCACTGTTGCCAATTCCAAGGCATGCACTGGATACTTTTTTCTCATGTGGTCTTAATTGTCAGGACCCAAAAGCAATGGCCTTCTTTTCCTGCTTCAGGACACATCCTAGTCCTACATGAGATGCATCAGTATACACTTCATATTCCTTTTCAGGGTCTGGCAGGACTATTATAGGAGCTGCAGTCAGTCCCCTCTTTAGCTCTTGAAAGCTTTCTTCACATTTTGTTTCCCAGATAAACTTCTGGTTCTTTCTGGTTAATTGAGTCATGGGGGCTGCTAAAACAGAAAATTTTGGTACAAACCTTCTATAATAGCCAGCCAACCCCAAGAAGCTCCTGACTTCCCTTACATTCTGGGGCTGCTTCCAATCCAGAATTGATGTTACCTTTTCAGGATCCACGAGCAACCCTTGATCATTTATTATATGACCCAAAAACCCAATTTCTTAAGTCCAGAATTTGCATTTACTCAGCTTTCCATAAAGCTTATGTTCTTGGAGCAAGCCAAGCACTACCCTTAGGTGTTCTTTATGAGTTGCCTCAACCTTGGAATATACCAAGATATCATCAATAAACACCACCACAAAGTGGTCTAGGTGTGCTCTGAACACCCTCTGCATTAAGTCCATAAAGAATGCAGGTGCATTAGTAAGCCCAAATGGCATTACTGTATACTCAAAGTGTCCATACCTAGTTCTAAAAGCAGTCTTAGGTATGTCCTCCTCCCTTACCCTTAACTAGAAATATCCAGATCTCAAATCTATTTTGGAGAACACTTTTGCTCCCTTTAATTGATCAAACAAATCTTCTATCCTTGAGAGAGGATACTTGTTCTTTATGGTTAATGCATTTAGTTTTGTGTAATCAATGCAGAGTCTAAGGGTTCCATCCCTTTTCGTCACAAACAACACAGGTGCTCCCCAAGGAGACACACTGTGTCTGATGAACCCTTTCTCAAGTAGCTCATCTAGTTGTTTCCTGAGTTCTACCATCTCAGGTAAAGCCATCCTATATGGAGCAGTGAATACTAGTGCTGCTCTTAGTACCAGTTTAATTTCAAACTCCACCTCCCTCAAGGGTGGTAATCCAGGTAGGTCTGTAGGAAAGACCCCAGGGAATTCCTGAACTATGGGTATCTGTCCAAGTTCATTTGCCACCGCCTGGTCATTTAGTTCCAGGCATTCATAGTCATTTTCTAAAGCCATTTGTTTTAATACCTCAATTTGACAATCCATAGCCACTTTTAGTGACTTATCTAAGTCATATGGCATACAGCTAGGCATAATTAGTTGTCTGTTATGACAACCAATTACCACTTTATTCTCTCCTAGCCAATTCATGCCTAGAATCACATCATAATCATATGTGTCTAGCACTATGAGATCTGCTCTCAGTTTCAGCTTGTCTATCAGGATTTCATAGTTTTCAACCATATGGTATGTGAATAGAACTTCATTACCAGCAGTTTTAACTAAGTACATGCCTGTTGTGTACTTTACTTCCAAATTCATGGTCTTAACCAAGCTATTTGAAATCACAGATAAGGAAGCTCCAGTTCAAATAATGCAGATACTAACTAGCGATTAAGGTAAACAGTACCTTTTAAGGCTCTCCTGCTAGTCCTTTGCTGACTAGTCTCTCTGCCTACCTCCTCGGCCTCTGGTGCTTTCTGCACCTTTCTGGATGACTTCAGCTGAAATACTTTGCCCGGAGGTGCATTAGGCCTTCTCTACTCCTGAGGGGGCCTTTGTGCCTGCCTCCCCTCCTGTAATGGGCAGATTGGACCTTAATTGAGGCATAGGTATCTGCTGCCCACCTTGCCCTCTGGGATTAAACCTTCCCAGCAATTTCCTCTCATCTCATCTCTTTGGGCAATCTCTCACCCAATGATCTGGTGCCCCACACTTGTGGCATCCAACAGCAGTTTTGAAGCATGGCTTATTGCCATGGAATTTCCCACAAGTGTTGCATTGTGGACCATACTGTTGTGGCCCCTTCTTTTTCTTGCTTCCTGTTCTTCCTCTACTTGCTTCTACCTCTTCTCTGGCTCTTTTTTGTGTCCATTTCTGGGAACCACTCCCACTACCAGGTCCACTCCTGGGAACTCCTGCTCTAGTGCAATGGCACTCTGCATCACAGAGTAGTAGTCCCTGGTCCCTACTGCTCTGAGAATCTGTCTCAGCTCAGGCCTTAAGCCTCTTATAAACCTCTTGGTTTTTAATTCTTCCTGTCCCTCATACTGTGGGGCATATCTGATCAGACTGCTGAATCTTTGATCATATTCCAGAATAGTGAGATTCCCTTGCTCCAGCTGATCAAACTCCATTTGCTTCTGATCCTTTTGGGCCTCACTAACATATTGCTGGTTGGAGACCTGAAGGAAGTCTGCCCACCTCATGGATCTTCTCCTAGCTGGCGGCCTCCTTGGATTCCTTTCTTGGTAGTTTCTTTGTACTGCCCTCCGCCAGAGTTCAGCATTTCCCTCTAGCCTAAAAGTGGCTAGCAATACTTTCTGAGTAGATGTGACTTCCATCCTTTGAAAAATTTTCTCAACCTGGTATACGCAGAACTCAGCCTCATCTGGGTCACAGCCACCCCTGAATACTAGAGGTTTTAGTGCCAGGAACCCTTCTAGCTGGCCCTACTTAAGTCCACCCCTTCTGGACCTCTCTCCCCTTACTTCTGTACTGCTAGTTCTGTCTCTCTAGATTCTCCCTCTTGTTGTACTTTCTATAGAAGGCTCAATACTCATTGAATAAATATATGCATCCAGCTCTTGAATGTCTAGGCTCTCCTTATCCTCTTCCTCTGTCCTGGGTTCTTGTCTAACCTCTGATCTCACCCTTCTGGCCCTGGGATGTCTTCTCTCCTCATCACCTTCTTCTCCTTCCTGATTGCCTCCATTATTACTATGCTGATCATGATTCACCGGCTCTTTGCCAGGCCTTCTCCTTCTTCTTCTACCTTCTGCTTCAAAGTTTTCTCCTGCTCCCATCTGCTCTAGGTTTTCATGTATTGGAGGTTGGCCTGTAGCCAAGAATCTCATTCCCTCTACAATCTGTAACATAGTTAACTGTAGTGACTCCATCATTGCTTCTATCCTCGCTGGCCCGTCCCTGTTGGGTCCACGTGGTCCAGGTACAGGTAATGGAAATCCTGCATTCGGCTCTTCGGCCACATCATGCTCAATAGCACCTGCCTGTATCTCAGGCACCTCTGTATGCATACCATCTCTTGGATGGGATGTTCCATCCTCTGTTTGCTTCAGGGATTCTCTTTCCCTGATGTCCGGAGACATCTTCGCTGGAGGACATGGTGGCGCCCGGAGGGACTTCCTGAGGAGGAGAACGCCCGGAGTGGAGGTTTCTCAGGGAGTGGTACCTGAAGAGCCCAAAAGGAAAGGTTAGGAGGTCCCCGGGATGTTTTTCCGGGGAGGAGCCTCCGACGCCCAAGTCAGTTTTCTGAGAGGTGAAGGAAAGAGAGCACTCAAGGGTTTAGTGGCCTTGCCTATTCGTATCCTCTCAACTGACTGACCAACCCTTTGCAAGGAGCTGCTCTTTGGTATTTATAGAAGTGTCTGGCCCGTTCAAATCGTGACACGTGTTCGGTTAGATCTGTTGTGTACCTTTGGGCATAGGGGACAAGTAGCTGTTTGTAGGCTCCCTTGAGCCTTGGTCCGAGACAGGTTGTGACAAGGCCTGGGCGGCGTCGGCGTGTCAGAGCGTTGTTTGAGGTGACATGGTGCGTCTGTGGGCGATGTGTCAGAGGCTCCTTAAATGCTCCTGCCGTACTCCCGATGTCCTTTGGGCGAGGTCGTTCTCTGAGACGAACACCCTTTTTCGGGAGTTATGTCCGCAGTTCGGGGAGCTGCCTAGCTGGGAGGTTCCGCCTTTGAGAAATCCTCTCTTGCTTGTGGTAGCTGGTTCTTCTATCCCGAAGGCGATCCGTTTAATCCCCCGAGGGGGCTGTCTGCACCTTTGGAGTTCTCTGGGGTACTAGGCTAAATCCCGAGTTCGAGGCACTGGAATTTGCTTAGTCCGAGGTCAGTACTAGTGCCTCCCTCAGATGGTGCCAGGTTTCCCGAGCATGCTTTTGGTATGAGGTACCTTCTAGGAGAGGCGACAGTCCTTCGGCTATCATATGCGCCCCCCCTAGAAGCCGAAGTAGGGACTTTGGCTTCGTCAGCTTTCGGAGGGTACCCTTCGGGCCTTTATGCATGGTACCTGTGCCGAAGATACACCTTCTGTCCGTAGACGTAGCATAGACTGTCTCTTGGTGTCTCCGAGGTAACCTATTTTCTGTAATCTTTGTAGGTCACTGAAACATCTCATCTCGTGACCAGGCGTGTCAGTCTGGGGTGGCGCGCTATTCATCAAAAAGCGTGTTCCTTATTTGTCGTGGTTGCTGACACGTGGCACACCATCATTGGAGAGGGCTACATCGGTTACAGCGGGTGCGTCTTTTTATGCAGAATGGGCAATTATGGCGACGATTCACCTTCTTACAGCACTTATGACGTCGATTCGCCTACCCTTCCTCGGTCTATATATACCCTCAATCCTTCATAACCCCCTTTTGCTTTTGCTTTTGCTCTCTTCTGTCTCTCAACTGCTGCAGTGTTTTTCCTGCTCTCCTACAGCGGTGCTTTTTGATAGAGCGGTTTTCCGGCAATCATTTCACGACGGCGTCCTCAAATCCAGATTTTGGCAAAACGTTCGGTGGGTTTTAGCTTCCAGTTTCTTCTGTTTTTCCAAATTTTTTCTTCGAAATAGCTTTTCACCTTTTCCCGAACTCGGTTTTTTGCTAGTCATGCCTATTCCCGAAAGCTGGGAACCCCTCCTTTCTCACCCCTGCTGCACTACTTCTGCAAAACTTAAAAAATGGAAAAAGAAGTTCTTCCTTCCTTCCTACGTCACTACGAGGTTGCCTCGTTCGGACCAATATAGCTTTTCAAACCGTAGTGACGAGGTTACTGTTTTCCGTGCCCAACTGAAGGTCGGACTTCGGTATCCTCCGCCGAAGATGGTTTGCGATTTCTGCGATTTCCATCGCATTGCCGTAAACCAACTTCCACCGAACTTGTACTGCTATTTCAATGCTTTTCTTTGTATGTGTGGTGTCTTCGGTATAGAGCCACACTTTGTCATTTTTCTGTAGTACTACAAGCTCTTCGTGATCCCGGAGGGTGGCTTCTATTTCATGCTACCTCGGGGGTCAGGGAGCAAAAAATACAAGTTCACCTTTGCCAACAAGGACAGCTGGCGAGGGTGGCAACAGAAATTCTTCTTTATGAAGAAGGAGGAGGCCTGGTCGTACGTCCCGACGAAGTGGGCTCAGGGAAAGCTCGTGATGGATGTCATTGACCCAAAGATACTGTTAACTCCCGAGTTAACACCCATTTTTGCGGACTTTGACAAGCGCATCCGAGCGGTCTCTGACTGGGATTCCGAGGTCCCACCGCGCTCCCTTTACCCCTTTCCCATTAACTGGAAGTTGATGACCGAAGAAGTCCTTCGGGAGTTGAAGGTGGTAAAGGAGCACGAAACGGACCTCGAGATGCCGGCTCCTGCCATTGCTGGGAAGGACTCCTGGCTGGTACAACTTCTTCAGGAGGATATTACTGATGCCGATTTTTTTGAAAGTAAGTCATCTCCTAGTCCCCTTGTTTCAATTTCATCTTGGACTTACGCTGATGTTTTTTTCTCTTTTTCAGAGATGGGTGCCGATACTGCTGCCTATTACCGATCGCTTTTCGTCGGGCAAGCCGAGAAAGGTGAACAAACAAAGAAGGCTGCCTCCCCAAGACGGAAGGTGGCTGGCACCGGGCCTCCGGCGGCCAAGCGATCGAAGAAGACCGTGCCCCCTCCTATGCCGGAGATTTCTGAGGATGTGGGCGAGGAGCCCGAGGTAACCGTTGCTGCCCCTTCGACCGAGGTCGGTGCAGATGTCGCTCCTTCAAGCCCTACTTCGGCGGCTCTTCTGGACGCTTTGGTGGAAGCCCCTTCTGCCGAAGATCGCCGCAAGAGGAAAGGGAAGGAGATTTCTTCTGAGGGGGCCCTGGATTCTGGCGACGACGTTGCCGAAGTGCCACCAGGTTTGATGCCTTAGACACTCAGTGTCTGAAATTTTTGGCAGCTACTTGTGTTTGACAATTTTTCTGCTTTTGTCGTGCATAGGAGATTCTTCCTCCGGATTGGGTTGTCGAGCACGCCCGAAAGCGGGCCCTTCCGGATGCCCATATCCCGAAGGGGAAGATTCAGAAGGAGCCATTTTGGTCTTTTACGGAGGACATGAACATGTACTCTGAAGACTGCCCGTGAATGGCCAAGGAGATTGAGAAGGGGGTTCTTACTGAAGCTTCTTTCATGGCCATTACGGGGGCTTATCCGGATGATGCCTCTCTCACCGCGAAGCTTTCTGAGCACACCGCCCAGGTGTGTTTCTCACCTTGCTTTTTTCCCTCTGATTTCTTCTAAGTATTTCCCTTTCCTTTTTTGCCTTGTCTCATTCTTGCCTTTGTTTTTTTGCAGCTGCTGGGATATGCCGGATTCCTCAGAATTTGGGTGGCGAGGTAGGGGATGTACCGGGGCGCCACTACAAAGACTATAGAACAATACAAGACCCAGTGCTCGGACCTGCTCACTCGGAACACTCAACTGGCCCAGACTTTGACGTCAGAGATTGCTGCCCTTCGGGAAAAGTTTATGAAGGAAAAAGAAGAACTTATAAAGGACTCCTCCCAGAAGATTTCTGACCTCGGCGGAAAAGTGGCGGAGCTGACTTCGGTTAATGAGGCACTTCAAAAGGAGAAGTCAGATTCTGCGGCTCTTCTGGCAAAGGCGGAGGCCGAGAAAGCCGTACTTCAAGCCGAGGTCGATTCTTCGAAGAAGGGGAAGGATGAGCCGAAGAAAAAGAAGGTGAAGGCGTTAAGGAAAAAGGTTGAAGACCTGGAGAAGGAGCTTAATGATCTTGGGGTCGAGAAGAGGAAATCTGACGAGATGACCAAAGTTTGTTTTCAAGACGGGTTTTGTCTCGTTCGTCATCAAGTTCTTCTGAGGTTTCCAGATCTCGACCTTTCTTTCCTAGAGGCCCTAAATATTCCTAAGGGACCTCGGTGGTCTTGGTCCAAGCTTGAGCACTTGAACCTGCCTCAGACTCTTCCGGCGCCGGCGGTGGTGGAAAAGGATGTAGGGGCTAGTGGCTCCCGGGACGCCGAAAATCCCTAATTTATCTCAGGCCCCTTCTGCCTTCTTTTTCTCCTTCCTTGTACTCTTTCTTTCTTGGTAGTCCTTCTTCTTTGTAAACCGATCTTGTTTGCTTGTTAATAAACACTTTTTTCTTTCCTGTAAGAAATTTTGGCTAAGTCTTTTTTGTGAGATTGTTCATTCCTTTTTGCCCCGAACGCATTTGCTCAAGAGACTTCAGAAGATTAGATCGGTTCTCTGTGAGCCTTTGTATTTAGAAATTCTCGCAAGGTTTTACATTTCCCATTGTCCCGAGCATGCTTGCTCGAGGGACTTCAAGAAATCACACCCATGCTTATTCTGGCGACCATCTTCGCGGAATTTTAGTATATATTTTGTTCAAGAATCTTTCTTTCAGAAGCCCGTGTACCTAGAAAATTTTTCTAACTTTGTACAATGTAAGCCCTTTCGTCAAGATTCTAAGCATAGAACTTTTTCAAGGCATCTGAATGCCAAGTGTTTTTTAATTCCACGCCTTCGGTGTCACTGTGCTTGTACACCCCTCTTCGTACTTCGGCAACAACCAGATAAGGTCCCTCCCAATTCGCGCGAAGTACGCCGTGTGATGGCCTCCGGGGTGCGAATGCCGCCTTTTGGAGAACGAGATCACCCTTTTTCATTCCTTTTGGACTAGCTCGCAAGTTTATAGCGGCGGCCACTCTTTGCTGGAAAGCTTTCCTTCTTAGTTCCGCTATTTCTCTATGTTCGCCGATGAGGTCGAGCTTGGTTCTTAAGCCGAGGTCATTTCCCCTTTCATCAAATACCTGCACTCGTATTGATGGTTGCGCTACCTCTATTGAGATTATGGCCTCTGTACCTAAGACGAGCGAGAAAGGAGTTTCCCCTGTAGCCCTTCGGGGCGTTGTTCGGTAGCTCCATAGTACGCTTTGGAGTTCTCCTGGCCATTTCCCTTTTGCCTCCCCCAGTCTCTTTTTCAGACCATCTTTTATGGTCTTGTTAGATACTTCCACCTGCCCATTGCTTTGGGGGTGAGCTACCGGGGTGAAGTGCATCTTTGTTCCGAGGTCGCTGATAAACTCTTGGAACCCTTTGTCTATGAACTGGGATCCGTTATCAGCTACTAGTACCCTCGGTATGCCAAATCTGCATACTATGTTTTTCCACACGAACTTGTGCACTTCTCTTGCCGAGATAGTCGTCAAAGGTTCTGCCTCGACCCATTTAGAGAAATAATCTATTGCGACTACGTAGAACTTCACGCCTCAGGCACTGTCGGGAGCGGCCCGATAAGGTCTATGCCCCAAACTGCGAAGGGCCAGGGATAGTTTGCCGAAGTCACCAGCTCCGAGGGTGTTCTCTGGATTTTTCCATGTCTTTGGCAATTACCACATTTCTGGACGAACCGCCTAGCGTCTTTCCTCAGGGTAGGCCAAAAGTATCCTTGGTGAAGTATCACCGCTGCCAGGGCGTCGGTTCCGATGTGCGAACCACAAGCACCTTCATGAACTTCTTGGAGGATTATTTCAATATCCTCTTCGCCAACACACCTCTGTAGCAGATATGCATATCCCTGCCGATATAGCTCTTCTCCAATCAGAAAGAAACGACCGGAGCGTCTCCGCACTTTTGCTGCTTCATTGGGGTCTTCGGGGATCGTATTGGTTTCGAGATATGTTTTTATTGGGTCTTTCCAGCTTCTTCCCGAAGTCATTATGCTCAGCACTGTAATGCTCGGCTGGCTTAGCACCTCAGTATATGCTTTTGATTTTGCCAATTCATCTGCCTCAGCGTTATGTCTGCGAGGCACGCTCTCGATTCGCACGGTGTCGAATTCTCGAATAAGCTTTGTTACTAATTCATGGTATTTTGCCAGTGTTGGATCCTTTGCCCTGTAGTCCCCTGCTGTTTGCCAAACTACTAGCTGGGAATCGCTATGGGCTTTCAAGTTTCTAACACCAATTTTTTTGGCCAGGCGCAAGCCCGCTATGAGAGCTTCATATTCAGCCACATTGTTGGTGACATTGAAGCTGAACTTAATGGCCTTCATTACTTCTAGGCCTTCGGGGCCTCTGATGATTACCCCCGCTCCTTGGTGCTCGGCGCCCGAGGCACCATGAACGTACAAGGCCTATTCTGGCTCATTTTCGTCGGGACTTGGGTGGCTGTCCTCGGTAATGGGGACCTCGGCAATGAAATCTGCCAAGGCTTGAGCCTTTATGGCTTTCCGAGGTTCATAAGTGATGTCGTGTTCGCCAAGCTCTATACACCATTTGGAGAGCCTTCCTGAATGGTCAACCTTCTTCATGACGTCCCGCAGGGGTAAACTACTTCGGACGATGATGGGGTGAGCCTGAAAATATGGCCGTAGCCTTCTTCCTGCCAGGACCAAGGCATATATAGCTTTCTGTAACAAAGGATATCTGATTTCGGCGCCATGCAGGGACTTGCTCACATAGTAGACTGGCCACTGCTTCGCCCCTTCCTCTTTCACAAGGACTGAGCTTACTGCTTTTTCTGTGACGGCGAGGTACAACACAAGTGGTTCTCCTTCGCGGGGCTGTCGCAAAGTGGGCAGGTGAGCCAAGTAGATTTTGAGTTCTTCCCAAGATTTTTGGCAGTCCTCATTCCATGGATGATCATTACTCTCGAGGTCGTCCTCCCTTTTTGTTGCCTTAGTGATGACTTTGAAGAATGCTCGACACCGGTCTCCATATCTGGAAATAAATCTGCTAAGGGAGGTTATTCTTCCAGTAAGTCTCTGCACATCTTTTATTGTGGCAGGAGTTCGGAATTCCAACAGAGCCTTAATTTTTTCTGGGTTAGCATCAATCCCTCTTTCTGATACCATGTACCCAAGGAACTTTCCCGAAGTTACCCCGAAGGTGCACTTCTCGGGGTTAAGGCGAATTCCGAGGGTCCTCAGTTGGTGAAAAGTCTCCCTTAGGTCTGTGACATGGTCAACAGGCAGCTTGCTTTTGACTATCATGTCATCTACGTAGACTTCCATGTTCCTCCCTATTTGGTCATTAAAGACCTTGCTCATCAACCTCTGGTAGGTGGCTCCTGCATTTTTGAGCCCGAAGGGCATCCTGGTGTAACAGTACGTCCCCCCCTCGGTGATGAAGGCTGTTTTTTCTTCGTCTTCGGGGTCCATCTTTATTTGATGTTAGCCGCTGAAGGCGTCTAGGAAACTTAGGAGCCCATATTCGGCAGTAGAATCTACCAATTGATCTATTGGCAGGAGTGGATATGAATCTTTTGGGAAAGCATCGTTCAGGTTTCTGAAGTCGATGCACATCTGAAGTTTGTTGCTTCCTTCTTTTATGGCGATCACCACATTGCTTAGCCATTCGGGGTACTTGACCTCCCTGATTACATCTGCCTCCAATAAACGTTGGACTTCAGTTTTGATGAAGTCATTTTTATGGGCTGAAATGCCCCGTTTCTTTTGCCGGACAGGTTTTGCTTCCGGACTTACTTTAAGGCTATGTTGTACTACGTGCGGATTTACCCCCGGCATGTCTTTCGGCGAGTAGGCGAACAGGTCTTTATTCATTATCAGAAAGGATACAAGTTTTTTCTTATCTCCTTCGGACAAGTTTTTCCCTATTCGGGTACTTCGTCCTGGGATAAGTTCCACTTCTTCCATTTCTACCTTGCCAGAATCTTCTTTCTCGCCATTTTTTGACTTTGAAGCCCCTGCTTCTACAGCTTGTGTGGAATTGTTTGCTGGAGCTTTTCGGGCTTTGACGAACACCTTTTTTACTTTGCCCTGATCTATGAAGATTTTTGCGTCTCCTTCCTTGGTGGCGAAAGTGACAGTCAAATATCTCACGTTAGGGCGAATGTGCAGATTTCCCTGCGTCTGCCTTCCAAGGATGGCGTTGTATGATGAGGGGACATCCATGACGATGAACCTCGCCATTGTCGAGGCAAACAACTCAGCTGGTCCTTTGCCGAAGTCCCTCTCATCATTACTGGAAGGTCGATCCATCCGAGGACGGGTAACTCGGACGGTCCTACCCCGAAGGTCGGTGAAGTGACAGGCTTGAGATCGCTGATGGATATGCCCAAGCTCGGCAGCAGTTGTGAAAATAGGACGTCAGCGTTTGATCCGTCATCAAGTAATACCCTTTTGACATCCCAGTTTCCAATTCTTGCCATGATCAGGAGTGGGTTGTCGTGAGGAAAGACGACTGTGGAACCATCTTTTCGGGATAGCTTCTTCGCCGGACTTTGATAGTCCATCACAGCTATTTCCCTGGCCTTCCTTTTCCTTTCCGAGGATGGGAGCCCCGTCGTGATTGTTTGTATGACTCCCGTAGGGGGTGGAGGGCGCCTCTTCGGACTTCGGTTTCTCCCCCTGTCGGAGTCGTAGTCCTCATCTTCTACCTTCCCCTCCTCCTCTTTCCTCCCCTTCGGGGAAGGCAACCGTAGGTACCGCCGAAGTTGGCCTTGTTTTATCAGCGATTCAATATACTTCTTCAGCTAGAAGCAATCCTCGGTATCGTGGCCATGATCGCGATGAAATTGGCAGATTTTCTTCATGTTTTTTCTATTTTCAGCTGTCATGGCCCTTGGCCTCTGAACTTGTGTTCCCTGCCTCTCCAGTGTCATGAGGATGTTGGTCCTCGTGGTGTTCAGCGCTGTGAAGTTCGGGGGTTTCCTTCCTCACATTCTCCGAGGTCGGGGTGGCTGGTCGGTCGGATAGCGTGCTTGCTGGCTGGACCCCTCGCCACGGGTGTGCTCGGGCCTGGGTCCACCCATTCTTAGTTCTTCGGCCGTCATGTGTTGTTCAGCCCGTTGGTAGAATTCGCCCAGTGTGTCTGGAGGGTCCTTGGAGAATTCATAGAAGACTTGGGAATCCCTCCGAAGGCCCCTTGTCATGGCGAGGATGCGTATTTCTGGCCGAAAGTCTGGAACACTTAAAGCCTCTCTGTTGAACCTCTCGACATAGTCGCGTATAGTTTCTCCGCTTCTTTGCGCTATGTCGAACATTTGAACAGGCATCTTCGCCGTCGGGCGACTCCCGATGAACTGTTGGGTGAAGGCTGTTGATAACTCCTGGAACTTTCCGATGATTCCTGGAGCCAAGGAGTTGTACCACGCGGTTGCTGGCCCAGAGAGGGTGACCTCGAAGCACTTGCACAAGGTGGCGTCGTCCGCACTGTGCATCATCATGCTGCATCTGTACTTCGTCAGGTGGGCCTGTGGGTCGGTCCGACCATCGTACGTCTCTAGCCGAGGTACCCTGAAGTCACCTGGCATAGCTGCCTCGACCACAGCTCGAGTGAAAGGAGACTGATCCCCACAAAAAGACTCAGACAGTCTGGCCCAAACTGGCTTGCGAGCCACCTGCGTCTCGACTCTGTCCAGCCTTGCCAACATTTTCTCCATGAGGGCGGTGGCGCTAGGTTCTTCCTCAGGTAGAGGAGATTGACGGCGCCTCTTCGGAGAATGGCTTCGTCGTCGGGGAGAGGGTGACCTCGTCTCAGGCAAAGGGCTCCTTAGGCGTCGAATTTTGGGTTGGTTGGGCCCCGTTTGCCCTGGGAGGCGTGCCCCGAGGGGCATATTTTCTGTTGAAGACTTCTCACGTGGGTCTTCACTCCCCGAACTACGGCAGACTGCTTTGGGGCTCTTTTCTCGAGGGGGTACCGGTGAAGGATACCTTTGGGTTTGAGCTTTTTGTGGCCATCTTCTGTCTATCTGTTGTGTCATCTCAGCCACAACAGAGCGTTGGAAGTCATGGAGGAAGCTCATGGTTATGACCAGAGGACGTTATTCCTCGGGCGTGGAAGTCCCTGGAAGAGTTTGCTCAGCAGCCGGTTGGACTTCAGGCGCGGACGGGGACTTCGGGAGTCCTTTATCCTTAGAACGCCGAGTCTCAATGACGGCAACCTGAGGGTGGGTTCCCACAGACGGCGCCAAATGATGTCCGGATACATCTTCACTGGAGGACATGGTGGCTTCCGGAGGGACTTCCTGAGGAGGAGAACGCCCGGAGTGGAGGTTTCCCAGGGAGTGGTACCTGAAGAGCCCAAAAGGAAAGGTTAGGAGGTCCCCGGGATGTTTTTCCGGGGAAGAGCCTCCGACGCCCAAGTCAGTTTTCTGAGAGGTGAAGGAAAGAGATCACTCAAGGGTTTAGTGGCCTTGCCTCTTCGTATCCTCTCAACTGACTGACCAACCCTTTGCAAGGAGCTGCTCTTTGGTATTTATAGAAGTGTCTGGCCCGTTCAAATCGTGACACGTGTTCGGTTAGATCTGCTGTGTACCTTTGGGCATAGGGGACAAGTAGCTGTTTGTAGGCTCCCTTGAGCCTTGGTCCGAGACAGGTTGTGACAAGGCCTGGGCGGCGTCGGCGTGTCAGAGCGTCGTTTGAGGTGACATGGTGCATCTGTGGGCGATGTGTCAGAGGCTCCATAAATGCTCCTGCCGTACTCCCGATGTCCTTTGGGCGTGGTCGTTCTCTGAGACGAACACCCTTCTTCAGGAGTTATGTCCGCAGTTCGGGGAGCTACCTAGCTCGGAGGTTCCACCTTCGGGAAATCCTCTCTTGCTTGTGGTAGCTGGTTCTTCTATCCTGAAGGCGATCCGTTTAATCCCCCGAGGGGGCTGTCTGCACCTTTGGAGTTCTCTGGGGTACTAGGCTAAATCCCGAGTTCGAGGCACTGGAATTCACCTAGTCCGAGGTCAGTACTAGTGCCTCCCTCGGATGGTGCCAGGTTTCCCGAGCATGCTTTTGGTAGGAGGTACCTTCTAGGAGAGGCGATAGTCCTTCGGCTATCATTCCCTGCCTCTTGTTCTCATCCTGCACTTTAAAATGCAGCTATTCATATATATCCAATATTACAAGTCTTATACAATCCTATGTGGGAACAAGTCTAGGCTATACTTTCCTTTTAATCAGAAGCTTCTTAACCTTAAGCTCTGATACCAAACAAATCCTATCACACCCTACATAGGCCCTAGTCTGTGCACTCTCAGTACCACTCACTAATTTACCCAAGAGTTATTAACTACCTGTTATTTTAGCGGCTGTTTGTTAGGTAGTTTTAAGTCTTATTTTCTTAAGCTGAGAGCTAGGAGTTGTCCCAGGAGGCTTACGAGTCAATAAGAACAATAACCTGCAGCTTAAGTAGGGCCCAACCACTAACTTGCAACACAAGGCAAGGCTATAAATCAATAACTTGCAATACAAGCAAGGCATACACTTAATCTGTTAAGTGTCTAGGATGTGTGCTCATCAAGTGTGCTACTTACATGAATGACAACCAAGAAGCCCACATCTTTATAGTTTTGAAAATCAAGCTTCCAGGCACATGTATATTCGGCTAAACACAGTATCTCAAGAGGTATCTCCATGAAACATATCCACATACTCATAACTTAACATAACTTGGCACATAAGCATCCAACATATGTACATACAAAACCATGTACTAACAAGGCTGCATATACACACAAAATAGCCTAAGTACAAACATCACTAGCTGGGAAACATACCAAGGATGCTACAAGTCCAAAATACCCAAGGTTAAGTTTTACAAGCCATGTACCCTTACTCCCAAGAAGGCACCTAAGTGTGCAATACAGCAACACACACTGAAGCACCAACCCAATGACCATGTTCATGGTCATGAAAGTGAATAGTACAATCAGATCCATAGTCCACACATCCATCCTGCACCTAGACTGATCCCACAACTACACAAGCCTGCAAAACTTAGAATATAAGTTTCAGCCTTAAACCATAAGACTTGTAATGCAAGTAATCAAGCCAAGATTGAGTTGGCACATACCTTTAGCAATAAGTGTACTAACTAGCACACAAACTAGTAACTCAAGCAAACTACTCAAGCTGTATATCCTTTCCTGAAACAAAAATGTATGGGCAGTGAGTAACAATTACTCAGTACGGATTCACAAATGACCATGTAAGGTCTATTTAGTTAAGTCCATCAATTAACCTCCACAAGCTTACTTGTCCTGCAAGAAAGACATGAAAACAAGGAAAACACAAAGAGGCCGAGACATATAATGATCATAAACTAACAATATATGGGTTAGCAAGCACAAACAAATCAACCAAGCACACAACTCACACACACACCACAATATTCATTCGGTTGAAAATATTCACCCGAATGAATATTTCACTCGAATGAAATAATCACTCAGTTGAAATCTACTAGCAAGCACAACATCAATCCTTGCACTTCAAGCCTTCCAATTCCCAACCAATCCATTAGAGCTCCAAGTTCACTAGTAAGTTGGCCTAACTTACTAAGAACTTTATGTGCTTGCCATTAAACCTTGACTAGCTAGCCAATTAACATAGAACCGAATCTCCTCAATATGCCCATCTAGCAAACTAAGATCTGTTGGGTTTCGGGAGCCAAACAGCGCAGTGGAATTTAACCGAAACCCTCCAGGATCCAAGTGAAACGGGGTAAACCGGGTGTTCGAAAATTTCATACCTAATTTTCGGTTGAGATCTCTCACTCAACTGTAGAGTCGAATCACAAAACCTGAACAGTTGACGTGTTCAGGCTCTCTATGGTATCCACACGAGCCTCTCGGGATCACCACGCTTCCACCACGTCCCGGCAGATGCGTTTCTCTTGCGCTCGCAGTGCTAGCTTGCGTACTCCAAGGAATTGCAAGAGAAGAGTGTGGCTGTCCTTTTGGGAGGCTAGGGCAAGGAGACCTACGAATTTCTCACTTAAAAGTTGTATTTATAGTGAGACTCAACTTCCAGGCCTAATGGGTTTCAAAGCCCTAATCCAATTAGGATTTAATTTCGGGCTTAATAATGGCTCAACTCCTTGGCCCATTATTAATACGAAATTAAAGTGAAACCATAACCCAAATAATTAGCCCATGCACTCTAATGATCCAAATAGCTCTATGTGTGCGACCCAATAGGCTCTTGCCATGTTGGCAATGATCATAAATCACATTTATGATCATAAGCAATGAGCGGTGTCTAGCAACACATCATTGCTACCCAAGTGACAAGATTGTCGGTGAATCGACTAAACCTTTATGATCATCACCGATATATGCCATTGTCCCTTTGTCCAAGATATCAAGACTAAGCACAAGACATGGAATGTGTCACTCTCGTATAGCCCAATCTTCGGTTTCTTGATTACCGAGTAGACCAAATTAAACTGACGACATTGATATCATATATCAACTCATCGGAGCATGGCCATGCATTTTCTAAGTCTCACTCTATCAAGGGGCCCAAAGATATCACTCCCGTTACATAGGAGGGACAAATCCCATCTTGATCATACAAATCCCTCCGCATGATATGTGACATACCCAATGACCTCCTTCAAGTTCACTCAGTTACGAGCAACAAAGGAAAGTATCAAAGTATGTGACTCACATGTAGGGAACCTTGATGATCTTAGGTCGAAGGACTACATATACCATGATCACTATGAGAATCACTTATGACACTCATATAACGATCCATGAAGTGTTCTCATGGTGGGTCGGTCCAGTACACAAGTTCTCCAACTTGTACCCATATGTAGACTACATATCTCATATTAGTCTCCACATATGCTAGTCATTATGTATTATTGCAACCCACTCCATAATAATACTATACTAGGGACGTTTAAGAATATCATTATTCTAGGGTTACAATTATGTTTATTACGTTACGCAGAAACAAAACAACAAACAAAATTGCTGGATTAATGCCTCAATAAAATATCATGACTCAATTTGCAAAAATACAATCATCTCATGACTGGCTTTTTGGGCACAACACTAACAAGATCATATAGCAATATATAACTATCACTTAGCTGCCATTATTACTTGATCATGGAAATAGTACCAAGGATTCAAGTAAACATGAAAACCCTACCTCAAATTCAAAAGCTTGAGGTCTCGGTTGCTTGAGTAACTAAGGCCGAGATTCAATTATGTTGCCTAACACAACAAAGCCTTCAATTAGCTATCATAATCACTTGATCATGGAAATTTACCAAGAATACAAGTGAGTTTATGAAGCTATACCTCTAAATTGAGCTTGAAAGCTCTCGGCCAAGCCTTGTTCTCCAAATTCCACGCTCTAAACTTGAAGCTCAAGGTTGCCTACCTCTGAAATCAAGGATTCCAAGCTTGGTTTTGTGAACAAGCTCCCATTTCCACCTTAATTGGGATTAAAATGGCAGCCATTCTTCATGAAAGCTTCAAGAACGCTACAGCCCTTTTTGGAACTTTTTAACTTTCGGCCAACAAAACTAAAACGTAAGTAAGCCGTAAACACTTGGTTTATTTGTTGAGTGGGGAACATGGCAGCCGGTCATGGACACATGTCCAACAAAATGGCATAATTCTCCATTTAATCCCATGTTAATTTGCATGGTACGTTTCACCCCTCACGTTACCATAGTTACACTTTAGTCACTAGAATACATGATCATTTTGGCCCAAATCTTGATTCATGGCTTATATTGCCAAGATTTAATTAAAATGGCTAAAAAGGGTTATTAGCGCATGCACAATTTCAGCATTTTACCAAGTTTAATTAACCATATAATAATGGTAAATTTTTTTGTGGAAGACATCATAATAACCGGCCATTCAAACTCAAAAGAATTGGTCTAATTCCTCCTTTCTCCTTGTACTTTTTTGCATGGCGCCATTAACCCTTCATTGCCTCATTGTTTCATTTTCATCACCAGTTCAAGTGTACATTGTAGTCCTCCAACTTTATTTCATGCCAAAAACATCATGGTCTAATTTTCCATGCACACTTAGAATCCAGACTTTCTTAGGTTTACACTTACACTTTTATCCCCATTTTCAATCAAGTCCCTCATGGTTTAAATTGGTGTTTCTCTATATTCTTGGCCTAAGCCAAGTACTAAGGGATGGTCCTAACAATTCCTCCCTCCTTAAAGAATTTGGTCCTCCAAATTCTTCACCAATTTAGAGTACAATTGAGGGTACTTAGTGGCAATTTCTTGTTCCTCTTCCCAGGTTGCCTCTTCAGGAGTTTGATTGCTCCACTGAACTTTAATCATAGAGATCCACCTACCAAGAGCTACAAAAGGAAAGACCCCGAATAAGGAACGAAGCACAAAAATAGCATAGAAAGTTCCTAAGTACTAGAGGGTACGAGTTTACCTGGGCAAATTGCTCAGTGATCCTCGTGGCGAGGATCTCCGCGTTCGGACACTCCTCACTCCAAGACTGAAAAATGGCGTCTGTGGTCACACCCGTCGGCATTTGAGGAGCCATCTTTTGGCTATGCTTGGAGAACAAGTTCATGTCCTCTGTGAAGGTCCAGAAGGGCTCTATTGGAACCTTCCCCCTAGGGATCTTGGCGTCCCGAAGGGCCCTCTTCCGGGCGTGATCTTCTACCCAAGGAGCCTACACTTCTTCGCCTACAAAATTGCGCTAAAGATCCATCAGTACTTTATCGCTTAGCAACTCATTTATAAGTTCTAAAATACAAAAAATTCCCAAAGTCATGGAAGAATGGCTAAGGGACAAACTTAGTGGAAGCTCGGTGTCATCATCCACGGAGTCACTGACCTTGAGGACCATGGTGGGAACGTGTTTGCCTTTCCTCCTTCGGCGCTCCTCATGCTCCTCGGTCGAAAACCCGCCAGCCGAGGTCCCTAAGGTCTCTGCTGCAGTATTTGGACTCAAGGTAGTTGAACCGATGACGGGCTTTGAAGGTGGGTTCGCCCAAACGGGGGTTTGATCCATAGCCCCCACTTCATCCTCGGGGGGCGTAGGAAGAGGGTCCTCCTTAGTTTTCTTTGACCTTAGGGCCGAAGATGGTCCCCCTAGTGCCTTCTTCCTCTTCGCCATGGCCTTCTTTCTCTACTGCAGTCCCTTCTTGGCAACAGATTTGTCACCCATCTATGCAAAAAGAAGAATATCAGTATAAGTACAGCAGGAGATATATGAAAAATATGGGAAGCAACTTACTCTCTTGAAGGGCCTGGCACATGAGTTTACCCCAAAGGAGCATTACCAACCATACCTTCTTGTCGTCGAAATAGGCTTCGGCATGTTGAGGTCGGTTACGTGTTCCTTGATCACCCATAGCTCCCGAAGGACCTCTTCGGTCATGAGGTTCCATCTAATAGGAAAGGGGTACAAAGAACTCGGAGGGACCTCGGTATCCCAATCCGTGACAGCCCTAATGCGGCTGTCGCACTCCTCAGACTAGGCTTCTAACTCTAAGGTTAGCAATTTCTGTTACGGCCCTTCTAGAGGGAGGTAAGGATTTTAGAATTTAGTTTAGAAGTTTAATTTGAGTTTGCCTAGCAAGAATTAAGAAGTTTGCCAAAGTTCACTAAGTTCCGACAAGAATAAAGCTCTGAACTAAGTTCAGGGGCAAAATGGTAATTTTGCACCCTGAGTGGCCGGGACGAGTCCCGAGTGTTTTAAAATGAATTTTAGAACTTAACTTTTAACCTTAACTCAAACTCAACAAATAGACAAGAATTTAATCAAGAATTGTCAAGTTACAAAGATGGGGGACCTAATTGCACTTAACTTGAAACCTTGGTGATCTTGGTTGCTAAGTGAGGGTTTAAGAAGGGAAAGAGGGGGAGAAGCTACCATTAACACGTTCTTAAGCTTCCCTCACTCATTTCTCTCTCAAATTGAACTTGGAATCAAGTGATCTTGGTGTCAAGAGGCGCAATTAAGGGTGTTTAAGCTTGGAGGATGCATTTTCAAGCTTGAATCCATGTTTTTGAAGCTTGGAGGGGCGTTTTTCTCCATCCCCTGTTTTTGAACGAGGTATGAGTTATGTTCTTGATTGAATTCGTGTTATTTGATTGATTGGAAGCTTGGGTTTTGGTTGAAAGATGTGTTTTTGATGTTTTAGAGCTTTGTTTTGGTATGGTTTTGTGTAGAACTTTGGAAGCTTGTTTGGAAGAGGAAGGGTTCGAATTCTTGCTTGTTCTTGGTGTTAAGGTAAGGGAGAAAGTGTTTTTAAGTTGTTGGATTGCTTTTGGATTGAAATGGATTGAGAAAGTTGAGTAATTTTTGGGTATGGTGTGAAGAAACGTTTTGGGAATTATGATGGACTAGCTAAATTCGAAGGATTGGTTTGATGCTTCTAATGCATCATAGTTTGGCTTTGATAGTTGGTTTTGTTCCTTGCAACATGTACTTCATGTGTATGAAATTTGGTAACTTTTGATGCATGTTTGCTATATGTATTTGGTTGCCAAAGTTCGTAGCAGCAATCGGCCAAATTCTGCATTTCTGCAGAATTGGCGACGCGGCGCCAATTGGCCCGAAAATTGGCGACGCGTCGCCAATTCAATTTTTCTTCACAGAGCGTCTGCTCGTCGGCGACGCGTCGCCAATTCCTTTTTGCCTTTGGCGACGCGGCGCCAACACCTAAAAATGGAGGGTTTGACTTTTTGCTGCGTTGACCCGACCGAGACTACGGAAGGCTCGGAACGTGCCTAAGGGTCCGAGGATCCCGATGGTACTCCGAAACTTCCGAAAGTCCCACCGGAAGTATGAGTTTTCTTGAACTGTTTGAGGTAAGTAAGTTGCTTAGGCAACAAGTAAGGAAACAAATGTTGCAATTGAACTTAATTAGCTATCAATAGCTTAGGTGAGAGGTTTAGAACCCTCGTCGGCCTAGCCGTGCGGTAGCCACGAGGCCCCGAGGCGAAACCTTGTTCATCTAGTTTACATCAAAGAGGCCCTGCGGCCTAGTCTACAAGTCCCATCATAAATTCCCCTGCATAACAATTAGGTGAGAGGTTCTATGTTTGAATGAGGCTTGCTAAGGTTCGCCCTTGAGCCATATGATAGGTTGCTAAGTGATAGCGCTTGGCCTATATGTCAGGTTGCTAAGTGATGGCGCTTGGCCTGTATATGTGTCAGGTTGCTAAGTGATTGCACTTGGCCTGATACAGAGGACTACTTGAGGAGAGGTCTACCGGCCTAGTATATATATATATGACTAGTACCCTCATGCTGTGTGAGCTCGCAGCCAGAGTCCTAGTAATTTTTCTTGCAGGTACATCGAAGACCCTTACTGAGAATGTTGAATTCTCACTCCCTGTTTGTTATGCAGAGTCTGGAGTAGCAGGACCGGATAATCACTGAGGATTATCACGGTAGTACCTTTTTGTCTGTAAAGGTACGGTAGTTGAGAAACTTTAAGTTTCTAGCCTGCTTAAGTGTTTAATTGGTCTGTTGGTCAGGCTGTGGTACTAACTTGCTTCTTCCTTTGGCTGCAGAGCCTAGTAGCACTTGGCACAGGACTTGTGAGACTCGCCACTGGGACAGGAGTCCAAAGTGGGAGCTAGGGTAAAAGATCTCAGCAAAGTCTTGTATTTTGATACAGTACTTTATTTTGCCTCCAGTATTTATGTTATAAAGAGTCCTTGACTCAGAGGATTGTTCTCTGGGTGAGAGCATCAGTTACTTATGTATAAATGCTTTCACGAGCGGTGTATGTGTAGTTAATCACTCAAAGGTTGATTTTTGCTATGCTTTGGCATTTTGTATTTATTTATATAGAATTTTACTAGCCGGCTAAATGTCTAAATGATTAAATGTTTTATGGTTTTAATAAACCAAGTCAAAGCATAAGTGCATACATATTGCATTTCTAGGTTAATCAACTAGTAGCATTGGATTTAATCCACACACATAACCAGCTAGCCAATTACAATCCACCGTGAGACAAACGCTCACAGGGTATCCCGGGCAGGGGCACGGGGATCGTGTCAGCGTTCTTGGTATCAGAGCTAAGGGTTTATTTCATAGATATTGGAGGCTTAGACTGAGATCTAGTAGTAAAGTCCAAGTGCTAGGAAGTTAGTACTGACCAACATCTGGGGAAATGTTGTCTGGCTGTGGTTGCAGGTTATTATGGTTGATACGAGGTCTGGAACTACGAGGGGGACTAGGGAACCTGGTGAAGGTTCTAGTGACCCAGTTGTGGCGAGGTTGGATGAGATATCCAGAGTGCTACAGAGTTTGACTGAGACTATGTCTCAGGTGGCACAGGGTATGAACACTCTTGTAACAGAGATGTTCAGAGATTATGGGGACAGAGGTGTTGCCCAGGAGGAAGTTGAGCCACAACAGGAACAGGAAAGGCATGCTGAGCAACAGCAAGTGCCTAGAGCTCAGGAACCCAGAAATCAAGTTCTTGAGGAGGTTGAGGAACCAGAGATGATGGAGGCTCCAAGGAGGGGAGACACTCCACATCAGATGAGACTGTTAGAGAAGTTTAAGACAGTTGATCCACCTAGCTTTGATGGGACAGGAGATCCTGATAGAGCAGAGGATTGGTTGTCTGTTATGAACAGACTCTTTACTTGTGGTGGTTATGAGACAGAGCAGAGGATGGTTCTAGTACCTTTCTTTCTGAGAGGGAGAGCCAGTCTTTGGTGGGACGATGTGATGGAGTTATTGAGGGAGAGTAATGGCACTCGTCCAGAGCACAAGAAAAAGGTGCTCAAGTGGTCAGACTTCGAGAAGAAGTTTAGACAGGAGTATATCAGTGAAGCTGCACAGGATCAGAGGAGGATCCAGTTTGAGAATCTGACACAGGGAGAGATGTCAGTACGAGAGTATGAGCAGCGATACAATTCACTTATCCGGTATGCTCCATATATGTTGGGTAATGATGAGCTGAAAGCCAAGAAGTTTTCCCAGGGCCTGAAGCCTATTTTCAGGAGGTATATGGCGACAGTTGATATCAGGAGTTATCGCCAGATGGTTCAGAAGGCATTGGCATTGGAAAGGGAATTCGAGGATTCCAGGGCACCTGTGAAAAAGGTGGAAGCTGGGCCATCTAACTTGGGGAAAAGTGCTGGAAAGCGACCAATGGTAGGGAACCAGGATCCATCTAAGAGGAGGAGGACAGGTGTGTGTCCTAGGTGCAGACGGTTCCATGGTGGAAGACCATGTACACTGGGCACAGATATTTGTAATGTCTGTGGTCAGAGAGGGCATTGGGCCAGGGACTGCCCAAGAGTTCGATCAGTTACAGGTCCATCTCGGGTTCTACCTCCAGTACCGCTTGCTATTGGGAACCGGCCTGGAGTAGTTGCTGCAGCAGTGAACCCAAGAGTCTTCGCTTTGACGGACCAGGCGGCTAGAGAACCGCCAGCTGTACGAGGTAATTTTACTTTTCTGAGCAGTAGTGTTAGAGTGCTTTTCGATACGGGAGCTACTCTTTCAGTGATATCTTCTGCCTTGGTAGATAAGCATAGTTTACAGCGTGAAATTGCGGGTGAGTTGAGACTCATCAGGACTGCAGGGAGAGGTTTTATTGTGACCAATGAAGTGGTTACTAGGTATCCTTTGCAGTTAGGTGATCATGATTTTTGTTGTGAGTTGTGGGTGATTGAGTTGAAATCATATGACCTGGTGCTGGGAATGGATTGGTTGAGTAAGCACAAGGCACGAATTAACTGTGCGAATCACTCAGTTGACATCACTGATGCTCAAGGAGCTAGAGTGACTTGCACAGGAGGGTTGGCATCTAGTGCTAAGAGTTTACATCTTAGACTTGTAGATACCATCCCTGTAGTGGGTGAAGAGGAGTATTACTCGTTGAATGGAGTAGCTATAGAGGAAGAGTTGGGAAGCATTCCTGTAGCTAATCAGTTTCCTGAGGTGTTTCCAGTGGAGTTACCTGGGTTACCACCTAGGAGGGATACTGAGTTTGCTATCCATCTGCAACCAGGGGTTGAGCCTATTTCAGTACCACCTTATAGGATGTCGGCTCCTGAGATGGATGAGTTGAAGAAGCAGTTGGAGGAACTGCTAGGGAAAGGTTTCATAAGACCGAGTGTATCACCGTGGGGAGCTCCAGTATTATTTGTGAAGAAGAAAGATGGAACTTTCAGGTTGTGCATCGATTACAGGAAGTTGAATGCAGTGACAGTTAAGAATAAGTATCCACTTCCTAGAATTGATGATTTGTTTGACAGACTCAGAGGAGCGAGAGTGTTTTCCAGGATTGATCTTCGGTCTGGGTATTTTCAGATCAGAGTTAAGGAGGAAGACATTCCGAAGACTGCCTTCAGGACAAGGTACGGGCATTATGAGTATACGGTTATGCCTTTTGGTGTGACTAATGCTCCAGCAGTGTTTATGGAAGCTATGAATCGGATCTTTAAGCCATTTCTGGATCAGTTTGTTGAGGTCTTCATCGACGATATTCTGATCTATTCACAGTCTACAGCAGAGCATGAGGAGCACCTTAGAACAGTTTTGCAAGTGCTGAAGGATAATCAGTACTATGCAAAATTTTCTAAGTGTGAGTTTTGGTCCGAGAGGATTCAGTTTTTGGGGCATATTATCAGTGCTCAAGGTTTGTCAGTTGATCCTGAAAAGGTTCAAGCAGTGGTTGATTGGAAGAGACCGACTACAGTTACAGAGGTCAGGAGTTTCTTGGGTCTAGCAGGTTACTACAGACGCTTCATAGAGAAATTCTCTGTGATAGCTACGCCGTTGACAGTATTGACCAGGAAAGCTCAGAAATTTGAGTGGACACCGAAGTGTGAAGAAGCCTACATGAAGCTGAAGGAAAAGTTGACCAGTGCACCCATACTTGTATTACCAGACCCGGACAGAGCCTTTACAGTTTATACTGATGCGTCAGGTTCAGGTTTGGGTTGTGTTCTACATCAGGACAGTCAGGTAATTGCTTATGGTTCGAGACAGCTGAGGCCTAATGAGTTGAACTACCCTGTTCATGATCTTGAGCTTGCAGCAGTGATCTTTGCACTGAAATTATGGAGACATTATTTGATGGGAAGATCGTTCAGAATCTTCACTGATCACAAGAGTTTGAAGTATTTGTTTACTCAGAAGGATCTGAACATGAGACAGCGGCGATGGATTGAGTACATTAAAGACTATGATTGTTCGATCGAGTATTGTGCTGGTAAAGGGAACGTGGTAGCAGATGCTTTGAGCCGGAAGTACACAGGAGTGATCTTGTCCAAGGATCAGGCTATAGATTCTTCAGAAGGAGCATTGAAGGATTGTTTCTTAGCTTTGCATGAATTATGGCAAAGTCGAGAAAAATCCTTAGTCTACGTTTTGGAGATTCAGACGGCTTGGTTAACCAGAGTCAGAGAAGCTCAGTTAAAAGATCCATTGTTGAAGAAGATTTCAGGTGAAGCTAAGACTGGTGCTTTGAAGAAAGAGTTCAAGTACAAAGATGGAATACTGCATTATGGTGATCGACTCTATGTGTCGAATGTTGAGGGACTTAGGCAGCAAGTCCTACAGGAGGCACATAGTAGTACGTTGAGTATTCACCCTGGTGTTAGTAAGATGTATCAAGATCTGAAGACACATTTTTGGTGGCCAGGACTGAAGAGAGATGTACGAGGACATGTGGCAAAGTGTTTGACATGTCAGGTGGTGAAAGCTGAACACCAGAAACCAGCAGGCACACTTCAGAGTTTATCTCTACCAGTGAGGAAGTGGGGATCCGTTACTATGGATTTCCTAGTGGGGTTACCGACCACCTGGAGTCAGCATGATGCTATTTGGGTAGTGGTTGACAGATTGACGAAGTCGGCACACTTTATACCGATCAGAGTCACCTACACATTGGAGAGGTTGGCTCAGTTATATCTCAGGGAGATTGTGAGACTCCATGGGATACCGGATCAGATCATATCAGACAGAGATCCACGATTTACATCACGGTTCTGGAATGCTTTTCAGGAAGCATTGGGCAGTAAAGTTAGCCTCAGTACCGCTTTTCATCCACAGACTGACGGACAGTCAGAGAGGGTGATTCAGACTTTGGAGGACATGCTACGCATGTGTGTCATTGATTTCAGAGGTGATTGGGATCAGCACTTACCACTGATCGAGTTTGCCTATAATAATAGTCATCAATCTGTTATTGGAATGGCGCCCTATGAAGCTTTGTATGGGAGACGGTGTATGACACCTCATTGTTGGGCAGATCCAACAAACAGAGTGGTTATTGGACCTGAGATCATAGCTGACACTACAGCTAAGATTAAGTTGATTCAGCAGAGAATCAAGACAGCTAATGACAGACAGACTAAGTATGCAAACAGAAGAAGAAGGGAATTGAGTTTTGAGGTTGGTGACAAAGTACTTTTGAAAGTGTCGCCCATGAGAGGAGTTAGTCGTTTTGGACAAAGGGGCAAGTTAGCTCCAAGGTTCATTGGACCTTATGAAGTGTTAGAGAAAGTTGGGAAAGTTGCTTATCGGTTGGCTTTACCGCCTAACCTTTCTCAAGTGCATAACGTGTTTCACGTTAGTTTACTCAGGAAGTGCACAGTTGAGCCCGGACAGGTAGTAAATCCTTCAGTGATACCCATTCAGGAGGACTTGACTTATGAAGAGAAACCAGTTCAGATCTTGGATAGGCAAGTCAAGAAACTGCGGACTAAGTGGATTCCGATGGTTAAGATCCTTTGGTCTAACCATAGTGAGGAGGAAGCTACCTGGGAGACAGAGCAGGATATGCTGAAAAGATATCCTGGTGTTTTTCCAGAGTTGCAACGGAATTTG
Organism: Aquilaria yunnanensis; assembly: GCA_039654915.1. Classification (NCBI taxonomy): domain Eukaryota; kingdom Viridiplantae; phylum Streptophyta; class Magnoliopsida; order Malvales; family Thymelaeaceae; genus Aquilaria; species Aquilaria yunnanensis. The sequence goes on along the minus strand of CM077594.1, from coordinate 38,398,495 downwards.
GGGGACCAAATTCCAGAAGGAGGGGAGAATGTTACGGCCCTTCTAGAGGGAGGTAAGGATTTTAGAATTTAGTTTAGAAGTTTAATTTGAGTTTGCTAGCAAGAATTAAGAAGTTTGCCAAAGTTCACTAAGTTCCGACAAGAATAAAGCTCTGAACTAAGTTCAGGGGCAAAATGGTAATTTTGCACCCTGAGTGGCCGGGACGAGTCCCGAGTGTTTTAAAATGAATTTTAGAACTTAACTTTTAACCTTAACTCAAACTCAACAAATAGACAAGAATTTAATCAAGAATTGTCAAGTTACAAAGATGGGGGACCTAATTGCACTTAACTTGAAACCTTGGTGATCTTGGTTGCTAAGTGAGGGTTTAAGAAGGGAAAGAGGGGGAGAAGCTACCATTAACACGTTCTTAAGCTTCCCTCACTCATTTCTCTCTCAAATTGAACTTGGAATCAAGTGATCTTGGTGTCAAGAGGCGCAATTAAGGGTGTTTAAGCTTGGAGGATGCATTTTCAAGCTTGAATCCATGTTTTTGAAGCTTGGAGGGGCGTTTTTCTCCATCCCCTGTTTTTGAACGAGGTATGAGTTATGTTCTTGATTGAATTCGTGTTATTTGATTGATTGGAAGCTTGGGTTTTGGTTGAAAGATGTGTTTTTGATGTTTTAGAGCTTTGTTTTGGTATGGTTTTGTGTAGAACTTTGGAAGCTTGTTTGGAAGAGGAAGGGTTCGAATTCTTGCTTGTTCTTGGTGTTAAGGTAAGGGAGAAAGTGTTTTTAAGTTGTTGGATTGCTTTTGGATTGAAATGGATTGAGAAAGTTGAGTAATTTTTGGGTATGGTGTGAAGAAACGTTTTGGGAATTATGATGGACTAGCTAAATTCGAAGGATTGGTTTGATGCTTCTAATGCATCATAGTTTGGCTTTGATAGTTGGTTTTGTTCCTTGCAACATGTACTTCATGTGTATGAAATTTGGTAACTTTTGATGCATGTTTGCTATATGTATTTGGTTGCCAAAGTTCGTAGCAGCAATCGGCCAAATTCTGCATTTCTGCAGAATTGGCGACGTGGCGCCAATTGGCCCGAAAATTGGCGACGCGTCGCCAATTCAATTTTTCTTCACAGAGCGTCTGCTCGTCGGCGACGCGTCGCCAATTCCTTTTTGCCTTTGGCGACGCGGCGCCAACACCTAAAAATGGAGGGTTTGACTTTTTGCTGCGTTGACCCGACCGAGACTACGGAAGGCTCGGAACGTGCCTAAGGGTCCGAGGATCCCGATGGTACTCCGAAACTTCCGAAAGTCCCACCGGAAGTATGAGTTTTCTTGAACTGTTTGAGGTAAGTAAGTTGCTTAGGCAACAAGTAAGGAAACAAATGTTGCAATTGAACTTAATTAGCTATCAATAGCTTAGGTGAGAGGTTTAGAACCCTCGTCGGCCTAGCCGTGCGGTAGCCACGAGGCCCCGAGGCGAAACCTTGTTCATCTAGTTTACATCAAAGAGGCCCTGCGGCCTAGTCTACAAGTCCCATCATAAATTCCCCTGCATAACAATTAGGTGAGAGGTTCTATGTTTGAATGAGGCTTGCTAAGGTTCGCCCTTGAGCCATATGATAGGTTGCTAAGTGATAGCGCTTGGCCTATATGTCAGGTTGCTAAGTGATGGCGCTTGGCCTGTATATGTGTCAGGTTGCTAAGTGATTGCACTTGGCCTGATACAGAGGACTACTTGAGGAGAGGTCTACCGGCCTAGTATATATATATATGACTAGTACCCTCATGCTGTGTGAGCTCGCAGCCAGAGTCCTAGTAATTTTTCTTGCAGGTACATCGAAGACCCTTACTGAGAATGTTGAATTCTCACTCCCTGTTTGTTATGCAGAGTCTGGAGTAGCAGGACCGGATAATCACTGAGGATTATCACGGTAGTACCTTTTTGTCTGTAAAGGTACGGTAGTTGAGAAACTTTAAGTTTCTAGCCTGCTTAAGTGTTTAATTGGTCTGTTGGTCAGGCTGTGGTACTAACTTGCTTCTTCCTTTGGCTGCAGAGCCTAGTAGCACTTGGCACAGGACTTGTGAGACTCGCCACTGGGACAGGAGTCCAAAGTGGGAGCTAGGGTAAAAGATCTCAGCAAAGTCTTGTATTTTGATACAGTACTTTATTTTGCCTCCAGTATTTATGTTATAAAGAGTCCTTGACTCAGAGGATTGTTCTCTGGGTGAGAGCATCAGTTACTTATGTATAAATGCTTTCACGAGCGGTGTATGTGTAGTTAATCACTCAAAGGTTGATTTTTGCTATGCTTTGGCATTTTGTATTTATTTATATAGAATTTTACTAGCCGGCTAAATGTCTAAATGATTAAATGTTTTATGGTTTTAATAAACCAAGTCAAAGCATAAGTGCATACATATTGCATTTCTAGGTTAATCAACTAGTAGCATTGGATTTAATCCACACACATAACCAGCTAGCCAATTACAATCCACCGTGAGACAAACGCTCACAGGGTATCCCGGGCAGGGGCACGGGGATCGTGTCAATTTCTGAGGGTCGACTATGTCTATATCCAAGGTCCCCCTAGCCCATGTGGTGGGAACATGCTTCCACTTCTCATTGACCTTCATAAATAAAAACTTCTTCAACCACCCTCGCCAGCTGTCCTTTGTCCCGAAGGTGAATGTGTACTTCCTGCTCCCGGATCCGTGAGGAAGCAAGAAGTAAAACCCACCCTTCGGGACAGGGTGGAGTTTGTAATATTGCATATAGAAGATCAAGTGAGGTTCTATCTTCAACACCCCACACCTGCAGAGGAAGGTGTTGAAGTAAAAATAGGAGTTCGGAGGAAGTTGATTCACAGCTATGCCATGAAATTGGCAGAACTCGCAAATCATCTTTGGCAGAGGATACCGAAGTCCGGCCTTCAGTTGGCCCCAAAAGAAAGTAACCTCGTTTGAGTGATTAATGTAACTAAACAGACTGGGACTAGGTAGCCTGGTAATGGCGTAAGAAGGGAGAAAGAATTTAGTTGTCTAGTTCTCTAGCTTCTCCGAAGTAGTACAACTTGGATGAGAGTTAAGGGTAAGCCAACTTTCGGCAATAGTTTGAACGGACATGAGCAGGACTAGAGTAGACATGTTCGGAAAAAAGAAATCTAACCTCGGGAAGCTGAGAAAAGAATAGAAGACAAAAAATATACCGAAGAACAACTTTGAAAAGAAGACCCACCTAACTTGAAAAAAAGAAAGGAATCTACAAAATGCCATAGGTATTGCCAGAAAGGAAAAAAATTCAAGAGCAAAAGATAGCAAAAGAATAGAAGTGTGAAAAAATTGAGGAGAAAGGGTTTATATAGGTCGAAGGAGGCAGGTGAAGCATCGCCATAATGAGCCCTTGAAAGTGAGGAGTTGCGACTGACGTAACAGATGTGACTATTTGCCAGTCACCAGGTGACACGCATAAGTTGATGCATAGAACGAGGGCAGGCCTCCTGATAGGTGCTAGACCTAGGCAAGTCCTTCTTGAGGAAATGCGTCTATCCAGAAGATGTGACGATTCACTGGCAGTCAATAAAAAAAACCCAGGAGACAAGTATGCACTTGGTTTAGAAGAGGTGTTCTAAGCCGAAGAGGAACCTTCGGGAACGTTAAAAGCTCTTCCAAAGAACATATACTATTACCTCGGTTAGAAGAGGTGTTCTGAGCTGAAGAGGAACCTTCACCAAAAAAGGTAATCTTGGTCAAAAAGGTAGCTAATGTTTGCTAAGACACCGATCATCTATGATATACTTGCAAAAGTTGGAGTACCAAAGACGCAACTTCGACTCTCCAAGGCGGCCATGTGATAGCCAAAGGGCTATTACACTTGGAGAACTCCCAAATTAGTTTGATGAGCACCACCCTCAGAAAGTACAAGTGACCAACCTCAGGGAAAAGAGGGCTCTCACCACCCTCGGAACGATGACACGACCAACTTCGAGGAAGGCTGTTTTTTAGCACCCTTAGATTTTACGAGCTTACCAACCTCGGAGGAGTAATTCCACATCCTTGGCAAAGTAGGACATCACCTGAAGGTGCCCCACTCACCGAAGGGGTTCCCTTAGTAGCCTTCGGTTGTGATATCGGCCCAAAGGGGACCTCATATTGTGAAGAAGTGTTATCTGACGAAGGGGTCTCTTAAAGATACAACAAAAATGGTTAAGAAGCCTCTGACATAGGGACCTCGCACACGCTCCTGACACGAAGACCTCCCACAACACCTTGACCTCTGGCCAGAACAGGTTAAGGGCTAGCTGGAGATACCCATCTACAGAGGTACGGATCACATCCGACTGAACATGTGCCATGATCTAGGTGGGTTGTATCAAACGGCCTCATTCCTACACCCTCCTATAAACACTTGGGAGTAACCTTGGCAAGAAAAGGGACAGAACTCTCTCTCCTCATTTACTCTCCATTCTTTGCTCCTTACTGGAAAAACATTGACTTGGGCATCGGAGAGTCCTGCCCCGGAAACACATTACGGGGAGCTCTTAACCCTTGTTCTTTTGAGCATTTCAGGCACCCTCACGCCGGAAGTCTCTTATTTAGACGCCTTTATACCAGAAGTCCCTACTCCAAACTAGTATGTCATTCGACGAGGATGCCGCCGGGCATCACGAAGTCTGTGCATGAACTTTCATTGGCCTTTGTCTTGCCTTCATGAAGACTTTCCTCACCTCAGCTTGATCAATGAATATCTCCGCATCCCCTTCCTTCGCGCTAAAGGTGACCATTAGGTACTTTACATCTGGACGAATGTGGAGATTTCCTTATGTCTGCCTTCCTAAGATGGCATTGTATGAAGAAGGGACATCTATGACATTGAATCTTGTCATTGTGGAGCTAAAGAGCTCTTCCTTGTTCTGAACCAAAGTTCCCCTTATCATCAGGGGTAGGTCAATCCACCTTAGCACAGGGGGTTCAGAGGGACCTACACCAAATGTAGGGGAAGTAACGGGTTTGAGATCACCCTTGGAGATGCCCAAGCTCGGCAACAGGTGGGAGAACAGAACGTTGGCATTGGAACCATTATGAATGAGCACTCTTTTGACATCCCAACTCCCTATCCTTGCCATGATTAGAAGGGGATCATCATAAGGGAACTTCACGGTAGATCCATCTTTCCGAACAAGCTTGTTTGCTGGGTTTCCGAACTCCATCATCGAGATTTCCCGGACTTTCCTTTTTTCTTGGCTAAGGGTATCCCAGCTGTGATTGTCTGGATTACTCCTGCCGGAGGTGGCGGATGCTTTCTGGGACTTCGGTTCTGACATCAGTCAGAATGGTAGTCCTCATCTTCCCTTTTCCTCTATTCTTCCCTTTTTCTTTTTGGGGACGCATTCGCAGGTATCGCCGCAGTTGGCCTTGTTTGATCAGAGATTAGATGTACTTTTTCAGTTGGAAGCAGTCCTCGGCGTCGTGCCCATGGTCTTGGTGAAACTTCTTCATGTTCTTCTTATTCTCCGAGGTCATGGCCTTCGAATGTTGAATAGTAGTCCCTTGCCTCTCCATGGCCATCAGTATGTTTGTCCTTGTGGTGTTCAAGGGAGTGAACGACACCTGCCTCTTCCCTCACTGCTTCCGAGGTCTACCTCTACCCTCGGTCAGATATCGAGGTTGGTGAGCCAAACCTCGGGATGATTGTGATCAAACTTCAGCCCTCCCATCCATAGTTCTTCGGCAGTCATGTGCTATTTTGCTCTTCAGTAGAATTCATCGAGGGTATTAGGGGGATCTTTGGAGAACTCGTAAAAGAGTTGTGAATCTCTCCAAAGTCCCTTGATCATGGCAAGGATGCGGATTTCAGGGCAAAAGTCAGGTACACTCAGCGCTTCTCAGTTGAACCTCTCAAGATAGCCCCGAATGGTCTCCCCATTCTTTTGGGCCATGTCAAACATTTGGACGGGCATTTTTGCTGTCGGGCTAGTTTCGATGAACTTCTAGGTGAATGTGGCGGATATGTCCTAAAAACACATTATGGTCCTTGGAGTGAGGGAGTTATACCATGATAGCCAAATGGCTTACACTTGGATAGCTTCTAAGGATGACTGACAAGTACCACCAAAGGAGGTACATCTGACCAACCTTGGAAGATGGATCTTCACCACCCTTGGCTGATGACACTACCACCCTCAGACGGACGTACCGTGCCATCCTCGGTCCCAGGATCTGGCGACTTCGGGATCCCATCTGACACACAGCCCTCCCACACGCCCCTGACCTCCGGTCAGAATGGCTACAGCCAGCTGGGGGCGCCTGTTCCTAAATGTACAGATCAAATCCAGCCAACCACATGTCGTATTCTAAGATGAGCTGTAGCAGAAGGCCTTTTCCTCATGACCTCCTATAAATACCCATGGAGAACCTTGGTTAGGACATATAGAGATAGAAAACCTTAGCTATCTTCTACTCTTCGTTCCTTCTTTCTTACCTTCATTCTCTAAAATACTGACTTGAGTGTCGGAGGCTTCTCCCTCGGAATCACACTTTTGGGAGTCTTTAACCACTGTTTTACAAGAGTCTTGTAGCCACCTTCCTGCTGGAAGCCCCTCTCCAAGGCACCTTCACACCGGAGGTCCCTTTCCCAGAAGCCTTCAAACCGAAAGTCCTGCTTGTAGCTGCACCATGTCACACAACGAGGAAGCTACCGTGCATCATTTGGTGCCGTCTATGGGAAACTACCCTCAGGTAGCCATCATTGAGACTTGGCGTTCTAAGGATAAAGGACTCCCGAAGTCCCCATCCACGCCGGAGAGTCAACCGGTGATCGAGCAGCCAACATGACATCCCATCCTTGGCCCCTGCCTAGGAGGCCCTGTGAGAGCTGGTCTCACGGTGGTTGCAATTGGCTAGTTGTATATGTGCGCAGATTAGATCCCATGATACTAGTTGATTATCCTAGAATATGCAATATGCATGCTCTTCATGCTTTGACTTGGATTAATAAAAACATAAAACATTATCTTGGCCAAGTAATTTCATAAAAACTAAGTGCAATAGCCAAAGCATACAAAATCAACATTTGTGTGAGTTTACTACACATAACAACTTGTGGGAGCATTCATACATAAAGTAGACTAATGACCACACCCAAAAGCAACCCTAGAGTCTAGGACTCTTCATAACATAGACTACGGAGGCAACTAAGAGTACTGTATATATATATACAAGCCTCAACTGAGATCTTCTTGATTGAACTCCCACCTTGGATGCTAATCCCAGTGGCGAGTCTCAAAAATCCTTGTCCAGTGCTACTAGGCTCTATAGCCAAAGGAATACTCTAGTTAGTACTGTTACTTGACCAATAAACCACTCAAACATATTCATGCAGGCTAGAATCACAAGGATTCTCAAGTACAATACCTGTACAAAAGCTACTACCGCAATAACCCTCAGTGGTTACCCGGCCCAACAACTTCAGTATCTGCACAACATAACTAGGGAGTGAGAACTTAACATTCTCAGTAAAGGGTCTCCAATGTGCCTGTGAGAAAATAATAAGGACACCACATATGATAACATATGTAACCTGCCGCGAGCTCACACAGCCTGAGGGTCTAAGTTATATATATATATAAACTAGGTCCTTTGAGACCTCTCCTCAACCTTGTCCTTGAACTACAAGGCATTGCCTTGTGCTCTAGCAAGCAAAGCTTGCCAGCCTAATTAGTGATAAATCACCAGCTGAACCTCTCCCATTTATGTTGTATAGGGGAATTATGGAAGGACTATTGTAGACTAGGCCGTAAGAGCTCCTTGTAGACTGGATGAACAAGGTTTCACCTTGCAACCTCGTGGCTATGGCACAGCTAGGTCACCAAGGGTTCTAAACCATTCACCTGAGCTAGTGGTACTTAGTTATGCTCATTAGCAACCTAGTTTCCTTGGTTGTTGCACAAGCAACAATGAAACCTCAAAAACTCAAGGAAACTCTTACCCCTTGAGGGACTTTTGGAAGTCTTGGAGTACCCCTGGAATCCTTAGACCCCAAGGCACCTTAAGAACCCCCTTAGGTCTCTCCTCAATCATCTTAGCAAAATGTAAAATTTCAGCTATTTTTGCCTATGGCTAACGTTCTGCCACATTTTTCCTAAATTGGTGATGTGTCGCCACAGTTGGTAATGCTCTGCCAATTTTTTCCCTGGAATGGCGATGCATTGTGGGCCTCGACTTGTAATTTGCGATGCATCGTCAATCTGGGTTTCTACAGAATTTTCACGCATTTTGCTACTATGAACTTTGGACACTTAGCAAACATAGTAAACATGCTTTGAAAGCCTCCAAATTTCACACACACATAGACCATGTTGCATATAACATAACCAACTATCACAAGCCAATCTATGATGCTCTATAACATCATCCAAATCCTCTTAAACTTCATAGTCCACCACAATTCAACCAAAACCTCTAATCAATGCTATAGCTAGAACCACTCAAATTCTTTAAGCAAACTTAAGCCAATAGCATTAATTGAACTTCAAAACATAACTCCCTTACCTCAACTCCATGTAACAAGTAAGAATCAACATCCTTTCCACTCAACTATGTTCAAAAAAGTGTCACCTAAGTTCCAATCAAAATCATAACCACTAAACATCAAAACCTTGCTTTCTAACCAAAACCCAAGCTCCAAACTAACCAAATAATGTGAATTCAATCAAGAACACATTAGTTACCTCGCACTAAAAATAGGGGATGTGAGAAAACACACTTCCAAGCTACAAAACCATGGTTTGATGCTTGAAATGAGCTCCTCCTAGCTTATATGCCCTTGATAGCTCTTCTTGGCACCAAGAAACTTGGATTGTGAGGTGCATTTGAGGGAGAAATGAGAGTGGAGAGGATGAAGACGAAAATTGTGGTAGCCACCCTCACTTTCCTTTTCTTAAACCCTCACTTAACCTCCAAGCCACCAAAGTATTAAGCTTGTTATAAATAAACCCCCACATTTTTGTAACTTAGTCATTCTTGATTATTCTTCAAGTTTGGGTTAAGGTTGAAAGTTAAGTTACAAAAGCTCATTTTAACTACTCGGGACTCGTTTCGGCTATTGAGGATGTAAAATTACCATTTTGCCCCTAAACTTCGTTTAGTGCCTTATCTACCTCGGAACTCAGTAAACTTTGCTAAACTTCTCTGTTCTTGCTATGTAAACTTGAATTAAGATTCTAAACTTAATTTAAAACACTTTACCTTCCTCAAACATGCTTTCCATTGAAAGGATCATAACACAGCAGCCGAGACTTCTTCATCGGAGGACGAGCATCCTCTGATGGTCACAATGGGCTTCCTAAGGGATTTCCAGTGCTCCATCGTGGCTGAAATGACACAGCAACTCGACCAGAGGTTGTCTCAACCAACTTTAGCCCGAAGGGCCTCCTCACTAGTCGAACGCTGAGAGAGGAGGCCCAAGCCTACCCACTGGAGTTCAGGTAGCAGGGACTTCGGCGAGACTTACAACTTTTTTACGAGTTCTCGAAGGATCCCTTGGACACCCTCGGCGAGTTCTACCGAAGGGCCGAACAGCACATGACTACTAAAGAGCTAAGGATGGGAGGTGCAAAGCCCGATCACACTTGCCCCGAAGGGTGAAAGCCAGCAACCTCACTACCGAACCAAGGCCGGGGGTTGACCTCGAAAGTAGAGAGGGAAGAAGCCCATGACCTTCACTCCCTTGAACACCAGGAGAAGCAAGGGAGCCAAATTCAACGTCCGAAGGTCATGACTTCAAAAAATAAGAAGAATATGAAGAAATTCTGCCAATTCCATCGGGATCATAGTCATGACACCAAGGATTGCTTCCAACTCAAGAAGTACATCAAGTCCCTGATCAAGCAGGGCCAACTTTGCTGGTACCTACGAATGCCCTCTCAGAGGGGAAGAAGGCAGGAGGAAAGAAAGGAAGATGAGGATTACTATTCCAACCAACGTCGAAACCGAAGTCCCAAGAAGAATCCTCCACTTCCGGCTGGAGTAATCCAGACGATCCCTAGGGGACTACCTTTGGTAAAAAGAAAGAGCAAAGCTAGGGAGATCTTGGTGATGGAATTCAGTAACCCATCGAACAAGATCATTTGGAAAGATGGGTCTACATAGTGTTCCACATGATGACCCACTCTTTATTATGGCAAGGATTGGGAGTTAGGACGTAAAAATGGTGCTCCTGGATGACAGGTCCAATGCCGATTTCCTATTCTCCCACTTGTTACCAAGCTTGGGCATCGCAAAAACTGACCTCAAACCTATCACATCCCCTACCTTCGAGGTAGGTACTTCTGAACTCCCTATCCTCAGGTAGATTGACCTACCTCTAATGTTAAGGGGAGCTTCTATTCAGAACAATGGAGAGCTCTTCATTGTCATCAACATCCCCTCTTCATATAATGCCAACCTTGGAAGGCAAACTCAAGGAAAATTTCACATCCAATTAGATGTGAGGTACCTGATGATCACCTTCGGCATGAAGGATGGGGATGCAAAAATACTTATTGATCAAGATGAAGCCTAGAAGGTCTTCATAAAGGTGAGGCAAAGCCGAGTGAAAGTACACACACAGACTTCGGGAGAGAAGGGCACACTGACCGAAGAGTCAACAAAAGGAGGAAAACGTGATTCAAAAAAAATTGAAACTAAGAATGTAGAGCTTGTCTCAGGCCGAAGTACCCGTATGGGGAAACATTTTTCTGAAGATGACAAGCAAAAGCTTGTATCTTTCCTTTTAATTAACAAAGATCTATTTGCCTACTTGTCGAAGGACTTGCCTGGGGTAGACCCTTACATAATTCAGCATAGTCTTAAGATATGCCCTGACGCGAAGCCCGTTCGCAAAAAAGAGAAGCTTCTCTGCTCATAAGAACAACTTTGTCAAGGCCGAAGTCCAACGCTTGACAGAGGCGGGTGTAATAAAAGAAGTCAAGTACCCCGAGTGGCTTAGCAATGTGGTTATCGTCATGAAAGAAGGGAGTGACAAACTTCGAATGTGCATCGACTTCCGAAACGTGAACGATGCTTGTCTTAAGGATTCGTATCCTCTGCCCCCAATAGACCAGTTGGTGGACTCAACCGCCGAGTATGGCCTCCTTAGCTTCCTCGACGCCTTCAGTGGGTATCATCAAATCAGGATGGACCCCGAAGACAAGGAAAAAACCACCTTCATCACCGAAGTTGGTACATACTGCTATATTAGGATGCCCTTTGGGCTTAAGAATGCAGGGGCCATGTACCAGAGGTTGATGAATAGGGTCTTCAACTCCCAAATTGGGAGAAACATGGAAGTCTACATCGATGATATGATAGTTAAGAGCAAATTACCTAGTAGTCATATCATAGACTTAGAGGAAACATTCCACCAACTAAGGACATTCGAAATTTGTCTCAAACCCAAAAAATGTGTGTTTGGGGTGAACGTGGGTAAGTTCCTCAGATTCATGTTGTCGGAGAGAGGTATTGACGCCAATCCGGAAAAGGTCAAGGCCCTGCTGGGATTCTGAATTCCCACGACAACCAACGATGTGCAAAGACTTAAGAGGAGAATCACGTCCCTCAGCAGATTCATCTCCAGATACGGAGATTGTTGCCGACTATTCTTTAAAGTCCTCACTAAAGCATCAAAAAATGGAGGTGACCTCGGAACCAAGGCGCGCTCTTGGAAAGAAGACTGCCAAAAGGCCTGGGAAGAGCTTAAAGTCTACCTAACTCATCTGCTGACACTCCAGTAGTGATGAGAAGGAGAACTCCTCATACTCTACCTCACCGTCACCAAAATGGCAGTAAGTTTGGTCCTTGTAAAGGAAGAGGGGGCAAAGAAATGGCCAATATATTATGTGAGCAAGTCTCTACATGGTGCAGAAGTCAGGTGCCGCTTGCTACAAAAGGCTATTTATGCCCTGGTATTTGCAAGCAGAAAGTTACGACCCTATTTCGAAGGGCACCCCATTATCATTCGAAGTAACCTGCCTCTTCGAGATATCATGAAGAAGGTAGACCACTTGGGAAGGCTATCGAAGTCGTGTATTGAGCTCGGTAAGTATGATATCACCTATGAGCCAATGAAGGCAATAAAAGCATAGGCATTGGCAGATTTCATCACTGACGCACCCATTGCCGAAGATAGGCCACCTAACCTTGGTAAGGATGAACCTGAGTGGACTCTGTTTGTTGACGGGGCCTCCAGCTCCAAACATCAAGGAGCTGGAGTAATTCTTCATGGTCCTGAAGGTAGGAAGCCATGAAGGCCATCAAATTCGGGTTTAATGTCACCAACAATGTGGCAGAATATGAAGCCCTCATAGCAGGTTTGTGTTTGGCCAGAAGAGTTCGTGTAAGAAACCCAAAGGCCCACAACGATTCTCAGCTAGTGGTCTGACAGATGGTAGGGGACTACGGCGCGAAGGACCCAACCTTGGCAAAGTATCATGACCTCGTAACAAAGCTCATCCAAGATTTTGATGTGGTACACATCGAGAACATGTCTCATTGAGACAATACTGAAGCAGATACTTTGGCCAAGTCAAAAAAGACCACTGAGGTGCTAAGTCACCCGAGCATAGCAATAATGAGCATAGCAACCTCGGAAATAGGATGGAAAAATCCCATAAAAAAGTACCTTACGACTTCAAAGCTTCCCGAAGACCTTCTTGACACGGCAAAAGTGCAAAGACGTTCTGGACGATATTTCCTGATAAAAAATGAGTTATACCGACAAGAGTACGTGAGTCCACTACAAAGGTGTGTCAGTGAAGAGGATGTAGAGACAGTCCTCAAAGATGTCCATGAGGGGGCCTGTGGTTCCTACATAGGAACTGATGCTCTGGCAAGAGTACTTCTCCACCAAGGATACTTTTGGCCCACCTTAAGGAAGGATGCGAGGCAATTTGTCCAAAATTGTGACAATCGCCAAATCCATAGGCTACCCTCGGAAATGATAACTTCAGCTAACTACCCTTGCCAATTCACAGTATGGGGTATTGACCTCATCGGGCCTCTCCCAACTGCACCCGGAGGAGTGATGTTCTGCGTAGTTGCAGTAGATTACTTCACTAAATGGATTGAGGCAAAGCCTTTGGCAACCATATTGGTGAGAAATTAATCTAGAAGAACATCATATGCAGATTCGGCATACCGAGGGTGATAGTGGCCGATAATGGTTCCCAATTTATTGACAAGGGGTTCCAAGAATTCACTACCACCTTGAGATAAAAATGCACTTCACCCTGGTAGCTCATCCTTAGAGCAACGGACAGGTAGAGGTGTCCAACAGAACCATAAAGGATGGTTTGAAAAAGAGATTAAAGGAAGCAAAAGGAAAATGGCCAGGAGAACTTCCTAGTGTGCTATGGAGCTATCGGACAATCCCCCGAAGGGCCACAAGTGAGCCACCTTTCTCACTCGTATTCGGCACGGAGGCCATTATTCCCATCGAAGTGGTTTAGGCATCAATAAGGGTACAAGTGTTTGACGAGAAGGGGAACAACCATGGGTTGAGAACCAAGTTGGACCTAATTGATGAACACAGAGAAGTGGCTGAGCTTATAAGTTCCCGAACGTATAAATCAAATCTAGCCAACCACGTGTCATAATCTAAGATGAGCTGTAGTAGAAGGCCTTCTCCTTATGGCCTCCTATAAATACCTATGGAGAACCTTGGTAAGGACATATGGAGATAGAAAACCCTAGCTATCTTCTGCTCTCCACTCCTTCTTTCCTACCTTCATTCTCCAAAATACTGACTTGAGCGTCGGAGGCTCCTCCCCCGGAATCACACTCTAGGGAGTCTCTAACCTCTGTTTTACAAGAGTCTTACAGCTACCTTCCTGTCATAAGCCCTTCTCCAAGGCACCTTCACACCGGAGGTCCCTTTCTTAGAAAATTCACACCGAAAGTCTTACTTATAGCTGCACCATGTCACACAACAAGGATGCTGTCGTTCATCATACCACATAGTTGCGGACCCTGAAAGGGTGACTGCAAAGCATTTGCAGAGGGTGGCATCATCAACCCCATATAACACCATATTGCGCCTATACTTCATCAAGTGAGCCTAGGGGTCACTACGCCCATCATATGTTTCCAAGCACGGTACTCGGAAGTCACTCGGCATAGGTGCCTCTACCACTACATGGATGAAGGGTGACTCTTCTACGGTGAATGTATCTGACAACCTCGACCAAACAGGCTTATGGGAGATCTGTCTTTCTACCTTTTCCAACCTCTCCAGGATCTTTTCCATGAGGGTAGCAAGACTGTCTTCTGCTCGCTATTTGGTGGTCGCCAGTAACGGAGATTACTGTCTTCTTTTCGGAGAGTAACATCATTGGCGTGGGGACTAGGACCTCCCGTATGGGGATGGACTTCGCTGGTGGCAAGTCCTGGGTTCTTTTGACACCATTTCTCCCGCGCAACGCCCTCTGGAAGGTATGTTCTCTATTGAAGACTCATTGTGAGAGCCCCACTTCTGGAGCTTCAGCGGGGTAACTTTGGGCTCCTCTCTTTCCGGGTGCTAGGAGAAGGCGCCCTTCCCTTGGGAGGTAGTTGTGGCCCCCTTTGGTTGAGCAATTGGGTCATTTCAGCCACAACAGAGCACTGAAAGTCCCACAGAAAGGTCATCGTGACTGTTAGAGGATGTTCATCCTCAGGCAAATAAGTCTCTACCACAGGTTGTTCAGTCACTGTTGGAGCTTCTGATGTGGACTATGACTTTGGGAGTCCCTTGTCCTTAGAATGCTGGGTCTTAACAACGGTGACCTGAGAGGGAGTTCCCACAAACGGTGCCAAATGATGCCCAACGGTATCCTCATCGTATGACATGTTGGCCTGAAGGAGAGACTTCCGATATGAAGGTGCCTGAAACACTCAGAAGAACAAGGGTTAGGAGCTCCTCGGAATATGTTTCTGGGAGAAGAGCCTCCGATGCCCAAGTCAGTATTTGTAAGAGTAGTAGTAGTAAGGAACAAAAAGTAGGTAAATAGTGAGAGTTCTCTCTCTTAGCCAGGTCCTTCCTGAGTTTTTATAGGGGGTGGAGGGAGGAGGCTGTTTGACATAGCCGGTTCAGATTGTGACACGTGTCTGGTCATATTTGATCCGTACCCTTTGAGATAGGTATCTCCAGCTGGCCGTAGGCCATTTTTCCCAGAGGGTAGGGGTGTGTGCGAGGTGTTTCTGTCAGAGGCTCCTTAACCATTTTTGTTGTCTCTCCGCAAGACCCCTTCGGAGAATGAGACCCCTTTGGCGCATAAGGCTCCCTCAGAATATGAGGCCCCCTTCGGCTCAATATAGTCACCGAGGGCTATTAGAAGAGGCCCTTCGGCAGAGTGGGGCACTTTTGGAAGATGCTCTTCCTTGCCGAGGGTGGGGATATACTTTCCCGGACTGGGTGTGTTCGCTATTCTGAATGTGGTAGTATATAGATTTTCCGAGGTCAGTTCTGTTTCCAACCAAGGGTGGTTGTCGTTCATAGAGGTTGGTGCTAGGTCTTTCCCGAGGGTGGTTTGTGGCTAGGTGATCTGGAGATCTCGGGGATCATGGCCCCTCGGTTATAATGTGATGTTCTTCCTGAGGATGGTAAGGGCCCCTCTTTCCTGAGGTTGGTCACTCATGTTTTCCCGAGGCTGGTGCTTCTTTGGTCACTTTGGGAATTGTAGAAGGGTTAATAGCCCTTTGGCTATCAGTTTAGCGGTCACATCACTCTGAAAGGGAAGCAACCTGGACAACTGAAAAAGACCTTATGGAAAGGTATCCTGAAGAATACCGGAAGCTAAAGGCTATTTTGGAGGGCCAAAAATTTTAAGGGGGGAGAATTGTTACCACTTCACAAAAATGGGAGAATTACAAGTGTGGCATAACGGCTAAAAAACTATTATATTGTGTAATTCTCTTCATACTGATTGAAGTGTGAGGGGTAAAAGGTATATTGAATACATCCTTAAAACTGTTCCAAGTTGGCAACTTGGCTCCCAAGGAAAGCCTTAAGGATTGCTTGTTTCTCAAGCAACCTATGGACGTTTTTGTAAGAGTTTGGAAATTTGGGTACTTAATTGTAAAACTTTCACAAAAGATCTTTGGAGAGTTATGGGAAGGATATGAATGATATGAAAGTGCTATTCGAGGACCAAATTGATTAAGGAAGACAACTAAGGACAAAGAAAACACAAGGCATAAAGGACCTAAGTGTTCCAACGTAGGCCTTAAGATCTGCATGTCTTTGACTTAGGTCAAATGGAGCAATTTTGAGTTTTCCCCACCTAGAGGGCAGTGGCTTGGGCTTGTTGATGCCCATTGGCATACTCTTTGTGTGACATAGTGGCCTGAAATAGGGACTTCCGGTATGAAGGCGTCTGAATGAGAGACTTCGATATGAGGGTGGCTGCAAGACTCAGAAAAACAAGGGTTAAAGACTCCCCGGAATGTGTTTCCGGGGGAAGAGCCTTCGACGCCCAAGTCAATATTTGGGAAATATGGAGCAGAAAGTGGAGAGCAAAGAGTAGAGAGTTCTGTGTCTTCTTTACCAAGGTTACTCCCAGGTATTTATAGGAGGGCGTAGGGAGGAGGCTGTTCGGCACAACCCACTTAGATCATGACACATGTTCGGCCATATGCGATTCGTACCTCTGTAAACGGGTATCTCCTACTGGCCCTAGCCTGTTCTGGCTAGAGGTTAGGGCCGTGTGGGAGGTCTTTGTGTCAGGGGCGTGTGCGAGGTCTCTTTGTCAGAGGCTCCTTAACTATTTTTCTCTTATCTCCGTAAGACCCTTCGAGGAACGAGACCTATTCGAAATAGAAGGCCCCCTTCGGCTAGATATCATCACCGAGGGTCGTTAGGTAAGTCCTTCAGCAGAGCGGGCAACATTCGGGAGACGTTCTCCCTTGCCAATGAGGAGTTACTTTTCCAAGGTCGGTAGGTTCACAAAATTCGAGGGTGGTGTAAGACACCTTTCCCTGAAGTTGGTTGTGCCACCTTTCTAATGGTGGTGTGAGTGTCCCTCGAGGTCGTTGCTAAGCCCTGTTCAAGGATGGTAAGGGCCCCCTCTTATTGAGGTTGGTCACATGTATTTTCGGAGGGTGGTGCTCATGTTGGGTTTCGGGAGCCAAACAGCGCAGCGGAATTTAACCGAAACCCTCCAGGATCCAAGTGAAACGGGGTAAACCGGGTGTTCGAAAATTTCATACCTAATTTTCGGTTGAGATCTCTCACTCAACTGTAGAGTCGAATCACAAAACCTGAACAGTTGACGTGTTCAGGCTCTCTATGGTATCCACACGAGCCTCTCGGGATCACCACGCTTCCACCACGTCCCGGCAGATGCGTTTCTCTTGCGCTCGCAGTGCTAGCTCGTGTCCTCCAAGGAATTGCAAGAGAAGAGTGTGGCTGTCCTTTTGGGAGGCTAGGGCAAGGAGACCTGTGAATTTCTCACTTAAAAGTTGTATTTATAGTGAGACTCAACTTCCAAGCCTAATGGGTTTCAAAGCCCTAATCCAATTAGGATTTAATTTCGGGCTTAATAATGGCTCAACTCCTTGGCCCATTATTAATACGAAATTAAAGTGAAACCATAACCCAAATAATTAGCCCATGCACTCTAATGATCCAAATAGCTCTATGTGTGTGACCCAATAGGCTCTTGCCATGTTGGCAATGATCATAAATCACATTTATGATCATAAGCAATGAGCGGTGTCTAGCAACACATCATTGCTACCCAAGTGACAAGATTGTCGGTGAATCGACTAAACCTTTATGATCATCACCGATATATGCCATTGTCCCTTTGTCCAAGATATCAAGACTAAGCACGAGACATGGAATGTGTCACTCTCGTATAGCCCAATCTTTGGTTTCTTGATTACCGAGTAGACTAACTTAAACTGACGACATTGATATCATATATCAACTCATCGGAGCATGGCCATGCATTTTCTAAGTCTCACTCTATCAAGGGGCCCAAAGATATCACTCCCGTTACATAGGAGGGACAAATCCCATCTTGATCATACAAATCCCTCCGCATGATATGTGACATACCCAATGACCTCCTTCAAGTTCACTCAGTTACGAGCAACAAAGGAAAGTATCAAAGTATGTGACTCACATGTAGGGAACCTTGATGATCTTAGGTCGAAGGACTACATATACCATGATCACTATGAGAATCACTTATGACACTCATATAACGATCCATGAAGTGTTCTCATGGTGGGTCGGTCCAGTACACAAGTTCTCCAACTTGTACCCATATGTAGACTACATATCTCATATTAGTCTCCACATATGCTAGTCGTTATGTATTATTGCAACCCGCTCCACAATAATACTATACTAGGGACGTTTAAGAATATCATTATTCTAGGGTTACAATTATGTTTATTATGTTACGCAGAAACAAAACAACAAACAAAATTGCTGGATTAATGCCTCAATAAAATATCATGACTCAATTTGTAAAAATACAATCATCTCATGATTGGCTTTTTGGGCACAACACTAACAGCTCAAATGACCGATTTGGGAGTTCTCCAAGGGTAATAGCCCTTTGTCTACCATATGCCCCCCTTCAGAAAGCCGAAGTTGCATCTTTGGTAGTTGAGGTTTTGCCAGTGTCTCGTGGGACTCTTTATGGTAGATGATCGTCGTTTCAGCAAATATTGGCTGACTTTTTGAGTGAGGTTACCTTCTTCGGTAAGGGTTCCACTTCCTCTTAGAACACCTCTTCTAACCGAGGTAGTAGTATTTATTTTTTTCGGAAGAGCTTTTAGTGTTCCCTAGGTTACTTTTTCATCCGAAGTGTATACTTGTCTCTTGGGTTTTTTATTGCTTGCCAATGAATCATCACATCTTTTGGACAGATAGACGCGTCTCCTCAGGAAAGACTTGCATAGGTCTGGCAGTTGTCAGGAAACGTGCCCCCGTTTACCTGATCGGGTGACGCGTGTAACTTAGTGACTGGTGAAAAGTCGAGTCCATTATGTTAATCGCGCCTCTTCGCCTTCAAGGGATCATTTTGGCGATGCTTCGCCTGCCTCCTTCACCCTATATAAACCCTTCCTCCTGAGTTTTTTCCACACTTCTCTTCTTTTGCTATCTTTTGCTCTCAAGTTTGCTCTTGTCTCCTTCTTTTTTCGGCAGCGGTGCTAGTGGCGGAGCGATTTCTGGTGACACTTGCAGTGGTTTTTTGAAGTTCATACCTTATTGTGAGTCAGGTGGGTCCTTTTCCGAAGTCGTTCTTCGGTATTATTTTTTTTTTGTCCCATATTCTCTTTCAGCTTCCCAAGGTTAGACTTCTTTTTGCCGAACATGTCTACTCCAGTACCGCTTATGTCTGTTCAACCTATCCCCGAGAGTTGGCTTCCCCTTAACTCTCATGCAAGTTGTGCTACACCTGAGAAGTTGGAGAAGTGGACAACTAAATTCTTTCTCCCCTCTTACATTGTTACTAGGCTACTTAGTCCCAGTATGCCTATTTACATGAATCATTCGGATGAGGTTACCGTCTTTCAGGCCCAACTGAAGGCCGGACTTCGGTATCCTCCGCCAAAGATGGTTTGCGAGTTCTGCCAATTCCATGGCATACCTGTGAATCAACTTCCTCTAAACTTTTATTCTTACTTCAACGCCTTCCTCCGCATGTGTGTGGTCTTCAAGATAGAGCCTCACTTTCTCTTCTTCATGCAATACTACAAACTCCACCCTGTCCTGAAGGGTGGGTTCTACATCTTGCTTCCTCGGGGATCTGGGAGTAGGAAGTACACGTTCACCTCCGGGTTGAAGGACAATTGGCGAGGGTGGAAAAAGAGGTTCTTCTTTCTAAAGGTGGATGAGCAGTGGAAGCATGTGCCAACCAAATGGGCTTGGGGGACTTTGGATATAGATGTAGTTGATCTTAGGAAATTGCTAACCTTAGAGTTAGAAGCCCAGTTTGAGGAGTTTGATAGCCGTATTCGAGCTATCACGGACTGGGATCCCGAGGTCCCTCCACGTTCTTTATACCCTTTTCCCATTAGATGGAACTTGATGACTGAAGAGGTCCTTTGGGAGCTGGGGGTGATCAAGGAACACATTACCGACCTGAACATGCCAAAGCCTCATTTTGACGGGAACAAGGTGTGGTTGGTAATGCTCCTTTGGGGCGAACTCACATTTTCGGCCCTTCAAGAGAGTAAGTTACTTCCCAGATTTTTCATATATCTCATTCTATACTTACACTAATGCTCTTCTTTTTGTAGAGATGGGTGACAAGTCTACTTCCTTTTACAACTCTCTTTTTCTCGGCCAAGCCGAGAAGGGAGAGCAACAGAGAAAGAAGGCGGTGCCAAAGAGGAAGAAGGCACTAGGGGGACCATCCTCAGCCCTGAGGTCGAAGAAGATGAAAGAGAACCCTCTTGCCCCGCCCCCTTAAGATGAAGTGGGGGCTGTGGACCAGACCCCTGCTTGGGTGGACCCACCTTCGGAGTCTGCCATCTGCTCAACTCCCCTCAGTTGCAATACTGCGGTGGAGACCTTGGGGACCTCGGTTGGTGGATTTTTAGCTGAGGAGCTTGAGGAGCGCCGAAGGAGGAAAGGCAAGCACATTTCCACCGAGGTCCTCAAGGTTATTGACTCTGAAGGCAACGATGCCGAGCTTCCACCAGGTTTGTCCCTTAGCCATTCTTCTACAAGTTTGGGAATTTTTTGTATTTTAGATCTTATAGATGAGTGGCTAAGGGATAATGTGCTAATGGAACTTTGGCGTGATTTTTTAGGTCAAGAAGTGTAGGTTCCCTGGGTGGAAGATCATGCTCGGAATAAGGCCCTTCGGGATGCCAAAAATCCCGATGGGGAAGGTCCCGATGGAGCCCTTCTAGAATTTCATGAAGGACATGAACTTCTTCTCCGAGGATAGCCAGAAGATGGCTCCATAGATGGCGACGGGCATCATCACACATGCCACTTTTCAGTCCTTGACTGAGGAGTGTCGGAACAAGGAAATCCTTGCCACGAGGATGAGTGAGCAGGTTGCCCAGGTAAAACCCTGGCCTTTGATACTTAGGAATTTTCTGTGCTATTTTTTCCCTTTGTTCCTTACCCGGGGTCTTCCCTTTTGTAGGTTTTGGCATATACTGGGTACTTCCGAGCTTGGGCAGCCAAACAATCTTTGGTCTGCAGTTGGTCCGAGGAGTCCTTGGGAAAGGCCAAGGAACTCTTGGCTAGCTCTGTCATCAAGTACAGCAAGCTGAATAAAATAGCCAAGGAGGATCTGGCTAACCTTCGGGAGGAGATGCTCAAAAGCCAAGGGGAGCTCATTCAAGACTTCTCCGTGAAGATGTCAGACATTGGTGCGATTGTGATAGCTCTGACCTCAGCTAATGAGGTTCTTCAAAAGGAGAAGGAGGATGCCACTACTACAGTTACGAATGAATTCCACCTCAACTCCAAGCTTCAAGCCGAGGTTGATAAGCTAAAGAAAGAGGGAAAGAAGAAGAAGAAAAAGTTGGAGAAGGAGGTCATAGAGCTTAGGAAAGAACTGGCATACTTGGATGTGGAGAAGGCTAGGTCTGATCAGGCAACTAAGAGGTCTTATCTGGACCGCATTAGGTTCTGTCCAGATTTCCCGACCTTGACATGTACTTTTTAGCGGCCCTGGACATCCCCGAAGGACCACTTTGGCAATGGTCAATGACAGAGTTCCTCAACCTTCCTGCTATTCTTCCTTTGGCGCCTAGAGTTGCTGACACTAAAAGAGACTTCGGAGGTGAAGATGCAGAAGATGCTAAGTAGTCGATAGATGCCCAGGGCCCCGAATAGGCCTTATTTTTCTTCCTTTTCTTTTGTAATCCATATTTTGTACTTTATCAGTGTTAAAGAAATTTCTCTTAACTGGAAAAATTTTGGCTAAGCTCCTTAATGGACTATTTTCAGACATGAAGGGTATCATGACCATGTTCGGTCAGTACCCATTCAAAAAACATCATCTTCTGCGAACTTAACCCATGGTCAATTTAGTCAAGTGTCTTTTACACCGATCACGTCCGATCAACGTCTTTGGGAAAAAGTTACCCTTCAGTCATACCCTCGTTAGGACAACCATCTTCGGCATACATAGCATCCTCTCATTTTTGAAAATTTTTTCTAAGTTTTGTCATGCAGTTTAGGAAATCCTCCCCTTCAACAACCACATTTGGCCGAATGAAGTATTCATCTTTGGAAGTAACCATCTTCGGTCATACCTGCTTGGTGTTTTTGCATGACTTTCTACTTGAAAATCTAAGTGTGTACTTAGGCACTTTTTGAGGATGAACAGCTTCGGTCATCATCCATCGGAGGCAACTATGTTCAGTTGACCATCTTCGGCGCAACTTAACTTATGTCGTAGTTTTACCTCCTTTTCTT
Source organism: Aquilaria yunnanensis (assembly GCA_039654915.1). NCBI lineage: Eukaryota > Viridiplantae > Streptophyta > Magnoliopsida > Malvales > Thymelaeaceae > Aquilaria > Aquilaria yunnanensis. Next base: position 38,376,096 of record CM077594.1, on the reverse strand, counting down.
CAACTATGTTCAGTTGGCATAATTTGGTGAAGACTTACCATTTCCATGAATTCACCCCTTCGACGTAACCATGTTCAGTCAAATATTTTTTCAAAGAATCTGAATGCGATCTATTTTTTAATTCTCCTCCTTCGGTATTGCCAAGCTTGTAGACTCCAGGACGAACTTCCTTGAGGACCAAATAGGGTCCGTCCCAATTTGCCCGAAGTACTCCATGGGATGGTCTTCGAGCTTCAAACTCAGCTGTTCGAAGAACAAGGTCCCCTTTTTGATCCCTTTTCATTTGACGAGCAAGTTTGTAGCGACGGCTACTCTTTGTTGAAAGGCTTTTCTTCAGAGTTCGGCTGTTTCTCTATGCTCGTCAATTAGGTCCAACTTGGTCCTTAATCCAACGTTATTTTCTTCTTCGTTGAACATTTGCATCCTCAAGGATGGCTGTACGACCTCGATAGGAATAATGGCCTCCGTGCCGAACACAAGTGAGAAAGGTGTTTTACCCGTGGCCCTTCTCAGAGTGGTTTGGTAGCTCTATAGCACACTCGGAAGCTCTCCCGGCCATTTTCCTTTTGCTTCTTTTAACCTCTTTTTCAGACCATCTTTTATTGTTCTGTTGGACACTTCAACTTGTCCATTGGTCTGATGATGGGCCACCTGGGTGAAGTGCATTTTAATTCTGAGTTCGGTTACGAATTCTTGGAACCCTTTATCTGTAAATTGGGAACCATTATCCGCTACTATCACCCTTGGAATGTCAAATCTGCATATGATGCTTTTCCAGAAAAATCTTCGTCTGTCCTTGCTCGATATCGCTACTAAAGGCTCTGCCTCAATCCATTGGGTGAAGTACTCTACCGCGACTACACAAAATTTCACTCCTCCGGGAGTAGTCACGAGAGGCCCGATGAGGTTGATACCCCATACGGTAAAGGGGCAGGGATAGTTGGCCAAAGTTATAATTTCCGAGGGTAGTCTTTGCACAAGAGCGTGTCTTTTGCAATTGTCGCACTTTTGGATGAACTGCCTGGCGTCCTTCCTTAGAGTAGGCTAGAAATATCCTTAATAGAGGAGGACGATGGTAAGGGCATCGGTTCCTATGTGCGAACCACAGGCTCCCTCATGGACTTCTTTGAGGATCATTTCAACATCCTCTTTACTAATACACCTTTGTAATGGAGTTGCATACCCTTACCGGTACAGCTCATCCCCAATCAGGAAGTATCTTCCTGAACGCTTTTGCACTTTGGCTGCTTCAAGAGGGTCCTCGGGGAGTTCCAAGGTTGTGAGGTATTTTTTGATAGGGTCCTTCCACCCTTGTCCTAAGGTTGTTGCACTCATTACCACTATACTCGGTTGATGCAGTACCTCAGTAAACTCTTTTGATTTGGCTAGAGTGTTGGGCTCTGTATTATCTCGCCGAGGTAGATTTTCTATATGCAACGTGTGAAACTCTTGGATGAGCTTCTTGATGAAGTCATGGTATTTTGCCAAGTTTGGGTCCCTTGTGCCATGGTCCCCCGCCATCTGCTGGACTACGACCTGGAAATCGCTATGGGCCTTCAGATTTCTCACACCCACTTTTTTTGCCAGGCGTAAGCTTGTTATGAGGGCTTCATACTCAGTGACGTTGTTGGTGATGTTGAATCCAAACTTGATTGCCTTCATAGCTTCCATGCCTTCGGGTCCACAGAGGATTACTCTGGCTCCTTGACGTTCAGAACCAGAGGCTCCATCAACAAATAGTGTCCACTTAGGTTCATCTTTTCTGAGGTCTTCCAGAGTATCTTCAGTTTTTGGGACATTGGCGATGAAGTCTACCAATGTTTGGGCCTTTTTGGCCCTTCTCGGCTCATAGGTGATGTCGTATTCACTGATCTCATGGCACCACTTTGACAGTCTCCCCGAGTGATCTGCTCTCCTCATGACGTACCGAAGAGGTAGGTTACTTCGAACAGTACTAGGGTGTCCTTGGAAGTAAGGTCGCAACCTTCTAGTTGCCAACACTAAGGCATAAATGGCCTTTTGTAGAAGAGGGTACCTAGCTTCGGTGCCATGTAGGGACTTACTCATATAGTATACCGGCCACTGCCTTCCTCCCTTTTTCTTACAAGCACCAAACTCACTACTTTTTCACTGACGATGAGGTAAAGGATGAGAGGTTCTTTATCCTTCGGCTGCCGAAGTGTCAGCAAGTGGGTTAGGTAGCTTTTGAGCTCATCCCATGCCTTTTGGCAATCTTCATTCCAAGGATGTTCCTCGGAGCTGAAGGTACCTTCATTTTTTGCTGCTTTGGAGAGCACTTTGAAGAACGGTCGCACCGATCCCCATATCTGGAGGTGAAGCTATTGAGAAAAGTGATTCTCCCAAGCAGCCTTTGCATGTCCTTGATTGTTTGTGAGTTTTGAATCCTAGCAAGGCCTAAACTTTTTCTAGGTTGGCGTCAATTCCTCTTTCTGATACCATGAATCCGAGGAAGTTGCCCACATTCACCCCGAACACTCATTTCTCTGGGTTTAGACGGATTCTAAATTCCCGAAGTCTGTGGAATGTTTCTTTTAAGTCTAAGGTATGACTACTAGGCAACTTGCTCTTAACTATCATATCATCGACATATACTTCCATAGTCTTCCCAATTTGGGTGTCAAACACCTTGTTCATCAACCTTTGGTACGTGGCTCCTGCATTCTTCAGACTGAAGGGCATTCTGACATAGCAGTAGGTCCCGACTTCGGTGATGAAGGCAGTTGTTTCCTCGTCTTCGAGATCCATCCAAATTTGGTGGTGTCCACTAAAGGCATCGAGAAAGTTAAGCAGTCCATATTTGGTGGTGGAGTCCACCAATTGATCTATTGGTGGCAAAGAATATGAATCCTTAGAACAGGCATCATTTATGTTTCAGAAGTTGATGCACATTCAGAGTTTATCACTCCCTTCTTTCGTAGCAATGGCAACATTGCTAAGCCATTTGGGGTACTTAACCTTTCTTATTACTCCTGCTTCCATTAAATTTTGGACTTCTGTTTTGATGAAGTTGTTCGTATGCGCAGAGAGGCTTCACTTTTTTGGTTGAAAAGGCTTCACCTCCAAGCGCACTTTAAGGCTATGTTGGATTATGTGAGGGTCTACCCCAGCCATGTCCTTCGGAGAGTAGGCAAACAGATCTCTGTTCATTAACAGAAAAGATACAAGCTTTTCCTTGTCTCCTTCGGCCAATTATTTCCCCACCCGGGTACTTCAACCTGGGACAAGTTCAACATCTTGTGTTTCTATTTTTTCAAGGTCTCTTGTTCCTTCCCTCCTTGTCTTTTCTGCGAGCATGGTCTTTTCTCTCGAAGTTTGTGCATGGATCTTCATTGGGCTTTGTCTTGCTTTCATGAAGACTTTCCTTACTTCGGCTTGGTCAATGAATATCTCTGCATCACCCTATTTCGTGCCAAAGGTGACTGTGAAGTACTTGACATCCGGGCAAATGTGGAGATTCCCTTGCATCTGCCTTCCAAGGATGGCATTATATGAAGAAAGGACATCTATGATGATGAACCTCATCATTGTTGAGCTGAAGAGCTCTTTCTTTCTTTGAACCGAAGTTCCTTTTATCAACAGAGGTAGGTCGATCCACCCGAGGACAGGGAGTTCAGACGGACCCACCCCGAAGGTAGGGGAGGTGACAGGTTTGAGATCGCCTTTTGAGATGCCCAAGTTCGGCAGGAGGTGCGAGAACAACATGTTGGCACTGGAGCCATCATTGATGAGCACTCTTTTGACGTCCCAACTTCCAATCCTCGCCATGATTAGAAGGGGATCGCCATGAGGGAATTTCATGGTAGACCCATCTTTTTGAACAAGCTTGCTCGATGGGTTCCAGACCTCCATCATTGAGATTTCCCGAACATTCCTTTGCCTCTCAGCTGAGTGTATCCCAATGGTGATTGTTTGAATCACTCCAGCAGGGGGTGGTGGATGCTTTCTAGGACTTTGGTTCCGACGCCAGTCAAAATCATAGTCCTTATCTTCTGGTTTTCTTTCCTTCTCCCTCTTCCCCTTTGGCGAGGGCATCCGTAGGTAACACTGAAGTTGGCCCTACTTTATTAAAGACTCGATGTACTTGTTCGGTTGGAAGCAATCCTTAGTGTCATGCCCATGGTCCCAATAGAACTGGCATAACCTCTTCGCATTTTTCTTATTTTTCGAGGTCATTGCGTTCGGGCGTTGAATAGGGCTCCCATGCCTTTCCATGGCCAACAGTATGTTTGTTCTTGTGGTGTTCAGGGGGTGAATGTCATTGGCTTTTTCCCTTCTGTTTTTGAGGTCTACCTCCTACGTCGGCTGGATACCGAGGCTGATGGCTTAGACCCACGGATCGAATATGGTCAGACTTTGGTGCTCCCATCCTTAGTTCCTCAACTGTCATGTGTTGTTCTGCCCTTTGGTAGAATTCTCCAAAGGTGTCCGGGGGTCTTTGGAGAACTCGTTGAAAAGCTGTGAGTCCCTCCAAAGTCCCCCGGTCATTGCGAGGATACGGATTTCAGGGTGGAAGTCTGGCACACTTAGGGCTTCCCGATTGAACCTCTCGACATAGTTGTGAAAGGTTTCCCCATTCCTTTGCGCTATGTCAAACATTTAAACAGGCATCTTCACCGTCGGCCTACTTTCGATGAATTGCTGATGGAATGCAGTGGACAACTCCTAGAAACCTGTTATCATTCTGAGGGTGAGGGAGTTATACCACGCAGTTGCCGGCCCAGAGAGAGTGACTTCAAAGCACTTGCAGAGGGTGGCAACATCAGCACCATGCAACACCATGTTGTGTCTATACTTCGTTAAGTGCGCTTGAGGGTCGCTACACCCATCATATGTTTCGAAGCGTGGTACTCAGAAGTCACTCGGCATGGGTACCTCTACTACCACGTGGATAAAGGGTGACTCTTCTCCAGTGAAGGTGTCCAACAGCCTTGGCCAGACAGGCTTCTGAGAAATCTACCTTTCTACTTTTTCCAGCCTCTCCAGGATCTTCTCCATGAGGGTGGTAGAACTGGTTTCTTCTCGTTGCTTGGTTACCTCTGGTAACGGAGAGCAATGTCTCCTTTTTGAGGAGTAATTTCATCGGCATGGGGATTGTGACTTCTTATCTGGTGATGAAGTCCGCCGGTGGGAAGTTTTGGGTCCTTTTGACTCCATTTCTCCCACACGATGACCTCTAGGGGGTATGTCCTCTATTGAGGACTCGTTATGAAAATACCCACCTCCTAAACTCCGGTGAGTAGATTTAGGACTTCTCTCTCGATAGGCAGTTGGTGAAGGGGCCCTTCGGACTGAAGGTGGTTGAGACCACCTTTGGTCAAGCTGTTGCGTCATCTAAGCCACAACAGAGCACTAAAAATTATGCAGGAAGCTCATCGTGACCGTCAGAGGACGTTCGTCCTCAGGCGAAGAAGTCCCTGTGGCGGGTTGTTCAATCGCCGGCTGTGCTTCCGGCGAGAACAGGGACTTTAGGAGCCCCTTGTCCTTAGAATGTTAGGTTTCAATGACGGCAACCAGGGAGTGAGTTCCCATAGATGGCACCAAATGATGCCCATTGGCGTCCTCGTTGTGTGACATAGTGGCCTAAAATAGGGACTTCCGGTATGAAGGCGTCTGAATGAGACACTTCTGATATGAGGGTGGCTGTAAGACTCAGAAAAAAAAGGGTTAAAGACTCCTCGAAATGTGTTTCCGGGGGAAGAGCCTCCAATGCCCTAGTTAGTATTAAGGAAATAAGGAGCAGAAAGTGGAGAGCAAAGAGTAGAAAGTTCTGTGTCTTCTTTACCAAGGTCATTCCCAGGTATTTATAGGAGGGCATAGGGAGGAGGCCATTTGGCACAACCCACTCAGATCTTGACACGTGTTTGGTCTGATGTGATTAGTACCTCTGTAGATGGGTATCTCCTGCTGGCCCTAGCCTGTTCTGGGCAGAGGTCAAGGCCGTGTGGGAGCTCTTTGTGCCAGGGGCATGTGCGAGGTCTCTTTGTCGGGGGCTCTGTAACCGTTTTTGCCTTATCTCCGTAAGACCACTTTGGGGAATGAGACCCCTTCGGGGTATGAGACCCTTTCAAAATAGGAGGCCCCCTTCAACTAGATATCATCACCGAGGGCCATCAGGTAAGTCCTTCGGCATGACGGGGAACCTTCAGGAGACGTTCTCCCTTGCCGAGGATGGGGAGTTACTTTTCCGAGGTCCGTAGGTTCATAAAATTTGAGGGTGGTGTAAGACACCCTTCCCCGAAGTTGGTTATGTCACCTTTCCGATGATGGTGTGAGTGTCCCCTAAGGTCGGTGCTAAGCCCTCTTCGAGAATGGTGAGGGCCCCCTCTTCCCCGATTTTGGTCACTTGTATTTCCCGAGGGTGGTACTCATCATTCTGATTTGGGAGTTCTCCAAGGGTAATAGCCCTTTGGCTATCACTTGTCAATAGGTCAAAAAAGTTGGGCACATGTGTACCAATGAGTTTAAGACAGAGAAACCATAATTAGTGCGAAGGAAAATCACATAAAGCAAGGTTAAGCTTGTTTAAGTGTGTTTTGTGCCCTTAAGCTCATTTAAGCCCATTTAAGTGGCCAATTCACTTATCTCTCTCCCATTTTTTGCCTCCTCTATCCCAAGAACAGAGCCACACTTCCTCCATGGAAGCCAAACCTCCAAGATTGAAATTGAAGGCAAAAGGAAGTAATTCAAAGCAAACTAGAGTTGTTGCTTGAGTACTTCAAGGATAAAACTTGATTTTTGGCGTACACACTTTGGTAAGGGTTCTCTTACTTTCATGGATTTTTACCTATAATATTCAAGTATCAATGGAGCTAGGACTAAGCTTGGAAGAGAGCCATGAGCTTGATGAACCACTCTTAGTGAGGGGAGTGCACTTATTGAAGGTTTTGTGACCTAGTGTGAAGTGCACAATGATGGAAATGAAGTTAGCGTTTCTAGAGCCCAAAGTTAGTAATAACTCATTTTAAAATCATCCTATGACCAAGCATTAGCTTGAGGAGGTCTTCCATAGTGATTTATTTATGTTTATTTCATGTTTTATGGACTAACCTATGGTTTTCATTGCTTTTACATTTCATGTGTTTGTTGTTTCTGAAGGGCTACTGCATTTGGTTGCTGTATCTTGTATATATGCATTATGGTTTTGTGTTTTAGTGCCTTTGGATGCAAGGTTTGATGATGGTTACATTGCCTATTGAATCCAAGTGCTACCATTACTAAGTGTCTCAATGAAACCTACTCCCTTAATTCTATCACTTCAGGTCCAGCTGAAAGATCACCTTCAAACTAACCTTTGTCGTATGAGTTTTGTTCTGAATTTTTAGGTACTTGAACTTTTGTACGTCTAGTTGTGATCTGGAAAGTTTGGTGATTTTAGGAGCACATTTGGTATTTTAGAGATGGTGCATGTTGTATTACACAGCAACTATCCAGCATCCTATTTCTAGAGTCCATTGTGTCTCATGCACTCCTGTAACTCAAGGTGCATATTTTGTTGAGTTAAGACCATTATGCAGTTCATGTATGCATGAACAAGTAGTGTATGTAAAATGAGGCAAGTTTGTGAACATTTGAGTAATGTTTTGGCTATGTATGTGATGTGGTGCAAAGCTGCCCAAGTGTGAATGATTGGCTGCTTACTTGTAAATTATGTTTTGGTGACATATTATTGTTAAATGCAAGAGAATGTATTTCCCATGTGTACTATACATAGATGGGATAGCCTTGGAAGGCTTTTCCTTTGTGAATGAAGTGTTTCCACACTTATGAAATTTTGTATGGGCAAAATGGTCATAAAGTGACCAAAATTTTGACTGCGCACTTAAAGTTCTCTAACTCCTTGTGTAGAAGGAATCTTGGTATGGAATTTTGACCACACTTAGAGCACATCTAGAGGTTGAACTAGAATTTGGAATTTCTGATTGTGGATCTCTATAGGCAAAGATATGATGTTGCAAAGTTGGCTAAGTTACTGTTCATTTGGTCAAAATTTTGTAACGAACATAAAACATCCATAACTTGGTCCATAGCTGGGCTATTGATGTAAAAAAAAATTTTTTGGTTTGCTCTAAGCCTCTCCTTGATAATGGAGTGAATAAAATAGTGGGTTACATTGCTAGAATGATACAGTTTATTAGTGGAAGTTACAGGTGCAGTGGCTGGTCACTAGAACTTAACATGATTGGCTAATGTGTGGATGACAAAACTAAGACTTGTGCTAGTGTTGTCCTTTTTCACTGCCACAGTGTGCATAAATGTAAATATGTGTGTTATGATTAGACCAATATGTATGTATTTACATAGTGCTCAAGAGGGTCACTTGAGTATGTACACGAGGGGTGTTGTTCTAATGACTTACAGGACCTACCAATCCTGGGAGTTGAAATGCATAGTTTTAGCACCATAACTAGATTACCCCATAGTGGGTAATAGGGTCGGTAGCTTAATCACCTTGTGCTAGGAGGCCTAGGTTGAGGGAGCACAGACAAGGCCCTAGTATGCTAGGTACTTGGAGGTCTTGGCACTCGTGCCAGAGAGGTTTTCTTTGGTAGGCATGCAGATGTAAAAGACCCCAGATAGCAAGGGCAATAGGATTGTAATGCTCGGGTGGTGCATAAATATCTTTCTCAGTGTGTCATAACCCTCATTCCCATGCAAAGCTTAAGTAAATGAGAAGTGAAAACTAAGTGGAAAGAAAGTCATGTCTAATGTCTTAAGAGATATATTTGTTGGACATAGTAGGCACAAGTGAATATGCCAATGACATGTCTACCGAGTGTACTCGGATGAACATTTGAAGGACTTAAGACCATAGTTACAGATTTGCAAACGTGCACGTACACATTCAAGTGCTAAAATGGGGGGAATCTTTTAGTGGGGCCTCACATGGTGCCATGCGAGAAAATGACCTTCTGGGAAAGGCATTAAACTCAATTTTATGCCATGTGGCACCCAACCAAATTTGCATGCTTCCACTTAGTCAAACCAATTCATTTTCAGGTCAAAGCTCCAAGTTTGAGCTTAGTTGGTGCTCTTAGCTTTGGAGGCTCAGGTTTTTGCCGAATTGGTTAAGGATTAGAATTGAAATTGAAGATTCAAGCTTGTTCAAGTGCAATTTGGTCTTAGGCGACCTTGGGGTTACATTCCCAAGCTTGGATTCTTGCATTTGGAAGCTTGGCCAAGAGCTAAGGGTGAGGTGTGGTAAGGGATTCATTATACTCATCTTGATTTTTGTTAATCTCCATGTTCAGGTGAGTATTAGGCAATCTAGGGGATAGCTTGTGAGCTAAACGAACATAAATTGTGATGCCCAGCAACATCTTCGTTGTATGACAAGCTAGGCCTGAGAGATACTTATAGGGAGAAGTCATCTACAAGATCTTGAAGAAAGTGGGTTAGGAGCTCCTCGGATTGTGTTTCCGGGGGAGGGGCCTCTGATGCCTAAGTCAGTTTACGGGAGAAAAGTTCTTTAGGAGTAGAGTGTATAAAGGAGAGAGTCTAATTGTCAGATCATACTTAGATCGTGACACATGTTCAGCTAGATCGAGTCCGTACCTTCAGAGGCAGGTATCTCTAGCTAGCCGTAGGTAGTTCTGGCCAAACGGTAGGGGCGTGTGTGAGGCCTCTTTGTCAGAGGTTCCTTAACCATATTTGTCGTTCCTCCGTAAGACCCCTTTGGAGACGTGAAACACCTTCGTGCAGAGATTTATCCTCGAGGGCTACAGGGGAAAGCCCTTTTGAAGGGCAAACCATCTTCGGGAGACTTTGTCGTCTTTTGAGGATGGTGGATCTATTTTTCTGAGGTTGGTAGCTTCACAAACCCGAGGGTGGCGAGGAGCCTTTTACCCGAAGTTGGCCACATAACTTTCCGATGGTGGTGCAGAGAATAATCTGAGGTTGGTGCTATGACTCCACGAGGGTGGCATCAAGTTAACCACTTAGGAGGTCTTGTCAGGACACTATTTTAGTGCTTGGCCTATGCCAAAATGTAAGGGGAAATGCATTGAAAGAATGAGGGACTCAAATGAAAATGTGAAAAGTGATGTATGTGTGCAACTGAGAACTATTGGGTTTAAAATGCACATGAGAAATGACATAAGTACTAATGGCGGAAAACAAAGTTTAAGGGCCAATTTGAATGTTCTTTCAGGTGCTATTAGTGATGCTAATACTTGTGGGAGAAATCCTTAAGCCACGCAAATTTGTTTAATCCGAGAAGGGCAATAAGTGCATTTTTGTGCACAAGTGGCACTTGGCCGGTTGATGCATGCTTCCACTTAACCGAAAATCATTAGTTTCGGTCAAAATTTTGTCTTTGCAAGTCAAACCGTGTTCTTCATGTTCTTGGGTTGAAGGTTTTGGGGTCATGCCAAATTGGTGGTGATTGAAACTTGAATTGAAGAATCAAGCTTGGAAGTGGTGTTCTTGGCCTTAGGCGACCTTGCACTTGAGTTGCCAAGTTCGGTCTTGAAGGGTCAATTTGAAACCGAGAGCTTAAAGCTAGAGATTGGAAAGGTTTCACAACTTGATTTTGGTAATGATTCAATGTTCAAGCAAAGTAATGGCTTCTAAGTGATAATAATTTTGAGCTATATGATCTTAGATTGCTAGATGGGGCATATATGGAACCTTCGGGTTTATGTGTTTTCTTGGCTAGCTAGTCATTAATGGCAAGTACTAAGGTTCAAGGTAAGTAGGCTAACTTATCTTTGAACTTGGAGCTTTAGTGGTATGGAATTGGATTGGCAAACCTTGGAGTGCAAATTATGTGTGTGTACTTGCTAGTGTTTTTGGCCGAGAAGGGCATTGTGTTGTGGTGTGTGTGTTATGTGCTTGTGTTGCTTGGATGTGCTTGCTAACCCCTTGTAGTTGTTGTTATCATGTATATATGTTACTGATATCATGTCTACATGTTATTATGCTTGTATTTTTGGTGTTTTCTTATCTCACTTGCAGGTTAAGTAAAGCTATAGGGAGGTTAAGCTTTCAGACTTAACTAAATTAGCTCCTTGGAGCTATAGTGGACCTTACTGAGTTTATAAACTCATGCCCCTTATGGTATATGTTTCAGGGAAAGGCTTAGAGCTTGAGTGATTGTGTGTGTTGCTTGTGTGCTAAGTAGTGCACATTTTGTCAAGGTATGTGCCAAAACTGAAAGCTTGGCTTATGGGTATGTTGTGCAAGTCTTATGGTTACTGCTCAAACTTATGTGTTTGAGTTTTGCAAGCCTTTTTGTATAGTTATGGGACAACTATAGGAGCTATGGATGTGTGTTTATGGGCATTAGTGTTCTGCCTTGCTTTTATGACCATGAACTTAGTGATAGGACTTTTCCTACAATCCTTGATCTTGTATTGCACCTTTAAGGTAGCACTTGGGTACTACCATTAATGTGGGCACGTAAAGCATAACATGTGGCCATTTTGGATAAAGACTACTCTTGGTATGTTTCCAAGTTATTAACACTAGTATAGAGGCCTTTTTGTGTATGTATAGCCTCGGTTGAACTATGGACTTGGTGTATATATGTTGAATGGATGAATGCCAAGTTATGCTTTGAATATATGTTCTTATAATTATCCTTATTGAGCTAAACCTCATATGATGCTTGTTGGGCCGAATGTACATTGACATGAAAAACATGTTTTAAACATTTACAGGTGTAGGCTTCTTTGTTGACATGAATTAGAATGCCACACTTGATGAGCACACACTTTAAACACTTAAAGATAAAATGTGTACATGCCTTGCCTTGTGTTGCAAGTAACTTTTAAAACCTTGCCGTGTGTTGCAAGTAAATTATGGGCCTTGCCTTGAAATGCAAGTAAGCACTTAGAACTACTTAGTAAGCTTCCTGGGGCACCTCCTAGGCCTTAACCTTAAGAAAATAAGACTTAAACTACAAAAGTGAAAGTTGGCCGAACCTAAGCCTTATCAAAACACATACAAGTGCCTGTTGATGCCCGGTGGCATTATCATCATATGACATTCTGGCCCAAAGGAGAGACTTCCGGTATGAAGGTGCCTGAAACACTCAGAAGAACAAGGGTTAGGAGCTCCCCGAAATGCGTTTCTAGGGGAAAAGCCTCCGACGCCCAAGTCAGTATTTGTGAGAGTAGTAGTGGTAAGGAACATAGAGTAGGTAAATAGGGAGAGTTCTCCCTCTTTTTCTTACCAAGGTCCTTCCTGAGTATTTATACAAGGGTGGAGGGAGAAGGCCATTTGACATAGGCTGTTCAGATCGTGACGTCTGTCCGGTCAGATTTGATACGTACCCTCGGCGATAGGTATCTCTAGCTAGCCATAGGCTGTTCTGGCCAGAGGGTAGGGGTATGTACGAGGTCTCTTTGTTAGAGGCTTCTTTGTTGGGTTTCGAGAGCCAAACAGTGCAGCAGAATTTAACCGAAACCCTCCAGGATCCAAGTTAAACAGGGTAAATCGGGTGTTCAAAAATTTTCATACCTAATTTTTGGTTGAGATCTCTCACTCAACTGTGGAGTCGAATCACAAAACCTGAACAGTTGACGTGTTCAGGCTCTCTATGGTATCCACATGAGCCTCTCGGGATCACCACGCTTCCATCATGTCCCGTCAGATGCGTTTCTCTTGCGCTCGCAATGCTAGCTTGTGTCCTCCAATGAATTGCAAGAAAAGAGTGCGGCTGTCCTTTTGGGAGGCTAGGGCAAGGAGACCTGCGAATTTCTCACTAAACTGTGTATTTATTGTGAGATTCAACTTCCAGGCCTAATGGGTTTCAAAGCCCTAATCCAATTAGGCTTTAATTTCGGGCTTAATAATGGCTCAACTCTTAGGCCCATTATTAATACGAAATTAAAGTGAAACCATAACCCAAATAATTAGCCCATGCACTCTAATGATCCAAATAGCTCTATTTGTGTGACCCAATAGGCTCTTGCACGTTGGCATTGATCATGAATCACATTTATGGTCATAAGCAATGAGCGGTGTCTACCAACACATCATTGCTACCCAAGTAACAAGATTGTCGGTGATTCGACTAAACCTTTATGATCATCATCGATATATGGCATTGTCCCTTTGTCCAAGATATCAAGACTAAGCACGAGACATGGAATGTGTCACTCTCGTATAGCCTAATCTTTGGTTTCTTGATTACCGAGTAGGCTAACTTAAGCTGATGACATTGATATCGTATATCAACTCATCCGAGCATGGCCATGCATTTTCTAAGTCTCACTCTATCAAGGGGCCCAAAGATATCACTCCCATTACATAGGAGGGACAAATCCCATCTTGATCATACAAATCCCTCCACATGATATGTGACATACCCAATGACCTTCTTCAAGTTCACTCAGTTACAAGCAACAAAGGAAAGTATCAAAGTATATGACTCACTTGTAGGGAACCTTGATGATCTTAGGTCGAAGGACTACATATACCATGATCACTATGAGAATCACTTATGACACTCATATAACGATCCATGAAGTGTTCTCATGGTGGGTTAGTCCAGTACACAAGTTCTCCAACTTGTACCCATATGTACACTACATATCTCATATTTGTCTCCACATATGCTAGTCGTTATGTATTATTACAACCCGCTCCACAATAATACTAGACCAGGGACGTTTAAGAATATCATTATTCTAGGGTTACAATTATGTTTATTATGTTACGCAGAAACAAAACAACTAACATAATTGCTGAATTAATGCCTTAATAAAATATCATGACTCAATGTGCAAAAAATACAATCATCTCATGATTGGCTTTTTGGGCACAACACTAACATTCTTAACCATTTTTGTCGTATCTCTGTAAGACCCCTTTAGAGAGTGAGACCCCTTCGGGGTAGAAGGCTCCTTCGGAATAAGAGGCCCCCTTCGGCTCAATATAGCCACCGAGGGCTATTAGGAGAGGCACTTCGGCAAAGTGGGGCACTTTTGGAAGACGCTCTTTATTACCGAGGATGGGGATATACTTTCCCAAACTTCGTGAGTTCAATTTTTCGGAGGTGGTAGTATATAGATTTTCTGAGCTCGGCTCTGTTACCTACCAAGGGTGGTTGTTGTACACCAGGGTTGGTGCTCGGTCTTCCCCGAGGGTGGTGCTAGGTCTTCCCTGAGGATGGCTTTTCTCTAGATGATCTGGAGATCTCGGGGATCATGGCCCCTTGGTTATAAGGTGATGTTCTTCCTAAGGATGGTAAGGGCCCCCTCTTTCCCGAGGTTGGTCACTCATGTTTCCCGTGGGTGGTGCTTCTCAGGTCACTTTGGGAATTCTAGAAGGGTTAGTAGCCCTTTGGCTATCACATGCCCCCCTCAGAAGGCCGAAATTGTATCTTTGGTACTTGAGCTTTTGCAAGCGTTTTGTGGAACTCTTTATGGTAGGTGACAGTCATCTCAGCAAGTATTAACTAAATTTTTTACTGAGGTTACCTTCTTTGGATGAGGGCCCTTCTTCGGTTCAGGACGTCTTTCCTAGCCGAGGTAGTGCCTTCGGCACTAGGTGGTACTCATTCTTTGCCCAAGCTCTTGGTGTTCCTGAAGTTTTTCCTTTGGGCCAAAGCGTACATTCCCCTTTTGGGTTTTTTGTTGCCTGCTAGTGAATTGTCACATCTACTGACCAGATAAACGAGTCTCCTCGGGAAAGACTCATGTCTGCCAGTGAATCGTCATATCCTTTAACTAGGTCAACGTGTCTCTTCAGGCTAGACTTGCATAGGTTCGTCAGCTGTAAAGAGGCGTGCCCTTGTTTCTCATGTCAGGTGACACATGTCACCAATTGACTAGCGAACGGTTGTGTCCGTTACGTCGGTTCCATCCCTTCACCTGTGAAGGGTCATTATGGCGACTCTTTGCTTGCCCCCTTCGGTCTATATAAACCCTTCCTCCTCTAGAGTCTTCCACACTTTTCATTTTTCATTACCTTTGCTCTCTGATTTTCTCTCCTTTTTCACCTTCTCTTTGGCAATGGTGCTACCAGTGGAGCGATTTTTGACAACCCTTGCGGCGGTATTCCAAAGTTCATACCTCGGTCCGAGCTAGGTGGGTTTATTTCCTAGTTTCCATTTTTTTCTCAAAATTTTCTCCCTCATCTCGCCGAGGTTAGAGCGTTCTAGTGGAACATGTCTTCTCAACATGCCGAGGTTCATCCCATCCCCGAGAGTTGGCTTCCTCTTAACTCTCATCCGAGCTGTCCCACTTCGAAAAAAGTCCAAAAGTTGTCAGCCAAATTCTTTCTTCCTTCTTATGCTATCACTAGGCTTCCTAGCCTTGGTATGCCCAGTTTGCCCCTCATCCGGACGAGGTTACTGTCTTCAGGGCTCAGCTGAAGGCGAGACTTCGATATCCCCCTCCAAAGATGGTTTGTGACTTTTGCCAATTCCATGGCATAGCCGTGAACCATCTTCCCATGAACTCTTATTCTTATTTCAACGCCTTCCTTTGCATGTGTGTGGTATTCAAAATAGAGCCCCACTTTATCTTCTTCATGCAGTACTACAAACTCCACCGGGTTCCAAAGTGTGGCTTCTACTTTTTGCTTCCTCGGGGATCTAGGAGCAAGAAATATACGTTCACCTTCGGAATGAAGGACAGTTGGCGAGGGTGGCAAAATAAGTTTTTCTTTCTGAAGGTGGATGAGCTGTGGAAGCATGTCCCAACCAAATGGGCCTCGGGGACTCCTGATATTGATGTAGTAGAACCCCAAAAGCTACTAACTTTGGAGTTATAAGCCTAATTTGAAGAATTCGAATGTCGTATTCGGGCTGTCATAGATTGGGATCCCGAGGTCCCTCCACGTTCCCTATACCCCTTGCCCATTAGGTGGAACTTTATGACTGAAGAGGTCCTTTGGGAGCTAGGGGTAGTCAAGGAACATATAACCAACAACGATATGCCAAAGCCCCTTTTTTGATGGGAAGAAGGCGTGGTTGGTCAAGCTCCTTCAGGGCCAACTCACTTATCTGGCTCTTGAAAAAAGTAAGTCCCTTTCCAGATTTTGGTCATACATATTCTCTGTACTTACACTAATGTTATTCTTTTTGCAGAGATTGGTGACAAGTCTACTACCTTCTACAAGTGTTTCTTCCTCGGCCAAGCCGAGAAGGGGGAGCAGCAAAGAAAAAAGGTAGCACCGAAGAGGAAAAAGCGACCGGGGGGACCGTCTTCGGCATTGAAGTCGAAGAAGGCCAAGGAGGACTCCTTTTCACCTCCGCCCAAAGTCTCTGTGGAGGTGCAGAACCAAACTCCTGTTTGTGCCGATCCACCTTCGGGCCTGGGTAGCTAAACAAAGTTCGGTGCGAAGTCGGTTAGAGGAGAGTTTTGCTTAGGCCAAGGAACTCCTTGCCAGCTTGGTCGTTAAGTACGACAAGCTTAATAACATAGCCAAGGAGGATCTGGCTATCTTTCAGGATGAGGTACGTAAGAGGCAAGGGGAGCTGATTCAAGACTTCTCGTTGAAGATGTCCGACCTCGATGCGAAGGTTATATCTTTGACCTTGGTGAACGAGGCTTTCCAAAAGGAGAAAAATGATGCCATTGCTGATCTTGCAAAGGCATTTGTTGTTAACTGCGAACTCCAAGCCGAGGTTGATCGGCTGAAGAAGAAGAAGAAAAAGAAGAAGTAGTTGGAAAGGGAGGTCGAGGTCCCCAAGAGAGAATTGGAGGACTTGGATGTAGAGAAAGCTAACTCCGATCAGGCAACTAGTCCTCTTATCAAGATGGTTTTTGCCTAGCTCATCACGAAGTTCTGTCCAAATTTCTTGACCTCGACCTTTCCTTTTTGGTGGCCTTGGACATCCCCAAAGCACCATCTTGGCAGTGGTCGAGGATAGACTTCTTCAATCTCCCAGCTAATCCACCTTTGGTGCCAAAAGTTACTGCTGAAGAAGATGATGCCGAAGGTGAGGAAGCCGAAGATGCTGAGCAGCCAACAGGTGATCAGGATCCCGAATAGGCTTCCTTTTTCTTCTTTCCCTTGTAATCTGCTCCTTGTATTTTGTGATGAAGTGTTAATGAAATTTCTCTTTTCTTCAAAATTTGGCCAACAATGTTCGGTTGATTTTGATTTCCTTTGGCAAAGGCTGCCTATATTCACAAATGCCTCTTCCAAAGTGACCATCAGTTCCCCCCCTCAGAATCGAATATGTTTGATTTTCTCCCTCGGAAGCGAACATGTTCGGTCACTATGCTTCGGCAAAATGTATAGCTTTACACATAGACACCTTTGACAAAACCTCATTCGGTTGGACACGTTCGGAATCAACTACCTTGAAAATTTTTCTATGTAAGGGAATTCACTTACGTAATTTAGGAAACATTCACTTTTGGCTTTCCACCTTCGGGCTTGACCATGTTTTGTCACAAGAAATTACAACCCTTTGTCATACCTCCCTTGGTGTTTTTTGCACAATTTTTCAACCTGAAAACATTCTAAGTGTAAAATTCTTTCAGAGAGTCTGAATGCCATGTATTTTTCAACTCTCGTCCTTCAGTATTACCGACCTTGTAGACCCCTGGCCGAACTTCTTCAAGGACTAAATAAGGTCCATCCCAATTTTCCCAAAGTACTCCATGGGATGATCTTCAAGCTTCAAATTCAGCTTTTTGGAGGACGAGGTCCCCTTTCTTAATTCCTTTATGCTTGATGTGCAAGTTTGTAGCAATGGCTATTCTCTATTGTAAAGCTTTTCTTCTAAGCTCGACCATCTCCCTATGCTCATCAATTAAATCCAACTTGGCCTTTAAACCGAGGTTGTTCCCTTCTTCGTCGAACACCTGTATTCTAACAGATGGCTATGTGACCTTGATGGGGATAATGGCCTCTGTCCCGAAGATGAGTGAGAAGGGTGTTTTGCTCATGGCCCTTCTGGGAGTTGTTTGATATCTCCACAGCGCACTCGAAAGCTCTCCTGGCCATTTTACCTTTGCTTCTTTCAACCTTTTTTTCAGACCATCTTTTATTGTTGTGTTGCACACTTCAACCTATCCATTACTCTTAAGATAGGCCACCAGGGTGCAGTGCAGTTTAATTTTGAGGTTGGCAGTGAATTCCTGGAACCCATTATCAGTAAATTGGGAACCAGTATCAACTACTATCACCCTCGAGATGCCGAATGTGCATATGATGTTATTCCAGACAAATTTCTGTATGTCCCTCGCTGATATTGCTGCTAAAGTAGTCTACTGCGACTACACAAAATTTCACTCCTTCAGGTGCTGTTGGGAGAGGCCCAATGCAGTTTATACTCCATACGGTGAAGGGGCATCGGTAGTTTGCCGAAGTTATGAATTTTGAGGGTATTATCAAGAGAGGAGCGTGTTTCTGGTAGTTGTCACATTTTTGGACAAACTGCCTCGTGTCCTTCCTCAAGGTAGGCCAAAAGTATCCTCTCCGGAGTAGTACCCCGGCAAGGGCATTAGTTCCCATGTGAGAACCACAAGCTCCCTCATGGACTTCTTTGAGGACCATCTCAACATCTTCTTTGCTGACACACCTCTGTAACGGACTTCCATACCCTTGCCGGTACAACTCTTCCCTAATCAGGAAGTATCTTCCTGAACACTTTCACACTTTTGCGGCTTCGAGGGGATCTTTGGGAAGTTCCAACATTGCAAGGTATTTCTTGATAGGATATTTCCACCCTATTCCGGAGGTTGTTATGCACATTACTACCACACTTGGCTGATACAGTACCTTAGTGGACTCTTTTGATTTGGCCAGAGTATCAGCTTCCATATTGTCTTGACGAGGAGCATTTTCTATATGTACCGTGTCGAACTCCTGGATGAGCTTTTTCACAAGATCATGGTACTTTGCCAAGTTTGGGTCATTTCCCTCGTAGTCCCCCACCATCTGTCATACCACTTGCTGGGAAACACTATGGGCCTTCAGATTTCTCACAACAACTCTTTTTGCCAACCTCAAGTCTGCTATAAGGGCTTCATATTCCGCGACGTTGCTGGTGACATTGAATCTGAATTTCATGGCCTTCCTGGCTTCCTTACCTTTCGGCCCTCGGAGGAATACTCCAACTCCTTGGTGTTCAAAATCGGAGGCTCCATCAACAAAGAATGTCCACTCAAGTTCATCTTTTTTGAGGTCTTCCAAGTTATCCTCAATCTTTGGGACTTCGGCAATGAAGTCTGCCAATGCCTGGGCCTTTATTGCCCTTCTCGACTCACAGGTGATGTCATATTCACCGAGCTCAATGCACCATTTTGACAATCTTCCCGAGTGGTCCACCTTTCTCATGACATCTCGGAGAGGTAGGTTACTTCAGACTATGATAGGGTGTCCTTGGAAGTAAGGTCGCAATCTTTTACTTGCCAGTACTAGGGCATAAATGGCTTTTTGTAGAAAAGGTACCTAACTTCAGCACCATGTAGGGACTTACTGACATAATACACTGGCCATTGCTTTCCTCCTTCTTCCTTTACTAACACCAAGCTTACTGCCTTTTCAGTGATGGTGAGGTAGAGGATGAGGGGTTCACCCTCCTGCGGCTGCCGAAGTGTTGGCAGACGGGTTAGGTAGCTTTTGAGCTCATCCCAAGCCTTTTGGCAGTCTTCATTCCAAGGGTGTTCCTTGGAACCGAAGTCACCATCATTTTTTGCTGCTTTGCTGAGCACTTTCAAGAATGTTCGGCACCTATTACCGTATCTAGAGATGCATCTGCTAAGGGCTATGATTCTCCTCGTGAGTCTTTGGACGTCCTTAGTCATTGTGGGAGTTTGGAATCCTAGCAGGGCCTTGAGCTTTTCTGCGTTGGCTTCGATACCTATTTCCAATACCATGAATCCGAGGAACTTGCGTACATTCACCCCG
This sequence comes from Aquilaria yunnanensis, assembly GCA_039654915.1. Classification (NCBI taxonomy): domain Eukaryota; kingdom Viridiplantae; phylum Streptophyta; class Magnoliopsida; order Malvales; family Thymelaeaceae; genus Aquilaria; species Aquilaria yunnanensis. The sequence goes on along the minus strand of CM077594.1, from coordinate 38,356,260 downwards.
AATATGCACTTCTCAGGGTTGAGATGGATTCTGAATTCCCGTAGTCGATGGAATGTTTCCTTTAAGTCTAAGATATGATTACTAGGCAGTTTGCTCTTAACTATCATATCATCGACATATACCTCTATATTTCTCCCAATTTGGGAGTTGAACACCCTGCTCATCAGCCTTTGGTACGTGGCCCCTACATTCTTAAGGCCGAAGGGCATTTTGATGTAGCAGTAGGTCCCAACTTCGGTGATGAAGGCAATTTTCTCCTCATCTTTGGGATCCATCCAGATTTGGTTGTATCCACTAAAGGCATCGAGGAAGCTAAGCAGGCCATATTCCGTGGTTGAGTACACCAATTGATCTATAGGTGGTAGAGGATAAGAGTCCTTGGGACAGGTATCGTTTACGTTTCGGAAGTCGATGCACATTTAGAGCTTTTCACTCCCTTCCTTTGTGGTGATAACAACACTGTTAAGCCATTCGACGTACTTGACTTCTCTTATTACACTCGCTTCCGCTAACCGTTGGATTTTGGTTTTGACAAACTTGCTCTTATACGCCGAGAGGCTGCACTTTTTTTGTCGAACGGGTTTTACCTCCGGGCGTACTTTAAGACTATGTTGAATTATACCACAGTCTACCCCAGGCATATCCTTCGAGGAGTAGGCAAACAAATCTTTATTCATTAACAGAAAATATACAAGCTTTTGCTTGTCACCTTCGGCTAGTTATTTCCCCACTTGGGTACTTCGGTCTGGGACAAGTTCTACATCTTTTGTTTCTATTTTTTCGAAGTCACGTACTCCTTCTCCTATTGCCTCTTCAGAGAGTATGCTGTTTTCTTCCGAACTCTGTGCATGAACTTTCATTGGACTTTGTCTTACCTACACGAACACTTTCCTCACCACAGCTTGATCAATGAATATCTCTGCGTCCCCTTCCTTCGTTCCGTAGGTGAGTCTTAGGTATTTCACATCTGGATGAATGTGGAGATTTCCTTGTGTCTGCCTTCTGAGGATGGCATTCTATGAAGAAGGGACATTTATGACAATGAACCGTGTCATTGTGGAGCCAAAGAGCTCTTTCTTGTCCTGTACCGAAGCTCCCCTTAGCATCAAAGGCAGATCAATTCACTAGAGACCTACACCAAACGTAGGGGAAGTAACAGGTTTGAGATCACCCTTGGAAATGCCCAAATTCAGCAACAGGTGGGAGAAGAGAACGTCGGCATTGGATCCATCATCAATGAGCACTCTTTTGACATCCCAACTCCCTATCCTTGCCATGATTAGGAGGGGGTCATCATAAGGGAACTTCACGATAGATCCATCTTTCCGAACAAGCTTGTTCACTGGGTTTTTGAAGTCCTTCATTGAGATTTCCCAAACTTTCCTTTTTCTCTCAGCTAAGGGTATCCCAGTATTGATTGCCTAGATTTCCCCCACCGGAGATGGTGGATGCTTTTTTGGACTTCGGTTCCGACATCAGTCGGAACCATAGTCCTCATCTTCCCCTTTTCTCTCTTCTTCCCTTCTTCCTTTGGGGGATGACATTCACAGGTATCGCCACAGTTGGCCTTGTTTGATCAAAGATTTTATGTACTTTTTAAGCTGTAAGCAGTCTTCAATGTCGTGCCCATGGTCTCGGTGAAACTGGCAAAACTTCTTCACATTCTTCTTATTCTCTGAGGTCATGGCCTTCGGACATTGGATAGTAGTCCCTTGCTTCTCCATGGCCATCAGTATGTTTGTCCTTGTGGTGTTCAAGGAAGTGAATGACACCGGCCTTTTCCCTTTCTGCTTCTGAGGTCTACCTCCACCCTCGGTTGGATACCGAGGTTGGTGAGCCTAACCCACGGGATGACTATGATCAGACTTCGGCCCTCCCATCCGTAGTTCTTCGGCCATCATGTGCTGTTCTGCCCTTCGGTAGAATTCACGAAGGGTATCAGGGGGATCTTTGGAGAACTCGTAGAAGAGTTGTGAATCTCTCTGAAGTCCCTGATCGTGGCGAGGATGCAAATTTTGGCATGAAAGTTGGGCACACTCACCGCTTCTTGGTTGAACCTCTCAACATAGTCCTGAATGGTCTCGCCATTCTTTTGGGCTATGTCAAACATTTGGAAGGGCATCTTCACTGTCGGCCTAGTTCTGATGAATTGCTGGGTGGATGCGGCAGATAACACCTGGAAACACATTTTGGTCCTTGGAGCCAGGGAGTTATACCATGCAGTTGCGGGCCTTAAAAGGGTGACTTCAAATCATTTGCAAAGGGTGGCATCATCAGCCCCATGCAACACCATACTACGCCTACACTTCATCAAGTGAGCTTGGGGGTCACTACGTCCATCATATGTTTCCAAGCACAGTACTTAGAAGTCACTCGGCATAGGTGCCTCTACCACTACATGGATGACGGGTGACTCTTCTCCGACGAATGTCTCCGACAACCTCGACCAAATAGGCTTTCGGGAGATTTGGCTTTCTACCATTTTTAACCTCTCTAGGATCTTTCCCATGAGGGTGGTAGCACTGTCTTCTGCTCGTTGCCTGGTAGCTGCCAGCAACGGAGAACAATGTCTCATTTCCAAAGAGTAACTTCATCAGTGTGGGGACTGGGACCTTCCGTATGGGGATGGACTTCACCGGCGGGAAGTCCTGGGTACTTTTGACACCGTTTCCCCCGTGTGACATCCTCTACAGGGTACGTGCTCCGTTGAATGCTCATCGTGAGAGCCCCCACTTTCGAAGCTCCGGTGGGGTAACTTTTGGCTCCTCTCTTGCCGGGTGCTAGGAGAAGGTGCCCTTCCCCTGGTAGGTGGTTGTGACTACCTTTGGTTGAGCTATTGGGTCATTTTAGCCACAACAGAATGCTAAAAGTCCCACAGAAAGCTCATCATGACCATAAGAGGATGTTCATCCTTAGGCAAAGAAGTCTCTACAGCAGGTTGCTCAGTCACTGTTGGAGCTTCCGGCACAGGCTAGGATGTCAGGAGTCCCTTGCCCTTAGAATGCAGGGTCTCAACAACGGTGACCTGAAAGGAAGTTCTCATAGACGGTGCCAAATGATTCCCAGTGGCATAATCATCGCATAACATGCTGGCCCAAAGGAAAGACTTCCAGTATGAAGGTGCCTAAAACACTTAGAAGAACAAGGGTTAGGAGCTCCCAAGAATGTGTTTTCGGGTGAAGAGCCTCTAGCGCCCAAGTCAGTATCTGTGAGAGTAGTAGTCGTAAGGAACAGAGAGTAGGCAAATAGCAAGAGTTCTCATTCCTTTCCCTACCATGCTCCTTCTTAGTATTTATAGGAGGTGGAAGGAGGAGGCTGTTTGACATAGCCTATTCAGATCATGACACATGTCCGGTCAGATTTGATCCATACCCTTGGAGATAAGTATCTCCAGCTGGCCATAGGCCATTCAAGCTAGAGGGCAAGGGCATGTGCGAGGTCTCTCTGTCAGAGGCTCCTTAACCATTTTCTTCATATGTCCATAAGACCCTTTCGGAGAATGAGACCCATTCGGGGTATAAGGCTCCTTCGGAATAGGAGGCCCCCTTCAGCTCAAAATATCCATCAAGGGCTATTAAGAGAGGCCCTTCGGTAGAGTGGGGCACTTTTGGAAGACGCTCTTTATTGCCGAGGATAAGGATATACTTTCCCAAACTTGGTAAGTTCGCTATTCTGAAGGTGGTAGTATATAGATTTTCCGAGGTTGGTGCTGTTACCTACCAAGGGTGGTTGTCGTGCACCGAGGTTGGTGCTAGGTTTTCCCCGAAGGTGGTGCTAGGTCTTCCCCGAGGGTGGCTTTTGGCTAGGTTATCTAGAGATCTCAGGGATCATGGCCCCTCGGTTATAAGGTGATATTCTTCCCAAGGATGGTACCTCCTTCCCAAGGTTGGTCACTCATGTTTCTTGAGGGTGGTGATTCTCAAGTCACTTTGGGAATTCTATAAGGGTTAATAGCCCTTTGGCTATCACCTGTATTACATAACCATTACGGTAGCTTAGTTGAGTGGCAGAGTAGGTGCACAGGCTAGGGCCTATGTGGGGTGTGATAGGTCTCCTAGGTGATAGCCCTTGGCTATCACATGCCCCCCTCAGAGAAGCAAAACTTGCGTCTTCAATGCTAATCACTCAAGAGCACGTTATGGAAATCTTGCTTTTTTGGGTGGCTAAAGCTGTTCTTGAAAAAGAACTTGCTTCTGCTAGCTCCTCGGGCCGAGACACTTTCTTCTGCCGAAGTTGTATTTTTGGCATTCCCTGCGGTTCCTCGGTTGTGTTCCATTCTCTGGATTTGGGCCCTTGATTAGGATGTTGTTCTAAAGTAACTTCTTTCTTTTCGTAAAGTCACATCTTCAAATTTGTAAGGAGTTGGGTTACATCCTTTAGCTGAACACTTAGTTCCGGCGAGGTTATACCTTTAGAGGCGACGGGACATCTCTTCTTAGGATTTTTTATCCTTGCCTTCTGCCAGTGAACCGTCCTATCTTTTGACCGGGCTGTCGCATCACTTTGGGATAGGCAATATAGGCCTGCTAGTGTCAAAAAGCATGCCCTTATTCCTCGCATTGTGTGAGACGTGTCATCAGAGCATTAGCGATCAGTCATGTCCATTACATCATTATGTCCCTTCACTTACGAAGGGTCATTATGGTGACGCTTTGCCTGCCACCCTTCGTTTATATAAACCCTTTCATTTTTAGAGTTTTCTCACTTCTTCTACTTTCATTCCTCTTGCTCTCTGACTTCCTATTACTTTCCACCCTTTCTTGCAACGGTGTTAGAGGCGGGGCGATTTCCGGCAAGTTTTGTGGCATTTTTGAAAGTCTCCCTGCTTTCTGATAAGTGAGTTTTTTTTCAAAGTTACTCTTCTTCTCCATTTTTCTTTCATTCTTCCTTTAGTGGTTTGAGGTTAGGGTTTTAGTTACTAAGGATGTCAGCCGAACAAGCCAAGGTTAAGGCTTTTCCTATAAGTTTGATCCCTCTAGACTCCCATATGAGCTGTGTGACTTCAGAGATGTTGGAGAAGTGGAGACTAAAGTTCTTTCTTCCTCGGAAGAAAAAGGTTACCATCTTCAGAGCGCAACTAAAGGATGGCCTTCGTTATCCTCCATCGAAGGTGGTCTCCAACTTCTGTTATTTCCATGGCATAGCCATGAATCAGATGCCCACAAACTTGTATGCCTACTTTAATGCCTTCCTTTGTATGTGTGAGGTTTTCAAAATTGTTCTACACTTCATCTTCTTTCTTCATTACTATAAACTTCATCCTACCCCGAATGGGAGATTTTACTTCTTGCTCCCTCGTTGATCCGGGAGCAAGAAATTTACTTTCACCTTCGGCACTAAAGACAACTAGCATAAATGGTAGAAGACGTACTTCTTCACTGATATTGATGAAAAGTCAAAAGATTTTCCTGCTAAATGGGCTTTGGGTACCCTGCCCACCATTGTAGTGGATCCAAGAAAGCTGTTAACACTAGAATTGGAGTCTAAATTTGAAGAGTTTGATAGCTGTATTCGGGCCGTCGCAGACTGGGATGCCCAGGCACCTTTGCGTCCTCTCTACCCATTCTCTATTAGATGGAGCTTGATGACCGAGGAGGTTTTTTAGGCACTTGGAGTTATAATTGAACACATTACTAACAAAGATATGGCCAAGCCTTCAGTAGATGGAAAAAAGGTATCGCTCATCCTGCTCATTCGGAGTGAACTTTCTTACCTCAGCCTTGTAGAAAGTAAGCTGATCCTTCAACCATAGTGTTAGAATTTCGATACTTACATTAATATCTTCTCCTTTGCAGAGATGGGCGACATGTCTTTAGCTTTTTACTAGAGCCTGTCCCTTGGCCAAGCTGACAAAGGTGAACAACAAAAGAAAAAAGCACTCAAGAGAAAGATGGTACCAGCTGGCCCATCTTTGGCCCTGAAGTCAAAGAAAACTAAGGAGGACTCCCTTCCCCCTCCCCACAAAGACCAAGCTGAGGTGCTTGGCCAAATGCCTGTGTGTGCTGTCCCATCCTCAGGGCCAGCCATCTACTCAACCCCCTTAAGTTCTAATGCTGTTGTCTAGACATTGGGGACTTTGTTGGGGAAGATTTCAGCCTAAGAGGCCCATGAGAAATGAAGAAGGAAGGGCAAGGATATTCCAACCAAAGTACTAGATGTCAGCGAGTTCGACGAAGATGGCGCCGAACTTCCACCAGGTTTGTCTCTTAGCCATTCATTTATGAAGTTTGGATTTTTTGGTATTTCAAACCTTGTACGTGAATGGCTAACAGATAATGTAACAAAGGAACTTCGGCATGATTTTGCAAATGAGCGAGCTCAAGTAGAGTGGATGATGGAACATGTTCAGAAGAGGGCCATTCAGGACTCAAAAATCTTGACGGACAAGGTACCGAGGGAGCCCTTCTGGACCTTCACCGAGGACATGGACCTGTTCTCCGAAGACTGCCAAAAGATGGTTCCCCAGACGGCGAGGGGCATCATGACCAATGCCACCTTCCAAACTTTGTCCGAGGAGTACCCGAATGAGGAGGTCCTTGCAGCTTAGTTGGCCGAGCATGCTGCCAGGTAATCTCTAGTACTTGGAGAAATTTTAATTTCTCCAAATCTTCAAGTTACTGGAGCTCATATCAACTATTTTCCACTTGCAGCTTCTAGCATATGGAGGCTACTTTCGGGCTTAGGCTGTGAAATAGCCTTCTATCGGAGGTCAATCGGAGGAGAACTTGGCCAAGGCCAAGGAATTATTTGTGAGCTCAATGGTGAAATACGGCGAGCTCAACAAGATCGCAAGGGAGGAGTTGGCCAAGCTTTTCTAGGAAGTTCTAGAGTGATAGACGAGGCTCCTTGATGAGTGCTCCTAAAAAATAGCTGACCTCAAGGCGAGGGTGGTCGAGCTGACCTTGGAAGCGGAGGCCTTTTGGATGTAAAAAGAAGACACAGTAGCATACCTCACCAAGTCAAAAAACTATGCTTGAAAATTGAATCTTAATGCCAAATTCCTCGCCAAGATTGGGCAACTGAAGAAGGAAATGAAGAAGAAGAAGAAGGCTGTGAAGGGGATGGAGATGCTTAGGAAGGAAGTGGCGCCTCTGAAGGCCAAAAAGGCTAAGGCAGAAGAGGCAGTGAAGTCATCTTATCAAGATGGCTTTTGCGTCACACATCATCAGATACTCCTTGAGTACGTTGACTTGGACGTTTCCTATCTCCGGGTGCTTGATATTCCCGAAGGACCCTCTTCATCCTGGTCAAAGGTCGAGTTCCTGAATCTGCCTTAGCTCCCTCATTGTATCGCTGATGAGGATGAGGAGGACGTTGAGGACGCCAATGCCGACTAAGGTGATGATGGGCAAGAAAACCCATAGAGGTTAGTTGCTTTTGCCCCATTTTTTTTTGTTGTACGATGTTTCTTAATGAAACCTTATTTCTAAAAATTTTGGCTCAGTCCATGATGAGAATGTCCTTTGACACTATTTTAATCTTCGGTGTTTACCTATCTTTGGCTCCTTCGATCGCGTATTATCTTAAGAGATACTATCAAGGATTCACAACCTTAGTCTCTCCAAAGACTTGCTTTGTAAAAATACTTTGGTGCCTTCGAGGTCAACTATGTTCGGTCAACCATATTCGGAATTAACCATTTTTGGTGACCATATTCGGACAACACTTAGCTTCTTTCGGGATTAACCACATTCAGTCATCCACCTTCAGCAACACTTAGTGCAAAATTTTTGGAAAATTCTAAGTGTAAAATTTTTTCAAAGAATCAGAATGCCATGAGTTCTTCAACTTTTCTCCGATGTACGCCACGAGAAGGTCTTCGGGGTTCCAGTTCAGCCTTTCAAAGAACAAGGTCTCATTTCTTGATCTCTTTAGGTTTGACATGAGAGTTTTTGGCAATGGCTACCCTTTGCTGAAAGGCTTTTCTTTTGAGTTTGGCCAAATCTCTGTGTTCGTCAATCATGTCTAGGTTAGCTCTTACACTAAGCTTGTTCCCCTATTCATCAAACACCTATATTTGGATAGATGGCTGTATGACTTCGACGGGGATGATGGTCTCAATGCCGAAGACAATTGAGAAAGGTGTTTCTCTAGTAACTCTTCTACGGTTTGTTTAGTTCTTCCATAGCACACTCAGGAGTTCTCTCGGCCATTTTTCCCTTCACTTCTTTCAACCTCTTTTTTAGACCATCTTTTATTGTCATAATAGACACTTTAACTTGTCCATTGGTCTGAGGGTGGGCAACTGGGGCAAAGTGTAATTTTACTCCGAGGTCGGTTGTGCATTCCTGAATCCTTTGTCAGTGAATTGTGAACCATTATCCGCCACTATCACCCTTGGAAAATCGAATCTACATATGATGTTCTTCCAAAAAAATCTCTGTATGTTCTTTGCCAAAATTACTGCCAAAGGCTTAGCCTCGATCCACTTAGTGAAATAATCCACTATGACTACAAAGAACTTCACTCCTCCTGGAGATCTTAGGATAGGCCCAATGAGGTCAATACCCCAAACAGCAAAGGGGCAAGGGTAGTTCGCCGAAGTCATCACCTCCGAGGGCATTCTTAAGATGGGTGCGTGTACCACCTTCACAAAATGGAAAAATTAAAGCATAAGGACCTAAACTTATATCCTTTAATTTTCACCATAGTGTATGAATTGTGAAGTGTAAAGTATTCAATATACACTCCCTTAAGTGGAAAAAAAATGATAGCTTGGTCCTTAAGAAAGCATTGGCACATCGCCTAATTTTTAACTAACCTATGGACTAAATTGTATGGTTAGAAAAGTTGGGCACTCAATTGCACAAATCTCTAAAGATGGCTATGGAGAGGACATGGATGGCATTATGAAGAAAGGACATGGATGGAATTAAGGATATGGTTGGGGACCAAAGTGCTTAAGAAGGCAAAGTTGATCAATTATGGCATAAGGCCAACTAAGGATCCATGTCGTGCCCTAAACTGCCCCTGTCCCATTCGGGCCCAGTTATATAAGACATGCAGCGGAAGTTTAATTAAACCGAAGGGGCTTTTATTACTCACTAAGACTTATGGGCACGAACCCCAGGATACTTACTGGTACTAGCTTGTTGTGTTCTTATTAAAGGTTTAAGCTTAAGTGCTCTTGGAAACAAACTAGCACGTATGTGGATTTCATGTGTTCATTTTCATGGTATTTACCAAGCTTTAGCCAAGATTATGCATGGCAACCAAAACACCAACTTAAGTTTGAAAACTTAATTTCATGCATATGCTTCGCATGCTTATGTATTTTGGTGTTCACTAGTGCACGTAATCTCTTAATGCTTTTAAAAGCAAACTAATGCTTAAGCATACATTAATTCACATATGTGCACCTATTCTTCTTATTAGCCATTCCTTACACATGCATCCAAATTTCATGCTTTTCTAAGTTTTCTTGCATGTTCTTTTTAGTGTGCACATACTTAACCAAACATAGCATGTTTTCACACAAACATGGGCTTATGGGCCTTTTCTGTACTTAACATGCATATGGCCCAAAATTAATAAGAACATATTCAACTTTGTCCAAAATCTTAGTTCAGCCCAATTTACACATGCTTCCAGTTTTCATGAAAATCATACTTCCATAAAACATGCATGGGCCTTGGTAAGTCCACCAAGCAATAAAAACACCCAAAGTGTCCATAGTCCATATTACAAGCCCAAAATACTAAGTTTGGCCAAATTTTAGCTAAGTCCATAAATTTGGTCATTTAACTAAGACCAACTATTACATGCTTAAAAGCAAGCCATAATCCAAAGAACACAAATCCACCTTAAGTTGTTGTTCCCACAGTTTCTAGACTTGTAGTCCTGCACACAAAGTCTACATTTTATTAGCTTGATTTTCAAACAACTAAAGGTAAATACTTAGAATAAATTGAGCAAATAGTATTTACATACTCAACCTCAACACCACAGAAAGAGTACTTAGGACTCTTAGCTCAATCTTTCAAGCACACTTTTTCCTACAAAGGTAGAGTAGGGCGGTTGAGATTTAAATCTCAATAAGGATTCCATATGGCTTCCAAAGCCTAACTTATGGCCTTTAAGGCCCAACATATGCCAAGAATATAATGGCAATAATTATTCCAAAATTCCTACAAAGAAAACATAAAGACAAAGAAAACACAAAGATACATGCATATACAATAATAATCGAAATCGGGGGTTAGCATGCACATCAAATTCATAGAAGCACGCAAACACACGCCACTTAACACCTTGATTTACAGAAGGGCAGCAAGCATCCCTCAAGTTTCATTTTATTAATTTCACATACTTTTCATTTTCGGAGATCTCACTTAGCATAGGAATTTAAGGTGGCCTACTTAAATCCTAGCCCATAATGCTTGCTTACTTAACTTAGCTCATGAGCGATACAGAATTGCCGAAGCAATAATTTAACTTATTCCCTCTTAGCACACCTAGGATCATATGGTTCTTTGACCATCACCTAGGGGCCCGAATACTCAAAGAGTATAGGAATCCTTACCAATACCGAAAAGCTCTTAGGAGCTTGTTTTCCTTCGTTTTCCTTGCTTGCCGGCTCTAGAAATGATTTTCTAGCATAAGAACCAAAATGTCCAGATTTATTAGAATCCATAAAAATACCAAGAATACTTAGTAATTAACTTAAATAAATCAAAATACCAAGAACACTTGGTTCATACTTACGGAACCTCAATTAGGAGGTGAGACCGAATTTTGTGTGCTTGATGTTCTTCGGACTTTCTTCTTGAGTCTTCCTCCCAATGAGCTTAGAAGCTCATATACACAAAGAACTCCTTGAGAAGAGTTCAAAACCTCCAAGAAATGAAGATGGCCGAATTTCTCTCCTTTGTTTTCTTTGAATCTTTTACTTGATTCTTGCTCTTTGGGTGTTTAGAGCATGAATTCAACCAAGAACACTTGGTTTTAATTTATGGAAGGATGATTTCTAGTGATGGCAGAATTTTTGGAGGAAGGAGAAGAGTTAGAAATGTTCTTGGAGAGAAGAACAAGTGTTGGCCAAAACTAGAGAGAAGGGAGAGAGAGTTTGTAGAGAGAGATTGAAGAAAGAGAGTGAAATGGCTTGAATGAGGTGAGATGAGTGGGGAAATGTATTTTGTTGAATGGGGGAGTGTATGTCCGGCTATGGGTGTCCAAAATGGGTTGGAATAATGCCTTAGTGGAGTAATAATTCAAATGGGAAGTGGGAGACAAAGTGGGGGGACAAATTGGAAGAGTGGGTGAGGTTAAATGATGAAGTGGTGAAGGTGGGGGGACAAAGGTGAGTGGAGGTGTGGGTGGAGGTGGAGGTGGCATAAAATATATTATTTTGAATGGAAATGGCTGGCCATGGCATCCAAGGCCATGAAAATGGGTCAATTCCACACTTAGTCCTCCAATCTTTTGAATTTGGGCAATTGAGCCCAACTTACAACAATTCCTTTGTTCAATTGAGTCCTTCATCTTCGAAATCCACCATTTTCACCATTATTTTTCTTGGCCTAAGCCAAGCTTAATTTCATGAATCCTTAACAGTTAATTTAATGTCCCCTCACATTAACTGAGCTAAATTCCCAAATTAGGAAAATTCTTTGGCTCCCATTCCACTTACCCCGGGACCTAATCAGTTTGGATTTTCCAGGCATTACAATCCAAGTGTTCACCTTTTTTTCTAAAAGCTATAATGACCTTTGACAAGGTTCAAGTTGGTCAAAAACATCATTTTCCCAGCCAAAATAGCTGGCAATAACCTGTCCATGTGTTGGCCAAATTTTAAAAAATTTGCATATGTGCCACCTTGGTCAAAATGATGTATAAATGAGGAAAAATCTTCATTTCATTGGCATTTTCCTTAAATTTTGGCCTCCAAAATCTAATACCTCTTCCCTAAGGTTTTCTATCATCCTTCATATCCACCATACCTTAATAAAACAAGAGGAAGCAAGAGAAAGCAAAGAAGACATGAAAGAGTGCAAGAAAACCTAATTTTGGTTCTATTTGGGTTTTCATATTTCATAGCAAAGGTAAGGGTTTTCTAAAGTTTCTTGGATTGTTTATTGTATTTCCAAAGATCCATGATGCTACGACCATGCTTGGAAGAGAGCAAAAAGCTCAAGGAACCAAGTATGGGTTAACGGTAAAAAAGCATGGCAAGGTTTCGCCCTTAGTGTTACCATGCTAAAGATGGCAGCAAGAAAGAAAGGTTTCTAGAGCCCAAGTTAGTACTAACTAAGACCTAAAGGACTTCTATAACCAAGAAAAATCTTGAGGAGGGCTGCCGTAGTGTTACTAAAGTGATATCTTATTGTTTTATGGAATGATTATGGACTAACCCTAATGTGTTATTGCTGCCAGCATTACATGTGTTTATTGCTGTGTTTATTGGTGCATATGGTTGCCATATTTATGTGCATGTGTTGTATTTTTATGTTTTTATGTCTTTGGATTTTAGGTGGTACGTTTCTATGGAAGACTTTACATTGAAAGGCTTTTCTAAGTTCTTTACAAAGGGCTTACTCCCCTTTCTATCCATTCTCAGGAACACCTGAAAGAGAATGTTCAAACTAATAGTTCTACTTTGATTTTTTTCTGTGAAATTTCAGGTACATGAATTGCAATATGTCTAGTATTAAACTGGAGTGTTTCAGGATTTTTAGAGCACATTTTCTAATTTTAGTGTTGGTACTTTCTGCCTTACGCAGCAGCTGCCTTCTGAAGTTTTTGGAGTGCATTGTGTTTGTAAGACTTTCCAAGAAGCTAGTGTACATACCCAACTAACCTAGGACATATGTATGATGCATCTATGCATGTAAATACACTATGGCTGGTGTATCGATGATATATTAAGCAATAAAGTAATGTTTGATGTTGAATGGTCAATTCTGTCGACTTTGCAACTCGTTAGCTCTTCCAAAGAAAATTATGTTTAATGTTTATGGAATGCCACTAAATTTAGGGGAATGACTTTCCCAAGTGTTTAAGACATGTAACAAGCTGCCCATGTTGGTTTTGCACCTGGCAATGAAGTGTATGAATCTTATGAAATTTTGTATCAGCAAAATGGTCTTAAAGTGACCAAAAAGTTGACTCTACACTTAAAGTTCCATAACTCCATGTCTAGACAGGATATTGGCATGAAATTTTGACCGCACCTAGAGCACATATAGAGGTTAAGTGAGATTTGAAATTTCTAAATTTGGAGCTCTGTAGCCAAAGATATGAATTCCAAAGTTAACTAATTTACTATTCATCTGGTCAAAATTTGGTAACCAACTTAAAAAATCCATAACTTGGCCCATAGATGGGCTTTTGATGTAAAACAAAATTTATTGGATGCGTCTAAGTCTCTACTTGATAATGGAACACTGAAAATAGGGGGTTATATGGCTAGAATGATACATTTTACGTCACACCCCACACAGACCCTAGCCTATGCATACTCTGTGCCACTTACCAAATACTAGCCAGAAAGTTGCTAAACACTTGATTTTTTAAGTGTCATTAACCAATTTTAATCTCAGCCAACTTACTGTTAGGTAGCTTTAAGTCTTATTTTCTTAAGCTGAGAGCCTGGGAGGTGCCCCAAGAGGCTTATGAGAATTTTAAAACAATTACTTGCAGCTTAAGGCAAGGCCAAAACCACTAACTTGCATCACAAGGCAAGGCTGTAAAAGATAACTTCCAACACAAGCGAGGCATACACTTGATTTATTAAGTGTCTAGGATGTGTGCTCCTCAAGTGTGCTACTCCTATGAATGACAACCAAGAAGCCCACATCTTTGTAGTTTTGAAAATCAAGGTTTTCATGCATATGTATATTCGCCCAAATAACTATCACAAGAGGTTTATCACATAGAACATAATCATGAGCTCATAAACTTAACATAACTTGGTACATAAGGATCCAACATATGTACATACAAAATCATACATAACTGAGGCTACATAAATACACAAAATAGCCTAAGTACAAGCATCACTAGCTTGGCAACATACCAAGGATGCTACAAGTCCAAAATCTAGCCAAGGTTAAGTTTTATAAGCCATCTCACATACATCACTCAAGAAGAAACCTAAGTGTGTAATACAGGAGCACACACTGAAGCACCAATCCAATGACCATATTCATGGTCATGAACGTGAACACCACAATCAGAGCCATAGTCCACACATCCATCCTACACTTAGACATGTCCCACAAACTACTTAAGCCTGCAAAACCTAAGCATAAGTTTTAGCCAAGAACTATAAGATTTGTAACACACAATTTCAAGCCAAGTACAAGTTGGCACATACCTTGAGCACAAAGGTACAACTAGTACACTAGCAACCCACTAAAGCACAAATCACTCAAGCTCTATATCCTTGCCTGAAACACAATATTATGGGCATAAGTACTAATACTCAGTAGGGTTCACAACTCATAACGACTCATAGTGGAGTCTATTTAGTTAAGCCAAGACTTAACCTCCTTAAAGCTTACTCATCCTGCAAGAAAGACACGAAAATACAAAGATACATGACATATAATACATATACAATGCTAACCAAGGCATATATAAGCATAAACTTAATTCTTAAGGGGTTAGCAAGCACAAAAATTCAATCAAGCACACAAAAGTCACACACACACCACAATATACATGCGGCCGAAACCACTAGGATGTGTTCACATGTATTCTTACACACCAAACTTCATAGTTTCACTCCTATTCCACTAGAGCTCTTAGTTCAATAGCAAGTTGGCCTCACTCACTAGGAATTCTAACACATGCCATTAACTAGACTAGCTAGCCACATAACATTAGCTCGAAAGCTCCTCAATATGCCCGTCTAGCAACTAAGATCATATAGTATATTTTAACCATCACTTAGTCACCATAATTACTTGATCATGGAAAATTTACCAAGAATTCAAGTAGAACGTGAATCCCTACCTCAAAATCCATGCTTCAGTTCTCGGTTTGTGCTTGATTATCCAAGACCAAGCTTGTAACTTCAATGGTGATGTCACCAAGTGCTGAAAATGAGGAATCCAAGCTTGATTTCTCTTCCAAGCTTCAATTCATCAACAATTTGGCAAGGATTTGGCTTGAACTCACCAAGAACATAACACACTTGGCTAACCCGAAACTAAAGCCTTCTTTGACTGAAATGATGGTTTAATTGGTGATGAAAGCATGCACTACCGA
Source organism: Aquilaria yunnanensis (assembly GCA_039654915.1). NCBI lineage: Eukaryota > Viridiplantae > Streptophyta > Magnoliopsida > Malvales > Thymelaeaceae > Aquilaria > Aquilaria yunnanensis. Next base: position 38,341,050 of record CM077594.1, on the reverse strand, counting down.
CAGTAGGCCACATGGCATTAAAAATGGTCCAGTGCCCTTTCTCGGCCTCATGAATTTTTCATGGTGTATATAGCCTGTTAGTACTCCATAGTTTTAGAATAAGCACTCGGTTAAGAGTACAACAAGGCCCTTAAGTTTCGTCTCTCTCCATTAATCACCTCACCCATTTTTATGTGCATTTGGACCCTGAAAATTCTTTCTTTTTGCACTTGCATCACTACTCATATTTCCATTCGAGTCCCTCATGTGTTTCATTGCATTTTCTTTGCATTTTTGGCCTGGGACAAGCACTAAGTGATGGTTAAGTGAAATTGGCATGAAATTTTGACCGCACCTAGAGCACATATAGAGGTTAAGTGAGATTTGAAATTTCTAAATTTGGAGCTCTGTAGCCAAAGATATGAATTCCAAAGTTAACTAATTTACTATTCATCTGGTCAAAATTTGGTAACCAACTTAAAAAATCCATAACATGGCCCATAGATGGGCTTTTGATGTAAAACAAAATTTATTGGATGCGTCTAAGTCTCTACTTGATAATGGAACACTGAAAATAGGGGGTTATATGGCTAGAATGATACATTTTACGTCACACCCCACACAGACCCTAGCCTATGCATACTCTGTGCCACTTACCAAATACTAGCCAGAAAGTTGCTAAACACTTGATTTTTTAAGTGTCATTAACCAATTTTAATCTCAGCCAACTTACTGTTAGGTAGCTTTAAGTCTTATTTTCTTAAGCTGAGAGCCTGGGAGGTGCCCCAAGAGGCTTATGAGAATTTTAAAACAATTACTTGCAGCTTAAGGCAAGGCCAAAACCACTAACTTGCATCACAAGGCAAGGCTGTAAAAGATAACTTCCAACACAAGCGAGGCATACACTTGATTTATTAAGTGTCTAGGATGTGTGCTCCTCAAGTGTGCTACTCCTATGAATGACAACCAAGAAGCCCACATCTTTGTAGTTTTGAAAATCAAGGTTTTCATGCATATGTATATTCGCCCAAATAACTATCACAAGAGGTTTATCACATAGAACATAATCATGAGCTCATAAACTTAACATAACTTGGTACATAAGGATCCAACATATGTACATACAAAATCATACATAACTGAGGCTACATAAATACACAAAATAGCCTAAGTACAAGCATCACTAGCTTGGCAACATACCAAGGATGCTACAAGTCCAAAATCTAGCCAAGGTTAAGTTTTATAAGCCATCTCACATACATCACTCAAGAAGAAACCTAAGTGTGTAATACAGGAGCACACACTGAAGCACCAATCCAATGACCATATTCATGGTCATGAACGTGAACACCACAATCAGAGCCATAGTCCACACATCCATCCTACACTTAGACATGTCCCACAAACTACTTAAGCCTGCAAAACCTAAGCATAAGTTTTAGCCAAGAACTATAAGATTTGTAACACACAATTTCAAGCCAAGTACAAGTTGGCACATACCTTGAGCACAAAGGTACAACTAGTACACTAGCAACCCACTAAAGCACAAATCACTCAAGCTCTATATCCTTGCCTGAAACACAATATTATGGGCATAAGTACTAATACTCAGTAGGGTTCACAACTCATAACGACTCATAGTGGAGTCTATTTAGTTAAGCCAAGACTTAACCTCCTTAAAGCTTACTCATCCTGCAAGAAAGACACGAAAATACAAAGATACATGACATATAATACATATACAATGCTAACCAAGGCATATATAAGCATAAACTTAATTCTTAAGGGGTTAGCAAGCACAAAAATTCAATCAAGCACACAAAAGTCACACACACACCACAATATACATGCGGCCGAAACCACTAGGATGTGTTCACATGTATTCTTACACACCAAACTTCATAGTTTCACTCCTATTCCACTAGAGCTCTTAGTTCAATAGCAAGTTGGCCTCACTCACTAGGAATTCTAACACATGCCATTAACTAGACTAGCTAGCCACATAACATTAGCTCGAAAGCTCCTCAATATGCCCGTCTAGCAACTAAGATCATATAGTATATTTTAACCATCACTTAGTCACCATAATTACTTGATCATGGAAAATTTACCAAGAATTCAAGTAGAACGTGAATCCCTACCTCAAAATCCATGCTTCAGTTCTCGGTTTGTGCTTGATTATCCAAGACCAAGCTTGTAACTTCAATGGTGATGTCACCAAGTGCTGAAAATGAGGAATCCAAGCTTGATTTCTCTTCCAAGCTTCAATTCATCAACAATTTGGCAAGGATTTGGCTTGAACTCACCAAGAACATAACACACTTGGCTAACCCGAAACTAAAGCCTTCTTTGACTGAAATGATGGTTTAATTGGTGATGAAAGCATGCACTACCGACAGTAGGCCACATGGCATTAAAAATGGTCCAGTGCCCTTTCTCGGCCTCATGAATTTTTCATGGTGTATATAGCCTGTTAGTACTCCATAGTTTTAGAATAAGCACTCGGTTAAGAGTACAACAAGGCCCTTAAGTTTCGTCTCTCTCCATTAATCACCTCACCCATTTTTATGTGCATTTGGACCCTGAAAATTCTTTCTTTTTGCACTTGCATCACTACTCATATTTCCATTCGAGTCCCTCATGTGTTTCATTGCATTTTCTTTGCATTTTTGGCCTGGGACAAGCACTAAGTGATGGTTAAGTGAAATTGGCATGAAATTTTGACCGCACCTAGAGCACATATAGAGGTTAAGTGAGATTTGAAATTTCTAAATTTGGAGCTCTGTAGCCAAAGATATGAATTCCAAAGTTAACTAATTTACTATTCATCTGGTCAAAATTTGGTAACCAACTTAAAAAATCCATAACTTGGCCCATAGATGGGCTTTTGATGTAAAACAAAATTTATTGGATGCGTCTAAGTCTCTACTTGATAATGGAACACTGAAAATAGGGGGTTATATGGCTAGAATGATACATTTTACGTCACACCCCACACAGACCCTAGCCTATGCATACTCTGTGCCACTTACCAAATACTAGCCAGAAAGTTGCTAAACACTTGATTTTTTAAGTGTCATTAACCAATTTTAATCTCAGCCAACTTACTGTTAGGTAGCTTTAAGTCTTATTTTCTTAAGCTGAGAGCCTGGGAGGTGCCCCAAGAGGCTTATGAGAATTTTAAAACAATTACTTGCAGCTTAAGGCAAGGCCAAAACCACTAACTTGCATCACAAGGCAAGGCTGTAAAAGATAACTTCCAACACAAGCGAGGCATACACTTGATTTATTAAGTGTCTAGGATGTGTGCTCCTCAAGTGTGCTACTCCTATGAATGACAACCAAGAAGCCCACATCTTTGTAGTTTTGAAAATCAAGGTTTTCATGCATATGTATATTCGCCCAAATAACTATCACAAGAGGTTTATCACATAGAACATAATCATGAGCTCATAAACTTAACATAACTTGGTACATAAGGATCCAACATATGTACATACAAAATCATACATAACTGAGGCTACATAAATACACAAAATAGCCTAAGTACAAGCATCACTAGCTTGGCAACATACCAAGGATGCTACAAGTCCAAAATCTAGCCAAGGTTAAGTTTTATAAGCCATCTCACATACATCACTCAAGAAGAAACCTAAGTGTGTAATACAGGAGCACACACTGAAGCACCAATCCAATGACCATATTCATGGTCATGAACGTGAACACCACAATCAGAGCCATAGTCCACACATCCATCCTACACTTAGACATGTCCCACAAACTACTTAAGCCTGCAAAACCTAAGCATAAGTTTTAGCCAAGAACTATAAGATTTGTAACACACAATTTCAAGCCAAGTACAAGTTGGCACATACCTTGAGCACAAAGGTACAACTAGTACACTAGCAACCCACTAAAGCACAAATCACTCAAGCTCTATATCCTTGCCTGAAACACAATATTATGGGCATAAGTACTAATACTCAGTAGGGTTCACAACTCATAACGACTCATAGTGGAGTCTATTTAGTTAAGCCAAGACTTAACCTCCTTAAAGCTTACTCATCCTGCAAGAAAGACACGAAAATACAAAGATACATGACATATAATACATATACAATGCTAACCAAGGCATATATAAGCATAAACTTAATTCTTAAGGGGTTAGCAAGCACAAAAATTCAATCAAGCACACAAAAGTCACACACACACCACAATATACATGCGGCCGAAACCACTAGGATGTGTTCACATGTATTCTTACACACCAAACTTCATAGTTTCACTCCTATTCCACTAGAGCTCTTAGTTCAATAGCAAGTTGGCCTCACTCACTAGGAATTCTAACACATGCCATTAACTAGACTAGCTAGCCACATAACATTAGCTCGAAAGCTCCTCAATATGCCCGTCTAGCAACTAAGATCATATAGTATATTTTAACCATCACTTAGTCACCATAATTACTTGATCATGGAAAATTTACCAAGAATTCAAGTAGAACGTGAATCCCTACCTCAAAATCCATGCTTCAGTTCTCGGTTTGTGCTTGATTATCCAAGACCAAGCTTGTAACTTCAATGGTGATGTCACCAAGTGCTGAAAATGAGGAATCCAAGCTTGATTTCTCTTCCAAGCTTCAATTCATCAACAATTTGGCAAGGATTTGGCTTGAACTCACCAAGAACATAACACACTTGGCTAACCCGAAACTAAAGCCTTCTTTGACTGAAATGATGGTTTAATTGGTGATGAAAGCATGCACTACCGACAGTAGGCCACATGGCATTAAAAATGGTCCAGTGCCCTTTCTCGGCCTCATGAATTTTTCATGGTGTATATAGCCTGTTAGTACTCCATAGTTTTAGAATAAGCACTCGGTTAAGAGTACAACAAGGCCCTTAAGTTTCGTCTCTCTCCATTAATCACCTCACCCATTTTTATGTGCATTTGGACCCTGAAAATTCTTTCTTTTTGCACTTGCATCACTACTCATATTTCCATTCGAGTCCCTCATGTGTTTCATTGCATTTTCTTTGCATTTTTGGCCTGGGACAAGCACTAAGTGATGGTCCTAAAAGCTTATTAGTGGAAGTTACAGGTGCAGTGGCTGGCCATTAGAACCTAACAAGATTGCCTACTGTGTGGAAGCCAAAACTAATAATTGTGCTAGTGTTTTCCTTCTTAGCTGCCATAGTGTGCATAAATATAAATATGTGTGTTATGGTTTGACCAATATACATATATTTTCAAAAAGACCAAGAAGGCCACTTGGGTAATATAGTGAGCATTGCTTTGATGGCCTACAGAACATGCATAGCTCCTAGGAGATTGACACATTAAACATTGTCACTGTATTTAAGCTCTCATAATGGTAACATTGCGTGTCTCTGACACTTGACACATTGCTTGATGAACTGCCTTGCGTTTTTCCTTAAAGTAGGCTAGAAATATCCTTGCCGAAGTAGTACCCCAGCAAGGGAGTCAGTCCCGATGTAAGACCCATAGGCCCTCTCATGGACTTCCCTAAGGACTATCCTGATGTACTTTTCACTGATGCACCTTTGCAGTGGGCTTGCATACCCTTACCGGTACAATTCTTCACTAATTAGAAAGTATCTACCTGAGCACTTCCGCACCCTTGCTGCCTCTAGAGGGTCTTCAGCCAATTTTGAAGTCATGAGATATTCTTTAATTGGATCGTTCCACCTTTCCTCCAAAGCTGTGGTGGCTAATACTGCTAAGCTCGGGCAATCTAGTATTTCGGTGGACTGCTTAGATTTTGCCAAAGTATCCACTTCTGAATTATCTCGTCGGGGTACATTTTCTATCTGTACCCTGTTGAACTCTTGAATAAGCCCTTTCACGAGATTATGGTACTTCGCCAAGTTCAGGTCATTTGCCCCGTAATCCCCTATCATCTGTCGGACTACCAGTTGAGAGTCACAATGGGCCTTTAGATTTCTCACACCAACTCTTTTTGCCAATCGTAAGCCTGCTATGAGGGCTTCATATTTTGCAACATTATTGGTGATATTAAACCCAAATTTGATGGACATTGAGGCTTCCATACCCTTGGGTCAAAGGAGAACTACTACGGCTCCCTGGTGTTCGGATCCTGAGGCTCCATCTACGAATATTGTCCACTCAGGTTTGTCATTTTTTAGATCCCCTGGGGCGCCTTCAGTTTCGGGTACTTCGGCAATAAAATCTGCCAGTCCTTGGGATTTTATTACCCTTCTTGGCTCATAAGTGATATCGTACTCGCCAAGCTCGATGCACCACTTGATAATCAACCCAAATGGTCTACCTTCCACATGACATCCCTAAGAGGTAAGTTACTTCAAACAGTGATGGGATGTCCTTGGAAAGAAGGTCACAACCTCTTGCTTGCCAATACTAGGTCATAGATGGCCTTTTGCAGAAGAGGGTATCTAACTTCGGGACCATGAAAGGACTTGCTTCCTTTCTTCCTCCTTGACCAGAACCGAACTTACAGCTTTGTTGGTTACTGGAAGCTAGAGGATGAGCGATTCTCTTTCCTTTGGTTGCCAAACTGTCGGCAAGCGGGTTAAGTAATCTTTAAGCTCATCCTATGCCATTTGAAATTCTTCATTCCAAGGATGTTCCTTGGTGCCAAGGTTGCCTTTATTTTTGGTTGCTTTGGTAAGCACTTTAAAGAATTGTCGGCACTAGTCTCCATATCTGAAAATGAATCTACTAAGGGTTGTAAATCGCCCCAAAAGCCTCTACACATCCTTGGTTGTGGTAGGAGTTCAAAATCCTAGCAACGCATTGACCTTCTCTGGGTTGGCATTAATACCTCTTTTGGATACCATGAACCCTAGGAATTCGCCAGTAGTTACCCCAAACACACACTTTTCAGGGTTCAGACGGGTTCAAACTTTTTGAAGTTGACGAAATGTCTCCCCTAAGTCCATGATATGACTACTAGGTTGTTTACTCTTAACTATCATATCATCAGCGTATACTTCCATATTTCTCCCAATCTGAGAGTTTAATACCTTGTTCATTAGCCTCTGGTATGTGGCTCCTACATTTTGAAGGCCGAAGGGCATTCTGATGTAGCAGTAGGTCCCAACTTTAGTGATGAAGGAGGTCTTTTCCTCATCTCCGGGATCCATTTGGATTTGGTAATATCCGCTAAAAGCATCGAGGAAGCTAAGCAGACCATATTTGGTAGTGGAGTCTACCAATTTTTCTATTGATTGCAAAGGATATGAGTTCTTTAGACAGGCATCATTTATATTTTGGAAGTCGATGCACATTCAGAGTTTATCGCTCCCTTCCTTTGTGGTGACAACAACATTGCTAAGACATTCGGGGTACTTGACCTCCTTTATTATGCCTGCTTCCATTAGTTGTTGGACTTTAGCATTAATGAATTTGTTCTTATGCGCCAACAGGCTACGCCTTTTTTGTCAAACAAACATCACCTCCAAGCTTACTTTAAGGCTATGTTGAATTATACCGAGGTCTACCCCGGGCATATCATTTAGAAAGTAAGCAAACAGATCCTTGTTCATTAGTATAAGAGATACAATCTTCACCTTGTCACCTTTGGCCAGTTTTTTCCCTACTCAGGTACTTCGGTAGGGACAAGTTCTGCATCCTCTATTTTTATTTTTTCCAGATCACTGATTTCACCTACTATCTCATCTTTCCCCGTCATGCTCTTCTCCACTGAAGTCTACATGTGAACTTTCATTGGGCTCTGCCTTGCTTTGACAAAGATTTTTCTCACTTCGGCTTGGTTGATGAATATCTCCGCGTCACTTTCCCCTGTCCTGAACGTGACAGTCAAGTACTTCACATCTGGACAAATGTGAAGATTACCCTATGTTTGTCTTTTGAGGAGGGCATTGTATGAAGATGGGACATCTATGATGACGAATCATTCCATAGTGGAATCAAAGAGTTCTTCCCTCTTCTCGAATGAGGTACCCCTCAACATTAACGGTAGATCAATCCATCAGAGCACTGAAAGTTTTGAAAGACCAATGCCGAAGGTAGGCGAGGTAACGAGTTTAAGATCCCCATTGGAGATGCCTAAGTTTGGCAAAAAATGGGAGAACAAAACGTCAGCGTTCAACCAATCATCAATGAGCACCCTCTTGACATCCCAGCTCCCTATCCTTGCCATGATCAGGAGAGGGTCATCGTGCAAGAATTTCACTGTAAACCTGTTTCTTCGAACGCACTTTGTCTCAAAGTTGTCGAATTCCATCATCAAGATTTCTCAAACTTTCCTTTTCCTCTCTGCCGAGGGCATTCCAGTTGTGATTGTCTAGATTATTCCTACCGGCAGTGTTGGGTGCTTTCTTGGACTTCAATTCTGACATCGGTCAGAATCATAGTCCTCATCCTCCCCTTTCTTTTCTTTTTTTTTCGTTCTTGGGCCTTCGGGGACGGCAACCATAAATAGCATCGAAGTTGCCCTTGCTTGATCAAAGATTCAATATACTATTTCAACTGGAAGCAATCCTCGGTATCATGCCTGTGGTCTCGATGAAATTGATAGAATTTCTTCATGTTCATGTTCTTCTTGGTGTCCGAGGTCATGGCCTTGGAACGTTGGATTATGGTTCCTTGCATTTCCATGGCCATCTGGATATTTGTTCTTGTAGTTTTTAAGGGGGTGAATGATACTGGCCTTTTCCCCCTTGTTTTCTAAGGTCTGCCTCCTCCCTCAGCTAGGTACCAAGGTTGGTGACTTTGACCATTGTAAAGGTTGTGATTGAACTTTTGGCCACCCATCTGTAACTCCTAGGCTATCAAGTGTTGCCCTACTCTTCAGTAGAATTCCCCAAGGGTGTCAGGTGGGTCTTTGGAGAACTCATAGAAAAGTTGTGAGTCCCTCCTTAGTCCCCTGATCTTGGTGAGGATGAGGATTTCAGGGTGGAAGTCGAGCACACTAAGGGCTTCTTGGTTGAACCTCTCGACATAGTCCCGAATGGCCTCCCCATTCTTTTGGGCTATGTTGAACATTTAGCCTGGCATCTTCACTGTCAGTCTACTTCTGATGAACTGTTGGGTGAAGGCGGTGGACAACTCCAAGAAACACATTATGGTTCCGGGCACTAGGGAGTTATACCACGTAGTTGTTAGGCCTAACAAGGTGACTTCAAAACATTTGCAGAGGGTGGCATCATTAGCACCATGCAACACCATGCTACGCCTATATTTCATCAAGTGGGCTTAATGGTCGCTACGTCCACCTTATGTCTCCAGGCATGGCACTCAAAAATCCCAGGGCATAGGTGCCTCTACTATCATACGGATGAAGGCGGACTCTTCTCCGGTGAAGATCTCTGACACCCTTGACCAGACAGGCTTTTTGAGACCTGTTTTTCCACCCTTTCCAACCTCTCCAGCATCTTCTCCATCAAGATGGTAGTACCATCCTCATCCCATTCCTTGGCAGGCTAGGAAATTGACCTGGTGTGGCCGCAGCAGTAGTTGACCCGAGGTTCTTTACCTTGGCTAGTCAAGTAACCAGGGAGCTAGTCGCCATTCGAGGTAATTTTACTTTTTAGAAAGTTAGTGTTAGGGTACTTTTTGATACGGGGGCTACTCTTTCTGTGATATCGTTTGCCATGGTAGATAAGCTTAAATTGCAGTGAGAAATCTCAAATGATTTGAGACTCATCAAAACTATAGGGAGGATTTTTATCATGACCAATGAGGTGGTTACTAGGTATCCTTTGCAGTTAGGTGACCATGGTTTCTCTTGTGAGTTATGGGTGACAGAGATAAGGTCTTATGACCTAGTATTGGGAATGGATTGGCTAAGTAAGCACAAGGCACAAATTGACTGTGCTAATCACTTAGTTGATGTTACTGACGCTCAGGGAGCTAAAGTGACTTGTACAGGAGGGTTAGCATCCAGTGCTAAGAGTGTGCACCTTAGGCTTATGGATTCCATCCCCATAGTTGATGAGGAGAAGTATTTGTTAGTGTTGTGCCCAAAAAGCCAATCATGAGATGATTGTATTTTTGCACATTGAGTCATGATATTTTATTGAGGCATTAATCCAGCAATTTTGTTGGTTGTTTTTTTTCTGCGTAACGTAATAAACATAATTGTAACCCTAGAATAATGATATTCTTAAACGTCCCTAGTCTAGTATTATTGTGGAGTGGGTTGCAATAATACATAATGGCTAGCATATGTGGAGACTAATATGAGATATGTAGTCTACATATGGGTACAAGTTGGAGAACTTGTGTACTGGACCGACCCACCATGAGAACACTTCATGGATCGTTATATGATTGTCATAAGTGATTCTCATAGTGATCATGGTATATGTAGTCCTTCGACCTAAGATCATCAAGGTTCCCTACATGTGAGTCACATACTTTGATACATTCCTTTGTTGCTCGTAACTGAGTGAACTTAAAGGAGGTCATTGGGTATGTCACATATCATGCGGAGGGATTTGTATGATCAAGATGGGATTTGTCCCTCCTATGTAACGGGAGTGATATCTTTGGGCCCCTTGATAAAGTTTGACTTAGAAAATGCATGGCCATGCTCCGATGAGTTGATATATGATATCAATGTCATCAGTTTAAGTTGGTCTACTCGATAATCAAGAAACCAAAGATTGGGCTGTACGAGAGTGACACATTCCATGTCTCATGCTTAGTCTTGATATCTTGGACAAAGGGACAATGGCATATATCGGTGATGATCATAAAGGTTTAGTCGATTCACCGACAATCTTGTCACTTGGGTAGCAATGATGTGTTGCTAGACCCCGCTCATTGCTTATGATCATAAATGTGATTTATGATCATTGCCAACATGGCAAGAGCCTATTGGGTCGCACACATAGAGCTATTTGGATCATTAGAGTGCATGTGCTAATTATTTGGGTTATGGTTTCACTTTAATTTCGTATTAATAATGGCCCAAGGAGTTGAGCCATTATTAAGCCCGAAATTAAATCCTAATTGGATTAGGGCTTTGAAACCCATTAGGCCTGGAAGTTGAGTCTCACTATAAATACAACTTTTAAGTGAGAAATTCGCAGGTCTCCTTGCCCTAGCCTCCCAAAAGGACAGCCGCACTCTTCTCTTGCAATTCCTTGGAGGACGCAAGCTAGCACTACGAGCGCAAGAGAAACGCATCTGCCGGGACGTGGTGGAAGCGTGGTGATCCCGAGAGGCTCGGGTGGTTACCATAGAGAGCCTGAACACGTCAACTATTCAGGTTTTGTGATTCGACTCTATAGTTGAGTGAGAGATCTCAACCGAAAATTACGTATGAAATTTTCGAACACCCGGTTTACCCCGTTTCACTTGGATCCTGGAGGGTTTCGGTTAAATTCCGCTGCGCTGTTTGGCTCCCGAAACCCAATAGTGTTATGCTTTGAATGGGGTGTCCATAGAAGAAGAACTTTAGGAAATTCCTATAGCCAATCAGTTTCCCGAGGTGTTCCCAGTGGAATTGCCAGGGTTACCACTTAAGCGGGACACCGAGTTTTTGATTCACCTCTAACCTGGCACCGAACCGATTCCAATACCTCCATATCAAATGTCAGCTCCTGAAATGGATGAGCTAAAGAAGCAGTTAGATGAACTTTTAGAGAAAGGCTTTATAAGGCCTAGTGTATCACCGTGGGGAGCCCTGGTATTGTTTGTGAAGAAGGAAGGAACTTTGAGACTATGCATCAACTATAGAATGTTGAATGCAATGAAAGTCAAGAATAAGTATCCACTTCCTAGGATTGATGAGTTCTTTGACAGGCTAAGGGGAGCAAAGGTGTTCTCTAGGATTGACCTCCGTTCTGGATACTTCCATATCAGAGTTAAGAAGGAAGATATCCCAAAGACTGCCTTTAGGACAAGATACGGGCACTACGAGTATACAGTTATGACGTTTGGTGTGACTAATGCCCCGACAGTATTCATGGAGGCCATAAATAGGATCTTCAGACTGTTCTTGGATCGGTTTGTTGAAGTCATCATTGATGATATCTTGGTATACTCGCAGTCTGCCCAGGAGCATGAGGAGCACCTTACGACAGTCTTGCATGTGCTGAAGTATAATCAGTACTATGCAAAGTTGTTTAAGTGTGAGTTTTGGTGTGAGAGAATACAGCTTATGGGGCATATCATTAGTTCCCAGGGGTTGTCAGTTAACCCTAAGAAGGTTCAGGCGATAGTAGAATGGAAGAGGCCGCCTACAGTTACAGAGATACGAAGTTTTTTGGGCTTGGCAGGCTACTACAGGAGTTTTATAGAGAAATTCTCTATGATAGCAACACCGTTGATAGCCTTGACCAAGAAAGCTCAGAAATTTGATTGGATGCCAAAGTGTGAGGAAGCATATTTGGAACAGAAGAAGAGGTTCACGAATGCACCGATACTCATTTTTCCAGACCGAAATAAGGCTTTCACATTGTACACAGATTCTTCGGGTTCTGGTTTGGGGTGTGTATTGATGCCAGAAAATTAGGTGATCGCCTATTGCTCAAGGCAGTTAGGCCTAACAAGTTGAACTACCCAGTTCACAACCTTGAGCTAGCAATGGTAGTCTTCACTCTTAAGCTTTTGAGGCACTACTTGTTGGGGAGATCATTCTGAATTTTCACAGACCATAAGAGTTTGAAATACTTGTTCACTCAGAAAGAGTTGAACATGAGGCAACATCAGTTTATTGAATACATAAAGGATTATGATTGCTCAATTGAGTATTGTGCAGGGAAAGGAAATGTAGTAGTAGATGCTCTTAGTCAAAAGTACACAGGAGTGATCCTGTCTAACGATCAAGCTACAAGTTCCTTAGGAAGGACTTTGGGGGACTGTTTCTCTACCTTGCATTAGTTTTGGCAAGACCGAGAAAGGTCCCTAGTCTCTGCTTTGGAGATTTAGTCAACCTAGTTGACTAAGGTGAAGGAAGCTGAAAGCAAGGATCCGTTGTTGAAAAAGATTTCAAGCAGAGAGAAGTCTGGTACTATAAGAAAAGAGTTTCAGTAGAAAGATGGAATACTACACCATGAAGATCATCATTATGTGCCAAATATAGAAGAACTTAGGCAACAAGTCCTACAGGAGGCACATAATAGCATGTTGAGTGTGCATCCTAGTGTTAGTAAGATGTACAATGGTTTGAAGATGCACTTTTGGTGGGCAGGACTCAAGGGAGGTGTAGCTGGCATTCTGTCTAAGTGTTTGACTTGTCCGATGGTTAAAGCAGAACATCAAAAGCTGGCAAGTACTCTCCTAAGTTTACCTCTATGGGAGAGGAAGTGGGGATCCATCACAATGGACTTCTTAGTTGAGTTGCCAAATACTCGAAACCAACATGACTCGATATGGGTAGTCATCGATAGGTTGACTAAATCGACACACTTCATACCCATAAAGATTACTTATACATTGGAGAGGTTGTCTAAGTTATATATCAAGGAAGTTGTGAGGTTGCACATTATAACAGATTAGATCATATCTAATAGGGATCCTCGATTTGTATCAAGGTTTTGAAATGCTTTCCAAGAGGTTAGAAAGTAAGGTTAGTCTTAGTATTGCCTTCCATCCTAAATTGACAGGCAGTCTGAGAGAGTGATTCAAACCTTGGAAGATATGTTACGTATGTGTGCCATAGACTTCAGAGGTTATTAGGACCAACACTTGCCACCAATTGAGTTCGCTTACAATAACAGTTATCAAACTGTTATAGGTATGGCACCATACGAGGCACTGTATGGTAAGCAATGCATGATGGCCCATTGTTGGGCTGACCCTTCAGATAGGGGAGTCGTCGGTCCTGAAATCATAGCTGACACCACTGCAAAAATTAAATTAATCTAGAAATGGATTAAAGAAGTCAATGACCGATAGACTAAGTATGCAAATTTGAGGATACGAGATTTGAGTTTTGAAGTCGGTGATAAAGTACTTCTCAAAGTATCTCTTATGAAGGGAGTAACCCGGTTTGGGTAGAAGGGTAAGTTGGCCCCTAGGTATATTGGACCTTACGAGATCTTGGAGAAAGTAGGGAAGGTGGCATAACGGTTGGCATTAGCACCCAACTTGTCCCAAGTGCACAACGTGTTTCATGTTAGTCTTCTACGGAAGTGCATAGTTGATTCAGGAGAAGTAGTTAACCCAACAGTGGTACCCATTTAGAAGGACTTGACCTACGAGGAAAGGCCCATTAAGATCTTCGATAGGCATGTTAGGAAGCTCTGAACTAAGTGGATTCTAATGGTTGATATCCTTTGGTCGAGCCATAGTAAGGAGGAAGCTGTTAGTGTTGTTCACAAAAATACAATCATGAGATGATTGTATTTTTTGCACATTGAGTCATGATATTTTATTAAGGTATTAATCCAGCAATTATGTTTGTTGTTTTGTTTTTGCGTAATGTAATAAACATAATTGTAACCCTAGAATAACGATATTCTCAAATGTCCCTGGTCTACTATTATTGTGGACCGGGTTGCAATAATACATAATAACTAGCATATGTGGAGACTAATATGAGATATGTAGTATACATATGGGTACAAGTTGGAGAACTTGTGTACTGGACCAACCTACCATGAGAACACTACATGGATCGTTATATGAGTGTCATAAGTGATTCTCTTAGTGATCATGGTATATGTAGTCCTTCGACCTAAGATCATCAAGGTTCCCTACATATGAGTTGTCACACCCCACACAGGCCCCAGCCCATGCACACTCTGTGCCTCTCACCAACCACTACCCTGAAGGTCCAGAATACTTGGGTCTTTAAGAGTTATCATCAGAGTTTAGTTACCTAACCTTCATTAAGTAGATTATTGGGCATTCTTTTTATTGGCCTGGGAGGTGGCCCAGGATGTCCCTGCTTATTTTAGACCAAGACCTTGCAGCTTAAGCAAGCCCAACCCATTACTTGCAAAACAAGCAACACTTGCACTTTTTCCTTTAAGTGCTTAACTTGTGTGCAATCAAGTGTACTAGTCTTATGCATGGCAACAAAGAAGCCCATATCCATTTTCAAGCTTAAAAACACATACATATATGATGATGAGCATTCGGCCAAGTATAGTACACAAGGAAGCCAGCATCAAAACATCATGCTGATAGTCATAAAGTCCAAAGAAACTTGGCTAACATACAGCCAACAAGTCCAACATACAAAGTCCACTAAGGCCCAAAATGCATAAGTCCAACATGGGCCCAAAAGTGCTTAAGTCCACAACTCAACAACAACTACATGGCAATCATGCCAAGGATGCAAATGGGCCCAAAACTTGCAGCCCAATTCTCACATAGCCCATATGTACACAACTACCCATAATGCTCAAAGGGTACTACAAAATGTGCACTATAGGTACAAGTCCAAAAGACCAAGTTATTGGTCTCCAAAGCCCACCAAGTCTCAAATGCCAAAAGCCCACTCAACCAACACCTCCTAGCTCAAGTCCCACAGCTAATCTCCTGCAAAACTTAATCCATTAAATTCGGCCTACATAAGACCATGGAATAAAATGCACATTTCAAGCCAAGAATTTGTTGGCACACATACCTTGGACAATAAGTAAACTTGGTACACAAAAACCAAGAAGTCCAAACAGAAGCACAATTACTCAAGCTCTTTACCCTTTCCTGAAAATTCAACCAATAAGGGCAGTGAGTTTAAAACTCAGTAAGGATTCACACAACTCCAAAGGAGTTCATATTGTTAAGCATAAGCTTAACCTCCATAATCAAGCTAGTACCTACATCCAAAGACACAAAGACAAGGAAAATACAATTTGGCCGAAGCCTATATTCAACATATATCAATAATAAGTTGGTTAGCATGCACAATCAATCAACAAAAGCACACAAACTCACACACACACCACTTCTTCAGTTCGGCCATAGCCACTAGCAAGTGCTCATGTACAATTTTGCACACCATTTCTTCATGAAATCATCTCCATTCCCCTCGAGCTCTCAAGTGCTTGATGGATTGGCCAAACCCACCAAGAACTTTACACTTGCCATTCATTGATTAGCTAATCAACCCATGGAACCATTAATTCCATATTGCCCTTCAAGCATACTAACATCACTTGGCAAATCTTGACCATCAATTAGTAGCTTCAATTACTTGTCATTAATCATGGAAAATATACCAAGCACAAGTAATTCATGAATCCTTACCACACTTTTTAGCTTGAGTAAATTCGGCCTTGTTGGATTTCTTCCAAGTTAAGTTTGAAACTTCAACTTCAATGGTGTTTTGGTTAGTTTGTCCAACACAAGCTTGAATGTCTTAATCCAAGCTTCAATCTCCAAGTCCAAGTTACCTTTCATTTTCGGCCATAAACACAGCCACCATGAGTTTCACATATCATTCACATAAACTCATGAAGTCATCATTTCCATGCCAAAACACCATGAACTCACCAAGAACACTCAAGAACAAACATGCACACCATTCGGCCAACTAGTGTTCTTTGGTGGTTTAGCTTCAAACTTTCGGTCCAAGGTTCTCCTAACACAATACAGCCTTCCTTTAGTCAATATAACTCTTATTCATGGAAAACATACCATGGATTTAAGTAATCTTGAGCTTTTACCTCAAGAACAAGGCTGAAAATTCTGGACTTGCACAACCGAGCTCCAAATCAACATGCAACACCAAGAACACCAAGTAAACTTCAAGAGAACTTCATGAACATGCATGAACATATTCGGCCATGCCTTGTTCCTTCAAGAACAAGCTCAAATCTTGACGCTCAACAAGGTATCTTCAAGAGTTTTGCTGGAAATTTGGATGTACACTCAAGAACACTCAAGTTTCGGCCAAGAATCAAGATGAACAAGTGAAGAACAAGCAAGAACATGGAAGAACATGGAAGAGCTTTGTGTTTCGGCCAAGTGCTCTCCAAAACCAACAAAGGCAGCAACTAAATGACAACTCCAAGGAATGTTTGCTGCATAAGAAGGCCGCCCACTCTAGTGCACAATAAACAACAATTTTCAGCATTATTCAATGCAATATTCCAAGCATATTCTCCCAAGCACTAACCCATTTCATGTAATATATTAGTCAAGCATGGCAGCTGCATTTTTGGGTGGCGGACAAAGGCTTCCAGCCTTGGATTGATTAATCAAAGTTGGCTTAAATGCCAAGGAAATCCCCCAACTAATTTGCATGGCGCCTCCAACCCTCCATGTCTCCATACTTCCATTCTAGCCACCAAATTCAATGCAATTTCCAGCATTTCTTTTTAAATTGTTGGCCCACATGCCAAGTACACAAAATGTGGACATAATTGCATTATTATACCATATAAAATTCGTCCATCACACCATTCTTTTAGCAATAATTAATTCCATCTTCCATCATCACCAATAAACAAATCAATCATGCTCCACCATGAATAAACAATTCATATCTTTGTCCAAGGTTTACCTTATTTTAATGGCTCCACTAGGCAACTTCCAATATTTTAATAGCTCCACTAACACTTCCAATTAATTAATTCAAGTCAAGTTGGTTGCCCATTGACCAAGAGCCACAATATTGGCTTACCTCATCTTTAGCCATCTCACAAAATTGCATGGCTAAATTTGTCCATCCTTGGTTTGTAGTTTTAATTCCAGCACTAGTCCAAGGTTTTCAATTGAGTCTTCAAACTTTATTTCTTTCCAAGTCATACATAGTTTTTCATGTATGTGCAATTTGGCCCATAGTATTGCATAGTTCCATGTTAGTCACTAGTTACCAGTCCAGTTTGGTACTAGAACTTTATTTCATGGCATAGTTCACATAGAACTTTTGTATGTGTAATTAAAACACATAATTCACATAGTCTTGTATTCTCATCACTAAGACCATGTTCAAACAAGTCCCTCTTGTACTTAATTTCATGTCTTCATCATTCTCTTCTTGGCCATAGCCAAGTACTAACTGGTGGTCCTGACAATTCCTCCCTCCTTAAAGAATTTGGTCCTCCAAATTCCTCACCAGTCTTTCATACAATTGAGGGTACTTTTGGGAAATTTCTGGTTCAACTTCCCAGGTTGCCTCTTCAGGAGTGTGGTTACTCCACTGAACTTTAATCATAGAGATCCACCTGCTTCTCAACTTTCTGGTATCTCTGGCCAAGAATTGAGTTGGTTCTTCCTCATAAGAGAGGTTTGGTGCCACAGGCACACTAGCAGGCATTTCTATCTGCTTAGAGCTGGGAACGTATTTCTTAAGTAGGCTCACATGAAACACATCATGTATGTGTCCAAGCTCTGGTGGCAATTCCAGCTGATATGCCACATTTCCCACTCTGGCCAGTATTTGAAATGGCCCAATATATCTGGGTGCCAGTTTCCCTTTCTTCCCAAATCTTATCACTCCTTTCATAGGAGAAACTTTAAGCCACACCCAGTCACCTTCCTGGAATTCCAGGTCTCTCCTCCTTTTCAGGTTAGCATAGGATTGCTGCCTGTCATTTGCAGCTTTGATCCTAGCTTGGATTAATTTGATCTTTTGAGTGGTTTCTTGGATAATTTCTGGTCCCAATTCCAGTTTATCCTCTGGCTGATGCCAGCAATGGGGAGTTATACACTTCCTGCCATACAAGGCTTCATAAGGGGCCATCCCTATCACTGAGTGATAGCTATTGTTATATGAGAACTCCACAAGTGGAAGATGTACATCCCATTCACCCTGGAAATCTATGACACAACACCTTAACATGTCTTCCAGAGTTTGGATAGTTCTCTCGGTCTGCCCATCTGTTTGTGGATGGTAAGCAGAGCTAAATTTAAGCTCAGTCCCCAGTGCCTGATGTAAAGATTTCCAAAACCTAGAGACAAATCTAGGGTCTCTATCAGACACAATATCATCAGGTACCCCATGCAGTCTGACTATCTCTCTGACATAAAGCTGGGCTAACTTGTCCAGGGAGTCAGTGAGATTCATGGGAAGAAAGTGGGCTGCCTTGGTCAACCTGTCCACTATGACCCAAATGGCATTATGTTTTCTCCTTGTCAGTGGCATTCCTACCACAAAATCCATTGATATGGATCCCCACTTTCTCTCAGGTATGGGTAAGCTTTGAAGCTTTCCCCCTGGCTTTTGGTGTTCAACTTTTACTTGCTGACACACCTCACATTTGGCTACATGAGCACTTATATCCTTCTTCAAGTATGGCCACCAAAAGTAAGCTTTGAGGGCATGGTACATTTTGGTAGCCCCTGGGTGCATACTTAGTTTACTGGAATGTGCCTCCTCCAGGATCTGAATTCTCAGATTTTCCTTTTCAGGTACATATAATCTTCCCTGGAAATGCAACATTCCTTGCTTGTAAGAAAACCCTTGGAAAAGTTCTCCTTTACTTTGCCCAGATATTAATCCCAGGTTTTCATCTTTGGCCTGAGCTTCTTTAATGAGCTCCTTCCATTCTGGGGTAATGGTGAGTACCTTAAGTAGGTCACCTTCCCAGGTTAGCCATTGACTTGCTAAACAAGTAAGGCTAAGGATTTCTGCCTTTTGTTCTATTTCTCCACCCTTGAGCACTCCTGTATAATTCCTGCTCAGGGCATCTGCCACAACATTGGCCTTTCCTGCTGTGTATTCAATCACACAGTCAAAGTCTTTCAAGTACTCTAACCATCTTCTTTGCCTCATGTTTAGGTCTTTCTGAGTGAACAAGTACTTGAGACTTTTGTGGTCTGTAAAAACTTGGAATTTATTACCAAGAAGATAGTGCCTCCATTGTTTCAAGGCAAAGACTACTGCTGCCAATTCCAGGTCATGTACTGGATATTTCTTTTCATGGGATCTTAACTGTCTAGAGCCAAAAGATATGGCTTGCTTGTCCTGCATCAGGACACATCCTAGTCCTATATGAGATGCATCAGCATACACCTCATATTCCTTTTCAGGGTCTGGGAGGACTAGTACAGGGGCTGTTGTCAGCCTTCTTTTAAGCTCTTGGAAGCTTTCTTCACACTTTGTTTCCCAGATAAATTTCTGGTTCTTCCTGATTAATTGAGTCATGGGTGCTGCTATAACAGAAAACTTTGGCACAAACCTTCTATAATAGCCAGCCAACCCAAGGAAACTTCTAATTTCCCTCACATTCTGAGGTTGTTTCCAATTCAGGATTGAGCTCACCTTTTCAGGATCTACAGCCAACCCTTGGTCATTAATTATGTGACCTAAAAATGCAATCTCCTTTGTCCAAAATTTGCATTTACTTAGCTTTCCATAAAGCTCATTCTCTTGGAGCAAACCAAGCACTATACTCAGATGTTCTTTGTGAGTTTCTTCATCCTTGGAATATACCAAGATGTCATCAATGAATACAACCACAAAGTGGTCCAGGTGTGCTCTAAACACCCTCTGCATTAAATCCATAAAGAATGCAGGTGCATTTGTAAGCCCGAATGGCATTACTGTATATTCAAAGTGTCCATACCTAGTCCTGAATGCAGTCTTAGGTATGTCCTCTTCCTTGACTCTTAGCTGGAAATATCCAGATCTCAGGTCTATTTTAGAAAAGACCTTGGCTCCTTTCAACTGGTCAAACAAGTCCTCAATCCTGGGGAGAGGATACTTGTTCTTAATGGTCAAGGCATTAAGTTTTCTGTAATCTATACAGAGCCTAAGGGTTCCATCCTTTTTCTTCACAAACAGTACAGGTGCTCCCCAAGGAGACACACTGGGTCTGATGAACCCTTTCTCAAGCAGTTCATCCAACTGCTTCTTCAATTCTACCATTTCTGGCACTGCCATCCTATATGGGGCAGCGAATGCTGGAGTTGATCCAGGTACCAGTTTAATCTCAAATTCTACTTCTCTTTTGGGTGGTAATCCAGGTAAGTCAGTAGGAAATACTCCTGGAAAATTCTGGACTATAGGAATTTGTCTAAGTTCCTCAGCTGCTTCCTGGTCATTAAGTTCCAGGCACTCATGTTCATTATCCAGAGTTATTAGTTTCACTACTTCAATTTGGTGATCCATAGGCAACTCTAGTGATTTATCTAGCTGGTATGGTTTGCAACCAGGTATCACTAACTGCCTAGCATGACAGTCTATAACTGCTTTATTTCCACTGAGCCAATCCATGCCCAGTATTACACCATATTCATTGGTGTCCAGTACTAAAAATTTTGCTTTTAGTTTCTGCTTGTCTATCTGGACTTCACAATTTTCCACCATCTGGTATGTAAATAATACTTCTTTTCCAGCAGTTCTAACCACATACACATCAGTCATATGTTTTACTTCTAAGTTCATGACTTTAGCCAAGCTAGCAGATATCACAGATAATGAAGCTCCAGTATCGAACAAGGCAATAGTTAACTGGCCATTAAGGTAAATGGTACCTTTTAAGGCCCTTCTAGCCTTCTGCTGGCTAGTTTCCCTGTCCATAGGTCCTGTATCAGCATCATGAGTACCAGGTATTTTCCTGGAAGTCTCCAACTGGAATATCCTACCAGGAGGTACATGTGTCCTTTTCTGGTCCTGTGCTGCTCTCTGTGCCTGCCTTCCATCCTGAAATGGCACAGGTGCCCTTTTCTGGGGCATGGAAGTTTGTCCAAATGGAACTCTGGGATTATACCTTCCCAGCATACTTCTATCTCCAATTCTTTTTGGGCAATCCTTGACCCAATGGTCTTGGGCCCCACACTTGTGGCAACCACTGGAAGCTTTATAGCATGGCTTATAGCCATGGAACTTCCCACACTTGGAGCATTGGGGACCAGGTGTCTGTGGTCCCTTCTCCTGCTTAAATTCTTTTCTGCTCCCATTATGCTCAGCCTCTTCTCTTGGCCTCTTCTGAAACTGGCCTTTCTGAACTCTGCTGCTACTCCCAGGGCCACTTCTGTACTGCTCCTGAAATTCTTGCTCCAATGCCAGTGCACTTTGCATCACAGAGTAATAGTCTCTGGCTCCAACTGCTCTGAGGATCTGCCTCAGTTCAGGTCTTAGACCCCTCACAAATCTCTTTGTCTTCAGCTCCTCCTCACCATTGTATTGGGGTGCATATCTGATCAGGCTATTAAACCTCTGCTCATACTCAAGAACACTGAGATTTCCTTGCTTTAACTGATCAAATTCTACCTGTTTCTTATCCTTTTGAGCCTCGCTCACATACTGTTGGTGGAAGACTCTGAGAAAGTCTGGCCACCTCATGGATCTTCTCATCAAAAGTGGTTTCCTGCGGTTCCTCTCCTGGTGTGTCCTCTGAACTGTTCTCCACCACAGCTCTGCATGCCCTTCCAGCCTGAATGTAGCCAGAAGTACCTTCTGAGTGGCTGTCACCTCCATTCTTTCAAAGATCTTTTCTAACTGATAAATCCAGAACTCCGCCTCATCTGGTTCACAACCACCTCTGTAGATAGGAGGTTTCAATGCCAGGAATCCCTCCAGCTGGCCCTCCTTTAATTCACTCCTTCTATGCCGTCCTCTGTTGGCAGTTGAATTTCTGGTCCTTTCTCTATATGTTCTTCCTCTGGCTGGGTGTTCAGGGAGAGGCTCAGTCCTCCTGCTGTATATATATGCATCTAGCTCCTCAAGGTCTGGGCTATCACTTTCCTCTTCAGTTTTATGCTCCTGCCTGATTTCAGACCTCATCCTCCTTGATCTGGGATGTCTTTTCTCTTCATCAGTTTCCTCTTCTGGAATACCTCCATTATTGCTGTGCTGATCCAAATCCACTGGCTCTTTGCCAGGTCTCCTTCCCACTCTTCTACCTTCTGTTTTAGAATTTTCTCCTGTTTGCACCTGTTCTGGGTTTTCCTGTACTGGAGGTTGGCCTCTAGCCAAGAGTTGCATTCCAGTCACTATCTGTGTCATTGTTACCTGTAAGTTTTCCATCATCTGTTCCATTCTGTCTTCTCTGTTTCTGCTGGGTTAAGGTATCTGGGACCTGGTATTTGGCTGTCTTGCCAAGTTATGATCATCTTGTGCATTCTGCCTTTGGGCAGTTTCATCAGGCATTTCTTGCCTGGCACTTGGCTCTCTCGCCAAGGTATGCTCTTTTTGAGCAACTTGTCTCAGGGTATTTCTTTCCCTGGTTCTAGTTCTCATTCCTGCACTTTAAAATTGCAGCCATTTATATATATCCATGTATGCATATGCATGTCTTATGTGACCCTATGTGGGAACTTGACTAGGCTAACTACTTCTCAAATCCTGCTCTGATACCACCGCAGCAGGTCTGCTCTGTCACACCCCACACAGGCCCCAGCCCATGCACACTCTGTGCCTCTCACCAACCACTACCCTGAAGGTCCAGAATACTTGGGTCTTTAAGAGTTATCATCAGAGTTTAGTTACCTAACCTTCATTAAGTAGATTATTGGGCATTCTTTTTATTGGCCTGGGAGGTGGCCCAGGATGTCCCTGCTTATTTTAGACCAAGACCTTGCAGCTTAAGCAAGCCCAACCCATTACTTGCAAAACAAGCAACACTTGCACTTTTTCCTTTAAGTGCTTAACTTGTGTGCAATCAAGTGTACTAGTCTTATGCATGGCAACAAAGAAGCCCATATCCATTTTCAAGCTTAAAAACACATACATATATGATGATGAGCATTCGGCCAAGTATAGTACACAAGGAAGCCAGCATCAAAACATCATGCTGATAGTCATAAA
Source organism: Aquilaria yunnanensis (assembly GCA_039654915.1). Lineage (NCBI taxonomy): Eukaryota > Viridiplantae > Streptophyta > Magnoliopsida > Malvales > Thymelaeaceae > Aquilaria > Aquilaria yunnanensis. Next base: position 38,317,448 of record CM077594.1, on the reverse strand, counting down.
GTCCAAAGAAACTTGGCTAACATACAGCCAACAAGTCCAACATACAAAGTCCACTAAGGCCCAAAATGCATAAGTCCAACATGGGCCCAAAAGTGCTTAAGTCCACAACTCAACAACAACTACATGGCAATCATGCCAAGGATGCAAATGGGCCCAAAACTTGCAGCCCAATTCTCACATAGCCCATATGTACACAACTACCCATAATGCTCAAAGGGTACTACAAAATGTGCACTATAGGTACAAGTCCAAAAGACCAAGTTATTGGTCTCCAAAGCCCACCAAGTCTCAAATGCCAAAAGCCCACTCAACCAACACCTCCTAGCTCAAGTCCCACAGCTAATCTCCTGCAAAACTTAATCCATTAAATTCGGCCTACATAAGACCATGGAATAAAATGCACATTTCAAGCCAAGAATTTGTTGGCACACATACCTTGGACAATAAGTAAACTTGGTACACAAAAACCAAGAAGTCCAAACAGAAGCACAATTACTCAAGCTCTTTACCCTTTCCTGAAAATTCAACCAATAAGGGCAGTGAGTTTAAAACTCAGTAAGGATTCACACAACTCCAAAGGAGTTCATATTGTTAAGCATAAGCTTAACCTCCATAATCAAGCTAGTACCTACATCCAAAGACACAAAGACAAGGAAAATACAATTTGGCCGAAGCCTATATTCAACATATATCAATAATAAGTTGGTTAGCATGCACAATCAATCAACAAAAGCACACAAACTCACACACACACCACTTCTTCAGTTCGGCCATAGCCACTAGCAAGTGCTCATGTACAATTTTGCACACCATTTCTTCATGAAATCATCTCCATTCCCCTCGAGCTCTCAAGTGCTTGATGGATTGGCCAAACCCACCAAGAACTTTACACTTGCCATTCATTGATTAGCTAATCAACCCATGGAACCATTAATTCCATATTGCCCTTCAAGCATACTAACATCACTTGGCAAATCTTGACCATCAATTAGTAGCTTCAATTACTTGTCATTAATCATGGAAAATATACCAAGCACAAGTAATTCATGAATCCTTACCACACTTTTTAGCTTGAGTAAATTCGGCCTTGTTGGATTTCTTCCAAGTTAAGTTTGAAACTTCAACTTCAATGGTGTTTTGGTTAGTTTGTCCAACACAAGCTTGAATGTCTTAATCCAAGCTTCAATCTCCAAGTCCAAGTTACCTTTCATTTTCGGCCATAAACACAGCCACCATGAGTTTCACATATCATTCACATAAACTCATGAAGTCATCATTTCCATGCCAAAACACCATGAACTCACCAAGAACACTCAAGAACAAACATGCACACCATTCGGCCAACTAGTGTTCTTTGGTGGTTTAGCTTCAAACTTTCGGTCCAAGGTTCTCCTAACACAATACAGCCTTCCTTTAGTCAATATAACTCTTATTCATGGAAAACATACCATGGATTTAAGTAATCTTGAGCTTTTACCTCAAGAACAAGGCTGAAAATTCTGGACTTGCACAACCGAGCTCCAAATCAACATGCAACACCAAGAACACCAAGTAAACTTCAAGAGAACTTCATGAACATGCATGAACATATTCGGCCATGCCTTGTTCCTTCAAGAACAAGCTCAAATCTTGACGCTCAACAAGGTATCTTCAAGAGTTTTGCTGGAAATTTGGATGTACACTCAAGAACACTCAAGTTTCGGCCAAGAATCAAGATGAACAAGTGAAGAACAAGCAAGAACATGGAAGAACATGGAAGAGCTTTGTGTTTCGGCCAAGTGCTCTCCAAAACCAACAAAGGCAGCAACTAAATGACAACTCCAAGGAATGTTTGCTGCATAAGAAGGCCGCCCACTCTAGTGCACAATAAACAACAATTTTCAGCATTATTCAATGCAATATTCCAAGCATATTCTCCCAAGCACTAACCCATTTCATGTAATATATTAGTCAAGCATGGCAGCTGCATTTTTGGGTGGCGGACAAAGGCTTCCAGCCTTGGATTGATTAATCAAAGTTGGCTTAAATGCCAAGGAAATCCCCCAACTAATTTGCATGGCGCCTCCAACCCTCCATGTCTCCATACTTCCATTCTAGCCACCAAATTCAATGCAATTTCCAGCATTTCTTTTTAAATTGTTGGCCCACATGCCAAGTACACAAAATGTGGACATAATTGCATTATTATACCATATAAAATTCGTCCATCACACCATTCTTTTAGCAATAATTAATTCCATCTTCCATCATCACCAATAAACAAATCAATCATGCTCCACCATGAATAAACAATTCATATCTTTGTCCAAGGTTTACCTTATTTTAATGGCTCCACTAGGCAACTTCCAATATTTTAATAGCTCCACTAACACTTCCAATTAATTAATTCAAGTCAAGTTGGTTGCCCATTGACCAAGAGCCACAATATTGGCTTACCTCATCTTTAGCCATCTCACAAAATTGCATGGCTAAATTTGTCCATCCTTGGTTTGTAGTTTTAATTCCAGCACTAGTCCAAGGTTTTCAATTGAGTCTTCAAACTTTATTTCTTGCCAAGTCATACATAGTTTTTCATGTATGTGCAATTTGGCCCATAGTATTGCATAGTTCCATGTTAGTCACTAGTTACCAGTCCAGTTTGGTACTAGAACTTTATTTCATGGCATAGTTCACATAGAACTTTTGTATGTGTAATTAAAACACATAATTCACATAGTCTTGTATTCTCATCACTAAGACCATGTTCAAACAAGTCCCTCTTGTACTTAATTTCATGTCTTCATCATTCTCTTCTTGGCCATAGCCAAGTACTAACTGGTGGTCCTGACATGAGTCACATACTTTGATACTTTCCTTTGTTGCTCATAACTCAGTGAACTTGAAGGAGGTCATTGGGTATGCCACATATCATGTGGAGGGATTTGTATGATCAAGGTGGGATTTGTCCCTCCTATGTAATGGCAGTGATATCTTCGGGCTCCTTGATAGAGTGAGACTTAGAAAAATGCGTGGCCATGCTCGGATGAGTTAATATACGATATCAATGTCATCAGTTTAAGTTGGTCTACTTGGTAATCAAGAAACCAAAGATTGGGCTATACGAGAGTGACACATTCCATGTCTCGTGCTTAGTCTTGATATCGTGGACACAGGGACAATGACATATATCAGTGATAATCATAAAGGTTTAGTCGAATCATCAACAATCTTGTCACTTTGGTAGCAATGACGTGTTGCTAGACACCGCTCATTGCTTATGATCATAAATGTGATTTATGGTCATTGCCAACGTGGTAAGAGCCTATTGGGTCGTACACATAGAGCTATTTGGATCATTATAGTGCATGGGCTAAGTATTTGGGTTTTAACAATAATTTCGTATTAATAACGGGCCCAAGAGTTGAGCCATTATTAAGCCCGAAATTAAAGCCTAATTGGATTAGGGCTTTGAAACACATTAGGCCTGGAAGTTGAGTCTCACTATAAATACAACTTTTAGTGAGAATTCGCAGGTCTCCTTGCCCTAGCCTCCCAAAAGGATAGTTGTACTCTTCTCTTGCAATTGCTTGGAGGACGCAAGCTAGCACTGCGAGTGCAAGAGAAATGCATCTTCTGGGACGTGGTGGAAGCGTGGTGATCCCGAGAGGCTCATGTGGATACAATAGAGGGCTTGAACACGTCAACTGTTCAGGTTTTGTGATTCGACTATACAGTTAAGTGAGAGATCTCAACCGAAAATTAGGAATGAAAATTTTTGAACACCCGGTTTGCCCCATTTTACTTGGATCCTGGAGGGTTTCGGTTAATTTCCGCTACGTTATTTGTGTCACACCTCACAAAGGCCCTGGCCCATCACTAAAGAGGTTTAACTCTTAAACCTTAAGTTTAACTCCCAAATTTCACATTCATGTTAAACCTCCCAACTTGAGTTTAACCTATTAACTGGAGTTTAATTCCAGTCTCTTAGATTCGGCCAAATTAGGTAACTTAACTTTAAGTCTTATTTTCTTAAATTAAAAAGCCTGGGAGGTGGCCCAAGTGGCTTCTATGTGGATTCATTAAATTACTTGCAGCAAGGGCAAGGCCCAAACCCTTAACTTGCTCCACAAGCAAGGGTTCAATTAATTTCTTGCACAACAAGCAAGGCAACACTTAATGCAATTTAAGTGCATAAATGGTGTGCATCAAGTGTACTATCTATATGGCAACCAAGAAGCCCACAAGATTTGGTTTAGATTTTGAAAAAACTATATACAAAATGTGCATGGCGTTCTCGGCCAGTTAAGGTACACATAATTATGCACAACATTTTCATGAAGCAAGGCTCATACTATTCACATAAAGGTGCCAAACCTTGGCCCATAATATCCAGCAAACATAAGCCAGCATAATGCTATCCATAATCCATACATAACTTGGCATACAAAACCATGGAGCAATATAAGTCTAGGTGTTAAAGACTACTCATATTAACACAAAAAGGGTAGTCTACCTAGCAACCATAACATGGCTACACATGCCATGAAACCAAAAGTATTTATGCCAAGTTTACATGCTAAGACTCCTAATGGTCAAACATGACCTTAAGTATGCCATACAAGAGTACACACTGCAACACCAACCCAATGGCTTGATTCATGGTCATGAAGGAAAACACTATGATCAAAGCTACAGTCCAGGTATCCATAGCTCTCTTAGACAAGTCTCCAACTACAACCTGCAAACTTCCACTATAAGTCTCAGCCAAACAAGAAATAAGACTTGTAAATTAATCAAAATGCTAAGCCAAGCACACATTGGCACATACCTTGCAAAACAAGCAAAATATAAACACTAAGCACACACACAAGCAGCTTAGCCTTACTCAGGCCGAATGTCCTTGCCTGAAAAATAAAGGATGGGCAATGAGCATATAACTCAGTAGGATTCAGTTAAAACATATACAACTCATATTGAGTCTATTTAGTTAAGCTGAGTAATCACTCAAAGCTTAACCTCCCCTTAGTTAGCTCAACCTGCAAAACAAACACCAAGACAAGAAAAACAGACATATACATATACAAAACAGATAAATAAGTCAAATATTTCATAAATGGGGTTAGCATGCACAAGGAAACACCAAAGCACACAAGTACACACACACACTCCACAATGTTGCTCTCGGCCATATAAGCCATACATGTACCCATGTGCATTTCTTGCACACAAACTTACCAATACAGCATTTCCATTTGGAGCTCCCAAAATGCCAAGCAAATAGGCCACATTTACTTGCATTTCTAGTACATGTACCATAGTTAATTAGCTAATCAACAAAACAACCAAGTATAACCATTAAGCCCATCAAGTAACTAAGGTCATATGGCACATTTAACCATCACTTAGCCACTCTAGACACTTGAATCATGGTGTACATTACCAAGCAAAGTCAAGTGCCAGTGAACCCTACCTCAATAGCTCTCGGCCTACAACCAAGCTTCAAGTATCCAAGTGTTCCTCAATCTCAATGCCTACCAAATCAATCACATGGCATCAACACACTAACTCATGGATTAAATTACCATGACCAACATGAAGAACACTAAGATACACACATTTAAGCTGTCGGCTAAAAAGGCCCATTTTCATATACATGTGTTACTCATCATTCTAACACACCACATAATATTCTAATCATCAATGAACATCATCTAAATCATTATTTCCAATTAACCAAGTGAAATGCACCATTCCACTATAATTCAAGTTCTCGGCCATGGTGCCTAGTTACACATATCTATGTCCTTTATCCAACCAATTCAACACATAGCATCAAATCATTGATGATTATTGTTTCATGGTATAATTACCATGTATTCAAGTTATGAGCACCAAATCATGCCATTTCAAGCTCTCGGCCATGAAGCCAAACTTCACATATCAATGTTCCTCATCACTCTAAACCAACACATGTTCACCAACTCATCATTTATCAATGACCATGGCATCAATGCCATGTAAACGAATGAGGAACACACATTTACCTCAAGTGCACCTTTCGGCCAAACTTCCTTTTGTTCAACTTGATGTTCCTTGCTCAAATTTGCCTAGCACAACATCAAATAGGCAACAACAACACTTAGTCATGGATTAATTTCCATGGAAATGAAGAAGAACACCAAGAACACATTCGTCCAACAATCCACCTCCAAACCGAGACATACTTTGCTCATTTAGCTTAACATAACTTCAATTGAACACTTAAGTTCCTTGTACATGGAAGAACTACCATGAATTCAAGGAAACATTGAAGTTACCTCAAGAACCCTAGCTTGATTCCTTCTCAGCCTTGGCTTGATTCTTCAAGAACAACTTGAATTTTAAGTAGTCTAGCACCGAAATCAAACTTTCAAGCATGAATTCTTCACCCAAGCTCCACACCTCTCCAATGAAGCTTCAATTTGAGACTAAGCTTGAGAGAACTCAAGAACAAGAGCTAAACAAGTTTCGGTCAAGTGAAGGAAATGAGGTCTTGACTAGTTTCGGCCGAATGGACTTGGGTTTTAGTTAGCTACAATGCTAACTTTTGCCTTCCAATAAAATGCATGGTGCAATGTAGCCCTTAACTCCATAAATACTCAAAGCCGCCACTCAAACTTGTGTTAAAATGGACACTCAAGTCTTATCTTGGCTCATAATGCCAAGCACAAGGTAACACAAGTACCAAGGTCACAAAAACTCCCATGCATAACCGGCCATAACTAGACTACAAACTAGTTAGTTTGTTTAGTTAACTAGTGAATAGTACACATAGTGGAAGACAAGATTTTGACTAGTAATCATTGTTGTCTCCCAAATTTGGGCTAGTCTTGCACTAGTCACCCATTAAACTTGCATGGCCAAAATGATCAACTTGAAGTTGATAGTTTTAATTGTACCACTCATTTAAGTGTACATTTTGGTCCCCTTTCTCTATTTTCTGCCAGCTTTCCCATAGTACATTTTCTATGTGCAATTAAGTCCTGAAAGTCTCCAGTTTTGCACATAAGTCACTATACCAGTCTCCAGAGCTTCTCTTACTTCCCCTTTCTATTTTCTCTCACTTTCCTTGGTTTTCCTTGATATTCCTTGGCCTAAGCCAAGCACTTAGGAGGTACCTAACAATTTGGCTCCTGAAACCCAACAGAAGCTACTTGGGAGATAGAGCAGGATATGCTGGAAAGGTATCCCAGTGAGTTACCTCAGTTACAGCGAAATTTGGAGGACCACATTTTAGAAGGAGGGGAGAATGTTATGGTCCTCCTGGGAAAAAACTCAGTTGAGGGAGGTCATTAATTAAATTTATAGATTGGAACCTTATTTCAAATTCACATAGTAAGAATAAAAAAGTTTACCAAAGTTCACTAAGTTCCGAGGAGCTTTAGGCACTAAATGAGGTTTGGGGGAAAAATAGTAATTTTGCATCCTAAATAGTTGGGCTGAGCCCCAAGTGTTAAAAATGAAATTTTATAACCTAATTTTTAACTTTAACCCAAACTTTGTTGAAATAAACAAGAATTGACCAACAATGACTAAGGTTACCAAAAGAAGGGGGTTTAAGTGTTCTATGTCTAATACTTTCGTGGCATAGGTTTTAAACTTGGGTTATAAGATGGTAAAGTGGGAGATGGCTACCATAACCCAAGTTGATCCTCCACACCATCATTTCTTCATCCAATTGGGTTGAAAATCAACAGTTTTTGGTGAAAGGAAAAGTCACCATAAGTATATAGGCCATTGGAAGCTCATTTCAAACATAAAATCATGGTTTCGGAGCTTGGAAGCATGTTTCCTCCCACCCATTATTTTTGATATGAGGTAATCAATGTGTTCTTGATTGATTTCATGTTTATTAGTTGATTGGGAGCTTGGGTTTTGGTTAGAAGTTAGTAACTTGACGTTTTGTGCTCGTATTTACTTGGAACTTAGGTTGGACTTTGTGGAACTTTGTTGGTGCGAAAAGTTGCATATTCTTGCTTGTTACTTGAAGTTGAGGTAAGGGATTAAGTGTTTCAAGTTTGATTGATGCTATTTGAGTGTTGATGCTGATAGAATCATGTAGTTTCATGAGTAGCATTGATTATGGGCAAGTGTGTTTATGGTGGACTAGGCTTGGAATTGTGGATTGTGTGATGTTTTGATGCATCATAGGAAGTTTGTAATGGTGTATTTATGGCCTATGTAAGTTTTTTTATAGGTTCATAGTGAGTTTAGGCATCTCTTGTATGCCTTAAACTCGTAGGAAACCACCAAAGATGTTACCACCTCATAAAATGGGAGAATTACAAGTGTGTCATAATGGCTAAAAACCATTGTATTGTGTAATTCTCACCACAGTGTTTGAAGTGTGGGGGGTAAAAGGCATGATCAACACCTCCTTAAAAGCGTTCCAAGTTGGCAACTTGGCCCCCAAGAAAAGCCTTAAGGATTGCTTGTTTGTCAAGCAACCTATGGACTTTTTTGTAAGGTTTTGGAAATTTGGGTACTCAATTGCAAAACTCTCAAGAAAGAGACTTGGAGAGTTATGGGAAGGATATAAATGGTATGAAAGTGCTATTGGAGGACCAAATTACTCAAGGAAGACAAGTTTGAAGAAAGGAAACACTAAACGCAATAAGGACCTAAATGTCCTAGGGTAAACCTTAAGGTGTTCAAGCTTTTGACTTAAGTCTAAGGGTGGAATTTTGGGGTTATCCCACCATGGGGTAGGCAGCCATGACTTGATAATTAGTCAAAAATGTTGGGCACATGTGTACCAATGAGTTTGAGACAAAGAAACCATAATTAGTGAGACGGAAAATGACATAAAGCAAGGTTAAACTTGTTAAGTGTGTTTTGGTGCCCTTAAGCTCATTTAAGGCCATTTAAGTGGCCAAATCACTTATCCCTCTCTCATTTTCGTCCTCCCCCAGCCCAAGAACACATCCATACTTCCTCCATAACCACCACACCTTCAAACCTACAATTGATTGAAATTGAAGGCAAAAGGAAGCAATTGGAAGCAAACTAGAGCTATTTCTTGCATACTTCAAGGATTATGCTTGAAATTTGGCCGAATCACTTTGTAAGGGTTCTCTTGCTTTGATGGGTTGTTTTATGTATTTTCAAACATCGATGGAGCTATGGCTCAGCTTGGAAGAGAGCCATGAGCTTGATGAACGAGCCCTATTGAAGGGAGTGCACTTATTGAAGGTTTTGTGACCAAGTGTGGAGTGCATAGTGATGGCAGCGAATTTCGGGGTTTCTAGGGCCCAAAAGTTAGTACTAACTACTGTTAAAATCCTCCTAAGACCAAGCATTAGCTTGAGGAGGGCTTTCATATTGATTTGGTTAAGTTTATTACATGTTTTATGGACTAACCTATGGTATATGTTGCTGCCACATTTCATGTGTTTGTTGTTTGTGTTTGGCAGCTTCATTTGGTTGCTATATCTTGTATATATGCATTGTAGTTTTTGTGTTTTAGTGTCTTTGGATGCAGGTTTGAATGATGGTTACATTGCCTATTGAATCCAAGTGCAACCCTTACTAAGTTTCTCAATGAAACTTACTCCCCTCAATTCTGTCATTTCCGGTCCAGCAGAAAGATCACCTTCAAACTAAATTTTTTGGTTTTAGTTTTGATATGAAATTTCAGGTACATGAACTTCCATATGTCTATTTGTGATCTATAAATTTTGGTGATTTTAGGAGCACATTTGGTGTTTTTAAAGGTGGTACTTACTGTGTTGTGCAGCAGCTGTCCAGCATCCTGTTTTTGGAGTCCATTGTGTCTCAGGACCTCCTGTGACCTAGGGTGCGTATTTAGCTGAGTTAAGACCATATTGTAGTGCATGTATGCATGTACATGTAGTGTATGTAAAATGAGACAAGTATGTGAGCATTTGAGTAATGTTTTGGCTATGTAAGTGATGTGGTGCAAAGCTGCCTAAGTGTGAATGATGGGCTGCTTACTTGTAAATTTTGTTTTGGCAACATAAAGTTGCTAATAGAAAGGAAATGTAATTCATATGTGTAAGGGACATATGGGATAGCCTTGGAGGGCTTTCCTCTTGTGAATGAAGTGTTTGCATGGTTTGGAAAAATTGTATGCGCAAAATGGTCCAAAAGTTGCCAAAATTTTGACTCTGGACATAAAGTTTAATATCTCCATGTGTAGAATGAACCTTGGTATAAAATTTCGACCACATCTAGAGGACATCTAGAGGGTTAACTGGGCTTTGGAATTTATGGATTTAGAGCCCTTTAGCCAACGATATGAAGTTGCAAAGTTGGATGAGTTACTGTTCATTTGGTCAGAATTTTGTAACCAACTTCAAAAATCCATAACTTGGTCCATAGGTGGGCTATTGATGTAAAACAAAATGCCTTGGTTTTATATAAGTCTCTACTTGATAATGGAGCAAATAAAATAGGGGGCTATGTGGCTAGAGTGATACAGTTTATTAGTGGAAGTTATAGGTGCAGTAGCTGGCCACTAGAACTTAACAAGATTGCCTAATGTGCGGAAGCCAAAACTAAGACTTCTGCTAGTGTTTTCCTTCTTTGCTTCCATGGTGTGCATGAAATGTGAATATGTTTGTGATGGTTGGACCAATATGCATGTATTTATATAGTGCCCAAGAGAGCCACTTGGGTATGCACACTAAGGGTACTGTTCCGATGGCCTACAGAACATTACCAATCCTAGGAGTCTAAATGCACAGTTTTGGCACTATAACTGGACTACCCCAGAGGGGTAACAAAAGAGGCTAAGGATAGTGTTTTTGAGGTTCAGGACAAGGGCTCTTGGCGCCTCAGCGCCCAAGGTGCATTTTTCACTCCATAGAATAGAGTGCTCCTGGCACCTAGTCCTCAGGTGCTTAGGTGCTCCTGGCGCCTAGGCCCTAGAGGCCTTTTTCAGCAAATTTCAGCTTTTTCAAATGAGATTCGGGGGAGGGCAGGGACGGTCCTAGGGGTGCCTAAGGGTTGTAATGGTACAATGACACTCCAGAACAGCTAAAAATTCTCCTGTGATCTAGGGATTTTCTCATAGTTTTGTAAATGGTAAATGTACCTTATGCGAAAACTAGTTCACAGGCCATAACATATACACCATTATAGGAGGTGGAAGGTTTAGCACCATTAAGACCGTAGTTGCACCTTTGGGTTCAAGGCCTTGATGAGGAAACCTTAGTACACCTAGTGGGTTCTTCAGAACCTAAGAATTATCAGTCCAACCATAGTGCCCTTGCACAACATAAGGGAGATTCAACTAGTGGAGAATTTCACTAGTTAGAATAGTAAGCCATGCATGCTAGTAGATAAGTCTTCGCCTTGTAGTTCAAGGACTAGGTAAAGGACAAGTCCTAAGGGACTAAAACTTCTGCATATGAAGTTTAGCCTCATGCTTTACTAGCTCATAGAAAATTACATATGACTATATATGTGTTGTCCTTAGTATTTTTTCTTGCAGGTGAAGACCTTTACTAAGAATCACAATTCCCACTACCTAGTTTATGTTGTGTAGATTCTGACGGTGTTAGACCAGATAACCACTAAGGGTTGTTGTGGTAGTTTACTTTTATAGGTACTTAGCTTTGAGAATCTTTATGATTCAAGTTTTATTAGCTACTTGTTGGTAAAGCAACAGTACTAACTATAGTTTTTCTTGGCTACTGTGGCTAGTTGAGCACATGGAGGACTTTTTGAGGCTCGCCACCGGGATTGCATCTAAGGTGGGAGTTAGATGAAAAGATCTCAATAGGACAGCCTTGTGTATATTGTATGCACTAGTTGCCTCTTATGTTTATGGATGGAGTCCTAGACTCTAGGGTTGCTTTTGGGTGAGGGCGTTTGTCTACTTTATGTATGAATGCTCCCACACAGTTGTTATGTGTAGTAAATTCAAATCAATGTTGACTTTATATGCTTTGGCATTTTGAGCCTGTTTTCTATTAAAATACATGGCCAAGTGAATGTGTTACCACTTTGAGTGTTTAAATACTGTGATCAATCTTAGAAAGCTTAAGCCTAGGCAGTCCATGTCCTGTAGGCCAAGCAGAACATGTGCACTATGTTTACCCAAGTGGCCTTCTTGGTCATTATGCAAAGATGTGTATTTTGGTCCAACCATCGCACAAATATTCAAATACAATTTCATCTAAAAGCAATGATGACAATGAAATTCTTTATTCCTAGCCAATATGGAATTTGATTAAAATACCCAAGTGCATGTAAAACCATATGCACACATCATACTATTACTGTGCATTTTTTTTTGTCCAAACTTTCACATTGTGTCCAACCCAAATTCTACCCAAGTTCTCCTATGCCCTAAAGGCTTTAAACCCTTTAATACCCTGAAACCTTCATAGGGAAAAAGGTTTAAGACATTAAACCCATCTAAGTTTACAATTATAGATTTTACACTTAACGGGTAAAAATGACCATATGAACAGTGCTCAACAAAATCAGCCAATTTTGACCACCCATAACTTTGGCTACAGGGCACCAAATCTAGCGATTAACAAGCCAAGTTATTCCTCTTGAATTTTTTTAAATGTGATCAAAATTTTATATCCAAATTCTTTATGTACAAAAAGTTATGGCAGCGGCAGTACATGGTACCAAATTTTAGCCATTATTGACCATTATGCCCATACAAAATTTCATAATATTCATACACTTCATTTCCAGGTGCAAAACCCACTTGTTAGTGTCCATATATGTCTTATACACATGGGAAAACCATTCCCCTAAATTTATAGTCCTTCTAACCATCATTCATAAAAATTCCATCAAAATAGCCCAGAAACAACATATGGACAACATTGTATACACACTTCAAACCACACTCCACTGATCCATATATCCTTCTCACACTACATGTACCACATACCCAAATCATTTGCATGCATTTATACACCACATACATGACAATAACTTAGTTAATACATACACTAAGCTTCTTGGATAACTTTAAAAGCACTAAGCACTCTAGAAACTTGAAAGGACCAGCTGCTGCATAAGGCAGAAAATACCATTACTAAAAATAGCTAATGTACTCCAAAAATCATGAAAATTTCTAGAACTAAACATATGGAATTTAATATACCTGAAATTTCACAAAGAAATTGAAATGATAGCTATTATTTTGAATGCCCTCTTTTAGGTGCTCTTAAAATGGACAGAAATTGGGTAAGTCTCTTTGAAGAAACTTAGTAACGACTTATCATTAGAAACTTGAATTCCCAGCAACATACCTGAAATACAAAGACATGAAAACACACAAAAAAACCACATATACAGAAATATAGCCATCCAAATGCACAAACAAATAGAACACAATCAAATGCAATGCAATCACGATGGTAGCCCTCCTTAAGCTAATGCTTGGTCTTATGATGTTAACTAGTCCTATTTAGTACTAACTTGAGCTCTAGAAACCTTGTAAACACTGCCATCTTAGTGCATGAAAAACAATAAGGCTGGAACCTTGTTCATGCACTCCCCCTCAACCCATACTTGGTTCCTTGAGCTTTTTTCTCTCTTCCAATCATGGTCATAGGTTCATGGATGCATGATCATCATCTTAAGAGAGTAAAAAACCATGAAACATGAAGATAAAACCCTTACCTAAGCTGTGAAGGCTGAAATCTTCAAGAGATACACAATAAACCTAAAAACTTGGGTTTTTCTCTTTCTTGTTGCATCTGATTGCCTTCCTTTGTGATTTCTTGGGAGATTGAGTATGGTGGCTATTGAAGCTTATGGAGGAGCTAAGGAATAGGTTGTCCCTAGTGGGGAATGAAATTGGGCAACAAATGGCAAGAAATCAAGATATTTTACTTGACTTGATTAGTTTAACCTTAACCCTCACTTAGGTCACTATAAGTTTGTCTTAAGAAAAGAATTTTTGGCTGATCTTTAGCCAAGCCTTTTGAACTTAGAACCTGGAAATAAAAGGCTATTACAATTCTAGAAATGGCCACCTTTGACTCTTGTCAAAAATCATCCCATCCTTAAGTTATTTTTTTGAACAATTGTACACCTAATTGTCCTAGGTTCTTGAATAATTGGTTTTGTTTACTTTTTGCAATTTATTTTAGGGAGGTGTATATTATTCAATTTACCCCTCACATTTCATTCACTATGGTCAAAATTATGCTATATAATGGTTTATAACCATTATGCCTTTATACTGTAATTTTCCCATTTGTTGAGGTGCTAACATTTCTCCCCCCCCCTTAAAAATTTTGGTCCTCCAAAATTGCCCATAGCTTGGGATACTCATTTGGATACCTTTCTAGATTTCTTTCTTAGTTTTCTAGGTTGCCTCTCTTTCAGAATGGTTTGACCATTGTACTTTAACCATGGGAATCAGTTTGTTCCTTAGCCTTTTGGTGCCCTTAGATAAGATAGCTATAGGTTTCTCTTCATATGTTAGATTTCATTCTAACTGTATATCTTCCACTACTATAGCATGCTTTGCATCTAGTAAACACTTCTAAAGCATTCTGACATGGAAAACATTATGAACACTTGACATACTTGACGGTAGAGCTAACCTATAAGCCACCTTGCCAATTCTGTCCAATATCTCATAAGGACCAATGTACCTTGGAGCTAACTTACTTCTTTTCACAAATCTGATAGTGCCTTTGGTTGGTGCTGCTTTGAGCCACACTTTATCACCAACCTCAAACTCCAAGTCTCGTCTTTTTTCGTTCACATAAGCAATGGTCCTTTCATTGGCTACACTTAACATTTCTTGTATCTTCTTGGTTATATTTGTTGTTTCTTCAATGACTTTAGGACCCAACTCTAGCCTATCTGAGGCTTCCACCCAACAATGGGGTGTCATGCACCTTCTTCTGTAAAGAGCTTCATAAGGTGCCATACCAATTGTGCTTTGATAACTATTATTGTAAGAAAATTCGACCAAAGGTAAATGTTGGTCCCATTCTCCTTTAAAATCCAAGATACAGCTCTTGAGCATGTCTTCAAGTATCTGAATCACCCTTTTAGTCTGTCCATCTGTTTGAGGATGGTATGTAGTGCTTAGGTGGATTTTGGTTCCTAGTGCTTTGTGAAATGCAGTCCAAAATCTAGTTGTAAACCTTGGATCTCTGTCTGACATTATGGAGTCTAGCACTCCATGCACCCTTACTATCTCTTTGATGTACATTTGTGCTAACTTTTCTAGTGAGTCTATGATCTTCATTGGCAAGAAGTGGGCACATTTGGTTAGCCTATCTACAACGACCCAGATTGTCTCATTGCCTAAATTTGGTCATAGGCAGCCCAGTTAAGAAGTCCATAGTGATGTTACCCCACTTTTTCATGAGAATGGGTAGAGTCTGTAGTGTTCCTGCTAGCTTCTGATGCTTTACTTTTCTTCTTTGGCATGTGGCACATTTAGAGACATGTGGCTATGTCCTTCATCATGTTTGGCCACCAGAAATGTGTTTTCAATTCTTTGTACATCTTCTCACTTCCAGGATGGATATTTAGTTTACTAGTGTGAGCTTCCTCAAGTATCTCATTTCTAAGTTCTTGCTCACTAGGCACATAAATTCTATCCTTGAAGTGCAATAGTCTTTGCTTGTAGGTAAAGGATTCAAACAAGGACCCTTTGTCTTCTCCAGAAATCTTCTTCAAATTTGGGTCCGCTTCTTGTGTCTTCCTTATCTCCTCTATCCACCCAGATTGAATAGTTAACATATTCACTTGTGCTCCTTCCCATTGTTGCCACTTATGCCAAAGGCATAGAAAACTATTCTCCTCATTGGAATCTACCGAAGATCGACCTTTTAGCAACCCAGTGTATTTCCTACTTAAGGCATATACCACTAGATTGCCTTTGCCTTCCGTATACTCAATGCTATAGTCATAGTCTTTAATATACTCCAATCATCTTCTTTGCCTCATGTTCAACTCTTTCTGAGTGAACAAGTACTTTAGGCTTTTATGGTTAGTCTCTATCACAAATGAGCTTCCCATTAGGTAATGCCTCCATTGATTTAAGGAAAAGATCACTACAGTAAGCTCTAGGTCATGGGTAGGGTAATTCTGCTCAAGGGGTGTTATAGCCTTTCTAGTGGGAGGCACAATTGAGGAAGGTAAAGTGTTTTAAATTAAGTTTAGAAACTTAATTCTAGTTTACATAGCAAGAATAGAGAAGTTTAGCAAAGTTCACAAAGTTTCAAGAAGAATAAAGCACTGAACGAAGTTCAGGGGCAAAATGGTAATTTTTAAAATGAATTTTTATAACTTAACTTTCAACCTTAACCCAAACTTGAAAAATACACAAGAATTTAATCAAGAATCACTAAGTTACAAAGATGGGGGACTTAATGGTAACAAGCTTAATACTTTGAGGACTTTTGGGTTAAGTGAGGGTTTAAGAAGGGGAAAGTGGACTATGGCTGCCATAATCCCGTTTCCAGCCTTCTCACCCCCATTTAGCTCTCAAATTAAGCTTGGAATCAAGAGTTTTTGGTGCCAAGAGAAGCAATTCAAAGTATATAAGCTAGGAGGAAGCATTTTCAAGCTTGAAACTATGTTTTTGAGGCTTGGAAGGGCATTTTCCTACTTCCCCTATTTTTGAATGAGGTAAGGAATGTGTTCTTGATTGAATTCGTGTTTGTTAGTTAGTTTGAAGCTTGGGTTTTGGTTAGAGAGTGAAGTTTTGATTTTGGTGCCATTGTTTTTTATTGGAACTTGTGTAGAACTTTGGTGAGCTTGGTTGAACAAAAAGGGGATTGATTCCTGCTTGTTACTTGGAGTTGAGGTAAGGGAGATATGTTTTTAAGTTCATTGAATGCCATTAGCTTGAGTTTGCTTGAAGAATTCGAGTGGTTTTAGCTATGGCATTAGTTAAAGGTTTTGGTTGAATTATGGTGGACTAGAGGAATTGGGAGGATTGGATTGATGTTACAAGACATCATAGATTGGCTTGTGATAGTTGGTTGTGATCTACGCAACATGTTCTATGTGTATATGAAATTTGGAGGCATTATAAGCATGTTTGATATGTGTAGGAAGTGTCCAAAGTTCATAGCAGCAAAATCGGAGTTTTTCTAGGCATTTTGCAGGTTTGGCGACGCATCGCCAATCCCCACGAGTTCCCACGACACGTTGCCAATCCAGAAAACTGTCTCAGAATGTCGACAACTGTGGCGACGCATCGCCAAGACAGGATTTAACACCTGGTTTTGTTTTTGGCATAACTTTTTGCTCCGGTGTTCGATTGAGGTGATTCAAGATTCCACACGAAGCTAAGAGGGAGTACTATCACCTCCATGTTTCAAAAACACCTAAAATGCCCCATTTTTAGATTTAAATTAACTCAAAGTGAAGGGAAGTTTTAAAGGAAACTATGTTGCAATGATCACAACAAGGTATTACTAGCCCAGGTGAGAGGTTTCGAACCCTTGGCAACCTAGCCATGCCGTAGCCATGAGGTTGCAAGGTGAAACCTTGTTCATCTAGTCTACATCAAAGAGGCCCTGCGGCCTAGTCTACAAAGTCCCACCATAATTCCCCTGCATAACGGCTATGGGAAGGCTACATGATTGCATCCAGTAAGCTTCGACTTGCTAGGAGCGGGTCAGTGATCAGGACTCGCTAGGCACGGAGTGATGCATCGTGAGGAGGACTACTTGAGGAGAGGTGTTATGGCCTAGTTATATATGCATATATAATAGAACCCTTGTGCTGTGTGAGCTCGCAGCAAGAGTCCTAGTATTTTCTTACAGGTACATTGAAGATCCTTTACTGAGAATTGTCGAATTCTCACTCCCTGGTTTTGTTATGGAGAGACTGAAGTTACTGGACTGGGTAATCGTTAAGGATTATCACGGTAGTACTCTTTTGTGTGTACAGGTATGACAGTCGAGAATCCTTGTGATTCTAGTCTACATAAGTGTTTAGTTGGCTTGTTGGTCAAGTAACAGTACTAACTAGTATCTTCCTTTGGCTGTAGAGCCTAGTAGCACTTGGAAAAGGACTTTTGATACTCGCTACTATGACGTGTATCCAAGGTGGGAGTTAGGCTAAAGAGATCTCAGTAAATGCTTGTATTTATACAGTATTTTAGTTGCCTCCATAGTCTATGTTATGAGGAGTCCTTGACTCTAGGATTGCTCTTGGGTGAGGGCATTAGTTTACTTTATGTATGAATGTTCTCACGAGTTGTTATGTGTAGTAAACTCATATAAATGTTGATTTTTGTATGCTTTGGCTATTTGTACTTATTTTGTGTAGAAATTACTTGGACAAGTTAATGTTTTAATCTTTTATGGTTTTAATAAACCAAGTCAAAGCATAAAAGCATGCATATTGCATATTCTAGGTTAATCAACTAGTATCATGGGATTTAATCCGCACACATGCACAACTAGCCAATTGCAATCCATCGTGAGACCTACTCTCACAGGGCTTCCTGGGCAGGGGCATGGGCGGTCATGTCATGGGGTCTCAATTGCCTTGACACATAAGTAATCACATTCCTTTCTTGCATTAACAAACTTCCTAAACTCCATCTAGATGCATCTGTATAAATGATTTAAAGCTTACTTGGATCTGGTAGGATTAGCACTGGAGCTTGAATCAACTTGCTCTTTAACTCTTGGAAGCTCTTTTGACATTTTTCAGTCCACTCAAACTTTTGACCCTTTTTGGTCAATTGAGTAAGGACTATGGCAATCATGGAGAATTTTGATACAAATCTCCTATAATAGCCTACTAATGCTAGGAGGCTTCTGATTTCTTTTACAGTCTTAGGTCTTTCCTACTTTTGCACAGCCTTAACTTTTTCAGGGTCTGGTCTACGGCCTTGTGCATCAATTATGTGTCCTAGGAAAGAAACTTCCTTTAACCAAAATTGGCACTTGGGACATTTAGCATATAGCTGATTATCTAATAGTGTGTTCAAGATAATTCTTAAGTGATGCTTATGTTCACTTTCATCCTTGGAATACACTAGGATGTCATCCATGAACACCATTACAAACTGGTCCAAGTATGGTCTGAACACATGGTTCATTAAGTCCATGAATGTAGCAAGGGTGTTAGTCAAGCCAAAGGGCATAACTATGTACTCATAATGTCCATATCTTGTTCTGAATGCTGTCTTAGGCATATCCTCCTCTTTTAGCCTTAATTGAAAGTACCGAGATCTCAAATCAATCTTAGAGAAGATCTTTGCTCCTTTGAGTTGATCAAATAGATCCTCAATCCTAGGGAGTGGATACTTGTTCTTGATGGTCATAGCATTTTAGCTTTCTGTAGTCAATGCACAATCTTAAAGATCCATCCTTCTTTTTCACAAAGAGAACTGGAGCTACTCACAGTGAAACACTTGGTCTTATGAACCCTTTTTCAAGTAGTTCATCAAGTTGTTTCTTGAGCTCAGTCATCTCTATGATTGGCATTCTATAAGGTGGTATGGATACTGGTGTAGCTCCAGGCTATAGTTTAATCTCAAATTCAATCTCTTTTGGAGGAGGAATACTTGGCAAATCTCTTTCACTACAGGTATCCTACTAACTTCTTCCTCAATTTCAACATCATTCAATGCATAGTATTCATCTTCAAAAATCAAAGGAATCTCATCTAACACTTCTAGTTCCACGCCATGCATTTTATACACTAATTCCTTAGAATTCACTAATGCATGCACTTCATTACTAAGCAATGTGATTCCTCTTTTAGCACAATCAATCTTTATACCATACATAGCCAACTAGTTTATACCCAAAACAATATCATATTATGGAATATTCAACACTAGCAGATCAGTCATAATCTTAGTCTTTCCTACTTTTAGCTCACAGTCCTTAGCTAGTTCATTTGTGAAAAGACATTGACTACCTGCTGTTCTTATTAATGATATGTTAGGCATGAATTCAATAGGCAATTTCATAGATTCAACTGACTTCCTAGCCACAATGGACATTGAGGCACTAGTATTAAACAATGCACTAATAGACATACCATTTAAATAAATGTTACCTCTAAGTGCCCCTTGTTGGAATGTCTCCCCTTTGTCAATATGCAATACTCTTCCAGCTCTTTGCACTTGTGGCCTTGGTACTACTGGAGCACCTCTTCGCTGAACATCTCTGACAGCTGGCATATTAGGCCTATTCTAGCCTTGCTCGTCTTGCCCTCTTCTTTGGACCAAAGGGCAATCTTTGATCCAGTGATCCAAAGAACCACATCTAAGACATGCTTGTGTCTCAAAGTAACATGGATTCTTGCCATGGAATTTCATGCATCGAGGAAACCTTGGGCCAACAAACTTACTCTTGGCATTGCCATCTATACTAGGTTTTCCAAACTTTGTAGTGTCCTCACCTTTCGTTGGCTTCTGCATTATTCTAGCCTGGTTGGTCTCTCTTGGTCCACTAGGAAACCATATGCTTTCATACTCTTCCTGTTCCACCAGTAAAGCCTTCTGAATAGTGTCATGATAGGTAATGGCATTGAAAGGCCTAACATCTTGATATCAAGTCTCAGACCTCTAACAAACCTCTTTGCTTTAAGTTTTTCCAACCAGTGCTATTATGGTGTATACCTCACAGGTTGGTTGAACTTGTGTTCATATTCCAAAACACTGAAATTGTCCTATTTTAGTGCATCAAACTCAGCCTGTTTTAGGTCTTTGATGGCATCACTTACATACTGGTCTTGGAACATCCTTGTAAATTCTGAGCAGGTCATCTCTAGCTCATGATCTGCTCTTCTACCTCTCTGGGTAGCGTACCTATCTCTAACACTTCTCCACCATATTTTTGTACTACCTACAACACTGTAGGTAGCCAAAGATTCTTTCTTTGCAGAGCTCAAATACATCCTCTTAAACATCTTCTCAATGAATCTTAACCACTCCTCAACTTTCTCCGGTCTAGCTCTGTCATCAAATTGTGGAGGTCTTAGGCCTTTAAACCTCTCCAACAATCTGACATGGTCAGACCCCTCAAGATCTTCAGCTCTATGCCTCCTAGACCTGTGTGATCCCTCTGACTCTTGAGGCTCTCTGGGCCTCCTTTTTTCTCTCCTTTCACTAAGGTTCCTAGCTTCTGAGTGATTGGCCCTTGACACTTGGCCAACCGCAGACTTGATTCTTCAGCCTTTGGCATGTCTTCTATCCTCATCTTCCTCAAATTCTTCATCTTCATTTCTTTCAGAAGGAACATTCACTGGGTTGTTCTAAACAACTTCCTGGTTCTGCTACTGTGGTAATGGTTGTGCTACTTGGACTCCCTGTTGTTGAGCTTGCAGTAGCCTTACTAAGTTTTCATCTACTTAAGCCAAATTTCTTTGTAGTTTGATCCACACTTGTGGTACGTTCATTTCAGGTGCCAGGTTTTCCGCTCGCTAAACAGTTGGCTGCTCTTGTACACCTCTTCCATTTCTGTTGGCCTATATTTTCTCAATAGGAGGTCTTAGGGGTTCCTGATCCCCTTTCCTTGTGGCTACACTTTTCCTATTTCATGATCAATAAAATGACACAATATATATAGTACAGTAGGTACTTAACACTAGCAGCTGACCCAACTAAGTTTTATGTATGTAACTATATGCATGTATGATGCAACTATATGCAACTCCAATCTAAACCATGCTCTAATACCAACTTCTGTTACCACTCTGGGTGATTAAATACTGTAATCAATTTTAGTGAGCTCAAGCCCCAGGTTGTTACCCACTCCGGGGTAGTCCAATTATGGTGACAAAATTGTGCATTTAGACTCCCAGGATTGGTAATGTTCTGTAGGCGATCAGAACACTACCCTTAATGTGCATACCCAAGTGGCCCTTTTGGGCACTATGTAAATACATGCATATTGGTCCAAGCATCACACACATATTCAAATTTCATGCACACCATGGCAGCAAAGAAGGAAAACACTAGCACAAGTCTTAATCTTGGCTACCACACATTAGGCAATCTTGTTAAGTTCTAGTGACCAGTTACTACACCTGTAACTTCCACTAATAAACTGTATCATTCTAGCCTCATCCCCCTTGTTTTATTTGCTCCATTACCAAGTAGAGACTTAGAGTGAACCAAGGAATTTTGGTTTACATCAATAGCCCACCTATGGACCAAGTTATGGATTTTTTAAGTTGGTCACAAAATTCTGACCAAATGAACAGTAACTCAGCCAACTTTGCAACGCCATATCTTTGGCTACAAGGATCCAAATCCAGAAATTTCAAATTCCAGTTCAACCTCTAGATGCTCTAGGTGTGGTCAAAATTTCACACCAATATTCATTCTAAACAGGGAGATACTCAACTTTAGGTCCAGAGTCAAAATCCTGGCAACTTTTGGACCATTTTGCACATACAATTTTTCCAAACCATGCAAACACTTCATTCACAGGGGAAAATCCCTCCAAGGTTATCCAATACATGTCCAATACACATATTAATTACATTCTCTTGCATCTAGCAACTTTATGTGGCCAAAACAGAATTTGCAAGTCAGCAGCCTATCATTCACACTTAGGCAGCTTTGCACCACATCACTTACGTAGCCAAAACATTACTCAAATGTTCATATACTTGTCTCATCTTACATACACTACATTTACATGAATACATGCACTAAAATATGGTATTAACTCAGCTAAATACACACCCTAGGTTACAGGAGTGCCTGAGACACAATGGACTCCAGAAACAGGATGCTAGAAAGCTGCTGAACAACACAATAAGCACCACCATTAAAAATACCAAATGTGCTCCTAAAATCACCAAAATTTCCAGATCATAACTAGACATATAGAAGTTCATGTACCTGAAATTTCAGATCAAAACTCAAACTACAAAGGTTAGTTTGAAGGTGATCTTTCAGCTGGACCTGAAATGACAGAATTAAGGGGAGTAAGTTTCATTGAGAAACTTAGTAAGGGTAAGACTTTGTTTCTTAAGGTAATGTGATCCTCATTAAAACCTGCATCCAAATACACTAAAATAGAAAAAAAAATGCATATATACAAGATATAGCAACCAAATGCAGCAGCGAAACACAAACAACAAACACATGAAATGCGGCAGCAACATATACCATAGGTTAGTCCATAAAACACATAATAAACATAGCCAAATCACTATGGCATCCCTCCTCAAGCTAATGCTTGGTCTTAGGAGGATTTTAACAGTAGTTAGTACTAACTTTGGGCTGTAGAAACCCTCACTTCACTGCCATCATTGTGCACTTGACCCTAGGTCACAAAACCTTCAATAAGTGCACTCCCCTCACTAAGCTTGGTTCATCAAGCTCATGGCTCTCTTCCAAGCTTAGCGCTAGCTCCATGGATATTTGAAAATTTTAGAAAACAGTCCATGAGAGCAAGAGAATCCTTACCAAAGTGGGTAGGCCAAAAATCAAGCTTGATCCTTGAAGTATGCAAGAAATAGCTCTAGTTTGCTTCCAAATGCTTCCTTTTGCCTTCAATTTCAATCAATTGCAAGTTTGAAGGTGTGGTGGCTATGGATGAAGTATGGCTGTGTTCTTGGGCTGGGGTAGGACAAAAATGAGAGAAGGATAAGTGATTTGGCCTCTTAAATGGCCTTAAATGAGCTTAAGGGTACCAAAACGCACTTAACAAGCTTAACCTTGCTTTATGTGATTTTCTTTCTCACCAATTTTGGTTTCTTTGTCTTAAACTCATTGGTACACATGTGCCCAACATTTTTGACTAATTATCAAGTCTTGGCTGCCTCCCTATAGTGGGAAAACACCACAATTCCACCCTTAGACTTAAGTCAAAAGCTTGAACACCTTAAGGTTTACCCTAGGACATTTAGGCCCTTATTGCCTTTAGTGTTTCCTTTCTCCAAACTTTTCTTCCATGAGCAATTTGGTCCTCCAATAGCACTTTCGTACCATTCATATCCTTCCCATAACTCTCCAAGTCTGTTTCTTGAGCGTTTTGCAATTGAGTACCCGAATTTCCAAAACCTTACAAAAAAGTCCATAGGTTGCTTGAAAAACAAGCAATCCTTAAAGCTTTTCTTGGGGACCAAGTTACCAACTTGGAACACTTTTAAGGAGGTGTTGATCATGCCTTTTACCCCCCACACTTCAATCACTATGGTGAGAATTACACAATATAATGGTTTTTAGCCATTATGACACTTGTAATTCTCCCATTTTGTGAGGTGGTAACACAGGCAGTCCATGTCCTATAGGCCAAGCAGAACATGCGTACTACGTTTACCCAAGTGGCCCTCTTGGTCATTATGCAAAGACATGTATATTGGTCCAACCATCACACACATATTCACATACAATTTCATCTAGAAGTAATGATGACAATGAAATTCTTTATGCCTAGCCAATACGGAATTTGATTAAAACCCCCAAGTGCATGTACAACCATATGCACCCATGATGCTATTGGTGTGCATTTTTTTTTGTCCAAACTTTCGCACTGTGTCCAACTCAAATTCTACGCATGTTCTCCTATGCCCTAAAGGTTTAAACCCTTTAATACCCTTAAACATTCTTAGCGAAATAGGTTTGAGACATTAAATCCATCTAAGTTTACAATTATGGATTTTACACTTAACCAGGTAAAAAAGACCATATGAACAGTACTCAGCAAAATCAGCCAATTTTGATAGGCCATAACTCTGGCTACAGGGTACCGAATCCAGTGATTCAAAAGCCAAGTTATTCCTATTGAAGTTTTTTAAGTGTGGTAAAAATTTCATGCCAAATTCTTTATGTACAGAAAGTTATGGCAGCTGGAGTACAGGGTACCAAATTTTAGCCACTATTGACCATTATGCCCATACAAAATTTCATAATATTCATGCACTTCATTTCCAGGTGCAAAACCCACTTGGTTGTGTCCATTTATGTCTCATACACATAGGAAAACCATTCCCATGAATTTAGAGCACTTCTAATCATCATTCATAAAAATTCCATCAAAATAGCCCAGAAACAACATATGGACAGCATTGTGTACATACTTCAAACCACACTCCATTGATCCATATATCCTTTTCACACTACACATACCACATACCTCGATCATTTACATGAATTTATGCACCACATACATGACAATAACTTAGTTAATACGTATACTAAACTTCTTGGAGAACTTCAAAAGCACTAAGCACTCCAGAAACTTTAAGGGACTAGCTATTGCGTAAGGCAGAAAGTACCATTACTAAAAATAGCTAATGTTCACCAAAAATCTTGAAAATTTCTTGTTTACAACTAAACATATGGAAGTTAATATACCTGAAATTTAACAGAGAAATTCAAATGAAAGAAATTATTTTGAGAACTCTCTTTCAGGTGCTCCTGAAAATGGACAGAAAGGGGGTAAGTCTCTTTGAAGAAACTTTGTAAGGGCTTATCGTTAGAAACTTGACTTCCCAGAAACATACTTGAAATCCGAAGACATAAAAACACAAAAAAAAGGCACATATACAAAAATATAGCCATCCAAATGCACAAACAAATAGAATACAATCAAATGCAATGGTGGCAGTAATACATCATTAGGGTTAGTCCATAAACAATCAAATAAACAATATGTAATCACTATGGAAGCCCTCCTCAAGCTAATGCTTGGTCTTAGGAGGTTAATTGGTCTTATTTAGCACTAAATTGAGCTCTAGAAACCCTTGTGAACACTGCCATCTTAGTGCATGAAAAATAGTAAGGTTCGAACCTTGTTCATGCACTCCCCCATAACCCATACTTGGTTCCTTGAGCTTTTTGCTCTCTTCCAAGCATGGTCGTAGCTTCATGGATGCTTGATCATCATCTTAAGATAGTAAACAACCATGAAACATGAAGATGAAACCCTTACCTAAGCTGTGAAGGCTGAAATCTTCAAGAAATACACAATAAACCCGAAAACTAGGGTTTTTCTCTTTCTTGATGCATCCGATTGCCTTCCTTTGTGATTTCTTAGGAGATTGAGCTATGGTGGCTATGGAAGCTTATGGAGGAGCTAAGGAATAGGTTGTTCCTAGTGGGGGATGAGAATGGGAAAGAAATGGCAAGAAATCAAGATATTTTTCTTGCCTTGATTAGTTTAACCTTAACCCTCACACAGGTCACTACAAGTATGTGTTAAGCAAAGGCTTTTTCGCTAATCTTTAGCATACTTTTTTGGCCTTAGAACCCGAAAATAAAAGGCTAGGACAATGCTAGAAATGGCCACCTTTGACTCTTGTCAAAAATCATCCCATCCTTAAGTTATTTTTGTGAACAATTGTACACCTAGTTGTCCTAGGTTCTTGAATAATAGGGTTTGTTTCCTTTATGCACTTTAGCCTCCAAAACTTGCTTTGATACCATTCAAATCCTTCCAAAATCTCTCTTTTAGAGTTATACAATTGAGTTCCTAAGTCTTGAAATCTTACAATAAGACCCATAAATTACTTGTAAAATAAGCTTCTTTTAGGGCTCCCTTGAGTGCCAACTAACCATTGTAATCCTTTAGGGAGGTGTAGATTATTCACTTTACCCCTCACATTTCATTCACTATAGTGAAAATTACGCTATATAATGGTTTATAACCATTATGCCTTTATACTGTAATTTTCCCATTTGTTGAGTTGGTAACAGAATGTTTCTATGATTTGCTTCAACTTTAGTCAAAGCATAAAGAGCATGCACCTTGCATATTCTAGGTTAATCAACTAGTATCATGGAGTTTTAATCCATACACATATATAACTAGCCAACTGCAACCACCATGAGACTTGTTCTCATAGGCTTCCTATGCAGGGCCGAAGCGACCATGTCAGATTGACCACAGCAGCCACTAACTAGCCCAGCTTTGCATAAAGGAAATAGTGAGGCTTCATGGTGTGCTTGATGATATTGTGCCAGATAGGGATCCTAGGTTTGTTTCTATGTTTGGAAATCCATACATTAGCCTTTGGGCACTAAACTCAAGTTTAGCTCAGTATATCACCCACAAACTGATGGACAAATAGAAAGAACCAGTCAAGTTCTGGAAGATATGCTAAGATGTTGTATGATTGATTTCCAAGGATAATGGGATGTGCATATACCATTAGTGGAATTCTCGTACAACAATGGTTACCATTCAGTGATTGGAATGGCACCATATGAAGCTGTGTATGGAAAAAAATGTATTACCCAACATTGTTAGACAGATAAGCTGGAGTTGGTACCATAAATCATTAGAGAGACCACTGAGAAGATAAAAGTGATTCAAGAAAGAATCAAGACTACAAATGATAGATAACAGTCTTATGCAAACCTGAAAATGAGGAGAGACCTGGAATTCCAGGAGGGAGACTGGGTGTGGCTTAAGGTTTCTTTTATGAAAGGAGCGATAAGATTTGGGAAGAAAGGATAACTAGCACCTAGATATATAGGGCCATATCAAGTATTGGCTAGGATTGGAAAACTGGCATATAAGTTGGACTTGCCACCTAAACTTGGGCATATTCATGATGTATTTCATGTAAGCTTACTTCAGAAATATGTTCCAAATTCTAAACAAGTCGTACTACTTGCTAGTGCACCTATAACACCAAGTTTGTCATATGAAGAGGTGCTTATCCAAATCTTAGCCAAAGATACAAGGAAAGTGAGGAGTAGATGGATTTTTGTGATTAAAGTTCAATGGAGTAATCACACCCAAGAAGAAGCAACTTGGAAAGTTGAAGAGGAAATTGCAAGATGTTACCCTAATATTTATCCAAAGCTCATGAGGAATTTGAAGGACCAAATTTCTTGAGGAGGGGAGTTTGTCATAACCCTCATCTTATGATGGATCTAAGTTAACTTGGACCAAATGAATAAGCCCAAAAACAAAGGAAAGCAATGTACTTGGTGGACTTTAGAGACACATGAGGGACTACCAAAGGTAAGCTTACTTGAGACCCTCATTGTGCAAGTTTAAAGACTTAAAGGTTTAGTGAAAGAAGTTAAAACATAAGGACAAAATTGCTTGTGTATTCTGGTGACTAATATGAGGGAATCTTTTAATGAGGGATTTCATGGCACTATGCAAAAAGGTGGCTATGCTGAGAAGGGCATTTTGCCCATTTTTGTGCCATGTGCCACCCAACTAGATTTGCATGTTTGCACATAGTCAAATCACTTTATTTTCATGTCAAAGCTCCTAGTTTGAGCTTAGTTAATGTTCTTGGCTAGGGAGGCTTGGGTTTTGCCAAATTGGTGATGAATTAGAGATGAAATTGAGGATTCAAGCTCATTCAAATGCAATTCGGCCTTAGCGATCATGGAGTTGCATTGCCAAGCTTAGATTCTTGCATTTGGAAGGTTGACCGACATCTAAGGGCAATGGTTTGGTAAGGGACACAGTATACTATTCTTCAATTGGTTGAATTCCATGTTGTAGAATAGTATTAAGCATCTAAGGGATAGTCCTAGAACTAGATGAACTTGGTTTGTTGTAAGGGCTATGGATTGCCTCCGGGTGTTTCTGTTAGTATGCTAGCTAGCTACGTTAATGGCAAGTACTAAAGCTCACTCATAGACCAACCAATTCATGTGTGAACTATTGGGTTTCGGGAGCCAAACAGCGCAGCGGAATTTAACCGAAACCCTCCAGGATCCAAGTGAAACGGGGTAAACCAGGTGGTCAAAAATTTTCATACCTAATTTTTGGTTGAGATCTCTCTCTCAACTGTAGAGTCGAATCACAAAACCTGAACAGTTGACATGTTCAGGCTCTCTATGGTATCCACACGAGCCTCTCGGGATCACCACGCTTCCACCACGTCCCGGCAAATGCATTTCTGTTGCACTCGCAGTGCTAGCTTGCGTCCTCCAAGGAATTGCAAGAGAAGAGTGCGGCTGTCCTTTTGGGAGGCTAGGGCAAGGAGACCTGCGAATTTCTCACTAGAAGTTGTATTTATAGTGGGAATCAACTTCTAGGCCTAATGGATTTCAAAGCCCTAATCCAATTAGGCTTTAATTTCGGGCTTAATAATGGCCCAACTATTGGGCCCATTATTAATACGAAATTATCGTGAAACCAAAACCCAAATTATTAGCCCATGCACTCTAATGATCCAAATAGCTCTATGTGTGCAACCCAATAGGCTCTTACCATGTTGGCAATGATCATAAATCACATTTATGATCATAAGCAATGAGCGGTGTCTAGTAACACATCATTGCTACCCAAGTGACAAGATTGTCGGTGATTCAACTAAACCTTTATGATCATCACCGATATATGCCATTGTCCCTTTGTCCAAGATATCAAGACTAAGCACGAGACATGGAATGTGTCACTCTCGTATAGCCCAATCTTTGGTTTCTTGATTACTGAGTAGACCAATTTAAACTGATGACATTGATATCGTATATCAACTCATTCGAGCATGCCCATGCATTTTTCTAAGTCTTACTCTATCAAGGGGCCCGAAGATATCACTCCCGTTACATAAGAGGGACAAATCCCATCATGGTCATACAAATCCCTCCACATGATATGTGACATACCCAATGACCTCCTTCAAGTTCACTCAATTATGAGCAACAAAGGAAAGTATCAAAGTATATGACTCACATGTAGGGAATCTTGATGATCTTAGGTCGAAGGACTACATATACCATGATCACTATGAGAATCACTTATGACACTCATATAACGATCCATGTAGTGTTCTCATGGTGGGTCGGTCCAGTACACAAGTTCTCCAACTTGTACCCATATATAGACTACATATCTCATATTAGTCTCGACATATGCTAGTCATTATGTATTATTGCAATCCGCTAGACAGTAATACTATACTAGGGACGTTTAAGAATATCATTATTCTAGGGTTACAATTATGTTTATTATGTTACGCAGAAACAAAACAACAAACAAAATTGCTAGATTAATGCCTTAATAAACTATCATGACTTAATGTGCAAAAATACAATTATCTCATGATTGGTTTTTTGGGCACAACACTAACATGAACTTGGAGCTCTATGGGATGATTTTTATTAATTAGTGGAACTAAGACATGAATCAATGTGAGGTGTACTTGCTTGTAGTAATGTTGGCCAAGACCAATGGGAATGTGGAGTGTATGTGAGTTGCATGCTTTGGTGATTGTTTGTGCTTGCTGACCCTTATTGGCTAGATGGTTATCATATTATCTTACATAGTTGTGTTTTCTTTGTCTTTGTGTTTGTTTTGTAGGTTGAAGCATCGCTTAATGAGGTTAAGCTTTCAGGCTTAACTAAATAAGCTTATAAAAGCTGTATATGATCCCTTACAGAGTTATACATATAACTCATGCCCTGCATTTACTTGTTTCAGGAAAAGATTACGAACCCTAAATTGCTTTTCTGCCAAGAATTGTGTATTCGGGCACCAACGAGGTATGGATACTAACTTGGTAAATTAGTTCAATAAGTGTAAGTGGAAGTGTATATGAATGTGCAAGCTCATATGTTTATGTTGCCTGTAGGTTTTGTGAATAGATAATGGGACAAGTCTAGTGTTATGTTATGGACATGTGCTCAATAGCTTATGTGTTGTGGTTTGCTTTAATGACCATGGGTTTAATGATGGGGCTTGTACTCCGAACCATTATGCTAATCTATGTTGTGTTTGTAGCTTTCGGCTATGTGTAGTTTCATTTATATCTGAACCTCTCCTCTTGCTTTGTTTAAGGTTTGGAAATGCTCTTGGTCATGTTACCAAGATTGTGTGTATTCAAGTATGTGTAAGAGGCATGGATCCCATTTATGGGGAGATGTTATTTAAGTATCCCGGAGTGAGAAATGAAACAATCAGAGTTTAATAGCATCGATGGAGACTCCATTAGCCTTGAATATGTCACAAGCTTCCAAGAAATCTACTCTGTGAGTGTTGGGATCCTCTGAAGCCAAGCCTCTAAATTAGTTTTGTTAGATGAGAGAAATCAACGCTGGCTTTAACTCAAAGTTGTTGGCTTGAATCGATGGCCTCACAATACCCGAATAATTCTCCGTCACCAAGGGTCGGATATACTACCTAATAGGCCTTTGTGGATTTCTTGGATAGACTCCATCTTGATGATCCATCCCTCCATTTCCTCCATTGCCACCATTATACCCATTACCAATCAGATTATCACCTCCACCTTCCATGGTTGTAGAGGTGGAGCTTGATTCTCCCAAGTTTGATGTTGTTCTAAGCTCTCAAAGATGTCTTTCAATCTCCGATATGAATGGCAACAAAGTAGAGTGTTGGGAATGGGTCATACACCAATGGTACCTATTAAAGAGATATCCAAGTACAAAGGCAACAAATAAGTAATGAAATAAAGGTCTAGTCTAGAGTCAATCTCCTAGTAATGATATTGAACAAATCAATACAATTAATCCCCGACAACGGTGCCAAAAACTTGTTGTGAGTTTTCCAACCCTAATCCGCAAGTGCACAGGATGTGTGTAGATAGGGTGAATGAGTATCGTTCCCATGAGGATTGATTTATATTGTTTGCTAATTACCACGACCTTGAGACTCACTTTAGCTAAACAAGAAACAATTGATGATTTACTCACTATGAAAATAACTAAGTTTGCAACTCTACTTAAATTACTACTAAACAAGAACAACAAACACAATGGAAATTAGAGGTTTTCTAGTGAATTAACAAAACACACTTCCTATGGTTTCCACTATTTGACTTGGCTAGCTAGTGAATTAAGGCTAATAGTTTGGTTTTTCTACTTGTTGGTGAAGTTAACTAATTGGGCCTTACTTTCCCAAGCGAAAGGGTCACTCTCCCAAGATTATACTAGAATGGACTCCCATCCAAATTGCTAGTTCAAAAGGGGCATTACAAGTTCAATTTCCTTCACCTAGTATCCTAGACTAGTCTCCCAACAAGCCCATGGCCACTACAGTCTTCTCCTAATTCTAATTCCTTTTAATCTTTTCCAAGGGTTTAAAAGAAATCTAAGGTGCAATTGACTAGGGCCCTTAATCAATCAACACAACAATAAGCTTAAGGGGAAGAGTAAACAAGCAATGGAGGAAAACCACAGTCAAATAGCCATTAATCCAACCAACATAACCAATTCAAGTAGCTACAACCATAGAAAGTGTAGAGAAAACTACTCCATAATCAAACTAAACATAAACATAAACAAGTAATGCTTCAATTGCTTAAGGGCAAAGACTACTGCTGCTAATTCCAGGTAATGTGCTGGATACTTTTTCCCATGTGGTCTCAGTTGTCTAGACCCAAAAACAATAGCTTGTTTCTCCTACATCAGGACACAACCTAGTCCATCATGAGATGCATCAATATATACCTCATATTCCTTTTTAGGGTCTGGTAGGACTAGCACAGGAGCTATTGTCAATCTCCTTTTAAGCTCTTGGAACCTCTCCTCACATTTTCTTTCCCAGATAAACATTTGATTCTTCTTGGTCAACTGGGTCATGGGTGCTGCTATCATAAAAAACTTACGTTCAAACCTTCTATAATAACCAGCTAACCCTAGAAAGCTCTTTACTTCCCTCACATTCTGGGGTTGCTTCCAATCTAGGATTGACCTTACCTTTTCAGGATCTACAACCAACCCTTGATCATTTATTACATGACCTAGAAATCTAATTTCTTGTGTCCAAAACTTGCATTTACTTAGCTTTCCATACAGTTTATTTTCTTGGAACAAGCTAAGTACTACTTTCAGGTGTTCCTTATGAGTTTCCTCATCCTTGGAATATACCAAGATATCATCAATAAACACCACCACAAAGTGGTCAAGGTATGCTCTAAACACCCTTTGCATTAGGTCCATAAAGAATGTAGGTGCATTAGTAAGCCCAAATGGCATTACTGTATACTCAAAATGTCCATACCTAGTTCTGAAAGTAGTCTTAGGTATGTCCTGCTCCCTTACTCTTAACTAGAAATATCCAGACCTACGATCTATCTTAGAAAAGACCTTGCTCCCTTTAGTTGGTCAAATATATCTTCTATTGTTGGGAGGGGGTACTTATTCTTTATGGTTAATGCATTCAATTTTCTATAATCAATATAGAGTCTGAGGGTTCCATCTTTCTTCCTTACAAACAACACAAGTGCTCCCCAAGGAGAGATACTGGGTCTAATGAACCATTTCTCAAGTAGTTCATCTAACTGCTTTCTCAGCTCTACCATTTTAGGTAGTACCATTCTATAGGGAGCCATAGACACTGGTGCTACTACAGGTACCAGTTTAATTTCAAACTCTATTTCCCTTATAGCTGGCAATCCAGGTAGGTTTGTAGGAAAAACCCCTCAAAAATCTTGAACTATAGGTATTTGCCTAAGTTCATTTGCTACCTCTTAGTCATTCAATTCCAGGCACTCATAGCCACTTTCTAGAGTTACTTGTTTTAGTACCTCAAAATTGGCAATCCATAGCTAACTCAAAAGACTCATCTAAGTCATATGGTGTACAACTAGGCATAATCAGTTGTCTAGCATGACAGTCAATGATCACTCTGTTTTATCCTAGCCAATTCATGCCTAAAATCACATCATAATCATATGTGTCCAACACTATGAGATCTGCTCTTAGTTTCAGCTTGTTTATTTTGGATTTCACAATTTTCAACCATATGGTATGTGAATAAAACTTCATTGCCAGTTTTCTTAACCAAGTATATATTGGACATATATTTTACTTCTAAATTCATGGTTTTAACCAAGCAATTAGAAATCATAGACAATGAAGCTCCAGTATCAAACAATGCATATACCAACTAGCTATTAAGGTAAACTGTACCTTTAAGGGCTCTTCTGCTAGTCCTTTGGTGACTAGTCTCTTTGTCTCTAGTAGCCTCGGCCTTAGGTGTTTTTAGCACCTTCCTGGAATTCTCCAGTTGAAACACCCTACCAGGGGGTTCATTAGGCATTCTTTGCTCTTGAGGGGGCCTTTGTGCCTGCCTCCCTCCTGGATTAGGCACATTAGTCCTCAGTTCATGGGAATCTGTTGCCCACCTTGCCCTCTGGGATTAAACCTTCCCAGTACTTTCCTCTCTTCTTTTCTTTTTGGGCAATCTCTTATCCAATGATCTCGTGCCTCACACTTATGGCAACCAGCAGCAGTTTTGAAACATGGCTTATTACCATGGAATTTCCCACAAGTGTGGCACTGAGGACCATACTGTTGTAGTGCTTTTTCCTTCTTGCTTTGATTTCTTCCTCCACTGGCCTCTACCTCTTTTATGGGTCTCTTCTGTGCCCCTTTCTGGGTACCACTTCCACTACCAAGCCCACTCCTGGTCTGCTCCTGGAACTCCTACTCAAGAGCAATAGCACTCTGCATCGCAGAGTAATAATCTCTGGCTCCTACTTCCCTGAGAGTTTGCCTCAACTCAGGCCTCAAACCTCTTATGAACCTTTTTATCCTCAGCTCCTCCTACCCATCATACTGTGGGGCATATCTAATCAAATTGTTAAATTTCTACTCATACTCCAAAACACTGAGGTCTCCTTGCTCCGATTGATCAAACTCTACCTGTTTTTGATCTTTCTAGGCCTCACTTGCATACTGTTGGTTGAAGACCTGAAGAAAGTCTGCCCACCTCACGGACCTCCTCCTAACTGATGGTCTCCTCTGATTTCTTTCCTGATATGTCCTCTGTACTACCCTCCACCACGACTCTGCATTTCCCTCTAACCTGAAGGTAGCTAGAAGTACTTTATGAGTGGATGATACATCCATTCTCTCAAAAATCTTCTTTACTTGATATACCCAGAACTCAACTTCATATCGGTCACATCCACCTCTGAAAATTGGAAGTTTTAATGCCAAGAACCACTCCAGCTGGCCCTCCTTAAGTCCACCCATTCTGGAACTCTCTTCTCTTACTTCTATACCTCTAGTTCTGTCTCTGGAGGTTCTCCCTCTTGCTGTGATCTCTGTAGGAGGCTCAGTCCTCCTTGAGTAAATATAAGCATCCAGCTCTTCAATGTCTGGGCTTTCTTCATCCTCCTCCTCTGTCCTGGGCTCTTGTCTAACCTCTGACCTCAATCTCCTAGCCCTGGGGTGCCTTCTCTCTTCTTCATGATTTTGCTCATTCTTGCTAGATTGGTCATGTTCAACTGGCTCTTTGCTAGGCCTTCTCCTTCTCCTCCTTCCTTCAATTTCATAATTCTGCCCAACTCTTGCTTGACCTGGGTTTTCCTGTGATTGAGCTTGGCCTCTAGCCAAGGCTTGCATCCCTACAACCAGCTGAGCCATAGTAGCTTGCAGTGACTTCATCATCATCTCCATCCTGTATGGCCTACCCCTGCTGGGTCCAAGTATTTGGAACCTGGCATTTGGCTCCTCGGCCAAATTATGTTCACTACTATCTGCCTATCTCTTAGGCATAACTGTCTGGCCTTCAAGCACATCAACATGCCCTCTATCTCTGGCATGGGCTGCTATATCCTCCTTTGGCCTCAGGGATTCTTTTTCCCTGCCTCTTGTTCTCATCCTACACTTTAAATGCAGATAATCACATATGCTCAATAATACAAGTCTTATATAATCATATGTGGGACATAGTCTAGGTTAAACTCTTCACTAATCAGAAGCTACAAAATGAGGCTCTAATACCAAACAAAGCCTGTCACACCCCACACAGGCCCCAGTCGATGCACACTTAGTGCTACTCACCAACATCTATCCAAAAAGTTATTGAACAAGTTTAATTGTAAGTGTTAATAACCACAATTAATTTGGCCAACTTTCTGTAATCGGCTTTAACTCTTATTTCCTTAAGTTATGGGCCTAGGAGGTGGCCAAGGAGGCTTATAGCAAGTTCTATTTAATTTCTTGCAGAACAAGGCAAAGTAAAGGTCAGTAACTTGTAGTAAAAGCAAGGCAGTGTATGTGGTATCTTGCAATAAAAGCAAGGCATACACTTAAATACTTAAGTGCACTGATTGTGTGTACTTCAAGTGTGCTATATATATGCATGGAAAAAGATGCCCATAGCTTTGTACTTTTGAAACCAAGGTTTTGTTTTCATGTTCAATTATATTCGGCCAAACTTGGTACGCAAAGATATCAACACATAAAGCTCAGTTAGCAACATATATACCTCTCATAACTTGGCTTAAAGGCATCCCATATATATATACATAACCAGAACCGACACCAACCAAGCATAACTTGGTATCCAAGTAACCATCGAAGTACACAAAACCATAGTACCCGAGGCTATAAGAATTTACACAAATGATAGCCCAAAAGAGTACTTCTAACTTGGCACATGCCAAGACCACCTATTGTTCAAAACCTTGCCAAGTTATGTTATTACAACCCGAGACCTCACTCTCCAAGGAGGAACCTAAGGGTGTAGTACAACAACACACTGCGACACTAAACCTATGACCATGTTCAAGGTCATGAATGTGAAGACTATAATCAAGGCCAAAGTCCCAAGTCCATGACTCCTCTAGACATATCCCGCAACTACACAGCCTGCAAAACTTATAGTATAAGTCTCGGCCATAACAATATACAAGACTTGCCTATGTATAAAGCCAAGTTTCGGTTGGGAACATACCTCAATACCAGTGTGCACTTCCTAGCACACAAACAACAAGCAAACACAACCACTCACTCAAGCTCTATGTCTTTGCCTAAAACACAACGATATGGGCAATGAGTAATAATACTGAGTAGGATTCATTTTACAAACCAACTCATTTTGAGTCTATTTAGTTAATCCGAGACTTAACCTCCTTCTTGTTCACCAATCCTGCAAAGAAAGACAATAAAACACCAAAACACCAGGTATACAACATACATTCCATGTTAACCGAGACATCTATAACATAATCACTACCATACTTGGTTAGCAGACGCAAACAAACAATGAAGCACACAATATACCCATACACACACCACCATTTCCATTCGGCCGAAGCCCTAGCATGTGTTCATATGCAACATTGCACACTAATCTTCACAACTCAATCACCAGTCTACTAGAGCTCTGAATTCATTAGCAAGCTAGCCTCACTTGCTAGGAATTCTAACACATGCCATTACCTCAGCTAGCTAGTCAAAGAACATGAGACCGAAACTCCTCAATATGCCCACCAAACAACGAAGGTCATTTAGCACATTTTAACCACCACTTAGTCACTCTAACTACTTGAATCATGGAAGGATTACCAAGAAAACAAGAAGACATGAATCCTACCTCAATTCCTTGAGCTTAAGTCCTCAGTTTGCCTTGATTCCTCCAAGACAGAGCTCAAAACTCCAATGGTGATGTCGCCAAGTGCCGAATTTAGAAACTCTAAGCTTGATTCTCTCTTCAAGCTTCAATTCATCAACAAATTGGCAAGATTTTGGCAGCAACTCACTAAGAACCGAGAAGAACACTTGCAAGAACTCGGTCAACACTTAACTTTGCTCTTTGGCCCGAAATCATGGTGTTAACCCTGAGTGGAAGCATGCTTAACCAGATGTGGCCACATGGCCTTAATTTTGGACTAATGCTCTACTTAATCCCCTACTTATTTGCTTGGCTGGGTTAGTCCATCAATAGATCATAGGCTCATCTTAAACACCAAGTTAAGAGTGCAAATAAGTCCCTAAGTTTTGTTCTTGGCCATTAAGCTTATAACAAAATTTTATGTACAATTAGACCCTAAAATTTCTCGGTTTTGAACACATGTCACAAATCACATACATTTTCATGTGCCACTTTCACCCGAATGAATTTTTCACTCGAATGTAGATTTTCCATAGAACATAATTCTCATTTTTCAATCAAGTCCCTCTCATTTCCCTTACATTTCCTTGTATTCTTGGCCTGGGCCAAGCATTGAGGGATGGCCTTAACACTTAGGCCTCCAGGCTTGCAGGTACCTAGAGCATAGGCCCCAGTTGGCGCCTAGGCCTCAGCAGGCTTTTCCACTGTGGTGCCTAGGCCTCACAATTATAAATTCCATTGACTTTTGCATGGATGTTTTTCATTCCGCTCGTCCTGGTGTCATTCCAACGCTACGATCCACTTCTTCAACCTACAAAATGAAGGATCAAAGCAAGAATCAGCCAAAAATGTTGAGTGGTGAGGTAGAAAATGGTGGTCAAAGTTGACAAAAAGTCAATATGTTTGACCACAAAATTTACATTTATCAGCAACTAGGGTGAAGTATAACTTTACCCCAAGGTTGGTTGCGAATTCTTGAAATCCTTTATTATTGAATTGGGAACCATTATCTACTGTTGTCACTCTTGGCAAACAGAATCTACATATGTTCTTCCAGAGAAACTTTTAGATCTCCTTTGCCAAAATTATTGCCAGGGACTTTGCTTCAATCCACTTAGTGAAGTAATCTACTACTACTATACAGAACGTCACTCCTACAATAGCCATCGGGAGAGGACCAATGAGGTCAATACCCCAAACAGCGAAGGGGCAAGGATAGTCAATCAAAGTTATCACTTCCAAGGGTGCTCTTTAGATGAGTGCATGTCGCTAACACTTATTGCATTTTTTGACGAACTGCCTTGTATCCTTCCTTGAAGTAGGCTAAAAATATCCTTGCCAAAGTAGTATTCCAGTAAGGGTGTCAGTCCCGATATGAGATCTGTAGGCTTCTTCATGGACTTGTTTAAGGACCGTCTTGATGTCTTCTTCACCAATACACCTTTGCAATGGGTTTGCATACCTTTGCCGGTACAATTCTTCCCCAATCACGAAGTCTAGAGTGTCTTTGCACCTTTGCCACTTCTTTTAGATCCTAGGGTAAGGATGAACTGTCCAAGTATTCCTTTATAGGCTCTTTCCACCCTTTTTTCGGTGTAATAAGTGCCATTGTGGCTATGCTCAGGTGGTCAAGTACCTCTATTGACTGTTTTGACTTTGCCAGTGCGTTGGCTTCGAAGTTCCATTTTTGAGGTACCTTTCCTATGCTTACTTTGTCAAATTCTTGTTTCAATTTTTTGTCAAATTCATGGTATTGTGCTAGACTGGGACCCTTAGCAATGTACTACCCCGTTCTCTATTGGACAACCAATTGCAAGTCACTATAAGCCTTTAGATTATTTACACCAACTCAAGCCTTTAGATTCTTTACACCAACTCATTCTGCTAATCATAATCTAGCCACGAGGGCTTCATATTCAATGATGTTCTTCGTGACCTAGAATCCGAACATGATAGCTTTGGCCACTTCCATCCCTTCGGGACCTCGAAGTATTATCCCAGCCCCCTGGTGTTCTAACCCTGAACCACCATCTACATACAAAGCCTATTCAGCTTCCTCAGTTTTTAGGTTGTAGGGGGCATCCTCAATTTTAGGTAGTTCAGCTATAAAGTTTGCTAAAGCCTGACCTTTTATGGCGTTTCTCTCCTCATATATGATGTCATATTCTCCAAGTACGATACACCATTTTGAAAGCCAGCCAGAATGATCCACCTTTTCCATGACATCTTGAAGAGGTAGGTTACTTCAGATAATGATAAAATGCCCTTGGAATTAAGGCCAGAGCCTCCTACTTGCCATGATTAAGGCGTAGATGGCTTTTTTCTAGTAGAAGGCACCTGACTTTGGTACCGTGCTAGGATTTGCTGACATAATATACCAGCCACTGCTTTCCCCATTTTTCCTTCACCAGTACCGAACTTACCGCTTTCTTGGTGACTGCGAGGTAGAGGATGAAAGGTTCCCCTTCCCGTTGTTGCCGTAGTGTCGGCAAATGGGTTAAGTAGCTTTTAAGTTCATCCCAAGCCTTTTGGCAGTCTTCATTCCAAGGATGTTCCCCGTGGCCAAGGTTGCCTCCTTTTTTTGCTGCTTTGGTGAGTACTTTAAAGAATGTTCGGCAGTGATCTCCATATCTCGAGATGAATCTACTAAGGGCCGTTACCCATCCTGTATGCCTTTGCACATCCTTGGTAGTTGTGAGGGTTTGGAATCCTAATAAGGCCTTAACTTTCTCTGGATTGGCATCTATGGCTCTTTCAGACACCAAGTTACCAAGGAATTTGCCTGCAGTCACCTCGAACACACATTTTTCAGGGTTAAGACGGATTTCAAATTTCTGAAGTTGGTGGAATGTTTTCCCCAAGTCTATGATATGATTACTACATATTTTACTCTTAGCTATCATATCATCAATGTATACTTCCATATTTTTCCAAATTTGGGAACCGAACACTTTGTTCATTAGCCTCTGGTATGTGGCTCCGGCAATTTTAACGACGAAAGGCATTCTAATGTAAAAGTAGGTCTTGGCTTTGGTAATGAAGGTGATTTTTACCTCATCTTCGAGATCCATTCAAATCAGGTGGTATCCGCTAAAAGCATTGAGGAAGCTAAGTAGACCATATTTGGTAGTGGAGTCTACCAATTGGTATATTGATGGTAGACCATATTTTCAAAGTTGATGCACATTTGGAGTTTATCGCTCCCTTCCTTTGTGGCACTAACAACGTTGCTGAGCCATTTAGGGTACTTGACCTCCCTTATTATGCCTGCTCCTATTAGCTGTTGGACTTCGATTCTAATGAAGTTGTTCTTATATGCCGAGAGGCTACTCTTTTTCTGTCGAACAGGCTTCGCCTCTGGTCATACTTTATGGCTATGCTGAATTATACCCAGATATATTCTGAGCATATCCTTTTGAAAGGAAGCAAATAGATCTTTGTTCATTAATAGAAAGTATACAAGTTTTTTCCTATCACCTTAAGCTAGCTTTTTCCTTATTTCGTTACTTCGGCCAAGGACAAGTTTTACATCCTCTATTTGTATTTTTCAGCATCACTCATATCTTTTTCTATTGCGTCCTCACCAATCACACGGTTCTCTCCCGAAGTGTGTATGTGAACTTTCACTGGACTCTGTCTTGCTCTGACGAACACTTTCCTTACATAGGCTTGATCAATGAGTATTTCTGCATCACCCTCATTTGCCACGAACGTGACAGTCAGGTTTTTCACATCTTGATGAATGTGAAGGTTGCCCTGCATCTTTCTTCCAAGGATGGCATTATATGAAGATGGGACATCTATGACGATGAACCTTGTCATAGTGCAAGCAAAGAGCTCTTCCCTAGTTTGGATCAAGGCACCCTTCAACATCAATGGTAGATCAATCCATCCGAGCACTGGGAGTTCCGAAGGACCAACACTGAGGTGGGCGAGGTCACAAGTTTAAGATCACCTTAAAAAATGCCCAAGCTTGGCAGTAGGTGGGAGAAAATGGCATTGGCATTCAATCCATCACCAATGAGCACCCTCTTCACATCTTAGTTTCCAATCCTTGCCATGATCAGGAGAAGACCATTATGTGGGAATTTTACAACTAATCCACCACTTCAGGTAAGTTTGTTCATCAAGTTGTTGAATTTCATGATTGCGATGTCCCTCACCTTCCTTTTTCTTTCAGTCGAGGGTAATCCTATGGTTATGGTTTAGATAACCCCAGCTGAAGGTGGTGGGTACTTTCTAGGGCTCCGATTAGTTTGGTGCCTATCAAAGTCGTATTCCTCATCTTCTCATTTTCTCTTACCTTTTGCTTTTTCCCGGGCCTTTGGCGACGGCATCTGTAAGTAGCGTTGAAGTTGACCTTGCTTGATTAGGGACTCAACATACTTTCTCAATTAGCAGCAATCCTGGGTGTCGTGCCCGTGGTCCCGGTGAAATTGGTAGTACTTCTTCATGTTCTTTATGTTATCCGAGGTCATGGCCTTCAGACATTTGATTGAAGTTCCTTGCTTTTCCAAGGCCATGAGGATATTCGTCCTCGAAGTGTTAAGGAGGATGAATGTCATCATCTTTCTTCCCCTGGATTTTCGAGGTCTATCTCTTCCCTCATATTGATACCGAGGTTGGTAACTATTGCCTTCGGATTGGTGATTGTCAGACTTCGGCCATCCCATTCCTAGTTCCTCAGCTGTCATATGTTGCTTTACCCTTGAGTGTAATTCATCGAGGGTGTTAGGGGGATCTTTTGAGAACTCATAGAACAGCTGCGAGCCCTCCTCAGCCCTCTGATCATCACGAGGATTCAGATTTCGAGGTGAAACTCTAGAACACTAAGTGCTTCTTTGTTAAATATCTCAACATAGTCCTGAATGGTCTCCCCATTCTTTTGGGCTATATTGAACATTTGGTTGGGCATCTTTGCCACTGGCCTGCTGCCTATGAATTGTTGGATGAAGGTGGTGGATAATTCCTGGAATCCCATTATGGTTCTGGGCACCGACGAGTTGTACCACGCAATTGTTGGCCTAGATAAGGTGACCACGAAGCATTTGCAAAGGTTGGCATCATTGGCTCCATGCAACACCATGCTCCTTCAATATTTTGTTAAGTGGGCCTGAAGGTTACTTTGCCCATCATACGTTTCAAAGTGTGGGACTCAGAAGTCACTGGGCATAGGAGCTTCCACTATTGCCCTGGTAAAGGGGGACTCCTCTCTGGTAAAGCTCTCCAATAATCTTCACCAAGTCAGTATGTGATGGGGGAAGTTATTTAAGAGATTAGTAGCAGAAAAAAGTGATACCTCTTATTTTTTACCTAGGAGCCTTCCCCGAATATTTATAGGACGCTAGGAGGAGGAGGCCGTTACGCTAAGTTTGAGTAAATCAGGACACGTGTTCGGCTAGATTTGGTCTGTACCCTTGTAGAGGGGTGTCTACAGCTGGCCATAGGTCGTTATGCTTAGAGGGCAGGGGTGGTTGCGAGGTTTTTGTCAAAGATCCCTCTACTATATTTATCATTTCTCCATAAGACCCTTTTGGTGATCTGAGACCCATTTGAAGAACGATTTCCCCAGAGGGTGATTGGAGAAAGCCATTTGGATGGGCGGACCATCTTTGGGAGACTTTTCTTCTATCTAGGAGGATAGACCTACATTCTTGAGGTTGGTAATGTACACTCCC
Organism: Aquilaria yunnanensis; assembly: GCA_039654915.1. Taxonomy (NCBI): domain Eukaryota; kingdom Viridiplantae; phylum Streptophyta; class Magnoliopsida; order Malvales; family Thymelaeaceae; genus Aquilaria; species Aquilaria yunnanensis. Next base: position 38,274,565 of record CM077594.1, on the reverse strand, counting down.
AAGGATGGCAAAGAGTCTTTTTCCCAGAGTCGGTCGCATATACTTACAAGGGTTGTGTACAGAATTCTCCCAACGTTGGTCGTTTATCTTTTCAAGGGTGGTGTCAAGTATGCTAATAAGAAGGCCATGTGCGCGATAGCCTTTTGACTATCACTTATCTTCAAGTCTTTTTGTATAAATAGATATTTTAGACTCTTGTGGTCTTTGTAGACTTAAAACTTGCTTCTTAACAGGTAATGTCTGCTCTGCTTGAAAGCAAAGATCACTGCTGCTTGCTCTAGGTTGTGATCTAGATAATTCTTCTCATGAGGTTTAAGCTGCCTTGATCCATAAGCTATTGTTTGTTTCCCTTGCATTAATACATAGCCCAACCCTACTTATGAAGCATATGTGCATACCTCATACTCTATAGCAGGGTCTGGCAACACTAGTATTGGGGCTAAAGTCAACCTCTTCTTGAGCTTTTGAATGCTACCATTACAGTGTTCACCCCACTCATAGGTTCTTTTTTCCTTATGGGTTTCCTCTCACTCTTATTCATATATGCCCTTTGTACTGTCCTCCACTAGAGTTCTGCACTACCATCCAATTTAAAGGTGGCAAGTGACACCCTTTGAGTGGATGTGACTTTCATTCTTTCAAATACTTTTTCTATCTAGTAGATCTAGAATTCAACCTCTTTTGGATCACCACAGCCCTTAAACACTAGGGGTTTAAGTGCCAGAAAGCCTTCTACTTGGCCTTCCCTTAATCGTTCCTTTCATGGCTTTTATCTCATCATTTTAGGAGTCCTAATCTCTCTTTGAGAAGCTAGCTCTTTTGAGCTTCTGGAGATTGGCTCCATTCTGCCCGCATCAGCACGTAACTGCTCCCCTTCTCAGTTCTCATTGCTTCGCATAATTTTTTACCTCAATTTGGTACTCTTTGTATGTCTTCTTTCATCATCTTGTTCTTACTCTTCATCCACAAGCCTACTTGCTTGCTCTTCTCTTATTGGCTCTTTTGTTGGCCCTTTTTCAATTCATTCTTTTGCTTCTTGTTCTTCATCAGAAGTGGTGCCTCTAGGTGCCTGTGCTTGGCCCTTAGTAAGGGCTTGCATGAATGCTACAAGTTGAGCAACAGTAGCTTGCATCATTTCCATCATGTGTTCCATTCTGTGTTGACCTTAAACACTAGCTTCAAGCTCTATGGCCCTATTTGGAGGTCCTACTCTGCTTTCCGCTAGTTCTTCATTTTTAGGCTGTTGATCATGTAACTGATTAGCCTTAATATTAATTTAATTTCTCATATCTCTATTTTTACCTCTGGCCATTTAATCCTACAAAACATAAAATGGTTGTGTACCATAAGGGGAATTTTCTTAATAGACCTTTAACGACCTATACAACCTTACAATCTAACACCAACTCTATCAGGGCCCAATTCACACTTACCCTAAACCTATTTAAGAGGCTTAAGATCAACCAATTGTTTTTAATCAACTAGATGTTTTTTATCACTTGGTTTGTTTTTCATAAGGTGAATTAGACTCTAACTCCCAGGTTCTTTGTTACTGACTCCGAGGTAGTCCAGTTATGGTGCCAAAACTGTGCATTTCAACTCCCAGGTTTGGTGTGTCTTGTAGGTCATCAGAACAACACCCCTAGTGTACATACTCAAGTGACCCTCTTGAGCACTATGTAAATACATGCATATTGGTCTAACCATAACACAGATATTTACATTTATGCACACTATGGCAGCTAAGAAGGAAAACACGAGCATAAGTCTTAGTTTTGGCTTTCACACATTAGGCAATCTTCTTAAGTTCTAGTGGCCAGCTACTACACCTATAACTTCCACTAATAAACTGTATCATTCTATCCTCATACCCCCCTATTTTCTTTGCTCCATTATCAAGTAGAGACTTATAGAAAACCAAGGAAATTTTTTTACATCAATAGCCCACCTATGGACCAAGTTATGGATTTTTTAAGTTGGTTACAAAATTCTGACCAAATGAACAGTAACTCAGCCAACTTTGCAACATCATATCTCTGGCTACAGAGCTCTAAATCTAAAAATTGAAAATCCTAGTTAACCCTCTAGATGTCCTCTAAGTGTGGTCAAAATTTCATGCCATGATTCATTCTACATAGGGCGATATTAAACATTAGGTCCAGAGTCAAAATTCTGGAAACTTTTGGACCATTTTGCCCATACAATTTTTCGAAACCACGCAAACAGTTCATTCACAAGGGGAAAGCCCTCCAAGGCTATCGCATATATGTCCATTACACATAGGAATTACATTCCTTTCCTTTTAATAGCTTTATGTGGCCAAAACATAATTTACAAGTAAGTATCCCATCATTCACACTTAGGCAGCTTTGCACCACACCACTTACATAGCCAAAACATTACCCAAATGTTCACATACTTGTCTCATTTTACATACACTAAATTTACATGCATACATGCACTACAATATGGTCTTAAATCATCTAAATACGCACCCTAGGTTACAGGAGTTCCTGAGACACAATGGACTCCAAAAAGAGGATGCTGAATAGCTGCTGCACAACACAATAAGTACCACCTTTAAAAATACCAAATGTTCTCCTAAAATCACTAAAATTTCGAGATCATAACTAGACATATGGAAGTTCATGGAACTAAAATTTCAGATTAAAAATCAAACTACAAAGGTTAGTTTGAAGGTGATCTTTCAGCTGGACCTGAAATGAATGAATTGAGGGGAGTAAGTTTCATTGAGAAACTTAGTAACGGTAGTAGTTGGATTCACTAGGCAATGTAACCATCATTACAACCTATATACGAAGACACTAAAACACAAAAACCACAATGCATATATACAACATTTAGCAACTAAATGCAGCAGCCAAACACAAACAACAAACATATGAAATGTGGCAGCAGCATATACCATAGGTTAGTCCATAAAACACATAATAAACAGAACCAAATCACTATGGCCGCCCTCCTCAACCTAATGCTTGGTCTAAGTGAGGATTTTAAAAGTAGTTAGTACTAACTTTGGGCTCTAAAAACCTTCACTTTACTACCATCATTGTGCACTTCACACTAGGTCACAAAACCTTCAACAAGTGCACTCCCCTCACTAAGCTTGGTTCATCAAGCTCATGGCTCTCTTCCAAGCTAAGCCCTAGCTCCATTGATGTTTGAAAATTGTAGAAAATAGTCCATCAGAGCAAGAGAACCCTTACCAAAGTGGGTAGGCCAAAAATCAAGCTTGATCCCTGAAGTAACCAAGAAATAGCTCTAGTTTGCTTCCAATTGCTTCCTTTTGCCTTCAATTTCAATCAATTGCAAGTTTGAAGGTGTGCTGGATATGGAGGAAGTATGGCTGTGTTCTTGGGCTGGGGGAGGACGAAAATGAGAGAGGGATAAGTGATTTGGCCACTTAAATCCCCTTAAATGAGCCTAAGGGCACAAAATACACTTAAACAAGCTTAACCTTGCTTTATGTCATTTTCCTTCTCACTAATTATGGTTTCTTTGTCTTAAACTAATTGGTACAGATGTGCCCAACATTTTTGAGTAATTATCAAGTCTTGGCTGCCTCCCCCATGGTGGGATAATTCCACAATTCTACCCTTACACTTAAGCGGAAAGCTTGAACACCTTAAGGTTTACACTAAGACATTTAGGCCCTTATTGCCTTTAGTGTTTCCTTTGCCCAAACTTGTCTTCCATGAGTAATTTGGTCCTCCAATAGCACTTTCATACCATTTATATCCTTCCCATAACTCTCCAAGTCTCTTTCTTGAGAGTTTTGCAATTGAGTACCTAAATTTCCAAAACCATAGGTTGCTTGACAAACAAGCAATCCTTAAGGCTTTTCTTGGGGGCCAAGTTACCAACTTGGAAGACTTTTAAGGAGGTGTTAATCATGCCTTTTAGCCCCCACACTTCAGTCACTATGGTGAAAATTACGCAATATAATGGTCTTTAGCCATTATGACACTTGTAATTCTCCCGTTTTGTGAGGTGGTAACAATCCTCCCCCCCCTTAAAAATTTTGGTCCTCCAAAATAGCCTTTAGCTTCAGGTATTCTTCAGGATACCTTTTTGTAAGGTTTTTTTTAGTTTCCCAGGTTGCTTCTCTTTCAGAGTGGTGTGACCACTGAACTTTAACCATGGCAGTAAGTTTGTTTCTTAACCTTCTGGTATCCTTGGCTAAGATAGCTATAGGTTTCTCTTCATATGTCAAGTTAGGTTCCAACTGTATGTCTTCCACTACAATAGCATGCTTTATATCCAGTAGACACTTCTTAAGAATACTAATGTGAAAAACATTATGAACAATTGACATGCTTGTCGGTAGAGCTAACCTGTATGCTACCTTGCCAACTCTGTCCAGGATCTCATAAGGACCGATGTATCTTGGAGCTAACTCGGTTCTCTTCCAAATTGGACAGTGCCTTTGGTTGGTGCAATTTTTTAGCCAAACATTGTCACCAACCTCAAATTCCAAGTTTCTCATTCTTTTGTTCCCATAGGCTATGGTCTTTTAGGAACATAGATTCGGTCCTTGAAGTTCAGTAATACAAAGAATCTTTTTCCTGTCCAAAAATCCTTTTCACACTTCTCAGTCCACTCAAATCTTTGACCCATCTTGGTCAAATGAGTAAGAGCTGAGGCAATCATGGAAAAGCCTGATACAAATTTCCTATAGTACCCAGCTAATCCTAGGAAACTTCTGATTTCCTTCACGGTCTTTGGTCTTTCCCACTCTTGCACTACCTTGACCTTTTCAGGGTCTGCCTTAAGGCCTTGTGCATCTATGATGTGTCCTAGGAAAGACACTTCCCTTATCCAGAATTCACACCTGGATAACTTGGCATGAAGCTGATGCTACAATAGAGTCTTTAAGACAATTTTCAGATGATGTTCATGTTCATTTTCATCCTTCGAATACACTAGGATGTCATCAATGAACACAGCCACAAATTTGTCCAGATGTGGTCTGAACACACTGTTCATCAAGTCCATGAAAGCAACTAGGACATTAGTCAAACCAAATGGCATGACTGTGTACTCATAATGCCCATATCTAGTCCTGAATGCAGTCTTAGGAATATCTTCTTCCTTTACTCTCAATTGGAAGTATCCAAATCTTAAATCAATCTTGGAGAAGATCTTAGCACCCTTGAGTTGATCAAACAGATCCTCAATCCTAGGGAGTGGATACTTGTTCTTGATAGTCACTACATTAAGCTTCTTATAGTCAATGCATAGTCTCAAAGATCCATCCTTCTTCTTCACAAAGAGAACAGGAGCTCCCCATGGTGAAACACTTGGCCTTATGAACCCTTCTTCAAGAAGTTCATCAAGTTGTTTCTTGAGCTCATTCATCTCTGTGATTGGCATTCTGTAAGGAGGTATGGATATTGGACTAGCTTCTGGTTGCAGCTTGATTTCAAATTCAATCTGCCTTTGTGGAGGAATACCTAGTAGGTCTTTAGGAAGGTGATGGCCTAACGCCTCATCGTTGTGAGTCATGATGACTGTTGAGGAGACTTCTAGGAGGAAGAACGCCTGGAAGGTGGATCGCCCCAAGGAGAGTACCTGAAAAGCTGGTAAACAGGGTTAGGAGGCCCCCAGAGTGTTTTTCCGGGGGGGGAGCCTCCGACGCCCAAGTCAGTGGTGGCCGGAAGAAGGAGAAAGTCACTAGCTCAAAGAGAAAGGCAGAAAAGTCTCGCCTGGTATTTTCTCAGAGTGTGGGAGCTGTATATCCGGCCTGCCAACCTCCTGTCAAGTATTTATTTTCTGTATATATAGGAATACCTAGCCCGTTCAGATCATGACACGAGTGCGGTCGGATGCTCCTGAACGTTTGGGCGTAGGGGACAGATAGTTGGTAACTAGATGGCCTCGAGCCTTGTGCTGAGACGGGCCATGATATGATTCTGATGGCGTCTGCGCGTCAGGGTGACTTTTTACGTCTGTGGTGGGACGTGTCAGAGGCTTCCTTAAATGCTTCCTTAAATGCGCCTGCTGTACTCCCGAGGTCCCTGGGCGAGGTCGTCCTCTAGTTCGGACAGAGCCTCTTCGGGAAGCCTACCCTCAGTTCAGGGGTTCCCAGTTCCAGGGGGTTCCGCCTTCGGGGATATCATATTCGGGCAACAATGTCTGGTGCCACTTTTCCGAAGGCGCGCTGTTCACAACCTTGGGGGGCGAATGGAGTCCTCAAGTTTTACTGGCGTGCCGAGGCTCGGAGCTCTCAGGCTATCTCCCCGAGGTGCATGATTCCACCTATTCCCGGGAAGCGCCAGTTCTTCTGGCCATTGTTGTGGCAGGGTATTCGGCCAGATTGAGGCGATAGCCTTTGGCTATCACATGCCCCCCTCTGGAAAGCCGAAGTGAAGACTTCGGTTTGCATCTCTTTCCGAGGTTGCCGTTGGGAGTCTTGTTGGGAAGCATAACCTGTTCCGAGGTCGCACCTTTTGCCCGAGGGTCTGGGCTGTTCGGCCTTGGCCTATTCTTTGGTGTCTCCAAGGCAAAGCCTGTACCGAAGATACACCTCTTGCCCAAAAGTCATGGGCTGTTCAGCCATAGCCTGTCTCTTGGTGTCCTCGAGGTGGCCTGCTTTTTATTTCTGCAGGTCTGATGGCCAAGCGTGTCAGACTGAGCGGCGCGTCTCCATTTCTCAGGGATGTCAAATGACGTGTCCCAATCAGGAGGCGTGTCCCGGTTTTCCAGGCACGTTTAGGGAGGCAGGTCCCCCATTTCTGCGCAGCGGTTGACACGTGGCTTCTTGCCATTGGAGGAGAGGCGCGTCATTTATAGAGGGCGCGCCTTTTCGGGTGCAGCGGGCAGTTACGGCGATGGTTCACCTCCAATGGGTACTTATGATGTTCTTTCGGTTACCCACCTTTGGCTTATAAATAGCCCATTCCATCATAAGTCCCACTTACTGTTTTTCTGCTCTTTTTCTGCTCTCTCTCTGCTTTGCCCTCTGTTCTTGCGTTTTATCTTGCTTTCTGTGGCGGAGCTTCTTTAATCAGAGCTTCTCCTACCAACTTTCACGACGGCGTCCTCAGGCAAATCTTTTGGTGGGTTTTGATTTTCAGAGTACTCTGATTCCTCTATTTTTCTGAGTTTTTCTGGAAAACTGTTGTTTTTTCCAAACTCGTCTTCTGAGTTTTTTCTGGAAACTATTTTCTTTTCCATCTCAAACTCTTTTTCATGTCTGCGATGCCTGTTCCCGAGAGCTGGAAACCTCTTCTGGCCCATCCTTGCTGTACTACCCCCGAAAAACTAGAGAGGTGGAAGAAAAAATTCTTTCTTCCGTCATACGCTGTGACCAGACTGCCTCGTTCTGGCCATTTTGCTTTTTCAAACCGTGGTGACGAGGTTACTGTCTTCCGAGCCCAACTGAAGGCCGGACTTCGGTATCCTCCCCCGAAGGTGGTTTGCGAGTTCTGCCAATTCCATGGCATTGCTGTGAACCAGCTTCCCCTGAACGCGTACTGCTAGTTTAACGCCTACCTCTGCATGTGTGGCGTGTTCGGGATAGAGCCCCACTTCATCATTTTCATGCAGTACTACAAGCTCTATGTGGTCCCGAAGGGTGGCTTCTATTTCCTGCTGGCTCGGGGATCCGGGAGCAAAAAATTCACCTTCACCTTCGACACGAAGGATAGCTGGCGGGGGTGGCAGCCTAAGTTCTTTTTCCTCAAGGTGGATAAGAACTGGTCTGATGTCCCGACCAGGTGGGCTCAGGGAGTGCTGAACGCAGACGTCGTTGATCCGAGGATGCTGCTGACCCCACCGTTGGCTTCCGTGTTCGCGGATTTCAACGCCCGCATTCGGGCAGTCGCTGACTGGGCTCCCGAGGTCTCTCCTCGTGCTCTTTACCCCTTTCCTATCAACTGGAGGTTGATGACCGAAGAAGTCCTTCGGGAGCTGAAAGTGGTTAAGGAGCACGTGACTGACCTCAATATGCCCGCTCCCGCCATCGCCGGGAAAGACTCCTGGCTGGTCAAGCTCTTTAAGGGGGAGACTTCTTTCGAAACTTTTGCCGAAAGTGAGTAATCTTCCATCCCTTTATACTTTTTCCTCGGACTTACGCTGATATTTCTTCTCTTTTTCAGAGATGGGCGATGGGGCTGCCGCTTATTACAAGGCCCTCTTTTCTGGCCAAGTGGAGAAGGGGGAGCAGACAAAGAAGGGGGCTTCCCGAAGAAGGAAGACGACAGGGGCGGGACCCTCGGTGAAGCGAGCTAGGAAGGCTCTCCAGCCTTCTCAGCCAGAGCTTTTGGAAGAAGAAGCTGGCGAAAACGCTGGTCTTGTTGAAATTCCACCGGCCGAGGTCCCCGCTACTTCCGCCGAGGTGCCTCCTCTCGACCTCGAGGCCCCCAGAAACACTGTAGTGGTAGAAGTACCCACAACCGAGGAGCGGTACCGGCAGAAGGGTAAGGGTCTTTCTTCCGAGGGGCCCGAGGATCCCGAGGACACTGTCTCCGAGGTTCTTCCAGGTATGCCTTTAGGCGAAGTTCAGCTCCTTTTCCTTTCGCGAATTTTTCTTCTGCTCCTAACTTCCTTCCTACTTTCAGAGGAGCCCCTTGCTGCTGGCTGGAGGGCCATTCATGAGAGGAAACGAGCCCTCCGCGATGCCATAATCCCTGAGGGGAAGATCCCCTTGGAGCCCTTTTGGACAATCACGGAGGATATGAATTTGCTCTCCGACGATTGTCCAAAAATGACAAAGGAGATTTGGAAGGGGATCACCACTGACGCCTCCTTCCGGGCCATTGCGGCGGCTCACCCGGGGGATAATACCCTCGCCGCAAAAGTCACCGAGCATGCTGCTCAGGTATAGTCTTTACACTTTTTTCCTCAATTTTCTAAGTGTTTAGACTTGTACTAACCTGGACTTTTGCCTTGCCGTAGCTGCTGGAGTACGCTGGTTATCTCTGAGTTCGGGTGGCCAGACAGGCTGCCTCCAAGGATGCGACTTCGCGGGAACTCAGTGAAGCGAAGGCTTCGCTTGCGAAGGTGATCGCCAGCAACCAGCAGCTGACAGCGGATTGTTCTCAGCAACCTGCTGCCGTTCGGGAGGAGTTCTCGAAGAAAAGAGAAGAACTTGAAAAGGACTCCTCCCGGAAGATTGCCGACCTCGGCGACCAAGTAAAGGGGCTGCTCGCCGCCAACGAAGATCTTGTCAAGGACAAGGCTGTTTCTGACAGTCTTGTGTCGAGGTTGACGGATGAGAACAATGCTCTTCAAGCCGAGGTCGAGGCTCTGAAGAAGGAGTCCGGAGAGACGCTGGGGATAAGCGAGCTCGAAGAGGAGGTTGCTGAGCTGAGGGACGAGGTCAATGTCCTTGGCGTTCAAAAACGTACTTCTGATAACATGGCCAAGGTCGCCTTTCAGGACGGCTTCTGCCTCGCTTGGCACCAGGTGCTGCAGAGGTTCCCAGATTTGGACCTCTCTTTTCGGGAGGGCCTAAATATTCTTGAGGGACCTCGGTGGCAGTGGTCCAAGGTCGAGCATCTGAAGCTTCCTGGTCTTCGTCCGCCCGGCTCTCCCTAGTTTGTTTTAGGGCTCATCTTATTTTTCTCCTTCGTGCTCCTTCTTTGGACACTTCTTTTGTAAGGCAGCGTTTGCTCTAAATGAACAATCTTTTCGGCTAAGTCCTTTCTTGCAAGTTTCTTTATTTCCACTGTCCCGAACACGTTTGCTCAAGAGACTTTCGGAAAACCTGTAACCAAAGAAACTTTTTACCTTCCTTTATCCCGAGTGTGCTCGCTCAAGAGACTTTCTGGAAAGTTTGCAAAAATTTGGCTAAGTCTTTTGCAGGCTTTTTGTTTCCTTTTATCCCGAACATGTTTGCTCAAGGGACTTCGGAAAAGTTTCAGCCAAATTTTTCTGTCTTCCTATTGTCCCGAGCATATTTGCTCAAGGGACTTAGGAAAATTCTCACGAGATTGCTCATTTCCCTCTTTCCCGAGCATGTACGCTCAAGGGTGTTTGGAAATTATCTCTGCTTTTGTTTTGGCGTGCACTATTACGAGATTCTTGCTTTCCCTTTTTTCCGAGCATAGTGGCTCAAGGGCCTTCGGGAAGTCACATCTGCTTTTTTCGTGGCGAGCACCTTCACGGAATTCTGTCTTGGACAATTTGGTATACTTAAGAATTTTTCTCAAGACCATTCTGTACTTAGAGTATTTCTTGTACAATATATCTCTTCCGCCCAACCTTAGGCATAGAATTTTTTCAAGGCGTCTGAATGCCAAGTGTTTTTCAATTCTACGCCTTCGGCATCGCCAAGCCTATACACGCCTTTCCGTACTTCGGCGAGAACCAGATAAGGTCCTTCCCAATTTGCGTGAAGTACGCCGTGAGATGGCCTTCGGGGTGCAAAGTCGGCCTTTCGGAGAACGAGGTCTCCTTTTTTGATTTCTTTTGGCCTGGCTTTTAGGTTGATAGCCGCGGCCACTCTTTGCTGGAAAGCTTTTCTTCTCAGCCCGGCTATTTCTCTGTGTTCGGTCACAAGGTCGAGCTTAGTTCTCAGACCGAGGTCGTTTCCGCCTTCATCAAATACTTGCACCCGTATTGAAGGCTGAACTATCTCTATTGGGATAATGGCCTCTGTTCCGAAGATGAGTGAGAAGGGAGTTTCCCCTGTGGCTCTTCGTGGCGTCGTTCGGTAGCTCCACAATACACTTTGGAGTTCTCCTGGCCATTTCCCCTTGGCTTCCCCAAGTCTCTTTTTCAGGCCATCTTTTATGGTCCTGTTTGATACTTCCACCTGCCCATTGCTTTGGGGGTGAGCTACTGGGGCGAAGTGCATCTTTATTCCGAGGTCGCTGATGAATTCCTGGAATCCTTTGTCTATGAACTGGGATCCATTATCAGCTACTAGTACCCTCGGTATGCCAAATCTGCATACAATGTTTTTCCATACGAACTTCTGCACTTCTTTTGCCGAGATAGTTGCTAGTGGTTCTGCCTCTACCCACTTTGAGAAATAGTCCACTGCTACCACGCAGAATTTCACGCCTCCCGGTGTTGTGGGGAGTGGCCCAATGAGGTCTATACCCCAGACTGCGAAGGGCCAAGGATAGTCTGCCGATGTTACCATTTCTGAGGGTATCCTCTGGATTTTTGCATGTCTCTGGCAACTACCGCACTTCTGGACGAACTGCCTTGCGTCCTTTCTCAGGGTAGGCCAGAAGTATCCTTGGCGGAGTATCACTGCTGCAAGGGCATCAGTTCCAATGTGCGAGCCGCACATGCCTTCGTGAACTTCTTCAAGAACCATCTCAGTATCCTCTTCGCCCACACATCTCTGCAGCGGATTTGCATATCCTTGCCGATATAACTCTTCACCAATCAGGAAGAATCTTCCGGCACGTCTTTGCAGTCTTGCAGCATTGCCAGCGTCTTTGGGAAGCTCATTCTCTGCGAGGTATTTCTTTATGGGGTCCTGCCACCCTGTTCCCGAGGACGTTACGCTTAGCACGGAGATGCTTGGATGGTCTAGCACCTCGGTGTATGTTTTGGACTTCGCTAAGCAATCTGCCTCAGTGTTATTCCGCCGGGGTACATTTTCGATCCGCACGGCGTCAAACTCTTGGATGAGTTTTGTTACCAGCTCGTGGTATTTTGCCAAGATTGGGTCCTTCACCCCATAATCTCCTGCCGTCTGCCGAACTACCAGCTGGGAATCGCTGTGAGCCCTTAAGTTTCTCACGCCAATCTTTCTGGCCAAGCGTAATCCCGCTATGAGGGCTTCATACTCAGCCACATTATTGGTGACGTTGAAGCTGAACTTGATAGCCTTCATCACCTCTAGGCCTTCGGGTCCTCTGATAACTATTCCAGCTCACTGGTGTACGGACCCCGAGGCTCCGTCAACATGCAAGGTCCATTCTGGCTCACCTTCTTTCGGATCTGAGTGGTTCTCCTCAGTGGTGGGTATTTCGGCGATAAAATCTGCCAATGCTTGGGCTTTTATGGCCTTCCGAGGCTCATAGGTGATTTCGTGTTCGCCAAGCTCTATGGACCACTTGGAGAGCCTTCCCGAATGATCAACTCTCTTCATAACATCCCGTAGTGGTAGACTACTTCGGACGATGATGGGGTGAGCCTGGAAATATGGTCGCAGTCTTCTTCCTGCAAGCACCAAGGCGTATATAGCTTTTTGAAGCAAAGGGTACCTGACTTCGGCGCCATGCAGGGACTTGCTGACGTAGTAGATCGGCCATTGTTTCGGCCCTTCTTCTTTTATCAGGACCGAGCTCACGGCCTTTTCTGTGACGGCGAGGTACAGTACGAGGGGTTCTCCCTCTCGAGGTTGTCGCAGAGTCGGCAGGCTGGCCAGGTAGACTTTGAGTTCTTCCCAGCCCTTTTGGCAATCTTCATCCCAGGGATGATTGTTTCTTCCGAGGTCGCCTTCCATCTTTGCTGCCTTTGTGAGGACTTTGAAGAAAGGTCTACACCTATCTCCGTACCTGGAAATAAACCTGCTCAGAGAGGTTATTCTTCCGGTTAGTCTCTGCACGTCTTTGACTGTGGCAGGAGTTCGGAACTCAAGCAGAGCCTTAATCTTCTCAGGATTGGCGTCGATGCCTCTTTCGGATACCATGTACCCAAGGAATTTTCCCGACGTCACCCCGAAGATACACTTCTCGGGGTTAAGGCGAATCCCGAAGGCTCTGAGCTTTTGGAAGGTTTCCTCCAAATCTGCAACGTGGTAGCCGGGCAGCTTGCTTTTTACTATCATATCATCAACATATACTTCCATGTTTCTCCCCATTTGGTCCTTAAAGACCTTGTTCATCAGTCTCTGGTAGGTGGCTCCTGCATTTTTCAGCCCGAAGGGCATTCTGATATAGCAGTATGTTCCTCCCTCGGTGATGAAGGCAGTTTTCTCTTCATCTTCGGGGTCCATCCTTATCTGATGGTAGCCGCTGAAGGCATCTAGGAAGCTCAGGAGCCCGTATTCGGCCGTTGAATCTACCAGTTGATCTATTGGCGGGAGGGGAAATGAGTCTTTCGGGCAAGCATCGTTCAAGTTTCTGAAATCAATGCACATCCGGAGTTTGCTGCTACCTTCTTTTGTGGCAATGACCACGTTGCTTAACCATTCGGGGTATTTGACCTCCCTGATAACTTCAGCATCCAATAGGCGCTGGACTTCGGTTCTCACGAAGTTGCTTTTGTGGGCTGAGATGCTTCGTTTCTTTTGCCTGATAGGTTTTGCTTCCGGGCTTACTTTGAGGCAGTGCTGTATTATGCCAGGGTTCACTCCTGGCATGTCTTTCGGCGAGTAGGCAAACAGATCTTTATTTTTCAGCAGAAAGGATACAAGAATTTCCTTATCACCTTTGGCCAAGCTCTTCCCTATTCGGGTAGATTGTCCTGGGACAAGATCTACTGCTTCCATTTCTGCTTCTGCGGGATCTCTTTCTTTGCCTTTCTCCTGCGCCTTTGCCTCCACTATTTGTGTAGAGTTGTCTGCCGGAGCCTTTCGTGCTTTTACAAACACCTTTCTTACCTCGGCTTGGTCGATAAAGACCTCTGCATCTCCATCCTTGGTGGCGAATGTGACAGTCAAGTACTTCACATCGGGGCGAATGTGCAGGTTCCCCTGAGTCTTCCTTCCAAGGATGGCGTTGTACGAAGACGGGACCTCCATGACGATGAATCTTGCCATTGTGGCCGCGTACAACTCAGCCGCTCCGTCTACCGAAGTGCCTTTTATCATTAAAGGGAGGTCGATCCATCCGAGGACGGGTAGTTCCGATGGTCCAACGCCGAAGGTGGGCGTGGTGACAGGTTTAAGTTCGCTGCTGGAGATGCCCAAGCTCGGCAGTAAGTGTGAGAACAGGACGTCAGTATTTGAGCCATCATCGAGCAACACTCTTTTGACGTCCCAGTTCCCTATTCTCGCCATTATCAGCAGCGGGTCGTCGTGGGGGAAGACGACGGTGGAGCCATCTTTGCGAGCCAATTTCTTTGATGGACTTTGATACTCCATAACCGCAATTTCTCTGGCCTTCCGCTTTCTTTCCGAGGATGGGAGCCCCGTGGTAATGGTTTGGATGACCCTACTGGAGGTGGAAGGCGCCTTTTTGGATTTCTGTTTCTCCGCCTGTCTGAGTCATAGTCCTCATTTTCGGCCCTCTCTTCCTCCTCTTTTCTGCCTTTTGGGGAGGGCATCCGCAGGTATTTGCGAAGCTGGCCCTGTTTGATCAGCGACTCTATGTACTTCTTCAGCTGGAAGCAGTCTTCGGTGTCATGACCGTGGTCGCGATGAAACTGGCAGAACTTCTTGGCATTCTTCTTATTATCGGCGGCCATGGCCTTTGGCCGCCGAATCTGCGTCCCTTGCCTTTCCAGCGCCATGAGAATGTTGGTCCGTGTCGTGCTCAAGGGTGTGAAACTTTGAGGTTTCTTTCCTCGCATTCGCCGTGGTCGACCTGTGTGTTCAGAAAGATGTCGAGCTTGCTGGCTGGACCCTTCGGCGCGGTGATGATCAGACTTCGGCCCCGCCATCCTCAATTCCTCGGCTGTCATGTACTGCTCTGCCCTTCGGTAAAATTCTCCGAGGGTCTCCGGGGGGTCCTTTGAGAACTCGTAGAACAGCTGTGAGTCACGCCGAAGGCCCCGTGTCATAGCGAGGATGCGGATTTCGGGCCAGAAGTCCGGGACGCTGAGTGCTTCCCTGTTGAATCGTTCGACATAGTCTCGGATCGTCTCTCCGTTTCTCTGCTCTATGTCGAACATCTGCACAGGCATTTTGGCCGTCGGCCTGCTCCCAATAAACTGCTGGGTAAAGGCTGTGGACAACTCCTGAAACTCAGTGATAGTCCCTGGGGGCAAAGAATTGTACCATGCTGTTGCTGGGCCCGTGAGGGTGACTTCAAAGCATTTGCACATGGTAGCGTCATCAGCTCCGTGCATTATCATGCTCCGCCTGTACTTCGTCAGATGGGCCTGTGGATCAGTCCGGCCATCATAGATCTCCAGCCTAGCCACTCTGAAGTCGCCTGGCATAGCTGCCTCAACGACGGTGCGAATAAACGGGGAGCCATCTTCGCATAATGCCCCCGACAGCCTGTCCCAAACGGGTTTTCTGGTCACTTGCTTCTCCACTCTGTCCAGCCGTGCCAATATCCTTTCTATAAGCGTAGTGGCGCTAGGACCATTTTCGCGGGAGGGAGATCGACGGCGCCTTTTCGGGGAGCGAGTTCGGCGTGGAGGGGTCAGGGACCTCGCCTCGGGTGACGAACTGCTTCGCTGTGAGACTCTCGGTCGCTTGGACCCGGTTTGTCCCACAGGCCGTTTCCCGAGGGCTATATCTTCTGTGGATGATTCTCCGCGAGGCTCTCCACTTCCTGAACTGCGGTGTGTAGACTTGGGGCTTCTCTCCCGAGGGCGTGCTGATGAGGAGGGTTTCTGGGCCCGTGACTGCTGTGGCCATCTTCGGTCGATCTGCTGAGTCATTTCAGCAACGACCGAGCGCTGAAAGTCCCTCAAGAAGCTCATGGTGATTACCAGAGGGCAGTCCTCCTCGGGCGTAGAAGTCTCTGGGAGTGTCTGCTCAGCAGCCGGTTGTATCTCAAGCGCGGACGAGGACCTTGAGAGTCCCTTGTCCTTAGAACGCCGAGTCTCAACGACGGCAATCTGCGAGCGGGTTCCCACAGACGGCGCCAAATGATGGCCTAAGGCCTCATCGTTGTGAGTCATGATGACTGTTGAGGAGACTTCTAGGAGGAAGAACGCCTGGAAGGTGGATCGCCCCAAGGAGAGTACCTGAAAAGCTGGTAAACAGGGTTAGGAGGCCCCCGGAGTGTTTTTCCGGGGGGGGAGCCTCCGACGCCCAAGTCAGTGGTGGCCGGAAGAAGGAGAAATTCACTAGCTCAAAGAGAAAGGCAGAAAAGTCTCGCCTGGTATTTTCTCAGAGTGTGGGAGCTGTATATCCGGCCTGCCAACCTCCTGTCAAGTATTTATTTCCTGTATATATAGGAATACCTAGCCCGTTCAGATCATGACACGTGTGCGGTCGGATGCTCCTGAACGTCTGGGCGTAGGGGACAGATAGTTGGTAACTAGATGGCCTCGAGCCTTGTGCTGAGACGGGCCATGATATGATTCTGATGGCGTCTGCGCGTCAGGGCGACTTTTTACGTCTGTGGTGGGACGTGTCAGAGGCTTCCTTAAATGCTTCCTTAAATGCGCCTGCCGTACTCCCAAGGTCCCTGGGCGAGGTCGTCCTCTAGTTCGGACAGAGCCTCTTCGGGAAGCCTACCCTCAGTTCGGGGGTTCCCAGTTCCAGGGGGTTCCGCCTTCGGGGATATCATATTCGGGCAGCAATGTCTGGTGCCACTTTTCCGAAGGCGCGCTGTTCACAACCTTGGGGGGCGAATGGAGTCCTCAAGTTTTACTGGCGTGCCGAGGCTCGGAGCTCTCAGGCTATCTCCCCGAGGTGCATGATTCCACCTATTCCCGGGAAGCGCCAGTTCTTCTGGCCATTGTTGTGGCAGGGTATTCGGCCAGATTGAGGCGATAGCCTTTGGCTATCAGAAGGACTTGTCAAAAGTCTCTCAATATAGGTGATAGCCAAAGGCTATCGCCTCAATCTGGCCGAACACCCTGCCACAACAATGGCCAGAAGAACTGGCGCTTCCCGGGAACAGGTGGAATCATGCACCTCGGGAGATGGCTGGAGAGCTCCGAGCCTCGGCACGCCAGTAAAACTTGAGGACTCTATTCGCCCCCGAAGGTTGTGAATAGTGCGCCTTCGGAAAAGTGGCACCAGACATTGCTGCCCGAACATGATATCCCCGAAGGCGGAACCCCCTGGAACTGGGAACCCCCGAACTGAGGGTATGCTTCCCGAAGAGGCTCTGTCCGAACTAGAGGACGACCTCGCCCAGGGACCTCGGGAGTACGGCAGGAGCATTTATGGAAGCATTTAAGGAAGCCTCTGACACGTCCCACCACAGACGTAAAAAGTCGCCCTGACGCGCAGACGCCATCAGAATCACATCATGGCCCGTCTCAGCACAAGGCTCGAGGCGAGCTGGTTACCAACTATCTGTCCCCAACGCCCAGAAGTTCAGGAGCATCCGACCGCACACGTGTCATGATCTGGACGGGCTAGGTATTCCTATATATACAGGAAATAAATATATGACAGGAGGTTGGTTGGCCGGAGATACAGCTCCCACACTCTGAGAAAATACCAGGCGAGACTTTTCTGCCTTTCTCTTTGAGCTAGTGACTTTCTCCTTTTTTCGGCCACCACTGACTTGGGCGTCGGAGGCTCCCCCCCCGGAAAAACACTCCGGGGGCCTCCTAACCCTGTTTACCAGCTTTTCAGGTACTCTCCTTGGGGCGATCCACCCTCCAGGCGTTCTTCCTCCTAGAAGTCTCCTCAGCAGTCATCATGACTCACAACGATGAGGCCTCAGGCCATCAATAGGTATTCTATCCACTTCTTCTTCACAGTGCAATTGATTCAATGGATAACAGTAATCATGCTCAGAAATCACAGGTATCTCATCTAGTACCTCTAGCTCCATGCCATGCATTTCTTACACTAATTCCTTAGAATTCACTAATGCATGCACTTCACCATCAGGCAATGTCATTTCCATCTTAGAACAATCAATTCTTATGTTATGCATAGCAAGCCAATTTGTACCCAGCACTAAATCATACTTAGGAATATCCAACACTTGCAGATTAGTCATAGCCTTAGCCTTTCCTACTACTAGCTCACAATCATTAGCTAGGTCATAAGTGAAAAGACATTGACTACCTGCTGTTTTCACTAAGGATATCCTAGGAATGATTTCAGTAGGCAATTTCTTGGCATTAACAAATTTCCTAGACACTATAGACACAGATGCACCAGTATCAAACAGAACACTAACAGGCATACCGTTAAGGTAAATGTTACCTCTTAGTGCTCCTCCCTGCTCTGATGTCTCTGGCCTCTCCACTTGGAAGACTCTGCCAGCTCTCTGCACTGGAGGACGAGGCACTGGAAGAACTGGCCTCTGCTGTCCCTCCCTCGGTGCTCCGCCTCTAGGCCTTACTGGACCTTGGTCTTCTACCCTCCTTTGAGCCTGTCGGCAGTCTTTGATCCAATGATCCATGGATCCACATCTTAGACATGCTTGGGTTTCAAAGTAGCAAGGTTTCTTTCCATGAAACCTCCTACACTTAAGGCACCTTAGGCCAGGGAACTTCCCCTTAACCTTGCCCTCACCACCAAAATGGGAACTCCTAGCAATTCCATTGCCATGTGGTGGCTTCTTCTACTTGCCTCATGCCTGACTACTTTCCCCTAGTCCACTGGGAAAGTACTTAGTCTCATACTCCTCTTGCTCAACTAATAGAGCTTTCTGCACTGTGATGCCCATCAGCATCTTCACTGTATGACATGGTGAGACTGGGAGGGACTTCCGGTGAGGGAGGAACATCTTGATGTTCGGAGACATCTTCGCTGGAGGACATGGTGGTTTCTGGAGGGACTTCCTGAGGAGGAGAACGCCCGGAGTGGAGGTTTCCCAGGGAGTGGTACCTGAAGAGTCCAAAAGGAAAGGTTAGGAGGTCCCCGGGATGTTTTTCCGGGGAGGAGCCCCCGACGCCCAAGTCAGTTTTCTGAGAAGTGAAGGAGAGAGGGCACTCAAGGGTTTAGTGGCCTTGTCTGTTCGTATCCTCTTAACTGACTCACCAACCGTTTGCAAGGGGTTCTCTTTAGAATTTATAGAAGTGTCTAGCCCGTTCAGATCGTGACACGTGTTCGGTCAGATCTGCTGTGTATCTTTGGGCATAGGGGACAAGTAGCTGTTTGTAGGCTCCCTCGAGCCTTGGTCTGAGACAGGTTGTGACAAGGCCTGGGCGCCGTCGGCGTGTCAGAGCGTCATTTGAGGTGACATGGTGCGTTTGTGGGCAATGTGTCAGAGTCTCCTTAAATGCTCCTGCCGTACTCCCGATGTCCTTTGGGCGAGGTCGTTCTCTGAGACGAACACCCTTCTTCGGGAGTTATGTTCACAGTTCGGGGAGCTGCCTAGCTCGGAGGTTCCGCCTTCGGGAAATCCTCTCTTGCTTGCGGTAGCTGGTTCTTCTATCCCGAAGGCGATCCGTTTAATCCCCCGAGGGGGCTGTCTGCACCTTTGGAGTTCTCTGAGGTATTAGGCTAAATCCCGAGTTCGATGCACTAGAATTCACCTAGTCCGAGGTCAGTACTAGTGCCTCTCTCGGATGGTGCCAGGTTTCCCGAGCATGCTTTTGGTAGGAGGTACTTTCTAGGAGAGGCGATAGTCCTTCGGCTATCACGCCTAAACGAGAGAATTTCGGGGAGAGATTGCCTGAAACACTGAAAGAATAAAGGTTAGGAGGTCTCCGGAGTATTTTTCCGAGGAGGAGCCTCCGACGCCCAAGTTAGTATTTTGAGAGACGGGAAGTAGTAAGAATGTGAAATGTATTTCCCCCTGCCGAGACCCCCTTACTGAGGCCCCTTCCTTAATATAAATAGGAGGGTGTAGTGGAGATGCCTGCCTGACGTGACCCGCTCAGATTATGACACGTGTTCGGTCGGATGTAATCTGTACCTTTGGGCATGGGGGCTTCTAGCCGGCTACTGGCCGTTCTGGCCAGAGGCCAGGGCCGGGGTAGGTCTGCATGACAGGACGTGTGTAGCGGCAGCATGGCAGAGTGTGTATGCGGGCGGCGTGTTGTGTGTGAGGGCAACATGTCAGAGGCTCCTTAATTGTTTCTGTCATACTCCTAAGATCCCTTCGGTAGAAAAGAGCTCTTCGGAATAAGAGGGCTTTTTTCCGAGATCGTTTTAGTAATCCGGGAGTCCCCTCGTCACAGATGGTCCCCTTCAGGGGCGTTCTCTCCTATCGAAGGCGGTGAATCTTTCTCTTCCGAAGCCGGTTCAATCACCTTACGGAGGATGGCGATGCACCGTATTCCCAAGGTCGGTACTGTCGTTTCTAGGGGTGATGATGGATCACCGAGGTTGGATGTTCAAGGGGTCAGACCCCTTTTTTCCGAAGTTGGTGCTCGCATTCCTTGTGGGTGATGCTCGAATTTCCGAGAGTGGTGCTTTGCCCGAGCTTCTAGGTTTAAAGGGCGAGAGCACTTCAGCTATGGAAAGTCAAAGTGGAGACTTTGGCTCGTAGAATCTCTCGGGGCACCTTATAGGACTCAGAGTGGGACATCGTACAAGGAGACACTTCGCCACCCGACGGCGTGCCTTCCTAGCCGAGGCGTCATTAGTTGCCCTCTGGTTAGTCCCTTGGTGTTCTTGAGGTGCGCACTTTCTTTATTTTTACTTTTTCTGTTGTAGGTCAGTGGACCGTCACGCCTCGTAACCAGGAGAATTAGTTTGGATAGGCGTGCCTGGGTTTTCATGGTGTTAGAGAGCGTGTCCTCATTTCACGCGTTGGATGACACGTGGTGCGCAATGATTGGGGGTGGTCGCGTCGTTGCACCAGCCGCGTCTTTTCACCTTCGAGGGGAAGTTATGGTGACGATTCGCCTTTGCAGGGTAGTTATGACGACGATTCGGTTACCTTCTTCGGTTTATATAAGCTTTCCGTCCCCTCATGGCCCTCATTTGCTTTCCTTTGGCTCTGTCTTGTTCTCGTCTTTTTTTGAGCTCTTCTTTCTCTTTTACGGCGGTGCAAGTGGTGGAGCGATTTTCGGCAACCATTTACGATGGCGTCCTCTAATCCCGACTTGGGCAAACATTTTGGTGGGTTTCCCTTCTAGGGTCCTTCGGTCACTTCGGTTTCTATTTTTTCTAGTCCCCAAAGCTTTTTTCTTTTTTTTTCCCGAAGTCTTCTGACCCTCTTTTCTAAAGTCATTTTCTCCTACTGAACATGTCTTCCCCTGTCCCCCTCATGTCCATCCAAGCTATGCCCAAGAGATGGCAACCTTTCATGTCTCACCCATGTTGTTCCACTTCAGAAAAATTAGCAAAGCAGACAACTAAATTCTTTCTTCCCTCCTATGCCACTATCAGGCTACCGCATCCCAGCCACTTCAGCTTCATGAATGACGATGACGAGGTCACCATTTTCGGGGCCCAACTGAAGGCCGGACTTCGGTTTCCTCCGTCGAAGATGATTTGCAACTTTTGCCAATTCCATGGCATAGCCGTGAATCAGCTTTTGCCCAATCTCCTTCAAAGCCTCAACCTCGGCCTGCAAATCGGCATTGTTGGTGAGGGCCTTCGTCAAGATAGTAGAGTCTTCTTCCTTCTCCTTTCGATAAGCCACGTTGCCAGAAGTGAGCTCGATGACCTTCACACCGAGGCAGGCATTTTCTTGGAGAAATCCTTCAAGAGCTCCTCCTGGCCCTTCAAAAGTTCCTCCCGAAGTTTGGCAACCTCATCCTTGGCAATTCTACTCAACTCGGCATTCTTGACGACCGACTTCGCGCAAAACACCTTGGCCTTCTCTAGACACTCTTCGGTCCAAGTTTAGACCGAAGACTGTTTTGCTGCCCAGCTCTAAAGTATTCGCTATACGCCAAGAGCTACACAAAAAATGCGGGGGGAAGGGGGGGAGGACATTCAGTAAAGTTGCACAAGGAAAGCCAAACACTTAGAAAAGTTGGGAGAAAAAAACTAAAGGGTCTGAAGAGTACCTGGGAACCGTGCTTGAACATCTTCCCGGCGAGGATCTCCTCGTTCGCGCACTCTTCAGCCATGAATTTAAAGGTGGCGTGAGTGAGCATGCCCCTCGCCATTTGAGGAGCCATTTGCTAGCCGTCTTCGGTGAACAAATTCATGTCCTCTGTGAAACACCAGAAAGGCTTCCTCTGGCCCTTATCCTTCGTGATATGAGAGTCTCGAAGGGCTCACTTACGGGAATGCTCCACCATCCACGCTAAGGGCGCCAATTCCTCTGCAAAGTCACGACACAGTTCCATTAGGACATTGTCCCTTAGCCATATATCTATAAGACTGAGATTGCTAAAAATGTCTAAGGGACAAACCTGGCAGCACCTCGGCGACGTCATCATCAGAGTCCTGAACATCCTCCACTTTGGCAGGGACGTGTTTACCCTTGCTTCTTCTGCACTCCTTGAGTTCCTTAGTAGAAGGGCGTCTGACTGAATAACCTAAAAGGTCCGCCGAAGTGGTGGGACTTCGGGAAGTGGAGCTAACGGCAAGCTCCGGTGGTAGGACGGCCTAGACCTCGGGCTGAACCCCGGCCTCCACGACGTCCTCCAAAGGTGGGGGAAGGAGGTCCTTCTTCGCCTTCTTAGCAGAAGATGGCCCGCCCCAGACGTCTTTCACCACTTCGGGGCCCCATTCTTCGTCTGTTCCCCCTTCTCGGCTTGACTGAGGAAGAGGGATTTGTAGAAAGTGGCTGACTGATCTCCCATCTCTAAAAAAGTAGGAAAATATCAGTGTAAGTCCAAAGGGATACTTATACCAAAAATTCGAAAGTAACTTACTCTCAAAAAGGCCTTCGTAAGTGAGCTCCCCTCGAAAAAGCTTCACCAGCCAGGACTTCTTCCCGTCAGCGGCAGGAGCTGGCATGCCGAGGTCTGTCTTATGCTCCTTGAGTACCCCTAGCTCCCGAAGAACCTCCTCGGTCATAAGCTTTCACTTAATGGGGAAGGGATAGAAGGAGCGCGCTGGGATCTCGGCATCCCAGTCGGCAATAGCTCAAATACGATTGTCGAAGTCCTCAAACCTTGCTACAAACTCAGGAGTTAGCAACTTCTTGGGATCAATGACGCCCGTCTCCAACTTCCCCCGGGCCCACCTTGTCCTTCAGGAAGGAGAACTTCCTTTGCCACCCTCGCCAACTATCTCTACTACCGAAGGTGAACATATATTTTTTGCTCCCAAATCCCTAAGGCAGCATGAAATAGAAGCCACCCTTAGAGACCGAATAGAGCTTGTACTACTACATGAAAATGATGAAGTGGGGTTCTATCTTGAAAACCCCACACATGTAGAGAAAAGCATTGAAGTAACAATAAGAGTTAGGCAGAAGCTGATTCACGGCTATGCCATGGAATTGGCAAAAGTCGCAAATCATCTTCGGTGGAGGAAACCGAAGTCCGGCCTTCAGTTGGGCCCTGAAAAGGATAGCCTCGTCACGGATGGTCCCCTTCAGGGGCGTTCTCTCTTGCCGAAGGTGGTGAGTCTTTCTCTTTCGAAGCCGATTCTATCACCTTACAGAGGATGGTGATGCACCGTATTCCCGAGGTCAGTACTGTCATTTCCAGGGGTGATGATGGATTGCCTAGGTCGGATGTTCAAAGGGTCAGACCCCTTTTTTTTAAAGTTGGTGCTTGCATTCCTTGTGGGTGATGCTTAACTTTCTGAGAGTGGTGCTTTGCCTGAGCTTATGGGTTTAAAGGGTGATAGCACTTTGGCTATCACACTGCTTCATAGCATGTAACTACTCCAAAAGGTCTAACAGCCTTTCTAGTGTCTGACCTTAGGCCTCTGACAAATCTTTTGGCCTTCAACTCCTCTAGTCCATGATACTGAGGAGCATACCTCACCAACTGATTGAATTTGTGCTCATACTGTAGGACATTGAGGTTGTCCTGCCTTAGAGAATCAAATTCAGCTTGCTTCATATCCTTGATGGCATCACTGATGTACTATTCCTGGAATAGCTATGTGAACTCTAGCCAGCTCATCTCAATATCTCTTCCTGGCCTTCTGCCCTTCTGGAAAGCATACCTGTCTTTTGTGTTTCTACACCTCCATCTCTGCACTGCCTACCAAGTTGTAAGTAGCTAGTGACGCCTTCTTGGTCGAGCTAAGTGGCATCCTCTCAAACGTCTTTTCTATGAAGATTAACCACTCCTCATCTCTCTCTGGCCCAGCTCTGCCATCAAACTGTGGAGGTCTTAGGCCTTGGAACCTCTCCAACAGTCTGACCTCATCTAGGCTTTCTAGATCTTCTAATCTATGTCTCTTGGATCTGTGAGAGTCCTCTGTATGGTGATGCTCTCTATGATCTCTATGATCTCTCCGCCTTCTCCTGGATCCTCTCTCATGGCCATACTCAATCTCATCCTTAGTGGAAGAATGGTCATAGACTGAGGGATTGGTCCTGGACACCAAACCAATCTCAGACCTTAGTGTTCATCCTCTTGGATTTCTCTTATCTTCATCTTCCTCCTCAATGGCCTCATCATTTGTGTCTTCTAAGCTTCCAGAAGGAACATATTCAGATGTGTTCCTAGTATGCTCTTTTGGTTTCTATTGTGCATCTTGAACTGGTTCTGCTAGAGCTACTTGGACTCCTTGCTATTTTTCTTGAATCAGCCTCACTAAGTTTTCATTGATTAGAGCTAAGTTCCTCTGAAGCTCTAACCAAACCTAAGGCACTTCAGGGTTTGGTGCCCCTAATGGCTCTGATTCCCTCTACTCTATTCATTTCTTTGTTGCCTAGAATCAGTAGGAGGCCTTCGAGGTGGTTCCCCTCTCCTTGTGGCAACCATGTTTATTTCCAGCATTGATGATTCATCATAGAGCACATATAAAGATCATAGGTATTTTAATGGTACTTGACACTAGCAATCGACCAAACTGAGTTTATATATGTAGATGCATGGAATGTAACTATATGCTATGTACATGTATAAACCATGCTCTGATACCAACTTTTTTTACCCACTCCGTGGTAGTCCAGTTCTGGTGCCAAAACTGTGCATTTAAACTCCCAAGTTTGGTGTGTCCTGTAGGTCATCAGAACAACACCCCTACTGTACATACTCAAGTGACCCTCATGAGCACTATGTAAATACATGCATATTGGTCTAACCATAACACACATATTTACATTTATGCACACTATGGCAGCTAAGAAGGAAAACACTAGCATAAGTCTTAGTTTTGGCTTCCACACATTAGGCAATCTTGTTAAGTTCTAGTGGCCAGCTCCTGCACCTGTAACTTCCAATAAAAAACTGTATCATTCTAGCCTCATACCCCATATTTTATTTGCTCCTTTATCAAGTAGAGACTTAGAGTAAACCAAGGAATTTTGTTTTACATCAATAGCCCACCTATGGACCAAGTTATGGATTTTTTAAGTTGGTTACAAAATTCTGACCAAATCAACAGTAACTCATCTAACTTTGCAACATCATATCCTTTGCTACAGGGCTTTAAATCCATAAATTCCAAATTCCAGTTAACCCTCTTGATTTCCTCTAGGTGCGGTCAAAATTTCATGTGACGACTCATTCTACGCAGGGAGATATTAAACTTTAGGTCCAGAGTCAAAATTCTGGCAACTTTTGGACCATTTTGCCCATACAATTTTTCCAAACCATGCAAATACTTCACTGATAAGGGGAAAGCCCTCCAAGGCTATCCCATATATGTCCATTACACATAGGAATTACATTCCCTTTCTTTTAACAACTTTATGTGGCCAAAACAGAATTTACAAGTAAGCAGCCCATCATTCACACTTAGGCAGCTTTGCACCACACCACTTACATAGCCAAAACATTACCCAAATGTTCACAAACTTGTCTCATTTTACATACAATACATGTACATGCAAACATGCCCTACAATATGGTCGTAACTCAGCTAAATACGCACCCTAGGTTACAGGAGGTCCTGAGACACAATGGACTCCAAAAACAGGATGCTGGACAGCTGCTGCACAACACAATAAGTACCACCATTAAAAATACCAAATGTGCTCCTAAAATCACAAAAATTTCCAGATCATAAGTAGACATATGGAAGTTCATGTACATGATATTTCAGATTAAAACTCATACCACAAAGATTAGTTTGAAGGTGATCTTTCAGCTGGACCTGAAATGACAGAATTGAGGGGAGTAAGTTTCATTGAGAAACTTAGTACGGGTAGCACTTGGATTCACTAGGAAATGTAACCATCATTAAAACCTGAATCCAAAGACACTAAAAAAAAACCAAAATGCATATATACAAGATATAGCAACTAAATGCAGCAGCCAAACACAAACAACAAACACATGAAATGTGGCAGCAGCATATACCACAGGTTAGTCCATAAAACACATAATAAACATAACCAAATCACTATGGCAGCCCTCCTCAAGCTAATTCTTGGTCTTAGGAGGATTTTAACAGTAGTTAGTACTAACTTTGGGCTCTAGAAACCCTCACTTTACTGCCATCGTTGTGCACTTCACACTAGGTCACAAAACCTTTAATAAGTGTACTCCCCTCACTAAGCTTGGTTCATCAAGCTCATGGCTCTCTTCCAAGCTTAGCCCTACCTCCATGGATATTTGAAAATTGCAGAAAACAGTCCATGAGAGCAAGAGAACCCTTACCAAAGTGGGTAGGCCAAAAATAAAGCTTGATCCTTGAAGTATCCAAGAAATAGCTCTAGTTTGCTTCCAATTGCTTCCTTTTGCCTTCAATTTCAATCAATTGCATGCTTGAAGGTGTGGTGGCTATGGAGGAAGTATGGCTGTTTTCTTGGGCTGGAGAAGGAAGAAAATGAGAGAGGGATAAGTGATTTGGCCACTTAAATCGCCTTAAATGATCTTAAGCGCACAAAATACACTTAAACAAGCTTAACCTTGCTTTATGTCATTTTCCTTCTCACTAATTATGGTTTATTTATCTAAAACTCATTGGTACACATGTGCCCAACATTTTTTAATAATTTCAAGTCTTGGCTGCCTCCCCCATGGTGGGATAATTCCACAATTCCACCCTTACGCTTAAGTGGAAAGCTTGAACACCTTAAGGTTTACACTAAGACATTTAGGCCCTTATTGCCTTTAGTGTTTCCTCTGCCCAAACTTGTCTTCCATGAGTAATTTGGTCCTCCAATAGCACTTTCATACCATTTATATCCTTCCCATAACTCTCCAAGTCTCTTTCTTGAGAGTTTTGCAATTGAGTACCTGAATTTTCAAAACCTTACAAAAAAGTCCATAGGTTGCTTGACAAACATACAATCCTTAAGGCTTTTCTTGGGGGCCAAGTTACCAACTTGGAAGACTTTTAAGGAGGTGTTGATCATGCCTTTTACCCCCCACACTTCAATCACTATGGTGAAAATTACACAATATAATGATCTTTACCCATTATGACATACGTGTAATTCTCCCATTTTGTAAGTTGGTAACATTCTTAACCCTAACTTTTAATTACTTAGGTGGGAGTCTCAAGCCTTTGAAGATATAATAGGTTTTACTTAATTTACCTAATTGATTGAATTTCAACGAGTTCAAATTACTAGGTCATTTTACGGGTGCATATGGAGTTTAATGAAGCTAGGTGTCTTATGTTTGTGTCCTGTGTCCTTAGGAGGATTATTGGGGGCCTACCTACTGCCTTAACCAAAACATACACACACACATGCATGCATACAACCTAGATCAATTGATTATAGACCATGAATGCCTAGCATGTTACACAAAGTGCCTTAAGGCTTTCCCAAG
The DNA here is from genome assembly GCA_039654915.1 of Aquilaria yunnanensis. Taxonomy (NCBI): domain Eukaryota; kingdom Viridiplantae; phylum Streptophyta; class Magnoliopsida; order Malvales; family Thymelaeaceae; genus Aquilaria; species Aquilaria yunnanensis. The sequence continues at coordinate 38,247,118 of CM077594.1, read as the reverse complement.
CCCAAAATACAAACAAGACACAAACCATGGTTTACTCTAAGTCCCATTGCCATAAGTTACATACACATATTTACAGGCCAAAATCTAGCATACAAGGACTACATGGCCCAAAATTTTGTGCAACAAAAGTTTGGTCCACCAAGTGTCATGCATAGTACATAACCAGGCTTAAACTGTCTCTAAGCCCACAGTCACTTTGACCTCCACTTTGACGTAATACTTAGGCCATAGTTGCCTTGTTACTCTTCTACCTTCAATCCATACTAGAATGGATCTAGACACAGCAAGTCCTGTAGCAGACTTCAGGGCCTACAAACACAACAACACAACACAACCATTAGTTCATTCTTATGAACTTTTGCATGCTTCCTTTTTATAAGCCATTAATTCAAAGTATACTTCCCTATATGTTCCAAAGGTTGCCTAGCCATTCAATCTTGCACTTCTATACGTGAAATGGGCAAAAAAGGGCATGAGTACATAGGTACTTAGTAAGAACCGAAATACAGCACCTAGTGCCTTCACAATGTTTATAACATTGCTATACATATAAACATCCAATTTTTGCTTAATAACCTACATCCAAAGACATAGAAAACACCAAAAGAAGTATATAAAAAATAATACAAGATACATATATAAACAAATCAAGGGTTAGAACACACATACAATAGCAAAACACACAAACACACACACACCATATACACATTATTTCCTTAACATAGCAAGCATAATTTTATTTCAATTTCTTTATGTGTTCCTTTCAATTAGGTTTATTTAAACTAAAGCTCCAGGTGATTGATCAAGCTTGGCCAAACTTGAACAAAAACACTATGCTTCCCAAAAGCAAACTAGCTAGTTAACCACAGTGCTTTTCACACACATTGTGTCACGCCCCGAACTGCCCCTGGCCCATCAAGGCCCGATTATCAGAGTCAATACAGCGGAACTTATTCATTCAAAAAGGGGCTTTATTAACTACTATGAGCACCTACGGCGTGACTCCAGGATCTATTCTGGTACTAGCTTGTCAATTAATTACTTCCTAGGTGATGTTAGGGTGCTCTTTAGGTACAAGCTAGCACCTAAGTGGAATTTCTAGTATTCCATTCATGAATTTATCTTGCTTACATGCATACTTCATCACAATTCAACATAATCTTCTCCTGTAATATCTTCACATGCTCATTTCATCCAAGCTACATATAGCCATACACTTATTCCACTAAGTGCATCAGATGTGTGTCCATCCAGTGTACTATTTTAATGCATGGCAACCAAGAAGCCCATATTCCATTTCAAGTTTGAAAATCATATTTCATATCCATGAGCATTCTGCCAACCTAGTACGCATAACACAATCACCCATCCAGACATTCCACCTGCATGAATTCAAGCATACTTCTCATATATTCACCCTTCAAAGTCATCAACATCATAAGTCATCATAATCATTTATCCAAGGCAAAATTTATCATCATAAGTCATCCAGAACTATGTCTATCCTTAGAACAATAAACAAGCATCACTTACTTGGAAAACATACCAAGGAATACTTCATGTGTAAATTTATCCAATGTTCAAGTTTTACAGATCAAGTTTTCATAACTACTTAATCTTCAACTAATATAAACATGGAACACAGTCGACGTTATAGACCTTGTTCCCACAACTTCTAAACTCAATATCCTGCACAGGTAAGTCCACAACATTAGCTTGATTCACAAGCAATCTATGCCACATAAGTCACTTTGAACAAATGAATATATTGAGCAACACTATACACATACCCAACCCTTTAGCACATTGTAACGAGTACTTTGGTACTCTTCGCTTGATCTATCAAGCCATCCATTTACTGAAAAGGTATAGCAGGGTGGGTGAGTTATAAAACTCAGTAAGAATCCCAACGGCATCCAATGCCTAGTGAGGTATTTAACTCAAGACTTTCTTAGTCATTATACGGCTTTCAGAGCCTAACTTGTGCCAAGAATGTAATGGCAATCAATCCATGTTCCTGCAAAGGAAAACACTAAAACAAAGAAAATACAGATATAGCACAATGGAAATAATAAATATAATAGGGGTCAGCATGCACAAACAATTCAGAGAAGCACACAACACACCCACACACCACCAGTCTCGAATCTCTTGTCCTCTGACACCATGGGCATCCGCAAGCATTAGCATTTCTAATAACACCATTCCTGGTCAACCATTTCTTTGATTTATACTGAGCTCATTAACTTAGGACCGAGTTGGCCAAACTCGATGCCAAGACCTAAATGCTTGCATAATTACTCATGAGTAAATCATAATTGCCAAAGTAACAATATCTCGCCCATTATGCACTTATGTGCCCAAATATCCAACTAAGAAAGTATCATGAGTCCTCACAAAAAGTAACAACCACATAGCCCTGACATGCACACCTATGGTCACTTGGTTCTTTGACCATCACATAGGGGCACTACTACTCACAATGAAAGGTCATGGAAAATATACCATGGAGAAAGTGAGTATAGGGATCCTTACCAACATTTGTGTAACCTTTTTGCTCATTGTCTTTGCCTTGCTTGGCTTTGTTTGTTGTTGTAACTTTGTCTTTGCCTTAATGGACCTATAAAGCCCAAACACTAGCAAGTTAATCTCTTGTTTTTCATTAACCATGAGAACCATAATTTGCCAAGAACTCTTGGTTTAACTTACTCAACCTCAATTTAAAGAGGTATGGCCCAATTTAGCCTTTCTGTTAACTGAGACCCATTTTCTGTGAACTCAGGCCTACATTGGCCTTTTCCTCAAATCCAGGCGCAACTTACTCTTTTCTAGAAATTTAGGCCCAACTTGGCCTTTTCTGGAATTCAGGCCCACTTGGCCTTTTCTGGAAACTTAGGTCCAATTTACCCTTTTCAGGATTTAGGCCCAATTTAACCTTTTCAGGATTTTCTAGAACTTATTTCTTCCTTGTCATTTTAGTCCCATATTTTCATTATGAACACTTAGGCCACCAAGAACACTTGGTTTACATATCATCTTCAAAATTTGACACCATGGCCGAATGTCCTCATCATCCTTCTTTATTATTTTTGGTCCATATTTCTTCCAGTAATGTAATAGTGCCAAGAACACTTGGCTTGCACACACATCCACACAAATGGCACCATGGCCAAAGATGCTTTCCATTTATTCTTTAATATTCCATCTTCACATTTCACTAGGAATACATGGGTACCATGAACACATGGTTTTGCACACACCTTCACAAAAATACATCATGGCTGAATTCTTCATTGATTATTTTTCTTGCAAAACTTCTTGTTTTTCCTTCCATCTTTTGACTATTGCCTTGCATGTTCTTAAGGACTCCTTCACTACCAAGAACACTTGGAAAAATGCACATATATGCCAAGATTCATACCTGGCCAAATCTTCACCCTTGCTTTTCTTGGAGTTCTCCTCAATTTCTTTGCTCTTCATGGCTTAAAATCGCCATGCATGTTCATGAGCTCTTGAGTTGAGCTCAAGAACACTAAAAATCCTCCATCGCCGAATCTTCAAGAGTTTTTCTAGCAAAAATCCAACATGGCCTAGACATTAGTGAGCAATATCTAGCTCAAAAACACATAAAATTACCAAGAAAACTTGGTTCACTTACAACCTTTCTTTGGCGTAATTTTGAGCTTGTTCTTCCTTGAAGTTTTCCTTATTTTTCTTGCTCCTCATGGCTTAGAAATGCCATGCATGTTCATGAGCTCTTGGGTTGAGCTCAAGAACATGAAAATCTCCATATGGCCGAAACTTCCAAAGCTTTTAACCTCTCACATGGCCGAATCTTCATCTCCATCTTTCTTGATGTTCTTCTTCATTTTTTTTGCTTCTCATGGTTTAGAAATGCCAGGCATGTAAGGAGCTCTTGAGTTGAGCTCAAGAACACCAAGAAACTCATATGGCCGAATCTTTCAAGTGGGATTTCTTTGATATCTCACTTGGTTTTCACTCTAGATGTGTTTAGGACCTTGAAATCATAAAGGATATGAGTTTGCATGTGCAAGGAATGGTAGATTTAGCCATGGCCGATTGCTAGAAGGAAGGAAGAAGATGAAGACTTGGAAGAACAGTCATGGCCGGATGTGAGTTCTAGAGAGAAGGGAGAGCATTCTTGGCTAGAGAGAGAGTGGGAGATGTGAAATGGGATTGAAATGATGGGCATGGCCGGTCACTTCAGTGTTTAGAGAGATGTGATTGAAATGCATCCCAAATGCATATTAAATGGCAATTTCATGAGGTGGCCGGTTATGTCATGCTAAATGGAGAGAGATGTAACTCAAATGCCATACAAATGCACATTTCATGTGTGATGGCCGGCCATTTGATTTCAAATGGGGAGGGAATTAGTCAAATGCCAATAAAATAATCCTTTAGACAAAGGAAAGTGGAGTCCCATTAAACAAATGGTAGTGGAGTTGGTAGTGGACAATAACCAATGTAAAGTGGGGACAAGCATGGGTCAAAAATGATGGGCAAAATATTTGTTTATGGTGATGGTGGGGTCAAGTCCAAGTGGACAATTTAAATAATGTGAGTGGAGGCCAATTCTTTATTCAATTAATGGGGATGGCCGGCCATGGATATATTTCCATGAAAAATGGGCTGAATCTCTCATTTGGTCCTCCATCTTCTCAATTTATGCAATTGAGTCCTCCCACATAACTTTCCTTTGTGCAATTAATTCCCTCAACTTCATAATTCACCATTTTTATCACCAATTCTCTTGGCCTTAGCCAATTTTAATTCCAAGAGTGTCCAACACTCATTTATGCCCATTCCATAATTAATTTAAGGTCTCCCGAGCTTACTGATCTCAATTCCCAATTAGGAAAAATTTCCATGTCTCCTCAATTTAATTGGCTAAGTTTCTAAATTAGGAAACTTTTTTTTCCACTAATCCACTTAACTCGAGACTTAGTCATTTAGCCATTTCTGGGTGTAACACATTGCCCAATACATAGCCTTTAGGTTCATTTGGCCTTTAGCCATCCCTTAGGGTAGCTTTTCTGGTTCAAAATGCAGGAGAAAAAGCTTCATATAGGTATTTACCTATGGCTGAATCAGCATCAAGGAAGCTTGATCATAGACCATGTAACATTAGACACCACATTGAGCTAGTTTTGGCATCACGATCGTTCAGTTTTAGCTTGTTCTTGTTCTTCTTTGGCTTCATTCTGATAGCTAAAAGGCTATCACCCACATTACCTTCGGGTTGGTGTTCCTAACACAACCCTTGGCAAATAACATGATTGACCTTGGGAAAGGCCTTGACAACACCCTCGGTAAGGAACATGACTAACTTTGGAAAAAGGCTAGCACTACCCTCAGATTATTAACCAGGGTCACCCTTAAGAATCCCCTAACACCCTCAGAGATGAGTTTGGTCTTTGAATGGGCTTATGGACTTTCAAAGTCTTATAAAGTAAGATGACAAATGTACAGCTAGCATGACCACTGATAGGAAGCCTCCACATGCTCCTAACCCCCAACCTAGGCATAACCGGCTAAGAATAGCTAATCACACCTCACCTGTTGGTACAGATCAAACATGAACAGATCTAACAGACCATGTGTCCTGATATGCTTGATTAGGAAAAATGGCATTCTTCCAAGGGCCTTGTATAAATAGCATGAGGCTCCCAGAAAATACACACGAGACGCTCTTTTTTTATTCTCTATGTCTAGCCCATTCTCTAGCTATATTTTGACTTGGGCATCAAAGATTGCTTCCCCATAAAATGTTCTGGGGAGCTCTTAACCCACATGTTTCAAATGCTACAGATATCGCTGAGGTGAAGTCCTACCGGAGGATCAACATTTACTGCATTGAAGATGTGCTAGACGATCATTTGGTGCCGTCCGTGGGAACTTAATCCCAAGTCGCCGTTGTGCAGACTCAGAATTCTAAGGGCAAAGGGATTCTAGAGTCCCAGTTCACACCTTAGCCTCTGACGGCAAACAACCAATCAGCCCTGCAGCCTTCCTTGGTAGAGGACAAATGTCCTTTGAAGGTCACTGTAGGCTTCCCGCGCAACTTCTAGCACTCCATAGTGACTGAACTGACATAGCAACTTGACCAAAGATGGTCACATGCATGTTGTCATGCAAGGACCCCCTCCCCAAATCTCCATCCGGAGATGGGGTGCCGGTCATCTCGCCCAAGATCCCTAAATAGGAGCTTCCATGGGGAGTCTCCAATGGAGAACCCCCCATCTCCTGTGTAGTATACAGTGAGGTCCATATCAAAAGAGCCAAGGATCTCCCAATGTCGGGGCCCTTCTACACGTGAGAAGACCCTATCTCTTAGCCACCAAAGTTACTCGCTGAGGAGAAGACATCATTTTCCTTTGCCTTCGGCTCGCGGGAAATGGGGAGAAGTTGGTATTACCATCTTGATGGAAAAAATCTTAGAAAGGCTAGACAAGGTGGAGGAACAGGTCTCTCGAAAGCCTGTCTGGTTAAGGTTATCGGAGACCTTTGCCAGAAAATAGTTCCCATTCATCTGCGCGATAGTGGAAGCACCAACGCCTAGTGATTTTTGAGTACCACGCTTGTAAACTTATGACGGGCAAAATGGCCCATAGTTCTAATTAACAAAATCCAGAATGAGCATGGTGCTGCAATGGGGACAATGATGCCACCCTCTACAAGTGTTTTACAGTTACCTTGTCTGGACCAACATCTGTGTGGTACAACTCCTAGGCATCATGAACCATCATGGGCTTCCAAGAGTTGTCCAACACCTTCACCCTGTAGTTCATAAGGAGCAGGCTGATGATGAAGATGCTAGTCTAGATGTTCAACATAGCCTAAAAGAATGGGGAGACCATCTGGGATTATGTCGAGATGTTCAACTGGGAGGCACGTAGTGTTCCGGACTTCCACCCAAAGATCCAAATCCTCAAAATGATTAGAGGGCTAAGGAAGGATTCATAGCTCTTCTACAAGTTCTCAAAAGATCCCGTAAACACCCTTAGAGAATAGGAGGGCCAAAGTCAGAGCATCATCAATCTGAAGGTCATAGTCACCGACCTAGGTATCACACCGAGGGAGGAGGCAGGCCTCGGAAACCTAGGGGGAGAAGGCTAGTGACATTCACACCCCTGTACACTACAAGGGCAAACATTCTTATGGCCTTGGAAGGGCAAACAAGTTCAATTAAACATCTGAAGGCCATGACCTCGGATAATAGAAAGAACATGAAGAAGTACTGCCAATTTCACCGGAACTAGGGGCATGAAAATGAGGATTGCTTCCAATTGAGGAAATAAATTAAGTCCTTTATCAAACAAGGACAACTTTGGCACTACTTGTGGATGCCATTGCCTAATGCCTGGGAAAAATAGATGATGAGAGGAAAGGAAAAGATGAGGAGTATGACATTGACAAGCACCAGACCAACCAAAGTCCTAGAAACCACCACCCACCTTTAGCCAAGGTAATCAAAACCATAACCATGGGAGTACATTTCACTAAAATGAAAAGGATGGTGAGAGCAATTGCGATGGAGTTTGACAAGAAGATGAACAAACTTACCTGAAGTGCTTGGTCAAGTGTGAAGTTTGCTCATGATGATCATCTTCTATTCACAGCAAGGGCTAGAACTTGTGACGTGAAGAGGGTGCTCACTGATGACGAATCAAATGCAGACGTTCTATTCGCTCACCTATTTCCAAGCTTCAGCATTTTCGATGATGAGCTCAAACCATGGCTTCACCCACTTTCAGAGTCGGTCCCTTAGAACTCATAGTGCTACGATGGATTGACATACCGTTAATGCTGAAGGGTAGCTCAGACAAGATAAAAGAGGATGTCTTTGCCTCCACTATGGCAAGGTTCATCATCATAAATGTTCCATCCTCGTACAACACAATCCTTTAAAGGTAGACATACCGCAACCTTGATATCTGAACAAATGTGAAGTACCTAATGGTCACGTTTGAGACAAAGGAAGGGGACGTAGAGATACTCATATACCAAGTTGAGGTCAGAAAGGTGTTCATCGGAGCATGGTAGAATCCTCCCAAAATCCATATGCAGACCTAGTGGCAGAAGGGCGCACTCACTGAAAATGGTATGGAAAGGAAAAGAATGATGTTGAGAAAGTGGAAATTGAGGTATGGAAAGTAAAAGAATGATGTTGAGAAAGTGGAAACTGAGGACATAGAGTTGGTCCCCCGCCGAAGTACTCGAATTGGAAAAAAACTAGCCGTAGGGGAAAAAAAACACTTGTATCCCTTCTGTTAGTGAACAAAGATCTTTTTTCTTAATCTCTAGAAGGCATGCTCAAAATAAATTTAGATATAGTTCAGCATAATCTTAAGGTATGCCTCAAGGCAAGGCCTGTTTGGTAGAAAAAATGTAGCCTTTCGGTGCATAAGAACAACTTCGTGAAAACAAAAGTCCAATGATTAATAGAAGCAGGTATAATAAGAGAAGTCAAGTACCTAGATTGGCTTAGCAATGTCATCGTTACCACCAAGGAAGGGATCGACAAACTCTGAATGTGCATTGACTTCAGAAATATCAAGGATGCTTGTCCTATAGACTCATTTTCACTACCTTCAGTAGACAAAATGGTAGACTCCACTGCTAAGCATGGGCTACTTAGCTTCCTCAATGCCTTCAATGGATAACACCAAATTTAGCTGAATCCCAAAGATGAGGAAAAAATTGCTTTCATCACTGAAGTCAGGATGTACTACTATGTCAGAATGCCTTTTGCCCTTAGGAATGTAGGAGCCACATATCAGAGGATGATGAACAGGATGTATAACTCCTTGATTGGGAGAAACATGGAAGTGTACATTGATGATATGATAGTCAAAAGTAAAGTATCTAGTAATCATATCACAGACTTACTAGTATCCTTCCAACAACTTCAAAAATTTAGAATCCATCTTAACCCTAAAAAGTACAAGTTTAGGGCAACGGTTGGCAAACTCGTCGGCTTTATGGTATCCGAAAGAGGTATAGATGCCAATTCGGAGAAGGTTAAGACCTTATTTTCATTCTGAACTACAATAACTACTAAGGATGTTTAAAGGCTCATTGGGAGCATAATGGCCCTTAGTAGATTTGTTACCACCTTACAAAAATGGGAGAATTACAAGTGTGGCATAATGGTCAAAAAACCATTATATTGTGTAATTCTCTTCATAGTGATTGAAGTATGAAGGGTAAAAGGTATAGTGAACACCTTCTTAAAAGTGTTCTAAGTTGGTAACTTAGCCCCCAAGAAAAGCCTTAAGGATTGCTTGTTTTTCAAGTAACCTATTGACCTTTTTGTAAGGTTTTGGAAATTCGGGGTACTTAACTATAAAATTCTCAAGAAAGAGCCCTAGAGAATTATGGGAAGGATATGAATGGTATGAAAGAGCTATTGGAGGACCAAATTACTCATGGAAGACAAGTTTGGATAAAAGAAACACTAAAGGCATTAAGGAACTAAATGTCTTAGTGTAAACCTTATGGTGTCTAGGCTTTGGACTTATGTTAAAGGGTGGAATTGTGGGATTATCCCACCATGGTGGAGGTGGCTATGGCTTAATAAATAGTAAAACAGGTGGGCAAAATATGGACCAACAAGTTTAGGACTAAGAAATCATGCCTATGGGCAAAAAACATGACATAAACCATGATTAAGGCTAATAAGGATGATTAGTGTCCTAAAGCTAATTTAAGAAGCCAAACTCAGTTTTCCTTCTCTCATATTCAACCCAACCAGCCATGAACCTCCCCCACACTTCTTGCATAGCTCCTCTATAGCCACCATACCTCCAAGGCTAAAATTTAAGGCAAAAGCAAGCAATTGGAAGTAAAATAGAGCTATTGCTCGGATACTTCAAGGATCAAGCTTCAAATTCAGCCTAGTCATCTTGTAAGGGTTCTCTTGCTCCCATGGATTGTTTAGTTTTTTTTCAAGCATCCATGTAGCTAGTGCTAAGCTTGGAAGAGAGCCATGAGCTTGATGAACCAAGCTTAGTGATGGGAGTGCACTTATTAAAGGGTTTGTGACATAGTGTGAAGTGCACAATGATGGCAGTGAAGTGAGGGTTTCTAGAGCCCAAAGTTCATACAAACTAGTATTAAAATCCTCTTACGACCAAGCATTACCTTGAGGAGGGCTGCCATTGACATGAGCATCCTTGGCCTCTGCCTAGAAAACCCTGTGAGAGCTGGTCTCACAATGGTTGTAATTCACTAATTGTATATGTGCGCGGATTAAAATTTCTGTGATACTAGTCGATTAACCTAGAATATGCAATATGCATGCTCTTTATGCTTTGACTTGGATTAACAAAATTCCAAAAATAATGACTTGGCCAAAAGATTTACATAGAAAATAAGTTCAAATAGCCAAAACATACAAAATCAACATTTATGTGAGTTTACTACACATAACAACTTTATGGGAGCATTCATACATAAAGTAGATTAATGCCTTGACCCAAGAGCAACCCTAGAGTCTAGGACTCTTTAAAACATAAACAATGGAAGCAACTAGCAGTACTGTTTATACAAGCCTTAACTGAGATCTTCTTGAACTAACTCTTACCTTGGATGCAAATCCTAGTGGCGAGTCATAAAAGTCCTTGTGCACGTGCTATTAGGCTCTACAGCCAAAGAAAGACTATAGTTAGTAGTGTGACTTGACCAAAAAATTACCCAAAGTAAACTAGAGTCATAAAGATTCTCAAGTGAAATACCTGCAACAAAAGCAAACTACTGCGATAACCCCAAATGGTTACCCAGCCCAATAACTTCAAAATTTGCACAACATAACTAGGGAGTGAGAATTCAGAAATTCTCAACAAGGGTCTTCACTGTACCTACAAAAAAATTACCAAGGACTACACATATGGAAACATATGTAGCTTGTTGTGAGCTCATACAGCCTGAGGGTCTAATATATGCATATATCTAGGTGTTGGGTTTCGAGAGCCAAACAGCGCAGCGAAATTTAACCGAAACCCTCCAGCATCCAAGTGAAACGGGGTAAACCGGGTGTTCAAAAATTTTCATACCTAATTTTCGGTTGAGACCTCTCACTCAACTGTAGAGTAGAATCACAAAACCTAAACAGTTTACGTGTTCAAGCTCTCTATGGTATCCACACGAGCCTCTCGGGATCACCACGCTTCCACCACGTCCCGGTAGATGTGTTTCTCTTACGCTTGCAGTGCTAGCTTGCGTCCTCCAAGGAATTGCAAAAGAAAAGTGCGGTTATCCTTTTGGGAGGCTAGGGCAAGGAGACCTACGAATTTCTCACTAGAAGTTGTATTTATAGTCAGACTCAACTTCCAGGCCTAATAGGTTTCAAAGACCTAATCCAATTAGGCTTTAATTTCGGGCTTAATAATGGCTCAACTATTGGGCCCATTATTAATATGAAATTATTGTGAAACCAAAACCCAAATTATTAGCCCATGCACTCTAATGATCTAAATAGCTCAATGTGTGCGACCCAATAGGCTCTTACCACGTTGGCAATGATCATAAATCACATTTATGATCATAAGCAATGAGTGGTGTCTAGCAACACATCATTGCTAGCCAAGTGACAAGATTGTCGATGATTCGACTAAACCTTTTTGATCATCACCGATATATGCCATTGTCCCTTTGTCCAAGATATCAAGACTAAGCACGAGAGATGGAATGTGTCACTCTCGTATAGCCCAATCTTTAGTTTTTTGATTATCGCGTATACCAACTTAAAATGATGACATTGATATCGTATATCAACTCATCCGAGCATGGCCATGCATTTTCTAAGTCTCACTCTATAAAGGGGCCCGAAGATATCACTCCCGTTACATAGAAGGGACAAATCCCATCTTGATCATACAAATCCCTCCGCATGATATGTGACATGCCCAATGACCTCCTTCAAGTTCACTCAGTTACGAGCAACAAAGGAAAGAATCAAAGTATGTGACTCACATGTAGGGAACCTTGATGATCTTAGGTCGAATGACTACATATACCATGATCACTATGAGAATTACTTATGACACTCATATAACGATCCATGTAGTGTTCTCATGGTGGTTGATCTAGTACACAAGTTCTCCAACTTGTACCCATATGTAGACTACATATCTCATATTAGTCTCCACATATGCTAGTTGTTATGTATTATTGCAACCCGCTCCACAATAATACAAGACCAGGGATGTTTAAGAATATCATTATTCTAGGGTTACAATTATGTTTATTACGTTACGCAGAAACAAAACAACAAACATAATTGCTGGATTAATGCCTTAATAAAATATCATGACTCAATGTACAAAAATACAATCATCTCATGATTGGCTTTTGGGCACAACACTAACACTAGGACCCTTGGGACCTCCCCTCATCCTAGTCCTTGAACTACAAGGCATTTCCTTGTCCTCTAGTAAGCTTAGCTTGCTAGCCTAACTAATGATAAATCTCTAGTTGAACCTTTCCCGTTTATGTTTTGCAGGGGCATTATGGTGAGATTACTGTAAACTAGGCCATAAAGACCTTGTAGGCTAGGTGCACTAAGGTTTCACCTTACAACCTCATGGCGAAATGCACAGCTAGGCTACCAAGGGTTGAAAACCTTTCACCCAAGCTAGTGGTACTTAGTTGCGATCCTTTGTAAACTAGTTTTCTTGCTTATTGTAGAAATAACCATAAAATTTTACAAAACACAAGAAAACTCCTTGGTCTCAAAGGACTTTTGAAAGTCTCAGAGTACCCCTGGAATGCTTAGACCCCAAAGTACCCTAAAACCCCATTAGGTCTCCCCTTGACCTTCCTAGCAAAAACTGGAAATTTCAGCCTTTATGCCTTTGGGGACGTGTAGCCACTGTTGGTAATGAACTGCCAATTTTCCTGTAATGACAACACGTCACGGGTACTGGCGATGCGTCACCAATACCTATTACAACCCAGAAGATTCCCAGTTTTACTACTATGAACTTTGGACATTTTCCAAACATATCAAACATGCATGGATAGTAATGCCCGTTGGGATCTTCGTCGGATGACATGGTAAGCCTATAAGGGACTTCCGGGGAAAAAGGCATATGAAGAAAAGACTTTCGGGGAGAGATTGCCTAAAACACTCAAAGGACAAAGGTTAGGAGGTCCCCGGAGCATTTTTTTGGGGGAAGAAGCCTCCGATGCCCAAGTAAATATTTAACGAGATGAAGAGTGATAAGTAAAGAATAGAAAATATGTGTCTCTTGAGAGTCCAGTCTATGTGCGAGGGTGGCATGTCAGGACATGTGCGAGGGCGGCGTGTCAGAGGTTTCTTAACCATTTTTGTTGTACTCTCGAGATCCCTTCGGTGAAAGAGACCACTTCAGGATAGAAGGGCTTCTTGCCAAGGTTTCTCCAGTTATTCATAAGTCCCCTCGGCACAGATGATCCCCTTCGAAGGTGTTTTCGCTACTAAAGATGGTGAGTCTACCTCTCCCGAAGCTAGTTAGGTCATCTTACCGAGGGTGGTACTGCATCGTATTCCCGAGGTCAGTGCTGTCATTCCCTGAGGGTGATGATGAACCACCGAGGTCGAGGGGTCAAGGTGTCAGACCCTATTTTCCCGAGGTTGGTACTTTATTCCTCGGGGGTAACGCCCACCTTAATCGAGGGTGGCGCTTCGCCCAAGCTTATGGGTTTGAAGGGCAAGAGCACTTTGGCTATCACATGCCCCCCATCGGAAAGTCAAAGTGGTGACTTCGGCCAGTATAATCTTTGGGGGCAACTCGTGGGACTCATTGTAGAAAACTGTGTAGAAGACACTTGAAAGTTTCGACCATATGGAGATTTTCATGTTCTTAAGCTCAACTCAAGAGCTCATGAACATGCATGGCATTTCTAAGCCATGAGGAGCAAGAAAAATAAGGAAAACTTCAAGGAAGAACAAGCTCAAATTTCGAACAAAGAAAGGTTGTAAGTGAACCAAGTTTTCTTGGTAATTCTATGTGTTTTTGAGCTAGATATTGCTCACTAATGTCTCGGCCATGCTGGATTTTTGCTAGAAAAACTCTTGAAGATTCAGCCGTGGAGGATTTTTAGTGTTCTTGAGCTCAACTCAAGAGCTCATAAACATGCATGGTGATTTTAAGCTATGAAGAGCAAAGAAATTGAGGAGAACTCTAGGGAAAACAAGGGTGAAGATTTGGCCAAGTATGAATCTTGGCATATATGTGCATTTTTTGAAGTGTTCTTGGTAGTGAAGGAGTCCTTAAGAACATGCAAGGCAATAGTCAAAAGATGGAAGGAAAAACAAGAAGTTTTGCAAGAAAAATAATCAATGAAGAATTCGGCCATGATGTATTTTTGTGAAGGTGTGTGCAAAACCATGTGTTCATGGTACCCATGTATTCCTAGTAAAATGTGAAGATGGAATATTAAAGAAGAAATGGAAATCATCTGTGGCCATGGTGCCATTTGTGTGGATGTGTGTGCAAGCCAAGTGTTCTTGGCACTATTACATTACTAGAAGAAATATGGACCAAAACTAATAAAGAAGGATTAAGAGGACATTTGGCCATGGTGTCAAATTTTGAAGACGATATGTAAACCAGGTGTTCTTGGTGGCCTAGGTGTTCATAATGAAAATATGGGACTAAAATGACAAGGAAGAAATAAGTTCTAGAAAATCCTGAAAAGGTTAAATTGGGCCTAAATCCTGAAAAGGATAAATTGGGCCTAAGTTTCCAGAAAAGGCCAAGTGGGCCTGAATTCCAGAAAAGGACAAGTGGGCCTAAGTTCTAGGAAATCCTGAAAAGGTTAAGTGGGCCTTAATTCCAGAAAAGGCCAAGTGGGCCTGAATTCCAAAAAAGGTCAAGTGGGCCTAAGTTCTAGAAAATCCAGAAAAGGTTAAGTGGGCCTGAATTCCAGAAAAGGCTAAGTGGGCCTAAACTTCCAGAAAAGGCCAAGCTGGGCCTAAATTTCCAGAAAAGAGTAAGTTGGGCCTAGATTCGAGGAAAAGGCCAATGTAGGCCTGAGTTCACAGAAAATGGGTCTCAGTTCACAGAAAGGCTAAGTTGGGGCTTACCTCTTTAAATTGAGGTTGAGTAAGTTAAACCAAGAGTTCTTGGTAAATTATGGTTCTCATGGTTAATGAAAAATAAGAGATTAACTTGATAGTGTTTGGGGTTTATAGGTCCATTAAGGCAAAGACAAAGTTACAACAACAAACAAAGCAAAGCAAGGCAAAGACAATGAGCAAAAAGGTTACACAAATGTTGGTAAGGATCCCTATACTCACTTTCTCCATGGTATATTTTCCATGACCTTTCATTGTGAGTATTAGTGCCCCTATGTGATGGTCAAAGAACCAAGTGACCATAGGTGTGCATGTCAGGGCTATGTGGTTGTTACTTTTGGTGAGGGCTCATGATACTTTCTTAGTTGGATATTTGGGCACATAAGTGCATAATGGGCAAGGTATTGTTGCTTTGGCAATTATGGTTTACTCATGAGTAATTATGCAAGCATTTAGGTCTTGACATCGAGTTTGGCCAACTCGGTCCCAAGTTAATGAGCTCAGTATAAATCAAAGAAATGGTTGACTAGGAATGGTGTTGTTAGAAATGCTAATGCTTGTGGATGCCCACGGTGTCAGAGGACACGAGATTCGAGAGTGGTTGTGTGTGGGTGTGTTGTGTGCTTCTCTGAATTGTTTGTGCATGCTGACCCCTATTATATTTATTATTTCCATTGTGCTATATCTGTAATTTCTTTGTTTTAGTGTTTTCCTTTACAGGAACTTGGATTAATTTCCATTACATTCTTGGCACAAGTTAGGCTTTGAAAGCCGTACAATGACTAAGAAAGTCATGAGATAATTACCTCACTAGGCATTGGATGCCATCAGGATTCTTACTGAGTTTTATAACTCACCCGCCCTGCTATACGTTTTCAGGAAATGGATGGCTTGATAGATCAAGCGAAGAGTACCAGAGTACTCGTTACAATGTGCTAAAGGGTTGGGTATGTGTATAGTGTTGCTCAATATATTCATTTGTTCAAAGTGACTTATGTGGTATAGATTGCTTGTGAATCAAGCTAATGTTGTGGACTTACCTGTGTAGGACATTGAGTCTAGAAGTTATGGGAACAAGGTCTATAAGGTGGATGGTGTTCCATGTTTATATGAGTTAAAGTTTCAGTAGTTATGAGAACTTGGTATGTAAAACTTGAACCTGGATAAATTTAGACATGAAGCATTCCTTGGTATGTTTTCCAAGTAGGTGATGCTTGTTTACTGTTCTAAGGATAGGCATAGTTCTGGATGACTTATGATGACTTATGATGTTGATGATTTTGAAGGATGATTATATGAGAACTATGCTTGAGTTCATATAGGTGGAGTATCTTGATGGGTGATTGTGTTATGTGTACTAGATTTGGCAATATGTTCATGGATATGAAAATATGGTTTTCAAACTTGAAATGGAATATGGGCTTCTTGGTTGCCATGCATTGAAATAGTACACTTGATGGACACACGTCTGATGCACTTAGTGGAATAAGTGTATGGCTATATGTAGCTCAAATGAAATGAGCATGTGATGGTAATACAAGAGAAGCTTATGTTGAATTGGAATAAAGTATGCATGTAAGCAGGATAAAGTCATGAATGGAGCACTTGAAATTCCACTTAGGTGCTAGCTTGTACCTAAAGAGCACCCTAACATCACTTAGGAAATAATTAATTAACAAGCTAGTACCAGAATAGATCCTAGAGTCACGCCGTAGGTGCTCATAGTAGTTAATAAAGCCCCTTTTGTATGAATAACTTCCACTGTATTGACTCTGATAATCAGGCCCTGATGGGCCAGGGGCAGTTTGGGGCATGACATTATAGACTCCTGGCCGAACTTCATCAAGAACCAAATAAGGTCTTTCCCAATTTTCCCAAAGTACTCCGTGAGAAGGTCTTCGGGGCTCAAACTCAGCCTTTCAGAGGACAAGGTCCCCCTTCCTGATTCCTTTTTGCTTGACGTGCGAGTTCACAGAGATAGCTATTCTTTGCTGAAAAGCTTTTTTTCTAAGCTCAGCCATTTCTCTGTGTTTGTCAATGAGATCCAGCTTAGTTCTCAACCCAAGGTCGTTCCCTTCTTCGTCGAACACTTGTACTCTTATTGATGGCCGAATTACTTCAACAGGAATGATGGCCTCTATGCCGAATACCAGTGAGAAGGGTGTCTCACCTGTGGCGCTTCGGGGAGTTGTCCGATAACTCCATAGCACACTAGGGAGCTCTTTTGGCCATCTTCCTTTTGCTTTGTTCAATCTCTTTTTCAAACCACCCTTTACGGTTTTGTTTGACACCTCTACCTATTCGTTACTCTAAGGATGAGCTATCGAGGCGAAGTGCATTTTTGTTCCGCGGTCGTTGGCAAATTCCTGGAACCCCGTGTCAATGAATTGGGAACCATTATCAGCCACTATCACCCTCGATATGCCAAACCTGCATATGATGTTCTTCCAGATGAATTTTTGTATGTCTTTGGCAGAAATGGTTACCAGAGGCTCTGCCTCAATCCATTTAGTGAAGTAATCAACTGCAATTACGCAGAACTTCATTCCTCCGTGTCCAGTTGGGAGTGGCCCGATAAGTTCAATACCCCATAATGTGAAGGGACAAGGGTAGTTAGCCGGGGTTACCATTTCCGAGGGTAGCCTCTGGATGTTAGCGTGTCTCTGGAAATTGTCACATTTCTGGACAAACTCCCTTGCGTCATTTCTTAGGGTGGACTAGAAGTACTCCTGCCAGGGCGTCAGTTCCTATGTGGGAACCATAGGCCCCCTCGTGAACTTCTTTAAGGACTGTCTCTACATCCTCTTCGCTGACACACCTTTGCAGCGAGCTTGCGTACCCTTGTCGGTATAACTCTTCCTCGATCAAGAAATATCACCCAGAATGTCTTCACACTTTTGCTTCCTCAAGAGGGTCTTCGGGAAGGTCCGAGGTTGTAAGATACCTTTTAATGGGATTTTTCCATCCTCTTTCCGAGGTTGCTATGCTCATTATTGCTATGCTCAGGTGACTTAGTACTTCAATGGACTTTTTTTGACTTAGCCAGAGTATCTGCTTCAGTATTGTCTTGACGAGGCACGTTCTCGAAGTGCACTGTGTCGAACTCTTGGATGAGTTTTGATACGAGCTTGTGATACTTTGCCAAAGTTGGGTCCTTCACGTTATAGTCCCCTGCCATCTATCAAACCACTAGCTGAGAATCGTTGTGGGCGTTTTGGTTTCTTACACCAATTCTTATGGCAAGGCGCAAACCTGCTATGAGGGCTTCATACTCTGCCATATTGTTGGTGACATTAAACCCAAATTTGATGGCTTTCATAGCTTCCATTCCTTCAGGGGCACGAAGAATTATTCGAGCTCCTTGATGTTCAGAGCTAGAGGCCCTGTCGACAAATAGAGTCCACTCAGGTTCATTATTCCCGAGGTTAGATTGACTTTCTTCACCAATGGGTACCTCGGCAATGAAATTTGCCAATGCTTGAGCTTTTATAGCCTTCCTTGGCTCATAGGTGATGTCATACTCACCAAGCTGGATGCACCACTTCGAAAGCCTTCCCGAGTGGTCTACCTTCTTCATGATATCTCAAAGGGGAAGGTTACTTCGGATGATAATGGGGTGGCCTTGGAAATAAAGATGTAGCCTTCTGCTTGCAAGTACCAGGGCATAAATAGCCTTTTGTAAGAAGGTGTACCTGACTTTGGCACCCTGCACGGACTTGCTCACATAATATACTGGCCATTGCTTTGCCCCTTCTTTGATTACTAGGACCGAACTAACTGCCTTTTGGGAAACGGCGACGTAGAGCATGAGGTGTTCTCCTTGCCATGGCTGCCGAAGTGTTGGTAGACGAGTTAGGTAGACTTTAAGCTCTTCCCAAGCCTTTTGACAGTCTTCGTTCCAAGGCCGCACCTTGGTTCCAAGGTCGTCACCATTTTTTGCTGCCTTAGTGAGGAGCTTGAAGAACGGTCGGCATCAATCCCTATATCTGGAGATAAATCTGCTGAGGAATGTGATTCTCCCTGTGAGTCTTTGCACATCCTTAGTCATCATAGGAGTTCAAAATCCCAACAGGGCGTTGACCTTTTTTGGATTGGCATCGATGCCACTCTGTGACACCATGAATCTGAGGAACTTACTCGCACTTACCCCGAACACGCATTTTTTGGGATTGAGACAGATTCCGAAGGTCCTCAGTTGGTGGAATGTTTCCCCTAAGTCGGTGATATGACTACTAGGAAGTTTGCTCTTAACTATCATATCATCGACTTAGGCTTCCATGTTTCTCCTAATTTGGGAGTTGAAGACCCTGTTCATCAACCTTTGGTACGTGGCCCCTGCATTCTTAAGTCCAAAGGGCATTCCAATATAGCGGTATGTACCAACTTCGGTGATGAAGGCATTTTTTTCCTCATCTTCGAGGTCCATCCTGATTTGATGATACCCACTGAAGGCATCGAGGAAGCTAAGGAGGCCATACTCCATGGTTGAGCCTACCAATTGGTCTATTGGCGGCAGAGGATATGAATCTTTGGGGCAAGCATCGTTTACATTTCGAAAGTCGATGCACATTTGGAGTTTATCGCTTCCTTCTTTTGTGGCGATAACCACGTTACTAAGCCATTCAGGGTACTTGACTTCCCTTATTACACCTGCTTCCATTAAGCGGTGGACTTCGGTTTTGATGAAGTTGCTATTATGTGCCGAGAGGCTTCACTTTTTTTGTCGAACAGGCTTTGCCTCTGGGCGCACCTTAAGGCTATGTTGGATTATGCGAGGGTCAACCCCAGGCATGTCCTTCGGTGAGTAGGCAAACAAATCTTTGTTCATTAACAGAAAAGATACAAGTCTTTCCTTATCACCTTTGGCCAGTTTTTTCCCCACTCGGGTACTTCAGCCTGGTACAAGTTCCACATCTTCTGTTTCTATTCTCTCAAGGTCTTCTGTTTCTTCTCTTTTTGCCTCCCCAGCGAGCGCGCCCTTTTCTCCTAAAGTCTGTGCGTAGATCTTTGCTGGGACCTTCCTTGCTTTTACAAAGACCTTTCTCACTTCCCCTTGGTCGATAAAGATCTCAGCATCTCCGTCTTTCATTGCGAAGGTGACAGTCAAGTACTTCACATCCAGGCGGATGTGGAGGTTTCCTTGCATATGTCTCCCAAGGATGGCATTATACGATGAAGGGACATCTATGACAATGGACCTTGTCATTGTGGAAGCAAAAGGCTCATCCTTGTTTTGTGGGGAGGTTCCCCTTAGCATTAGAGGGATGTCAATCCATCCGAGGACAGGGAGTTCAGATGGACCTACTCTGAAGGTAGGGGAGGTGACAAGCTTTAGATCGCCTTTTAGGATACCCAAATTTGGTAGCAGATGAGAAAATATGACATCGGCATTGGGACCATCACCAAGGAGTACTCTTTTGACATCCCAACCCTCTATCCTTGCCATGATTAGAAGTGGGTCATCATGAGGGAATACTACGGTAGACCCATTTTTTCGAACAAGCTTTTTTGATGGGTTACCGAATTCCATCACCAAGATCTCCCTGGCTTCCGAGTTTTTCCCCCGCCCTCGGCTGGATACTAGGGTTGGTGGCTTTCGCCTTCGGGGTGATGATGATTAGACTTCGATCCTCCCATTCTCAGTTTTTTGGCTGTCATGTGTTGTTTGGTTCTACAGTAGAACTCGCCAAGGGTGTCCGGAAGGTCTTTCGAGAACTCGTAAAAGAGTTTCTAGTCTCATCGAAGTCCCTGTATCATGGCGAGGATGCGTATTTCAAGACGGAAGTCTGGCACGCTCAGGGCCTCTCTGTTAAATCTTCTGACATAGTCATGAAAGGTTTCTCCATTCCTCTGTGCTATGTCGAACATCTGGACGGGCATCTTCACTGTGGGCCTGCTGCCGATGAACTGCTGCATGAATACTGTGGATAGCTCTTGGAAACTCATTATAGTCCTAGGGGCGAGGGAGTTGTACCACACAGTTGCCAGACCGGAGAGGGTGACCTCAAAGCGTTTGCAGAGGGTGGCATCATCGGCACCGTGTAGCACCATCCTGCATCTATACTTGGTTAGATGGGCTTGAGGGTCACTACGTCCATCATAGGTTTCGAAGCGAGGGACTCAAAAGTTGCTTGGCATTGCCGCTTCTACTACCGTCCGAATGAAGGGTGACTCTTCTCCAGTGAAGGTCTCAGAAAACCTTGACCACACTGGCTTTCAGGCGATCTGCCTCTCTACTTTTTCCAACCTCTCTAGGATTTTTTCGATGAGGATGGTGGCCCTGGGCTCTTCTCGCTGGCTGGAGGCCTCTGGCAACGGAGAATTATGCTGCCTTTTCAGGAAGTAACTTCGGCCGGGGGCGGGGGAGTGGGGGGGGATTATGATCTTTCCTCCAGTGAAGAACTTCACCGGCGGTAAGTCTTAGCCCCTTCAGATCCCGTTTCTCCAGTACGTCAAACTCTGGGAGGCACGTCCTCCGTTGAGGACTCATCACGGAGGTCCCCGCTCCCCAAACTCTGGTGAGTAGATTTCGGGCTTCTCTCCCGACGAGGTGTTAGCGAGGATGCCCTTCATCCCAAAGGCTATTGTGACCACCTTTGGTCCAGTTGTTGCATCATTTCAGCCACAACAGAGCATTGAAAATCACGTAGGAAGCTCATCGTGATGGTTAGAGGACGTTCATCCTCAGGCAAGGAAGTCCCTGCGGTGGGTTGTTCGGTCGCCGCCTCAGCTTCCGGTGTGGACGGGGACTTCAGGAGTTCTTTGTCCTTTGAATGCCAAGTCTCAATGATGGCCACCTGAGAGTGGGTTCCTATAGATAGTGCCATATAATGCCCAGGGAGAGATTTCCCGGAACACTCAAAGAACAAAGGTTAGGAGGTCCCTTGAGCATTTTTCTGGGGAAGGAGCCTCCAACGCCCAAGTCAGTATTTAGCGAGATGAGGAGTGATAAGTAGAGAATAGAAAATATGTTTCTCTTGAGAGTCCAATCTCCTCTCCCTTGCACAGGTCATTTCCCAAGTATTTATAGGAAGATGTAAAGAAAGTCCATTTGACATAGCCCGCTCAGATCATGACACGTGTTCAGTCAGATGCAGTTCATACCTTCAGGAATGGGGACCTCTAGCTGGCCATAGGCCATCTTGGCCAGAAGCCAGAGCCATAGTAGGTCTACATGTCAGGGCGTGTATGAGGGCGGCATGTCAAGACATGTGCAAGGGCAACGTGTCAGAGGTTTCTTAACCATTTTTGTTGTACTCTCAAGATCCATTCAGTGAAAGAGACCTCTTCGAGATAGGAAGGCTTCTTGCCGAGGTTGCTCCAGTTATTCGCAAGTCCCCTCGGCATGGATGATCCCCTTCGGAGGTGTTTTCCCTGTCGAAGATGGTGAGTCTACCTCTCCCGAAGCTAGTTAGGTCATCTTACCGAGGGTGGTAGTGCACCGTATTCCCGAGGTCAGTACTGTCATTTCCTAAGGGTGATGATGAACCACCGAGGTTGAGGAGTCAAGGTGTCAGACCCTGTTTTCCTGAGGTTGATGCTTTATTCCTCGGGGGTGACGCCCACCTTTACTGATGGTGGTGCTTCGCCTGAGCTTGTGTATTTAAGGGCAATAGCACTTTGGCTATCAAATAGCCTCCAAACTTCACATACATGTAAAACATGTTGTATAGATAACAACCAATTGTTACAAGCCAATTTGTGATGCATTATAACTTCATTCCAATCATCACAAATGTCATAGTCCACCATGATCCAACCTTGCCAACAAACTAATGCTATTGCTAGAATTACTTGAATTCATCAAGCAAACTCATTCCAATAGCATTAATTGAACTCGAAAACACAACTCCCTTACCTCAACTCCAAGTAACAAGCAAGAATTATGCAACTCTTTTGTACCAACCAAGTTCAACAAACTCCAACCTAAGTTCGAAGCAAATATGGGCACAAAACATCAAGTTACTAACTTTTAACCAAAACGCAAGCTCCGAATCAACTAATAAACATGAAATCAATCAAGAACACATTGATTACCTTGTATCAAAAATAGGAGAAAGAAAGAAACCTGCTTCCAAGCTCCAAAACCATGATATTATGCTTGAAACAAGGTTCCAATGGCCTATTTACTTAAAGTGGCTCCTCTTTTCAGTAAAAACTCTTGATTTTGGCTTAATTGGATGAAGAAATGATGGTGTGAAGGATGAACTCGGGTTATTCCAGCCATCCCCCAGTTTAGCTTTCCCCTTATGAATGAAGTAGTTGCACACTTATGAAATTTTGTATGGGCAAAATGGTCATAAAGTGCCAGAATTTTGACTCTACACTTAAAGTTCTATATCTCCCTGTGTAGAATGAATCTTGGAATGAAATTTTTACCACACCTAGAGCACATCTAGAGGTTGAACTGTGATTTGGAATTTCTAAACCTAGAGCCTTGTAGCCAAGGATATGACATTGGAAATTTGGCTAAGTTTTTGTTCATTCGATCAAAATTTTGTAACCAAATTCAAAACTTCGTCAGTTGGTCCATAGGTGGGCTATTGATGTAAAAAAAAAATTCCTTTATTTTCCTAAAGAATTTTCTTGGTAATGAAGTAAAGAAAAAATGGGGTTACATGGCGAGATTAATATAGTTTTTTGGAAGAAGTTTCAGGTGCTGTTGCTGGTCACTTACACTTAATATGATTGCCTATTATGTGGTAGCCAAGATTAAGACTTGTGCTAGGATTTTCCTTCCCTGCTACCATGGTGTGCATAAAATGTGAATATGTGTGTAATGGTTGGACAAATATGCATGCATTTACATAGTGCCGAATAGGGCCACTTCGGTATGCACACTAATGGTGTTGTTCTGATGGCCTACAGAACATACCAACCCTATGAGTTTTAAATGCACAATTTTGGCACCATAACTGGACTACCCTAGAGTGGGTAATAGAAGTTGGAATCAGAGCATGGTTTACACATGTACATAGTGTATAGTTGCATTGCATGCTAGCTACATACATGAACTCAGTGTGGTCAACCGCTAGTGTCAAGTACCATTAAAATACCTATGATCTTTATATGTGTTGTGTGATGAATCATGAACAAGAATAAATAGGGTTGCCAATAGGGGGACCTAAACCCTGAAGTGCCACAGCTTTAGTTAGACCTTCAGAGGAACTTAGCTCTAATCAATGAAAACTTATTGGTGCTGATTCGAGCACAACATCAAGGAGTCCTAGTAGCGCAGGCAGAAGCAGTTCAAGATCCACAGCAGCAACCAGGAGAGGAAGCTAGGAACACATATAAACATGTTAATTCTAGAAGAACTGGAAATAGAAATGATGAAGTTGATGAGGTGGAAATGAGGATACAAGAAATTCGAGAGGTAGATTTGTAAGATCTGAAATTGGTCAGGTGTCCAAGACCAATCGCTCAGTCTATGACCATTCTTCCACTAGGAATTAGATTCAGGAAGATCATGAAAGAAGAGGTAGGAGAAGACACAGAGACCATGTAGATCATAACCATGCTAAGGGCTCTCATAAATGCAGAAGACATAGAGCAAAGGATCTAGAAGGCCTAAATGAGGTCAGACTACTAGAGAGGTTCCAAGGACTAAGGCCTTCACAGTTTGGTGGAAGAGCAGTGATATGATCAAAGAAGGCACAATCAAGGAAGGCAAGGACCCATTGAAGGTTTCTAGTGGACCAATCACAAGGAAGAAGGCTAAGGAGCTGCTGAAACATGGAAGGAATCATATGGAGATGATGGCCCAGTTTGGATGTTGACAGATTAGCAATGTTCTGGTAGAAAACTCATGTCTTGAGCTACAGTAATTGTAATTGGCTAATTCTTAATTCATTAGAAATATAACATCTGGAGCTACAGATCATATGAATACCATGAAACCCATTTTGCACGTTAAGGAGGTCAAATTTAGCTTCAAAGTTGCGATTTATGAGTCATCGCTGGTTCAAAAGTAGTTGCAATATTTTGGGCATATCTTTGGCTTTAGATGTCCGTTTTATATGATTCAGGTGCCATTTCAAAGCTAAGAAAGATATCTACAACTTTAATTTTTTTCATTTTGAGAAATCATGGCTGCATCAAGTTCGAATTTCAGCATGAAGTTGAAGACACAAGCAAGAACCATCTGAGAAGATTATTTTGGGGTTTTTATGTCCAATCTTGTTTTGTAACATATTTTATTTTATTTTCCTGTTTATTTACATTATTTAGGATGTTATTAGGGCAATGGAAGTGATTTAGGTCACTTAGGATAAATGGAATTCGCTGCACACCTTAAACATGTGTTAAAAGTGTGTAGGAATCCTAGTTTGACTAGGTTTTCTTGAGTCCTTTGTAACTAGGTTTTCTAGGTGACTTGGGCTACGAATTTTGTTGAGTCTTTTACCCTAGCTTAGGCCTATAAATAGCCACATATTCTGGTTGTAAAAAATAGCCATTACATGAAATAATATTGCTATTTTGGAGAGAATTTCTCTTTGTTTCTTTGTGGACTACCTCGGTGCACAAGTGTGCTTGTGTTCTTGGTGTTCTTATACTTATCATTTCTAGTCACAGGTTGATTAGGGGTGGGGGTCTTCAAATCCAGTATCTTTGATGTCTTGTGGGGCTGGAAAAACATCTTGGGCGCCTTTCATGGTCTTTATACCATCGGGGTTCGCATCAGTTGGTATCAGAGCCACAAGTTCCATTGAAGGACATATCTTTGTGTTCTTGTTTATCTTCGGTTTTCTTTCAATTTTTTCCCACTAATTTCATGTCTTAATTCTCTATTTTAATCCTTTTTCTTCTTGTTTCAGGTCTGTCCTTTTTATTCCATCCTTGTTCAAGTCCAAAAATCATAAAAACAACAAAAAGAAATCAATTCGTGTTACCTTGTGTTCTCGGTTTCAATTCAATTGTTCTTGTTTATTCCTTATCTTTCTGTTTCGTGTCTAGCCCTATTAATCTCTCTTGTTTTCATTGTTTCCAGCATCCTAGAGTCAAGAAAACACCAAGAAAAGAAGGACCCAAGTTGAGGAAGTTTCAGTACAACAAAAGTTGTTTCAAAATTGTGCAAGTTTCATAGTGTCTTGTTTTGGCCGAATTGAAAACTGACTTTTTGTCTTTGGCAGCAAGGAACCTCAAGGAGAATGTTTTTTTAGCATCAAAACAGCAAGCAAAAAAAGAAAACAAAAAGAGAAAAAAAAAGAAAAGAAAAGAAAAGAAAAGAACAAAGAAAAGAAAGCTTGCAAAAAGAGAAGTTTTTACAAATTGTTCAAAGTTTTGTGCCCCAAAACCTATCCCATTATTTTTTAGCCAAAAAGCTTTCTTTGTGGTTCTTGTGATCATCAATTACAAGAGCTTTCTAGAGTCTTTTAAAGCTTGTTTAGCCCACCTATTTTGGAGTCAAAATTGTTTTCAAGAATTCAAGTTTTCTTGTGTGCTTTGAGGACAGTTTTCTTAGAACTTTTGAGGACTCTTTGAATAGCAATATTCTCACTAACAAATTGAGTGTTTGAGTGTTCATCTTTTGCGTGAAACACTTGAGGTGAGTGTGTGTGAGGATCTTTGTTTTCAAGAGGATGGAGGGCCAGGAGGATAGGAGAATGGAAGTGAGGCACAATGAGGAGCCTACCATGAGAGAATTTGAAGAAACTCTCAACAGACTTGTGGGGAGAATTGGGGACAATGATTTGAGGTTGCCAAGGAGCCCTCTGTTGGAATTCTTGGTGCTCCAAGATCCTTTTAAGATAGGATTTAAGCTCATTGAGCTAACTCTAGCTTGAACAGCTATCTAAGGCAGCTAAAAGTAGCTCCCTTTAGCTCAAGTCAGCTCACTTCAGCTATAAGTAGCACAAAGTAGCTGGACTTCAGCTCAAGTTAGCTCAAGTCAGCTCAAGTCAGCTCACTTCAGCTTCTGGTAGCTGAATGTAGCTAGACTTCAGCTCAAGTCAGCACACTTCAGCTATAAGTAGCTCAAAGTAGCAGGACTTCAACTCAAGTTAGCTCAAGTCAGCTCACTTCAGCTTTTGGTAGCTGAATGTAGCTGCACTTCAGTTCACTTCAGCTGAGAGTAGCTAACTCCAACTCAAGGTCAGCTCAGGGAACTAGACCTTAGTTCATGGAGCTTGATTGGAGCTCAAATGAGCTCAATGGTGCATGAGTAGCATAGTGAGCTAGCTTTGTGCCAGCTCACCTTGCTTTTAGCTCAAAACCACCAAGAGACACATCTTTTGTGTAAAGGTATGTCTCTTCATCAAAAGAGATGACTATTGGCTAAAAGAACATATCTTTTCATCCAAAGGAAGTGTTCCTTGAGTGAAAAAACATGTATATTCGGCCATGAGGGTGGTTGGGGTGGTTATTGCACCAAGAGTGATGTCCTATGACTTCAAGGGACATGTATATTCGGCCATAAGGTAGTTATGGGGTGGTTATAGGCCAAAGGAAGTGTTCCTTGGCTAAAAGACATGTATTTTCTCCATAAGGTAGTTGTGGGGTGGTTATAGGCCAAAGGAAGTGTTCATTGGCTAAAAGACATGTATTTTCGCCACCATACATGACCCTTGGCCAAAGGAAGTGTTCTTTGGCTTAAAAGACACATTTCTTGGTGTTAAGGTGTGCCTTTTGGTCATCTATAAATAGCCTTTAGAGGCCAGCCATTTTAAGCACGAATTTGCACTCCATTTGCTCCATTTTCTTGAGAGAAAATTGTTCTCCTCCTATTTCCTTTAGAGACCAAAATATTAAACACTTCTTGAGAGCATTGTGGGTGGATTTACATAGAGATTGTTCATCTCTATTTCAAGCTTCAAGGTGCTCCTCTAAGATCAAGTTCTCCCTCAAGTTTTTGCCAAAGATAACCAAGAAGAAAGGTGCACATCTTTTCTTGTTTTAGTAGCATGTTAGGTTTCATTTTCGTATGTTCTTATTAGCATGCTAGGATTTATTTAACACAACATGTATGTGATCTTGATATGCTATATAACATGTTATGCATTCCTATATCCATGTTGAATTCAAATGAACAAACATGCATGTGGCATATACATGAGTAGATAGCATAAAAGTATGTTACCATGAGATCCTGAAATCTTCAACCTTATCCTATCTTGCAACCAAGGATATGTCCAAGGAGAGAAGAATTAAGGAGGAAGAAAGTGTTTGGCATGACCATGTTTTTCCAAGGAGGTGTGAGCCAAGGGAGGACAACAATCTCAACTCCATCAAGTTTACCATTCCATCCTTCCAAGGGAGGAGTGATCCCGATGCATATTGGGAGTGGGAGAAAAAGATTGAGATGGTGTTTAATTGCCATCATTACTCCGAGGAAAAGAAGGTTAAATTGGCTACCATAAAGTTCACTAATTATGGTCTTGTATGGTGGAATCAGGATGTTATTTCTAGGAAAAGGAATGAGGAGGAGCCTATACACACATGGAGAGCCCTTCAAGCCTTAATGAGGAGGAGATTTGTTCATAGCTACTACACTAAAGATCAACGCCTCAAGCTTCAAAAGCTAGTGCAAGGCAAAAGG
Source organism: Aquilaria yunnanensis (assembly GCA_039654915.1). NCBI lineage: Eukaryota > Viridiplantae > Streptophyta > Magnoliopsida > Malvales > Thymelaeaceae > Aquilaria > Aquilaria yunnanensis. The sequence continues at coordinate 38,218,496 of CM077594.1, read as the reverse complement.
AGTGTGGCGGACTACCACAAAGACTTGGAGGTAACCTTGACTCGAGCCAACATCATGGAGGATGAGGAGACCACCATTGCTAGATTCATTAATGGTCTCAATCCTGATTTTGCCAACAAAGTGGAAATGGCGCCTTATTTCAACATGGAGGATTGGCTTCATTATGTCACTAAGGCTGAAAGGATCATCAAAAGGTCCAAGGCATCCAATATGTATCAAGGAGGAATTTCCACATGGAGGGGAGCATGGAGCAAGGATGTGAGAGAAGTACGCAAGCCAAAAGTGGAGTCCACAAAAGGAGACTTGTCTCGGCATCAAGAAGAAAAGTCAATCATGCTTGTACCACTTTCACCACAACAAGTCTTGGAAGATCAAAGAAAAATTCAAGGTGAGCTGGAGAGAAAAGAAAAAGAGGGAAAAGTTGAGGGCAAGAGTGATGAGGGGAAAGCCGAGAGAACAACCGAGAGATTAAGTGAGAAGAGTGAATATGAGGGGAAGAAGAGTGGAGAGTTCCCAAGAGAAGAAATTCAGTGCGAAGTTGAGAGAAGACAAAAGTGTAATGAACCCAAGCCGAGTGAAGAGAGAATGACCTACAGAGAAGCCTTACTTTCATCTAACATAATGGAGTCTTCTTCTAGTGTTGTGTTGTCTTCTTTTTAGGACTTAAGTAGAGATAAGCTACAAGAATCAAGTGAGTTACTTCCCATTAAAGAAGTTGGTGTTCCTAATATTCTAAGCCATGTCCCATTCATCAAACCAACAAAGGAGGTTGAAAAGGAACAATTTGAGGTGAGTCCAAGTGATTTCATTTGCAAAAGTATGCCTAACATTGTTTCTTACGAAATTATTCAAGGGGATGAAATTCTCGCAACTCCACCCAAAGTCATTAAGTGCAAAGGTGAAAATTTGATGGTATGAAAGGAAGATAGTTGGAGACTAAGTCCAACCATTGTAATGTATTTCTTCCTAACACCTAGATTTGATGTGGTTTTCCATGAAAATCTCAAAGAATGTGTGTTTGCTTGCAATGTTATTTTGAAGAATGGTTTTCATGAAACTAGAATAAGAGAAGGAAGTAAGCATGGAACTTTGACAAAATATGGCTTTAAAGCTTCTAATTCTTTGGTTTTGTCAAATCCTCTTTGGAATTGCTTGAGTTTCTCTAAAGAAAAATTTGTTTTGGTGTCTTTTGTTTTTGAATTTGTTTGTTTTGCATCCATCTCACATTATTTTGTTTTACCTCAAGTTAAATATACTTCTTTGGAACTTTTCATGCGTAAATTAGCTCATACACATACATTACATACTTCTTTGATTGCCATTCATGTTCAGCCCATTTTTGTGAGTCAATCTTTAATTTCCAGCAAGCATTTCTTTATCTTGACACATGCATTACACAAACTTTTGAGCATTGATCTCTTTTCTTTATGTCCAAACTTGAATGTTTTTATTTTGAGTGAAAATTTTGGTTTTAAATTCAGCCTTTTAAGGAGGTATGTTGAGTCCTTTGTTTTGTGTCAAATCTTATTCACAAATTTCATGCATTGTTGTGCATATACATGCAAAAATAAGTTTGCTACTGATTTGGTTTCACTTAATCCTATCTACTCCAATCTTGTTTCATTTAAAATGCTTAGGATTTTTGTGGAATTGGTGCATCCTAGTTTTATTATTTTTATAGGTCACATTGTGTTCAATTCTTGTTTGCTTGAATGGCCAATGCAAACTATTGTCTTGACATTCATAACTTGTGTTTTTCATAACAATAACACTTGTGTGAGTTTAGGTCCATTTCTTTTGAGTGCATACAGCATCCCTAAGGTAAATTCTTCCAACACTTTTCCTAGTTTTGGGAATAATGTTTTTGAGATAACAACGGCAATGAAAGTATTGCCTAGAGTTAAGATGAAAATTGTGCAAAATTTCAGATTTGTTGTGCTAATTGCTTCTAACTTTATTTTTGACCCTGGAGGTATCAAAATTATCATTGCATTTGGATATTGGTTCAGGTTTTTCACACGATTAAAGCTCCATACACAAGCATTCCATGCTATTGGTGCTTATGTGAAAGGTAAGTGCTTATGTGTTGATCATTTCATGGTTATTGATTCAATTCCCTTTTCTAATGTAGGTTTTGATTCGAGGATGAATCCTTCTAAGGAGGGGGGAGCTGATATGATCAAAGAAGGCATAATCAAGGAAGGCAAGGGCCCATTGAAAGGAAGAAGGCTAAGGAGCTGCTGAAACATGGAAGGAATCATATGGAGATGATGGCCAAGTTTGGATGTTGACAGATTAGCGATGTTCTGGTAGAAAAATTATATCTTGAGCTACACTAATTGGAATTGGCTAATTCTTGATTCATTAGAAAGATAACATCTGGAGATACAAATCATATGAATACCATGAAACCCATTTTGCACGTTAAGGAGTTCGAATTTAGCTTCAAATTCGTGATTTATGAGTCATCGCTGGTTCAAAAGTAGTTGCAGTATTTTGGGCATATCTTTGGCTTTAGATGCCATTTTATGTGATTCAGGTGCCATTTCAAAGCTAAGAAAGATATCTACAACTTTAATTCTTTTCATTTTGAGAAATCGTGGCTACATCAAGTTCTAATTTCAGCTTGAAGTTGAAGACACAAGCAAGAACCACCTGAGAAGATTATTTTGGGGTTTTTATGTCCAATCTTGTTTTGTAACATATTTTATTTTATTTTCCTATTTATTTACATTATTTAGGATGTTATTAGGGCCATGGAAGTGATTTAGGTCACTTAGGATAAATGGAATTCGCTGCACACCTTAAACATGTGTTAAAAGTGTGTAGGAATCCTAGTTTGACTAGGTTTTCTTGAGTCCTTTGTAACTAGGTTTTCTAGGTGACTTGGGCTACGAATTTTGTTGAGTCTTTTACCCTAGCTTAGGGCTATAAATAGCCACATATTCTGGTTGTGAAAAACAGCCATTACATGAAATAATATTGCTACTTTGGAAGAATTTCGCTTTGGTTCTTTGTGGACTACCTCGGTGCACAAGTGTGCTTGTGTTCTTGGTGTTCTTATACTTCTCATTTCTAGTCACAGGTTGATTAGGGGGGGTCTTGAAATCCAGTCTCTTTGATGTCTTGTGGAGCTTGAAAAACATCTTGGGCATGTTTCATGGTCTTTATACCATCGGGGTTCGCATCAAGCAGGACTAGAAAGAGCTGAGGAGTGGTTAATATTCATGGAAAAGATGTTTGAGAGGATGCCACTCAACTTCACCAAGAAGGTGTCACTGGCTACTTACAACTTTGTAGGCAATGCAGAGATGTGGTGGAGAAACTCCAAAGATAGGTATGCTATCTAGAACTGTAGAAGGCCGGGAAGAAATATTAAGCTGAGCTGGCCAGGGTTCACTCAGCTGTTCCGGGAGCAATACTTCAGTGATGCCATCAAGGATATGAAGCAAGCTGAATTTGATGCTATATGGAGGGACAACCTCAGTTTCCTAAAGTATGAGCACAAATCCAATTAGTTGATGAGGTATGCTCCTCAGTATCACGAACTGGAGGAATTAAAGGCCAAAAGATTTGTCAACCTAAGGTCAAACATCAGAAAGGCTGTAAGACATTTTAGAGCAGTCACCTACTATGAAGCAGTGTAGAAAGCTCTATTAGTAGAGTAAGAGGAGTATGAGACTAGGTACTTTCCCAGTGGACAAGGGGAAAGTAGCTAGGCAAGTGGCAAGCAGAAAAAGCCACACATGGCAAGGGTATTGTCAAGCGTTCCCACTTTGGTGGTGAGGGCAAGGTTAAGGGGAAGTCCCCTTATCTAAGGTGCCCTAAGTGCAAGAAGTTTTATGAGAAGAAACCTTGCCAAGCTTGCCTAAGGTGTGGTGCGATGGATCGTTGGATCAAAGATTGCCCACATGTGCAAGGAAGAAGGCCAGAAGACCAAGGTCTAGTGAGACCTACTAGAGTAGGACCTAGAGAGGCAGCACCTAGGGAAGGCATTAGAGATTAGTTTCTCTAGTGCAAAGAGCTGGCAGAGTGTTCCTAGTGGAAAGGCCAAAGACATCACAATAGGGAGGAACACTAAGATGTAACATTTACCTTAATGGTATGCTTATTAGTGTTCCATTTGATACTTGTGCGTCTATGCCTATAGTGGCTATGAAATTTGTTGATGCCATGAAATTGCCTACTAAAATCATTCCAAGGATATCCTTAGTGAAAACAGCAGGTAGACAATGTCTTTTCACTAATGATGTAGATAAGGATTGTGAGCTCGTAGTAGGAAAGACTAAGGTTATGACTAATTTGCTAGTGTTGGACATTCCTAAGTATGATTTACTATTGGGTATGAATTGGCTTACTATGCATAACATAAGAATTGATTGTGCTAAGAGAGAAATCACATTGCCCAATGGTGAAGTGCTTGCATTAATGAATCGTAAGGAATTATTGTAAGAAATGCAAGGCATGGACCTAGAGGTACTAGATGAGATACCTTTGATTTCTGAGCATGATTATTGTTATGCATTTAATGAATTGTACTGTGAAGATGAAATGGATAGAATACTTCTAGTGAGAGACTTTCCACAAGTCTTTCCTAAAGACCTACTAGGTATTCCTCCACTAAGGGAGATTGAGTTTGAGAACAAGTTGCAACTAGGAGCTAGTCCAATATCCATTCCTCCTTACTGTTAGTGTTGTGCCCAAAAGCCAATCATGAGATGATTGTATTTTTTGCACATTGAGTCATGATATTTTATTAAGGCATGAATCTAGCAATTTTGTTTGTTGTTCTGTTTCTGCGTAACGCAATAAACATAATTGTAACCCAAGAAGAATGATATTCTCAAACGTCCCTAGTCTAGTATCATTGTGGAGTCAGTTGCAATAATACATAATGACTAGCATATGTGGAGACTAATATGAGATATGTAGTCTACATATGGGTACAAGTTGGAGAACTTGTGTACTGGACCGACCCACCATGAGAACATTACATGGATCGTTATATGAGTGTCATAAGTGATTCTCATAGTGATCATGGTATATGTAGTCCATTGACCTAAGATCATCAAGGTTCCCTACATGTGAGTCACAAACTTTGATACTTTCCTTTGTTGCCTGTAATTGAGTGAACTTGAAGGAGGTCATTGGGTATGTCACATATCGTGCGGAGGGATTTGTATGATCAAAATGAGATTTGTCCCTCCTATGTAATGGGAGTGATATCTTCGGCCCCCTTGATAGAGTGAGACTTAGAAAAATGCATGGCCATGCTCGGATGAGTTGATATATGATATCAATGTCATCAGTTTAAGTTGGTCTACTCAGTAATCAAGAAACCAAAGATTGGGCTATACGAGAGTGACACATTCCATGTCTCGTGCTTAGTCTTGATATCTTGGACAAAGGGACAATAGCATATATCAGTGATGATCATAAAGGTTTAGTCGAATCATCGACAATCTTGTCACTTGGGTAGCAATGATGTGTCGCTAGACACCGCTCATTGCTTATGATCATAAATGTGATTTATGATCATTGCCAACGTGGTAAGAGCCTATTTGGTGGCACACATAGAGCTATTTCGATCATTAGAGTGCATAGGCTAATTATTTAGGTTATGGTTTCACAATAATTTTGTATTAATAATGGGCCCAAGAGTTGAGCCATTATTAAGCCCAAAATTCAAACCTAATTGGATTAGGGCTTTGAAACCCATTAGGCCTGGAAGTTGAGTCTTACTATAAATACAACTTTTAGTGAGAAATTCGTAGGCCTCCCAAAAGGACAGCCGTACTCTTCTCTTGCAATTCCTTGGAGGACGCAAGCTAGCATTGCGAGCGCAAGAGAAACACATCTACCGGGACGCGGTGGAAGCGTGGTGATCCCGAGAGGCTCGTGTGGATACTATAGAGAGTTTGAACACGTCAACTGTTCAGGTTTTGTGATTCGACTCTACAGTTGATTAAGATATCTCAACCGAAAATTAGGTATGAAAATTTTCAGACACCCGGTTTACCCCATTTCACTTGAATCCGAGAGGGTTTCGGTTAAATTCCGCTGCGCTGTTTGGCTCCCAAAACCTAACAGTGGTATCAGAGCTACTAGTGGAACCCTAAATCGGGTTTGAATGTTGAATCATATGATGTTATGTGTTCAATTGCTTTCGGCCATGATTGATTAGATTGATTCACGATGCATGAAATTGGAACTTGTAATGAACATATGACATATATGAAGAAATGACACTAATTGGTTAATGAGATTAACCCGAAATTGAAAGGTATGAGATACCTATATGGAACCACCGCCTGCTGACCGTCCAGCAGGACCGCCGTATGCAAAGTGCCACATAAATAAAATTGGTTAATCAACTCACGAAAATTGGCATGCATTTATTGAATGAGAATTGGCATGTTATGCTAATTGATGGTTGGAGCATGGTGCATGGTTATAGCCCTTGATTGGTTGTACTTGTAAATACGGCCTGTGCGTCGTGCCTTCTCTTGTTACTCTCATTGTACATTTTTTTCTCACCTTACTCCCCTCGAATGTAACTCGAGGTTTCTATTATTAATGTAATGGTACATTATGGGATCATCCAAGGTGGTATGTCCAAGGAGGTGACAACAAAAGAGCAACCAAGAAAGGAAGAGAAGGAGCTTGTGAAGACCCTTTTCTTTTCTTAGGCTTTTATGATATTCTCATTGGCTTGAGAATATCGCATAGTTTGGGCTATAGCCATGTCACGTTTACTTTCTTGTAAGTATAAGATGCATGTTTTATATTTGTATGTGATGCATGTATAAGACAACTGAAGATAACAAATTTGTGAGATCAAAAGAAAAATCCCTCAAACAAATATTAAGTCATTAAATGTGATGCCTTCCAAATGTTGGCCCTCATCAAGACTTTGATCAACATTAGGTGGGTTTGCCAAAGCAAAGCACCTATGTTCATCTTCGTAAGGCGCGATGGGATAATAGTGATATCCAAACTGCTAACTTTGGGTTCGACTTAACTAAGTCATCCTAATAGGATTAGGGACTTAGAGGCATAAAGTTGGGCTTAAGTTCATGAGATGAGCTTGGACAAGTGTTGTTCACCCAACTATCCAAGAGTTGCATAAGATGCAATTGGCAAAGAGTTGCCTACCTATATAGCTGTAACTTGAGAGAAAAGCCAAAGCTGACTCAGGTTGTGATCAAATATGGATCTTGGCCCACTAGAATACCTTAGCATCGAGGTGTTCCAAAATAATATCGAGGGTTATTATTTTGAGGAAAATAGTGGGAGTATCGTTTAATAAAACTCCTTATTAAATGAATTAAAATACATGACTCTTACATTGCATATTTACTATTGTAGATAACCATGGCACAAAACACATCGACATTTTCATTGCCATTGATCCTTGAGAAGGAAAAACTGAATGGGACCAACTTTCTCAAATGGTACCGAAACTTGAGGATAGTCCTCAAGTAAGAGAGAAAGGCTTATGTCCTAGAGCAGCCCATTCTGAATGAGCCTGCTCCCACTACTCCAAGAGCTGAAAGGGATGCTCACAAGAGGCATTCTGATGATGCTTTGGATGTTGCATGCCTCATGCTTATTACCATGGAATTCAGAAGCAACATGAGAACATGAGGGCATTCGATATGATCGAACATCTCAAAATGCTTTTCCAAGAGCAAACTAGGCATGAGAGGTTAGAGACCTCTAAGGCATTGTTTCAGTGCAAAATGTCTGAAGGAAGTCCCATGGGTCCTCATGTAGTCAAGATGATTGGGTACATTGAGAATCTTGAGAGTTTGGGATTTACTCTTCAGAAAGAGTTGGCTGTTGATCTAGTCTTGCAATCGTTGCCTGAAAGCTACAGTCAGTTCATCATGAACTATAACATGAATGACCTTGACAAATCCCTTCCTGAATTGCTCAACATGTTGAGAACTGCTGAGCAAAATCTTAAGAAGGCTAAGCCCATTTTGATTGTTCAAAAGGGCAAAGGAAAGGGAAAAGCCAATAATAAGAAGGATAAAGCTAGTGGAAAGTCCAATGCTAATTCTTCTTCAGCTGCACTGAAACCAAAGGGTGGTGTGGCAAAGGAAAGGGGAGTGCTTCCATTATAAGCAACCTGTACAGTGGAAGCGCAATTGCAAGCTCTATCTTTAAGAACTTGCTAAGGAAAAGGGAAGTAAGACTTCCACTTCAGGTATCTTTGTTATAGAGGCTAACTTTTCTACTTCCTCATCTTGGGTATTGGATACTGGATGTGGATCTCACATTTGTGCAAATGTGCAGGATCTAAGTAGAAGTAGAAGATTGGCTCGAGGTGAAGCGGACTTATGTGTTGGAAATGGAGCAAGGGTTGCTGCCTTAGCCGTAGGGACTTATGTTCTCACTTTACCTAGTGGATTAGATTTAGAATTAGACAACTGCTACTTTGTGCCTACTATTAGTAGAAATTTGATTTCTCTTTCTTGTTTGGACAAGAAAGGTTTTTCATTTATAATAAAGAACAAATGTTGTTATATTTATTTGAATGAAATCTTTTATGGCAATGCTCAACTTAGCAATGGGTTGTATGTTCTAGACCTTGAAGATCCAATCTATAATGTGAATACCAAGAAGGTCAAATTAAATGATTCGAACCCGACCTATCTCTGGCACTATCGCTTGGGTCATATAAACGAGACCCGCATATCCAAGCTCCATAAGGATGGACTCTTGGACTCATTTGATTTTGAATCATATGAGACATATGAGTCATGTTTGTTGGGCAAGATGACCAAAGCCCCATTCACAGGGCAAAGTGAAAGGGCTGATGACTTACTAGGACTTACACATAGTGATGTTTGTGGCCCTATGTCTACACATGCTAGAGGAGGTTTTCAATACTTCATTACTTTTACTGATGACTTTAGCAGATATGGCTGTGTGTATCTCATGAGACACAAGTCAGAATCCTTTGAAAAGTTCAAAGAATTCAAGAATGAAGTAGAGAATTAACTCGGGAAGAGTATCAAAGTGCTTCAATCAGATCGAGGTGGAGAGTACTTGGATCGAGAATTCCTTGACTATCTGAAGGAGTGTGGTATAGTATCACAACTCACTCCACTAGGTACACCTCAATGGAATGGTGTATCTGAAAGGAGAAATCGAACTCTGTTAGAAATGGTTCACTCTATGATGAGTCAAGCTGACCTTCCAAACTCTTTTTGGGGACATGCTCTAGAGACAGCCACGTTTACACTAAACCGAGTTCCATCTAAATTGGTTCAAAAGACACCATATGAGATATAGAGTGGGAGGCATACCAATTTTTCTTTTATGAAGATTTGGGGCTGTGACGCTTATGTGAAACGTCAATCCTCTGACAAACTAGGGCCCAAATCTCAAAATGTCTTTTTGTTGGGTATCCCAAACAAACAAAGGGTTACTATTTCTACAATCCTTCTGAGCAAAAAGTGTTTGTTGCTCGGACTGGTGTCTTCTTAGAGAAAGAGTATATCTCTAAAGGAACTAGTGGGAGGAAAGTAGAACTTGAAGAAATTCAAGAACAACAAGGAGACATCGAACCTGAAATGGAACCTGAACAGACACCATAAGATGTTATGGTTCAAGAGTCTGTTCTTGTAGTACAGAGCCCACGTAGGTCTGGTAGGATTCGGCGTGAGCCTGAGAGATATGGATTTCTCGTGACTCACACTGGTGATGTGATGCTCATGGATCAGGATGAGCCCACAACCTACCAACAAGCTATGTCGAGGCCTGACTCTGAGAAGTGGCAAGTGGCCATGAAATCCGAGATGGAATCGATGCATGAAAACCAATTATGGACTTTGGTTGACCCACCTGAAGGGGTGAAACCCATAAGGTGCAAATGGGTTTTCAAGAATAAAATTGACATGGATGGTAATGTGATTACTTTTAAGGGACGATTGGTCGCAAAAGGTTTCAAGCAAATTCATGGTATTGACTATGATGAAACTGTTTCACCAGTTGCTATGCTTAAATCCATCCAAATTTTGTTCACTATTGCTGCACACTATGATTATGAGATATGGCAAATGGATGTCAAAACTGTATTCGTAAATGGAAAGCTACTTGAGGATGTGTACATGACACAACCTGAGGGTTTTGCCACTCCTGAGAATGCGAATAAAGTGTGCAAGTTGCAAAGGTCCATTTATGGACTGAAGCAAGCTTCTCGAAGTTGGAATCTTCATTTTGATGAAGCAATCAAAGAGTTTGGTTTTATCAAAAATGAAGATGAACCTTGTGTCTACAAGAAGGTTAGTGGGAGCGCTATTGTCTTCTTGGTGTTTTATGTAGATGACATACTACTCATCGGGAATGACATTCCTGAGCTATAGTTTGTGAAGACTTGGCTAGGGAAATGTTTCTCTATGAAGGACTTGGGTGAAGCAGCCTATGTGTTAGGCATCAGGATCTATAGAGATAGATGTAGAAAGCTTCTTGGCCTATGTCAAAGTACATACATTGACAAGCTGCTAAAGAGGCTTAGCATGCAAGATTCCAGGAAAGGATTCTTGCCTATGTCACATGGTATAATTCTTTCTAGATTTCAGGGTCCGAGTACACCTGAGGAGAAAGAGTGCATGAGTAAGATTCCATATGCCTCAGCAATTGGATCTATCATGTATGCCATGATATGTACTCATCCCGATGCCTCATATGCTTTGAGCATGACGAGTAGGTACCAATTGAACCCTGGTGAGAGTCACTGGACAACTGTTAAGAACATCCTTAAGTACTTACGAAGGACTAAGGATGCATTCTTGGTCTTTGGAGGTGAAGATGAGCTCGTTGTAAGGGGTTACACTGATGCAAGCTTCCAATCCGATAAGGATGATTTTAGATCACAATCTGGTTATGTGTTTTGTATTGGTGGTGGTACTGTGAGCTGGAAGAGTTCAAAGCAAGAGACAGTAGCTAACTCTGCAACAGAATCTGAGTACATTGCCGCCTCTGATGCTACGAATGAGGTAGTTTGGATCAAGAAGTTCATCACTGAACTTGGCGTGGTTCCAAGCATTGCCAACCCGATAAAGCTCTATTGTGACAGGAATGGAGTAATCGCATAGGCTAAGGAACCTTGATCTCACTAGTGATCCAAACCCATACTCTGACGCTATCACCTCATCTGGGAGATCATCGAGAGGGGTGATGTAAGGATATGCAGGACTTCGACAGACAGCAACGTTACTGATCCACTGACAAAGCCCCTTATGCAGCAGAAGCATGATAGCCATTCTAGGTCCATTGGTATTAGATACATGGATGATTGGCTTTTAGTGCAAGTGGGAGATTGTTAGTATTGTGCCCAAAAGCCAATCATGAGATGATTGTATTTTTTGCACATTGAGTCATGATATTTTATTAAGGCATTAATCCAGCAATTATGTTTGTTGTTCTATTTCTGCGTAACGCAATAAACATAATTGTAACCCTAGAATAATGAAATTCTCAAATGAACCTAGTCTAGTATTATTGTGGAGCCGGTTGCAATAATACATAATGACTAGCATATGTGGAGACTAATATGAGATATGTAGTCTACATATGGGTACAAGTTGGAGAACTTGTGTACTGGACTGACCCACCATGAGAACACTACATGGATCATTATATGAGTGTCATAAGTGATTCTCAAAGTGATCATGGTATATGTAGTCCTTTGACCTAAGATCATCAAGGTTCCCTACATGTGAGTCACAAACTTTGATACTTTCCTTTGTTGCCCGTAATTGAGTGAACTTGAAGGAGGTCATTGGGTATGTCACATATCATGCGGACGGATTTGTATGATCAAGACGGGATTTGTCCCCCCTATGTAACGGGAGTGATATCTTCAAGCCCCTTGATAAAGTGAGACTTAGAAAATGCATGGCCATGCTCAGATGAGTTGATATACGATATCAATGTCATTAGTTTAAGTTGTTTTACTCGGTAATATGGAAACCAAAGATTGGGCTATACGAGAGTGACACATTCCATGTCTCGTGGTTAGTCTTGATATCTTGGACAAAGGGACAATAGCATATATCGGTGATGATCATAAAGGTTTAGTTGAATCATCGACAATCTTGTCACTTGGGTAGCAATGATGTGTTGCTAGACACCGCTCATTGCTTATGATCATAAATGTGCTTTATGATCATTGCCAACGTGGTAAAAGCCTATTGGGTCTCACACATAGCGCTATTTGGACATTAGAGTGTATGGGCTAATTATTTGGGTTATGGTTTCACAATAATTTTGTATTAATAATGGGCCCAAGAGTTGAGCCATTATTAAGCCCGAAATTAAAACCTAATTGGATTAGGGCTTTGAAACCCATTAGGCCTGGAAGTTGAGTCTCACTATAAGTACAAGTTTTATTGAGAAATTCGCAGGTCTCCTTTCCCTAGCATCCCAAAAGGACAGCCGCACTCTTCTCTTGCAATTCCTTGGAAGACGCAAGCTAGCACTGCGAGCGCAAGAGAAACACATCTACCGGGACGTGGTGGAAGCGTGGTGATCTTGAGAGCCTCGTGTGGATACCATAGAGAGCTTGAACACATCACCTGTTCAGGTTTTGAGATTCGACTCTACAGTTGAGTGAGAGACCTCAACCAAAAACTAGGTATGAAAATTTTTGAACACTCGGTTTACCCCATTTCACTTGGATCCTAGAGGGTTTTGGTTGAATTCTGCTATGCTGTTTGGCTCCCGAAACCCAACACTTACGGGATGCCTATCACATATATGAATCAGCTTAAGAAACAACCTATTGAACTTCTTGAAAAAGGGTTCATAAAGCCAAGTGTTTCACCATGGGGAGCTCCATTTCTATTTGTGAAAAAAAAGGATGGATCATTGAGACTATGCATTGACTATAGAAAGCTCAATGTAGTGACTATCAAGAACAAGTATCCACTCCCTAAGATTGAGGATCTTTTTTATCAACTCAAGGTGTTACCACCTCATAAAATGAGAGAATTACAAGTGTGTCATAATGGCTAAAAACCATTATATTGTGTAATTCTCACCATAGTGTTTGAAGTATGGGGGGTAAAAGGCATGATCAACACCTCCTTAAAAGTGTTCCAAGTTGGTAACTTGGCCCCCAAGAAAAGCCTTAAGGATTGCTTGTTTGTCAAGCAACCTGTGGACTTTTTTGTAAGGTTTTGGAAATTCGGGTACTCAATTGCAAAACTCTCAAGAAAGAGACTTGGAGAGTTATGGGAAGGATATAAATGGTATGAAAGTGCTATTGGAGGACCAAATTACTCATGGAACACAAGTTTGAACAAAGGAAACACTAAAGGCAATAAGGACCTAAATGTCCTAGTGTAAACCTTAAGGTGTTCAAGCTTTTGACTTAAGTCTAAGGGTGGAATTTTGGGGTTATCCCACCACAAGGGAGGCAGCCATGACTTGATAATTAGTCAAAAATGTTGGGCACATGTGTACCAGTGAATTTAAGACAAAGAAACCATAATTAGTGAGAAGGAAAATGACATAAAGCAAGGTTAAGCTTGTTAAGTGTGTTTTGGTGCCCTTAAGCTCATTTAAGGCCATGTAAGTGGCCAAATTACTTATCCCACTCTCATTTTCATCCTCCCCCAGCCAAAGAACACAGCCATACTTCCTCCATAGCCACCACACCTTGAAACTTGTAATTGATTGAAATTGAAGGCAAAAGGAAGCAATTGGAAGCAAACTAGAGCTATTTCTTGTATACTTCAAGGATTAAGCTTCAAATTCGGCCTACTCAATTTGGTAAGGGTTCTCTTGCTCTCATGGATTTTTTTTTGTATTTTCAAACATCCATGGAGCTATGGCTAAGCTTGGAAGAGATCCATGAGCTTGATGAACCAAGCTTATTGAGGGGAGTGCACTTATTGAAGGTTTTGTGACCTATTGTCAAGTGCACAAAGATGGCAGTAAAATAAGGGTTTCTAGAGCCCAAAGTTAGTACTAACTAGTGTTAAAATCCTCCTAAGACCAAGCATGAGCTTGAGGAGGGCTGCCACAGTGATTTGGTTATTTTATTATGTGTTTTATGGACTAACCCATGGTATATGTTGCTGCCACATTTCATGTGTTTGTTGTTTGTGTTTGGCTGCCGCATTTGGTTGCTATATCTTATATATAAGCATTGTGGTTTTTTTGTTTTAGTGTCTTTGGATGCAGGTTTTAATGATGCTTACATTGCCTATTGAATCCAAGTGCTACCCTTACTAAGTTTCTCAATGAAACTTACTCCCCTCAATTCTGTCATTTCAGGTCCAGCAGAAAGACCACCTTCAAACTAACCCTTGTGGTTTGATTTTTGATCTGAAATTTCAGGTACATGAACTTCCATATGTCTAGTTGTGATCTGGAAAGTTTGGCGATTTTAGGAGCACATTTGGTATTTTTAATGGCGGTACTTACTGTGTTGTGCAGCAGCTGTCCAGCATCCTATTTTTGGAGTCCATTGTGTCTTAGGACCTCCTGTAACCTAGGGTGCATATTTAGCTGAGTTAAGACCATATTGTAGTGCATGTATGCATGTACATGTAGTGTATGTAAAATGAGACAAGTATGTGAATATTTGAGTAATGTTTTGGCTATTTAAGTGATGTGGTGCAAAGCTGCCTACGTGTGAATGATGGGCTGCTTACTTGTAAATTCTGTTTTGGCCACATAAAGTTGTTAAAAGAAAAGGAATTTAATTCCTATGTATATTGGACATATATGGGATAGCCTTGGAGGGCTTTCCCATTGTGAATGAAGTGTTTGAATGGTTTGGAAAAATTATATGGGCAAAATGGTCCAAAAGTTGCCAGAATTTCAACCATGTACCTAAAGTTGCCAAAGACATGACATTGCAAAATTGGCTGAGTTACTATTCATTTGGTCAGAATTTTGTAACCAACTTAAAAAATCCATAACTTGGTCCATAGGTGGGCTATTGATGTAAAAAAAATTCCTTGGTTTGATCTAAGTCTCTAATTCATAATGGAGCAAATAAAACAGGGGGTATAAGGCTAGAATGATACAGTTTATTAGTGGAAGTTACAGGTGTAGTAGCTGGCCACTAGAACTTAACAAGATTGCCTAATGTGTGGAAGCCAAAACTAAGACTTGTGCTAGTGTTTTCCTTCTTTGCTGCCATGGTATGCATGAAATGTGAATATGTGTGTGATGGTTGGGCCAATATGCATGTATTTACATAGTGCGCAAGAGGGCCACTTGGGTATGCACACTAAGGGTAGTGTTTTGATGGCCGACAGAACATTACCAATCCTGGGAGTCTAAATGCACAGTTTTGGCACCATAACTGGACTACCCCGGAGTGGGTAACATAAGGGAGCTAAGATCTTCTCCAAGATAGATTTGGGATCTAGATACTTTTAGTTGAGGATAAAGGAAGAGGACATATATGGGCATTATGAGTAGAAAGTCATGACATTTGTTTCCCCAGCTGCTTTTATGGACCTGATGAGCAGGGTGTTTAGACCACTTCTGGAAAAATTTATAGTTGTGTTCATTGATGGCTTCCTAGTGTATTCCAAGGATGAAAGTGAACATGAACATCATTTGAAGATTGTCTTAAAGACTTTGTTAGAACATCAGCTTTATGCCAAGTTAACAAAGTGTGAATTTTGGATAAGGGAAGTATCTTTCCTAGGACACATCATAGATGCACAATGACGTAAGGCAGACCCTGAAAAGGTCAAGGCAGTGCAAGAATGGGAAAGACCAAAAATTGTAAAGGAAATCAAACATTTCCTAGGATTAGCTAGCTACTATAGAAGATTTGTATTAGGATTTTCCATGATTGCATCAATTCTTACTCATCTAACCAAGAAAAGTCAAAGATTTGAGTGGACTCAGAAACGTGAAAAGTGTTTCCAGGAGCTCAACTAGAGGTTGATTAAGGCTCCAGTATTGATTCTTCCTGATCCAAGCAAGGCTTACATCATCTATATAGACACATCTAGATCTGGGTTAGGTTGTGTACTTAAGCAAGACAGAAATGTCATTACCTATGGGTTAAGGCAGTTAAGACCCCATGACCAGAATTATCCTACCCATGACCTAGAGCTGGTAGCAGTGATTTTTGCTTTGAAGCAATGGTGGCATTACTTGATGGGTAGTTTTTTTGTGATCTACATTGACCATCAAATCCTAATATACTTGTTCACTCAGAAAGAGTTGAACATGAGGCAAAGAAGATGGTTAGAGTACATCAAGGACTATGACTATAGTATACAGTACACAGAAGGCAAAGGCAATCTAGTAGTACATGTCTTGAGCAGGAAGCACATGGGTCTTCTAAAAGGAGGATCCATTACTAATCATGATGAGCAGAATAATCTGCTATGCCTATTTCATAAATGGCATAAGTGGGAGAAAGCCCAAACCTACACATTGACAATCCAATTAGAATGGATTTAAGAGGTCATAAAGGCATAAGGGACAGATCTTGTTTTGAAAAGGATATTAGGAGAGCAAAAACATTCCTTGTATGAATCATTTGCCTACAAGCAAGGATTACTGTACTTCAAGGACCGAATCTATATGCCCAATAGACCAAAGCTCTGGAATGAAATACTTGAAGATGCTCACACAAGCAAGTTGAACATCCATCCAGGAAGTGAGAAAATGTATAATGACTTGAAGACTCACTTCGGGTGGCCAAATATGAGGAGAGACATAGTTACTTATGTCTTTAAATGTGCCACATGCCAACGGGTAAAGGTAGAGCACTAGAAGCTAGCTAGTACCCTACAGAATCTCCCTATACCAGTGAAGAAGTAAGGCAACATAACCATGGATTTTTTAACGGGGTTGCCTATGACCCGATTAAGGCATGACACAATCTGGGTCATTGTAGATAGGCTAACCAATTGTGCCCAATTCTTACCTATGTAACTTGAAGATACTCTGGAGAAGTTGGCTCAGATTATATCCAAGAGATAGTTAGGCTACATGGAATACCAGATTCAATTGTATCTAAGAGAGATTCAAGATTTATAGCTCAATTTTTTAGTGCTTTTCACAAAGCACTTGGTACCAAAATGCACCTGAGTACTGCTTATCACCCTCAGATTGATGGGCAAATTGAAAGGGTGATACAGATATTGGAAGACATTCTCAAGAGCTGTGTGTTGGATTTCAAGGGTGAATGGGACCAACACTTTCCATTGGTGGAATTCTTATTTAATAATAGTTATCAGAGCACCATTTGGCATAGCACTTTATGCAGCATTACATGGAAGAAGGTGCATGACACCCCACTATTAGGTTGAAGCCTCAGATAGGTTAGAGTTGGGTCTTAAAATTATTAAGGAAACTACTGTCAAGATCAATAAGATTCAAGAAAGATTAAAGGCAGCCAATGAAAGAACCACAACGTATGTCAGTAAAAGAATGAGAGACTTGGAGTTTGAGGTTGGTGACAATATTTGGCTCAAAGTTCCACCAACCAAAGGCACTATCAGATTTGGCAGAAGGACCAAGTTAGGTCCAAGATGTATAGGTCCTTACGAGATCTTGGATTGAGTTGGCAAGGTAGCATAAAGGTTAGCTCTACCGCCAAGCATGTCAAGTGTTCATGATGTTTTTGACATCAATTTGCTTAAAAAGTGTCTGTTGGACACAAAGCATGTAGTGGAACACATATAGTTAGAACCTAACTTGACATATGAACAGAAACCTATAACTATCTTAGCCAAGGATACCAGAAGGTTAACAAACATGCTCATTCCCATGGTTAAAGTTCAGTGCTCACACCACTATGAAAAGGCAACAACCTGGGAAACTAAGAAATACCTTATGGAAAGGTATCCTACAAAATACCTGAAGCTAAAGGCCATTTTGGAGGACCAAAATTTTTAAGGGTAGGAGATTTGTTACCACATCACAAAAATTGGAGAATTGCAAGTATGGCATAATGGTCAAAAAACCATTATATTGTGTGATTCTCTTCATAGTTAATGCAGAATGAGGGGTAAAAGGTATAATGAACACCTTCTTAAAAGTGTTCTAAGTTGGTAACTTAGGCCCCAATAAAAGCCTTAAGGATTACTTGTTTTTAAAATAACCTATGGACCTTTTTGTAAGGTTTTCAAAATTCAGCTACTTAATTGTAAAACTCTCAAGAAAGAGCCTTGGAGAGTTATGTTAAGAATATGAATGGTGTGAAAGTGCTATTTAAGGACCAAATTGCTCACGGAAGACAAGTTTGGGCAAATGAAACACTAAAGGCATTAAGGACCAAAATGTCTTAGTGTAAACCTTAAGGTGTTCAAGCTCTTGACTTAAGTCAAAGGGTGGAATTGTGTGGTTATCCTATTAGTGTTGTGCCCAAAAGCCAACCATGAGATGATTGTTTTTTTTCACATTGAGTCGTTACATTTTATTAAGGCATTAATCCAATAATTATGTTTATTGCTTTGTTTCTATGTAATGTAATAAACATAATTATAAACCCTAGAATAATGATATTCTTAAATGTCCCTGGTCTAGTATTATCATGGAGCGGGTTACAATAATACATAATAACTAGCATATGTGAAGACTAATATGAGATATGTAGTCTGTATATGGGTACAAGTTGGAGAACTTGTGTATTGGACCGATCCACCATGAGAATGCTACATGGATCGTTATATGAGTGTCATAAGCGATTCTCATAGTGATCATAGTATATGTAGTCCTTTGACCTAAGGTCATCAAGGTTTTATACATGTCAGTCCCATACTTTGATACTTCCCTTTGTTGCTCGTAACTAAGTGAACTTGAAGGAGGTCATTGCGTATGTCACATATCATGCGGAGGGTTTTCTATGATCAAGATGGGATTTGTCCTTCTATGTAACGGGAATGATTGATACATTCCATGTCTCATGCTTAGTCTTGATATCTTGGACAAAGGAAAAATGGCATGTACAGATAATGATCATAAAGGTTTAGTAGAATCACCGACAATCTTGTCACTTGGGTAGCAATGATGTGTTGCTAGATGCCGTTCATTGCTTATGAACATAAATGTGATTTATGATCATTGCCAACATGGTATGAGCCTATTGGGTCACACACATAAAGCGTATTTAGATTATTTATGTGTATGGGCTAATTTATTTGGGTTTTGGTTTCATGATAATTTCATGTTAATAGTTCACCCAAAAGTTGAGCCATTATTATGCTTGAAATTAAACCTAATTGGATTAAGGCTTTGAAACCCATTAGGCCTGGAAGTTGAGTCTCACTATAAATACAACATATAGTGAAAAATTCACGGCTTTGCCCTAGCCTCCCAAAAGTGATAGCTGCACTCCTCTCTTGCTATTCCTTGGAGGACGCAAGCTAGCATTGCGAGCGCAAGACAAACGCACCTACCAGGATGGGGTGAAGGCGTGGTGATCCCTAAAGGCTCATGTGGATACCATAGAGAGCTTGAACACATCAACTGTTTAAGTTTTGTGATTCAACTCAATAGTTGGGTGAAGGATCTCAACTGAAATTAGGTATGAAAATTTTCAAATACCCAGTTTACCCCGTTTCACTTGGATCCTGGAGGGTTTCGGTTATATTCTACAGCAATTGTTTGGCTCACGAAACTCTACATATCCCACCATGGGGGAGGTGGCTATGGCATGATAAATAGTCAAAAAGGTGGGAAAAATGTGGACTAATAATTTTAGGACAAAGAAATCATGCTTATGGGCAAAGAACATGACATAAAGCATGGTTACGACTAATAAGGATTATTATCATCCTAAAGCTAATTTAAGAAGCCAAACACAATTTTTCTTCTCTCATATTTGACCCAACCAGCCACCACCCTCCTCCACACTTCTTCCGTAGCTCCTCCAAAGCCACCATACCTCCAAGATTGAAATTAAAGGCAAAAGGAAGCAATTGGAATCAAACTACAGCTATTGCTTGAATACTTCAAGAATCAAGCTTTAAATTTGGCCGACTCATCTTGGTAAGGGTTCTCTTGCTCCCATGGATTGTTTACTATATTTTCAAGCATTGATGGAGCTAAGGCTAAGCTTGGCAGAGAGCCATGAGCTTGATGAACCAAGCTTAGTGAGAGGAGTACCCTTATTGAAGGTTTTGTGACCTAGTGTGAAGTGCACAATGATGGAGTGAAGTGAGGGTTTCTAGAGCCCAAAGTTAGTACAAACTTGTGTTAAATTACTCCTAAGACCAAGCATTACCTTGATGAGGGCTGCCATTATGATTTACTTAAGTTTATTGCATGTTTTATGGACTAACCTATGGTTTATGTTGCTGCCACATTTCATGTGTTTGTTGGTTGTGAATGGCGGCTGGATTTGGATGCTATGTCTTGTATAGGAATTGTGGTTTTTTTTTAGTGTCTTTGGATTCAAGTTTTAATGATGGTCATATTTTCTTAAGAAATGAAGTGTTTCCCTTACTAAGTTTCACAATGAAACTTACTCCCCTCAATTTTACCATTTCAGGTCCAGCAGAAAGAGCAGATTCAAACTAACCATTGTGGTTTGAGTTTTGATCTAAAATTTCATGTACATGAACTTCCATGTGTCTAGATATGATCTGGGAAGGTTGGTGATTTTAGGTGCACATTTGGTATTTTTAGTCATGGTGCTTATTCTGTCATGCAGCAGCTGTGCAGCATCCAATTTCTGGAGTCCATTGTGTCTCAGGCACTCCTGTAACTTAGGATGCATATTTAGCTAGATTAATACCATTATGTATTTCATGTATGCATGTACATGTAGTGTATGTAAAATGAGACAAGTATGTGAACATTTGAGTAATGTTTTGGCTATGTAAGTGATGTGGTGCAAAGCTGCCTAAGTGTGAATGATGGGCTGCCTACTTGTAAATTCTGTTTTGGCCACATAATGTTGTTAAAATAAAGGTAATGTAATTACTATGTCTAATGGAAATATATGGGATAGCCTTTGAGAGCTTTCCCCTTATGAATGAAGTGTTTGCATGGTTTGGAAAAATCGTATGGGCAAAATGGTCCAAAAGTTGCCAGAATTTCGACTCTGGATCTAAAGTTTAATATCTCCCTGTATAGAATGAATCTTGGTATCCAAATTTTACCACACCTAGAGGACATATAGAGGGTTAACTGGGATTTTGAATTTCTGGATTTAGAGCCCTGTAGCCAAAGATATGATGTTGCAAAGTTGGCTGAGTTACTGTTTATATTGTCAGAATTTTGTAACGAACTTCAAAAATCCTTTGGTTTTCTTAAAGACTCTAATTGGTAATGATGTAAATAAAATAGGGGGTTACATGGCTAGATTAATACATTTTTTTGGAAGAATTTTCAGGTGTAGTGTCTGGTCACTTGCAAGTAATAAGATTGCCTAATGTGTGGTAGCCAAGATTAAGACTTGTGCTAGTGTTTTCATTTACTGCTTCCATGGTGTGCCTAAAATTTGGTATGCATAAAATGTGAATATATGTGTAATGGTTGGACCAATATGCATGCATTTACATAGTGCACAAGAGGGCCACTTGGGTATGCACAGTAATGGTGTTGTTCTAATGGCCTACAAAACATACCAACCTTGGGAGTTTTAATGCACAATTTTGGCACCATAACTAGACTACCCCGATGTGGGTAACAAGATTCATCTCTAGATATGTAGAATGGTGTAGACCATTTTTCAAAGTGCTCACTAAAGCAGCAAAAAAAAAAAGGCAGCAATGATTCCGAGGAACACCCTTGGAATCAAGATTGCCAAAAGCCATGGGGTGGACCCAACAACTACTTAACCCACTTGCTGACACTTCGGCAACCCAGGGAGGGAGAACCTCTCATCTTCTACCACATAGTCACCGAGAAAATAGTAAGTTTGGTACTAGTGAGGGAATAGTGAAGAAAATAGTGGCCGGTATGCTATGTTAGCAAGTCTTTAGACAGTGCGGAAGTTAGGTACCCACAACTGTAAAAAGCCATCCATGCCTTAGTTATGGCAAGTATGAGACTCTGACCCTATTTTCGAGGACATTCCATTATGGTCCGAAGCAACCTACCTCTTCCAGATGTCATAAAGAAGGTCAACCACTCAAACTGGTTGTGAAAATGGTGTATTGAGCTTAGTAGGTCTGATATCACATACGAAGTGAGAAAATCCATAAATGGCTAGGCTTTCACAGATTTTATTGTTGAATTGCCCATGACTGAGGATACTCTCGTTGACCTCAGAGATGAGGAACCCGATTGGGCATTGTTTGTAGATGGCATTTCAGGATCAGAACACTAGGGAGTCGGAGTAATACTCCGAGTCACCAACAACATCACCAAATATGAAGCCCTCGTAGTAGGATTATGATTGGAAAACAGCATTAGTGTGAAGAATCTAAAGGCCTATAGTGACTCATAGTTGGTGGTTCGGTAGATGACAGGGGAATACGGTGCCAAGGATCCTAGCCTAGCAAAATACCATGACCTCGTCAAACAATTGATCAAAGAATTTGATGAGGTATAGATAGAAAAGGTACCTTAAAAAGATAACATAGAAGCAGACATATTGGCTAGGTGAAAATAGTCCACTGAAGTACTTTATCATTCGAGCATAGCCATAATGGCACTCATGACATCGAACAAGGGGTGGAAAATTTTATAAAGGAATATACGATTAATTCATCCCTACCCGAGGACCCATGGAAAGCTATGAAGGTATGGACACACTTAGGAAGGTACTTCATGATTAGGGATGAGTTGTACAGATAAGAGTATGCAAATCCCCTGTAAAGGTGTATTAGTGAAGATGACGCCGAAGCAGTCCTGAAAGAAGTTCATGAGGAAGTTTGTAGGTCCCACATCGGGGTAGACTCTTTCATTGGAGTCTTACTTCAGCAATGATACTTTTGGCCTACTGTAAGAAAGAATGCCCGACAGTTCGCCAAGAAATGCAAAGAGTGCCAACAACACATGCCCATCCAAGGAGCACCTTCAGAAATAATAACTTTGGCTAATTATCCTTCCCCCTTTGCAATATGGGGAATTGACCTCATTGGCCTCTCCCAGTAGCCCCTTGAGGAGTGAAGTTCTACATTGTTGTAGTAGATTATTTCGCAAAGTGTATTGAGGCAGAGCCCCTCGCAATAGTTTCAACGAAAGACATTCAAAAGTTTGTCTGGAAAAACATCATATGTAGATTTTGTTGTCTAGGGTGATAGTGGCAGAAAATGGTTCCTAGTTCATTGATAAAGGGTTCCAGGAATTTGTCACCAACCTTGGGGTGAAAATACAATTCACCCCGGTAGCCGATCCACAGAGTAATGGACAAGTTGAAGTGTTATGGCTCTCCTAGTCAAAGGCTTACTTGAGGAGGGTAAGGTGTTTGAAATTAAATTTTTAACCTTAATTCATGTTCCCCTAGCAAGGATGGGTAAGTTTTGTAAAGTTCACTAAGTTCCAAAGAGTTAAGGTAGTAAATAAGATTGGGTCAAAAATGGTAATTTTGCATCCAGACTAGTTGAGCTAGGTCCTGAGTGTTGAAAATGAGTTTTTGATAACCTAAATTTTAACTTTAACCCAAACTTAGTTGAGATAAGCAAGATTTGACCAAGTTAGATCAAGGTTACCTAATGGAAGGGACTTATTTGTAAGTTTTTAAATTCTTGCATGGCTTTTTGGTTAAGAGGTTATAAAACTTGGTAAAGTGAGGGAGGAGGCCATATTTTCCGCATAAACCCGAGTTCCTCCCTCACCCTACCAATTCTCTATCAATCGAAGCCCAAAACCAAGAAATTTTGATGAAAATGGGAGCCACCAAGGATGTATATGCTATGGAAAGCTTGTTTCAAGGGTGATTTCAAGCGTTTAGAGCTTGGAACTGAGTTTTCCACAATCCCCTATTTTTGATGTGAGGTAACACTTGTGTTCTTGGTAGATTCTTATTTGTTAGATGTTTGGAAGATTTTGTATTAGTTAGAAGGTAGTAATTATGTGATTTGTGCCTTTGGGTGCTTGGTACTAGGTGGAGCTTTGTAGAACTTGAGTTCTTGAGGAAGGGTTACTTGTTTCTTGCTTGTGAGGTAAAGGTAAGGTAAGGGAGTTGTGGTTTCAAACTTAATTCATGCTATTTGAATGAGTTTGCTTGATGAATTCATGTAGTTCTAGCAATAGCATTAGTTAGTAGGCAAGGACAAATCATGGTGGACAATGAGGTTTTGTGGTGGTTGGAATGATATTATAATGCTTCATAGGTTGCCTTATGATAGTTGGTTGTGATATATGCAACATGTTTCATATGTATGTGACGTTTAGGCACTATCCATGCATGTTTGATACGTTTGGAAAGTGTCCAAAGTCAAGAACAATGAAACTGGAAATTTTTTGGGTTGTCATAGGTATTGTTGACACATCGACAATAATCGCCAATACCCACAATCCATCACTGTTACCACAAAAATTGGCCAGAATAATGACAAAAATTTTCCAATTTTGCTAAAGAGGTCAGGAAATGACCTAAGGGAGTTCTTAGGGTACCTTGGGGTCTAACCATTCTGGGAGTACTATGAGTCTTCCAAAATTGCTTTCAAACCTAGAAGTTTCCATGACTTTTATAGTTACTTTTACCATATCCAAGCAAACTATTTTTTGAAAGATCAAAACTAACTACCACTAGCTTGGGTGAAAGGTTTAGAACCCTTGGCGACATAGTCATGCCGTTAGCCATGAGGTTGCAAGGTGAAACCTTAGTGCACCTAGTCTACAAGGTCTTTATGGCCTAGTATTTAATAGTCCCACCATAGTGCCCCTATACAACATAAAAGGGAGAGGTTCAGTTGGTGATTTATCACTAGTTAGGCTAGCAAGGTAAGCTTGCTAGAGGACAAGGCTATGCCTTGTAGTTCGAGGATGAGGATGAGGAATGGTCCCAGGGCACCTAGGTGTATATGCATATATTAGACCTTTGGGCTGTATAAGCTCACAGCAGGTTACATACGTTCTCATATGAGTAGTCCTCAGCAACTTTTCTTTCAAGTGAAGTGAAGACTTTTACTACGAATGTCTGAATTCTCACTCCCTAGTTATGCTGTGTGAATTTTGACGTTACTTGACCAGATAACCATAGAGGGTTGTCACGGTAGTTTGTTGTTGGTCCAGGGACCTTGCTTAAGAATCTTTTTTATTCTAGTCTATTAGGTGGCTTGTTAGTTAATGACCTTTGTGACTCGCCACTAGGACTTGCATCCGAGGTGGTAGTGAGTTCAAGAAGATCTCAATTAAGGGTTGTATATATAGCACCCCTAGTTGCCTTCATTATCGATGTTTTGAGGAGTCCTAGACTCTATGGTTGCTCTTGGGTGAGGGCATTAGCCTACTTTATGTATGAATGCTCCCACACAGTTATTATGTGTAGTAAATTCACATAAATGTTGATTTTGTATGCCTTGGCTATTTGAACTTGGTTTCTACGGAAATATCTTGGCCAAGTCAATGTTTTATGGATTTTGTTAACCAAGCCTAAGCATAAAGAGCATGCATTTTGCATATTCTAGGTTGTTTAACTAGTATCACAAAGTTTTAATCTGCACACATATACAGCTAGGCAATTGCAACCACCATGAGACCAGCTCTCACAGGTTTCCTAGGCAGGGGCCAGGGATGGCCGTGTCATGAAGTATCTAACAGAACATTAAATGATGGATTAAAGAAGAGGTTGAAAGAGGCCAAGGGAAAATAGCCTAGAGAACCCCTGAGTATAATTTGGAGTTATCGAACAACCCCTAGAAGAGTTACTGGTGAAACACCTTTTTTACTCGTGTTCGACAACGAGGCTTTTATCCCTATTGAAGTTGTACAACCCTCCATCGGAGTACAGGTGTTTGACGAAGACGGGAATAACCTAGATTTAAGAACCAAGCTCAAAATGCTTGATGAACATTGGAAGATGTCTGAAGTCAGAAGAAAAGCCTTCCAGCAAAAGGTAGCAATCGCAACAAACTTGCATGTCAAACCTAAAGGGATCAAGAAAAGAGACCTCATCCTCTGAAAGGCTAAACTAGAACCCCGAAGGCCATCTCATGTTGTACTTCGAGCAAATTGGGAAGGACCTTATTTGGTCATACATAAAGTTCAACCAGGAGTCTATAAACTTGGAAATACTGAAGGATAAGAATTAAAGAACACATGGCATTTAGATTCTTTGAAAAAATTCTACACTTAAAAATTCTATGGACTTGGAAATTTTGAAGGAATTAGTCTGCTTGCAGGGAAGCATTCCAAATGAAAGTCACGAAAGTTGGTGATCTCTGAGGTTACCCAAGTGTTTTAAACATACCAAGTCTTCCAAAAATATTGTATGAATGCTAGGAATTCATTGAAAACACTTAGGACAATTTTTCATTAGTCATGTTTGCTGAAGACGGTAAGATATCACTCTCAAAATCTGTTGAATAGAGTACTGCATGGTACCTCATATCAATTGTATTGAAGGAAGCACAATAGCAAAAAATGCCACTCAAAGCTCACCAAAAAAGGCTAAGATGTTTATTTCTTGCTAACCCCTTTGCCGAAGACAGTAATTGAGCTGAAGGGGGTGAATAAGTTGAGTAAACAGTGAAAAAGACTTAGTCCTTTCTCCAAAATGATGAAAAGCCTTTGAGAGCAAATGAGGCTAGCCAAAGTAATTGATATACCAAAGGCTGTTGAAAGAGCTTCAAGTATTGTACTACTTGTGGACTTAGCAAAAATTTTGAAAAAAAATAAGGTATTACATTAGAAAAGACAAGTATAAGGGAAGAAGTGGGAAAAGAAAAAGAGCGAAGGCCCTATGGGTTATTCTGCCCATCTTTAGGCTATTCGGCTCCAATGTCCTTGACATCAATCTCATCATGATCATCATTGATGTCTTCGATCCAAGGAGGATCCTCTAGAAGGTTGAGGAACTCCCTTTTTGGCCATTCCGAATAAGGTCCCTCGGGAATGTCGAGGGCTTTGAGGAAGGAGATATCGAGGTCAAGAAAATGTGAAAGAATTTGATAGAGAGCAAGGCAGAAACCATCTTGAAATGAAGACTTCATCACCTCGTCTACCTTGGTTTTCTCCGCCTGCAAATCCTCAAGTTCCTTCTTCAACGGCTCCATATTTTTCTCCTAACACTTTTTCTCCCTCTTCCATTTCTTTAGCTAATCAACCTCGGCACTAAGATCAGCATTGAGCCCCAAAGCCTTGGTCAAATTAGCAATGGCTTCATGTCTCCTTTCGAAAGACCTCTGCCAAAGAATTATACTCAGCTAGCTTCACCCCAAGGTTGGAAATCTTTGAAGAACACTCTTCGAGAAGCATTTTTTGGTTCTCCAACATGGCTTGGCAAAGCTTAACTAGCTCCTCCATGGCAATCTTGTTGAGCTTGTCATACTTGAGATAGGAGTTCACAAACAACTATTTGCCCTTGGCCAAATTCTCCTCCGATTTACTTTGGATTGAAGATTGTTTGGATACCTAGGCTTGGATACTTGCCTCAAAATGAAAAGGCATTAAGCAGGATGCAAATACTCAGGCCCCAAAATTTTTCTAAGTATTAACAACATAATAAATACCTGAGTACCATGCTCAAGAATTCAAGCAGCAAGAATCTCATCATTTGGACAATTGTCCATTAGAGATTGGAAGGTAGCATTTGTAATGATGCCCCTCACCATCTGTGGAACCATCTTCTTGTAGTCCTCCGAAAATAAGTTCATACCTTCTGTGAAAGTCCAGAAAGGCTACTTTGAGACTTTGTCATTAAGCATCTTCGCTTCCTGAGCAACCCGCTTCTGAGCATGATCCATCATCCACTCAATTTTAGGGAGATCCTCTATGTCATAACCCTCATCCCAGTAGTAGGTGTCATAGCCCCTATTTTCATGGACAACTTGATTACCTTGGAGTAAAAGAAAAAAGCCCAAGCATAAAAGTAAGTAAGGTACTTGGTGGGCGTTGGAGACACATGATGGGCTATCAAAGGTAGGCATACTCGAGACCCTACTTGTGCATGTTTAAAGGCTTAAAGGTTTAGTGAAAGAGGTTAAAGTGTAAAGACCTAATTGCATGGATATTCGGGTGACTAAAATGAAGGGATCTTTAATGGGGCATTTCATGGCACCATGCAAAAAAGTAACATTGCCGAGAAGGGCATTTTGCCCATTTATACGCCATGTGGCACTTAACTGGATTTGCATGTTTCCACTTAGTCTAATCACTCTATTTTTGGGTCGAAGCTCCTAGTTTGAGCTTAGTTTGGTTCTTGGCTTGGGAGGCTCAGGTTTTGCCAAATTGGTGGTAGATTAGAGATGGAATTGAAGATTCAAGGTTAATGAAGTGTAATTCGGCCTTAGGTGACCTTGGAGTTGCATTGCCAAGCTTGGATTCTTGCATTTGGAAGCTTGGCCGAGAGCTAATGGCAACTGTTAGGTAAGGGATACACTACTCTTCTTGAAGTGGTTGAATTCCATGTTATCGAAGAGTAATAAGCTTCTAAGGGATAGTCATGGAACTAGATGAACTTAGTTTGCTGTAAGGGCTACGGATTGCTTTCGGATGTATGTGTTTGTATGCTAGGTAGCTATGTTAATGGCATGTACTTAAGCTCACTCATGAGTTGGCTAACTCATGTGTGAACTTGGAGCTCTATTTGATGATTTTTAATTAATGGAACCAAGAAATGAATCAATGTACGGTGTACTTGCTAGTGGTAATGTTGGCCGTGACTAATGGAAAAGTGGAGTGTGTGTGAGTTGCATGCTTTGGTGATTGTTTGTGCTTGTTGACCTTTAGTAGATAGAAAGTTATCATATTGTCTTGTATAGTTATGTTTTCTTTGTCTTTGTGTTTCTTTTGCAGGTTGGAGCAGCACTGAAGGAGGTTAAGCTTTTGGGCTTAACTACATAAGCTTATAAAAGCTGTATGTGTTCCCTTACTAAGTTATACATATAACTCATGTGTTGGGTTTATATGTTTCAGTGAAGGATATTGAAATTTGAGTTGCTTGAGTGCCAAGAATTGTGTATTCGGGTACCTAGGAGGTATGAATGCTAACTTGGTGAATTAGTTCAATAATTGTAAGTGCAAGTTTGTATGAATGTGCAAGCTTATATGTTTATGTTGCCTATAGGTTTTGTGAGTAGATAATGGGACAAGACTAGTGTTATGGACATGTGCTCAATAGCGTATGTATTGTGGTTTGCTTTAATGACCATGGGTCTAGTGGTGGGGCTTGTACTCCAAACTGTTGTGCTTATTTATGTGGTGTTTGTAGCTTTCGGCTTTGTGTAGTTCCATGTATATATGAACCTTTCCTCTTACCTTGTTTAAGGTTTTGGAATGCTATTGGTCATGTTACCATGTTTGTGTATATTCGGGTATGTGTAGGAGGCATGGATGCCCTTTAAGGGGAGATGTTATTGATGTATCTATGAGGACTATAATTATGTGTTGAATGCTTCGCAGTGAAGCTTTCTTATTATTACTTGAGTAGTTATGTTGGCTTGTGAACCTCCTTGGAGTGTATTTAGGCATACACATGAAAATACGCATTTTCAAAAATAATGCTTATTGGGCGTCTTGGTTGTCATGCATGTTTGTATGTTCATTTGGTAAGCACAAAAGCCTAAGCACATGCTTAATAAACGTGAATATTGCCTTTGGTGTGAAAAAATTTATTTGGTGCTAAGGTATGTAAGCTTCCCGGGGTACGCACCTCAACGCCTTGGCATGTGTCGTACTGCATTGCTAATAGTGTTGAACAGGTGCCTTGGTAGGCATGCTTGGCTAGCGATGGAGACACATAAGACACATACATAGTGCACTGAGTCCAATGCCTAGGCAAAGTGTCCAGTGCTAGTGATAGGTGGCTGATGGGGCACATTGAGCACACATGCAGTAGGAGTCCTGGGAGGCGCCCTAAAGGTCACCAGGTGCTAGCTATAGGCTCCTAAGCACACTAGAAGCGAGTACTTAATGCACACACCACACTAGTGCCCAGATAGCACCAATGCTACTCCTGTGGCTAACGATAATGCGCAGTGGCTAGGGCCACTATTGGGCATGGTAGTTTTCTTTGGTATTAGAGCAGGTTTGGAACTAAGTGTCTAAGTAGACTTGTTCCCACTTAAGTTTAAGTAGGCTTGTACTTATTGAACGAATGTGTATGCATGTGCCTTAATGTGCATGATGAGAACCTGGGGCCAAGAAAATGGAGTGCTTAAGCAAGATTAGAGTAGGGCAAACCATCCAAGAGATGGATAGCCTAGATATGAGCCTGAAAGGCAGTAGGAGGCCTTAGAGCTTGAAATGGCTGAGGAGCCTAATTCCAGAGTTAATGTACCTGGACCTAGCAGAGGTAGGTAGGAAAAGATGGAAAATATCATGGAAACAATGCAAGCCACCATAGCTCAACTAGTGGTGGGTATGCAAGCCTTGGTTAAGGGCCATGTTCAAGCACATGAAAGCATGGAGCAAACTACAGTAGAAGAAAACAGAGAAGGTGAATATAGAAGGGGAAAAAGACCTAGGAAAGAGCTAGTGCACTATGATCAGGCTAGCAGGAATAAAGAACACAGAGATGAAGAGGAAGGTGATGAAGAGGGGAGACATCCAAGAGCTAAGAGAGTGAGATCTCAAGCAAAGAAAGAAATCAGAGCTAAAGTAGATGAGAGTCCAGAGATGGAAGAACAGGGTACTGATATGGTTCCAATGAGGATCGAGCCTCCTACAGAAGCTACTACAAGAGTAGTGCCAGGAAGAGGTAGAACCCGAGACATAGAAGCAAAAGAAGAAAGGAAAAGAAGAGGTGGACTTGGGGAGGGCTAGTTGGAAGGATTCCTAGCATTAAAACCTCTTATTTTCAAAGGTGGCTGTGGCCCAGAAAAAGGTGAGTTATGGATCTACCAAGTAGAGAAGATATTTGAAAGAATGGAAGTGTCCTCTACATAAATGGTGCTTCTAGACACCTTTATACTTGAACGAAATGCAGAACTCTGGTCAAGAGCTGTGTAAAGGACTTATCAGAATAAGAATCAGAGGGGGCCGCCTGCAAGAAGAAGGTCAATGAGGTAGGCTAAGTTCCTCCATGTTTTTTAGTATCAGTATGTGAGCGAGGCTCAAAAATACCGAAGGCAAGTGGAGATTGATTAGTTGCAGCAAGGAAATCTTAGTCTGATGGACTATGAACAAAAATTCAACAACTTGATAAGATATGCTCCGTAAAATGATACACAAGAAGAGCTTAGAACCAAGAGGTTCTCAAGAGGCTTAAGGTATGAATTGAGGCAAATCCTCAGAGTTGTGGGAGCTAAAGACTACTATTAAGTAGTACAAAGTGCCATAGCACTTGAACTAGATTTCATGGAGAAGACTAAAAGTGCCCTAGGACGTGTAAGTAGAATTCACCAGGGACATAAAAAGAGAGTAAGAGATGGGGTCGAGCCTACAGAAGGGAGAAGGGAGAACAAAAGAGATAGAGGATCACAACAATATGGTCCACAATGCTCTACATGTGGAAAGTTCCATGGCAACAAGCCGTGTTTCAAACTCACAAATGGCTACCACAAGTGTGGAGCACCAGATCATTGGGTGAGAGACTGTCCAAAAAGGGGAGGTGAGAAAATGATGCTAGGGAAGTTCAAACCTAGATGGGCAGGAGGACCAACACCAATGCCATTAATGAAGCCAAATATGTATGGCCTGAAAGGAAATCAAGTGCTTAAGCTGCCATAGGACCAGAGGAGGCAAAACCCACCTCTAGGCAGGGTGTTCCAGCCTGAGACATCAACGAAGGTGCAAGATGCACTAGAGGCAAAGGCAATAGAAAATGAAGCCAGCCATAGAGCCTGAGCAGAAGGGCTTTAAAATGTATCATTCACCTTAATGGCCAGTTAGTATCTGCTTTACTTGATACTGGAGCTTCACTGTCTATTGTTTCTTCTAAATTTGTTAAGGCCATGAACTTAGATGTAAGAAACATGACAAACATGTAGATAGTCAAACTGCTGGAAATGAAATTTTATTCACTTACCACATGGTAGAGAATTATGTGATTAAGTTGGGTAAACTGGAAATCAAGGTAGACTTAATAGTGTTGAACACTTATGACTTTGACATAATTTTAGGCATGAGTTGGGTAAGTGAAAATAAGGTAATAATAGATTGTCATGCAAGACAACTAATGATTCCTAGCTTTGAGCCATTTGGATTAGATGAATCACTTGAATTAGTCTTGGATTACCAAGTTGAAGTGGTAAAGCTAATAACTCTAGGAAATGAGCATGAATGCTTGGAATTGAATGAACAAGGAGTAGCTAGTGAACTTAGCCAAATCCCCGTAGTCCAGGACTACCCAAAGATCTTTCCTACAGACCTACCTGGACTAACACCTATAAGAGATGTCGTGTTTAAAATTAAACTTGTACCAGGACTAGTTTCCTGTGTTTATAGCTCCATATAGAATGGCAATGCCTAAAATAGTAGAATTGAAAAAGCAATGGGATGAGTTTCTTGAAAAAGGGTTCCTTAGACCCAGTGTGTCTCATTGGGGAGCACCTGTCTTGTTTGTCAAAAAGAAAAATGGAACCGTTAGACTCTGCATTGATTATAGAAACTTAATGCCTTGACCATTAAGAACAAATATCCCCTCCCAAAGATTTAGGATTTGTTTGACCAACAGAAAGGAGCAAAAATATTATCTAAAATAAACTTAAGATCTGGTTATTTCCAGTTAAGTGTCAAGGAAGAAGACATACCTAAAACTACTTTTAGAACTAGGTATGGATATTTTGAGTACACAGTGATGCCATCTGGGCTCACAAATGCACCTGTATTCTTTATGGACCTTAAGGAGAGGGCGTTCAGAGTAAATCTAGACCACTTTGTGGTAGTATTCATTGATGACATTTTGGCCTACTCGAAGGATGAGGAGACTCACAAAGAGCACCTAAGGCTTGTACTTGGCTTGCTCCAAGTGTTACCACCTCACAAAAACAGGGGGAATTACAAAGTGTCGCATAATGGTAAAAAACCATTATATTGTGTAATCCTTATCATAGTGATTGAAGTGTGAGGGGTAAAAGGCAAGATCAACACCTCCTTAAAAGTGTTCCAAGTTGGTAACTTGGCCCCCTAGAAAAGGCTAAAGGATTGCTTGTTTGTCAAGCAACCTATGGAAATTTTTGGAAGATTTTGGAAATTTGGGTACTCAATTGTAAAACTTTCACAAAAGAGATTTGGAGAGTTATGAGAAGGATATCAATGGTATGAAAGTGCTATTGGAGGACCAAATTGCTTATGGAAGACAACTAAGAACAAAGAAAACACAAAAAGGCATAAAGGACCTAAGTGTTCTAATGTAGCCCTTAAGATGTGTATGTCTTTGACTTAAGTCAAACGGTCAAATTGTGGGGTTATCCCACCTAAGGAGGGGCTGCTAAAGCAAGATAAGGATGGTCAAATGTGGGCCAAGAGATTAAGACTAAGGAACCATAGTCTTGTAGCAAGGAAAATGACATATGACAAGGTTAAGACTACTTAAGTGTGTTTAGTGTACTTGTGACCATTTAAGTAGTCAAAACTACCTTTTCTTCTCTCATATTCTACCATACCAGCCAAGGGATGCAACCCACCCTCCTCCACACTTCCTCGACAACCACCATACTATTAAACTTAAAACCACTTGCAATTGAAGTCAAGGAAGCACAATTCAAAGCTATTCAGTGCTATTGCTTGAGTGCACCTAGGATCAAGCTCCAATTTCAGCATATGACACGGCCACCTGTGCCCTTGCCCAGGAAGCCCTGTGAGAGTTGGTCTCACGGTGGATTGCAATTGGCTAGTTGTGTATGTGTGCAGATTAAATCCCATGCTACTAGTTGATTAACCTAGAATATGCAATATGCATGCTCTTATGCTTTGACTTGGTTTATTAAACCATAAAAGATTAAGCCGGCTGAGTAATTTTTCTACATAAAATAAATACAAATAGCCAAAGCACTCAAAAATCAACATTTGTATGAGTTTACTACACATAACAACTCGTGAGAACATTCATACATAAAGTAGACTAATGCCCTCACCCAAGAGCAACCCTAGAGTCAAGGACTCCTCATAACACAAAATATGAAGGCAAACTAAAGTACTGTATAAATACAAGACTTTACTGAGATCTCTTTACCCTAACTCCCACCTTGGAAACACATCCCAGTGGCGAATCTCAAAAGTCCTTTGCCAAGTGCTACTAGGCTCTGCAGCCAAAGCAAGATACTAGTTAGTACTGTTACTTGACCAACAAGCCATCTAAGTACTTATGTAGACTAGAATCACAAGGATTCTCGACTGCCATACCTATACACACAAAAGAGTACTACCAAGATAATCCTCAATGATTACCCGGTCCAGCAACTTCAGGTTCTACATAACAAAACCAGGGAGTGAGAATTCGACAATTCTCAGTAAGGGATCTTTAATGTACCTGCAAGAAAATACTAGGACTCTTACTGCGAGCTCACACAGCACGAGGGTGCTATTATATGTATATATAACTAGGCCATAAGACCTCTCCTCAAGTAGTCCTCCTCACGGAGCATCACTCCGTGCCTAGCGAGTTTTAACCCGCTCCTAGCAAGCCGAAGCTTACTGAATGAAACCATGTAGCCTTCCCATATTCGTTATGCAGGGGAATTATGGTGGGACTTTGTAGACTAGGCCGCAGGGCCTCTTTGATGTAGACTAGATGAACAAGGTTTCACCTTGTGACCTCGTCGCTATAGCACGGCTAGGCCGACAAGGGTTCTAAACCTCTCACCTGACCTAGTGGTAGCTAATTATGTTCATTTGCAACATAGTTTCCTTAAAAACTTGCCTTCATTTTGAGTTAATATAAATCTAAAACTAGGACATTTTAAGTGTTTTTAAAACATTGAGGTGATAGTACTCCCTCTTAGCTTCACACTGAATCTTGAATCACCTCAATCGGACACCCGAGCAAAAAGTTATGCTAAAAACAAAATCGGGTGTCAAATGCTGTCTTGGCGACGCGTCGCCACAGTTGTCGACATTCTGAGACATTTTTCTGGATTGGTGACACATCGTGGGAACCCGTAGGGATTGGGGATGCATTGCCAAACCTGCAAAATGCCCAGAAAACCCCGATTTTGCTGCTATGAACTTTGGACTCTTCCCACATATATCAAACATGCATGGAATGCCTCCAAATTTCATACACACATAGTACATGTTGCATAGAACATAACAAACTATCAAAAGCTAAGCTATGATGTCTAGAAACATCAATCCAATCCTTCAAAATCCTCTAGTCCACCATAATTCAACCAAAATGTTTACTTAATGACATAGCTAAAACTACTCGAATTCTTCAAGCAAACTCAAGCTAATGGCATTCCGTGAACTTAAAAACATATCTCCCTTACCTCAACTCCAAGTAATAAGCAAGAATCAATCCCCTTTTCATTCAACCAAGCTCCCAAAGTTCTACACAAGTTTCAATCAAAAGCAATAGCACCAAACATCAAAATTATACTCTCTAACCAAAACCCAAGCTTCAAACTAACTAATAAACATGAATTCAATCAAGAACATGTTCCTTACCTCATTCAAAAATAGGGGATGAAGGAAAACACCCTTCCAAGCCTCAAAAACATGGTTTAAAGCTTGAAAATGCTTCCTCCTAGCTTACATACTTTGAATTGCTTCTCTTGGCACCAAAAAATCTTGATTCCAAGATTAATTTGAGAGCAAAATGAGGGTGAGAAGGCTTGAAATGTGATTATGGCAGCCAGAGCCCCCTTTCCCCTTTTTAAACCCTCACTTAACCTATAAAACCTCAAAGTATTAAGCTTGTTACAATTAAGTCCCCCATCTTTGTAACTTAGCAATTCTTGATTAAATTCTTGTCTATTTTTTTTCAAGTTTGAGTTAAAGTTGAAAGTTAAGTTCTAAAAGTTCATTTTAAAACACTCGCGACTCGTCCCGGCTATTCAGGATGCAAAATTATCATTTTGCCCCTGAACTTAGTTTAGTGCTTTATTTTTCTTGAAACTTGGTGAACTTTGCTAAACTTCTTCATTCTTGCTATGTAAACTTGAATCAAGTCTAGAACCTTAATTTAAAACACTTTACCTTCCTCAATTGTGCTTCCCACTAGAAGGGCTATAACAGCATACCCATCAAGGTAAGGGTTCTTTCACTCTCATGGATTGTTTACTGTATTTTCAAGTATCCATGGAGCTAGCGCTAAGCTTAGAAGAGAGCCATGAGCTTGATAAACTGAGCTTAGTGAGGGGAGTGCACTTATTGAAGGTTTTGTGACCTAGTGTGAAGTGTACATTGATGGCAGCAAAAATTGGGGTTTTAAGAGCCCAAAGTTAGTACTAACTAGTGTTAAAACTCTCCTAAGACAAATAATTAGCTTGAGGAGGGCTTCCATAGTGATTTACTTAAGTTTATTACATGTTCTATGGACTACCCTATGGTTTATGTTGCTGCTGCATTTCATGTGTTTGTTGGTTATGAATGGCTACTGCATTTGGTTGTTATATCTTGTATATATGGATTGTGGTTTTTTTTTATAGTTTTTTTGGATTCAGGTTTTAATGAGGGTCACATTTCCCTAAGAAACCAAGTGTTTCCCATACTAAGTTTCACAATGACACTTACTCCCCCCAATTCTGCCGTTTTAGGTCCAGCAGAAAGATCACATTCAAACTAAACCTTGTAGTTTGAGTTTTGATCTAAAATTTTAGTTTCTTAAACTTCCATATGTCTAGTTGTGATCTAGAAAGTTTGGTGATGATAGGAGCACATTTGGTATTTTTAGTGATGGTGCTTATTATGTTATGCAGCAGCTGTCCAGCATCCTGTTTCTGGTGTCCATTGTGTCTCAAACACTCCTGTAACTTAGGGTGCATATTTAGCTGGTTAAGACCATTATGTAGTGCATGTATGCATTTACATGTAGTGTATGTCAAGTAAGACATGTATCTGAATGATGGAGTAATATTTTGGCTACATATGTGATGTGGTGCAAAGCTGCCTTAGTGTGAATGATAGGCTGCTTACTTTTAAATTCTGTTTTGGCCACATAAAGTTTCTAGATGCAAGAGCGTGTAATTCCTATGTGTATTGGTGAAGTATGGGATAGCCTTGGGGGCCTACCCCTTGTTAATGAACTATTTGCACACTATGAAATTTTGTATGGGTAAAATGATCATAAAGTGACCAGAATTTTGACTCTGCACTCAAAGTTCTATATCTCCTTGTGTAGAATGAATATTGGTATGAAATTTTTACCACACCTATGTCACATCTAGAGGTTGAACTAGGAATTACAATTTATGAATTTATAGCTCTATAGCCAAAGATATGATGTTGCAAAGTTGGCTAAGTTACTGTTCATTTGGTCAGAATTTTGTAACCAACTTAAAAAATCCATAACTTGGTCCATAGGTGGGCTATTGATGTAAAACCAAATTATTTGGTTATATTAAATACTATACTTCATAATGACATGGGGAAAACAGGGGGTTACATGGCTGGATTAGTACAGTTTTTTGGAAGAAATTTTAGGTGTAGTGGCTGATCACTTAAATTTGACAAGATTGCCTCATGTGTGGTAGCCAAGATTGAGCCTTGTGCTAGTGTTTTTCTTCCTTGCTATCATCGTGTAAATAAAATATGAATATGTGTGTAATGGTTGGACCAGTATGCACACTAAGAGTATTATGTTGATGGCCTACAGGACATACCAACCCTGGGAGTTTTAAATGCACAATTTTGGTACCATAACTGGACTACACTAATGTGGATAACACCAAGAACATAAACTTTATGGGAAGTTGAGTAAGTGCAAATTTTGGACTTGAGAAATTAGAGTTTTGGGCCATGTAATTAGTGACTAAGGGTTAGCAGTAGATTCTGAAAAGGTCAGAGCAATCTTGTATTGTATACAACTCCAGAATGTTAAGGAAGTTAGAAGTTTCTTGGGATTAGCTACCTATTATAGGAGATTTGTACCTAAATTTTCTATCGTAGCAGCCCTTATGACTCAATTTGTTAGTGTTGTGCCCAAAAGGGCAATCATGAGATGATTGTATTTTTACACATTGAGTCATGATATTTTATTAAGGCATTAATCCAGCAATTATGTTTGTTGTTTTGTTTCTGTGTAACTTAACAAACATAATTGTAACCCTAGAATAATGATATTCTCAAACGTCCATAGTCTAGTATTATTGTGGAGCCGATTGCAATAATACATAATGACTAGCATATGTGGAGACTAATATGAGATATGTAGTCTGGATATGGGTACAAGTTGGAGAACTTGTGTACTAGACCGACCCACCATGAGAACACTACATGGATCGTTATGTGAGTGTCATAAGTGATTCTCATAGTGATCATGGTATATGTAGTCCTTCGACCTAAGATCATCAAGGTTCCTTACATGTGAGTCACATACTTTGATACTTTCGTTTGTTGCTCATAATTGAGTGAACTTGAAGGAGGTCATTGGTGATAGCCGCGGTGCCCATCACTGGCCGAGCTCCCAGACCTGACG
The DNA here is from genome assembly GCA_039654915.1 of Aquilaria yunnanensis. Taxonomy (NCBI): domain Eukaryota; kingdom Viridiplantae; phylum Streptophyta; class Magnoliopsida; order Malvales; family Thymelaeaceae; genus Aquilaria; species Aquilaria yunnanensis. The sequence continues at coordinate 38,179,915 of CM077594.1, read as the reverse complement.
GAGTACCGACTTCGCCAGAGGGAAACAGCCAGCCGAGGTCGGAAGGATGAACGATCCCCCTGGCCTAATGTAGGGAATTCACTTGCTTAGGAAATGGTAGGACCAACCTCGGTAGAGCGGTCAGACCCTCTTCGGAAACAGAAGTATCCCTCAGAGGACCCATCCTCAGGGAATACATTCCCCGAAACGTTAGAGTAACCTCGAAAAGTACAAACAAAGCATTTAAGGAGCCTCAGACACCTCCCCATAAAAGTCGTCCCCCAAGTACATTCTCACACGCTATCACTGGAGCACGCCATCAGAGGGATGCCTCGATACGACACTCTAGGAATGCCTAGGCTGTCAACTAGGTGACTTTTGCTGAGATAAACATCCCTTCGTTCCCAGAAAAGCAGGGATCGTATCCCACCGGACACGTGTCGTGATCTGGTGTTGGGTTTCGGGAGCCAAACAGCGCAGCGGAATTTAACCGAAACCCTCCAGGATCCAAGTGAAACGGGGTAAACCGGGTGTTCAAAAATTTCATACCTAATTTTCGGTTGAGATCTCTCACTCAACTGTAGAGTCGAATCACAAAACCTGAACAGTTGACGTGTTCAGGCTCTCTATGGTATCCACACGAGCCTCTCGGGATCACCACGCTTCCACCACGTCCCGGCAGATGCGTTTCTCTTGCGCTCGCAGTGATAGCTTGCGTCCTCCAAGGAATTGCAAGAGAAGAGTGCGGCTGTCCTTTTGGGAGGCTAGGGCAAGGAGACCTGCGAATTTCTCACTTAAAAGTTGTATTTATAGTGAGACTCAACTTCCAGGCCTAATGGGTTTCAAAGCCCTAATCCAATTAGGATTTAATTTCGGGCTTAATAATGGCTCAACTCCTTGGCCCATTATTAATACGAAATTAAAGTGAAACCATAACCCAAATAATTAGCCCATGCACTCTAATGAACCAAATAGCTCTATGTGTGCGACCCAATAGGCTCTTGCCATGTTGGCAATGATCATAAATCACATTTATGATCATAAGCAATGAGCGGTGTCTAGCAACACATCATTGCTACCCAAGTGACAAGATTGTCGGTGAATCGACTAAACCTTTATGATCATCACCGATATATGCCATTGTCCCTTTGTCCAAGATATCAAGACTAAGCACGAGACATGGAATGTGTCACTCTCGTATAGCCCAATCTTTGGTTTCTTGATTAGCGAGTAGACTAACTTAAACTGATGACATTGATATCATATATCAACTCATCGGAGCATGGCCATGCTTTTTCTAAGTCTCACTCTATCAAGGGGCCCAAAGATATCACTCCCGTTACATAGGAGGGACAAATCCTATCTTGATCATACAAATCCCTCCGCATGATATGTGACATACCCAATGACCTCTTTCAAGTTCACTCAGTTACGAGCAACAAAGGAAAGTATCAAAGTATGTGACTCACATGTAGGGAACCTTGATGATCTTAGGTCAAAGGACTACATATACTATGATCACTATGAGAATCACTTACGACACTCATATAACGATCCATGAAGTGTTCTCATGGTGGGTCGGTCCAGTACACAAGTTCTCCAACTTGTACCCATATGTAGACTACATATCTCATATTAGTCTCCACATATGCTAGTCATTATGTATTATTGCAACCCGCTCCACAATAATACTATACTAGGGACGTTTAAGAATATCATTATTCTAGGGTTACAATTATGTTTATTACGTTACGCAGAAACAAAACAACAAACAAAATTGCTGGATTAATGCCTCAATAAAATATCATGACTCAATTTGCAAAAATACAATCATCTCATGACTGGCTTTTTGGGCACAACACTAACATCTGGAACGACCACAAGAGGAAAATGGCTTCTGTACGTGATAGCCAAAGGCTATCGCCTCAATCTGGCCGAATACCCTGCCACAACAATGGCCAGAAGAACTGGCGCTTCCCGGGAATAGGTGGAATCATGCACCTCGGGAGATAGCCTGAGAGCTCCGAGCCTCGGCACACCAGTAAAACTTGAGGACTCCATTCGCCCCCCAAGGTTGTGAACAGCGCGCCTTCGGAAAAGTGGCACTAGACATTGCTGCCCGAATATGATATCCCCGAAGGCGGAACCCCCTGGAACTGGGAACCCCCGAACTGAGGGTAGGCTTCCCGAAGAGGCTCTGTCCGAACTAGAGGACGACCTCGCCCAGGGACCTCGGGAGTACGGCAGGCGCATTTAAGGAAGCATTTAAGGAAGCCTCTGACACGTCCCACCACAGACGTAAAAAGTCGCCCTGACGCGCAGACGCCATCAGAATCATATCATGGCCCGTCTCAGCACAAGGCTCGAGGCCATCTAGTTACCAACTATCTGTCCCCTACGCCCAGACGTTCAGGAGCATCCGACCGCACACGTGTCATGATCTGAACGGGCTAGGTATTCCTATATATACAGGAAATAAATACTTGACAGGAGGTTGGCAGGCCGGAGATACAGCTCCCACACCCTGAGAAAATACCAGGCGAGACTTTTCTGCCTTTCTCTTTGAGCTAGTGACTTTCTCCTTCTTCCGGCCACCACTGACTTGGGCGTCGGAGGCTCCCCCCCCAGAAAAACACTCCGGGGGCCTCCTAACCCTGTTTACCAGCTTTTCAGGTACTCTCCTTGGGGCAATCCACCTTCCAGGCGTTCTTCCTCCTAGAAGTCTCCTCAACAGTCATCATGACTCACAACGATGAGGCCTTAGGCCATCATTTGGCGCCGTCTGTGGGAACCCGCTCGCAGATTGCCGTCGTTGAGACTCGGCGTTCTAAGGACAAGGGACTCCCAAGGTCCTCGTCCGCGCCTGAGATACAACCGGCTGCTGAGCAGACACTCCCAGAGACTTCTACGCCCGAGGAGGACCGCCCTCTGGTAATCACCATGAGCTTCTTGAGGGACTTTCAGCGCTCGGTCGTTGCTGAAATGACTCAGCAGATCGACCGAAGATGGCCACAGCAGTCACAGGCCCAGAAACCCTCCTCATCAGCACGCCCTCGGGAGAGAAGCCCCAAGTCTACACACCGCAGTTCAGGAAGTGGAGAGCCTCGCGGAGAATCATCCACAGAAGATATAGCCCTCGGGAAACGGCCTGTGGGACAAACCGGGTCCAAGCGACCGAGAGTCTCACAGCGAAGCAGTTCGTCGCCCGAGGCGAGGTCCCTGACCCCTCCGCGCCGAACTCGCTCCCCGAAAAGGCGCCGTCGATCTCCCTCCCGCGAAAATGGTCCTAGCACCACTGCGCTTATGGAAAGGATATTGGCACGGCTGGACAGAGTGGAGAAGCAAGTGACCAGAAAAACCCGTTTGGGACAGGCTGTCGGGGGCATTATGCGAAGATGGCTCCCCGTTTATTCGCACCGTCGTTGAGGCAGCTATGCCAGGCGACTTCAGAGTGCCTAGGCTGGAGATCTATGATGGCCGGACTGATCCACAGGCCCATCTGACGAAGTACAGGCGGAGCATGATAATGCACGGAGCTGATGACGCTACCATGTGCAAATGCTTTGAAGTCACCCTCACGGGCCCAGCAACAGCATGGTACAATTCTTTGCCCCCAGGGACTATCACTGAGTTTCAGGAGTTGTCCACAGCCTTGACCCAGCAGTTCATTGGGAGCAGGCCGACGGCCAAAATGCCAGTGCAGATGTTCGACATAGAGCAGAGAAACGGAGAGACGATCCGAGACTATGTCGAATGATTCAACAGGGAAGCACTCAGCGTCCCGGACTTCCGGCCCGAAATCCGCATCCTCGCTATGACACGTGGCCTTCGGCGTGACTCACAGCTGTTCTACGAGTTCTCAAAGGACCCCCCGGAGACCCTCGGAGAATTTTACCGAAGGGCAGAGCAGCACATGACAGCCGAGGAATTGAGGATGGCGGGGCCGAAGTCTGATCATCACCGCGCCGAAGGGTCCAGCCAGCAAGCTCGGCATCTTTCTGAACACACAGGTCGACCACGGCGAATGCGAGGAAAGAAACCTCAAAGTTTCACACCCTTGAGCACGACACGGACCAACATTCTCATGGCGCTGGAAAGGCAAGGGACGCAGATTCGGCGGCCAAAGGCCATGGCCGCCGATAATAAGAAGAATGCCAAGAAGTTCTGCCAGTTTCATCGCGACCACGGTCATGACACCGAAGACTGCTTCCAGCGGAAGAAGTACATAGAGTCGCTGATCAAACAGGGCCAGCTTCGCAAATACCTGCGGATGCCCTCCCCAAAAGGCAGAAAAGAGGAGGAAGAGAGGGCCGAAAACGAGGACTATGACTCAGACAGGCGGAGAAACAGAAGTCCAAAAAGGCGCCTTCCACCTCCAGTAGGGGTCATCCAAACCATTACCACGGGGCTCCCATCCTCGGAAAGAAAGCGGAAGGCCAGAGAAATTGCGGTTATGGAGTATCAAAGTCCATCAAAGAAATTGGCTCGCAAAGATGGCTCCACCGTCGTCTTCCCCCACGACGACCCGCTGCTGATAATGGCGAGAATAGGGAACTGGGACGTCAAAAGAGTGTTGCTCGATGATGGCTCGAATACTGACGTCCTGTTCTCGCACTTACTGCCGAGCTTGGGCATCTCCAGCAGCGAACTTAAACCTGTCACCACGCCCACCTTCGGCGTTGGACCATCGGAACTACCCGTCCTCGGATGGATCGACCTCCCTTTAATGATAAAAGGCACTTCGGTAGACGGAGCGGCTGAGTTGTACGCGTCCACAATGGCAAGATTCATCGTCATGGAGGTCCCGTCTTCGTACAACGCCATCCTTGGAAGGAAGACTCAGGGGAACCTGCACATGCGCCCCGATGTGAAGTACTTGACTATCACATTCACCACCAAGGATGGAGATGCAGAGGTCTTTATCGACCAAGCCGAGGTAAGAAAGGTGTTTGTAAAAGCACGAAAGGCTCCGACAGACAACTCTACACAAATAGTGGAGGCAAAGGCGCAGGAGAAAGGCAAAGAAAGAGATCCTGCAGAAGCAGAAATGGAAGCAGTAGATCTTGTCCCAGGACAATCTACCCGAATAGGGAAGAGCTTGGCCAAAGGTGATAAGGAAATTCTTGTATCCTTTCTGCTGAAAAATAAAGATCTGTTTGCCTACTCGCCGAAAGACATGCCAGGAGTGAACCCTGGCATAATACAGCACAGCCTCAAAGTAAGCCCGGAAGCAAAACCTATCAAGCAAAAGAAACGAAGCATCTCAGCCCACAAAAGCAACTTCGTGAGAACCGAAGTCCAGCGCCTATTGGATGCTGAAGTTATCAGGGAGGTCAAATACCCCGAATGGTTAAGCAACGTGGTCATTGCCACAAAAGAAGGTAGCAGCAAACTCCGGATGTGCATTGATTTCAGAAACTTGAACGATGCTTGCCCGAAAGACTCATTTCCCCTCCCACCAATAGATCAACTGGTAGATTCAACGGCCGAATACGGGCTCCTGAGCTTCCTAGATGCCTTCAGCGGCTACCATCAGATAAGGATGGACCCCGAAGATGAAGAGAAAACTGCCTTCATCACCGAGGGAGGAACGTACTGCTATATCAGAATGCCCTTCAGGCTGAAAAATGCAGGAGCCACCTACCAGAGACTGATGAACAAGGTCTTTAAGGACCAAATGGGGAGAAACATGGAAGTATATGTTGATGATATGATAGTAAAAAGCAAGCTGCCCGGCTACCACGTTGCAGATTTGGAGGAAACCTTCCAAAAGCTCAGAGCCTTCGGGATTCGCCTTAACCCCGAGAAGTGTATCTTCGGGGTGACGTCGGGAAAATTCCTTGGGTACATGGTATCCGAAAGAGGCATCGACGCCAATCCTGAGAAGATTAAGGCTCTGCTTGAGTTCCGAACTCCTGCCACAGTCAAAGACGTGCAGAGACTAACCGGAAGAATAACCTCTCTGAGCAGGTTTATTTCCAGGTACGGAGATAGGTGTAGACCTTTCTTCAAAGTCCTCATAAAGGCAGCAAAGATGGAAGGCGACCTCGGAAGAAACAATCATCCCTGGGATGAAGATTGCCAAAAGGCCTGGGAAGAACTCAAAGTCTACCTGGCCAGCCTGCCGACTCTGCGACAACCTCAGGAGGGAGAACCCCTCGTACTGTACCTCGCCGTCACAGAAAAGGCCGTGAGCTCGGTCCTGATAAAAGAAGAAGGGCCGAAACAATGGCCGGTCTACTACGTCAGCAAGTCCCTGCATGGCGCCGAAGTCAGGTACCCTTTGCTTCAAAAAGCTATATACGCCTTGGTGCTTGCAGGAAGAAGACTGCGACCATATTTCCAGGCTCACCCCATCATCGTCCGAAGTAGTCTACCACTACGAGATGTTATGAAGAGAGTTGATCATTCGGGAAGGCTCTCCAAGTGGTGCATAGAGCTTGGCGAACACGAAATCACCTATGAGCCTCGGAAGGCCATAAAAGCCCAAGCATTGGCAGATTTTATCGCCGAAATACCCACCACTGAGGAGAACCACTCAGATCCGAAAGAAGGTGAGCCAGAATGGACCTTGCATGTTGACGGAGCCTCGGGGTCCGTACACCAGGGAGCTGGAATAGTTATCAGAGGACCCGAAGGCCTAGAGGTGATGAAGGCTATCAAGTTCAGCTTCAATGTCACCAATAATGTGGCTGAGTATGAAGCCCTCATAGCGGGATTACGCTTGGCCAGAAAGATTGGCGTCAGAAACTTAAGGGCTCACAACGATTCCCAGCTGGTAGTTCGGCAGACGGCAGGAGATTATGGGGCGAAGGACCCAATCTTGGCAAAATACCATGAGCTGATAACAAAACTCATCCAAGAGTTTGACGCCGTGCGGATCGAAAATGTACCCCGGCGGAATAACACTGAGGCAGATTGCTTAGCGAAGTCCAAAACATACACCGAGGTGCTAGACCATCCAAGCATCTCCGTGCTAAGCGTAACGTCCTCAGGAACAGGGTGGAAGGACCCCATAAAGAAATACCTCGCAGAGAATGAGCTTCCCGAAGACGCTGGCAATGCTGCAAGACTGCGAAGACGTGCCGGAAGATTCTTCCTGATTGGTGAAGAGTTATATCGGCAAGGATATGCAAATCCGCTGCAGAGATGTGTGGGCGAAGAGGATACTGAGATGGTTCTCGAAGAAGTTCACGAAGGCATGTGCGGTTCGCACATTGGAACTGATGCCCTTGCAGCAGTGATACTCCGCCAAGGATACTTCTGGCCTACCCTGAGAAAGGACGCAAGGCAGTTCGTCCAGAAGTGCGGTAGTTGCCAGAGACATGCAAAAATCCAGAGGATACCCTCAGAAATGGTAACATCGGCAGACTATCCTTGGCCCTTCGCAGTCTGGGGTATAGACCTCATTGGGCCACTCCCCACAGCACCGGGAGGCGTGAAATTCTGCGTGGTAGCAGTGGACTATTTCTCAAAGTGGGTAGAGGCAGAACCACTAGCAACTATCTCGGCAAAAGAAGTGCAGAAGTTCGTATGGAAAAACATCGTATGCAGATTTGGCATACCGAGGGTACTAGTAGCTGATAATGGATCCCAGTTCATAGACAAAGGATTCCAGGAATTCATCAGCAACCTCGGAATAAAGATGCACTTCGCCCCAGTAGCTCACCCCCAAAGCAATGGGCAGGTGGAAGTATCAAACAGGACCATAAAAGATGGCCTGAAAAAGAGACTTGGGGAAGCCAAGGGGAAATGGCCAGGAGAACTCCAAAGTGTATTGTGGAGCTACCGAACGACGCCACGAAGAGCCACAGGGGAAACTCCCTTCTCACTCGTCTTCGGAACAGAGGCCATTATCCCAATAGAGATAGTTCAGCCTTCAATACGGGTGCAAGTATTAGATGAAGGCGGAAACGACCTCGGTCTGAGAACTAAGCTCGACCTTGTGACCGAACACAGAGAAATAGCCGGGCTGAGAAGAAAAGCTTTCCAGCAAAGAGTGGCTGCGGCTATCAACCTAAAAGCCAGGCCAAAAGAAATCAAAAAAGGAGACCTCGTTCTCCGAAAGGCCGACTTTGCACCCCGAAGGCCATCTCACGGCGTACTTCGCGCAAATTGGGAAGGACCTTATCTGGTTCTCGCCGAAGTACGGAAAGGCGTGTATAGGCTTGGCGACGCCGAAGGCGTAGAATTGAAAAACACTTGGCATTCAGACGCCTTGAAAAAATTCTACGCCTAAGGTTGAGCGGAAGAGATATATTGTACAAGAAATACTCTAAGTACAGAATGGTCTTGAGAAAAATTCTTAAGTATACCAAATTGTCCAAGACAGAATTCCGCGAAGGTGCTCGCCACGAAAAAAGCAGATGTGACTTCCCGAAGGCCCTTGAGCCACTATGCTCGAAAAAAAGGGAAAGCAAGAATCTCTTAATAGTGCACGCCAAAACAAAAGCAGAGATAATTTCCAAACACCCTTGAGCGTACATGCTCGGGAAAGAGGGAAATGAGCAATCTCGTGAGAATTTTCCTAAGTCCCTTGAGCAAATATGCTCGGGACAATAGGAAGACAGAAAAATTTGGCTGAAACTTTTTCGAAGTCCCTTGAGCAAACATGTTCGGGATAAAAGGAAACAAAAAGCCTGCAAAAGACTTAGCCAAATTTTTGCAAACTTTCCAGAAAGTCTCTTGAGCGAGCACACTCGGGACAAAGGAAGGTAAAAAGTTTCTTTGGTCGCAGGTTTTCCGAAGTCCCTTGAGCAAACATGTTCGGGATAAAAGGAAACAAAAAGCATGCAAAAGACTTAGCCAAATTTTTGCAAACTTTCCAGAAAGTCTCTTGAGCAAGCACACTCGGGATAAAGGAAGGTAAAAAGTTTCTTTGGTTACAGGTTTTCCGAAAGTCTCTTGAGCAAACGTGTTCGGGACAGTGGAAATAAAGAAACTTGCAAGAAAGGACTTAGCCGAAAAGATTGTTCATGTAGAGCAAACGCTGCCTTACAAAAGAAGTGTCCAAAGAAGGAGCACGAAGGAGAAAAATAAGAGGAGCCCTAAAACAAACTAGGGAGAGCCGGGCGGACGAAGACCAGGAAGCTTCAGATGCTCGACCTTGGACCACTGCCACCGAGGTCCCTCAGGAATATTTAGGCCCTCCAGAAAAGAGAGGTCCAAATCTGGGAACCTCTGCAGCACCTGGTGCCGAGCGAGGCAGAAGCCGTCCTGAAAGGCGACCTTGGCCATGTTATCAGAAGTACATTTTTGAACGCCAAGGACATTGACCTCGTCCCTCAGCTCAGCAACCTCCTCTTCGAGCTCGCTTATCCCCAGCGTCTCTCCGGACTCCTTCTTCAGAGCCTCGACCTCGGCTTGAAGAGCATTGTTCTCGTCCGTCAACCTCGACGCAAGACTGTCAGAAACAGCCTTGTCCTTGACAAGATCTTCGTTGGTGGCGAGCAGCCCCTTTACTTGGTCGCCGAGGTCGGCAATCTTCCCGGAGGAGTCCTTTTCAAGTTCTTCTCTTTTCTTCGAGAACTCCTCCCGAACGGCAGCAAGTTGCTGAGAACAATCCGCTGTCAGCTGCTGGTTGCTGGCGATCACCTTCGCAAGCGAAGCCTTCGCTTCACTGAGTTCCCGCGAAGTCGCATCCTTGGAGGCAGCCTGTCTGGCCACCCGAACTCGGAGATAACCAGCGTACTCCAGCAGCTACGGCAAGGCAAAAGTCCAGGTTAGTACAAGTCTAAACACTTAGAAAATTGAGGGAAAAAGTGTAAAGACTATACCTGAGCAGCATGCTCGGTGACTTTTGCGGCGAGGGTATTATCCCCCGGGTGAGCCGCCGCAATGGCCCGGAAGGAGGCGTCAGTGGTCATCCCCTTCCAAATCTCCTTTGTCATTTTTGGACAATCGTCGGAGAGCAAATTCATATCCTCCGTGATTGTCCAAAAGGGCTCCAAGGGGATCTTCCCCTCAGGGATTATGGCATCGCGGAGGGCTCGTTTCCTCTCATGAATGGCCCTCCAGCCAGCAGCAAGGGGCTCCTCTGAAAGTAGGAAGGAAGTTAGGAGCAGAAGAAAAATTCGCGAAAGGAAAAGGAGTTGAACTTCGCCTAAAGGCATACCTGGAGGAACCTCGGAGACAGTGTCCTCGGGATCCTCGGGCCCCTCGGAAGAAAGACCCTTACCCTTCTGCCGGTACCGCTCCTCGGCGGTGGGTACTTCTACCACTACAGTGTTTCTGGGGGCCTCGAGGTCGAGAGGAGGCACCTCGGCGGAAGTAGCGGGGACCTCGGCCGGTGGAATTTCAACAAGACCAGCGTCTTCGCCAGCTTCTTCTTCCAAAAGCTCTGGCTGAGAAGGCTGGAGAGCCTTCCTAGCTCGCTTCGCCGAGGGTCCCGGCCCTGTCGTCTTCCTTCTTCGGGAAGCCGCCTTCTTTGTCTGCTCCCCCTTCTCCACTTGGCCAGAAAAGAGGGCCTTGTAATAAGCGGCAGCCCCATCGCCCATCTCTGAAAAAGAGAAGAAATATCAGCGTAAGTCCGAGGAAAAAGTATAAAGGGATGGAAGATTACTCACTTTCGCCAAAAGTTTCGAAAGAAGTCTCCCCCTTAAGGAGCTTGACCAGCCAGGAGTCTTTCCCGGCAATGGCGGGAGCGGGCATATTGAGGTCAGTCACGTGCTCCTTAACCACTTTCAGCTCCCGAAGGACTTCTTCGGTCATCAACCTCCAGTTGATAGGAAAGGGGTAAAGAGCACGAGGAGAGACCTCGGGAGCCCAGTCAGCGACTGCCCGAATGCGGGCGTCGAAATCCGCGAACACGGAAGCCAACGGTGGGGTCAGCAGCATCCTCGGATCAACGACGTCTGCGTTCAGCACTCCCTGAGCCCACCTGGTCGGGACATCAGACCAGTTCTTATCCACCTTGAGGAAAAAGAACTTAGGCTGCCATCCCCGCCAGCTATCCTTCGTGTCGAAGGTGAAGGTGAATTTTTTGCTCCCGGATCCCCGAGGCAGCAGGAAATAGAAGCCACCCTTCGGGACCACATAGAGCTTGTAGTACTGCATGAAAATGATGAAGTGGGGCTCTATCCCAAACACGCCACACATGCAGAGGTAGGCGTTAAAATAGCAGTACGCGTTCGGGGGAAGCTGGTTCACAGCAATGCCATGGAATTGGCAGAACTCGCAAACCACCTTCGGGGGAGGATACCGAAGTCCGGCCTTCAGTTGGGCTCGAAAGACGGTAACCTCGTCGCCACGGTTTGAAAAAGCAAAATGGCTAGAACGAGGCAGTCTGGTCACAGCGTAAGACGGAAGAAAGAATTTTTTCTTCCACCTCTCTAGTTTTTCGGGGGTAGTATAGCAAGGATGGGCCAGAAGAGGTTTCCAGCTCTTGGGAACAGGCATCGCAGACATGAAAAAGAGTTTGAGATGGAAAAAAAAATAGTTTCCAGAAAAAACTCAGAAGACGAGTTTGGAAAAAACAACAGTTTTCCAGAAAAACTCAGAAAAATAGAGGAATCAGAGTACTCTGAAAATCAAAACCCACCAAAAGATTTGCCTGAGGACGCCGTCGCGAAAGTTGGTAGGAAAAGCTCTGATTAAAGAAGCTCCGCCACAGAAAGCAAGATAAAACGCAAGAACAGAGGGCAAAGCAGAGAGAGAGCGGAAAAAGAGCAGAAAAACAGTAAGTGGGACTTATGATGGAATGGGCTATTTATAGGCCAAAGGTGGGTAACCGAAAGAACATCATAAGTACCCATTGGAGGCGAACCGTCGCCGTAACTGCCCGCTGCACCCGAAAAGGCGCTCCCTCTGTAAATGACGCGCCTCTCCTCCAATGGCAAGAAGCCACGTGTCAACCGCTGCGCAGAAATGGGGGACGTGCCTCCCCAAACGTGCCTGGAAAACCGGGACACGCCTCCTGATTGGGACACGTCGTTTGACATCCCTGAGAAATGGAGACGCACCGCTCAGTCTGACACGCTTGGCCATCAGACCTGCAGAAATAAAAAGCAGGCCACCTCGAGGACACCAAGAGACAGGCTATGGCTGAACAGCCCATGACTTTTGGGCAAGAGGTGTATCTTCGGTACAGGCTTTGCCTCGGAGACACCAAAGAATAGGCCAAGGCCGAACAGCCCAGACCCTCGGGCAAAAGGTGCGGCCTCGGAACAGGTTATGCTTCCCAACAAGACTCCCAACGGCAACCTCGGAAAGAGATGCAAACCGAAGTCTTCACTTCGGCTTTCCAGAGGGGGGCATGTGATAGCCAAAGGCTATCGCCTCAATCTGGCCGAATACCCTGCCACAACAATGGCCAGAAGAACTGGCGCTTCCCGGGAATAGGTGGAATCGTGCACCTCGGGAGATAGCCTGAGAGCTCCGAGCCTCGGCACGCCAGTAAAACTTGAGGACTCCATTCGCCCCCCAAGGTTGTGAACAGCGCGCCTTCGGAAAAGTGGCACTAGACATTGCTGCCCGAATATGATATCCCCGAAGGCGGAACCCCCTGGAACTGGGAACCCCCGAACTGAGGGTAGGCTTCCCGAAGAGGCTCTGTCCGAACTAGAGGACGACCTCGCCCAGGGACCTCGGGAGTACGGCAGGCGCATTTAAGGAAGCATTTAAGGAAGCCTCTGACACGTGCCACCACAGACGTAAAAAGTCGCCCTGACGCGCAGACGCCATCAGAATCATATCATGGCCCGTCTCAGCACAAGGCTCGAGGCCATCTAGTTACCAACTATCTGTCCCCTACGCCCAGACGTTCAGGAGCATCCGACCGCACACGTGTCATGATCTGAACGGGCTAGGTATTCCTATATATACAGGAAATAAATACTTGACAGGAGGTTGGCAGGCCGGAGATACAGCTCCCACACCCTGAGAAAATACCAGGCGAGACTTTTCTGCCTTTCTCTTTGAGCTAGTGACTTTCTCCTTCTTCCGGCCACCACTGACTTGGGCGTCGGAGGCTCCCCCCCCGGAAAAACACTCAACAGTCATCATGACTCACAACGATGAGGCCTTAGGCCATCAGTACGCCTCCTTTATAAAACACCCAGAAAGCATCCTAGCGGGGTAAGGAAAAAAGTTCTCTTTCAATACACAAAAGAGCACATAATCAAGTTATCTAAAAATACTGACTCGGGTGTCGGAGACTCTTCCCCGGGAATACACACCGGGGACCTCCTGACCTGTGTTTTCTGGAGTATTTCAGGTACATTCCACTGGGGAATCTCCTCCAAAAGTGCCCTCCTCCATCAGAAGTTTTCCCTACCCGTACAATGACACATGATGAAGCCGCCGCAGGCCACCAATTGGCGCCATCTGTGGGAACTCTATCCCATGTCGCCGTCGTGGAGACTCGGCGTTCGAAGGACAAAGGGATTTCAAGATCCCCCGTCGCACCTGAGACTCAACAGGCGACCACTCTGCTTGTGGCAGAAACTTCTATGATGGAGGATAATCATCCCATAACGGTAAGGATGAACTTCCTAAGGGATTTCCAGCGTTCTATCGTTGCCAAAATCACTCAGCAGCTTGACCAGAGGTTGCCCCAACCTCCACCCACTCAAAGAACCTCACCCTCGACCATTCATCAGGAAACAAGCTCGCGATCTACTCACCGGAGTTCAGGGAGTGGAGACTACCTTGACACATATTCAACAGATGGTGAACCCGTTGAAGTGCGCCCCGCCAGAGGGGGAGCCCCAAGAGAGACCAGGGCCTCCTGTTGATGGAGTGCATCCCCTTACCAGAGGTCCCCCTTTCCCCCTCACCGGAGTTGTTCCCCAAGGCGAAGAAGAAATTCGCCACTACCAGCAAGCACACGACGGCAGGAAGGAACCAGCACTACCACCCTTATGGAAAGGATCCTGGGAAGGCTGGAAAAGGTCCAGAAATAGATCTCCCGAAAACCAGTCTGGTCCCGGTTGTCCGACTCCTACACCGGAGAGGAGTCACCTTTCGTACGTGAGGTAGTAGAGGCGCCTATGGCCAGTGATTTCAGGGTTCCTCGCCTGGAAACATATGACGGGTGAAGTGACCCCCAGGCGCACCTGACAAAATATAAGCAAAGTATGGTGCTCCATGGCGCGGACGACGCCATGATCTGTAAATGCTTTGAGGTGACGCTCTCAGGACCAGCAACAGCGTGGTATGGCTCTTTGCCCTAAGGAAGTTTGTTGAGCTTCCAAGAACTATCTACTGCTTTCACCTAACAGTTTATTGGTAGTAGGCCAACTACCAAAATGCCAGTGCAAATGTTTGACATAGCGCAGAAAGGAGGGGAGACCATCCGTGACTATGTTGAAAGATTCAATCGAGAAGCACTGAGTGTACCAGATTTTTGGCAGGAAATTCACATCCTGGCAATGGTCAGAGGACTGCGGAGGGACTCCCAGTTGTTCTACGAGTTCTCCAAAGACCCTCCAGAAACTCTTGGGGAATTTTACAGAAGAGCCGAGCAACACATGACGGCCGAAGAACTCAGAATGAGAGGACCTAAGGGCGAACACCCTCGCACCGAAGGGCCTAGCCATCAACCGCGCCAGCAGAACGAGGGAGAGCAGCCCCGCAGGCAAAGAGGAAAGAGGCCCGCAGCATTCATTCCCTTGAACACCACAAGAGCTAGAATTCTAATGGCGCTAGAAAGGCAAGGGACCACAGTCCCAATGCCAAAGGCCATGACCCCGGAGAATAAAAGGAATATGAAAAAATTCTGTCAATTTCACCGGGATCATGGCCATGACACTGAAGCCTGTTACCAGTTGAAGAAGTACATCGAGTCCCTGATCAAACAGGGTCAACTTCGGCGATATCTGCGGATGCCCTCTCCAAAAGGGAGAAAGGAAGAGCAGGGGAGAGTAGACGATGAAGAGTATGACTAAGATAGACGGCGGGACCGAAGTCCCCGAAAAAGTCTGCCACCCTCGGCAGGGATTATCCAAACCATCGCTACTGGGATACCCTCGGCCGAGAGAAAAAGAAAGATGAGAGAAGTCTCCATCATGGAGTACGGGAGCACCCCGTGAAGGCTCACCCGTAGGGATGGGTCTGTAATAAAGTTCCCTCACAATGACCCCCTCCTTGTGATGGCAAGGATAGGGAACTGGGATGTCAAGAGAATGCTCCTCGACGACGGCTCGAACACCGACGTCATTTTTTCTCATCTGCTGGGTAAATTAGACATCTCAAAAAGTGATCTTAGCCCAGTCAGTTCCCCCACCTTCGTGTCGGACCATCTGAACTTCCAGTCCTTGGGAACATCGACCTGCCTGTGATGCTGAAAGGGGTCTCACCCAAGAGCAAAGAAGAGTTAATCGCCTCCGGCAGGACAAGATTTATAGTCATCGATGTGCAGTCAACATATAACACCATTCTGGGAAGATAGACTCAAGGCAATTTTCACATTCAGGCAGATGTAAGGTACCTGACGGTCACCTTCACCACCGAAGATGGAGATGCTGAAATCTTCATAGATCAGGCCGAGGTTAGGAAAGTCTTCACAAGGGCCAGGCAAAGCCCGACCAAGATCCAGGTACAGAATTTGGCAGAAGGAAAAAAGGTCTTGATGGATGAAAAGGCAACGGCAGAAGAAACGGAAAGCCTAAAAAAAATAGAAACAGAAGATATAGAATTTGATCCCCGACTGAAACACCCGAATTGGGAAGAAACTGGCCGAAGGGGACAAAAAGAGGCTTGTATCCTTTTTGTGCATCAACAAAGATCTATTTGCTTATTCACCGAAGGATATGCCTGGGGTTCACCCCCGCATAATGCAGCACAATCTTTGTTACACCCGGAAAGGGCTAAATGACTAAGTCCTGGGTTAAAAGGATTAGTGGAAATAAATAGTTTCCTAATTTGGAAACTTAGCAATTAAATTGAGGAGACATGGAAATTTTTTCCCTAATTGGGAATTGAGCTTGGTAAGCTCTGGAGATCTTAAATTAATTATGAAATGGGCATAATGAGTGTTGGACACTCTAGGAATTTTGCTTGGCTTAGGCCAAGAGTTTTGGTGATGAAAATGGCAAATTATGAAGTTGAGGGACTCAATTGATGAATTGAAGAAAGATGGAGGACTAAAGGTGAGATTTGGCCAATTTTCATGGAAAATTGTGCTATGGCCGGCCATCACATGAATTTTGCTATTTAAAATGGCCACATAAGCCTCCACCCACATTATTTAAATTGCCCACATGGATTTGACCCCACCATCACCATAAACAAATATTTTGCCCACCATTTTTGACTAGTCTTTGTCTCCCACTTTACATTATTTTATTTCTCCTCACCATCACTTGTCAAATCAATTCTTTAATGAACATTTGACTATTCTCCCATCCATTTGAATCAAAAATTCGGCCATGCCATATAAATTGCCTAAATGGCACCTTGAAGGAAGCAAATGGATTGTTTATTGGGTTTTCTTTTCTTGGTGGGACATCACTTTCTTTTGTCCAATAATTATTGCATTTGACTTTTCTCCCCCATGGCCGGCCATCACACTTGAATATGCATTTGGCTTGCATTTGGACTACATTTCCTTCCATGTGCAAGCATACATCCGGCAATACACTCCCAAAATCATTTCAACACTTACCTCACTCTCTCTCTAACTCACTTTGCTCTCCCTTCTCTCTAAAAACCAGCCATGGAGTTCTTCCAAGTTCATCATCTTCTTCCTTGCTTCTAAGATTCGGCCATGAGCAAACCAACTCCTTTTCCACATGCAAACACGATTTCGTAGTGATTTCGTACTCCTAAACACATCTAAACCAAGAACCAAGTGAGAAATCAAAGAAAACCCATGAAGAAATGCTCGTGAAGTTTCGGCCTTAGTGAGAAATTGGTGTTCTTGAGCTCACCTCAAGAGCTCCTTACATTCATGGCATTTCTAAGCCATGAGGAGCAAGAGAAACAAGGAAAACATCAAGAAAGAACAAGTGAAGATTCGGCCAAAACAAGGTTGTAAGTGAATCATGTTTTTCATTGTTGATTTCTTGTGTTTTGAGCTAGATATTACTTTTTAATGCTTTGTATATGCTAGATTTTTGCAAGGAAAAGCTCTTGAAGATTCGGCCATGGAGGATTTATAGTGCTCTTGGACTCAACTTGAGAGTTCAAGGCATGCATGGCACTTTTAAGCCATGAAAAGCAAGGAAATGGAGGAGAACTCCAAGAAAAGTAAGGTGCAACTTTCGGCCATGAATGTCCATGGTATTTTGAAGCTTGAAACCAAGTGTTCTTGGTGCCTCGAGGCTTGTATAGGCATTCCAAGCAAGGAATCAAGCAAAGGATGCAAAGAAAAGCAGGGAACAAATTCGGCCAAATGGGTATTTTGGCTTGCATGTGCACTTTTTGAAGTGTTCTTGGTAGTGAAGATGTTCTTGTGAGTGTGCATGATAATGGTCAAAATTTGAATGTAAAAAGAGGAGTTTTGCAAGCAAAATCAAGCCATGGAGTATTCGGCCATATGTGGTTTTTAATGTCTTGGCATGTTAGCCATGTGGAGCCAAGTGTTCTTGGCATGTTTTTGAGTCCTAGATGACTTTGTACAAGCAAAAATCACAAAGAAGAAATGAAGCATGCATTCGGCCATGGTGCCAATTTTTGGTGGATGTGTGTTAACCAAGTATTTTGGTGGCAAAAGTGTTCACAATGGAAATTTGGGACTAAAGTGGCAAAGAAGAATTCAAGAACAATTCTATCAACAATTGTTCTTCAGGTACTTAAGTGAAAAAAAAAAACCCAAAATTTTTGGGTAATATTGGTTAAATGGGCCATAAATGGCATTATTGGCAAGTGGGCTACTTTGACTCAAGACTTGGGCTAAATCCTGAAAAGGTTAATATAGGCCCAAGTCCTGCAAATGTAATATTGGGCCTAAAGGCTGAATTGGGCTAAATCCTAAAAAGGTTAATATAGGCCCAAGTCCTGGAAATGTAAGCTGGGCCTAAAATTATGAAAAGGTAAAATTGGGCCTAAGTGATAAGTTGGGCCAAGTCCAAAAGAGAATTAAAAGGCCAAGTGGGCCTGAGAAGTAAAAAATGCCAAGTGGGCCTGAGAAGTAAAAAAGGCCAAGTGGGCCTGACAGAATTAAAAGGCCAAGTGGGCCTGAGTTCTAGAGAAGGCCAAGTGGGCCTGAGTTCCTGGAAAGCCTAACTTGGGCCAAAATTCCAGAAAAGGCCAATTGGGCCTGAAATTCCAGAAAAGGCCAAGTTGGGCCTGGATTTCCAGGAAAAGGCCAATGTAGTCCTGAGCTCACAGATTGGGCCTCAGTTCACAGAAAAGGCTAATTTGGGCCTTACCTGTTAGGCACCTCCTAAGTGCTTGGCTTAGGCCAAGAAGAACCAAGGAAAAATGAGAGAAAACAGAAAATTAAGAAAGAGGACTCGTGGAGACTGGCACAGTGGCCTATGTGCAAAACAGGAGACTTTCAGGACTTAATTGCACATGGGAAATGTACATTTGGAATGCTGACAGAAAATTAAGAAAGAGGACCGAACTGTGCATCAATTTAAGTGGTATAAGTGAAACCACAAGTTTAAAGATGGTATTGAGAGCCATGCAAAATTCTATAATGGCTAGTGCAAAACTAGACCATTTGTGGGAGACAACAATGATTACTAGTCAAATTCTTGTCTACCACTAGGGTACTATTCACTAGTTACTAGTTAAACTAACTAGTCCTAATGTTGGTTATATGGCCGGTTATGCATGTGAGTTTATGACACACGGGTACTTGTGTTGTTTACTAGCTTGGCAATTTGAGCCATGTGTGGACTTAAGTGTCCATGTACATACAAAATGGAGTGGCGGTCTTGTGCATAAGTGGACTTAAGGGCTTTAATGAGCCATGCAAGAAAATGGAAGCCAAGTTAGCATTTTGGCTAACTAAAAGCAATGTACTCGGCCGAAACAAGCTAAGACTTGTTCATTTCGGGCTTCCTTTGTGCTTGTGAAATCGAGAGCACCTAGAGAGAGTTCCTTCACAATCTTGCTTCTAAATCCAAAGTTCTTGAGCTTTTGGGCGGATTCAAGCTTGGAAACAGGGATTTGCCTTGCGCTTGCTTGGAATCAAGCTTTGTTCATGAAGGATTGGTGAAGGCCGAGCCAATTGAGCTAGGGTTCTTGAGGTAACCTTGATTTCCTTGAATCCATGGTAATTTCTTCCATGAACAAGGATATTGGATGCTCATTTTGTTGTTGAGCTTGGGAAAAAAATTAAGCATTGAAATGCTTGGTGAGAAACCTAGTATGGCCGAAAGTCTTGGATGTGTGTTCTTGGTGTTCTTCTTGGAATTCATGGAAATTAATCCATGTGTGATGCTTATTGATGAGTGTTTAACCTTGTGATAGGTTGGTTGGACGAAGAACACCAAGTGTGTGCAAGTTGTGCTTTGGCCGAAAGTGAGATTGGAGGTAACTCATGATCAATTGTTGTTTACATGGCATTGACGCCATGAACCATGCCTAATGATGCATTGGTGTGTGTATAAAGGAATGAAATGAATGAGGAACATGAGTATGTGAAATGGGTACTGTGGCCGAGAGGATGAAATTGGGTGTTTACTTGGAATTTAGCTTATGTGCACGGTAATTGTGCCATGAGTGAGTTCACTAGTTGTTTGGGTATCCATTTACTGAATTGGTATATTGAAAAAAATGCAGCTATGTGAAAATATGTGTTATGGCCGAAAGCTTGGATTGAAGTGAAATGGTATATCTCACTTGTTTACTTGGCATGTATGCCATGGATAGTGTTCATTGGTGTTTATGGTGAATTATAGTATATGGGATTAATGGGCAGATTATGTTTTGGTATTTTGGCTTATATGGCCGAGAGCTTCCAAGTGTTAGTTAATGATGTCCTTCATTGAAAACATGGTATTTGGTCCATGGATTATGTTGTTAATGGTTATGCCTTATTATGGTAGGCATTGTGGTTGAAGGGCACTTGGACACTTGAAGTTCTATTGGAGACCGAGAGCTTGAGGTAGGGTTCACTACACTTGAGTACGCTTGGTAATGTATGCCATGGTTCAAGTGTTAAGGCGGCTAAGTGATGGTTAAAAATCTGCCATGTGATCTTAGTTGCTTGATGGGCTTATTGGTTATATGTGGTTGCAATGTTGATTAGCTAATTGACTATAGAACATGTACTAAAAATACAAATGAATGTGGCCTATTTGCTTGGCATTTTGGGAGCTCCATATGGAATGATATTGGTAAGGTCATGTGCAAGGATTGCACACGGGTACATGTATGGCTTATATGGCCGAGAGCAACTTGGAGAAGTGTGTGTGAGTACTTGTGTGCTTTGGTGATTTCTTGTGCATGCTAACCCCCATTATGGTTAATTGTGTATGGCTATACTTGCTTTTCTTGTCTTTGTGTTTGTTTTGCAGGTTGAGCTAATCAATTGGAGGTTAAGCCTTGAGTGTTTACTCGGCTTAACTAAATAAACTCTTTTAAGAGTTGGGTTTATATAGATAAGTGAATCCTACTGAGTTAATCTCACTGCCCATTCTCCATTTAAATTTTTCAGGCAAGGATATTCAGCCTGAGTAGTGCTAAGCTGCCTTGTGTGTGCACTTAGTGTTTAATTGCTTTGTCCCTAAGGTATGTGCCAATGTGTGCTTGGCTTGACACTTTAGCATTTTATGCAAGTTTTATTGTGAGTTGGCCGAGACTTATGGTTTAAGCTTGCAGGCTGTAGAGTGGAAACTGTCTAGGAGAGCATGGATATCTGGACTTTAGCTCTGGTTTTGCTTTTCACCTTTATGACCATGAACATGGCCGTGGGTTTGGTGCTGCAGTGTGTGCTCTTGTATGGGATCCTTAAGGTGATGTTTGAGCATTAGGATTTGGGGTCTCGGTTTGTACTTAATTTGGCATGAACAACTTATGGGTGGTTGGCATTTTAGCCATGTTATTTGCTAGGTAGACTACACTTTTGGTTGTGTATATTGTAGTGTCGGATACCTAGATGATGGTAATATTTTGGAGGATATTGTATGCCAAGTTATGTATGACTATGGATGTTTATGTGTATGGTTTGGTGTTATGAGTATTATAGGCCAAAGTTTGGCACGTAAGTGATATGGTTGGCCTTGACCTTGCAAATTTGAGGTGCACCTATGTATGTATGTTTGCTTGGCCGAGAGCTTCATGCATTATATCTTGTGGTTTTCAAATCCTAAACCAACTCTGTGGGCTTCTTGGTTGCCATATAGATAGCACACTTGATTGCACACCAAGTATGCACTGAAAGCTGCATTTTTGTTGCCTTGCTTGTAATGCAAGTAAAAGTGGTTTGGGCCTTACTTACGCTGCAAGTAGTTACTAGTTGGTTTAAAAGCCACCTGGGCCACCTCCCAGGCCCTTTACCTTAAGAAAATAAGACTTAAAGTCAATCATGTTGGTTAGGCCGAGGGCTAGATGCCCAATCCTTAGTTGGGCTTGTGAGATAAGTTGGGGACTCACAGGCCAGGGCCTGTGTGAGGTGTGACATTACCTCTTTAAGTAGAGGTTGAGTAAGTTAAACCAAGTATGCTTGGTAAATTATGGTTCTCTTGTTTAATAGAAAGCAATTAAATAACTTGTTAGTATTTTGGGCTTTATAGGTCCATTAAGGAAATGGCAAAGTTCCAACAACAAACAAAGCAAAGCAAGGCAAAGACAATGAGCAAAAAGGTTACACAAATGTTGGTGAGAATCCCTATACTCACTCTCTGCATGGTATATTTTCCATGACCTTTCATTGTGAGTATTAGTGCCCCTATGTGATGGTCAAAGAACCAAGTGACCATAGGTGTGCATGTCAGGGCTATGTGGTTGTTACTTTTTGTGAGGACTCATGATACTTTCTTAGTTGGATATTTGGGCACATAAGTGCATAATGGGCAAGGTATTGTTGCTTTGGCAATTATGGTTTACTCATGAGTAATTAGCAAGCATTTAGGGCTAGGAATTGAGTTTGGCAAACTCAATTCTCAAGCTAAGGAGCGCTCAGTAGGTTATAAAAATAAATGGCATGCCGGGATTAGTGGCATGGATTATGCTAATGCTTGCGATACCCACGATGACATGGAACATGATGTTGCGAGGATAGTGTTGTGTGTGTTGAGTTGCGTGCTTCTCTGAAATTGTTTGTGCATGCTGACCCATATTATTATTGTTATTGTTATTGTGCTATATCTGTATCTTCCTTGTTTTAGTGTTTTCCTTTGCAGGAATATGGATTAATCGCCATTACATTCTTGGCACAAGTTTAGGCTTTGGAAGCCATATGATGACTTTGAAAGTCATGAGTTAATTACCTCACTAGGCATTGGATGCCGTCAAGATTCTTACTGAGTTTTATAACTCACCCGCCCTGTTATACCTTTTTCAGGAAATGGATGGCTTGATAGATCAAGCGTAGAGTACCATAGTACTCGTTATAATGTGCTAAAGGGTTGGGTATGTGTATAGTGTTCCTCAATATATTCATTGGTTCTAAGTGACTTATGTGGTATAGATTGCTTGGGAATCAAGCTAATGTTGTGGACTTACCTGTGTAGGATATGGAGTCTAGAAGTTGTGGAAACAAGGTCTATAGGTGGATTGTGTTCCGTGTGATATTAGTTTGCAGATTAAGTAGTTATGAAAACTTGATCTATAAAACATGAACATTGGATAAACTTAGACATGAAGCATTCCTTGGTATGTTTTCCAAGTAAGTGATGCTTGTTTGCTGTTCTATGGATAGGCATAGTTCTGGATGACTTATGATGATGAATTTTGCCTTGGATAGATGATTATGATGATTTATGATGGTGATGACTTTGAAGGATGATTATATGAGAAGTATGCATGAATTCATACAGGTGGAATTCTTGATGGGTGATTGTGTTATGTGTACTAGATTGGCAGAATGCTCATGGATATGAAAATTTGGTTTTCAAAATTTGGAATGAGATGGGCTTCTTGGTTGCCATGCATTGGATTAGTACACTTGATGGACACACATTCTATGCACTTAGTGGAATAAGTGTATGGCTATATGTAGCTTGGATGAAATGAGCATGTGAAAATATTACAGGAGAAGCTTATGTTGAATTGGAATAAAGTATGCTTTGTGATGAAGAATGCATGTAAGGAAGATAAAATCATGAATGGAACACTTGAAATCCCACTTAGGTACTAGCTTGACTCTAAAGAGCACCCTGATAACATATTGAAGGTAAATAATCAATCAAGCTAGAACCAGAATAGATCCCGGACTCACGCCGTAGGTGCTCGTACTGAATAATAAAGCCCCTTCTGAATGAATAACTTCCGCTGCAAGCTTTGATATTTGGGCCCAGATGGGCCAGGGGCAGTAGTGGGTGTGACAATCTTAGAGTACAACCACACGTTAGACCAGTTCGACAGAAAAAACAGAATCTATCAGCTCACAAAAAGTCCTTCGTCAAGGCTGAAGTTAGTCGCCTCATTGAGGCCGGGGTAATAAGGGAAGTAAAATACCCCGAATGGCTTAGCATTATTGTTATAGTCATAAAAGAGGGTAGTGAAAAGCTCCGAATGTGCATCGACTTCTGAAACTTAAACGATCCCTGCCCAAAAGACTCCTACCCATTACCGGCCATAGATCAGCTGGTAGACGCAACTGCCGAGTACGGATTGTTAGTGTTGTGCCCAAAAAGCCAATCATGAGATGATTGTATTTTTGCAAATTGAGTCATGATATTTTATTGAGGCATTAATCCAGCAATTTTGTTTGTTGTTTTGTTTCTGCGTAACGTAATAAACATAATTGTAACCCTAGAATAATGATATTCTTAAACGTCCCTAGTATAGTATTATTGTGGAGCGGGTTGCAATAATACATAATGACTAGCATATGTGGAGACTAATATGAGATATGTAGTCTACATATGGGTACAAGTTGGAGAACTTGTGTACTGGACCGACCCACCATGAGAACACTTCATGGATCGTTATATGAGTGTCATAAGTGATTCTCATAGTGATCATGGTATATGTAGTCCTTCGACCTAAGATCATCAAGGTTCCCTACATGTGAGTCACATACTTTGATACTTTCCTTTGTTGCTCGTAACTGAGTGAACTTGAAGGAGGTCATTGGGTATGTCACATATCATGCGGAGGGATTTGTATGATCAAGATGGGATTTGTCCCTCCTATGTAACGGGAGTGATATCTTTGGGCCCCTTGATAGAGTGAGACTTAGAAAATGCATGGCCATGCTCCGATGAGTTGATATATGATATTAATGTCATCAGTTTAAGTTAGTCTACTCGGTAATCAAGAAACCAAAGATTGGGCTATACGAGAGTGACACATTCCATGTCTCGTGCTTAGTCTTGATATCTTGGACAAAGGGACAATGGCATATATCGGTGATGATCATAAAGGTTTAGTCGATTCACCGACAATCTTGTCACTTGGGTAGCAATGATGTGTTGCTAGACACCGCTCATTGCTTATGATCATAAATGTGATTTATGATCATTGCCAACATGGCAAGAGCCTATTGGGTCGCACACGTAGAGCTATTTGGATCATTAGAGTGCATGGGCTAATTATTTGGGTTATGGTTTCACTTTAATTTCGTATTAATAATGGGCCAAGGAGTTGAGCCATTATTAAGCCCGAAATTAAATCCTAATTGGATTAGGGCTTTGAAACCCATTAGGCCTGGAAGTTGAGTCTCACTATAAATACAACTTTTAAGTGAGAAATTCGCAGGTCTCCTTGCCCTAGCCTCCCAAAAGGACAGCCGCACTCTTCTCTTGCACTTCCTTGGAGGACGCAAGCTAGCACTGCGAGCGCAAGAGAAACGCATCTGCCGGGACGTGGTGGAAGCGTGGTGATCCCGAGAGGCTCGTGTGGATACCATAGAGAGCCTGAACACGTCAACTGTTCAGGTTTTGTGATTCGACTCTACAGTTGAGTGAGAGATCTCAACCGAAAATTAGGTATGAAATTTTTGAACACCCGGTTTACCCCGTTTCACTTGGATCCTGGAGGGTTTCGGTTAAATTCCGCTGCGCTGTTTGGCTCCCGAAACCCCAACACGGACTGCTTAGCTTCCTTGACGCCTTTAGCGGGTATCATCAAATTCTAATGAACCCCGAGGATGAGGAAAAAATGGCATTCATCACAGAGATAGGTACTTACTGCTATGTCAGAATGCCCTTCGGGCTAAAAAACGCAGGAGCCACCTACCAAAGACTGATGAACAAGGTATTCGATGCACAGATCGGTAGGAACATGGAAGTGTACGTCGACGATATGATAGTCAAGAGCAAAGTTCCCAGTAATCATATCATTGACTTAACCGAAACCTTCCAACGACTCCGAGAGTTCGACATTCGCCTTAATCCCGAAAAGTGTGTGTTCGGGGTAAACGCGGCTATCGCCTCTATCTGACCCGAAGTCGAAGCGTCAGGAAACGCGAAGAAGCTATTAGCCCCCCCGAGGTACTAAACAGACCGACTTCGAAAATGGATAATCAGCTATTGCAAGCCGAAGAGGATCTCCCCGAAGGCGGAACCCTGAATCAGGGAACTCCCCGAACTGCGGGCATATTTCCCGAAGGGGCATCGTCCGTACTAGAGGACGACCTCGGCCAGGGACCTCGGGAGTACGGTATGAGCATTTAAGGAGCCTCTGACATGCCGCCCACAGATGCTACATGTCACCTCAAATGATGATTTGACACGCCGATGCCGTCCAGGTCTTGTCACAACCTGTCTCGGTTCGAGACTCGAGGAGCCTGCCATCGGCTACTTGTCCCTTACGCCTAAAAATTTAGAGAACATCCGACCGAACACATGTCGTGATCTGAACGGGCTGGACATTCCTATAAATACTAGGAAACAAACCCTGGCAAAAGGTTGGACTCCTCTCCCTTGAGAAAACGCAGGCAAGCCCACTAAAAACTCTAGTGTTTCCCCCTTACGTTCTCAGGAAACTGACTTGGGCGTCGGAGGCTCCTCCCGGAAAAGCACCCCGGGGACCTCCTAACCCTCTTCTCTGAGCTTTGTAGGCACGTTCCCCTGGGAAACTCCAGCACCAGACGCTCTCCTTCACAGGAAGTCCCCCCAGAAGTCACCATGCCTTCTAGTGAAGATGTCCCCGGACATCATTTGGCGCCGTCTGTGGGAAACCATCCTCGGGTCACCATCGTTGAGACTCGGCGTTCTAAGGATAAGGGACTCCCGAGGTCCCCGTCCGCGCCTGTAGTCCAACCGGCCATTGAGCAAGCCCCCCCAGGGACTTCCACGCCTGAGGAAGAGCGCCCTCTAGTGATAACCATGAGCTTCCTGCATGACTTTCAACGTTCTGCTGTGGCTGAAATGACACAACAAATAGACCGAATGTTAGGCACCTCCCAAGTGCTTGGCTTAAGCCAAGGAGAACCAAGGAAACAAGAGGGAACAGAAAGGGGAGAGTAAGAGGAACTATGGAAACTAGTGCAGTGACCTAAGTGTAAAGCTGGAGACTTTTAGGGTCAAATTGCACATGAGATGGAACTGTGGGAAAACTGACAGAAAATAGAGAAAGGGGACCAAATTGTACACTTAGATGAGTGGTACAATTAAAACTATCAAATTTGAGATGGAGATTTCGGCCATGCAAACTTTTATGATGACTAGTGCAAGACTAGACCAATTTTGGGGGACAACAATGATTGCTAGTCATGTTTTGTCTACCACTAGTGTACTATTCACTAGTTAATAGTTAAACTAATTAGTTGTTTGACTAGTTACATGGCCGGTTATGCATGGGTCCTTATTACACATTGGTACTTGTCTTGTTTATTTGCTTGGCATTATGGGCCAAGGTGTGAATTGAATGACATATTAGACACAAGTTTTAAGGGCGGCATTGTGATTATATAGACTTGAGGGCATCATTGCTTCATGCAAGAAAATGGAAGCCAAAGTAAGCCTTTTAGCTAACTAAAACCCAAGTTGATTTGGCCGAAACTAGTCAAGCCATTTACCTTGACATTATTTCTTCACTTGACCGAAAGCTTATCTAGCTTATATTCTTGAGTTCTCTCAAACTTGGTCTCGGTTTCAAGATTCGTTGAAGGAGTGTGGAGCTCGGGTGAAGGATTCAAGCTTGAGAGCTTGATTTCGGTGCTAGACTACTTCAATTTCAAGTTGTTCTTGAAGAATCAAGCAAAGGCCGAGAAGGATTCAACCTAAGGTTGAGGTAATCCTTGAGTTTTTCCTTGAATCCATGGTATTTCTTCCATGAACAAGGGTATTGATTGCTCAAGTGATGATTAAGCTAGGTGAATTGAGCAAATTATAGGTTAATGTGGAAACTTAGTTTGGCCGAATGTGTTGAGTAAAAAAACTTGGTGTTCTTCTTGCATTCCATGGAAACTAATCCATGACTAAGTATTCTTGTTGCCTATTTGTTCTTGTGTTAGGCAAGTTTTGGTGAAGAACGTCAAGTTGAGCAAGTTTAAGTTTGGCCGAAAAGTGCTTTGTGAGGTAAATCATGTTCTTCTTGTGGTTACATGGCCTTGATGCCATGATTATTGATAAATGATGAGTTAGTGAATGTATGTTAGTTTGAAATGATGAAGAACATTGATGTGTGCAAATGGGCACTATGGCCGAGACCTTGGATTAATGTGTTGAGTGTCCTTTACTTGGTAACATTGAAATTGTGCCATGAGTGATAGCCAAAGGCTAACGTCTCCTCGGTAGTAACTCCGCGCCAGAATATTGGCCAAGGAGTCTGACGTCACCCAAGAGAGGATCTTTTTACTGACCTCGGAAGGTGTGAAGTCAAACACTATGAGCTCGAGACTTCGGTAGCTCGTCAGGAATTCCGAGGACAACACCGTCTCCATCGAGGGGCTAAACTGACCGTCTTTGGGTAAGAGAGCCATCTCCCTGAAGCAAGGGAGAATCTCCCCGAAGGAAGAGGCCCCAAAGAGGTCTTCCCCGAAGAAGAAACACCTGAACAAGGGAATCCCCGAACTATGGATGTGAGTCCCGAAGAAGGTGTTCATCAAGGGCACTCCCAAAATTATCGGATAGATCCCGAAGGAGGTGCTCGCACCGAAGGACGGATAGAATCCGAAGAGGGTGCACGCACCGAAGGGCGACCTCGCCCAGGGGACCTCGGGAGTACGGTATGAGCATTTAAGGAGCCTCTGACATGTCGCCCACAAGCCCTACACATCACATCTGAATGGCGAAATGACACGCCGCGGCTGCCCCAGTCCTGACACAACCCGTCCGGGTCCAGGGCTAAAAGAGGCTGCAAACGGCTGCCTGTCCCCTAGGTCCAAAGAGACAGATCAAATCCGACCGAACACGTGTCATGATCTGAACGGACCAGCTACTCCTATAAATACTAGGAAATGGGACTGGGCAAAGGATGGGCATTTTCCTCTCTCTGAGAAAACACAAAACAGGCAAGACACTTGATCCCTTAGTGTTCTTCCTCCACCTTCACTCAGAAAACTGACTTGGGCGTCGGAGGGTACTCCCCGGAAAAGCAAACCGGGGACCTCCTAACCTCTTATTTGAACTTTTCAGGCACACTCAACTGGGAAACCTGAGCTCCAGGCACTCGCCTCCTCAGGAAGTCTCTCCACCTGTCAACATGACAGCAAACGAAGATGCCTTGGGGCATCATTTGGCGCCGTCTGTGGGAAACTACTCCCAGGTAGCTGTTGTCGAAACTCGGCGTTCAAAGGACAAAGGACTTCCGAAGTCCCCGTCCGCGCCTGAGACCCAACCAGCTACCGAACAAAGTCCCCCAGAGACTTCCTTGCCTGAAGAGGAACGCCCTCTTGTCATCACCATGGATTTTTTAAGAGACTTTCAGAGGTCTGTTGTGGCTGAAATGACACAACAAATAGACCGAAGATGGCCGCAACCAGCCCAGGCGCAAATACCCACTTCGTCGGCACGACCTCGGGAGAAATGCCCGAGGGCAACCCATCATAGCTCGGGAAGTAGGGAGCCACGAGAAGAGTCCTCGACAGATAACTTGCCCCTCGGGGCACGGCTGGCGGAAAGAGCAAGGTCGAAACGACCCGAAGTCCCGTCCAGAAGAAGTTTATCAACAGAGGCAGGGTCCCCCTCACCTCGGTACCGAAGTCGCTCCCCGAAGGGACGGCACCAGGAAGAGGAGCCCAGTGCTACGCTCCTCCTGGAGAAAGTCTTGGCAAGACTGGAGAGAGTGGAAGAGCAGGTGGCACGCAAGCCTGTTTGGGCCAGGCTAACTGAAACCGTCTCTGGAGATGAAACTCCTTTCGCCCGAACAGTGGTCGAGGCGGCCATGCCAAGTGACTTCAGGCTACCTCGGCTGGAGACCTATAAGGGTCGGACTGATCCCCAGGCCCACCTAACAAAGTACAAACGCAGCATGGTGTTACATGGGGCTGATGATGCTACGCTCTGCAAGTGCTTCGAAGTCACCCTCGCAGGACCAGCAACTGCCTGGTACAATTCCCTGCCTCCCGGAAACATCAAGGGGTTCCAGGAGCTGTCCACAGCGTTCACCCAATAGTTCATTGGGAGCAAGCCGACGGCGAAGATGCCCGTCCAGATGTTTGACATAGCACAGAGAAACGGGGAGACCATCCGTGACTATGACGAGAGGTTCAACAGGGAGGCCCTCAGTGTTCCGGACTTTCGTCCCGAAATCCGCATCCTCGCCATGACGAGGGGCCTCCGGAGAGATTCGCACTTGTTTTACGAATTCTCCAAAGATCCCCCGGACACGCTGGGAGAATTCTACCGAAGGGCTGAACAACACATGACAGCCGAAGAACTGAGAATGACTGGACCGAAACATCACCAAATTCAAGCTCGTGGCGAAGGGTCCAGCCAGCAAGCCCGGTGTCCAACGGAACAGTCAGGCCGACCTCGGAGAATGCGAGTAGGAGGAAGGAAGCCCCAAAACTTTACACCTCTGAGCACCACGAGGGCTAACGTCCTTATGGCGTTGGAAAAACAGGGGGCTCAAATCCAACGACCAAGGGGCATGACTGCTGACATCAGAAGGAACATGAAGAAGTTCTGTCAGTTCCACCGTGATCACGGTCATGACACCGAAGACTGCTTTCAGTTGAAAAAGTACATTGAATCACTGATAAAGCAGGGCCAGCTTCGGCGTTATTTGAGAATGCCTTCCCCGAAAGGGAAAAAAGAGGAGGAAGGAAAGCCCGATGACGAGGATTACGATTCGGACAGGCGAAGGAACCGAAGTCCGAGAAGGCATCCTCCACCTTCGGCAGGAGTAATACAGACGATCACAACCGGACTTCCATCCTCGGAAAGAAAAAGAAGGGCCAGAGAGATAGCGGTGATGGAATATCAGAGCCCAACGAAAAAATTGGCCCGCGAGGATGGCTCCACCATCGTATTTCCCCATGACGATCCATTGCTGATAATGGCGAGGATAGGAAACTGGGACGTCAAGAGGGTACTGCTAGACGATGGGTCAAACGCAGACGTCTTGTTCTCACACTTGCTGCCAAGCTTGGGCGTATCCAGGAGTGACCTCAAGGCTGTTACTTCACCCACTTTCGGCGTAGGACCATCTGAGCTACCTGTCCTCGGGTGGATCGACCACCCCTTGATGATGAAAGGAACTTCGGAGAAAGGAACTGCTGAGTTGTTCGCCTCTACAATGGCAAGATTCATAGTCATGGATGTTCCTTCGTCATACAATGCCATTCTCGGCAGACAGACACAGGGAAATTTGCACATTCGCCCTGATGTAAAGTACTTGACCGTCTCCTTCGCCACCAAAAAAGGAGACGCAAAGATCTTCATTGATCAAGGCGAGGTGAGAAAGGTGTTCGTCAGAGCACGAAAGGCTCCAGCAAGCAACTTAGCACATGCTGTAGAAGCAAAAGAGCTGGAAAGGGGCGAGGCAGAAGATTCCACAAAAGCGGAAACAGAAGAAGTAGAGCTTGTCCCAGGCCATAGTACCCGTATAGGGAAAAATATGGCCGATGGAGACAAGGAAAAACTTGTATCTTTTCTGCTTGCAAATAAAGATCTGTTCGCCTACTCGCCGAAGGACATGCCAGGGGTAAACCCTCGCGTAATCCAGCATAGCCTTAAAGTGAGTCCGGAAGTAAAACCTGTCCGGCAAAAGAAACGGAGCATCTCAGCTCACAAAAGTGAATTCGTCAAAACCGAAGTCCAGCGTCTGATAGACGCTAGCGTTATCCGGGAGGTAAACTACCCCGAATGGCTAAGTAACGTGGTAATTACCACAAAAGAAGGAAGTAGCAAGCTTCGGATGTGCATCGACTTCAGAAATTTGAACGATGCTTGCCCAAAAGATTCATATCCTCTTCCACCAATAGACCAACTGGTAGATTCAACTGCCGAGTACGGGCTCTTAAGTTTCCTAGACGCCTTCAGTGGCTACCATCAGATAAGGATGGACCCCGGAGACGAAGAGAAGACTGCCTTCATCACCGAGGGAGGAACATATTGCTATATCAGAATGCCCTTCGGGCTAAAAAATGCAGGAGCCACCTACCAAAGGCTGATGAACAAGGTCTTCAAAGACCAAATGGGGAGGAACATGGAGGTATATGTTGATGATATGATAGTGAAGAGCAAACTGCCTGGCTACCACGTTGCAGATTTAGGGGAAACCTTCCAAAAGCTCAGAACCTTCGGGATCCGCCTTAATCCAGAGAAGTGCATCTTCGGGGTGACCTCGGGAAAGTTCCTCGGGTACATGGTATCCGAAAGAGGCATCGACGCTAACCCTGAGAAGATTAAGGCTCTGCTTGAATTCCGAACACCTACCACAGTCAAAGACGTGCAGAGACTCACCGGAAGAATAACCTCTCTGAGCAGGTTTATTTCCAGGTACGGAGATAGGTGTCGACCCTTCTTCAAAGTCTTCACAAAAGCGGCAAAAATGGAAGGCGACCTCGGAAGGGATGGCCATCCTTGGGCTGAAGATTGCCAAAAAGCCTGGGAAGAACTCAAAGTCTACTTGGCCAGACTGCCGACTCTGCGGCAACCTCGGGAGGGAGAGCCCCTGGCACTATACCTCGTCATCACGGAAAAAGCTGTGAGTTCGGTCCTCGTGAAAGAAGAAGGACCGAAACAGTGGCCGGTTTACTATGTCAGCAAGTCCTTGCATGGCGCCGAAGTCAGGTACCCTTTGCTTCAAAAAGCTATAGATGCCTTAGTGCTTGCAGGGAGAAGGCTGCGGCCATACTTTCAGGCTCACCCCATCATTGTCCGAAGTAGTCTGCCACTACGGGATGTCATGAAGAGAGTTGATCATTCGGGAAGGCTCTCCAAGTGGTGCATAGAGCTGGGCGAACACGAGATCACGTATGAGCCTCGGAAAGCTATAAAAGCTCAAGCACTGGCAGATTTTATCGCCGAAATACCCACCACTGAGGAGAGCCATTCAGATCCAAAAGAGGGTGAGCTAGAATGGACCTTGCACGTTGACAGGGCCTCAGGA
The DNA here is from genome assembly GCA_039654915.1 of Aquilaria yunnanensis. Lineage (NCBI taxonomy): Eukaryota > Viridiplantae > Streptophyta > Magnoliopsida > Malvales > Thymelaeaceae > Aquilaria > Aquilaria yunnanensis. The sequence goes on along the minus strand of CM077594.1, from coordinate 38,147,431 downwards.
TTCGAACACCAGGGAGCTGGAGTGATTATCAGAGGCCCCGAAGGGCTAGAAGTAATGAAGGCCATCAAGTTCAGTTTCAATGCCACCAACAATATGGCCGAGTATGAGGCCCTCATAGCAGGATTACGCCTGGCCAGAAAAATTGGCGTGAGAAACTTGAAAGCCCACAGTGATTCCCAGCTGGTGGTCCGACAAATGGCAGGGGACTATGGCACGAAAGACCCGACCTTGGCAAAATACCATGAGTTGGTAACAAAGCTTATTCGGGAGTTCGACGTCGTGAAAATCGAGAACGTACCCCGACGAGAAAATGCTGAGGCAGACTGTCTGGCGAAGTCCAAAACTTGCACCGAAGTGCTAAGCCATCCCAGCATCGCGGTGTTAAGCATACAGACCTCGGGGAAAGGATGGAAAGAACCAATCAAAACGTATCTCGCAACCAACACACTCCCCGAAGACCCCAGCGAAGCCGCAAAAGTGCGAAGGCGCTCCGGACGTTTCTTCTTAATTGGAGAAGAACTATATCGGCAAGGATATGCAAATCCACTACAGAGGTGTGTTAGTGAAGAGGATACCGAAATGATCCTCGAAGAAGTTCATGAAGGTGCCTGTGGTTCGCACATCGGAACCGACGCCCTAGCAGCAGTGATACTCCACCAAGGATACTTCTGGCCTACCCTGAGAAGGGACGCCAAGCAGTTCGTCCAGAAATGTGGTAGTTGCCAGAGACATGCGAACATCCAAAGAACACCCTCAGAGTTCGTGAGTTCGGCAGACTATCCTTGGCCCTTCGCAGTTTGGGGCATAGATCTAATTGGGCCACTCCCAACGGCGCCTGGAGGCGTAAAGTTCTGCGTGGTAGCAGTAGACTATTTCTCTAAATGGGTCGAGGCAGAACCCCTGACAACTATCTCGGTAAAAGAAGTGCAGAAGTTCGTATGGAAAAACATTGTATGCAGATTTGGCATACCGAGGGTACTCGTAGCGGACAATGGATCCCAGTTTGTAGACAAAGGATTCCGAGAATTCATTAGCGACCTTGGGACAAAAATGCACTTCGCCCCAGTAGCTCACCCCCAGAGTAATGGGCAGGTGGAAGTATCTAACAGGACCATAAAAGATGGTCTGAAAAAGAGATTGGGAGAAGCAAAAGGGAAATGGCCAGGAGAACTCCAAAGAGCTACCGAACGACACCCCGAAGAGCCACAGGGGAAACGCCCTTTTCACTTGTCTTCGGCACAGAGGCCATCATCCCCATCGAGATAGTGCAACCGTCAATACGAGTCCAAGTGTTCGATGAAAAAGGAAATGACCTCGGCCTGAGAACCAAGCTCGACCTCGTCAGCGAACACAGAGAAATAGCCGAGCTGAGAAGAAAAGCTTTCCAGCAAAGAGTGGCAGCAGCCATAAACCTACGCGCCAGGCCAAAGGGAATAAAGCAGGGAGACCTCGTTCTCCGAAAGGCTGAATTTGCACCCCGAAAGCCGTCCTACGGGGTACTTCGCGCAAATTGGGAAGGACCCTACCTGGTACTTGCCGAAGTACGAAAAGGAGTATATAAGCTCGGTGATGCCGAAGGCATAGAATTAAAAAATACTTGGCACTCAGAGGCCTTGAAAAAATTCTATGCCTAAAAAGTTCGGTGGGAAAGTTGTATTCCACAAGTTGGAAAATTTTGTCTAAGTAAAAAGTTCTGAAGAAGCACAAGGCAAGAGTCTCACGAAAGCAATCGCCGAGTAAAGCAAGAGTAAGGCTTTCCAAAGTCTCTTGAGCGAATATGTTCGGGACAAAGGAAAGCAAGAGTAAGGCTTTCCAAAGTCTCTTGAGCGAATATGTTCGGGACAAAGGAAAGCAAGAGTAAGGCTTTCCCAAGTCTCTTGAGCGAATATGTTCGGGACAAAAGGAAAGCAAGAGTAAGGTTTTCCGAAGTCTCTCGAGCGAATATGTTCAGGACAAAGGAAAGCAACAGCATGGTTCTCCGAAGTCTCTCGAGCGAATTATTTTCGGGACAGGGAGAAACAAAAGAACCTGGCAAAAAACACTTAGCCGAAGTTGTATCTATTAAGCCAAAGAGCGCTTACAGAGAAGAAAGTTGCTGAAAGACTACAAAAAAGAAGAAGAAAATGAAGACAAAGGGTCCTAGTACAAGCTAAGGAACCTCGGCGTCATGAGAACTGCCAGCCCCCGTGCTTTTGTCAGTAGCCTTCGGCGCCGGGAGAGAAGGAGGTAGTCTCAAATGCTCAATCTTGGACCAAGTCCACCGAGGCTCCTTGGGGATGTTCATTGCTTCCAGGAAGGAGAGGTCGAAGTCTGGGAACTTCTGCAGAATCTGGTGCTGAGCGAGACAGAAGCCGTCTTGAAAGCCCAACTTCGTCATATTATCGGACTCCTGCTTCTTGACCTCCAAATCCTCATAGTCCTTCTCCAGATCAGCGTAATCCTTCTCCAAATCCTTGACCTTTTTCTTCAGTGACTTCACCTTCTTCTTCTCTTCTGAAGGCTCCTTCAGAGATGCGACCTCGGCTTCGAGTTGAGCCTTCTCCTCGAGCGCCTTCGCAAGGATTGCGTCACTTTCTGACTTACCCTTTTGAATCGCCTCGATGGTCGAAGTCAGCTCCGCCATTCGAGAGCCGAGGTCGGAAAGCTTCTAGGAGGTGTCTTTCTGAAGTTCCTCTTTCTCTTTTTTGAACCCCTCCCGAAGTTCAGCAACCTCCTTCTCCGCAGACTGCTTGAGATGAGCATTTTCGGCTACCAGGGCCGAACACTTGTCCTTCGCCTTGGTATAATGATCCCAAAGTGCCGCCTTCTTCTCTGCCTCTCATGCCACCCGAACACGGAGACACCCGGCATACCCCATCAGCTGCAAAAAAGAGAGAGAAAAGTAAACAGAGGGAAAATAATGCTAAGTACTTGGACAAAAAGTCAAAGACAAATTTGCCACTGAGGAAAATAATGCTAAGCACCTGGGCAGCATGTTCAGTGATTTTGGCGGCCAAGGAGTTATCGCCTGGGTAAGCCGCCGTAATGGCCTTGTAAGATGCCTCAGTAAGCACCCCTTTGCACATTTGCCTGGCCATCTCGGGACAGTCCTCGGAGTACATATTCATGTCCTCCGTGAACGTCCAAAAGGGCTCTTTCGGCACTTTCCCTTCAGGAATTTTGGCATCCCGAAGGGCCCTCTTGCGGGCATGTTCGGTAACCCAGCCAGGAGAGGCCACCTCTGCTGCACAAAAAGGCAAAAAAAAAAAAAAAAAAAAAAATTGGTTAAGACCAGAAAGTCTTAATGGTTTGCAAGACACAAAAGGATGTTTGACAAAATGCAAACCTGCTGGCACCTCGGTAACGTCATCGTCAGGAACCGTCGTCGCCTCAATAGAGATCCCCTGGCCTTTTATTTGGCGCCGCTCCTCGGCAGAAGGGGTCTCCTCCCCATCGCCCTCCAGAAGAGCATGCGAAGGCGTGGGGCTTTGAGGTGGGACGTCGGAAGAAGGGACGTCGGAAGAAGGGACCTCGGGCAAAGCGACAGCGTGGTCTTCGGCTTCCTCGCCTGCCTCCTTCGGAATTTGCGGAAGAGAGGAAGGACCAGCCTTCCTGGCCCGTTTGGAAGGAGGGCCCGCCGAAGTGTGCTTCCGCCTCCGAGAGGCGGCCTTCTTTGTCTGCTCTCCCCTCTCGGCCTGGCCCGTAAAAAGAGCCTTGTAGAAGGCAGCCGCGTCGTCACCCATCTCTGGAGAAAGAAAAAGAAGATCAGTGTAAGTCCAAGATGAAGTTATGAAGGAAAAAATGAGAAAGTAACTTAGTCTCGTAAAAAGACTCATAAGTCTCTTTCCCCCGAAGGAGTTTCATGAGCCAGGAGTCCTTCCCCGAAGAAGCCGGTTTCGGCATATTGAGGTCTGTCACATGCTCCTTTACCACCTTGAGTTCCCGAAGGACCTCTTCGGTCATGAGCCTCCAGTTGATCGGAAAGGGGTAAAGGGCACGAGGAGGGACCTCGGCAGCCCAGTCAGAGACGGCCCGGATGCGCCTGTCGAAGTCCTCAAAGATAGGTGCTACATCGGCGTCTAGCAGTATCTTCGGGTCAACAACATCCATCTTGAGCCTCCCCTGAGCCCACTTGGTCGGGACGTGCGACCAAGCCTCCGACTTCTTCAAGAAAAAGAATTTTTGTTGCCACCCTCGCTAGCTGTCTTTGGTGGCGAAGGTGAACGTATACTTTTTGCTCCCGGATCCCCGACGCAGCATAAAGTAGAAGCCACCCTTTGGGACCACGAAGAGCTTGTAGTACTGAAGAAAAACTACAAAGTGAGGTTTTATTTTGAAAACGCCGCACATACAGAGGAAGGCGTTGAAATAACAGTACGAGTTCGGTGGGAGTTGGTTAACGGCAATGCCATGGAAGTTGCAGAACGCGCTAACCATCTCCGGGGGCGGATACCGAAGTCCGGCGTTCAGTTGGGCTCGAAAAACGGTGATTTCATCACTACGGTTGGAGAAAGCAAATTGGTCAGGACGGGGCAACCTCGTCACAGAGTAAGAGGGTAAGAAAAACTTTTTCTTCCACTTCGCTAGCTTTGCCGCAGTAGTGCAGCAGAGGTGAGAAAGAAGAGGTTGCCAACTCTCGGGAACAGGCATGATGAAAACGAGTTCGGGAAAAACAAAGAAGAAGCTTTGAAAAAAAAAGCAAAAGGGACTAAAACCCACCAAAGGTCTTGCCAGAATCTGGATTCCTGGAAGCCGTCGTGAAAAGTGGTCGGAAAAACGCCTGAAAAAGGAGAACTGCCGCGGAAAATCGGGAGAGAATTAGAAGGCAAAAGAAAGCAAAAGCAGAAGAAGAAAGAGGGTTATGACAGGACTGATATATATAGGCCGAGAAGGCCAGAACAACCGTCGCCATTAGTACCCCTCGGAAGGCGAAGCGTCGTCATAACTGCTAAGAGCACCTGAAAAGTCGCGCCTGCTGTACTCAGTGCATTCTTACCCAATAAAAAAGTGCCATGTGTCGGTCATCGCGCAGCAAACGTGCCACGTGTCGTCCATCACGTCGAGCACGCCTTCTGACACCATTTGGTCTAGAGGCGCCGCCCTAGACTGACTCTGCTCGATACAGGACGCGACGCATGAGCAAACCTATAAAGGCAAAAAAGTAGGTTACCTCGAAGACACCAAAAGACAGCCTGTGACTTCGGGCAAAAGGTCTATCTTCGGTACAAGGTTATCCTATTTCCCCTCGCCACGAAGACACCAAGAGATAGCCTGTGACTTCGGGCAGAAGGTGTATCTTTGGCACACGGACAGCGTATCTTCTCGCGCCTCGAGGACGCAAAAAGGACTGCCCATCACTTCAAGCAGAAGAAGGCGTCTTGGGTGTAGATATCACAACCACAGGACCCGAAAACCGATGAACTGAAGTTTCTCACTTCGGCTTTTCGGAAGGGGGCCTGTGATAGCCAAAGGCTAACGCCTCCTCGGTAGTAACTCCGCGCCAGAATATTGGCCGAGGAGTCTGACGTCACCCAAGAGAGGATCTTTTTACTGACCTCGGAAGGTGCGAAGTCAAACACTATGAGCTCGAGACTTCGGTAGCTCGTTAGGAATTCCGAGGACAACACCGTCTCCATCGAGGGGCTAAACTGACCATCTTCGGGTAAGAGAGCCATCTCCCTGAAGCAAGGGAAAATCTCCCCGAAGGAAGAGGCCCCAAAGAGGTCTTCCCCGAAGAAGAAACACCTGAACAAGGGAATCCCCGAACTATGGATGTGAGTCCCGAAGAAGGTGTTCATCAAGGGCGCTCCCAGAATTATGGGATAGATCCCGAAGGAGGTGCTTGCACCGAAGGACGGATAGAATCCGAAGAGGGTGCACGCACCGAAGGGCGACCTCGCCCAGGGGACCTCGGGAGTACGGTATGAGCATTTAAGGAGCCTCTGACATGTCGCCCACAAGCCCTACACGTCACATCTGAATGGCGAAATGACACGCCGCGGCCGCCCCAGTCCTGACACAACCCGTCCGGGTCCAGGGCTAAAAGAGGCTGCAAACGGCTGCCTGTCCCCTAGGTCCAAAGAGACAGATCAAATCCGACCGAACACGTGTCATGATCTGAACGGACCAGCTACTCCTATAAATACTAGGAAATGGGACTGGGCAAAGGATGGGCATTTTCCTCTCTCTGAGAAAACACAAAACAGGCAAGACACTTGATCCCTTAGTGTTCTTCCTCCACCTTCACTCAGAAAACTGACTTGGGCGTCGGAGGGTCCTCCCCGGAAAAGCAAACCGGGGACCTCCTAACCTCTTCTTTGAGCTTTTCAGGCACACTCAGCTGGGAAACCTGAGCTCCAGGCACTCGCCTCCTCAGGAAGTCTCTCCACCTGTCAACATGACAGCAAACGAAGATGCCTTGGGGCATCAATGAGTAAGCCTTATTGATGATTTGGTGATTATATAATAGATTGAGTTGATGAGGAACATTGTTATGTGAGATGGGCAATTTTGGCCGAAAGCTTGGAATAGAGTGGAATGGTGCATTTCACTTGGTTAATTGGAATTAAGGCCATAGATGATATTCATTGATGATTAGAATATCATGTGGTGTGTTGGAATGATGAGTAACACATATTTATGGAATTGAGCTTTTTGGCCGAGAGCTTAAGTGTGTGTATCTTAGTGTTCTTCATATGAGACATGGTAGTTTAATCCATGATTGTGTGTTGATGATGCCTATGTGTTGTTATGCTAGGCATTGAGGTTGAGGAACACTTGGATACTCGAAGCTTGGTTGTAACCAAGAGCTATTGAGGTAGGGTTCACTGGCACTTGACTTTGCTTGGTAATGTACACCATGATTCAAGTGTCTAGAGTGGCTAAGTGATGGTTAAATGTGCCATATGACCTTAGTTGCTTGATGGGCTTAATGCTTATACTTGGTTGTTTTGTTGATTAGCTAATTAACTATGGTACATGTACTAGAAATGCAAGTAAATGTGGCCTATTTGCTTGGCATTTTGGGAGCTCCAAAGGGAAATGGTGTATTGGTAAGTTTGTGTGCAAGAAATGCACATGGGTACATGTATGGCTTATATGGCCGAGAGCAACAATGTGGAGTGTGTGTGTGTACTTTTGTGCTTTGGTGTTTCCTTGTGCATGCTAACCCCACTTATGAAATATTTGACTTACTTATCTGTCTTGTATATGTATATGCCTGTTTTTCTTGTCTTGGTGTTTGTTTTGCCGGTTGAGCTAACTAATGGGAGGTTACGCTTTGAGTGATTACTCAGCTTAACGAAATAGACTAAATATGAGTTGTATATGTTTTAAGTGAATCCTACTGAGTTATATGCTCACTGCCCATCCTTTATTTTTTAGGCAAGGATATTCGGCCAGAGTAGTGCTAAGCTGCCTTGGGTGTGTGCTTAGTGTTTATTTGCTTAGTTACCAAGGTATGTGCCAATGTGTGCTTGGCATAGCGTTTGGTTTCATTACAAGTCTTATTTACCTATGGTTGGCCGAGACTTATGTTTTAAGTTTGCAGGCTGTAGAGTGAGAACTGTCTAGGAGATCATGGATACTTGGACTTTAGCTCTGATTGTGGTATGCACCTTTATGACCATGAATATGGCCATATGTTTGGTGTTGCAGTGTGTACTTCTGTATGGGATTCTCAAGGTTTTGTTTGACCATTAGGAGTATGGTCTCGGGTTGTATGTAACTTGGCATGAACAACTATGGATGCTTGGCATTATAGCCATGGTAGATACTAGGTAGACTACCATTTTGATTTGTACATATATGTAGTCTTGGATACCTAGTTGTGGGTTTTGGATTTTGGATTTTGGATTTTGGATTTTGGATTTGTGGATTTTGGATGCCAAGTTATGTATGAACAACTATGGATGGCATTATGCTTGCCTATGTATGCTGGATATTATGGGCCAAAGTTGCCACTTTTATGTGAGTGGTTATGGACCTAGTTATGTGGAACTGTGGTGCATAATGGCATGTACATTAGTAGGCCGAGAGCATCATGCATTTTTACTTGTTGTTTTCAGAAATCTAAACCAACCTTGTGGGCTTCTTGGTTGCCATATAGTTAGTACACTTGATGCACACCATGTATGCACTTAAATTGCATTTAAGTGTTGCCTTGCTTGTTATGCAAGTTATTAATTAAAACCTTGCTTATTGTGCAAGTTAGGGGTTTTGGGCCTTGCCCTTGCTGCAAGTTGTTAATGGGTCTTGTTAAAGCCACCTGGGCCACCTCCCAGGCCTCTTAACTTAAGGAAATAAGACTTAAAAATTGCCATTACTTGCTTGGCCGAACCAAACACTTTGAGATTAAATATTGGGTTTGGGAGTTAAGTTAGTAAATGATAGGCCAGGGCCTGAGTGAGGTGTGACACCGAAGGTGGCCGCAACAAGCTCAAGCCCAAAGGCCTCCTTCACCAGCACACCCTCGGGAAAAAAGCCCCAAACCAACTCATCGTAGTTCGGGATCCGGAGACCCACGGGAGGAGTCTTCAACAGAAAACATGCCCCTCGGGGCACGGCTCGCGGGACAAGCGGGGTCAAGGCGAACCAAAATCACACACAGGAGGAGCCAGTCGCCTGAGGCGAGGTCTCCATCCCCTCAGCGCTGAACTCGCTCCCCGAAGAGGCACCGACAATCCCCCCTGCCAGAAGAAGAACCTAGTGCCACGGCCCTTATGGAGAAAATATTGGCAAGGTTGGACAGAGTGGAGAAACAGGAGGCCCGTAAACCCATCTGGGCTAGGCTGTCTCGGGCCTTTTGTGGGGACGAGTCCCAATTCACCCAAGATGTCGTTGAGGCAGCCATGCCAGGTGATTTCAGAGTACCTTAGCTGGAAACTTATGATGGCCGTACTGATCCACAGGCCCATCTGACCAAGTACAGACGCAGCATAATGATGCACGGTGCCGATGATGCTACCTTGTGCAAATGCTTCGAGGTCACTCTCAGTGGGCCGGCAACAGCCTGGTATAATTCATTGGCCCCAGGAACCATCACGGAGTTCCAGGAGTTGTCCACAGCCTTCACGCAACAGTTTATCGGAAGTCGGCCAACGGCAAAGATGCCGGTTCAGATGTTCGACATAGCGCAAAGAATTGGAGAGACCATACGCGACTATGTCGAAAGGTTCAACAGGGAAACTTTGAGCGTCCCGGACTTCCGGCCCGAAATACGCATCCTCGCCATGATACGGGGCCTTCGGAGGGACTCACAGCTGTTTTACGAGTTCTCTAAGGACCACCCGGACACCCTCGGCGAATTTAACCGAAGGGCCGAATAGCACATGACAGCTGAAGAACTGAGAATGGGGGGACCAAAGTCCGATCACGCCCGGGCCGAAGGGTCCAGCCAGCAAAATCGGTATCCCACCGAATAGGCAGGCCGACCTCGGAGGATGCGAGGAAGGAAACTCCCAATTTTCACACCCCTGAACACCACACGGACAAACATCCTCAAGACGATGGAAAGGCAGGGGACGCAGGTTCAGCGGCCACGGGCCATGACCGCCGACAACAAAAAGAATATGAAGACGTTCTGCCAGTTTCATTGCGACCACGGTCACGACACCGAATACTGCTTCCAATTGAAGAAGTATATAGAGTCGCTGATAAAACAGGGCCAACTTTGGCGTTATCTGCACATGCGTTCCCCGAAAGGGAGAAAAGAGGAGGAAGGAAAGGCAGAAAACGAGGACTACGACTCCGACAGGCGGAGAAACCGAAGTCTGAAAAGGCGCCCCCCACCTCCGCGGGAATCATACAGACAATAACGACGGGACTCCCATCCTCGGAAAGAAAGATGAAGGCCAGAGAAATAGCAGTCATGGAGTATCAAAGTCCAACAAAAAAGCTGGCCCGAAAGGATGGTTCCGCCGTCATTTTTCCCCATGACGACCCATTGTTGATCATGGCGAAAAAAGGAAACTGGGACGTCAAAAGAGTGCTGCTCGATGACGGATCAAATGCCGATGTCCTGTTTTCACACTTACTGCCGAGGTTGGGTGTATCTAGTAACGACCTCAAGCCCGTCACCTCGCCTACCTTCGGGGTAGGTCCGGCCGAGCTACCCGTCCTCGGTTGGATCGATCTCCCGTTGATGCTGAAAGGGACTTCGGTGATGGGAACAGAAGAGTTGTACGCCTCCACAATGGCAAGGTTCATCGTCATGGATGTCCCTTCATCGTACAACGCCATCCTTGGAAGACAGACACAGGGAAACCTGCATATTCGCCCTGATGTCAAGTACTTAACCGTCACTTTCGCCGCCAAGGATGGAGATGCGGAAATCTTCATAGATCAAGCTGATAGCCAAAGGCTATTGCCTCCTCGGTAGTAACACCCTGCCAGAATATTGGCCGAGTAGTTTGACGTGACCCAAGAGAGGATCTTTTCATTGACCTCGGAAGGTGCGAAGTCAAACACTATGAGCTCGAGACTTTGGTTAGCTCGTCAGGAATTCCGAGGACAACACCATCTCCATCGAGGGGCCAAACTGACCGTCTTCGGGTAAGAGAGCCATCTCTCTGAAGCAAGGGAGAATCTCCCCGAAGGCAGAGGCCCCGAAGAGGTCTTCCCCGAACAAGAAACACCTGAACAAGGGAATCCCCGAACTATGGGTGTGAGTCCCGAAGAAGGTGTTCATCAAGGGAACTCCCAGAACTATGGGATAGATCCCGAAGGAGGTGCTCGCACCGAAGGACGGATAGAATCCGAAGAGGGTGCACGCATCGAAGGGCGACCTCGCCCAGGGGATCTCGGGAGTACGGTATGAGCATTTAAGGAGCCTCTGACACGCCGCCCACAAGCCCTACACGTCACATCAGAACGGCGAACTGACACGCCGTCGCCGCCCCAGTCCTGACACAACCTGTCCGGGTCCAGGGCTAAAAGTGGTTGCAAATGGCTGCCCGTCCCCTAGGTCCAAAAGTACAGATCAAATCCGACCGAACACGTGTCATGATCTGAACGGACCAGCTACTCCTATAAATACTAGGAAATGGGACTGGGCAAAGGATGGGCATTTTCCTCCCTCTGAGAAAACACAAAACAGGCAAGACACTTGATCCCTTAGTGTTCTTCCTCCACTTTCACTCAGAAAACTGACTTGGGCGTCGGAGGGTCCTCCCCGGAAAAGCAAACCGGGGACCTCCTAACCTCTTCTTTGAGCTTTTCAGGCACACTCAGCTGGGAAACCAGAGCTCCAGGCGCTCGCCTCCTCAGGAAGTCTCTCCACCTGTCAACATGACAGCAAACGAAGATGCCTTGGGGCATCATTTGGCGCCGTCTGTGGGTAACTACTCCCAGGTAGCTATTGTCGAAACTCGGCGTTCGAAGGACAAAGGACTCCCGAAGTCCCCGTCCGCGCCTGAAACCCAACCAGCTACCGAACAAAGTCCCCCAGAGACTTCCTTTCCTGAAGAGGAACGCCCTCTTGTCATCACCATGGGTTTTTTACGAGACTTTCAGAGGTCTGTTGTGGCTGAAATGACACAACAGATAGACCGGAGGTGGCCGCCACCAGCCCAGGCCCAAAAACCCACTTCGCCAGCACGACCTCGGGAGAAAAGCCCAAGGGCAACCCATCATAGCTTGGGAAGTGGGGAGCCACGGGAAGAGTCCTCGACAGATAACTTGCCCCTCGGAGCACGGCTGGCGGAAAGAGCGAGGTCTGAACGACCCGAAGTCCCGTCCAGAAGAAGTTTGTCGCCAGAGGCAAGGTCCCCCTCACCTCGGTACCGAAGTCGCTCCCCGAAAAGACGGCAACAGTCCTCTTACCGAAGAACCTCCAAGCACCAGGAAGAGGAGCCCAGTGCTACGCTCCTCCTGGAGAAAGTCTTGGCAAGACTGGAGAGAGTGGAAGAGCAGGTGGCACGCAAGCCTGTTTGGGCCAGGCTAACTGAAACCGTCTCTGGAGATGAAACTCCTTTCGCCCGAACAGTGGTCGAGGCGGCCATGCCAAGTGACTTCAGGCTACCTTGGCTAGAGACCTATGAGGGACGGACTGATCCCCAGGCCCACCTAACAAAGTACAAACGCAGCATGGTGCTACATGGGGCTGATGATGCTACACTCTGCAAGTACTTTGAAGTCACCCTCGCAGGACCAGCAACTGCCTGGTACAATTCCCTGCCTCCCGGAAACATCAGGGGGTTCTAGGAGCTGTCCACAGCGTTCACGCAACAGTTCATTGGGAGCAAGCCGACGGCGAAGATGCCCGTCCAGATGTTTCACATAGCATAGAGAAACGGGGAGACCATCCATGACTATGTCGAGAGGTTCAACAGAGAGGCCCTCAGTGTTCCGGACTTTCGTCCCGAAATCCGCATCCTCGCCATAACGAGGGGCCTCCGGAGGGATTCGCACTTGTTTTATGAATTCTCCAAAGATCCCCCGGACACGCTGGGAGAATTCTACCGAAGGGCTGAACAACATATGACAGCCGAAGAGCTGAGAATGACTGGACCGAAGGCTGACCATATTCACGCTCGTGGCGAAGGTCCAGCCAGCAAGCCCGGTGTCCAACGGAACAGTTAGGCCGACCTCGGAGAATGCGAGTAGGAGGAAGGAAGCCCCAAAACTTTACACCTCTGAGCACCACGAGGGCTAACGTCCTCATGGCGTTGGAAAAACAAGGGGCTCAAATCCAACGACCGAGGGGCATGACTGCTGACAACAGAAGGAACATGAAGAAGTTCTGTCAGTTCCACCGTGATCACGGTCATGACACCGAAGACTGCTTTCAGTTGAAAAAGTACATTGAATCACTGATAAAGCAGGGCCAGCTTCGGCGTTATTTGAGAATGCCTTCCGTGAAGGGTAAAAAAGTGGAAGAAGGAAAGCCCGATGACGAGGATTACGACTCAGACAGGCGAAGGAACCGAAGTCCGAGAAGGCGTCCTCCACCTTCGGCAAGAGTAATACAGACGATCACAACCGGACTTCCATCCTCGGAAAGAAAAAGAAGGGCCAGAGAGATAGGGGTGATGGAATATCAGAGCCCAACGAAAAAATTGGCCTGCGAGGATGGCTCCACCATCGTATTTCCCCATGACGATCCATTGCTGATAATGGCGAGGATAGGAAACTGGGACATCAAGAGGGTACTGCTGGACGATGGGTCAAACGCAGATGTCTTGTTCTCACATTTGCTGCCAAGCTTGGGCGTATCCAGGAGTGACCTCAAGGCTGTTACTTCACCCACTTTCGGCGTAGGACCATCTGAGCTACCTGTCCTCGGGTGGATCGACCTCCCCTTGATGATGAAAGGAACTTCAGAGAAAGGAACTGCTGAGTTGTTCGCCTCTACCATGGCAAGATTCATAGTCATGGATGTTCCTTCGTCATACAACGCCATCCTCGGCAGACAGACACAGGGAAATTTGCACATTCGCCCTGATGTAAAGTACTTGACCGTTACCTTCGCCACCAAAGACGGAGATGCAAAGATCTTCATTGATCAAAGCGAGGTGAGAAAGGTGTTCTTCAAAGCACGAAAGGCTCCAGGAAGCAACCTAGCATATGCTGTAGAAGCAAAAGAGCTGGAAAGGAGCGAGGCAAAAGATCCCACAAAAACGGAAACAGAAGAAGTAGAGCTTGTCCCAGGCCATAGTACCTGAATAGGGAAAAGCATGGCCGAAGGAGACAAGGAAAAACTTGTATCTTTTCTGCTTGCAAATAAAGATCTGTTCGCCTACTCGCCGAAGGACATGCCAGGGGTAAACCCTCGCGTAATCCAGCATAGCCTCAAAGCGAGTCCGGAAGTAAAACCTGTCCGGCAAAAGAAACGGAGCATCTTGGCTCACAAAAGTGACTTCGTCAAGACCGAAGTCCAGCGTCTGATAGACGCTAGCGTTATTCGGGAGGTAAACTACCCCGAATGGCTAAGCAACGTGATAATTGCCACAAAAGAAGGAAGTAGTAAGCTCCGGATGTGCATCGACTTCAGAAATTTGAACGATGCTTGCCCGAAAGATTCATATCCTCTTCCGCCAATAGACCAACTGGTAGACTCAACTGCCGAGTACGGGCTCCTAAGTTTCCTGGACGCTTTCAGTGGGTATCATCAGATAAGGATGAACCCCGAAGATGAAGAGAAGACTGCCTTCATCACTGAGGGAGGAACATATTGCTATATCAGGATGCCCTTCGGACTAAAAAATGCAGGAGCCACCTACCAGAGGCTGATGAACAAAGTCTTCAAAGACCAAATGGGGAGGAACATGGAGGTGTATGTTGATGATATGATAGTCAAAAGCAAACTGCCTGGCTACCACGTTGCAGATTTAGAGGAAACCTTCCAAAAACTCAGAGCCTTCGGGATCCGCCTTAATCCTGAGAAATGCATCTTCGGGGTGACCTCGGGAAAGTTCCTTGGGTACATGGTATCCGAAAGAGGCATCGATGCTAACCCCGAGAAGATTAAGGCTCTGCTTGAATTCTGAACTCCTGCCACAGTCAAAGACGTGCAAAGACTCACCGGAAGAATAACCTCTCTGAGAAGGTTTATTTCCAGGTACGGAGATAGGTGTCGACCCTTCTTCAAAGTCCTCACAAAGGCAGCAAAGATGGAAGGCGACCTCGAAAGGAATGGTCATCCTTGGGATGAAGATTGCCAAAAAGCCTGGGAAGAACTCAAAGTCTACTTGGCCAGCCTGCCGACCCTGCGGCAACCTCGGGAGGGAGAGCCCTTCGTATTATACCTCGCCGTCACAAAAAAAACTGTGAACTCGGTCCTCGTGAAAGAAGAAGGGCCAAAGCAATGGCCGGTCTACTATGTCAGCAAGTCCCTGCATGGCGCCGAAGTCAGGTACCCTTTGCTTCAAAAAGCTATATACGCCTTAGTGCTTGCAGGGAGAAGGCTGCGGCCATACTTTCAGGCTCACCCCATTATCGTCCGAAGTACCCTGCCTCTACGGGATGTTATGAGGAAAGTTGATCACTCGGGAAGGCTTTCCAAGTGGTGTATAGATCTTGGCGAACACGACATCACGTATGAACCCCGGAAAGCTATAAAAGCTCAAGCTTTGGCAGACTTCATCGCCGAAGTACCAAACACCGAGGAGGGACATTCGTTTTCGGGCGAAGACGAGCCAGAATGGACGTTATATGTTGACGGGGCCTCAGGATCCAAACACCAGGGAGCTGGAGTGATTATCAGAGGCCCCGAAGGCCTAGAAGTAATGAAGGCCATCAAGTTCAGTTTCAACGCCACCAACAATATGGCCGAGTATGAGGCCCTCATAGCAGGATTACGCCTGGCCAGAAAAATTGGCGTGAGAAACTTGAAAGCCCATAGTGATTCCCAGCTGGTGTTCCGGCAAATGGCAGGGGACTATGGCGCGAAAGACCCGACCTTGCTAAAATATCATGAGTTGGTAACAAAGCTTATTCGGGAGTTCGATGTCGTGAAAATCAAGAACGTACCCCGATGAGAAAATGCTGAGGCAGACTGTTTGGCGAAGTCCAAAACTTGCACCGAAGTGCTAAGCCACCCCAGCATCGCGGTGTTAAGCATAGAGACCTCGGGGAAAGGATGGAAAGAACCAATCAAAACGTATCTCGCAACCAACACACTCCCCGAATACCCTAGCGAAGCCGCAAAAGTGCGAAGGCGCTCCGGACGTTTCTTGTTAATTGGAGAAGAACTATACCGGCAAGGATATGCAAATCCACTACAGAGGTGTGTTAGTGAAGAGGATACTGAAATGATCCTCGAAGAAGTTCACGAAGGTGCCTGTGGTTCGCACATCGGAACCGATGCCCTAGCAGCAGTGATACTTCACCAAGGATACTTCTGGCCTACCCTGAGAAAGGACGCCAAGCAGTTCGTCCAGAAATGTGGTAGTTGCCAGAGACATGCGAACATCCAAAGAACACCCTCAGAGTTCGTGACTTCGGCAGACTATCATTGGCCCTTCGCAGTTTGGGGCATAGATCTCATTGGGCCACTCCCAACGGCGCCTGGAGGCGTAAAGTTCTGCGTAGTAGCAGTTGACTATTTCTCTAAGTGGGTCGAGGCAGAACCTCTGACAACTATCTCGGCAGAAGAAGTACAGAAGTTCGTATGGAAAAACATCGTATGCAGATTCGGCATACCGAGGGTACTCGTAGCGGACAATGGATCCCAGTTCATAGACAAAGGATTCCAGGAGTTCATTAGCGACCTCGGGACAAAAATGCACTTCGCCCCAGTAGCTCACCCCCAAAGTAATGGGCAGGTGGAAGTATCTAACAGGACCATAAAAGATGGTCTGAAAAAGAGATTGGGAGAAGCAAAAGGGAAATGGCCAGGAGAACTCCAAAGCGTGTTATGGAGTTACCGAACAACACCCCGAAGAGCCACAGGGGAAACCCCCTTTTCACTCGTCTTCGGTACAGAGGCCATCATCCCTGTCGAGGTAGTATAACCGTCAATACGAGTCCAAGTGTTCGAAGAAAAAGGAAATGACCTCGGCCTGAGAACCAAGCTCGACCTCGTCAGCGAACACAGAGAAGTAGCCGAGCTGAGAAGAAAAGCTTTCTAGCAAAGAGTGGCAGCAGCCATAAACCTACGCGCCAGGCCAAAAGGAATAAAGAAGGGAGATCTCGTTCTCCGAAAGGCTGAATTTGCACCCCGAAAGCCGTCCCACGGGGTACTTCGCGCAAATTGGGAAGGACCGTACCTGGTACTTGCCGAAGTATGAAAAGGAGTTTATAAGCTCGGTGATGCCGAAGGCATAGAATTAAAAAACACTTGGCACTCAGAGGCCTTGAAAAAATTCTATGCCTAAAAAGTTTGGTGGGAAGGTTGTATTGCACAAGTTGGACAAATTTGTCTAAGTAAAAAGTTCTGAAGAAGTACAAAACAAGAGTCTCACGAAAGCAATCGCCGAGGAAAGTGAAAGTAGGTTTTCCGAAGTCTCTTGAGCGAATATGTTCGGGACAAAGGAAAGCAAAAGTATGGTTTTCCGAAGTCTCTTGAGCGAATATGTTCGGGACAAAGGAAAGCAAAAGTATGGTTTTCCGAAGTCTCTTGAGCGAATATGTTTGGGACAAAGGAAAGCAAGAGTATGGTTCTCCGAAGTCCCTTGAGCGAATATGTTCGGGACAAAGGAAAGCAAAAGTATGGTTTTCCGAAGTCTCTCGAGCAAATTATGTTCGGGACAAAGGGAAACAAAGGGATCTAGCAAACAATACTTAGCCAAATTTTTATCTATTGAGCCAAAGAGTGCTTACAGAGAAGAAAGTTGCTGAAAGACTACAAAAAAAAAGAAGAAAATGAAGACAAAAGGCCCTAGTACAAACTAAGGAACCTCGGCGTCTTGAGAACTGCCAGCCTCTGTCCTTTTGTCAGCAGCCTTCGGCGCCGGGAAAGAAGGAGGCAGTTTCAAGTGCTCGATCTTGGACCAAGTCCACCGAGGCTCCTTCGGGATGTTCATGCCTTCCAGGAAGGAGAGGTCAAAATCTGGGAACTTCTGTAGAATTTGGTGCCGAGCAAGACAGAAGCCGTCTTGAAAGCCCAACTTCGTCATATCATCGGACTCCCGCTTCTTGACCGCCAAATCTGCATAGTCCTTCTCTAGATCCGCGTAATCCTCCTCCAGATCCTTAAGCTTTCTCTTCAATGCCTTCATCTTCTTCTTCTCTTCTGAAGGCTTCTTCAGAGATGCGACCTCGGCTTCGAGCTGGGAAAACGGTGATTTCATCACTTCGGTTGGAGAAAGGAAATTGGTCAGGACGGGGCAACCTCGTCACAGAGTAAGAGGGTAAGAAAAACTTTTTCTTCCACTTCGCTAGTTTTGCCGGAGTAGTGTAGCAAGGGTGAGAAAGAAGAGGTTGCCAACTCTCGGGAATAGGCATGATGAAAACGAGTTCGGGAAAAACAAAGAAGAAGCTTTGAAAAAAGCAAAAGGACTAAAACCTACCAAAGGTCTTGCCGAAATCTGGATTTCTGGAAGCCGTCGTGCAAAGTGGTCGGAAAAACGCCTGAAAAAGGAGAACCACCGCGGAAAATCGGGAGAGAATTAGAAGGCAAAAGAAAGCAAAAGCAGAAGCAGAAAGAGGGCCAGGAGAACCGTCGTCATTAGTACCCCTCGGAAGGCGAAGCGTCGCCATAACTGCTAAGAGCGCCTGAAAAGTCGCGCCTGCCATACTCAGTGCATTCTTACCCAATAAAAGTGCGCCATGTGTCAGCCATCGCGCAGCAAACGTGCCATGTGTCGTCCATCACGTCGAGCGCGCCCTCTGACATCGTTTGGTCTAGAGGCGCCGCCCTAGACTGACTCCGCTAGACACAGGACGCGACGCATGAGCAGACCTATAAAGGCAAAAAAGTAGGTTACCTCGAAGACACCAAAAGACAGCCTGTGACTTCGGGCAAAAGGTCTATCTTCGGTACAAGGTTATCCTATCTTCCCTCGCCACGAGGATACCAAGAGACAGCCTGTGACTTCGGGCAGAGGGTGTACCTTCGGCACAGGGACAGCCTATCTTCTCGCGCCTCGAGGACGCAAAAATGCTGCCCATCGCTACAAGCAGAAGAAGGCGTCTTCGGCACAAATATCACAACCACAGGACCCGAAAACCGATGAACCGAAGTTTCTCACTTCCGCTTTTCGGAGGGGGGCCTGTGATAGCCAAAGGCTATTGCCTCCTCGGTAGTAACTCCCTGCCAGAATATTGGCCGAGGAGTCTAACGTCACCCAAGAGAGGATCTTTTCATTGACCTCGGAAGGTGCGAAGTCAAACACTATGAGCTCGAGACTTTGGTTAGCTCGTCAGGAATTCCGAGGACAACACCGTCTCCATCGAGGGGCCAAACTGACCGTCTTCGGGTAAGAGAGCCATCTCTCTGAAGCAAGGGAGAATCTCCCCAAAGGCAGAGGCCCCGAAGAGGTCTTCCCCGAACAAGAAACACCTGAACAAGGGAATCCCCGAACTATGGGTGTGAGTCCCGAAGAAGGTGTTCATCAAGGGAACTCCTAGACCTATGGGATAGATCCCGAAGGAGGTGCTCGCACCGAAGGACGGATAGAATCCGAAGAGGGTGCACGCACCGAAGGGCGACCTCGCCCAGGGGATCTCGGGAATACGGTATGAGCATTTAAGGAGCCTCTGACACGCCGCCCACAAGCCCTACACGTCACATCAGAACGGCGAACTGACACGCCGTAGCCGCCCCAGTCCTGACACAACCTGTCCGGGTCCAGGGCTAAAAGAGGCTGCAAACGGCTGCCCGTCCCCTAGGTCCAAAAGTACAGATCAAATCCGACCGAGCACGTTTCATGATCTGAACGGACCAGCTACTCCTATAAATACTAGGAAATGGGACTGGGCAAAGGATGGGCATTTTCCTCCCTCTGAGAAGACACAAAATAGGCAAGACACTTGATCCCTTATTGTTCTTCCTCCACTTTCACTCAGAAAACTGACTTGGGCGTCGGAGGGTCCTCCCCGGAAAAGCAAACCGGGGACCTCCTAACCTCTTCTTTGAGCTTTTCAGGCACACTCAGCTGGGAAACCAGAGCTCCAGGCACTCGCCTCCTCAGGAAGTCTCTCCACCTGTCAACATGACAGCAAACGAAGATGCCTTGGGGCATCACAAGCCGAAGTAAGGAAGGTGTTCGTCAAAACACGAAAAGCTCCAGCAAACAACTTTACGCAAGCTGTGGAAGCAAAAGCACCAAAAATGGGCGAGGCAGAGAGTCCCGCAAAGGTGGAAACAGAAACAATAGAACTTGTCCCAGGTCAATCTACCCGAATAGGGAAGAGCTTGGCCGAAAGTGACAATAAAAAACTTGTATCCTTTCTACTAGAAAATAAAGATCTCTTTGCCTACTCGCCGAAAGATATGCCAGGGGTGAACCCTGGCGTAATACAGCATAGCCTCAAAGTAAGTCCGGAAGCAAAGCCTGTCCGGCAAAAGAAACGAGGCTTCTCAGCCCATAAAAATAACTTCGTCAAAACCGAAGTCCAGTGCCTGTTAGATGCTAGTGTCATCAGGGAGGTCAAATACCCCAAATGGTTGAGCAACGTGGTTATCGCCACTAAAGAAGGAAGCAGCAAACTCCGGATGTGCATCGACTTCAGAAACTTGAACGATGCTTGACCAAAAGACTCATACCCTCTCCCACCGATAGACCAATTGGTAGACTCAACTGCCGAATACGGGCTCCTAAGTTTCTTAGACGCCTTCAGCAGCTATCATCAAATAAGGATGAACCCCGAAGATGAAGAAAGAACCGCCTTCATCACCGAGGGAGGTACATACTGCTACGTCAGAATGCCCTTCGGGCTGAAAAATGCAAGAGCCACCTACCAGAGGTTGATGAGCAAGGTCTTTAACGACCAAATAGGGAGAAACATGGAAGTGTATGTTGATGATATGATAGTCAAAAGCAAGCTGCATGACGACCACATCGCAGATCTAAAGGAAACCTGCCACAAGCTCAGAACCTTCAGGATCCGTCTCAGTCCCGAAAAGTGCATCTTCGGAGTGACCTCGGGAAAATTCCTTGGGTACATGGTATCAGAAAGAGTCATTGATGCTAACCCAGAAAAAATCAAGGCCCTACTCGAGTTTCGAACTCCCGCCACAATAAAAGATGTGCAGAGACTCACTGGAAGGATAACCTCCCTCAGCCGGTTTATTTCCAGATACGGAGATCGGTGTCGGCCATTCTTCAAAGTCCTCACAAAGGCAGCAAAAAAGGAGGACAACCTCGGAGGTGATGACCACCCCTGGGGTGAAGATTGGCAAAAGGCCTGGGAAGAACAGAAAATCTACTTGGCCAGCCTGCCTACTCTGCGACAACCTCACGAAGGAGAGCCTCTCGTACTATACCTCACCGTCATAGAAAAAGTTGTGAGTTCGGTCCTTGTAAAAGAAGAGGGGCCAAAGCAATGGCCGGTCTATTATGTCAGCAAATCCCTGCATGGCGCCGAAATCAAGTATCCTTTGTTGCAAAAACCTATATATGCCTTGGTGCTGGCAGGAAGAAGACTACGACCATACTTTCAAGCTCACCCTATCATCGTCCGAAGTAGTTTACCACTTCATGATGTCATGAGAAAGGTGGATCATTCCGGAAGGCTCTCCAAGTGGTGTATAGAGCTTGGTGAACACGACATCGCATATGAACCTCGGAAAGCCATAAAAGCTCAAGCACTGGCAGACTTTATCGCCGAAGTACCCACCACCGAGGACAGCCATCCGGATCCTGGGGAAGGTGATCCCGAATGGACTTTGCATGTTGACGGAGCCTTGGGGTCCAAACACCAGGGAGCTGGCGTGATTATCAGAGGTCCCGAAGGCCTTGAAGTAACGAAGGCTATCAAATTTAGCTTTAACGTCACCAACAATGTGGCTGAGTATAAAGCCCTCATAGCAGGATTACGCCTAGCCAGGAGAATTGGCGTGCGAAATCTAAAAGGCCCCAGCGATTCCTAGCTAGTAGTTCGGCAAACGGCAGGAGACTATGGGGCAAAGGACCCGACCTTGGCAAAATACCATGAACTAGTGGCAAAACTCATTCGGGAGTTCGATACCGTACGAATCGAAAATGTGCCTCGACGTGATAATGTCGAGGCAGACTGCTTGGAAAAATCAAAAGTATACACCGAGGTGCTAGGTCACCCGAGCATCACAGTGCTGAGCTTATCAACTTCGGGAAAAGGTTGGAAAGACCCAATAAAGAGATAGCTTGAGGACAATACACTCCCCGAAGACCGCAGTGAAGCTGCCAAAATCCGAAGACGCTCCGGCCGATTCTTCCTAATTGGTGAAGAATTGTATCGGTAGGGATATGGAAACCCACTACAGAGGTGTGTCGGTGAAGAGGATACTGAAATGATCCTCGAAGAAGTACAAGAAGGCGCTTGTGGTTCGCACATCGGAACCGACGCCCTTGCAGCAGTAATACTTCACCAAGGATACTTCTGGCCTACCCTGACAAACGACGCAAGGCAGTTTGTCCAGAAATGCGGTAGTTGCCAGAGACACGCAAATATCCAGAGGACACCCTCGGAAATGGTGACTTCGGCTGATTATCCCTGGCCCTTCGCAGTCTGGGGCATTGATCTCATTGGGCCGCTCCCAACAGCCCCTAGAGGCGTAAAATTCTGCGTTGTAGCAATAGACTATTTCTCCAAATGGGTTGAGGCAGAACCACTAGCGACTATCTCGACAAAAAAAGTGCAGAAGTTCATATAGAATAACATCGTATGCAGATTTGGCATACCGAGGGTGCTAGTAGCTGACAATGGATCCCAGTTCGTAGACAATGGATTCCAGGAATTTATCAACGACCTCGGAATAAAGATGCACTTCGCCCCAGTAGCTCACCCCTAAAGCAATGGGTAGGTAGAAGTATCTAATAGGACCATGAAAGATGGTCTGAAAAAGAGACTGGGGGAAGCAAAAGGGAAATGGCCAGGAGAACTCCAAAGCGTATTATGGAGCTACCGAACAACACCCCGAAAAGCCACAGGGGAAACGCCTTTTTCTCTAGTCTTCGGTACAGAGGCCATCATTCCAATCGAGGTAGTACGACCATCAGTACGGGTTCAAGTGTTCGATGAAAGTGGAAACGAACTCAGCCTAAGAACAAAGCTTGACCTCGTCGGCGAACACAGAGAAATAGCCGAGCTGAGAAGAAAAGCTTTTCAGCAAAGAGTGGCCGCGGCCATCAACTTACAAGCCAGGCCAAAAGGGATCAAGAAGGGAGACCTCATTCTCTGAAAGGCTGACTTTGCACCTCGAAGACCGTCCCACGAAGTACTTCGCGCGAACTGGGAAGGACCTTATCTGGTCCTTGCCGAAGTACGAAAGGGCGTGTACAGACTTGGCAACGCCGAAGGTGTAGAATTGAAAAATACTTGGCACTTAGATGCCTTGAAAAATTCTATTCTTAAGGCCGCGCGGAAGAATTGTGTTGTGCAAAAAATATTTTAAGTACAGAAAGATTCTCAAGTGTACAAGATTGTACAAGTCAGAATTCCGCAAAGGTGCTCGCCACAAAAAGCGCAGAGATAGTTTTCCTAAGTCTCTTGAGCAAACATGTTCGGGACAAGGGAAAATGAAAATCTCGCAAAAGTTCTCCTAAGTCTCTTGAGCGAACGTGCTCGGGACAAGGGGAAATGAAAAAATTTGACTGAAGGATTTCTGAAGTCCCTTGAGCGAATGTGTTCGGAACAAAAGGAAATAAAAGGACCTGCAAAAAGACTTAGTCAAATTTTTTCTGGCTTTCCAAAAAGTCTCTTGAGCGAACATGCTCGGAACAATGGGAGCACGAAATCTTGCAAAAAAGACGTAGCCAAAAATTCTCCATTAAAGATAGACTGGCTTACAAAGGTGAAGTGCCCGAAGAAGAAGTACAAAAAAATGAAGAAGAAAAAAGGAAAAGGCCCGTAAAACAACCTAAGAGTTCTCGGCGTCCCGAGAGCCACCAGCTTCTGCGCCCTTTTCCAACACCTTTGGCGCCGGAATTAAGGAAGGCAGGTTCAGGTGCTTGATCTTCGACCAGGACACAGAGGCCCCTTGGGAATGTTCAAAGCTTCCAAAAAAGAGAGGTCCAGATCTGGGAACCTCTGATGGACTTGGTGCCGAGCAAGGCAAAAGCCGTCCTGGAAGGCGACCTTGGTCATTTGGTCGGATTTATCCTTCTCGACCTCAAGGTCCTCGAGCTCATCCTTCAAATCCGCAACCTCCTTCTTCAGCGCCTTTATCCTCTTCTTCTTCTCAGGCTTCTTCTTCAAGGAATCGACCTCGGCATGAAGCGCATTCTTCTCAATCAGCAACGTCGCCAGGAGTTCTTCAAACTCCATTTTTGACCTTAGAAGCACTTCGTTGGCCGAAAGTAGTCCCGCCACCTTGGAGCCGAGGTCGAAAATCTTCTTGGAGGAGTCCCTCAAAATCTCCTCTTTTTTCGCCCGAAGGGCGGCAACCTCCTTCTCCGCAGCATCAGCCAGCTGCAGGTTCTTGATGGCCAGTTCCGAACACATGGCCTTGATTTTCTCTAAGGTCTCTAAGGCCGAGTTTCGAAACTGCGTCTGCCTGGCCACCCGAACTCTAAGGTAGCCAGCGTACGCCATCAGCTGCAAAAAGATGAAGGCAAGGTCAGTAAAGGCCAAACACTTAGAAAAAATTCTTCAAGGGCAAAACCAGCATACCTGAGCAGCGTGCTCGGTAACCTTCGCTGCGAGGGTGTCATCGCCCGGATGTGCCGCCGCAATAGCCTTGAAGGAGGCCTCAGTAAGCACCCCCTTCTCGATCTCCTTAGCCATTTGGGGGTAGTCTCCGGAGAACAAATTCATGTCCTCCGTAAACGTCCAAAAAGGCTCCTTCGGAATCTTCCCTTTTGGGACTTTGGCATCACGGAGAGCTCGCTTCTGGGCGTGTTCGGCAGCCCAACTTGGAGTAAGTGACTCCTCTGCATGGCAAACTGAGCAGCTGGTGAGAAGAAAAAAGAACTTTGGAAAATAAAGGCATTAGACTTCGGCGGAAAAAGCAAACCTGGCGGCACCTTGAGGACAACATCGTCAGAAGCTGGGGCCTCCTCGGTGGAATCTCCTTACCCTTGCGTTTACGTCGCTCCTCGGCAGAAGGAGCCTCCACCACGGCATCCAAAAGAGCCTGCGACGGAGTGGGGCTCTGAGGAGGCACGTCGGTGAAAGAGACGTCGGCAGCAACCTCAGAAGGCGGAATGGCAGCGACCTCGGGCTCCACACTTTCCTCCTCAATACTTTCCAAAGGGGGAGGAAGAATAGTCTTCTTTGCCCATTTGGCCGAAGGTCCAGCACCAGTGGTTTTCCGCCTTCGGGAAGCTGCCTTCTTCGTCTGCTCGCCTTTCTCTACTTGGCCGGTGAAGAGGGACTTCTAGAAGGTAGCAGTGCCATCGCCCATCTCTGAGAAGGAAAGAAAGCATCAGCATAAGTCCGAGATGAAAGCTATGACAACGGGAGTCAGAGATAACTTACTCTCATAAAAATTTTCATAAGAAACTTCCTCCCGAAGGAGCTGCACCAACCAGTAATCCTTCCCGGCGATGGTAGGAGCTGGCATCTTGAGGTTCGTCTTGTGCTCCTTCACTACCCCTAACTCCTGAAGAACCTTTTCGGTCATCAACCTCCAATTGATTGGGAAGGGGTAGAGAGAGCACGAAGGGACCTCGGGACCCCAGTCCGAGACAGCACAGATACGGCCATCGAAGTCCTTGAAGATAGGAGCCAACTCCGGAGTTAACAGTATCCTCGGATCCACGACGTCCATCTCCAGCTTTCCCTGAGCCCATTTGGTCGGAACATGCGACCAGGCCTCCTCTGTTAGGCACCTCCTAAATTCTTGGCTTAGGCCAAGGAGAACCAAGGAAAATGAGAGGAAACAGAAAAGAGGAAGTAAGAGGGACTATGAAATTAGTTCAGTGACTTATGTGCAAAACTGGAGACTTTCAGGGCCTAAATGCACATAGGAAGGAACTATGGAAAACCCAGTAGAAATCCAAGAAAGGGGATCAAATTGTACACTTGCGTAAGTGATACAATTAAAACTACAAACTTGGAAAGTGGAAGTTTCGGCCATGCAAAATTTATGTGGACTAGTGGTGTACTAAGCCAAATTGTGGGAGACAACAATGATTGCTAGTCACATTCTTGTCTACCACTAAGTGTACTATTCACTAGTTAACTAAACAAACTAACTAGTTTGTGATCTAGTCATGGCCGGTTATGCATGTGTGTATATAACACCTTGGTACTTGTGTTGTTTATTTGCTTGGCATCTTGGGCCAAGAATGGACTAAAGTGTCATTGGAATCAAGGATTTAATGGCGGTTTTGTGGGCTTGTAAGCTTGGAAGACTACTTTTCACCATGCATTTTATTGGAATGCCAAAGTTAGCATTTTAGCTAACAAAACTTAAAGACATTCGGCCGACACTACCAAGGCCATTTTACTTAGTTCATTTTTGGGTTTCCATGCTTTGTTTGGCTGAAAGTTCTTCCTTGAGTGCTCATCCAAATTTCTCCTCAAAATCAAGCTAATCTTGGAAGCTTTTGAAGAATTCAAGCTTGGGGAGACTTGTTTCGGCCTTAGTTCATTTGGAAATCAAGCTTGTTCTTGAAGGTTGAAGGAAGGCCGAGCCAATTGAGCTAGGGTTTGAGCTAAAGTCCATATCTCCTTGAATTCATGGTAGTTCTTCCACGTACAGGGACCCTAAGTGCTCAATTAAAGATGTATTAAGTTAAATGAGCAAGAAATGTTTCGGTATGAAAGTGAAATGTTCGTCAAATGTGATGAACAAGTGTTCTTGGTGTTCTTCTTGGAATTCATGGAAATTAATCCATGTGTTATGCTTGTTAATGATTATTGATAGCCAAAGGCTGTCGCCTCAATCTGGCCGAATACCCTGCCACAACAACGGCCAGAAGAACTGGCGCTTCCCGGGAATAGGTGGAATCATGCACCTCGGGAGATAGCCTGAGAGCTCCGAGCCTCGGCACGCCAGTAAAACTTGAGGACTCCATTCGCCCCCCAAGGTTGTGAACAACGCGCCTTCGGAAAAGTGGCACCAGACATTGCTGCCCGAATATGATATCCCCGAAGGCGGAACCCCCTGGAACTGGGAACCCCCGAACTGAGGGTAGGCTTCCCGAAGAGGCTCTGTCCGAACTAGAGGACGACCTCGCCAAGGGAACTCGGGAGTACAGCAGGCGCATTTAAGGAAGCATTTAAGGAAGCCTCTGACACGTCCCACCACAGACGTAAAAAGTCACCCTGACGCGCAGACGCCATCAGAATCATATCATGGCCCATCTCAGCACAAGGCTCGAGGCCATCTAGTTACCAACTATCTGTCCCCTACGCCCAGACGTCCAGGAGCATCCGACCGCACACGTGTCATGATCTGAACGGGCTAGGTATTCCTATATATACAGGAAATAAATACTTGACAGGAGGTTGGCAGGCCGGATATACAGCTCCCACACCCTGAGAAAAGACCAGGCGAGACTTTTCTGCCTTTCTCTTTGAGCTAGTGACTTTCTCCTTCTTCCGGCCACCACTGACTTGGGCGTCGGAGGCTCCCCCCCCGGAAAAATGCTCCGGGGGCCTCCTAACCCTGTTTACCAGCTTTTCAGGTACTCTCCTTGGGGCGATCCACCTTCCAGGCGTTCTTCCTCCAAGAAGTCTCCTCAACAGTCATCATGACTCACAACGATGAGGCCTTGGGCCATCATTTGGCGCCGTCTGTGGGAAACCGCTCGCAGATTGCCGTCGTTGAGACTCGGCGTTCTAAGGACAAGGGACTCCCAAGGTCCTCGTCCGCGCCTGAGATACAACCGGCTGCTGAGCAGACACTCCCAGAGACTTCTACGCCAGAGGAGGACCGCCCTTTGGTAATCACCATGAGCTTCTTGAGGGACTTTCAGCGCTCGGTCGTTGCTGAAATGACTCAGCAGATCGACCGAAGATGGCCACAGCAGTCACAGGCCCAGAAACCCTCCTCATCAACACGCCCTTGGGAGAGAAGCCCCAAGTCTACACACCGCAGTTCAGAAAGTGGAGATCCTCGCGGAGAATCATCCACAGAAGATATAGCCCTCGGGAAACGGCCTGTGGGACAAACCGGGTCCAAGCGACCGAGAGTCTCACAGCGAAGCAGTTCGTCGCCCGAGGCGAGGGCCCTGACCCCTCCGCGCCGAACTCGCTCCCCGAAAAGGCGCCATCGATCTCCCTCCCGCGAAAATGGTCCTAGCGCCACTGCGCTTATGGAAAGGATATTGGCACGGCTGGACAGAGTGGAGAAGCAAGTGACCAGAAAACCCGTTTGGGACAGGCTGTCGGGGGCATTATGCGAAGATGGCTCCCCGTTTATTCACACCGTCGTTGAGGCAGCTATGCCAGGCGACTTCAGAGTGCCTAGGCTGGAGATCTATGATGGCTGGACTGATCCACAGGCCCATCTGACGAAGTACAGGCGGAGCATGATAATGCACGGAGCTGATGACGCTACCATGTGCAAATGCTTTGAAGTCACCCTCACGGGCCCAGCAACAGCATGGCCGACGGCCAAAATGCCTGTACAGATGTTCGACATAGAGCAGAGAAATGGAGAGACGATCCGAGACTATGTAGAACGATTCAACAGGGAAGCACTCAGCGTCCCGGACTTCCGGCCCGAAATCTGCATCCTCGCTATGACACGGGGCCTTCGGCGTGACTCACAGCTGTTCTACGAGTTCTCAAAGGACCCCCCGGAGACCCTCGGAGAATTTTACCGAAGGGCAGAGCAGCACATGACAGCCGAGGAATTGAGGATGGCGGGGCCGAAGTCTGATCATCACCGCGCCGAAGGGTCCAGCCAGCAAGCTCGGCATCTTTCTGAACATACAGGTCGACTACGGCGAATGCGAGGAAAGAAACCTCAAAGTTTCACACCCTTGAGCACGACACGGACCAACATTCTCATGGCGCTGGAAAGGCAAGGGACGCAGATTCGGCGGCCAAAGGCCATGGCCGCCGATAATAAGAAGAATGCCAAGAAGTTCTGCCAGTTTCATCGCGACCACGGTCATGACACCGAAGACTGCTTCCAGCTGAAGAAGTACATAGAGTCGCTGATCAAACAGGGCCAACTTCGCAAGTACCTGCGGATGCCCTCCCCAAAGGGCAGAAAAGAGGAGGAAGAGAGGGCCGAAAACGAGGACTATGACTCCGACAGGCGGAGAAACAGAAGTCCAAAAAGGCGCCTTCCACCTCCAGTAGGGGTCATCCAAACCATCACCACGGGGCTCCCATCCTCGGAAAGAAAGCGGAAGGCCAGAGAAATTGCGGTTATGGAGTATCAAAGTCCATCAAAGAAATTGGCTCGCAAAGATGGCTCCACTGTCGTCTTCCCCCACGACGACCCGCTGCTGATAATGGCGAGAATAGGGAACTGGGACGTCAAGAGAGTGTTGCTTGATGATGGCTCAAATGCTGACGTCCTATTCTCGCACTTACTGCCGAGCTTGGGCATCTCCAGCAGCGAGCTGAAACCTGTCACCACGCCCACCTTTGGCGTGGGGCCATCCGAACTACCCGTCCTCGGATGGATCGACCTCCCTTTGATGATGAAGGGCACCTCGGTAGACGGAGCAGCTGAGTTGTACGCGTCCGCAATGGCAAGATTCATCGTCATGGACGTCCCGTCTTCGTACAACGCCATCCTTGGAAGGCAGACTCAGGGGAACCTGCACATTCACCCTGATGTGAAGTACTTGACTGTCACATTCGCCACCAAGGATGGAGATGCAGAGGTCTTCATCGACCAAGCCGAGGTAAGAAAGGTGTTTGTAAAAATACGAAAGGCTCCGGCAAACAGCTCTACACAAACGGTGGAGGCAAAGGCGCAGGAGAAAGGCAAAAAAGGAGATCCCACAGAAGCAGAAACGGAAGCAGTAGATCTTGTCCCAGGACAATCTACCCGAATAGGGAAGAGCTTGGCCAAAGGTGATAAGGAAAATCTTGTATCCTTTCTGCTAAAAAATAAAGATCTGTTTGCCTACTCGCCGAAAGACATGCCAGGAGTGAACCCTGGCATAATACAGCACAGCCTCAAAGTAAGCCCGGAAGCAAAACCTATCAGGCAAAAGAAACGAAGCATCTCAGCCCACAAAAGCAACTTCGTGAAAACTGAAGTCCAGCGCCTATTGGATGCTGAAGTTATCAGGGAGGTAAAATACCCCGAATGGTTAAGCAACGTGGTCATTGCCACAAAAGAAGGTAGCAGCAAACTCTGGATGTGCATTGATTTCAGAAACTTGAACGATGCTTGCCCGAAAGACTCATTTCCCCTCCCGCCAATAGATCAACTGGTAGATTCAACGGCCGAATACGGGCTCCTGAGCTTCCTAGATGCCTTCAGCGGCTACCATCAGATAAGGATGGACCCCGAAGATGAAGAGAAAACTGCCTTCATCACCGAGGGAGGAACGTACTGCTATATCAGAATGCCCTTCGGGCTGAAAAATGCAGGAGCCACCTACCAGAGACTGATGAACAAGGTCTTTAAAGACCAAATGGGGAGAAACATGGAAGTATATGTTGATGATATGATAGTAAAAAGCAAGCTGCCCGGCTACCACGTTGCAGATTTGGAGGAAACCTTCCAAAAGCTCAGAGCCTTCGGGATTCGCCTTAACCCCGAGAAGTGTATCTTCGGGGTGACGTCGGGAAAATTCCTTGGGTACATGGTATCCGAAAGAGGCATCGACGCCAATCCTGAGAAGATTAAGGCTTTGCTTGAGTTCCGAACTCCTGCCACAGTTAAAGACGTGCAGAGACTAACCGGAAGAATAACCTCTCTGAGCAGGTTTATTTCCAGGTACGGAGATAGGTGTAGACCTTTCTTCAAAGTCCTCACAAAGGCAGCAAAGATGGAAGGCGACCTCGGAAGAAACAATCATCCCTGGGATGAAGATTGCCAAAAGGCCTGGGAAGAACTCAAAGTCTACCTGGCCAGCCTGCCGACTCTGCGACAACCTCGGGAGGGAGAACCCCTCGTACTGTACCTCGCCGTCACAGAAAAGGCCGTGAGCTCGGTCCTAATAAAAGAAGAAGGGCCGAAACAATGGCCGGTCTACT
The DNA here is from genome assembly GCA_039654915.1 of Aquilaria yunnanensis. Classification (NCBI taxonomy): domain Eukaryota; kingdom Viridiplantae; phylum Streptophyta; class Magnoliopsida; order Malvales; family Thymelaeaceae; genus Aquilaria; species Aquilaria yunnanensis. The sequence continues at coordinate 38,116,810 of CM077594.1, read as the reverse complement.
ACGTCAGCAAGTCCCTGCATGGCGCCGAAGTCAGGTACCCTTTGCTTCAAAAAGCTATATACGCCTTGGTGCTTGCAGGAAGAAGACTGCGACCATATTTCCAGGCTCACCCCATCATCGTCCGAAGTAGTCTACCACTACGGGATGTTATGAAGAGAGTTGATCATTCGGGAAGGCTCTCCAAGTGGTGCATAGAGCTTGGCGAACACGAAATCACGTATGAGCCTCGGAAGGCCATAAAAGCCCAAGCATTGGCAGATTTTATCGCCGAAATACCCACCATTGAGGAGAACCACTCAGATCCGAAAGAAGGTGAGCCAGAATGGACCTTGCATGTTGACGGAGCCTCGGGGTCCGAACACCAGGGAGCTGGAATAGTTATCAGAGGACCCGAAGGCCTAGAGGTGATGAAGGCTATCAAGTTCAGCTTCAACGTCACCAATAATGTGGCTGAGTATGAAGCCCTCATAGCGGGATTACGCTTGGCCAGAAAGATTGGCGTGAGAAACTTAAGGGCTCACAGCGATTCCCAGCTGGTAGTTCGGCAGACGGCAGGAGATTATGGGGCGAAGGACCCAATCTTGGCAAAATACCACGAGCTGGTAACAAAACTCATCCAAGAGTTTGACGCCGTGCGGATCGAAAATGTACCCCGGCGGAATAACACTGAGGCAGATTGCTTAGCGAAGTCCAAAACATACACCGAGGTACTAGACCATCCAAGCATCTCCGTGCTAAGCGTAACGACCTCGGGAATGGGGTGGAAGGACCCCATAAAGAGATACCTCACAGAGAATGAGCTTCCCGAAGACGCCGGCAATGCTGCAAGACTACGAAGACGCGCCGGAAGATTCTTCCTGATTGGTGAAGAGTTATATCGGCAAGGATATGCAAATCCGCTGCAGAGATGTGTGGGCGAAGAGGATACTGAGATGGTCCTCAAAGAAGTCCACGAAGGCATGTGCGGCTCGCACATTGGAACTGATGCCCTTGCAGCAGTGATACTCCGCCAAGGATACTTCTGGCCTACCCTGAGAAAGGACGCAAGGCAGTTCGTCCAGAAGTGCGGTAGTTGCCAGAGACATGCAAAAATCCAGAGGATACCCTCAGAAATGGTAACGTTGGCAGACTATCCTTGGCCCTTCGCAGTCTGGGGTATAGACCTCATTGGGCCACTCCCCACAGCGCCCGGAGGCGTGAAATTCTGCGTGGTAGCAGTGGACTATTTCTCAAAGTGGGTAGAGGCAGAACCACTAGCAACTATCTCGGCAAAAGAAGTGCAGAAGTTCGTATGGAAAAACATCGTATGCAGATTTGGCATACCGAGGGTACTAGTAGCTGATAATGGATCCCAGTTCATAGACAAAGGATTCCAGGAATTCATCAGCGACCTCGGAATAAAGATGCACTTCGCCCCAGTAGCTCACCCCCAAAGCAATGGGCAGGTGGAAGTATCAAACAGGATCATAAAAGATGGCCTGAAAAAGAGACTTGGGGAAGCCAAGGGGAAATGGCCAGGAGAACTCCAAAGTGTATTGTGGAGCTACCGAACGACGCCACGAAGAGCCACAGGGGAAACTCCCTTCTCACTCGTCTTCGGAACAGAGGCCATTATCCCAGTAGAGATAGTTCAGCCTTCAATACGGGTGCAAGTATTTGATGAAGGCGGAAACGACCTCGGTCTGAGAACTAAGCTCGACCTTGTGGCCGAACACAGAGAAATAGCCGAGCTGAGAAGAAAAGCTTTCCAGCAAAGAGTGGCCGCGGCTATCAACTTAAAAGCCAGGCCAAAAGAAATCAAAAAAGGAGACCTCGTTCTCCGAAAGGCCGACTTTGCACCCCGAAGGCCATCTCACGGAGTACTTCGCGCAAATTGGGAAGGACCTTATCTGGTTCTCGCCGAAGTACGAAAAGGCGTGTACAAGCTTGGCGACGCCGAAGGCGTAGAATTGAAAAACACTTGGCATTCAGACGCCCTGAAAAAATTCTATGCCTAAGGTTGAGCGGAAGAAATATATTGTACAAAAAGTATTCTAAGTACAAGATGGTCCGGAGAAGAATGGCGTTGAGAAAAATTTTAAGTATACCAAATTGTCCAGGACAAAATTCCGCGAAGGTGCTCGCCACGAAAAAAGCAGATATGACTTCCCGAAGTCCATTGAGCCACTATGCTCGGGAAAAATGGGAAACAAGAATCTTGCAAAAGTACTCGGCATAATCAGTGCAGAGAAAATTTTCCAAACACCCTTGAGCGAACATGCTCGGGAAGAAGGGAAAGCAAAAATCTCGCAAAAGTACACGCCAAAACAAAAGCAGAGGTAATTTCCGAACACCCTTGAGCGAGCGTGCTCGGGAAAAAGGGAATGAACAATCTCGTGAAAATTTTCCTAAGTCCCTTGAGCAAATATGCTCGGGACAATAGGAAAACAGAAAAATTTGGCTGAAGGTTTTCCGAAGGCCCTTGAGCGAACATGTTCGGGTTAAAAGGAAACAAAAAGCCTGCAAAAGACTTAGCCATATTTTTACAAACTTGCCAGAAAGTCTCTTGAGCGAGTACGCTCGGGACAAAGGAAGGTAAAAAGTTTCTTTGGTTGCAGGTTTTCCGAAAGTCTCTTGAAGCAAACGTGTTCGGGACAGTGGAAATGAAGAAACTTGCAAGAAAGGACTTAGCCGAAAAGATTGTTCATTTAGAGCAAAACGCTGCCTTACAAAAGAAGTGTCCAAAGAAGGAGCACGAAGGAGAAAAATAAGAGGAGCCCTAATACAAACTAGGGAGAGCCGGGCGGACGAAGACCAGGAAGCTTCAGATGCTCGACCTTGGACCACTGCCACCGAGGTCCCTCTGGAATATTTAGGCCCTCCAGAAAAGAGAGGTCCAAATCTGGGAACCTCTGCAGCACCTGGTGCCGAGCAAGGCAGAAGCCGTCCTGAAAGGCGACCTTGGCCATGTCATCAGAAGTACGTTTTTGAATGCCAAGGACATTGACCTCGTCCCTCAGCTCAGCAACCTCCTCTTCGAGCTCGCTTATCCCCAACATCTCTCCGGACTCCTTCTTCAGAGCCTCGACCTCGGCTTGAAGAGCCTTGTTCTCGTCCGTCAACCTCGACGCAAGACTGTCAGAAGCAGCCTTGTCCTTGACAAGATCTTCGTTGGCGGCGAGCAGCCCCTTTACTTGGTCGCCGAGGTCGGCAATCTTCCGGGAGGAGTCCTTTTCAAGTTCTTCTCTTTTCTTCGAGAACTCCTCCCGAACGGCAGCAAGTTGCTGAGAACAATCCGCTGTCAGCTGCTGGTTGCTGGCGATCACCTTCGCAAGCGAAGCCTTCGCTTCACTGAGTTCCCGCGAAGTCGCATCCTTGGAGGCAGCCTGTCTGGCCACCCGAACTCGGAGATAACCAGCGTACTCCAGCAGCTACGGCAAGGCAAAAGTCCAGGTTAGTACAAGTCTAAACACTTAGAAAATTGAGGGAAAAAAGTGTAAAGACTATACCTGAGCAGCGTGCTCGGTGACTTTTGCGGCGAGGGTATTATCCCCCGGGAGAGCCGCCGCAATGGCCCGGAAGGAGGCGTCAGTGGTCATCCCCTTCCAAATCTTCTTGGTCATCTTCGGACAATCGTCGGAGAACAAATTCATATCCTCCGTGATTGTCCAAAAGGGCTCCAAGGGGATCTTCCCCTCAGGAATTGTGGCATCGCGCAGGGCCCGTTTCCTCTCATGAATGGCCCTCCAGCCAGCAGTAAGAGGCTCCCCTGAAAGTGAGAAGGAAGTTAGGATCAGAAGAAAAATTCGCGAAAGGAAAAGGAGCTGAACTTCGCCTAAAGGCATACCTGGAGGAACCTCGGAGACAGTGTCCTCGGGATCCTCGGGCCCCTCGGAAGAAAGACCCTTACCCTTCTGCCGGTACCGCTCCTCGGCGGTGGGTACTTCTACCACTACAGTGTTTCTGGGGGCCTCGAGGTCGAGAGGAGGCACCTCGGCGGAAGTAGCGGGGACCTCGGCCGGTGGAATTTCAACAAGACCAGCGTCTTCGCCAGCTTCTTCTTCCAAAAGCTCTGGCTGAGAAGGCTGGAGAGCCTTCCTAGCTCGCTTCGCCGAGGGTCCCGCCCCCGTCGTCTTCCTTCTTCGGGAAGCCGCCTTCTTTGTCTGCTCCCCCTTCTCCACTTGACCAGAAAACAGGGCCTTGTAATAAGCGGCAGCCCCATCGCCCATCTCTGAAAAACAGAAGAAATATCAGCGTAAGTCCGAGGAAAAAGTATAAAGGGATGGAAGATTACTCACTTTCGGCAAAAGTTTCGAAAGAAGTCTCCCCCTTAAGGAGCTTGACCAGCTAGGAGTCTTTCCCGGCGATGGCAGGAGCGGGCATATTGAGGTCAGTCACGTGCTCCTTAACCACTTTCAGCTCCCGAAGGACTTCTTCGGTCATCAACCTCCAGTTGATAGGAAAGGGGTAAAGAGCACGAGGAGAGACCTCGGGAGCCCAGTCAGCGACTGCCCGAATGCAGGCGTCGAAATCCGCGAACACGGAAGCCAACGGTGGGGTCAGCAGCATCCTCGGATCAACGACGTCTGCGTTCAGCACTCCCTGAGCCCACCTGGTCGGGACATCAGACCAGTTCTTATCCACCTTGAGGAAAAAGAACTTAGGCTGCCACCCCCGCCAGCTATCCTTCGTGTCGAAGGTGAAGGTGAATTTTTTGCTCCCGGATCCCCGAGGCAGCAGGAAATAGAAGCCACCCTTCGGGACCACATAGAGCTTGTAGTACTGCATGAAAATGATGAAATTGGGCTCTATCCCGAACACGCCACACATGCAGAGGTAGGCGTTAAAATAGCAGTACGCGTTCGGGGGAAGCTGGTTCACAGCAATGCCATGGAATTGGCAGAACTCGCAAACCACCTTCGGGGGAGGATACCGAAGACCGGCCTTCAGTTGGGCTCGGAAGACGGTAACCTCGTCGCCACGGTTTGAAAAAGCAAAATGGCTAGAACGAGGCAGTCTGGTCACAGCGTAAGACGGAAGAAAGAATTTTTTCTTCCACCTCTCTAGTTTTTCGGGGGTGGTACAGCAAGGATGGGCCAGAAGAGGTTTCCAGCTCTCGGGAACAGGCATCGCAGACATGAAAAAGAGTTTGAGATGGAAAAGAAAATAGTTTCCAGAAAAAACTCAGAAGACGAGTTTGGAAAAAACAATAGTTTTCCAGAAAAACTCAGAAAAACAGAGGAATCAAGTACTCTGGAAATCAAAACCCACCAAAAGATTTGCCTGAGGATGCCGTCGTGAAAGTTGGTAGGAAAAAGCTCTGATTAAAGAAGCTCCGCCACAGAAAGCAAGAGAAAACGCAAGAACAGAGGGCAGAGCAGAAAAAGAGCAGAAAAACAGTAAGTGGGACTTATGATGGAATGGGCTATTTATAGGCCAAAGGTGGGTAACCGAAAGAACATCATAAGTACCCATTGGAGGCGAACCGTCGCCGTAACTGCCCGCTGCACCCAAAAAGGCGCGCCCTCTGTAAATGACGCGCCTCTCCTCCAATGGCAAGAAGCCACGTGTCAACCGCTGCGCAGAAATGGGGGACGTGCCTCCCCAAACGTGCCTGGAAAACCGGGACACGCCTCCTGATTGGGACACGTCGTTTGACATCCCTGAGAAATGGAGACGCGCCGCTCAGTCTGACACGCTTGGCCATCAGACCTGCAGAAATAAAAAGCAGGCCACCTCGAGGACACCAAGAGACAGGCTATGGCTGAACAGCCCATGACTTTTGGGCAAGAGGTGTATCTTCGGTACAGGCTTTGCCTCGGAGACACCAAAGAATAGGCCAAGGCCGAACAGCCCAGACCCTCGGGCAAAAGGTGCGACCTCGGAACAGGTTCTGCTTCCCAACAAGACTCCCAACGGCAACCTCGGAAAGAGATGCAAACCGAAGTCTTCACTTCGGCTTTCCAGAGGGGGGCATGTGATAGCCAAAGGCTGTCGCCTCAATCTGGCCGAATACCCTGCCACAACAACGGCCAGAAGAACTGGCGCTTCCCGGGAATAGGTGAAATCATGCACCTCGGGAGATAGCCTGAGAGCTCCGAGCCTCGGCACGCCAGTAAAACTTAAGGACTCCATTCGCCCCCCAAGGTTGTGAACAACGCGCCTTCGGAAAAGTGGCACCAGACATTGCTGCCCGAATATGATATCCCCGAAGGCGGAACCCCCTGGAACTGGGAACCCCCGAACTGAGGGTAGGCTTCCCGAAGAGGCTCTGTCCGAACTAGAGGACGACCTCGCCCAGGGAACTCGGGAGTACGGCAGGCGCATTTAAGGAAGCATTTAAGGAAGCCTCTGACACGTCCCACCACAGACGTAAAAAGTCGCCCTGACGCGCAGACGCCATCAGAATCATATCATGGCCCGTCTCAGCACAAGGCTCGAGGCCATCTAGTTACCAACTATCTGTCCCCTACGCCCAGACGTCCAGGAGCATCCGACCGCACACGTGTCATGATCTGAACGGGCTAGGTATTCCTATATATACAGGAAATAAATACTTGACAGGAGGTTGGCAGGCCGGATATACAGCTCCCACACCCTGAGAAAAGACCAGGCGAGACTTTTCTGCCTTTCTCTTTGAGCTAGTGACTTTCTCCTTCTTCCGGCCACCACTGACTTGGGCGTCGGAGGCTCCCCCCCCGGAAAAATGCTCCGGGGGCCTCCTAACCCTGTTTACCAGCTTTTCAGGTACTCTCCTTGGGGCGATCCACCTTCCAGGCGTTCTTCCTCCTAGAAGTCTCCTCAACAGTCATCATGACTCACAACGATGAGGCCTTGGGCCATCAATTATTTCACCTTGTGTTAGGTTGTTAGGGTGAAGTTTGTGAAAGTTAGTGTGTTGGCCGAAAGTTGGATTTGAGGTAATTCATGTTATACCTCTAATTACATGGCATTGATGCCATGAAATTTGATTATTGCTGATATAGTGATCATATGTTGGATTGAATGGGTGGAGAGCATTGTTATGTGAAGTTGAGCTATATGGCCGAGAGTGAACATTACTTGAATATATGGTGATGGTACTATAAAACCATAGTCATTGATGATTTGATGTTTATGTGTGGAGTTAGTTGATAAAGAACATGGTTATGTGAAAAAGGGGCATTAGGCCGAGAGCCTGAACTATTGAAGTTAAATGTTCTTTACTTAATGCATGGTAATTGTACCATGAGCAAGCGTTATAGATGATTGGAAGGTAATATAGTGAATAAAATGATGGGTAACCCATACGTATGTGAAAGTGAGCATCATGGCTGAAAGCTTGATTTAGAGTGAAATGGTGAATTTCACTTGGTTACTTGGCAATAATGCCATGGATGATGTTCATTGGTGATTAGAATATCATGTGGTATGTTAGAATGATGGGCAGCACATGTATGGATATATTGGGCCTTTTGGCCGAGAGCTTAAATGTGTGCAGTGTAGTGTCCTTCATAGAAATCATGGTAGTTAATCCATGGGTTGTGTTGTTAATGCCTATGTATTGTTATGGTAGGCATTGTGGTTGAAGGGCACTTGGACATTTGAAGTTGGCTTGAGACCGAGAGCTATTGAGGTAGGGTTCACTGGCACTTGACTTTACTTGGTAATGTACACAATGATTCAAGTGTCTAGAGTGGCTAAGTGATGGTTAAATGTGCCATATGACCTTAGTTGCTTGATGGGCTTAATGCTTATACTTGGTTGTTTTGTTGATTAGCTAATTAACTATGGTACATGTACTAGAAATGCAAGTAAATGTGGCCTATTTGCTTGGCATTTTGGGAGCTCCAAATGGAAATGGTGTATTGGTAAGTTTGTGTGCAAGAAATGCACATGGGTACATGTATGGCTTATATGGCCGAGAGCAACATTGTGGAGTGTGTGTGTGTACTTGTGTGCTTTGGTGTTTCCTTGTGCATGCTAGCCCCACTTATGAAATATTTGACTTACTTATCTGTCTTGTATATGTATATGCCTGTTTTTCTTGTCTTGGTGTTTGTTTTACAGGTTGAGCTAACTAATGGGAGGTTAAGCTTTGAGTGATTACTCAGCTTAACTTAATAGACTCAATATGAGTTGTATATGTTTTAAGTGAATCCTATTGAGTTATATGCTCACTGCCCATCCTTTATTTTTTAGGCAGGGATATTCGGCCTGAGTAGTGCTAAGCTACCTTGGGTGTGTGCGTAGTGTTTATTTGCTTAGTTACCAAGGTATGTGCCAATGTGTGCTTGGCGTAGCGTTTGGTTTCATTGCAAGTCTTATTTACCTATGGTTGGCCGAGACTTATGTTTTAAGTTTGCAGGCTGTAGAGTGGGAACTGTCTAGGAGAGCATGGATACTTGGACTTTAGCTCTGATTGTGGTATTAACCTTTATGACCATGAATATGGCCATAGGTTTGGTGTTGTAGTGTGTACTTCTGTATGGGATTCTCAAGGTTTTGTTTGACCATTAAGAGTATGGTCTCGGGTTGTATGTAACTTGGCATGAACAACTATGGATGCTTGGCATTTATAGGCATGGTAGATACTAGGTAGACTACCATTTTGATTTGTACATATATGTAGTCTTGGATACCTAGTTGTGGATGTTTTGTAGATTTTGGATGCCAAGTTATGTATGGACTTATGGATGGCATTATGCTTGCCTATGTACGCTGGATATTATGGGCCAAAGTTGCCACTTTTATGTGAGTTGTTATGGACCTATTTATGTGGAACTGTGGTGCATAATGGCATGTACATTAGTTGGCCGAGAGCATCATGCATTTTTACTTGTTGTTTTCAGAAATCTAAACCAAACTTGTGGGCTTCTTGGTTGCCATATAGTTAGTACACTTGATGCACACCATGTATGCACTTAAATTGCATTTAAGTGTTGCCTTGCTTGTTATGCAAGTTATTAATTGAAACCTTGCTTGTTGTGCAAGTTAGGGGTTTTGGGCCTTGCCCTTGCTGCAAGTTGTTAATGGGTCTTGTTAAAGCCACCTGGGCCACCTCCCAGGCCTCTTAACTTAATAAAATAAGACTTAAAAGTTGCCATTACTTGCTTGGCCGAACCAAACACTTTGAGATTAGATATTGGGTTTGGGAGTTAAGTTAGTAAATGATAGGCCAGGGCCTGAGTGAGGTGTGACAGGCTTTGTTTGGTATCAGAGCCTGCTTTGTTATTACAATCAGAGCTAAGCCTAGGCAGTGTTCCCTTTAGGGCTAACTCATATAAGACTTGTATTATTTGGATATTTGTGAATATCTGTAATTGAAATTGCAGGATGAGAACCAGAGGCAGGGATAGGAGTTCCTTGAGACCAGAAGAAGAAACTGGAGGTCATCATGTAGAGGGATTGCAGGAAAATGTGCCTGAGACCCAGGCAGAAGAAATGGGTCATATTGGGGCTGAAGAGCCCACTGCCAGGTAGCAAGCACCTGGGCCAATCAGAGACAGACAAGAGAGAATGGAAGTGATGATGGAGTCACTACATGCCACAGTGGCTCAGTTAGTGCTGGGAATGCAATCCTTGGCTAGAGGCCAAGCCTAGAATCAGGAAGAAGTGGAACCAGCAGAAGTAGTAGGCAAGAGAAGAAGGAGGCCTGGCAAAGAGCCAGTGGGTTATGATCAATCCAGCAGAGCTGGAGGAAACCAAGAGGAGGAAGAGGCAGATGAAGAAAGGAGACATCCTAGGGCCAGGAGGATGAGGTCAGAGGTGAGGTAGGAGCCCATAATTGAGGAAGAAGAGGAGGATGACAGCCTAGATATTGAGGAAAGAGATGCATACATATACTCCAGAGGGACTGAACCTTCTACTGAGGAAACCACACTCAGGAGCAGGTCAAGCAGATCATCCAAGGGTAAATCCAGTAGCAGAGAAGAGAGTAGGAGGAGGCATAGTGGAGGAGGACTAAAGGAGGGCCAGTTGGAAGGGTTTCTGGCACTGAAACCTCCAGTCTTCAGAGGAGGATGTGACCTAGAGGAGGCAGAGTTCTGGGTATACCAGTTAGAGAAGATACTAGAAAGGATGGAGGTTACTTCCGCACAGAGAGTTTTGCTAGCCACCTTTAGGCTAGAAGGGAATGTAGAACTCTGGTGGAGAGCAGTACAGAGGAGTTACCAAGAGAGGAACCTGAGGAGACATCCAGACAGGAGGAGGTCTATGAGGTGGGCTGATTTTTTTAGAGTCTTCAAGCAGCAATATGTTAGTGAAGCACAAAGAGACCAGAAGCAGGTTGAATTTGATCAACTAGAGCATGGGAACCTCAGTGTACTGGAGTATGAGCAGAGGTTCAATAGTTTGATCAAGTATGCCCATCAGTATGAAGGACAGGAGGAGCTGAGAACTAAAAGGTTCATCAGAGGGCTGAGACCAGAACTGAGGCAGATCCTCAGAGCAATTGGAGCTAGAGACTATCATATAGTCATGCAAAGTGCTTTGGCTCCGGAGCAGGAGTTCCAGGAACAATTCAAAAGTGGGTTTGGAAGTGGTAGTGGAACAAAGAAGGGTCAAATGTCAAAAACGCCGAGAGAAGATAGGGATGCAGGAGGAAGCAAAAAGGGAAATAGGAAGGACATAGGACCACAGTCACAGCCGTATGGCCCTCAGTGTAGCACTTGTGGGAAGTTTCATGCCAACAAGCCATGCTTTAACGCTTCCACAGGGTGCCATGGATGTGGTGCCCCAGACCATTGGGTGAAGGATTGCCCAAAAAGGGGTGGAGGCAACAAGAGATTGCTAGGAACTTTTAGTCCCAGAGGACTTAGGGGGCAGCTGCCCATGCCCCAACTGAGGACTCAGGGGCTAGCCCAAGGTGGGAGGCCAGCGTCCAGAATTCCTCAGGAGCAGAGAAGGCCTGGTACTCTTCCAGGAAGGGTGTTTCAACTGGAATCTTCTAGGAGAGGACAAGAAACACCAGAGGCTGAGAACGCTGAGAGAGAGGCTAGTCAGCAAAAGACTAGCAGAAGGGCCTTAAAAGGTAAGATTTACCTTAATGACCAATTAGTATCTGTTCTATTTGATACTGGAGCTTCATTGTCTATAATAGCAACAAGCTTGGTTAAGGCCATGAATTTAGAAGTAAAGTATATGGACAACATGTACTTGGTAAGAACAGCTGGCAATGAAATTCTGTTTGCCTACTACATGGTGGAAAACTGTGAAATACAGATAGGGAAGCTGAAACTGAGAACTAACCTCATGGTGTTGGAGACACATGGCGATGATGTGATTTTGGGCATGAACTGGTTAGAAGAGAATCAAGTCATTATTGATTGTCAGGCCAGACAATTATTATTGCCTGGTGGAACAGTATATGATTTGAATAAGCCCTTAGAGTTGGCTATGGACTGCCACATGAAAGTGCTGGAGATAACAACTCCAGAAGGTGAGCAGGATTGCCTGGTACTGAATGACCAGGAAATATCTGATGAACTTAGGAAAATACCTATGGTTCAAGATTTTCCAGGGGTCTTCCCTACAGACGTACCTGGATTGCCACCTTTAAGGGAGGTGGAATTTGAAATTAAGCTGGTACCAGGAGCAGCACTAGTATCTACTGGTCCTTATAGAATGGCAGTGCCTGAGATGGTAGAACTCAGGAAACAGTTGGATGAATTACTGGAGAAAGGATTCATTAGACCCAGTGTGTCTCCTTGGGGAGCACCTGTGTTATTTGTGAAAAAGAAGGATGGAACCCTTAGACTCTATATAGATTACAGGAAGCTGAATGCATTGACCATAAAGAATAAATATCATCTCCCAAGGATAGAGGATTTTTTCGATAAATTAAAAGGAGCAAGAGTGTTCTCCAAAATTGATCTAAGATCTGGGTATTTCCAGCTAAGGGTAAAGGAGGAGGACAAACCTAAGACTGCTTTCAGAACTAGGTATGGTCATTTTGAATATACAGTGATGCCATTTGGGCTCACTAATGCACCTGCATTCTTTATGGACTTGATGCAGAGGGTGTTCAGGGCACACCTAGACCACTTTGTGGTGGTGTTCATTGATGATATCTTGGTATATTCCAAGGATGAGGAAACTCATAAAGAACATCTTAAAGTAGTGCTTGGATTGCTCCAAGAACATCAGCTTTACAGGAAGCTGAGCAAATGTAAATTTTGGACAAAGGAAATTGGATTTTTGGGTCATATAATAAGTGACCAAGGATTGGCTGTAAATCCTGAAAAGGTAAGATCAATCCTTGATTGGAAGCAGCCCCAGTGTGTAAGGGAAGTCAGAAGCTTCCTGGGGTTAGCTGGCTACTACAGAAGATTTGTGCCAAAGTTTTCTGTATTAGCAGCTCCTATGACTCAGTTAACTAGAAAGAACCAGAAATTTGTCTAGGATCCTAAATGTGAGGAAAGTTTTCAAGAGCTGAAAAGGAGGCTAACCACAGCTCCTGTGCTAGTCCTGCCTGATCCTGAAAAAGAATATGAGGTATTTACAGATGCCTCTCATGTGGGGCTAGGCTGTGTGTTGATGCAAGAAAAGCAAGCCATTGCTTTTGGGTCCAGACAGTTGAGACCACATGAAAAGAAATATCCAGTGCATGACCTGGAACTGGCAGCAGTGGTCTTTGCTCTTAAGCAGTGGAGACACTATCTTCTTGGTAATAAATTCCAAGTGTTTACAGACCACAAAAGTCTCAAGTACCTATTCACTCAGAAGGACCTGAATATGAGACAAAGAAGGTGGTTGGAGTATTTAAAGGATTTTGACTGTGTAATTGAGTACACAGCTGGAAAGGCCAATGTAGTGGCAGATGCATTGAGTAAGAACTATACTAGAGTACTCAAAGGTGGTGAAACAGAGCATAAGGCCGAAAGCCTGAATATTACTCCACTAGCAAGCAAATGGTTGGCTAAAGCAAGTGAGCAGCTGAAGGTACTCACTATTACACTAGAATGGAAAGAGCTTATTAAGGAAGCTCAAGCTGGTGATGAAGGGCTAGAGTTGGTTTCTGGAAAAAGTAAGGGAGAACTATTACAGGGTTTTTCCTTCAAGCAGGGAATGTTATATTTCCAAAATAGGTTGTATGTGCCTGAAAAGGACAACCTAAGAGTTCAAATACTGGAAAAGGCTCACTCTAGTAAGCTGGGTATGCACCCAAGAGCCCCAAAAATGTATCATGCACTCAGAGAATATTTTTGGTGGCCATATTTGAGGAAGGATATAAACACACTTGTGGCTAGTTGTGAAACCTGCCAACAAGTGAAAGTGGAGCACCAGAAACCTGGGGGGAAGCTACAAAGCTTACCCATACCTGAGAGGAAATGGGGATCCATCTCTATGGATTTTGTAGTGGGTATGCCACTAACAAGGAGGAGGCATAATGCCATTTGGGTCATTGTGGATAGACTGACCAAGGCAGCTCATTTTCTTCCTATGAATCTTACTAATTCTTTGGATAAATTGGCACAACTCTATATAAGAGAGATAGTAAGATTGCATGGGATACCTGATGATATAGTGTCAGATAGGGATCCTAGATTTGTCTCTAGGTTTTGGAAATCCCTGCACCTGGCACTGGGTACTAAACTTAAGTTTAGCTCTGCTTACCATCCTCAGACAGATGGACAGACAGAGAGAACTATACAAACTCTGGAAGATATGTTGAGGTGTTGTGTAATTGACTTCCAGGGAGAATGGGATGTGCATCTCCCATTGGTAGAATTTTCCTATAATAATGGCTATCATTCAGTGATAAGAATGGCTCCTTATGAGGCCTTATATGGCAGGAGATGTGTTACTCCTCACTGCTGGCATCAGCCAGAAGACAAGTTGGAATTAGGGCCAGACAATATTGAGGAAACCACTGAGAAAATTAAGTTGATCCAGGCTAGGATCAAGACTGGAAATGATAGGCAGCAAGCCTATGCAAACCTGAAAAGGAGAAGGGACCTGGAGTTCCAGGAAGGAGACTGGGTGTGGCTCAAAGTTTCTCCAATGAAAGGAGTAATCAGATTTGGAAAAAAGGGGAAACTAGCACCTAGGTATGTGGGGCCATACCAAATACTAGCCAAAGTGGGAAATGTGGCATATCAGCTGGACTTGCCTCCAGAACTTGGAAACATACACACTGTATTTCATGTGAGTTTGCTCAAGAAATATGTTCCAAGTTACAAGCAGGTAGAAGCACCCACAACTGTGATTGTGCCACCTAATCTTACTTATGAAGAAGCGCCAATCCAGTTCCTGGCCAGAGATACCAGGAAATTAAGAAGTAGGTGGATTCCAATGATTAAGGTGCAGTGGAGTAACCATACTCCAGAGGAGGCCACCTGGGAAGTGGAACAGGAAATTGCCTCTAGGTATCCTCAACTGTACCTTAGGTTGGTGAAGAATTTGGAGGACCAAATTCTTTAAGGAAGGAAGAGTTGTTAGGCACCTCCTAAATGCTTGGCTTAGGCCAAGGAGAACCAAGGAAAATGAGAGGAAACAGAAAAGAGAAAGTAAGAGGGACTATGAAATTAGTTCAGTGACTTATGTGCAAAACTAGAGACTTTCAGGGCCTAAATGCACATAGGAAGGAACTATGGAAAACCCGGCAGAAATCCAAGAAAGGGGATCAAATTGTACACTTGCATAAGTGATACAATTAAAACTACAAACTTGGAAAGTGGAAGTTTCGGCCATGCAAAATTTATGTGGACTAGTGGTGTACTAAGCCAAATTGTGGGAGACAACAATGATTGCTAGTCACATTCTTGTCTACCACTAAGTGTACTATTCACTAGTTAACTAAACAAACTAACTAGTTTGTGATCTAGTCATGGCCGGTTATGCATGTGTGTATATAACACCTTGGTACTTGTGTTGTTTATTTGCTTGGCATCTTGGGCCAAGAATGGACTAAAGTGTCATTGGAATCAAGGATTTAATGGCGGTTTTGTGGGCTTGTAAGCTTGGAAGACTACTTTGCACCATGCATTTTATTGGAAGGCCAAAGTTAGCATTTTAGCTAACAAAACTTAAAGACATTCGGCCGAAACTACCAAGACCATTTTACTTAGTTCATTTTTGGGTTTCCATGCTTTGTTTGGCCGAGAGTTCTTCCTTGAGTG
Organism: Aquilaria yunnanensis; assembly: GCA_039654915.1. Classification (NCBI taxonomy): domain Eukaryota; kingdom Viridiplantae; phylum Streptophyta; class Magnoliopsida; order Malvales; family Thymelaeaceae; genus Aquilaria; species Aquilaria yunnanensis. Next base: position 38,101,730 of record CM077594.1, on the reverse strand, counting down.
CTCATCCCAATTTCTCCTTAAAATCAAGCTAATCATGGAAGCTTTTGAAGAATTCAAGCTTGGGGAGATTTGTTTCGGCCTTAGTTCACTTGGAAATCAAGCTTGTTCTTGAAGGTTGAAGGAAGGCCGAGCCAATTGAGCTAGGGTTTGAGGTAAAGTCCATATCTCCTTGAATTCATGGTAGTTCTTCCACGTACAGGGACCCTAAGTGCTCAATTGAAGATGTATTAAGTTAAATGAGCAAGAAATGTTTCGGTATGAAAGTGAAATGTTCGCCGAATGTGATGAACAAGTGTTCTTGGTGTTCTTCTTGGAATTCATGGAAATTAATCCATGTGTTATGCTTGTTAATGATTATTTCACCTTGTGTTAGGTTGTTGGGGTGAAGAACACCAAGTTTATGAAAGTTAGTGTGTTGGCCGAAAGTTGGATTTGAGTTAATTCATCTTCTACCTCTAATTACATGGCATTGATGCCATGAGCTTTGATTATTGATGATATAGTGATCATATGTTGGATTGAATGGGTGGAGAGCATTGCTATGTGAAGTTGAGCTATATGGCCGAGAGTGAACATTACTTGAATATATGGTGATGGTACTATAAAACCATAGTCATTGATGATTTGATGTTTATGTGTGGAGTTAGTTGATAAAGAACATGGTTATGTGAAAAAGGGGCATTAGGCCGAGAGCCTGAACTATTGAAGTTAAATGTTCTTTACTTAATGCGTAGTAATTGTACCATGAGCAAGCCTTATAGATGATTGGAAGGTAATATAGTGAATAAAATGATGGGTAACCCATACGTATGTGAAAGTGAGCATCATGGCCGAAAGCTTGATTTAGAGTGAAATGGTGCATTTCACTTGGTTACTTGGCAATAATGCCATGGATGATGTTCATTGGTGATTAGAATATCATGTGGTATGTTAGAATGATGGGCAGCACATGTATGGATATATTGGGCCTTTTGGCCGAGAGCTTAAATGTGTGCAGTGTAGTGTCCTTCATAGAAATCATGGTAGTTAATCCATGGGTTGTGTTGTTAATGCCTATGTATTGTTATGGTAGGCATTGTGGTTGAAGGGCACTTGGACATTTGAAGTTGGCTTGAGAACGAGAGCTATTGAGGTAGGGTTCACTGGCACTTGACTTTACTTGGTAATGTACACCATGATTCAAGTGTCTAGAGTGGCTAAGTGATGGTTAAATGTGCCATATGACCTTAGTTGCTTGATGGGCTTAATGCCTATACTTGGTTGTTTTGTTGATTAGCTAATTAACTATGGTACATGTACTAGAAATGCAAGTAAATGTGGCCTATTTGCTTGGCAATTTGGGAGCTCCAAAAGGAAATGGTGTATTGGTAAGTTTGTGTGCAAGAAATGCACATGGGTACATGTATGGCTTATATGGCCGAGAGCAACATTGTGGAGTGTGTGTGCGTACTTGTGTGCTTTGGTGTTTCCTTTTGCATGCTAACCCCACTTATGAAATATTTGACTTACTTATCTGTCTTGTATATGTATATGCCTGTTTTTCTTGTCTTGGTGTTTGTTTTGCAGGTTGAGCTAACTAATGGGAGGTCAAGCTTTGAGTGATTACTCAGCTTAACTAAATAGACTAAATATGAGTTGTATATGTTTTAAGTGAATCCTACTGAGTTATATGCTCACTGCCCATCCTTTATTTTTCAGGCAAGGATATTCGGCCTGAGTAGTGCTAAGCTGCCTTGGGTGTGTGCTTAGTGTTTATTTGCTTAGTTACCAAGGTGTGTGCCAATGTGTGCTTGGCGTAGCGTTTGGTTTCATTACAAGTCTTATTTACCTATGGTTGGCCGAGACTTATGTTTTAAGTTTGCAGGCTGTAGAGTGGGAACTGTCTAGGAGAGCATGGATACTTGGACTTTAGCTCTGATTGTGGTAGTCACCTTTATGACCATGAATATGGCCATAGGTTTGGTGTTGCAGTGTGTACTTCTGTATGGGATTCTCAAGGTTTTGTTTGACCATTAGGAGTATGGTCTCGGGTTGTATGTAACTTGGCATGAACAACTATGGATGCTTGGCATTTATAGCCATGGTAGATACTAGGTAAACTACCATTTTGATTTGTACATATATGTAGTCTTGGATACCTAGTTGTGGATGTTTTGTGGATTTTGGATGCCAAGTTATGTATGGACTTATGGAAGGCATTATGCTTGCCTATGTACGCTGGATATTATGGGCCAAAGTTGCCACTTTTATGTGAGTGGTTATGGACCTATTTATGTGGAACTGTGGTGCATAATGGCATGTACATTAGTAGGCCAAGAGCATCATGAATTTTTACATGTTGTTTTCAGAAATCTAAACCAACCTTGTGGGCTTCTTGGTTGCCATATAGTTACTACACTTGATGCACACCATGTATGCACTTAAATTGCATTTAAGTGTTGCCTTGCTTGTTATGCAAGTTATTAATTGAAACCTTGCTTGTTGTGCAAGTTAGGGGTTTTGGGCCTTGCCCTTGCTGCAAGTTGTTAATGGGTCTTGTTAAAGCCACCTGGGCCACCTCCCAGGCCTCTTAACTTAAGAAAATAAGACTTAAAAGTTGCCATTACTTGCTTGGCCGAACCAAACACTTTGAGATTAGATATTGGGTTTGGGAGTTAAGTTAGTAAATGATAGGCCAGGGCCTGAGTGAGGTGTGACATCCTCCATCTTCAGAAAGAAAAATTTTTGTCCTTGGTGGCGAAGGTGAACGTATATTTCTTTCTCCTAGATCCCCGAGGTAGCATGAAGTAAAAGCCACCCTTCGGGACCACAAAGAGCTTGTAGTACTGCATAAAAATAATAAAGTGGGGTTCTATCCCGAAGATGCCACACATGCAAATGAAGGCGTTAAAATAGCAGTACGAGTTCGGGGGAAGTTGATTTACGGCAATGCCATGAAATTGGCAGAACTCGCAAATCATCTTCGGAGGAGGGTACCGAAGTCCGGCCTTCAGTTGGGCTCGGAAAATAGTAGCCTCATTACTACGGTTTGAAAAACAAAACTGGTCAGAATGAGGCAACCTCATAACGGCATATGAAGGAAGAAAGAACTTTTTCTTCCATCTTGCCAGTTTTTTGGGGGTGGTGCAGCAAGGATGAGATAAAAGAGGCTGCCAGCTGTTGGGAATAGGCATATTTGCAAAAAAATGGGTTCAGAAAAAGCCAAGAAAACAAGTTCCGGAAAAAACTCTGAAAATCAGAAGAGTCTGGAAAACAAAAACCCACCAAAAGACTTGCCAAAATCTGGGTTTGAAGTCACCGTCGTGAAAGGTTGCCAGAAAAACTCTGTTAAAACAGCTCCGCCGCAAAAAGCAGGAGAAAGCGCAAAAGCAGTGGCAAGCAGGGAAAAGAGCAGAAGCAAAAGCAAAAAGGGAACTTATGATGGAATGGGCTATATATAGGTTGAAACTAGCTAGTCGAATCGGCGTCATAAGTACCCTTTGAAGGCAAACCGTCGCCATAACTGCTCTCTGCGCCCGAAAAGACGCGCTCTCTGTGACCGACATGACTCCCCTCAAATAATAGTGTGCCACGTGTCAGCCGCCGTGCCAAAATAGGGGACGCGCCTTCTGACACCCCTAAAAAACTGGGATGCGCCGCTCCAGACTGACACGCCTGGTCATGAGATGCGACGCTGCACAGACCTGCAAAAGGAAAAAGGAAAAAAGTAAGTAGCCTCGAAGACATCAAAAGACAGGCTATTACCAAACAGCCCATATCTTCGGGCAAAAGGTGTACCTTCGGCACAGGTTTTACTCCCTATGAACTCCCAAAGAGCATCCTTGGAAAGACTACAAACCGAAGTCTCCACTTGGGCTTTCCAAAGGGGGGCATGTGATAGCCGAAGGGCTATCGCCTCTATCTGACCCGAACTCGGAGCGTCAGGAAACGCGAAGAAGCTATTAGCCCCCACGAGGTACTAAATAGACCACCTTCGGAAACGGAGAATCAGCTATTGCAAGTCGAAGAGGATCTCCCCGAAGGCGGAACCCTGAATCAAGGAACTCCCCGAACTGCGGGCATATTTCCCGAAGGGGCATCGTCCGTACCAGAGGACGACCTCGGCCAGGGACCTCGAGAGTACGGTATGAGCATTTAAGGAGCCTCTGACATGCCGCCCACAGACGCTACATGTCACCTCAAACGGCGAGTTGACACACCGACGCCGTCCAGGTCTTGTCACGACCTGTCTCGGTTCGAGACTCAAGGAGCCTGCCACCGGCTACTTGTCCCCTACGCCCAGAAATTCAGAGAACATCCGACCAAACACGTGTCATGATCTGAACGGGCTGGACATTCCTATAAATACCAGGAAACAAACCCTGGCAAAAGGTTGGACTCCTCTCCCTTGAGAAAATGCAGGCAAGCCCACTAAAAACTCTAGTGCTTCCCCCTTACCTTCTCAGGAAACTGACTTAGGCGTCGGAGGCTCCTCCCCGGAAAAGCACCCCGGGGACCTCCTAACCCCCTTCTCTGAGCTTTGCAGGCACGTTCCCCTGGGAAACTCCAGCACCAGATGCTCTCCTTCATAGGAAGTCCCCCCGGAAGTCACCATGCCTTCCAGTGAAGATGTCCCCGGACATCAGCAGGAAAATTCCTCGGGTTTATGGTGTCAGAAAGGGGAATAGACGCTAACCCTTAGAAAGTGAAAGCCCTGCTGAATTTCCAGACACCTACGTCTATCAAAGACGTACAGAGGCTTACCGGGAGGATCACCTCCCTAAGTGGATTCATCTCCAGGTATGGTGATCGATGTCGCCCGTTTTTCAAAGTACTCACCAAAGTCTCGAAGGAAGGTGGTACCTCCGGAATCCAGGAACATCCATGGAATACAGAATGCTAGGAAGCCTGGGGAGAGCTCAAAAGTTATCTAACTCGCCTCCCAACACTTCGGCAACCCCGGGAGGGGGAACCTCTCTTCCTTTACCTCGCAGTCACTGAAAAGACGGTAAGTTCCATCTTAGTGAAAGAAGAGGGTGGGAAACAATGGCCGGTGTATTATGTAAGCAAGTCCCTACATGGCACCGAGACGAGGTATTCGTTGCTCCAAAAAGCTATCTACGCGTTAGTACTGGCGGGTAGGAGATTGCGACCCTACTTCCAAGGACACACCATCACCGTACAATGTAATTTTCCATTGCGAGATGTGATGAAAAAAGTGGAGCATTCGGGAAGACTCTCAAAATGGTGCATCGAGCTCGGTGAATACGACATTACTTACGAGTCTAGAAGGGCAATAAAGGCTCAGGCACTTGCAGACTTCATTGCTGAGATTCCCAAGATTGAAAAGATGGAAGCACTCGCGGGAGGTGATGTTAGGCACCTCCCAAGTGCTTGGCTTAGGCCAAGGAGAACCAAGGAAACAAGAGGGAACAGAAAGGGGAGAGTAAGAGGAACTATGGAAACTAGTGCAGTGACCTAAGTGTAAAGCTGGAGACTTTTAGGGTCAAATTGCACATGAGAATGAACTGTGGGAAAACTGACAGAAAATAGAGACAGGGGACCAAATTGTACACTTAGATGAGTGGTACAATTAAAACTATCAAATTTGAGATGGAGATTTCGGCCATGCAAACTTTTATGATGACTAGTGCAAGACTAGACCAATTTTGGGGGACAACAATGATTGCTAGTCATGTTTTGTCTACCACTAGTGTACTATTCACTAGTTAATAGTTAAACTAATTAGTTGTTTGACTAGTAACATGGCCGGTTATGCATGGGTCCTTATTACACATTGGTACTTGTGTTGTTTATTTGCTTGGCATTATGGGCCAAGGTGTGAATTGAATGACATATTAGACACAAGTTTTAAGGGCGGCATTGTGATTATATAGACTTGAGGGCATCATTGCTTCATGCAAGAAAATGGAAGCCAAAGTTAGCCTTTTAGCTAACTAAAACCCAAGTTGATTCGGCCGAAACTAGTCAAGCCATTTACCTTGACATTATTTCTTCACTTGACCGAAAGCTTATCTAGCTTATATTCTTGAGTTCTCTCAAACTTGGTCTCGGTTTCAAGATTCGTTGAAGGAGTGTTGTCACACCTCACACATGCCCTAGCCTGTGAGTCCCCAACCTGTCTCACAACCCAACTAAGAACTGGGCATCTAGCCCTCGGCCTAACCAACAGAACTAACCTTAAGTCTTATTTTCTTAAGGTAATGGGCCTGGGAGGTGGCCCAGGTGGCTTTTAAACCAATCTAATATTTACTTGCAGTGTAGGTAAAGCCCAAACCACTTTCTTGCATAACAAGCAAGGCAATAAATAATGCAACTTTCAGTGCATACATGGTGTGCAATCAAGTGTGCTACCTATATGGCAACCAAGAAGCCCACAATGTTGGTTTAGGTTTTGAAAACCACAAGATATAATGGATGTAGCTATCAGCCAGCAATCGTATATACAGTTGAGCACCACAAATCTGATGAGGTCAAGCCAACAATATCATACAAGTGCCAAACCTTGGCCCATAATTCTCATAGCACAAAACCATACACATAACCATCCATACTCATACATAACTTGGCACACAAGGTTCTCAAAATAACATCACCGTCTAGGTATCCAAGACTACAAATATACACAACCAAAAGTGTAGTCTACCTAGCAAATAACATGGCCAAAATGCCAAGCATCCATAAGTTGTTAATGGCAAGTTATGTACAGACCGAGACCCAAATCCTAGTGCTCAAACATCACCTTAAGGATCCCATACAAAAGCACACACTACAACACCAAGCCCGTGGCCATATTCATGGTCATAAAGGTGATAAGCAAAACCAGAGCTAAAGTCCAGATATCCATGCTCTCCTAGACAGTTCCCACTCTACGGCCTGCAAGCTTAAACCATAAGTCTCGGCCAACTCACAATAAAACTTGCAAATAATACTAAAGTGTCAAGCCAAGCACACATTGGCACATACCTTAGCAACAAAGCAAATAAACACTAAGTGCACACACAAGGCAGCTTAGCACTACTCAGGCTGAATATCCTTGCCTGAAAAAAAATGGAGAATGGGCAGTGAGTTTAACTCAGTAGGATTCACTTCATTATACCCAACTCTTAAAGAGTTTATTTAGTTAAGCCGAGTGAATACTCAAGGCTTAACCTCCAATTAGTTAGCTCAACCTGCAAAACAAACACAAAGACAAGAAAAGCAGGTGTATCCATATACAATAACAATAGTGGGGGTTAACATGCACAAGAAATCACCAAGGCACACAAGTACTCACACACACTTCACATTGTTGCTCTCGGCCATATAAGCCATACATGTACTCGTGTGTAATCCTTGCACATAATCTTACCAAAAACATTCCATATGGAGCTCCCAAAATGCCAAGCAAATAGGCCACATTCACTTGCATTTTTAGTACATGTACTATAGTCAATTAGCTAATCAACATTGCAACAACATATAACCAATAAGCCCATCAAGCAACTAAGATCACATGGCAGATTTTCAACCATCACTTAGCCACCTTAACACTTGAACCATGGCATATATTACCAAGCGAACTCAAGTGCAGTGAACCCTACCTCACGCTCTCGGTCTCCAATAAAACTTCAAGTGTCCAAGTGCCTTTCAACCTCAATGCCTACCATAATAAGGCATAATCATTAACAACATAACCCATGGATCAAATACCATGATTTCAATGAAAGACACTATCACCCAACACTTTGAAGCTCTCGGCCATATAAGCCAAAATACTTAAACATAAGCTGCCCATTAATCTCACATACCATGAGCCATTATAATCTGCAATAAACAACAACCATGGCATTAATGCCAAGTAACCAAGTGAAATATACCTTTTCACTCTCATTCATACTTTCGGCCAAAGCACATATTTTCACATAGTTGTACTACTCAACATACCAATTCACTAAATGAGTATCCAAACAACTAGTGAACTCAGTCATGGCACAATTACCATGCAAATAGGCAACATTACAAGTAAGCACCAATTCCACCCTTTCGGCCATAGTACCCATTTCACATACACATGTTCTTTATTCAATCCAATCCAACACATAACTACCAATGCATCATTAAGCATGGTTCATGGCGTCAATGCCATGTAAACAAAGGTTGGACATGAGTTACCTCCAAACTCACTTTCGGCCAAAGTACCAACTTGCACAATCTTGGTGTCCTTCGTCCAAACAACCTATCACAAGGTTAAATGATCATCAACAAGCATCACACATGGATTAATTTCCATGAATTCCAAGGAGAACACCAAGAACACATATTCAACACATTCTGCCATAGCTAGGTTTTCCACCAAGCATTTCAATTGCTTTAAATCTCCAAGCTTAGCAACAAATGAGCGTTCCAAAATCCTTGTTCATGGAAGGAAATACCATGGATTCAAGGAAAAACCAAGGTTACCTCAAGAACCCTAGCTCAATTTGCTCGGCCCTTCACCGATTCCTCATGAACAAAGCTTGATTCCAAGCAAGCACAAGCCGAATCCACTTCTCCAAGCTTGAATCTGCCCAAAACCTCAAGAACTTTGGATTTAGAAGCAAGATTGTGAAGGAACTCTCAAGGGTGCTCTTGGTTTAGCAAGGACAAGGGAGCCGAAATGAAGCAAATGACTTAGGCTAGTTTCGGCCGAAAGTCATTGGCTTTAGTTAGCCAAAAATGCTAAGCTCACTTCCATTTCCTTGCATGGCGCATTAAAGCCCTTAAGTTCACTTGTGCACAAGGCCGCCACTCAATTTGGTATCTACATGTACACTTAAGTCCACACATGGCTCAAATTGCCAAGCAAATAAACAACACAAGTACCAATGTGTCATAAGTACTCATGCATAACCGGCCATGTAACTAAAATAAAGACTAGTTAGTTTAACTAGTAACTAGTGAATAGTACACTAGTGGTAGACAAGATTTTGACTAGTAATCATTGTTGTCTCCCAAATTTGGGCTAGTCTTGCACTAGTCACCCATTAAACTTGCATGGCCAAAATGATCAACTTGAAGTTGATAGTTTTAATTGTAACACTCATCTACGTGTACATTTTGGTCCCCTTTCTCTGTTTTCTGCCAACTTTCCCATAGTACATTTTCTATGTGCAATTAAGTCCTGAAAGTCTCCAGTTTTGCACATAAGTCACTATGCCAGTCTCCTTGACTCCTATTTCTTCCCTTTCTATTTTCTCTCATTTTTCTTGGTTCTCCTTGGCCTAAGCCAAGCACATAGGAGGTGCCTAGCAAGTGTGGAGCTTGGGTGAAGGATTCAAGCTTGAGAGCTTGATTTCGGTGCTAGACTACTTCAATTTCAAGTTGTTCTTGAAGAATCAAGCAAAGGCCGAGAAGGATTCAACCTAAGGTTGACGTAATCCTTGAGTTTTTCCTTGAATCCATGGTATTTCTTCCATGAACAAGGGTATTGATTGCTCAAGTGATGATTAAGCTAGGTGAATTGAGCAAATTATATGTTAATGTGGAAACTTAGTTTGGCCGAATGTGTTGAGTAAATAAACTTGGTGTTCTTCTTGCATTCCATGGAAATTAATCCATGACTAAGTATTATTGTTGCCTATTTGTTCTTGTGTTAGGCAAGTTTGGGTGAAGAACGTCAAGTTGAGCAAGTTTAAGTTTGGCCGAAAAGTGCTTTGTGAGGTAAATCATGTTCTTCTTGTGGTTACATGGCCTTGATGCCATGATTATTGATAAATGATGAGTTAGTGAATGTATGTTAGTTTGAAATGATGAAGAACATTGATGTGTGCAAATGGGCACCATGGCCGAGACCTTGGATTAATGTGTTGAGTGTCCTTTACTTGGTAACATGGAAATTGTGCCATGAGTAAGCCTTATTGATGATTTGGTGATTATATAATGGATTGAGTTGATGAGGAACATTGTTATGTGAGATGGGCAATTTTGGCCGAAAGCTTGGAATACAGTGGAATGGTGCATTTCACTTGGTTAATTGGAATTAAGGCCATAGATGATATTCATTGATGATTAGAATATCATGTGGTGTGTTGGAATGATGAATAACACATATATATGGAATTGAGCTTTTTGGCCGAGAGCTTAAGTGTGTGTATCTTAGTGTTCTTCATATGAGACATGGTAGTTTAATCCATGATTGTGTGTTGATGATGCCTATGTGTTGTTATGCTAGGCATTGAGGTTGAGGAACACTTGGATACTTGAAGCTTGGTTGTAACCAAGAGCTATTGAGGTAGGGTTCACTGGCACTTGACTTTGCTATGTAATGTACACCATGATTCAAGTGTCTAGAGTGGCTAAGTGATGGTTAAATGTGCCATATGACCTTAGTTGCTTGATGGACTTAATGCCTATACTTGGTTGTTTTGTTGATTAGCTAATTAACTATGGTACATGTACTAGAAATGCAAGTAAATGTGGCCTATTTGCTTTGCATTTTGGGAGCTCCAAAGGGAAAAGGTGTATTGCTAAGTTTGTGTGCAAGAAATGCACATGGGTACATGTATGGCTTATATGGCCGAGAGCAACATTGTGGAGTGTGTGTGTGTACTTGTGTGCTTTGGTGTTTCCTTGTGCATGCTAACCCCACTTATGAAATATTTGACTTACTTATCTGTCTTGTATATGTATATGCCTGTTTTTCTTGTCTTGGTGTTTGTTTTGCCGGTTGAGCTAACTAATGGGAGGTTAAGCTTTGAGTGATTACTCAGCTTCACTAAATAGACTCAAAATGAGTTGTATATGTTTTAAGTGAATCCTACTGAGTTATATGCTCACTGCCCATCCTTTATTTTTCAGGCAAGGATATTCGGCCTGAGTAGTGCTAAGCTGCCTTGGGTGTGTGCTTAGTGTTTATTTGCTTAGTTACCAAGGTATGTGCCAATGTGTGCTTGGCGTAGTGTTTGGTTTCATTACAAGTCTTATTTACCTATGGTTGGCCGAGACTTATGTTTTAAGTTTACAGGCTGTAGAGTGGGAACTGTCTAGGAGAGCATGGATACTTGGACTTTAGCTCTGATTGTGGTATTCACCTTTATGACCATGAATATGGCCATAGGTTTGGTGTTGCAGTGTGTACTTCTGTATGGGATTCTCAAGGTTTTGTTTGACCGTTGGGAGTATGGTCTCGGGTTGTATGTAACTTGGCATGAACAACTATGGATGCTTGGCATTTATAGCCATGGTAGATACTAGGTAGACTACCATTTTGATTTGTACATATATGTAGTCTTGGATACCTACTTGTGGATGTTTTGTGGATTTTGGATGCCAAGTTATGTATGAACAACTATGGATGGCATTATGCTTGCCTATGTATGCTGGATATTATGGGCCAAAGTTGCCACTTTTATGTGAGTGGTTATGGACCTAGTTAAGTGGAACTGTGGTGCATAATGGCATGTACATTAGTAGGCCGAGAGCATCATGCATTTTTACTTGTTGTTTTCAGAAACCTAACCAACCTTGTGGGCTTCTTGGTTGCCATATAGTTAGTACACTTGATGCACACCATGTATGCACTTAAATTGCATTTAAGTGTTGCCTTGCTTGTTATGCAAGTTATTAATTGAAACCTTGCTTATTGTGCAAGTTAGGGGTTTTGGGCCTTGCCCTTGCTGCAAGTTGTTAATGGGTCTTGTTAAAGCCACCTGGGCCACCTCCCAGGCCTCTTAACTTAAGAAAATAAGATTTAAAAGTTGCCATTACTTGCTTGGCCGAACCAAACACTTTGAGATTAAATATTTGGTTTGGGAGTTAAGTTAGTAAATGATAGGCCAGGGCCTGAGTGAGGTGTGACAGGTGAAACAGAGACTAATCCAGAATGGAAGCTCTTCATCGATGGAGCGTCAGGCGCAGAGCATCAAGTAGCTGGAATAGTCCTTCAAGGTCCCGAAGGCATGGAAGCTTCTAAAGCAGTCAAATTCGGTTTTAATGTTACCAATAACATTGCCGAATATGAAGCCCTCATAGCCGGATTGAAAATGGCCAAGAAAAGTAGGTGTGAAGAACCTTGTGGCCCACAGTGATTCATAGTTAATAGTCCGACTGACGAAGGGAGAATACAAGGCAAAGGACCCAATTTTGGCTAAGTATCACGACCTCGTTCAGAAACTCATTGAGGATTTCGACTCGGTGCACATGAAGAATGTGCCCCGAAGGGATAATACCCAAGCGGATGCCTTGGCCAAGGCTAAGGAACCCACCAAAGTGCTAAAACACCCCAGCACAGAGTTAATGTGCATAAAAACCTCGGGGCAGGGATGGCAAAGCTCCCTCAAGAGATATTTGGCAACTTTAGAGCTTCCCGAGGATCCCAAAGAAGCCGCAAAGATACGAAAGCGTGCAGGAAGGTACTTCCTCATTGGGGAAGAGCTGTACAGACAAGGGTACGCAAGCCATCTACAAAGATGTGTAGGCGAGGATGACGTCAAAGTAATACTTGAAGAAGTACATGAAGGAGTGTGTGGCTCCCATATACGAACGGATGCCCTCGCAGGGGTAATACTCCGCCAAGGTTACTTTTGGCCTACCATAAGGAAGGATGCAAGGCAATTCATCTGAAGATGCGACAACTGCCAAAGGCACGCCAGTATCCAAAAGCTACCCTCGGAGAGAATAAATGCGACAGACTATCCCTGCCCCTTCACCGTCTGGGGCATTGACCTCATCGGACCTCTCCTAAATGCCCCCGGCGGAGTAAAATTTTGCATCGTTGCAGTGGACTATTTCACTAAGTGGATAGAGGCAGAACCGCTAGTATCAATCTCGGTGAAGGACGCTAAAAAATTCATATGGAAAAACATTATATGCCGATTTGGAATTCCGAGGGTAATAGTGGCTGATAACGGGACTCAATTCACGGATAAGGGGTTCCAGGAATTCATGGGGGACCTTGGCATCAAGATACATTTTGCCATAGTGGCTCACCCTCAGAGCAATGGGCAGGTCGAGGTATCTAATAGAACAATAAAAGATGGCCTGAAGAAAAGGCTAAAAGAGGCAAAAGGGAAATTGCCAGGAGAGCTCCCAAGTGTGCTGTGGAGCTACCGAACGACTCCCTGAAGAGCCACGGGAGAGACACCTTTCTTGCTCGTATACGGGATCGAGGCCATTATTCCCATTGAAGTCATGCAGACCTCGGTAAGAGTACAGGTGTTCGATGAAGGAGGAAATGATCTTGGACTGAGAGCAAAACTGGACCTCCTCGAAGAACACCGCGAAATGGCCGAGTTAAGGAGAAAGGCCTTCCAGCAATGGATAGCACGCACCGCCAATTTATATGTAAGAAAAAAGGAGATCAAAAAGGGAGACCTCGTTCTCCGAAAGGCCGAGTTCGAACAGCGAAGGCCATCAGAAGGGGTACTTTGGGCAAATTGGAGTGGACCCTATTTGGTTCTCGACGAAGTCCGCCCAGTGGTCTTTAAGTTGGGTAATATTGAGGGAGTGGAGTTGAAGAATACTTGGCATTCAGACTCTTTGAAAAAATTTTATACTTAGACATTTTTTCGAAGAAAGCCGGTAAGATACTCCTCCCCGAAGTCGTTAGTAAAAGACATGATGAATTTGCCCTCGTTATCGAAAGAGTACGCCTTGATGATTCTGCCTTACAAAATTCCTTACTAAGCTTAAAAACTCGTTCGAACACGAAAGAAGTTCAAAAAGGTTCCTTCCGAAAGATAAGGTGCAGGTGTTCGCCAAAAGTGCACACCTAAAATCGTACCAGCTTCTCATAAGGCATATTCAGGAGAAAGAACGGAGAATGGAGGAAAAAATTCTTCATTAAAAAATCCTAAGGCAAAAAGTACAAAGAAGGAAGAAGAAAGCCTATGACTGAGCAGGGGTATCCGATGTTTCACCAACGTTATCATCTCCAGAGGGCTCAGTCAAAGACGCAGGCCGACCCGGAGGAAGATTAAGGAACTTGACTTTGGACCATGAAGATCTGGGATCTTTGGGAAAATCCAAAGCAGACAAGTAAGAAAGGTCAAGCCCCGGGTGTCGAGCGAGGACCTGGTGATGAGCCAAGCAAAAACCATCTTGGTAAGACGTCTTCGACATTTGCTCGCTACGGTCCTTCTCGTCGCTAAGAGTTTCCAGCTCAGCTTTTAGCGCGACAATCTTCTCCTCCAGCTGCCTCTTCTTCCTGCCTTTCGACTTCCTCTTCTTCAGTGACGCAATCTCAGCCTGGAGATCCGCATTAAAAGCGAGTGCCTTTGTAAGATCCTCGCCGTCTTGATCGGTCTTCTTCCGAAGGGCCTCATTCTCTAAAGAAAGAGACACGTACTTTGAGCTGAGGTCTCCAACCTTGGCTGAGAAGTCGGTAAGAAGCTCCTGCCTGCTGGACACAACCTCGGCCTGAACACTCCCAAGGTCCTCCTTCGTGATTTTGTTTAACTCGCCATATTTTAGGGCATATTGGGCGAGAGACTCCTTCGTCTTCCGCAGGGAATCTTTGGACCGAGAGCAGGTCTCCGTTTGTTTCACTGACCAGGCGCAGAAGTACCCGCTATATGCCAAAAGCTGCGGAAGACAGAGGCACCAAATAAGTATCGGAAGGTAGTGATGGCTTAGATGAACAATTTCCTAAGATATAAGAAAACAAAGGATCACCTGAGCAGCATGCTCGGTCATCCTCACCGCGAGGATCTCTTCGCTGGGACATTCGATGGTAAGGGACTGAAAAGTGGCATTAGTCAGCACCCCCGCCGCCATTTGCGGAGCCATCAGCTGGCTATCCTCAGAGAACAAATCTATGTCCTCTGTCAACGTCCAGAAGGGCTCCCGTGGCACCTTGTCCCGCGGAATCCATCAGTCCCGAAGAGCCCTCTGACGGGCATGAGCTTCCACCCAGGAAGCATTAGGGGCGTTCTCTGCAAGGTCACGCTGAAGTTCCATCAAGACATCATCCCTTAGCCATTCATCCAAAAAATCGTAGATACGAAAAATACTGAGATTTGTAGCGGAATGGCTAAGGAACCAACCTGGTGGAACTTCGGGGACGCACTCCTCAGAACCGACCTCCCGAACATCCTCAGTGACATTCTTTCCTTTCCTCCTTCTGCCCTCTTCAAACTCCTGGGCAGACGTTCGCTCTGCTGGAATCTCGGTAATAGGGGCAGGACTCAGTGTCTCCCCGAGGATGTCAGGGTCCGAAGAAGGGTTCTCGGCGGTCGGAAGTTGAGCAGAGGACTGATCTTCCACCTCAACTATGTTCTCGGGGGGAGGAGGAGTGGTAGCCTTGGCCTTCTTAGACTTAGATGGGCCGGCAGTCGACTTCTTCCTCTTACCAGAAGTCTTCGTGCGTACTTGCTCCCCCTGCTTAGCCTGACTATCAAAGAGTGATTTATAAAACTCAGCAGACTGATCGCCCATCTCTACAAAAAGGTAAAATATCAGTGTAAGTCCAAAAGGAAAGCAGATAAAAAACCCTGGAAGGTGACTTACCTTCGGAAAAAGCCTGATAAGAAATTTCACACCGAAGGAGCATGACTATCCAAGCTTTCTTCCCCGGAAGAACAGGCACGGGCATGCCGGGGTCACTCTTGTGGGCAGTTATCACTCCCAGTTCCCGAAGAACTTCCTCTAACATAAGATCCCACTTAATGGGAAAAGGGTAAGGTGAACGTGACGGAGTCCCGGAGTCCCAGTCTGCCACCAACCAAATACGCTTGTCAAAGTTGTCAAAATCAGCAAGCAATACCGGAGTGTGGAGCTTTCGAGCATCGACGACGTCGACCTTCAAAGTCCCCAAAGCCTATCTAATAGGCACATGTCTCCAAGACTTGGGAACCCGGAAAAACAAAAACTTCTTCTGCCACCCTCGCCAACTATCCATAGTGTCGAAGGTAATGGCCGAAGTGCCCTCGCCCTGGCTACTGATTTTCGGGGGAGGAGGCCACACGCCTGACATATATGACCTCGGAAGCCCCATCGCACCGACCTCGGAAATTTGCCATATCGCCTCTCCCTCAGAAGACGAATGAACCCACTTCGGAAGAGTGGGTAACCCCGGAGAGATGGTATCACCCCGGGAAGAGGTCCCTGTTCGTCCCACTAAAAAGTAACGTCGGCCGAAGGGACTTTGGTGGAGCGATGCGGGACGCAAAGAAGCCTCTGACATGTTCGCCTGTACGCACTAGATGTTGACCTCAAGCATTCTGACAGGCCACTATAGTCCGTGCTCTGGCACACTGAGACATGACTCTCGACAAATCACTGCCCGAGAAAGCCTGCACGCGGCTGGCCCCTTTTTCTGCTTAGAGGTACGGATGGCATCTATCCACACACGTGTCACAATCAGAGGGGCCTATTTTCCCCTATTTATAGCAGGAAAGGCTCCTGAGAAAAGGGGGGCCTAAAGAAGACTCCAAAGTTCTAGCCTTCTCTTTTCTCTAAAAACATGCCGGAAAAATGCCTCCGGCGAGATTCTTTCCCTTCCGTGCATACCAGAGAAACCCTCCCGGCAAATCTATTTTGTGCTTACCCTTCGTCATTTAAAAGCACTGACTTGGGCGTCGGAGGCTCCCCCCCGGAAAACCACTCCGGGGACCTCCTAACCCCTGTTTTCTCTGTTTTTCAGGCTGGACCACCTGAGGGCGTCCCATTTCTCAGGCTCTCTCCAACACCGGGAACCTTCTTTGGCCACCACCATCCATCACCGGACGGCCACGCGCGACATTCAACCATAGACCACAGTGAAAACACAAATGATGGCGAACGCTACGCCATCATATGGCGCCGTCTGTTGGAACTTTTTCAGGCAGCCGTGGTCAGAAACTCAGCGTGCTAAGGACAAAAGGTTCCCTCAGGCCCCCCCCTCCGCGCCGGAGACTCACCCGGCGGTCGAACGATTAAAGTACAAGGATTTCCCATCCCGGGGATGATAATCCCCCGAACATCGCCGTGGCTTTCCTGCATAAATTCCCACGCGTTACCGTGGTCGAAATACAGCAGCGGATAGGCCAAAGATGTCCATGTGCAAATATCAAGCCGAAGTCTCATCTCTCAATCCTTTTGACGAAGGGAGTAGGGGTGACCCAAGGGCTGAAGGGGAAACAAAGAGTAGTGGATGAATACCCAAAGGACGCGCTTTCCTTCGAAACATGATGGAGGGGAAAGATAGATCCGGTGCCGTCCAGACCCCCCCGTCAGAAGAGGCCGGGCCAAAGAAAGGTTGTTGTTCCTCAAACAGCAAAACCAAGCCCACCACCCTAAAAAGGCGCTTACGCATTGATGTTAAGCGGGCAAATGGTTATGATCCTACTCCAACGGACACACCCCCGTCAGAAGAGTCTGGGCCAAAGAAAGGTTGTTGTTCCTCAGACAGCAAAACCAAGCCCACCACCCTGAAAAGATGCTTACGCATTGATGTTAAGCGGGCAAAAGGTTATGATCCTACTCCAACGGACACACCCCCCGTCAGAAGAGTCCGGGCCAAAGAAAGGTTGCTATTCCTCAGACAGCAAAACCAAGCCCACCACCCTGAAAAGACGCTTACGCATTGATGTTAAACGGGCAAAAGGTTATGATCCTACTCCAACGGACACACCACCACCGTCCAAAGAGGAGTCACCACCACGCGTCGTCAGAAGGAATAGAGTAAACGCGCAAGCGCGCCGAACTCCAAAGATACTGCATCGCGCGCAAGTCTAGGGGAGCAATATATAACCCCAAACCACTAGCAGACTATTACCAAAAATCCCAGAACCAGAAAAAAGGAAAATCCAACGAGGACCGAATATAGGTGAAATCTAAAAGAAGGAGCCCCCAGCCGAAGAAATGCCAGGCGCATAAAAACACTGCGGCGCGGGAGCGGTACCTCGAAGGCCCGAGGATAGGGAAGTCACCTGAGTTAGCATATTCGGTTAACAAAGTGTTGGACCACCCAAGTTCGGCACTTGCTAGGAATGAAAATATAGGACAAAGGAAGAACCCCACAAAAAGGCTTCTCCCTCACGAAGTGGTAATGAATGCAAAAAATGCCCCAAAAAGTGGCGTCTCCCAGCAAGCGTGAAAAAATCTTCATGAAATGGCGGAAAGTTCAGAAAATGTTCCAGACAGTCTTCCTTGATTGAAGAGGAAGGACATCGGTAGGGAAGCCCAGGCCCATTATAGAAAGGCATCGGCAGAAAGAGGTGCAGAACAGCGCGCAAAAAAGAGGTGTGAACAAAATTTGTCCAAAATGGGCGAAAATGGCCAAAAATGCACCAGCACCTGAAAAACTGAAAGACTCCCGTCGGAATGAGTAACACCAAGAGATCGCCCTCAGCCCTCTACAAAACAAAGAGAGAAGAAGAAGGGGGGGCAAAAACGGCCCACTGTCAGCAATGCCTGAAGTATAATGCTATGAGAAAGCAGTAAAAGTACTTCGTTTCGCGAGACAAGGCGCAGAACCCCTACTGATTAAGCAAGCAAAAGATATACAAAAGCTTGCCTAAAGGAACATGACGCACAAATATGGCATATTATTGCCGGTAGCATAATGGCTTCAGTCTTTAGATGAAGGAGGCCAAAAAGTCTGCCATTGGCCTCGGAGAGAAATGACATTCCTGTCCACCAGCTCAGTTCTATAGCAACAAGCAAGTGGAGCCCCCAAATAGAATTGGGCACAAGGGGGAAGGTCCAGAATGGTCGAGGAAATTCCTTGTGGGAATAATCAGACAAACTTCCCGAAAAACCACAAAAAATACTCGCCTGCAAAGACCAGTGCCTACTTGGAGCAATACAGCTATCAAGTAAAAAAGAGATCTCGTTCTCTGAAAGGCCGAAGACAGACCCCCAAGGACTATCTCAAGGGAGAACTTCGGCCACCAAACTCGAGCCATTCCCCGGAGCATGAACGAGCTCAGGAGAGGTGTCTTCTCCGAAAAAGGTGACCATGGGCGTAAAATTCCGCCAACACCAAAAGTAGACCTTGTTCTCCGAAAGGCCAAATGCCGAATCTCGAGAATTACCTCAGAGGAGAACTTCGGCCACTAAGGAAAAAGACCTCGCTTCCCGGTTGGTTTAACAGCTGAAATTGACCACCCAAAAGAGAACAAGTTCGGGAAGAAGGCACGGCCAAGAAAGAAGTAGCTTCAAAATGGGGAACCAAAATCGAGCCACTCCCTAAAGCGTAAACGAGCTTTGGAGAAATGTTTTCTCCGTAAAAGGTGGCCATAGGCGCAAAAGTGCGCTGAATGCCAAAAGGAGATCTCATTCTCCGAATGGGCCAAGACAGACCCCGGAGGACTATCTCAGGGGAGAACTTCACCCACCAAAACAACCTCGCCCGATTAAGGACGAGATCTGAAAGAAAGAATTATCAGCTTGGCAGCATCAAAGGGAGAAAATTGCAGAATTCTACATTTAGAATTTCATTCCGTACTTAGAATTTTTAAGTAAAAAGGCTGTACTTAGAGAAATTTCTCTTTTCTCCTGCACAGGCTACCTGCCGAACAAGGCTAAAGCACGCATACTCAAAGGCTACGTTTTCCTTCTCTAAAGAGAAGGGCGGCATGGCATCCATCAAAGGCAATCTAAGTGTTCACATGAAAAGTCTTTGATAGCCGAAAAAATGAGGTCGGCCAGCACAAAAAGCCAGGGAGTGGTTCCCCGAAACTCCCCTAGCCGAAAGTGGCCAGGGCAACTGGAAAAACAAAAAATGGCTCAAAGTGAAGAAATAAGAAGGAATCCATTAAAGAAAGTCTTTGATACAAGAAGGGTACAAAAAATCCTAGAATATCTAAGGATCCCCGGCGACGCGAGAAGTTCCCGCTCCCGTGTCTTTAGCCGTCGTCCTCGGCGCAAGAAGAGGAACAGGTGGCAGGTTGAGGTGATCAGCTTTCGACCAAGCCCACCGAGGACCCGCGGGAATATCCATGGCCAAAAGAAAGGAGGTCTCGAGGTCCGGATATCGTTGCAGAAATTGATGGCGAGCTAGACAAAAACCGTCCTGAAAGGACACCTTCGACATTTGGGCTGCTTTGTCTCGTTCTACGTCCAGCAAGTCTGTCATGCCCTAAACTGCCCCTGGCCCACCTGGGCCCAATTATCAGAGTAATGCAGCGAAAGTTACTTAAACAGAAGGGCTTAATTAAATAATATGAGCACCTACGGCGTGACTCGAGGATCTCTTCTGGTACTAGCTTGTTACATAAATACTTTCAATGCTTACATGCATTCTTCATCACAAAGCATACTTTATTCCAATTCAACATAAGCTTCTCCTGTAATATTTTCACATGCTCATTTCATCCAAGCTACATATAGCCATACACTTATCCCACTAAGTGCATAGAATGTGTGTCCATCAAGTGTACTAATCCAATGCATGGCAACCAAGAAGCCCATCTCATTTCCAATTTTGAAAACCACATTTATATGTCCATGAGCATTCTGCCAATCTAGTACACATAACACAATCACCCATCAAGAATTCCACCTGTATGAATTCAAGCATACTTCTCATACAATCATCCTTCAAAGTCATCACCATCATAAATCATCATAATCATCTATCCAAGGCAAAATTCATCATCATAACTCATCCAGAACTATGCCTATCCATAGAATAGCAAACAAGCATCACTTACTTGGAAAACATACCAAGGAATGCTTCATGTCTAAGTTTATCCAATGTTCATGTTTTACAGATCAAGTTTTCATAACTACATAATCTGCAAACAAATATCACACGGAACACAATCCACCTATAGACCCTGTTCCCACAACTTCTAGACTCCATATCCTGCACAGGTAAGTCCACAACATTAGCTTGATCCACAAGCAACCTATACCACATAAGTCACTTAGAACCAATGAATATATTGAGCAACACTATACACATACCCAACCCTTTAGCACATTGTAACGAGTACTCTGGTACTCTACGCTTGATCTATCAAGCCATCCATTTCTTGAAAAAGGTATAACAGGGTGGGTGAGTTATAAAACTTAGTAAGAATCCTGACGGCATCCAATGCCTAGTGAGGTAAATACTCATGAGTTTCTTAGTCATTATATTGCTTCCAAAGCCTAAACTTGTGCCAAGAATGTAATGGAAATTAATCAATGTTCCTGCAAAGGAAAACACTAAAACAAAGAAAACACAAGATATAGCACAATAACAATAATAATAATAATATGGGTCAGCATGCACAAAAAATTTTAGAGAAGCACGCAACTCAACACACACAACACTGTCCTCGCAACATCATGTTCCATGTCACCGTGGGTATCGCAAGCATTAGCATAATCCATGCCACTAATCCCGGCATGCCATTTATAACCTACTGAGCGCTCCTTAGTTTGAGAATTGAGTTGGCCAAACTCAATTCCTAGCCCTAAATGCTTGCTAATTACTCATGAGTAAACCATAATTGCCAAAGCAACAATACCTTGCCCATTATGCACTTATGTGCCCAAATATCCAACTAAGAAAGTATCATGAGTCCTCACAAAAAGTAACAACCACATAGCCCTGACATGCACACCTATGGTCACTTGGTTCTTTGACCATCACATAGGGGCACTAATACTCACAATGAAAGGTCATGGAAAATATACCATGCAGTGAGTGAGTATAGGGATTCTTACCACCATTTGTGTAACCTTTGCTCATTGCCTTTGCCTTGCTTTGCTTTGTTTGTTGTTGGAACTTTTCCATTTCCTTAATGGACTTATAAAGCCCAAAATACTAACAAGTTATTTAATTGCTTTCTATTAAACAAGAGAACCATAATTTACCAAGCATACTTGGTTTAGCTTACTCAACCTCACTTAAGGAGGTAAAGGCCCACTTAGCCTTTCTGTGAACTGAGGCCCTCCTTGGCATTTTTCTGGAAGTTCAGGCCCACTTGGCCTGTTTATTTTCTCAGGCCCACTTCGCCTTTTATTAACTCAGGCCCACTTGGCCTTTTAATTTCTTTTCTGGACTTCGCCCAACTTAACATTTAGGCCCAATTTTACCTTTTCAGGATTTGGCCCATTTATCACTTAGGCCCAATTTTACCTTTTCATAATTTTAGGCCCAGCTTACATTTCCAGGACTTGGGCCTATATTAGCCTTTTCAGGATTTAGCCCAATTTAACCTTTAGGCCCAATATTACATTTTCAGGACTTGGGCCTATATTAACTCTTTCACTTAAGTACCTGAAGAACAATTGTTGACAGAATTGTTCTTGAATTCTTCTTTGCCACTTTAGTCCCAAATTTCCATTGTGAACACTTTTGCCACCAAAATACTTGGTTAACACACATCCACCAAAAATTGGCACCATGGCCGAATGCATGCTTCATTTCTTCTTTGTGATTTTTGCTTGTACAAGTCATCTAGGACTCAAAAACATGCCAAGAACACTTGGCTCCACATGGCTAACATGCCAAGACATTAAAAACCACATATGGCCGAATCCTCCATGGCTTGATTTTGCTTGCAAAACTCCTCTTTTTACAATCAAATTTTGACCATTATCATGCACACTCACAAGAACATCTTCACTACCAAGAACACATGGAAAAGTGCACATGCAAGCCAAAATAACCATTTGGCCGAATTTGTTCCTTGCTTTTCTTTGCATCCTTTGCTTGATTCCTTGCTTGGAAAGGCTATACAAGCCTCGAGGCACCAAGAACACTTGGTTTCAAGCCTCAAAATACCATGGAAATTCATGGCCGAAAGTTGCTCCTTGCTTTTCTTGGAGTTCTCCTCCATTTCTTTGCTTTTCATGGCTTAAAAGTGCCATGCATGCCTTGAACTCTCAAGTTGAGTCCAAGAGCACTATAAATCCTCCATGGCCGAATCTTCAAGAGCTTTTCCTTGCAAAAATACAGCATATACAAAGCATTAAAAAGTAATATCTAGCTCAAAACACAAGAAATCAACAATGAAAAACATGATTCACTTACAACCTTGTTTTGGCCGAATCTTCACTTGTTCTTTCTTGATATTTTTCTTGTTTCTCTTGCTCCTCATGGCTTAGAAATGCCATGCATGTAAGGAGCTCTTGAGGTGAGCTCAAGAACACCAATTTCTCACTAAGGCCGAAACTTCACGAGCATTTCTTCATGGGTTTTCTTTGATTTCTCACTTGGTTCTCACTCTAGATGTGTTTAGGAGCTTGAAATCATAAAGGATATGAGTTTGCATGTGTGAGAGTGGGTGATTCTAGCCATGGCTGAGAGGTAGGATGAAGGAAGAAGATGAAGCTTGGAAGAACTTTCATGGCCAAACTTAGAGAGAAGGGAGAGCGTATGGCTTAGAGAGAGAGAGATGAAATGAAAATGAGAATGAACTGATGATGGGCCGTCATTATGCTAGCAAATGAGGGAGAAATGCAAACCAAATGCGTATCAAATGTACATTTATGATGAATGGCCGGTCAACAATTGAAATGGGAGGAAAGCTAGTCAATTGCTAATAATCTTTTGGACAAAAGAAGGTGATGTCCTATCAAGAAAAGAAAACCCATTAAACAATCCATTTGTTTCCTTCAAGGCGCCATTTTGTTTAGTTTTTGTGGTATGGCCGAATTTTTGATTCAAATGGATGGGAGAATAGTCAAATGTTCATTAAAGAATTGATTTGACAAGTGATGGTGAAGAGAAATAAAATAATGTAAAGTGGGAGACAAAGACTAGTCAAAAATGGTGGGCAAAATATTTGTTTATGGTGATGGTGGGGTCAAATCCATGTGGGCAATTTAAATATTGTGTGGAGGCTTATGTGGCCATTTTAAATAGCAAAATTCATGTGATGGCCGGCCATGGCACAATTTGCCAAGAAAATTGGCCAAATCTCACCTTTAGTCCTCCATCTTTCTTCAATTCTTAAATTGAGTCCCTCAACTTCATAATTTGCCATTTTCATCACCAAAACTCTTGGCCTAAGCCAAGCAAAATTCCTAGAGTGTCCAACACTCATTATGCCCATTTCATAATTAATTTAAGATCTCCCGAGCTTACCAAGCTCAATTCCCAATTAGGGAAAAAATTTCCATGTCTCCTCAATTTAATTGCTAAGTTTCCAAATTATGAAACTATTTATGCCACTAATCCACATAATCCGGTAATTAATCATTTATCACTTTCCGGCTGTAACAAAGTCCGCCTCATTCTCAAGAACAACAACCTTTTTCTCGAGACCCAGGACCTCCTCCTTTAGATCGGCTATCCTCCGCACCAGTCCCTTCACGTTCCTCCTTTTTGCCGCACTCCTCCTCAGAAAATAAACCCGGGCTTGAAGAGCCGCTTTTTCGGCAAGAGTTCTCTTTAGAAGGGCAGCTCCCTTTTCTTTCTCCTTCCGAAGGGTCTCATTGGCCGAAGTCAAACGCACAGCCTCTTCACCAAGGTCGTGCATTTTACAAGAAAAGTCCTTCAAAAGGTCTGATTGGCCTATCAAGAACTCATCCCGGAGCAAAGACACCTTCTCCCTGGCTATGCGCATTAACTCGACATTCGCTATGTCCAAGTTAACACGGAAAAGCCTTGCCTTCTCCAGTTCACTTTCTGCCCGAGCTCGGGCAGAAGACTGCTCCGCCGCCCAAATTCGGAGGTGCTCACTATACCCCAAAAACTGCAAAGGGGAAGGAGAAAATCCTCAGTAAAAGCAGCATAAGGGAAGGCAAAACACTTGGGCAAGAGAGAGGAGGCCAAAAGGATCACCTGAGCGGCGCGCTCAGAGACTCTAGCGGCAAGAATGTCTCCAGAAGCGCACTCCTCGGCAACCGCCTTAGAAGAAGCCTCAGTGAGAATACCCCTCGCCATCTGGGGAGCCATCTTTTGGCAATCCCCGGAGAACAAGTTCATGTCCTCCGTGAAGGACCAAAACGGCTCCCTCGGAACTTTATCCTTTGGGAGAAGGGAGTCCCGAAGGGCCCTTCTTCGGGCATGATCAGTTATCCATACTGGGGCTGCTTGGTCCTCTGTAAAACGGAGGGGCGTAAGTCAGAAAGAGCTCCTCGAAAACACAAGTTATAAGGGAGTAAGTGCCAAAAGATGATTCGACGTAAACCTGACGCAACCCCGGTTGTCTCCTCCAAAAAGGCAGGAGCATGCTTGCCCTTATCCTTGCGGCGCCTCCCCAGCCTTTTAGCAGTAGGACTCTTAGGCAAAGAGCCTAAAAGCTCCACTAACGAGGTAGGACTCGACGGAGTGAAAAGGGTGACTACTCCGGCGAGCACCTCGGCTGCAGCACCAACAGCCTCAGAAGATGTTGCAGCTACTTCGGAGGGGGCAGCAACCCTGGTAGATATCGGAGTGACATCAACCATGGCGAAGGTTGCAGCCGCGTCGGTGGAACTAGTTATCACATCAGTTGAGATAGCAGCCTTGGTGGAGGCACCAATAACTTCATCTGTCGTGCCCTAAACTGCCCCTGGCCCATTCGGGCCCAATTATATAAGACATGCAGTGGAAGTTTAATTAAACCGAAGGGGCTTTTATTACTCACTAAGACTTATGGGCACGAACCCCAGGATACTTACTGGTACTAGCTTGTTGTGTTCTTATTAAAGGTTTAAGCTTAAATGCTCTTGGAAACAAACTAGCACCTATGTGGATTTCATGTGTTCATTTTCATGGTATTTACCAAGCTTTAGCCAAGATTATGCATGGCAACCAAAACACCAACTTAAGTTTGAAAACTTAATTTCATGGATATGCTTCGCATGCTTATGTATTTTGGTGTTCACTAGTGCACGTAATCTCTTAATGCTTTTAAAAGCAAACTAATGCTTAGGCATACATTAATTCACATATGTGCACCTATTCTTCTTATTAGCCATTCCTTACACATGCATCCAAATTTCATGCTTTTCTAAGTTTTCTTGCATGTTCTTTTTAGTGTGCACATACTTAACCAAACATAGCATGTTTTCACATAAACATGGGCTTATGGGCCTTTTCTGTACTTAACATGCATATGGCCCAAAATTAATAAGACGTTAAGACGTTGTTCCCACAGTTTCTAGACTCGTAGTCCTGCACACAAAGTCTACATTTTATTAGCTTGATTTTCAAGCAACTAAAGGTAAATACTTAGAATAAATTGAGCAAATAGTATTTACATACTCAACCTCAACACCACAGAAAGAGTACTTAGGACTCTTAGCTCAATCTTTCCTACAAAGGTAGAGTAGGGCGGGTGAGATTTAAATCTCAATAAGGATTCCATATGGCTTCCAAAGCCTAACTTATGGCCTTTAAGGCCCAACATATGCCAAGAATGTAATGGCAATAATTATTCCAAAATTCCTGCAAAGAAAACATAAAGACAAAGAAAACACAAAGATACATGCATATACAATAATAATCGAAATCGGGGGTTAGCATGCACATCAAATTCATAGAAGCACGCAAACACATGCCACTGAACACCTTGATTTATAGAAGGGCAGCAAGCATCCCTCAAGTTTCATTTTATTAATTTCACATACTTTTCATTTTCGGAGATCTCACTTAGCATAGGAATTTAAGGTGGCCTACTTAAATCCTAGCCCATAATCCTTGCTTACTTAACTTAGCGCATGAGCGATATAGAATTGCCGAAGCAATAATTTAACTTATGCCCTCTTAGCACACCTAGGATCATATGGTTCTTTGACCATCACCTAGGGGCCCGAATACTCAAAGAGTATAGGAATTCTTACCAACACCGAAAAGCTCTTAGGAGCTTGTTTTCCTTCGTTTTCCTTGCTTGCCGGCTCTAGAAATGATTTTCTAGCATAAGAACCAAAATGTCCAGATTTATTAGAATCCATAAAAATACCAAGAATACTTGGTAATTAACTTAAAGAAATCAAAATACCAAGAACACTTGGTTCATACTTACGGAACCTCAATTAGGAGGTGAGACCGAATTTTGTGTGCTTGATGTTCTTCGGACTTTCTTCTTGATTCTTCCTCCCAATGAGCTTAGAAGCTCATATACACAAAGAACTCCTTGAGAAGAGTTCAAAACCTCCAAGAAATGAAGATGGCCAAATTTCTCTCCTTGGTTTTCTTTGAATCTTTTACTTGATTCTTGCTCTTTGGGTGTTTAGAGCATGAATTCAACAAAGAACACTTGGTTTTAATTTATGGAAGGATGATTTCTAGTGATGGCAGAATTTTTGGAGGAAGGAGAAGAGTTAGAAATGTTCTTGGAGAGAAGAACAAGTGTTGGCCAAAACTAGAGAGAAGGGAGAGAGAGTTTGTAGAGAGAGATTGAAGAAAAAGAGTGAAATGGCTCGAATGAGGTGAGATGAGTGGGGAAATGTATTTTGTTGAATGGGGGAGTGTATGTCCGGTTATGGGTGTCCAAAATGGGTGGGAATAATGCCTTAGTGGAGTAATAATTCAAATGGGAAGTGGGAGACAAAGTGGGGGGACAAATTGGAAGAGTGGGTGAGGTTAAATGATGAAGTGGTGAAGGTGGGGGGACAAAGGTGAGTGGAGGTGTGGGTGGAGGTGGAGGTGGCATAAAATATATTATTTTGAATGGACATGGCTGGCCATGGCATCCAAGGCCATGAAAATGGGTCAATTCCCCACTTAGTCCTCCAATCTTTTGAATTTGGGCGATTGAGCCCAACTTACAACAATTCCTTTGTTCAATTGAGTCCTTCATCTTCGAAATCCACCATTTTCACCATTATTTTTCTTGGCCTAAGCCAAGCTTAATTTCATGAATCCTAAACACTTAATTTAATGTCTCCTCACATTAACTGAGCTAAATTCCCAAATTAGGAAAATTCTTTGGCTCCCAATACACTTACCTCGGGACCTAATCAGTTTGGATTTTCCGGGCATTACATCATCGACCTCCACCACATCTTCCGAAGGTGGAGTAAGGGCTCTCTTCTTGGACTTCATGGCCGAAGATGGTCCGCTCCCAGTAGACTTACATCTTTTGGAGCCACTCTTCTTCGCCTGTTCTCCGTTCTCTACCTGACCAAGGAAGAGGCCCTTGTAGTAGTCAGCAGAATCGTCAGCCATCTCTGAAAAAGGGGAAAAGCATCAGTATAAGTCCAAAAACGGTTAGCCAAAAAACTGAGAAGTTGGCAGAAGTCGAAGGAAGGCACTCACGAAAAGCCTTGCCGAAATCAGGATTCCTGGATGCCGTCATAAAAAATCACTGGAAATCACTCCGCCGTGCAGACCGTTGCTAAAAGAAAAGCCATCCTAAATAATCACCGGAATCGCTCCGCTGTACAGACCGTCGCTGAAAGAGATGGAAAAGGCAAGAAAAAATGAGAGCAAAGGCAAGAGCAAGGAAAAAACAAATAAGAAGTCACACAGGAAAGGCTTATATAGAGCAGGGAAGGGCAATTGAAAAGGCGTCATAACTACTGCGTGGGAGCGAAAAGTCACCATAATTACTCCTCCCACGCAAAAAGACGCGCCATACCAATCGGCGCTTGCCACGTGTCGACTATCACGAAAAACTAGGGCATGTTTTCTAAGGCATGACAGTCCACTGATCTGAGACTAAAAAGACAAGATTGGAAATCTCGAAGACACCAAAAGACAGTTATGCGACATCCGCCTGAGCAGACTACGCCCTTAAAATGGCGAAGTACCTTCCTTGCAAATGATATAAGCTAAATCTTCTGAAAGTGCTCCCGGAAGGGCTACAAGCTGAAGTCACACTTCAGCCTCTCGAAGGAGGGCATGTGATGGCCGAAGTGCCGTCGCCCGGGCTACTGATTTTCGGGGGAGGAGGCCACACGCATGACATATATGACCTCGGAAGCCCCATCGCACCGACCTCAGAAATTTTCCATATCGCCTCTCCCTCGGAAGACGAATGAACCCACTTCGGAAGAGTGGGTAACCCTGAAGAGACGGTATCACCCCGGGAAGAGGTCCCTGTTCGTCCCACTAAAAAGTAACGTCTGCCGAAGGGACTTCGGCGGAGCGATGCGGGACGCAAATGAGCCTCTGACATGTTCGCCTGTACGCACCAGACGTTGACCTCAAGCATTCTGACAGGGCACTGTAGTCCGTGCTCTAGCACACTGAGACACGACTCTCGACAAATCACTGCCCGAGAAAGCCTGCACGCAGCTGGCCCCTTTTTCTGCTTAGAGGTACGGATGGCATCTTTCCATACACGTGTCACAATCAGAGGGGCCTATTTTCCCTTATTTACAGTAGGAAAGGCTCCTGAGAAAAAGGGGGCCTAAAGAAGACTCCAAAGTTCTAGCCTTCTCTTTTCTCTAAAAACATGCCGGAAAAATGCCTCCGACGAGATTCTTTCCCTTCCGTGCATACCAGAGAAACCCTCCCGGCAAATCTATTTTGTGCTTACCCTTCGTCATTTAAAAGCACTGACTTGGGCGTCGGAGGCTCCTCCCCAGAAAACCACTTCGGGGACCTCCTAACCCCTGTTTTCTCTGTTTTTCAGGCTGGACCACCTGAGGGCGTCCCATTTCTCAGGCTCTCTCCAACATCGGGAACCTTCTTCGGCCACCGCCATCCATCACCGGACGGCCACGCGTGACATTCAACCATAGACCACGGCGGAAACACAAATGATGGCGAACGCTACGCCATCAGAAGGTAAACATGAACTTCTTACTCCCGGACCCTTGGGGAAGGAGGTAGTAAAAACCACCCTTCGGGACCGGGTGGAGTTTGTAGTATTGCATGAAGAAGAGGAAGTGGGGGTTTATGCCGAACACCCCGCACATGCAGAGGAAAGCATTAAAGTGATAGCCGAAGGGCTATCGCTTCTATCTGACCCGAACTTGGAGCGTCAGGGAACGCGAGGAAGCTATTAGCCCCCCCGAGGTACTAAATAGATCGCCTTCAGAAACAGAGAATCAGCTATTGCATGCCGAAGAGCATCTCCCCGAAGGCGGAATCCTGAATTACGGAACCCCCGAACTGCGGGCATATTTCCCGAAGGGGCAACGTCCGTACCAGAGGACGACCTCGGCCAGGGACCTCGGGTGTACGGCAGCAGCATTTAAGGAGCCTCTGACATGCCGCCCACAGAAGCTACATGTCACCTCAAATGGTGATTTGACACGCCGACACCGTCCAGGTCTTATCACTACCTGTCTCGGTTCGAGACTCAAGGAGCCTGCCACCGGCTACTTGTCCCCTATGCCCAGAAATTCAGAGAACATCTGACTAAACACGTGTCACGATCTGAACGGGCTGGACATTCCTATAAATAGCAGGAAACAAACACTGGCAAAAGGTTGGACTCCTCCTCCTTGAGAAAACACAAGCAAGCCCACTAAAAAACTCTAGTGCTTCCTTCTTACCTTCTCAGGAAACTGACTTAGGCGTTGGAGGCTCCTCCCCGGAAAAGCACCCCGGGGACCTCCTAACCCTCTTCTCTGAGCTTTGCAGGCATGTTCCCCTGGGAAACTCCAGCACCAGACGCTCTTCTTCACAAGAAGTCCCCCCGGAAGTCATCATGCCTTCTAGTGAAGATGTCCCCGGACATCATTTGGCGCCGTCTGTGGGAAACCATCCTCTGGTCGCCGTCTTTGAGACTTGGCATTCTAAGGACAAGGGACTCCCGAGGTCCCCGTCCGCGCCTGAAGTCCAACCTGCCACTGAAGTCCAACCCCCAGGGACTTCCACGCCTGAGGAAGAGCGCCCTCTGGTCATAACCATGAGCTTCCTGCGCGACTTTCAGTGTTCTGTTGTGGCTGAAATGACACAACAGATAGACCGAAGGTGGCCGCAAGAAGTTGAAGCCGAAAGGCCTCCTTCGCCAGCACACCCTCGGGAAAAAAGCCCCAAACCAACTCATCATAGTTCAAGATCCGGAGACCCACGAGAGGAGTCTTCAACAGAAAACATGCCCCTCGAGGCACGGCTCGCAGGACAAGCGGGGTCAAAGCGACCCAAAAGCACACACAGGAGGAGCCAGTCGCCTGAGGCGAGGTCCCCATCCCCTCAGCGCCGAACTCGCTCCCCGAAGAGGCACCGACAATCCCCCCTGCCAGAAGAAGAACCTAGCGCCACGACCCTTATGGAGAAAATATTGGCAAGGTTGGACAGAGTGGAGAAACAGGTGGCCCGTAAACCCATCTGGGCTAGGCTGTCTGGGACCTCTTGTGGGGACGAGTCCCCATTCACCCAAGATGTAGTTGAGGCAGCCATGCCAGATGATTTCAGAGTACCTCGCCTGGAAACTTACGATGGTTGTACTGATCCGCAGGCCCATCTGACCAAGTACAGACATAGCATGATGATGCACGGTGCCGACGATGCTACCTTGTGCAAATGCTTCGAGGTCACTCTCAGTGGGCCAGCAACAGCCTGGTATAATTCATTGGCCTCAGGAACCACCACGGAGTTCCAGGAGTTGTCCACAGCCTTCACGCAGCAGTTTATCGAAAGTCGGTCAACGGCGAAGATGCCGGTTCAGATGTTCGACATAGCGCAAAGAATTGGAGAGACCATACGCGACTATGTCGAAAGGTTCAACAGGGAAGCTTTGAGCATCCCGGACTTTCGGCCCGAAATACGCATCCTCGCCATGACACGGGGCCTTCGGAGGGACTCACAGCTATTTTACGAGTTCTCTAAGGACCCCTCGGACACCCTCGGTGAATTTTACCGAAGGGCCGAACAGTACATGACAGCCGAAGAACTGAGAATGGGCGGACTGAAGTCTGATCACGCCCGGGCCAAAGGGACCATCCAGTAAACTCGGTATCCCACCGAACAGGCAGGCCGACCTCCGAGGACTCGAGGAAGGAAACCCCCCATTTTCACACCCCTGAACACCACAAGGGCCAACATCCTCATGACAATGGAAAGGCAGGGAACTCAGGTCCAGTGGCCACGGGCCATGACTGCCGACAACAGAAAGAATATGAAGAAGTTGTTCCAGTTTCATCGCGACCACGGTCACGACACCGAAGACTGCTTCCAATTGAAGAAGTATATAGAGTCGCTGATAAAACAGGGCCAACTTCGGCGTTATCTACGCATGCCTTCCCCGTAAGGGAGAAAAGAAGATGAAGGAAAGGCAAAAGATGAGGACTACGACTCCGACAGGCGGAGAAACCGAAGTCTGAAAAGGCGCCCCCCACCTCCAGCAGGAATCATACAGACAATAACGACGGGAGTCCCATCCTCGGAAAGAAAGAGGAAGGCTAGAGAAATAGCAGTCACGGAGCATCAAAGTCCAACAAAAAAGCTGGCCCGAAAGGATGGTTCCGCCGTCATTTTTCCCCATGACGACCCATTGTTGATCATGGCGAGAATAGGAAACTGGGACGTCAAAAGAGTGCTGCTTGATGATGGATCAAATGCTGACGTCCTGTTTTCACACTTACTGCCGAGGTTGGGTGTATCTAGTAGCGACCTCAAGCCCGTCACCTCACCTACCTTCGGGGTAGGTCCGGCCGAGCTACCCGTCCTCGATTGGATCGATCTCCCGTTGATGCTGAAAGGGACTTCGGTGATGGGGACAGAAGAGTTGTACGCCTCCACAATGGCAAGGTTCATCGTTATGGATGTACCTTCATCGTACAATGCCATCCTTGGAAGACAGACACAAGGAAACTTGCACATTCGCCTTGATGTCAAGTACTTAACCGTCATTTTCGCCGCCAAGGATGGAGATGGGGAAAGCTTCATAGATCAAGGTGAAGTAAGGAAGGTGTTCGTCAAAACATGAAAAGCTCCAGCAAACAACTCTGCGCAAGCTGTGGAAGCAAAAGCACCAAAAAAGGGCGAGGCAGAGAGTCCCGCGAAGGCGGAAACGGAAACAATAGAACTTATCCCAAGTCAATCTACACGAATAGGGAAGAGCTTGGCCGAAGGTGACAAGAAAAAACTTGTATCCTTTCTACTGGAAAATAAAGATCTCTTTGCCTACTCGCCAAAAGATATGCCAGGGGTGAACCCTGGCGTAATACAGCATAGCCTCAAAGTAAGTCCGGAAGCAAAGCCTGTCCGGCAAAAGAAGCGAGGCATCTCAGCCCATAAAAATAACTTCGTCAAAACCGAAGTCCAGCGCCTGCTAGACGCTGAGGTTATCAGGGAGGTCAAATACCCCGAATGGTTAAGCGACGTGGTTATCGCCACTAAAGAAGGAAGCAGCAAACTCCGGATGTGCATCGACTTCAGAAACTTGAACGATGCTTCCCCAAAAGACTCATACCCTCTCCCACCGATAGACCAATTGGTAGACTCAACTGCCGAATACGGGCTCCTAAGTTTCTTAGATGCCTTCAGCGGCTATCATCAAATAAGGATGAACCCCGAAGATGAAGAAAAAACCGCCTTCATCACCGAAGGGGGAACATATTGTTACGTCAGGATGCCCTTCGGGCTAAAAAACGCAAGAGCCACCTACCAAAGGTTGATGAACAAGGTCTTTAAAGACCAAATAGGGAGAAACATGGAAGTGTATGTCGACGACATGATAGTCAAAAGCAAGCTGCCTGACAAACACGTCATGGATCTTAAGGAGACTTTTCACCAGCTCAGAGCCTTCGAGATCCGTCTCAATCCCAAAAAATGCATCTTCGGCGTGAGCTCGGGACAATTCCTGGGGTACATGGTATCCGAAAGAGGCATTGATGCCAACCCAGAAAAAATTAAGGCTCTGCTCGAGTTTTGAACTCCCGCCACAATAAAAGATGTGCAGAGACTCACTGGAAGGATAACCTCCCTCAGCAGGTTTATTTCCAGATACGGAGATCGATGTCGGCCATTCTTCAAAGTCCTCACAAAGGCAGCAAAAAGGGAGGACAACCTCGGAGGTGATGACCATCCCTGGAGTAAAGATTGCCAAAAGGCCTGGGAAGAACTGAAAATCTACTTGGCCAGCCTGCCTACTCTGCGACAACCTCGCGGAGGAGAGCCGCTCGTACTATACCTCACCGTTACAGAAAAAGCTGTGAGTTCGGTCCTTGTAAAAGAAGAGGCGCCAAAGCAATGGCCGGTCTATTATGTCAGCAAATCCCTGCATGGCGCCGAAATCAGGTATCCTTTGTTGCAAAAAGCTATATATGCCTTGGTGCTGGCAGGAAGAAGGTTACGACCATACTTTCAGGCTCACCCTATCATCGTCCGAAGTAGTTTACCACTTCGGGATGTCATGAGGAAGGTGGATCATTCCGGAAGGCTCTCGAAGTGGTGTATAGAGCTTGGCGAACACGACATCGCATATGAACCTCGGAAAGCCATAAAAGCTCATGCACCGGCAGACTTTATCGCCGAAGTACCAAAACCGAGGACAACCATCCGGATCCTGGTGAAGGTGATCCCGAATGGACTTTGCATGTTGACGGAGCCTCGGGGTCGGAACACCAGGGAGCTGGGGTAATTATTAGAGGTCCCGAAGGCCTTGAAGTAATGAAGTCTATTAAATTTAGCTTTAACGTCACCAACAATGTGGCTGAGTACGAAGCCCTCATAGCAGGATTATGCCTAGCCAGAAGAATTGGCGTGCGAAATCTAAAAGCCCACAGCGATTCCCAGCTAGTAGTTCGGCAAACGGCCGGAGACTATGGGGCAAAGGACCCGACCTTGGCAAAATACCATGAACTGGTGGCAAAACTCATTCGGGAGTTCGATACAATACGAATCGAAAACGTACCTCGACATAATAACCCTAAGATAGATTGCTTGGCAAAATCAAAAACATACACCGAGGTGCTGGACCATCCGAGCATCGCAGTGCTGAGCATAGTGACCTCAGGAAAATGTTGGAAAGACCCAATAAAAAGGTATCTCGCAGAAAATGTGCTCCCCGAAGACCCCGGCGACGCTGCAAAGTTGCGAAGACGCTCAGGCCAATTCTTCATAATCGGTGAAGAGTTATATCGGCAGGGATATGCAAATCCGCTGCAAAGGTTCGTGGGCGAGGAGGATACTGAACTGATCCTCGAAGAAGTCCACGAAGGCATTTGTGGTTCCCACATCGGAACCGACGCCCTTGCAGCAGTAATACTTCGCCAAGGATACTTCTGGCCTACCCTGAGAAAGGACGCAAGGCAGTTCGTCCGAAAATGCGGTAGTTGCCAGAGACACGCGAATATCCAGAGGACACCCTCGGAAAAGGTAACTTCGGCTGACTATCCCTGGCCCTTCGCAGTCTGGGGCATAGACCTCATTGGGCCGCTCCCCACAGCACCTAGAGGCGTGAAATTCTGCGTGGTAGCAGTAGACTATTTCTCCAAATGGGTTGAGGCAGAACCACTAGCGACTATCACGGCAAAAGAAGTGCAGAAGTTCGTGTGGAAGAACATCGTATGCAGATTTGGCATACCGAGGGTGCTAGTAGCCGACAATGGATCCCAGTTCATAGACAAAGGATTCCAGGAATTTGTCAGCGACCTCGGAATAAAGATGCACTTTGCCCCAGTAGCTCACCCCCAAAGCAATGGGTAGGTGGAAGTGTTAGTGTTGTGCCCAAAAAGCCAATCATGAGATGATTGTATTTTTGCACATTGAGTCATGATATTTTATTGAGGCATTAATCCAGCAATTTTGTTTGTTGTTTTGTTTCTGCGTAACGTAATAAACATAATTGTAACCCTAGAATAATGATATTCTTAAACGTCCCTAGTCTAGTATTATTGTGGAGAGGGTTGCAATAATACATAATGACTAGCATATGTGGAGACTAATATGAGATATGTAGTCTACATATGGGTACAAGTTGGAGAACTTGTGTACTGGACCGACCCACCATGAGAACACTTCATGGATCGTTATATGAGTGTCATAAGTGATTCTCATAGTGATCATGGTATATGTAGTCCTTCGACCTAAGATCATCAAGGTTCCCTACATGTGAGTCACATACTTTGATACTTTCCTTTGTTGCTCGTAACTGAGTGAACTTGAAGGAGGTCATTGGGTATGTCACATATCATGCGGAGGGATTTGTATGATCAAGATGGGATTTGTCCCTCCTATGTGACGGGAGTGATATCTTTGGGCCCCTTGATAGAGTGAGACTTAGAAAATGCATGGCCATGCTCCGATGAGTTGATATATGATATCAATGTCATCAGTTTAAGTTAGTCTACTCGGAAATCAAGAAACCAAAGATTGGGCTATACGAGAGTGACACATTCCATGTCTCGTGCTTAGTCTTGATATCTTGGACAAAGGGACAATGCCATATATCGGTGATGATCATAAAGGTTTAGTCGATTCACCGACAATCTTGTCACTTGGGTAGCAATGATGTGTTGCTAGACACCGCTCATTGCTTATGATCATAAATGTGATTTATGATCATTGCCAACATGGCAAGAGCCTATTGGGTCGCACACGTAGAGCTATTTGGATCATTAGAGTGCATGGGCTAATTATTTGGGTTATGGTTTCACTTTAATTTCGTATTAATAATGGGCCAAGGAGTTGAGCCATTATTAAGTCCGAAATTAAATCCTAATTGGATTAGGGCTTTGAAACCCATTAGGCCTGGAAGTTGAGTCTCACTATAAATACAACTTTTAAGTGAGAAATTCGCAGGTCTCCTTGCCCTAGCCTCCCAAAAGGACAGCCGCACTCTTCTCTTGCAATTCCTTGGAGGACGCAAGCTAGCACTGCGAGTGCAAGAGAAACGCATCTGCCGGGACGTGGTGGAAGCGTGGTGATCCCGAGAGGCTCGTGTGGATACCATAGAGAGCCTGAACACGTCAACTGTTCAGGTTTTGTGATTCGACTCTACAGTTGAGTGAGAGATCTCAACCGAAAATTAGGTATGAAATTTTCGAACACCCGGTTTACCCCGTTTCACTTGGATCCTGGAGGGTTTCGGTTATGATAGCCAAAGGCTGTCGCCTCAATCTGGCCGAATACCCTGCCGCAACAACGGCCAGAAGAACTGGCGCTTCCCGGGAATAGGTGGAATCATGCACCTCGGGAGATAGCCTGAGAGCTCCGAGCCTCGGCACGCCAGTAAAACTTGAGGACTCCATTCGCCCCCCAAGGTTGTGAACAACGCGCCTTCGGAAAAGTGGCACCAGACATTGCTGCCCGAATATGATATCCCCGAAGGCGGAACCCCCTGGAACTGGGAACCCCCGAACTGAGGGTAGGCTTCCCGAAGAGGCTCTGTCCGAACTAGAGGACGACCTCGCCCAGGGACCTCGGGAGTACGGCAGGCGCATTTAAGGAAGCATTTAAGGAAGCCTCTGACACGTCCCACCACAGACGTAAAAAGTCGCCCTGACGCGCAGACGCCATCAGAATCATATCATGGCCCGTCTCAGCACAAGGCTCGAGGCCATCTAGTTACCAACTATCTGTCCCCTACGCCCAGACGTTCAGGAGCATCCGACCGCACACGTGTCATGATCTGAACGGGCTAGGTATTCCCATATATACAGGAAATAAATACTTGACAGGAGGTTGGCAGGCCGGATATACAGCTCCCACACCCTGAGAAAATACCAGGCGAGACTTTTCTGCCTTTCTCTTTGAGCTAGTGACTTTCTCCTTCTTCCGGCCACCACTGACTTGGGCGTCGGAGGCTCCCCCCCCGGAAAAACACTCCGGGGGCCTCCTAACCCTGTTTACCAGCTTTTCAGGTACTCTCCTTGGGGTGATCCACCTTCCGGGCGTTCTTCCTCCTAGAAGTCTCCTCAACAGTCATCATGACTCACAACGATGAGGCCATAGGCCATCATTTGGCGCCGTCTGTGGGAACCCGCTCGCAGATTGCCGTCGTTGAGACTCGGCGTTCTAAGGACAAGGGACTCCCAAGGTCTTCGTCCGCGCCTGAGATACAACTGGCTGCTGAGCAGACACTCCCAGAGACTTCTACGCCAGAGGAGGACCGCCCTCTGGTAATCACCATGAGCTTCTTGAGGGACTTTCAGCGCTCGGTCGTTGCTGAAATGACTCAGCAGATCGACCGAAGATGGCCACAGCAGTCACAGGCCCAGAAACCCTCCTCATCAACACGACCTCGGGAGAGAAGCCCCAAGTCTACACACCGCAGTTCAGAAAGTGGAGATCCTCGCGGAGAATCATCCACAGAAGATATAGCCCTCGGGAAATGGCCTGTGGGACAAACCGGGTCCAAGCGACCGAGAGTCTCACAGCGAAGCAGTTCGTCGCCCGAGGCGAGGGCCCTGACCCCTCCGCGCCGAACTCGCTCCCCGAAAAGGCGCCGTCGATCTCCCTCCCGCGAAAATGGTCCTAGCGCCACTGCGCTTATGGAAAGGATATTGGCACGGCTGGACAGAGTGGAGAAGCAAGTGACCAGAAAACCCGTTTGGGACAGGCTGTCGGGGGCATTATGCGAAGATGGCTCCCCGTTTATTCACACCGTCGTTGAGGCAGCTATGCCAGGCGACTTCAGAGTGCCTAGGCTGGAGATCTATGATGGCCGGACTGATCCACAGGCCCATCTGACGAAGTACAGGCGGAGCATGATAATGCACGGAGCTGATGACGCTACCATGTGCAAATGCTTTGAAGTCACCCTCACGGGCCCAGCAACAGCATGGTACAATTCGTTGCCCCCAGGGACTATCACTGAGTTTCAGGAGTTGTCCACAGCCTTTACCTAGCAGTTCATTGGGAGCAGGCCGACGGCCAAAATGCCTGTACAGATGTTCGACATAGAGCAGAGAAACGGAGAGACGATCCGAGACTATGTCGAACGATTCAACAGGGAAGCACTCAGCGTCCCGGACTTCCGGCCCGAAATCCGCATCCTCGCTATGACACGGGGCCTTCGGCGTGACTCACAGCTGTTTTACGAGTTCTCAAAGGACCCCCCGGAGACCCTCGGAGAATTTTACCGAAGGGCAGAGCAGCACATGACAGCCGAGGAATTGAGGATGGCGGGGCCAAAGTCTGATCATCACCGCGCCGAAGGGTCCAGCCAGCAAGCTCGGCATCTTTCTGAACATACAGGTCGACCACGGCGAATGCGAGGAAAGAAACCTCAAAGTTTCACACCCTTGAGCACGACACGGACCAACATTCTCATGGCGCTGGAAAGGCAAGGGACGCAGATTCGGCGGCCAAAGGCCATGGCCGCCGATAATAAGAAGAATGCCAAGAAGTTCTGCCAGTTTCATCGCGACCATGGTCATGACACCGAAGACTGCTTCCAGCTGAAGAAGTACATAGAGTCGCTGATCAAACAGGGCCAACTTCGCAAGTACCTGCGGATGCCCTCCCCAAAGGGCAGAAAAGAGGAGCAAGAGAGGGCCGAAAACGAGGACTATGACTCTGACAGGTGGAGAAACAGAAGTCCAAAAAGGCGCCTTCCACCTCCAGTAGGGGTCATCCAAACCATCACCACGGGGCTCCCATCCTCGGAAAGAAAGCGGAAGGCCAGAGAAATTGCGGTTATGGAGTATCAAAGTCCATCAAAGAAATTGGCTCGCAAAGATGGCTCCACTGTCGTCTTCCCCCACGACGACCCGCTGCTGATAATGGTGAGAATAGGGAACTGGGACGTCAAGAGAGTGTTGCTTGATGATGGCTCAAATGCTGACGTCCTATTCTCGCACTTACTGCCGAGCTTGGGCATCTCCAGCAGCGAGCTGAAACCAGTCACCACGCCCACCTTCGGCGTTGGGCCATCCGAACTACCCGTCCTCGGATGGATCGACCTCCCTTTGATGATGAAAGGCACTTCGGTAGACGGAGCAGTTGAGTTGTACGCGTCCACAATGGCAAGATTCATCGTCATGGACGTCCCGTCTTCATACAACGCCATCCTTGGAAGGCAGACTCAGGGGAACCTGCACATTCGCCCCGATGTGAAGTACTTGACTGTCACATTCGCCACCAAGGATGGAGATGCAGAGGTTTTCATCGACCAAGCCGAGGTAAGAAAGGTGTTTGTAAAAACACGAAAGGCTCCGGCAAACAGCTCTACACAAACGGTGGAGGCAAAGGCGCAGGAGAAAGGCAAAAAAGGGGATCCCGCAGAAGCAGAAACGGAAGCAGTAGATCTTGTCCCAGGACAATCTACCCGAATAGGGAAGAGCTTGGCCAAAGGTGATAAGGAAAATCTTGTATCCTTTCTGCTAAAAAATAAAGATCTGTTTGCCTACTCGCCGAAAGACATGCCAGGAGTGAACCCTGGCATAATACAGCACAGCCTCAAAGTAAGCCCGGAAGCAAAACCTATCAGGCAAAAGAAACGAAGCATCTCAGCCCACAAAAGCAACTTCGTGAAAGCCGAAGTCCAGCGCCTATTGGATGCTGAAGTTATCAGGGAGGTAAAATACCCCCAATGGTTAAGCAACGTGGTCATTGCCACAAAAGAAGGTAGCAGCAAACTCCAGATGTGCATTGATTTCAGAAACTTGAACGATGCTTGCCCGAAAGACTCATTTCCCCTCCCGCCAA
Source organism: Aquilaria yunnanensis (assembly GCA_039654915.1). Classification (NCBI taxonomy): domain Eukaryota; kingdom Viridiplantae; phylum Streptophyta; class Magnoliopsida; order Malvales; family Thymelaeaceae; genus Aquilaria; species Aquilaria yunnanensis. The sequence goes on along the minus strand of CM077594.1, from coordinate 38,061,430 downwards.
TAGATCAACTGGTAGATTCAACGGCCGAATACGGGCTCCTGAGCTTCCTAGATGCCTTCAGCGGCTACCATCAGATAAGGATGGACCCCGAAGATGAAGAAAAAACTGCCTTCATCACCGAGGGAGGAACGTACTGCTATATCAGAATGCCCTTCGGGCTGAAAAATGCAGGAGCCACCTACCAGAGACTGATGAACAAGGTCTTTAAAGACCAAATGGGGAGAAACATGGAAGTATATGTTGATGATATGATAGTAAAAAGCAAGCTGCCCGGCTACCACGTTGCAGATTTGGAGGAAACCTTCCAAGAGCTCAGAGCCTTCGGGATTCGCCTTAACCCCGAGAAGTGTATCTTCGGGGTGACGTCGGGAAAATTCCTTGGGTACATGGTATCCGAAAGAGGCATCGACGCCAATCCTGAGAAGATTAAGGCTCTGCTTGAGTTCCGAACTCCTGCCACAGTTAAAGACGTGCAGAGACTAACCGGAAGAATAACCTCTCTGAGCAGGTTTATTTCCAGGTACGGAGATAGGTGTAGACCTTTCTTCAAAGTCCTCACAAAGGCAGCAAAGATGGAAGACGACCTCGGAAGAAACAATCATCCCTGGGATGAAGATTGCCAAAAGGCCTGGGAAGAACTCAAAGTCTACCTGGCCAGCCTGCCGACTCTGCGACAACCTCGGGAGGGAGAACCCCTCGTACTGTACCTCGCCGTCACAGAAAAGGCCGTGAGCTCGGTCCTGATAAAAGAAGAAGGGCCGAAACAATGGCCGGTCTACTACGTTAGCAAGTCCCTGCATGGCGCCGAAGTCAGGTACCCTTTGCTTCAAAAAGCTATATACGCCTTGGTGCTTGCAGGAAGAAGACTGCGACCATATTTCCAGGCTCACCCCATCATCGTCCGAAGTAGTCTACCACTACGGGATGTTATGAAGAGAGTTGATCATTCGGGAAGGCTCTCCAAGTGGTGCATAGAGCTTGGCGAACACGAAATCACGTATGAGCCTCGGAAGGCCATAAAAGCCCAAGCATTGGCAGATTTTATCGCCGAAATACCCACCACTGAGGAGAACCACTCAGATCCGAAAGAAGGTGAGCCAGAATGGACCTTGCATGTTGACGGAGCCTCGGGGTCCGAACACCAGGGAGCTGGAATAGTTATCAGAGGACCCGAAGGCCTAGAGGTGATGAAGGCTATCAAGTTCAGCTTCAACGTCACCAATAATGTGGCTGAGTATGAAGCCCTCATAGCGGGATTACGCTTGGCCAGAAAGATTGGCGTGAGAAACTTAAGGGCTCACAGCGATTCCCAGCTGGTAGTTCGGCAGACGGCAGGAGATTATGGGGCGAAGGACCCAATCTTGGCAAAATACCACGAGCTGGTAACAAAACTCATCCAAGAGTTTGACGCCGTGCGGATCGAAAATGTACCCCGGTGGAATAACACTGAGGCAGATTGCTTAGCGAAGTCCAAAACATACACCGAGGTACTAGACCATCCAAGCATCTCCGTGCTAAGCGTAACGACCTCGGGAATGGGGTGGAAGGACCCCATAAAGAGATACCTCGCAGAGAATGAGCTTCCCGAAGACGCCGGCAATGCTGCAAGACTGCGAAGACGCGCCGGAAGATTCTTCCTGATTGGTGAAGAGTTATATCGGCAAGGATATGCAAATCCACTGCAGAGATGTGTGGGCGAAGAGGATACTGAGATGGTCCTCGAAGAAGTCCACGAAGGCATGTGCGGCTCGCACATTGGAATTGATGCTCTTGCAGCAGTGATACTCCGCCAAGGATACTTCTGGCCTACCCTGAGAAAGGACGCAAGGCAGTTCGTCCAGAAGTGCGGTAGTTGCCAGAGACATGCAAAAATCCAGAGGATACCCTCGGAAATGGTAACGTCGGCAGACTATCCTTGGCCCTTCGCAGTCTGGGGTATAGACCTCATTGGGCCACTCCCCACAGCGCCCGGAGGCGTGAAATTCTGCGTGGTAGCAGTGGACTATTTCTCAAAGTGGGTAGAGGCAGAACCACTAGCAACTATCTCGGCAAAAGAAGTGCAGAAGTTCGTATGGAAAAACATCGTATGCAGATTTGGCATACCGAGGGTACTAGTAGCTGATAATGGATCCCAGTTCATAGACAAAGGATTCCAGAAATTCATCAGCGACCTCGGAATAAAGATGCACTTCGCCCCAGTAGCTCACCCCCAAAGCAATGGGCAGGTGGAAGTATCAAACAGGACCATAAAAGATGGCCTGAAAAAGAGACTTGGGGAAGCCAAGGGGAAATGGCCAGGAGAACTCCAAAGTGTATTATGGAGCTACCGAACGACGCCACGAAGAGCCACAGGGGAAACTCCCTTCTCACTCGTCTTCGGAACAGAGGCCATTATCCCAGTAGAGATAGTTCAGCCTTCAATACGGGTGCAAGTATTTGATGAAGGCGGAAACGACCTCGGTCTGAGAACTAAGCTCGACCTTGTGGCCGAACACAGAGAAATAGCCGAGCTGAGAAGAAAAGCTTTCCAGCAAAGAGTGGCCGCGGCTATTAACTTAAAAGCCAGGCCAAAAGAAATCAAAAAAGGAGACCTCGTTCTCCGAAAGGCCGACTTTGCACCCCGAAGGCCATCTCACGGAGTACTTCGCGCAAATTGGGAAGGACCTTATCTGGTTCTCGCCGAAGTACGAAAAGGCGTGTACAAGCTTGGCGACGCCGAAGGCGTAGAATTGAAAAACACTTGGCATTCAGACGCCCTGAAAAAATTCTACGCCTAAGGTTGAGCGGAAGAAATATATTGTACAAAAAATATTCTAAGTACAGGATGGTCCGGAGAAGAATGGTCTTGAGAAAATTTTTAAGTATACCAAATTGTCCAGGACAAAATTCCGCGAAGGTGCTCGCCACGAAAAAAGCAGATATGACTTCCCGAAGTCCGTTGAGCCACTATGCTCGGGAAAAATGGGAAACAAGAATCTTGCAAAAGTACTCGGCATAATCAGTGCAGAGAAAATTTTCCGAACACCATTGAGCGAAACATGCTCGGGAAGAAGGGAAAGCAAGAATCTCGCAAAAGTACACGCCAAAACAAAAGCAGAGGTAATTTCCGAACACCCTTGAGCGAGCGTGCTAGGGAAAAAGGGAATGAACAATCTCGTGAAAATTTTCCTAAGTCCCTTGAGCAAATATGCTCGGGACAATAGGAAGACAGAAAAATTTGGCTGAAGGTTTTCCGAAGGCCCTTGAGCGAACATGTTCGGGTTAAAAGGAAACAAAAAGCCTGCAAAAGACTTAGCCAAATTTTTACAAACTTTCCAGAAAGTCTCTTGAGCGAGCACGCTCGGGACAAAGGAAGGTAAAAAGTTTCTTTGGTTGCAGGTTTTCCGAAAGTCTCTTGAAGCAAACGTGTTCGGGACAGTGGAAATGAAGAAACTTGCAAGAAAGGACTTAGCCGAAAAGATTGTTCATTTAGAGCAAACGCTGCCTTACAAAAGAAGTGTCCAAAGAAGGAGCACGAAGGAGAAAAATAAGAGGAGCCCTAAAACAAACTAGGGAGAGCCGGGCGGACGAAGACCAGGAAGCTTCAGATGCTCGACCTTGGACCACTGCCACCGAGGTCCCTCAGGAATATTTAGGCCCTCCAGAAAAGAGAGGTCCAAATCTGGGAACCTCTGCAGCACCTGGTGCCGAGCGAGGCAGAAGCCGTCCTGAAAGGCGACCTTGGCCATGTCATCAGAAGTACGTTTTTGAATGCCAAGGACATTGACCTCGTCCCTCAGCTCAGCAACCTCCTCTTCGAGCTCGCTTATCCCCAGCGTCTCTCCGGACTCCTTCTTCAGAGCCTCGACCTCGGCTTGAAGAGCATTGTTCTCTTCCGTCAACCTCGACGCAAGACTGTCGGAAACAACCTTGTCCTTGACAAGATCTTCGTTGGCGGCGAGCAGCCCCTTTACTTGGTCGCCGAGGTCGGCAATCTTCCGGGAGGAGTCCTTTTCAAGTTCTTCTCTTTTCTTCGAGAACTCCTCCCGAACGGCAGCAAGTTGCTGAGAACAATCCGCTGTCAGCTGCTGGTTGCTGGCGATCACCTTCGCAAGCGAAGCCTTCGCTTCACTGAGTTCCCGCGAAGTCGCATCCTTGGAGGCAGCCTGTCTGGCCACCCGAACTCGGAGATAACCAGCGTACTCCAGCAGCTACGGCAAGGCAAAAGTCCAGGTTAGTACAAGTCTAAACACTTAGAAAATTGAGGAAAAAAGTGTAAAGACTATACCTGAGCAGCATGCTCGGTGACTTTTGCGGCGAGGGTATTATCCCCCGGGTGAGCCGCCGCAATGGCCCGGAAGGAGGCGTCAGTGGTCATCCCCTTCCAAATCTCTTTGGTCATCTTCGGACAATCGTCGGAGAACAAATTCATATCCTCCGTGATTGTCCAAAAGGGCTCCAAGGGGATCTTCCCCTCAGGGATTGTGGCATTGCGCAGGGCCCGTTTCCTCTCATGAATGGCCCTCCAGCCAGCAGTAAGAGGCTCCCCTGAAAGTGAGAAGGAAGTTAGGAGCAGAAGAAAAATTCGCGAAAGGAAAAGGAGCTGAACTTCGCCTAAAGGCATACCTGGAGGAACCTCGGAGACAGTGTCCTCGGGATCCTCGGGCCCCTCGGAAGAAAGACCCTTACCCTTCTGCCGGTACCGCTCCTCGGCGGTGGGTACTTCTACCACTACAGTGTTTCTGGGGGCCTCGAGGTCGAGAGGAGGCACCTCTGCGGAAGTAGCGGGGACCTCGGCCGGTGGAATTTCAACAAGACCAGCGTCTTCGCCAGCTTCTTCTTCCAAAAGCTCTGGCTGAGAAGGCTGGAGAGCCTTCCTAGCTCGCTTCGCCGAGGGTCCCGCCCCTGTCGTCTTCCTTCTTCGGGAAACCGCCTTCTTTGTCTGCTCCCCCTTCTCCACTTGGCCAGAAAAAAGGGCCTTGTAATAAGCGGCAGCCCCATCGCCCATCTCTGAAAAAGAGAAGAAATATCAGCATAAGTCCGAGGAAAAAGTATAAAGGGATGGAAGATTACTCACTTTCGGCAAAAGTTTCGAAAGAAGTCTCCCCCTTAAGGAGCTTGACCAGCCAGGAGTCCTTCCCGGCGATGGCGGGAGCGGGCATATTGAGGTCAGTCTCGTGCTCCTTAACCACTTTCAGCTCCCGAAGGACTTCTTCGGTCATCAACCTCCAGTTGATAGGAAAGGGGTAAAGAGCACGAGGAGAGACCTCGGGAGCCCAGTCAGCGACTGCCCGAATGCGGGCGTCGAAATCCGCGAACACGGAAGCCAACGGTGGGGTCAGCAACATCCTCGGATCAACGACGTCTGCGTTCAGCTCTCCCTGAGCCCATCTGGTCGGGACACCAGACCAATTCTTATCCATCTTGAGGAAAAAGAACTTAGGCTGCCACCCCCGCCAGCTATCCTTCGTGTCGAAGGTGAAGGTGAATTTTTTGCTCCCGGATCCCCGAGGCAGCAGAAAATAGAAGCCACCCTTCGGGACCACATAGAGCTTGTAGTACTGCATGAAAATGATGAAGTGGGGCTCTATCCCGAACACGCCACACATGCAGAGGTAGGCGTTAAAATGGCAGTACGCGTTCGGGGGAAGCTGGTTCACAGCAATGCCATGGAATTGGCAGAACTCGCAAACCACCTTCGGGGGAGGATACCGAAGACCGGCCTTCAGTTGGGCTCGGAAGACGGTAACCTCGTCGCCACGGTTTGAAAAAGCAAAATGGCTAGAACGAGGCAGTCTGGTCACAGCGTAAGACGAAAGAAAGAATTTTTTCTTCCACCTCTCTAGTTTTTCGGGGGTGGTACAGCAAGGATGGGCCAGAAGAGGTTTCCAGCTCTCGGGAACAGGCATCGCAGACATGACGAAAGAAAGAATTTTTTCTTCCACCTCTCTAGTTTTTCGGGGGTGGTACAGCAAGGATGGGCCAGAAGAGGTTTCCAGCTCTCGGGAACAGGCATCGCAGACATGAAAAAGAGTTTGAGATGGAAAAGAAAATAGTTTCCAGAAAAAACTCAGAAGACGAGTTTGGAAAAAACAACAGTTTTCCAGAAAAACTCAGAAAAATAGAGGAATCAGAGTACTCTGAAAATCAAAACCCACCAAAAGATTTGCCTGAGGATGCCGTCGTGAAAGTTGGTAGGAAAAAGCTCTGATTAAAGAAGCTCCGCCACAGAAAGCAAGATAAAACGCAAGAACAGAGGGCAGAGCAGAAAAAGAGCAGAAAAACAGTAAGTGGGACTTATGATGGAATGGGCTATTTATAGGCCAAAGGTGGGTAACCGAAAGAACATCATAAGTACCCATTGGAGGCGAACTGTCGCCGTAACTGCCCGCTGCACCCGAAAAGGCGCGCCCTCTGTAAATGACGCGCCTCTCCTCCAATGGCAAGAAGCCACGTGTCAACCGCTGCGCAGAAATGGGGGACGTGCCTCCCCAAACGTGCCTGGAAAACCGGGACACGCCTCCTGATTGGGACACGTCGTTTGACATCCCTGAGAAATGGAGACGCGCCGCTCAGTCTGACACGCTTGGCCATCAGACCTGCAGAAATAAAAAGCAGGCCACCTCGAGGACACCAAGAGACAGGCTATGGCTGAACAGCCCATGACTTTTGGGCAAGAGGTGTATCTTCGGTACAGGCTTTGCCTCGGAGACACCAAAGAATAGGCCAAGGCCGAACAGCCCAGACCCTCGGGCGAAAGGTGTGACCTCGGAACAGGTTATGCTTCCCAACAAGACTCCCAACGGCAACCTCGGAAAGAGATGCAAACCGAAGTCTTCACTTCGGCTTTCCAGAGGGGGGCATGTGATAGCCAAAGGCTGTCGCCTCAATCTGGCCGAATACCCTGCCACAACAACGGCCAGAAGAACTGGCGCTTCCCGGGAATAGGTGGAATCATGCACCTCGGGAGATAGCCTGAGAGCTCCGAGCCTCGGCACGCCAGTAAAACTTGAGGACTTCATTCGCCCCCCAAGGTTGTGAACAACGCGCCTTCAGAAAAGTGGCACCAGACATTGCTGCCCGAATATGATATCCCCGAAGGCGGAACCCCCTGGAACTGGGAACCCCCGAACTGAGGGTAGGCTTCCCGAAGAGGCTCTGTCCGAACTAGAGGACGACCTCGCCCAGGGACCTCGGGAGTACGGCAGGCGCATTTAAGGAAGCATTTAAGGAAGCCTTTGACACGTCCCACCACAGACGTAAAAAGTCGCCCTGACGCGCAGACGCCATCAGAATCATATCATGGCCCGTCTCAGCACAAGGCTCGAGGCCATCTAGTTACCAACTATCTGTCCCCTACGCCCAGACGTTCAGGAGCATCCGACCGCACACGTGTCATGATCTGAACGGGCTAGGTATTCCTATATATACAGGAAATAAATACTTGACAGGAGGTTGGCAGGCCGGATATACAGCTCCCACACCCTGAGAAAATACCAGGCGAGACTTTTCTGCCTTTCTCTTTGAGCTAGTGACTTTCTCCTTCTTCCGGCCACCACTGACTTGGGCGTCGGAGGCTCCCCCCCCGGAAAAACACTCCGAGGGCCTCCTAACCCTGTTTACCAGCTTTTCAGGTACTCTCCTTGGGGCGATCCACCTTCTGGGCGTTCTTCCTCCTAGAAGTCTCCTCAACAGTCATCATGACTCACAACGATGAGGCCATAGGCCATCAGGTTAAATTCCGCTGCGCTGTTTGGCTCCCGAAACCCAACAGGAAGTATCTAATAGGACCATGAAAGATGGTCTGAAAAAGAGACTGGGGGAAGCAAAAGGGAAATGGCCAGGAGAACTCCAAAGCTTATTATGGAGCTACCGAACAACACCCCGAAGAGCCACAAGGGAAATGCCTTTTTCACTAGTCTTCGGAACAGAAGCCATCATTCCAATCGAGGTAGTACGACCATCAGTACGGGTGCAAGTGTTCGATGAAAGTGGAAACGACATCGGCCTAAGAACAAAGCTTGACCTCGTCGACGAACACAGAGAAATAGCCGAGCTGAGAAGAAAAGCTTTTTAGCAAAGAGTGGCCACGGCCATAAATTTATGAGTACGAAAAGGCGTGTACAAACTCGGTGACGCCGATGGCATAGATTTAAAAAATACTTGGCATTGAGATGCCTTGGAAAAATTCTATGCTTAAGGCTTCATGGAAGAATTGTGTTGTACAAACTATAGAAATATTCTAAGTACAAAAGTTTCTTAGAGAAATTCTTGAAGTACAAAACCAGAATTCTACAAAGGTGCTCGCCGAAAAAAGTGCAGATGATTTCCCGATGTCCCTTGAGCAATCATGTTCTGGAAAAAAGGGAAATAACAAACTGCGCAAAGATACTCGCCATAACAAAGGCAGGTGCCGTTTCCCCAAGTCTTTTGAGCGAAGGTGTTCGGGACAAAGGGAAATGAAAAAACTTGCAAAAAGACTTAGCCAAAAAATCTTCATTAAAACCAGCTTACAAAGAAGAAGGATTGCCAGAAAAAAAAAGCACAGAAAAAAGAACGAGAAAAAGGGGAAGGGCCCTAGAACAGACTAAGGATTCTCGGCGTCCCGAGAGCCACCAGCCCCTGCATCCTTCTCCACCACCTTGGGCGCCGGGAGAGAAGAAGGCAGCTTCAGATGCTCGATCTTGGACCAGGACCACCGAGGCCCCTCGGGAATATTCAAAGCCTCCAAAAAAGAGAGGTCCAAATCTGGGAACCTCTGGAGGACTTGGTGTCGAGCAAGGCAAAACCCGTCCTGGAAAGCGACCTTAGTCATCTGGTCGGATTTATCCTTGTCGACCTCCAGGTCCTCAAGCTCATCCTTCAGGTCTATGACCTCCTTCTTCAGCGTCTTTATCCTCTTCTTCTTCTCAGGCTCCTTCTTCAAGGAATCGACCTCGGCATGAAGCGCATTCTTCTCAATCAGCAACCTTGCCAGGAGTTCTTCAGACTCTGATTTTGACTTTAGAAGTGCTTCGTTGGCCGAAAGCAGTCCCGCCACCTCGGAGCCGAGGTCGGAAATCTTCTTGGAGGAGTCCCTCAAAATCTCCTTTTTTTTCCGCCCGAAGGGCGGCAACCTCCTTCTCCGTAGCATCAGCCAGCTGCAGGTTCTTGACGGCCAGTTTCGAACACATGGCCTTCGTTTTCTCTAAGGTCTCTAAGACCGAGTTTCGGAACTGCGTCTGCCTGGCCACCCGAACTTTGAGGTAGCCAGCGTACGCCATCAGCTGAAAAAAGATGGAGGCAAGGTCAGTAAAAGCCAAACACTTAGAAAAAATTCTTTAAGGGCAAACCAGCATACCTGACCAGCGTGCTTGGTAACCTTCACCGCGAAAGTGTCATCGCCCGGATGAGCAGCCGCAATAGCCCTGAAGGAGGCCTCAGTAAGCACCCTCTTCGAGATCTCCTTAGCCATTTGGGGGCAGTCTCCGGAGAACAAATTCATGTCCTCCGTAAACGTCCAAAAAGGCTCCTTCGGAATCTTCCCTTTCGGGACTTTGGCATCACGGAGAGCTTGCTTCTGGGCGTGTTCAGCCGCCCAACTTGGAGTAAGTGACTCCTCTGCATGGCAAAACGGGCAGCTGGTGAGAATAAAAAGAACTTCGAAAAATAAAGGCATTATACTTCGGCGAAAAAAGCAAACCTGGCGGCACCTCGACGATGTCATCGTCAGAAGCCGGGGCCTCCTCGGTGAAGATCTCAATACCCTTGCGTTTACGCCGCTACTCGGCAGAAGGAGCCTCCACCACGGCATCCAAAAGAGCCTGCGACAGAGTGGGGCTCTGAGGAGGGACGTCGGCCGAAGAGACGTCGGCAGCAACCTCGGAAGGCGGAAAGGCAGTGACCTTGGGCTCCTCGCTTTCCTCCTCAATAATTTCCAAAGGGGGAGGAAGAATAGTCTTCTTTGCCCGTTTGGCCGAAGGTCCAGCACCAGTGGTTTTACGCCTTCGGGAAGCCGCCTTCTTCGTCTGCTCGCCCTTCTCTACTTGGCCGATGAAGTGGGACTTGTAGAAGGCAGCAACGCCTTCGCCCATCTCTGAAAAGGAAAGAAAGCATCAGCGTAAGTCCGAGACGAAAGCTATAACAACGGGAGTCAGAGATAACTTACTATCATAAAAAGTTTCATAAGAAACTTCCTCCTGAAGGAGCTGCACCAACCAGGAATCCTTCCCGGCGATAGAAGGAGCTGGCATCTTGAGGTCCGTCTTGTGCTCCTTCACTACCCCTAACTCCCAAAGAGCCTCTTCGATCATCAACCTCAAATTGATTGGGAAGGGGTAGAGATAGCGTGAAGAGACCTCGGGACCCCAGTCCGAGACAGCACGGATACGGCCATCGAAGTCCGTAAAGATAAGAGCCAACTCCGGAGTTAGCAGTATCCTCGGATCCACGACGTCCATCTCCAGCTTTCCCTTAGCCCATTTGGTCAGAACATGCGACCAGGCCTCCTCTATCTTCAGAAAGAAAAATTTTTGTTGCCACCCTCGCCAGCTATCCTTGGTGGCGAAGGTGAACGTATATTTCTTGCTCCCAGATCCCCAAGGTAGCATGAAGTAAAAGCCACCCTTCGGGACCACGAAGAGCTTGTAGTATTGCATAAAAATAATAAAGTAGGGTTCTATCCCGAAGATGCCACACATGCAGATGAATGCGTTAAAATAGCAGTACGAGTTCGGCGGAAGTTGATTTACGACAATGCCATGAAATTGGCAGAACTCGCAAATCATCTTCGGAAGAGGGTACCGAAGTCCAGCCTTTAGTTGGGCTCAGAAAATGGTAACCTCATTACTACAGTTTGAAAAACAAAATTGGTCAGAACGAGGCAACCTCGTAACGTCATACGAAGGAAGAAAAAACTTTTTCTTCCATCTTGCCAGTTTTTTGGGAGTGGTGCAGCAAGGATGAGAGGCTGCCAACTCTCGGGAATAGGCATATTTGCAGAAAAATGGGTTCTGAAAAAGGCAAGAAAACAAGTTCCGAAAAAAACTCTAGAAATCAGAAGAGTCTGGAAAACAAAAACCCACCAAAAGACTTGCCAAAATCTGGGTTTGAAGTCACTGTCGTGAAAGGTTGCCGGAAAAACTCTGTTTAAACAGCTCCGCCGCAAAAAGCAAGAGAAAGCGCAAAAACAGTGGCAAGCAGGGAAAAGAGCAGAAGCAAAAGCGCAAAGGGAACTTATGATGGAATGGGCCATATATAGGGCGAAAGAGGGTAGATGAACCGGCGTCATACGTATCCCCTGAAGGCGAACGGTCGCCGTAACTGCTCTCTGCTCCCGAAAAGACACACCCTCTGTAACCGATGTGACTTTCTGCCAATCACAGTAGGCCACGTGTCAGCCGCCGCGCCAAAATAGGGGACGCGCCTTCTGACACCCTTAAAAAAATGGGACGCGCCGCTCCAGACTTACACGCCTGGTCATGAGACGCGACACTGCACAGACCTGCAAAAGGAAAAAGGAAAGAAGTAACCTCGAAGACACCAAAAGACAGGCCATAGCCGAACAGCCCATATCTTCGGGCAAAAGGTGTACCTTCGGCACAGGTTTTACTCTCTAAAAACTCCCAAAGAGCATCCTCGGAAAGACTACCAACCGAAGTCTCCACTTCGGCTTACCAAAGGGGGGCATGTGATAGCCGAAGGGCTATCGCCTCTATCTGACCCGAACTCGGAGCGTCAGGGAACACTAGGAAGCTATTAGCCCCCCCGAGGTACTAAATAGATCACCTTCGGAAATGGAGAATCAGCTATTGCATGCCGAAGAGCATCTCCCCGAAGGCGAAACCCTGAATTAGGGAACCCCCGAACTGTGGGCATATTTCCCGAAGGGGCATCGTCCGTACCAGAGGACGACCTCGGCCAGGGACCTCGGGAGTACGGCAGGAGCATTTAAGGAGCCTCTAACATGCCTCCAACAGACACGACATGTCACCTCAAATGGTGATTTGACACGCTGACGCCGTCCAGGTCTTGTCACGACTTGTCTCAGTTCGAGACTCAAGGAGCCTGACACCGGCAACTTGTCCCCTACGCCCAGAAATTCAGAGAACATCCGACCAAACACGTGTCACGATCTGAACGGGCTGGACATTCCTATAAATACCAGGAAATAAACCCTGGCAAAAGGTTGGACTCCTCCTTCTTGAGAAAACACAGGCAAGCCCACTAAAAAACTCTAGTGCTTCCCTCTTACCTTCTCAGGAAACTGACTTGGGCGTCGGAGGCTCCTCCCCGGAAAAGCACCCCGGGGACCTCCTAACCCTCTTCTCTGAGCTTTGCAGGCACGTTCCCCTGGGAAACTCCAGCACCAGATGCTCTCCTTCACAGGAAGTCCCCCCGGAAGTCACCATGCCTTCCAGTGAATATGTCCCCGGACATCATAAAGTAAGAGTAAGAATTTGGGGGGAGTTGGTTCACGGCAATGCCGTCGAATTTTCAGAATTCGCATATCATGTGATGAGGGGGATACCGAAGACCGGCTTTCAGCTGAGCTCGGTAAACTATAACCTCCCCCGAAGAAGCTGCGTAACCGTTAGATCCCGGGAGAGGTAACCTCCGTGTGATATAAGAAGGGAGGTAGTACTTGGCCACCCACTTTTTCATCTTTTCCAAAGTAGTGGAACAAGAATAAGCCTCAAGGGAAGCAAGGTTTGCAGAAAGAGGGCGCACAGTCATCAATGGAGTCGGACTTAATGGAGTCGGATTTGACATTTTTCAAAAAATAAGAAAAAGAGATATGACTTTGGGAGAAATAGAGGAACAATGACAAACCACGAAAAGGGAACACCCACCAAAGACTTTGCTAAAACCTGGGCTGCAAAACACCACTGCAAGGAATCGCTGGAGGTCACTCTGCTGTAAGAACCGCCACCGGAAAAAGAAAAAGGGCAAGAAAAGGCTCTAGAACAGACGAGAGCTAAAACAAAAAAATGAGACAAAATGGGATGGAAGGTGCTTATATAGACCGAAGAAGGATAAGTGAAACGTCGTCATAATCATCCTCTGAAGATGTAACCGCCTCATTATTACTCCTTGAAGGCGAAGAAGTGCGGTTGACGTAACCAGCATAGTTGTTTCGCCATCCAACAGCATCCATGTGTCACACAGCGCGAAGAACCAGGGCACGTCCCTCTAACATCGTGAAAACCCAGGCACGGTTACCCATGACTGACACGCCTAGCCAAAGGACGCGATGATTCACAGACTCATGGCAGAAAAAGAAAAAAAGAAAAAAAAGTAACGTGCATTCCGAGGACATCAAGAAAACTAGAGGAGGGTACCTCGGCTCCGAGGGGACGCCTTCTGAAGCAAGGCAACTTTCCAAGAAAAGTTTCAGCCGCCAGGTCAGCAAAGGGACCTCCTCGAAAACATAGCCGAAGCCCCCGCTCCGGTTCTCCAGGAGGGGGCATGTGATAGCCGAGGTGCCCATCACTGGCCGAGCTCCCAGACCTCACGGAGTACCGACTTCACCAGTGGGAAACAGCTAGCCGAGGTCGGAAGGATGAACGATCCCCCTGGCCAAATGTAGGGAATTCCCTTCCTTAGGAAATGGTAGGACCAACCTCGGTAGAGCGGTCAGACCCTCTTCGGAAACAGAAGTATCCCTCGGAGGACCCATCCTCGGGGAATACATTCCCTAAAATGTTAGAGTAACCTCGGAAAGTATGAACAAAGCATTTAAGGAGCCTCTGACACCTCCCCATAAAAGTCGTCCCCTAAGTACATTCTGACACGCTATCACTGGAGCATGCCATCAGAGGGACGCCTCGATACGACACTGTCGGAATGCCTAGGCTATCAACCAGGTGACTTTTGCTGAGATAAACGCCCTTCGTTCCCAAAAAAGCAGGGATCGCATCCCACCGGACACAGGTCGTGATCTGGAACAACCACAAGAGGAAAATGGCTTCTGTACGCCTCCTTTATAAAACACCCAGAAAGCATCCTAGCGGGGTAAGGAAAAAAGTTCTCTTTCAATACACAAAAGAGCACATAATCCAGTTATTTGAAAATACTGACTTGGGCGTCGGAGACTCCTCCCCGGGAATACACACCGGGGACCTCTTGACCTGTGTTTTCTGGAGTATTTTAGGTACATTCCACTGGGGAATCTCCTCCAAAAGTGCTCTCCTCCATCAGAAGTTTTCCCTACCCGTACAATGACACATGATGAAGCCGCCGCAGGCCACCAATTGGGTATGTCACATATCATGTGGAGGGATTTGTATGATGAAGATAGGATTTGTCCCTCCTATGTAACGAGAGTGATATCTTCGAGCCCCTTGATAGAGTAAGACTTAGAAAAATGCATGGCCATGCTCGGATGAGTTGATATACGATATGAATGTCATCAGTTTAAGTTGGTCTACTTGGTAATCAAGAAACCAAAGATTGGGCTATACGAGAATGACACATTCCATGTCTTGTGCTTAGTCTTGATATCTTGGACAAAGGGACAATGGTATATATATCGGTGATGATCATAAAGGTTTAGTCGAATCATCGACAATCTTGTCACTTGGGTAGCAATGATGTGTTGCTAGACACCGCTCATTGCTTATGATGATAAATGTGATTTATGATCATTGCCAACGTGGTAAGAGCCTATTGGGTCGCAAACATAGAGCTATTTGGATCATTAGAGTGCATGGGCTAATAATTTGGGTTTTGGTTTCACAATAATTTCGTATTAATAATGGGCCCAATAGTTGAGCCATTATTAAGCCCGAAATTAAAGCCTAATTGGATTAGGCCTTTGAAACCCATTAGGCCTGGAAGTTGAGTCTCACTATAAATACAACTTTTAGTGAGAAATTCGTAGGTCTTGTTGCCTTAGCTTCCCAAAAGGATAGCCGAACTCTTCTCTTGCAATTCCTTGGAGGACGCAAGCTAGCACTGCGAGCACAAGAGAAATGCATCTGCCGGGACGCGGTTGAAGTGTGGTGATCCCGAGAGGCTTGTGTGGATACCATAGAGAGCTTGAACACATCAACTGTTCAAGTTTTGTGATTCGACTCTACAGTTGAGTTAGAGATCTCAACCGAAAATTAGGTATGAAAATTTTCGAACACCCAGTTTACACCGTTTCACTGGGATCCTGGAGGGTTTCGTTTAAATTCCGCTGCCCTGTTTGGCTCCCGAAACCCAACACAATTAACTAGAAAGAATTAGAAGTTTATATGGGAAAGTAATTGTGAAGATAGCTTTCAGGAGCTTAAGAGGAGGTTGACAACAACTCCTGTGCTAGTCTTACCGAACCCTGAAATAGCTTTTAAGGTGTAAACTGATGCATCCTATGCAGGGTTAGGTTATGTCCTATTGCAAGTGTTATAGCCCTTCTAGTGGGAGGCGCAATCGAGGAAGGTAAAGTGTTTTAAATTAAGTTTAGAAACTTAATTCTAGTTTCCATAGGAAGAATAAAGAAGTTTAGCAAAGTTCACTAAGTTCCGACAAGAATAAAGCACTGAACGAAGTTCAGGGGAAAATGGTAATTTTGCATCCTGAACAGTCGGGACAAGTCCCGAGTTTTTTAAAATGAATTTTTATAACTTAACTGTCAACCTTAACTCAAACTTGAAAAATAGACAAGAATTTAATCAAGAATCACAAAGTTACAAAGATGGGGGACTTAATTGTAACAAGCATAATACTTTGATGGCTTGTGTGTTAAGTGAGGGTTTAAGAAGGGGAACGTGGGCTATGGCTACCATAATCCCGTTTCCAGCCTTCTCACCCCCATTTAGCTCTCAAATTAAGCTTGGAATCAAGAGTTTTTGGTGCCAAGAGAAGCAATTCAAAGTATAAAAGCTAGGAGGAAGCATTTACAAGCTTGAAACCATGTTTTTGAGGCTTGGAAGGGCATTTTTCCTCATCCCCTATTTTTGAACGAGGTAAAGAATGTGTTCTTGATTGAATTCATGCTATTTAGTTAGTTTGAAGCTTGGGTTTTGGTTAGAGAGTGAAGTTTTGATGTTTGGTGCCATTGTTTTTTATTGGAACTTGTGTAGAACTTTGGTCAGCTTGGTTGAATGAAAAGGGGATTGATTCTTGCTTGTTACTTGGAGTTGAGGTACAGGAGATATGTTTTTAAGTTCGTTGAATGCCATTGGCTTGAGTATGCTTGAAGAATTCGAGTGGTTTTAGCTATGACATTAGTTAAAGGTTTTGGTTGAATTATGGTGGACTAGAAGAATTGGGAGGATTGGATTGATGTTACAAGACATCATAGATTGGCTTGTGATAGTTGGTTGTGATCTATGCAACATGTTCTATGTGTATATGAAATTTGGAGGCATTCCAAGCATGTTTTATATGTGTAGGAAGTGTCCAAAGTTCATAGCAGCAAAACCAGAGTTTTTCTGGGCATTTTACAAGTTTAACGATGCGTCGCCAATCCCCACGAGTTCCGATGATGCATCGCCAATCCAGAAAACTGTCTCAGAACGTCAACAACTGTGGCGACGCGTCACCAAGGCAGCATTTGACACCCGATTTTGTTTTCAACATA
Source organism: Aquilaria yunnanensis (assembly GCA_039654915.1). Classification (NCBI taxonomy): domain Eukaryota; kingdom Viridiplantae; phylum Streptophyta; class Magnoliopsida; order Malvales; family Thymelaeaceae; genus Aquilaria; species Aquilaria yunnanensis. The sequence goes on along the minus strand of CM077594.1, from coordinate 38,044,905 downwards.
ACTTTTCGCACAGGTGTCCGATTGAGGTGATTCAACATTCCATGCAAAGCTAAGAAGGAGTACTATCACCTCAGTTTTTTAAAAACACCTAAAATGCCCTATTTTTAGATTTATATTAACTTAAATTGAAGGAAATTTTTAAAGGAAACTATGTTGCAATGATCACAACAACGTATTACTAGCTCAGGTGAGAGGTTTAGAACCCTTGTCGGCCTAGCCATGCCATAGCCATGAGGTCACAAGGTGAAACCTTGTTCATCTAGTCTACAACAATGAGGCCCTGCGGCCTACTTTACAAGGTTCCACCATAATTCCCCTGCATAACGGCTGTGGGAAGGCTACAGGATTGCATCGAGTAAGTTTCGGCTTGCTAGGAGCGGGTCAGTGATCAGGACTCGCTAGGCATGGAGTGATGCACTGTGAGGAGGACTACTTGAGGATAGGTCTTATGACCTAGTTATATATGCATATATAATAGAACCCTCATGCTGTGTGAGCTCGCAACAAGAGTCCTAGTATTTTCTTGCAGGTACATTGAAGATCCCTTACTGAGAATTGTCAAATTCTAACTCCCTAGTTTTGTTATGCAAAGATTGAAGGTGCTGGACCGGGTAATCGTTAAGGATTATTGCGGTAGTACTCTTTTGTGTGTACAGGTATGACAGTTGAGAATCGTTGTGATTCTACTCTACATAAGTGTTTAGTTGGCTCGTTGGTCAAGTAACAGTACTAACTAGTATCTTCTTTTGGCTTCAGAGCCTAGTAGCACTTGGCAAAGGACTTTTGAGACTCACCACTGGGACGTGTATCCAAGGTGGGAGTTTGGTTAAAGAGATCTCAGTAAAGTCTTGTATTTATACAGTACTTTAGTTTGCCTCCATAGTCTATGTTACGAGGAGTCCTCAACTCTAGGATTGCTCTTGGGTGAGGGCATTAGTCTACTTTATGTATGAATGTTCTCACGAGTTGTTATGTGTAGTTAACTCACACAAATGTTGCTTTCATATGCTTTGGCTATTTGTATTTATTTCCCATAGAAATTACTCGGCCAACTTAATGTTTTATAGTTTTAATAAACCAAGTCAAAGCATGAAGAGCATGCATATTGCATATTCTAGGATAATCAAGTAGTATCATGGGATTACATACACAACTAGCCAATTGCAATCCACCGTGAGACCAGCTCTCACAGGGCTTCCTGGGCAGGGGCAAGGACGGTCGTGTTAGTGTTTTTGGTATCAGAGCTTAAGGACTCATTTCATAGATATTGGAGGCTAAGACTGAGATCTTGGTTGGAAAGTCCAAGTGCTAGGAAGTTAGTACTGACCAACATCTGGGGAATGTTGTCTAGCTGTGGTTGCAGGTTGCTTTGGTTGACACTAGGTCAGGAGCTTCAAGGGGAACTAGAGAACCTGGTGAATGTTCTAGTGACCTAGTTGTGGCAAGGCTGGATGAGATATCTAGGGTACTACAGGGGTTGACAGAGACTATGGCCCAAGTGACACAGGGTATGAACACCCTTGTGACGGAGATGTTTAGGGATTATGAGGACAGAGATGCTGTTCAGGAGGAGGATGACCTACACCACGAGCAGGAAAGGCATGCTGAGCAACAGCAAGTGCCTAGTGCTCATGAACGTAGAAATCATGTTCATGAGAAGGAAGAGGAACTAGAGGTGATGGAGGCTCCGAGGAGGGGAGACACTCGACATCAAATAAGATTGTTGGAGAAATTTAAGACTGTTGATCCACCGAGCTTTGATGGGACTGGTGATCCTGACAAAGCAGAGGGCTGGTTGTCTAGAATGAATATATTGTTCACTTGTGGTGGTTATGAATCAGAGCAGAAGATGACTTTGGTGCATTTCTTTTTTAAAGGAAGAGCCAGTTTTTGGTGGGATGATTTTATGGAGTTGCTGAGGGAAAGTAACGGTACTCGCCCAGAGCACAAGAAAAAGGTGCTCAAGTGGTCAGACTTTGAGAAAAAGTTCAAACGGGAGTATATCAGTGAAGCTGCACAGGATCAGAGGAGGATTCAGTTTGAGAATCTGACATAGGGAGAGATGTCTGTACGGGAGTATGAGCAGCGGTACAATTCACTTATCCGGTATGCTCCGTATATGATGGGCAATGATGAGTTGAAAGCTAAGAAGTTCTTCCAACGGTTGAAACCTGTACTCAGGAGGTATATGGCGACAGTTGATATCAGGAGCTATCACCAAGTGGTTCAGAAGGCGTTGGCCTTAAAAAGGGAATTTGAGGATTCCAGGACATCTAGCAAAAAGGTGGAGGTTGGACCAGCCAACTTAGGAAAAAGTGCAGGGAAGTGACCAATGGTAGAGAACCAAGGTCCATCTAAGAGAAGGAAGACGGGTTTATGTCCTAGATGCAGACGGTTTCATGGTGGAAGACCATGTACTTTGGGGAGAGATGCTTGCAATATCTGTGGTCAGAGAGGACATTGGGCGAGGGAATGCCCAAGGGCTCGACCGATGACAGGTCCGCCCTGGAATTTACCCCCTGTACCCCTTGCCATAGGGAATCGACCTGGTGTAGCCACAGTAGCAGTTGAGCCGAGGGTTTTTGCTCTGACGAGTTAGGTGACCAGAGAACCAGCCACCGTTCGAGGTAATTTTACTTTTCAGAACGATAGTGTTAGAGTGCTTTTTGATACGGGAGCTACTCTTTCAGTGATATCTTCTGCCTTGGTAGATAAGTTTAAATTGCAGCGAGAAATCTCAGGTGAGTTAAGACTCATCAGGACTGCAGGGAGGGGTTTTATTGTAACCAATGAAGTGGTCACTATGTATCCCTTGCAGTTAGGCGACCATGATTTCTGCTGTGAGTTATGGGTGATAGAACTGAGGTCTTACGACCTAGTGTTGGGAATGGATTGGTTAGGTAAGCATAAGGCACAAATTGATTGTGCGAATCACTCAGTTGACATTACTGATGGTCCAGGAGCTAGAGTGACTTGCACAGGAGGGTTGGCATCTAGTGCTAAGAGTTTACACCTTAGACTTATGGATACCATCCCCATAATTGGTGGAGAAGTGTATTATTCATTGAATGGAGTGGCTATAGAGGAGGAACTAGGGAGAATTCCTGTAGCTAATCAGTTTCCTGAGGTGTTTCCAGTAGAGTTCCCTGGGTTACCACCTAGGAGGGATACTGAATTTGCAATCCATCTATAACCAGGGGTTAAACCTATTTCAATACCACCGTATAGGATGTCAGCTCCTGAGATGGATGAATTAAAGAAGCAGTTGGAGGAACTGCTAAGGAAATGTTTTATAAGACCTAGCGTATCACCGTGGGGAGCTCCGGTGTTATTTGTGAAGAAGAAAGATGGAACTTTTAGGTTGTGCTTCGATTATAGGAAGTTGAATGCAGTCACAATCAAGAATAAATACCCGCTTCCTAGAATTGATGATTTATTTGATAGACTCAGGGGAGCGAAGGTGTTCTCCAGAATTGATCTTCGGTCTAGGTATTTTCAGATCAGAGTTAAGGAGGAAGATATTCCAAAAACTACTTTCAGGATGAGGTATGGACATTATGAATATACAATTATGCCTTTTGGTGTGACGAATGCGCCAGCAGTATTTATGGATGCCATGAATCGGATCTTTACGCCATTTTTGGATCAGTTTATTGAAGTCTTCATTGATGATATTCTGGTATATTCATAGTCTACATCAGAGCATGAGGAGCACCTTAGAATAGTTTTGCAAGTGCTAAAGGATAATCAGTACTATGCAAAGTTGTCTAAGTGTGAGTTTTGGTCCGAGAGGATTTAGTTTTTAAGGCATATCATCAGTGCTCAAGGGTTGTTAGTTTATCCTGAAAAAGTTCAAGCAGTAGTTGAGTGGAAGAGACCGACTACAGTTATAGAGGTCAGGAGTTTCTTGGGTTTAGCAGGTTACTAAAGACGTTTTATAGTGAATTGCTCTGTGATAGCTACACCATTGACAGCATTGACCAAGAAGACTCAGAAGTTTGAATGGACACCGAAGTGTGAAGAAGCTTATATGGAATTGAAGGAAAGATTGACTAGTGCACCTATACTTGTCTTAACAGATCCGAACAGAGCCTTTTACAGTTTATACCGATGCATCAGGTTCAGGTTTGGGATCTATATTGATGCAGGACAGTCAGGTGATTGCTTATGGTTCGAGACAGCTGAGGCCTAATGAACTGAATTATCTTGTTCATGATCTTGAGCTAGTAGTAGTTATTTTTGCACTCAAGTTATGGAGGCATTACTTGATGGGAAGGTTGTTCAGAATCTTCACTGATCACAAGAGTTTAAAATATTTATTTACCCAGAAGGATCTAAACATGAGGCAGCGGTGATGGATTGAATACATAAAAGATTATGACTATTCGATTGAGTACTGTGCTGGCAAAAGAAATGTGGTAGCAGATGCGTTGAGCTGAAAGTACATGGTAGTGATCTTATCTAAGGATCAGGCTACAGATTCCTCTGAAGGAGTATTGAGGGACTGTTTCTTAGCTTTGCATGAATTATGGAAAAGTCGAGAAAAATCCCTAGTCTACGTTTTGGAAGTCCAGTCAGCTTGGTTAGTCAGAGTTAAAGAAGCTCAGATGAAATACCCATTATTGAAGAAAATTTCAGGAGAAGCGAAGCATGGCACTATTAGGAAGGAATTCAGATACAAAAATGGAATATTAAATTATGGAGATCGTCTCTATGTACCGAATGTAGATGGACTTAGGCAGCAAGTTCTATATGAGGCACATAGTAGCAATTTCAATATCTACCCTGGTGTTAGTAAGATGTATCAAGATCTGAACACGCATTTCTGGTGGCCAGGATTGAAAAAGCATGTAAGAGGACATGTGGGAAAATGTTTGACATGCCAGATGGTTAAAGCTGAACATCAGAAACCAACAGGCACACTTCAGAGTTTACCTCTGCCAGTGAGGAAGTGGGGATCCGTTACTATGGATTTCATAGTGGGGTTACCAAATACTCGGAGTTAACATGATGCTATATGGGTAGTGGTTGACAGAACTGACGAAGTCGGCACACTTCATACCTATCAGAATCACTTATACATTGGAGAAGTTGGCTCAGTTGTATCTTAAGGAGATTGTGAGACTCCATGGGATACCAAATCAGATTATATCTGACATAAATCCTCGATTCACATCACGATTTTGGAATGCTTTTCAAGAAGCATTGGGAAGTAAAGTTAGTCTCAGTACTGCTTTTCATCCTCAGACTGATGGGCAATCTGAGAGAGTGATTCATACTTTGGAGGATATGCTACGGATGTGTCCTATTGATTTCAGAGGTGATTGGGATCAGCATTTACCACTGATTGAATTTGCTTATAATAACAGCCATCAAACTGTTATTGGAATGGCGCCCGATGAAGCTTTGTATGGGAGGCGATGTATGACACCTCATTGTTGGGCAGATCCTGCAGATAAAGTAGTTATTCGACCTGAAATCATAGCTGACACTACAACTAAGATTAAGTTAATCCAGCAGCAGATCAAGATAGCCAATGACAGGCAGACCAAGTATGTGAATTTGAGGAGAAGAGACTTGAGTTTTGAAGTTAGGGATAAAGTACATCTGAAAGTATCGCCCATGAAAGGAGTTAGCCATTTTGGGCAAAGGGGCAAGTTAGCTCCTAGGTATATTGGACCTTATGAAGTGTTCGAGAAGGTAGGGAAAGTTGCTTATCGGTTAGCGTTACCACCTAACCTATCTCAAGTGTATAACGTGTTTCACATTAGTCCACTTAAAAATTGCACAGTGGAACCGGGACAGGTAGTAAATCCTTCAGTAATACGCATTCAGGAAGAGTTGACTTATGAGGAGAAACCTATTCAAATACTTGATAGGCAAGTCAAGAAATTACGGACTAAGTGGATTCCAATGGTCAAGATCCTTTGGTCTAACCATAGTGAGGAGGAAGCTACCTGGGAGATGGAGCAGGATATGTTGAAAAGATATCCTAGTATTTTTCCAGAGTTGCAGCAGAATTTGGGGGACAAAATTCAAGAAGGAGGGGAGAATGTTATAGGCCTTCTAGTGGGAGGCGCAATTGGGGAAGGTAAAGTGTTTTAAATTAAGTTTAGAAACTTAATTCTAGTTTACATAGCAAGAATAGAGAAGTTTAGCAAAGTTCACTAAGTTCCGACAAGAATAAAGCACTGAATGAAGTTCAGGGGTAAAATGGTCATTTTGCATCCTGAATAGCCGGGACGACTCCCGAGTGTTTTAAAATGAATTTAACTTTCAACCTTAACTCAAACTTGAAAAATAGACAAGAATTTAATCAAGAATCACTAAGTTAGAAAGATGGGGGACTTAATTGTAACAAGCTTAATACTTTGATGGCTTGTGTGTTAAGTGAGGGTTTAAGAAGGGGAAAGTGGGCTATGGCTACCATAATCCCGTTTCCAACCTTCTCACCCCCATTTAGCTCTCAAATTAAGCTTGGAATTAAGAGTTTTTGGTGCCAAGATTAGCAATTCAAAGTATATAAGCTAGGAGGAAGCATTTATAAGCTTGAAACCATGTTTTTGAGGCTTGGAAGGGCGTTTTCCCTCATCCCCTGTTTTTGAACGAGGTAAAGAATGTGTTCTTGATTGAATTCATGCTATTTAGTTAGTTTGAAGCTTGGGTTTTGGTTAGAGAGTGAAGTTGTGATGTTTGCTGCCATTGTTTTTTATTGGAACTTGTGCAGAACTTTGGTGAGCTTGGTTGAACGAAAAAGGGATTGATTCTTTCTTGTTACTTGGAGTTGAGGTACGGGAGATATGTTTTTAAGTTCATTGAATGCCATTAGCTTGAGTTTGCTTGAAGAATTCGAGTGGTTTTAGCTATGACATTAGTTAAAGGTTTTGGTTGAATTATGGTGGACTAGAAGAATTGGGAGGATTGGATAGACGCTACAAGACATCATAGATTGGCTTGTGATAGTTGGTTGTGATCTATGCAACATGTTCTATGTGTATATGAAATTTGGAGGCATTCCAAGAATGTTTGATATGTGTAGGAAGTGTCCGAAGTTCATAGCAGCAAAATCAGAGTTTTTCTGGGCATTTTGCAAGTTTAGCGACGCATCGCCAATCCCCACGAGTTCCCACGGCGCATCGCCAATCCAGAAAACTGTCTCAGAACGTCAACAACTGTGGCGACGCGTCGCCAAGGCAGCGTTTGACAGCCGATTTTGTTTTCAGCATAACTTTTTGCTCGGGTGTCCGATTGAGGTGATTAAAGATTCCACGTGAAGATAAGAAGGAGTACTATCACCTCAATGTTTTAAAAACACCTAAAATGCCCTAGTTTTAGATTTATATTAACTTAAATTGAAGGCAAGTTTTAAAGGAAACTATGTTGCAATGATCACAACAAGGTATTACTAGCTCAGGTGATAGGTTTAGAACCCTTGTCTGCCTAGTCGTGCCATAGGCACAAGGTGACAAGGTGAAACCTTGTTCATCTAGTCTACAACAATGAGGCCCTACGGCCTAGTTTACGAAGTTCCACCATAATTCCCCTGCATAACGGCTATGGGAAGGCTACATGATTGCATCCAGTAAGCTTTGGCTTGCTAGGAGCGGGTCAGTGATCAGGACTCGCTAGGCACAGAGTAATGCTCCGTGAGGAGGACTACTTGGGGAAAGGTCTTATGGCCTAGTGATATATGCATATATAATAGAACCCTCGTGCTGTGTGAGCTCGCAGCAACAGTCCTAGTATTTTATTGCAGGTACATTGAAGATCCCTTATTGAGAATTGTCAAATTCTCACTCCCTGGTTTTGTTATGCAGAGACTGAAGTTGCTGGACCGGGTAATCGTTAAGGATTATCGCGGTAGTACTCTTTTGTGTGTACACGTATGACAGTTGAGAATCCTTGTGATTCTAGTCTACATAAGTGTTTAGTTGGCTCGTTGGTCAAGTAACAGTACTAACTAGTGTCTTCCTTTGGCTGTAGAGCCTAGTAGCACTTGGCAAAGGACTTTTGAGACTTGCCACTGGGACGTGTATCCAAGGTGGGAGTTAGGTTAAAGAGATCTTAGTACAGTCTTGTATTTATATAGTACTTTATTTTGCCTCCATAGTCTATGTTATGAGGAGTCCTCAACTCTAGGATTGCTCTTGGGTGAGGGCATTAGTCTACTTTATGTATGAATGTTCTCACGAGTTGGTATGTGTAGTTAACTCACACAAATGGCGATTTCATATGCTTTGGCTATTTGTATTTATTTCCCATAAAAATTACTCGACCGAGTTAATGTTTTATAGTTTTAATAAACCAAGTCAAAGCATGAAGAGCATGCATATTGCATATTCTAGGATAATCAACTAGTATCATGGGATTTAATCCGCACACATACACAACTAGCCAATTGCAATCCACCATGAGACCAGCTCTCATAGGGCTTCCTGGGCAGTCATGTCAGCAAGACAAAAAAGCCATTGGTTTTTGATTAAGGCAATTGAGACCACATGAAAAGAGATACCCAGTGCATGACCTGGAATTTGCAGTTGTTGTCTTTGCTCTTAAGCAGTGGAGGCATTATTTGTTGGGTAACAAATTTCAGGTCTATATAGACCATAAAAGCCTCAAGTATCTTTTCACTGAAAAGGATTTGAATATGAGGCAAAGGAGATGGTTGGAATACGCAAAAGTTTTGACTGTGTAATTGAAAATGTAGCTGGCAAGGGCAATCTAGTGGTAGATGCCTTAAGTAGAAATTACACTAGAATACTCAAAGCAGGAGAAGTAGGAAACATGGCTGAGAGCCTTAATATTACTTCCCTAGCAAGGCAATGGTTAAAATGGGAGCATAAGCAACTAAGTGTTCTTACCATTACACCTGAATAGAAGGAACTCATCAAAGCAGCATAGCTTGGTGATGAGAAAAATGATTAGGCATTTGGCCAAATGAGAGGACAACCGTTCCAAGGTTTCTCCTATAAGAAAATACTGCTGTACTTCCAGAATAGGTTATATATATATGAAAGGGATGAATTAAGACCTCAAATCATCGAAGAAGCACAGTCAAGTAAACTTAGTATGCATCCAGGAGCTACTATAATGTATCATGCTCTTAATGCTTATTTTTTTTGGCCATATATGAAACATGATATTAGCACCTATGTAGCTAAGTGTAAGTTTGCCAACAAATGAAAGTTGAGCACCAAAATCTAGGAGGGAAGCTTCAAAGCTTACCCATACCCGAGATAAAGTGGGGGTCCATATCTATGGACTTTGTGGTGGGAATGCCACTAAGAAGAAGGAAACATAATGCCATTTTTGTCATTGTAGACAACTGACGAAGGCAGCCCACTTTCTACCAATGAAGCTCATAGACTCACTAGATAAAATAGCCCAGCTTTACATAGAGAAAATTGTGAGGCTTCATGGTGTCCCTGATGATATTGTGTTAGATAGGGATCTTAGGTTTGTTTCTAGGTTCTAGAAATCCTTACATCAGGCTTTGGGCCTAAACTTAAGTTTAGCTTAACATACCATCCATAGACAAATGGACAAACAGAAAGAACCATTCAAGTTCTAAAAGATATGCTAAGATGTTGTGTAATTGATTTCCAAGGAGAATGGGATGTGCATCTACCATTAGTGGAATTCTCATACAACAATGGTTACCATTCAGTGATTGGAATGGCCCCATATAAAGCTTTACATGGCAGAAGGTGTATTACCCCACATTGCTGGCATTAGCCAGAACATAACTTGAAGTTCGGACCACAAGTCGTTAGAAAAACCATTGAAAAGATAAAAGTGATTCAAGCAAGAATCAAGACTGCCAGTTATAGACAACAATCTTATGCAAACCTAAAAAAAAAAAAAAAGAGACCTGGAATTTTAGGAGGGAGACTGTGTGTGACTTAAGGTTTCTCCTATGATAGAAGTGATAAGATTTGGAAAGAAAGGAAACTAGCACTTAGATATATAGGGTCGTATCAAGTGTTGGCTAGGATTGGAAATGTACCATATAAGTTGGATTTGCCACCTGACTTAGCCATGTTTATGATATATTTCATGTAAGCTTGCTTAAGAAGTATATTCCAACTTCTAAGCAAGTGGTACTACCTACTAGTGCACTTATAACACCAAGCCTATCATATGAAGATATGTCTATTCAAAATCCTAGCTAAAGACACCAGGAAATTAAGGACTAGATCGATTTCCATGATCAAAGTCCAATGGAGTGATCACACTAAAGAACCAGCAATTTAGGAAGTGGAAGCAAAAATTGCAAGATATTACCCTAATGTTTATCCAAAGCTCATGAGGAATTTACAGGACCAAATTCATTAAGAAGGGGAGGTTGTCATAACCCCTATTTTCATGGACAACTTGAGTACCTTGGAGTGAAAGAAAAGAGCCTAAGCATAAAAGGAAATAAGGTACTCGGTGGGCGTTGCAGACACATGGAGGGCTATCAAAGGTAGGCTTACTTGAAACCCTGCTTGTGCATGTTTAAAGGCTTAAGGGCCTAGTGAAAGAAGTTAAAGTGTGAGGACCTAATGGAATGCATATTTGGGTGACTAAAATGCAGGAATCTTTAATGGGGGATTTCATGGCACCATGCAAAAAAGTGACATTGCCAAGAAGGGCATTTTGCCCATTTATGTGGCATGTGGCACTTAGCCGGATTTGCATGTTCCCACTTAGTCTAATCACTTTGTTTTCAGGTCAAAGCTCATAGTTTGAGCTTAGTTGTGTTCTTGGCATGGGAGGCTTGGGTTTTGCCAGATTGGTGATGGATTATAGACAAAATTGACGATTCAAGGTTAATCAAGTGCAATTCAGCCTTAGGCAATTTTGGAGTTACATTGCGAAGCTTGGATTCTTGCATTTGGAAGCATGGCCAAGGGCTATGGGAAACGGTTGGGTAATGGATACATTATACTCTTCTTGATTTGGTTGAAGTCCATGTTATTGAAGAGTAATAATCTTCTAAGGGATAGTCATGGAACTAGATGAACTTAGTTTGCTGTGAGGGCTACAAATTGCTTTCGGGCGTATATGTTTGTTTGCTAGCTAGCTATATTAATGGCAAGTACTGAAGCTCACTCATGATTCGGCCAACTCATGTGTGAACTTGTAGCTCAATTTGATGATTTTTAACTAATGAAACTAAGAAATGAATCAATGTATGGTGTACTTGCTAGTGGTAATATTGGCTAGGACCAATGGAAAAGTGGAGGGTGTGTGAGTTACGTGCTTTGGTGATTGTTTGTGCTTCCTGACTGTTAGCAGCTTGAAAGTTATCATATTATATTGTATAGTTGTGTTTTCCTTGTCTTTGTGTTTTTTTTTCAGGTTGGAGCAACTCTTAAGAAGCTTAAGCTTTCGGGCTTAACTACATAAGCTTATAAAAGCTGTATGTGTTCCCTGATTGAGTTATAAATATAACTCATGCCTTGTGTTTATATGTTTCAGGGAAGGATATTGAAGTTTGAGTTGCTTGAGTGCCAAGAATTGTGTATTCAGGCACCAAGGAGGAATGAATGCTAACTTGGCGAATTAGTTCAATAAGTGTAAGTGCAAGTTTGTATGAATCTGCAAGCACATATGTTTATATTGCTTGTAGGTTTTTGTGAGTAGATAGTGGGACAAGTCTAGTGTTATGGACATGTGCTCAATAGCTTTTGTATTTTGGTTTGCTTTAATGACCATGGGACTCATGGTGGGGCTTGTACTCCAAACTATTGTGCTAATTTATGTGGTGTTTGTAGCTTTCGGCTATGTGTAGTTCCACATATAAATGAACCTCTCCTCCTACCTTGTTTAAGGTTTTGGAATGCTCTTGATCATGTTACCAAGTTTGTGTATATTCAGGTATGTGTAAGAGGTATGGATGCCCTTTAAGAGGAGATGTTATTGATGTATCTATGAGGACTAAAATTATGTGCTAAATGGTTAGCAGTGATGGTTTCTTGTGGCTGCTTGAGTAGTTATGTTGGCTTGTGAACCTCCTTGGAGTGTATTTAGGTATATACATAAAAATACACATTTCCAAAAATAATTTTGATTGGGCATCTTGGTTATCATGCATGTTTGTATGTTCATTTGATAAGCACAAGAGCCAAAGCACATGTTTAATGAAGGTCAATATTGCCTTGGTGCGCAAAAATTTATTTGGCGCTAAGGCAGGTAAGCTTCCTGCGGCACACACCTTAGTGCCCTGGCATGTGTCCTAGTGCGCTACTGATAGTGCCCAGTAAGTTCCCTGGTAGGCAGCCCTGGCTAGCGATAAAGACACATACATAGTGCACTAAGTCCAGTGCCAAGGCAAGTGTCAAGTGCTAGCGATAGGTGCCTGAGTGGGCGCACTAAGGACACATGTAGTAGGAGTCCTAGTAGGGGCCTTGAGGGGCATCAGGCGCTAGTGATAGGTGCCTAGGCACACCGGAAGGGTGCACTTAATGTGCACACCACACTAGTGCCCAGAATAGCACCAATGCTACTCCTGTGGCTAGCAATAATGCGAAGGTGCTAAGGCCAGTGTGGACTGTGACACTAAGCCTGTAAAAATTTGAAGTGAATTCGAAGTGGAGAACAAATTTTTGTACATGCGTTAAATGATAGATGTAAAAGGCCTAGTGGGAACATGTGAATACATAAAAAATATGTGTGATGGCTCTCTTAGTGGGAAGCATGCCTGAAGAAGGTAAATTGCTCTAAATCAAGTTTGAAACCTTAATTCAAGTTTACATAGCAAGAATAGGAAAGTTCACTAAAGTTTAGTAAAGTTCGCTAAAGTTCACTAAGTTCCAAGGAGGTTAAGCCACTAAATAAGATTCAAGGGCAAAATGGTAATTTTCGCATCCTGAATAGTCGGGCCGGATCCCAAGCGGTTAAAATGAGTTTTATAACCTAACTTTCAACTTTAACCCAAATTTGATGAAATAAACAAGGATTAATCAAGAACAGCTAAGGTTACCAAAAGATGGGGACTTAAGTGTATCATGTAAAATACTTTAATGGCTTAGTTTTAAAATAGGGTTATAAGAGGGTAAAGTGGAGGGGTGGCTACCATAAACCCGAGTTCATTGTCTCCACCATCATTCTTCCATCCAATTAAGCTTGAAATCAAAGTTTCTTGGTGAAAAGAGAAGCCATCATAAGTATATAGGCCATTAGGAGCTCATTTCAAGTATAAAACCATGGTTTCGGAGCTTAGAAGCACATTTTCTCCAATCCCCTATTTTTAGTATGTCATACTTGATGCCAGGTGGCATCTTCGTTGTATGACATGTTGGCCTGGAGGAGAGACCTCTGGTATGAAGGTGCCTGAAACATTCAGAAGAACAAGGGCAGGAGCTCCCCGGAGTGTGTTTCCAAGGGAGGAGCCTTCGACGCCCAGGTCAGTGTTTGTGAGAGTAGCAGCAGTAAGGAATAGAGAATGGGAAAATAGCGAGAGTTATGTCCTTACCAAGGTCCTTCTTAAGTATTTATAGGAGGGTGGAGGGAAGAGGCCGTTTGACACAACCTGTTCAGATCATGGCATGTGTTCAGTCAGATTCGATCCGCACCTTCGAAGATAGGAATATCTAGGTAGCCATAGGTCATTTTGGCCAGATGGCAAGGGCGTGTGTGAGGTCTTTCTATTAGAGGGTCCTTAACCATTTTTGTCAAATCTCTATGAGACCCCTTCAGCCAGAGATTTTCCCCGATGGCTGTTGGGGGAGGCCTTTCGGCAGTGTGGGTTAACTTCGGGAAATGTTCTCCTCTGTCGAGTATGGTGGATCTACTTCCCCGAGGTTGGTAGGTTTGTAGATCTGAGGGTGTTGAAAGGCACCTTTTCCCGAGGTTGGTAGGTTTGTAGATCCGGGGATGTTACCTTGCCAAGGGTAGTGTGTGAGTGTTCCCCGAGGTCGTGGCTAGGCTTCACCGTGGGTGGTTTCTAGCTATCTAGTCAGGAGATCTCGGGGACCATCGCCCTTTGGCTATCAAGCAGTGTTCCCTCCGAGGATAGTGAGGGCACCCCTTGTCCGAAGTTGCTAACATATACTCAACGAGGATAGTGCTTAACAAGCCAATTGGGAGTTCTTTAAGGGTAATAGCCCTTCGGCTATCACACGCCCCACCTCGGGAAGCTAAAGTTGTGTCTTCAGCTTTAAACCATTGCAAAAGTGATGTGAAAATCTTTGTTGGAGGCGGCAGACGTCCGTGTCGGTATAGCTGAATTCTGACCGTGGTTACCTTTTGCGGTATGGGCACCTTTTTGTTTTAAGATGCCTCTTTTGGCCGAAGCAAGGTCCTTGACCGAACTCTCCACATTTTCAAAGTAGTGTCTTTGGACTAGGGTAAATATTCCCTCTTTGAGTTTTTAGTTGCCTGCCAGTGAATCCTCACATTTTCTGACCGGGTAGACGCGTTACTTCGGGCTAAGCTTGGATAAGTCTGCCAGCTGTTAAAAGGTGTGCCCTTGTTTCTCGCATTAGGTGACATGTGTAATCAGGTGACTGGTGAACGGTAGTGTTTGTTACATTGGTTACGTCCCTTTGCCTGTGAAGGGTCATTATGGCGACGCTTCACCTGCCTCCTTCGGTCTATATAAACCCTTCCTCCTTTAGATTTTTCCACACTTTTCACTTTTCACTCTCTTTTGCTCTCTAATTTCATCTTGTCTTTTTCCCTCTTTGGCGGTGGTGCTATCGGCGAAGTGATTCCCCGCAAGTTTGTGGTGGTTTTCGAGGTTACTATCTTCATTCCAAACTATGTGGTTCACCTTCCGAAGTGCTTTTTTGTTTCGATTCTTTCCCCTTCTTCTTGCCGAGGTTAGGGTATTCTTTCCGAACTTGTCTTCTTACCATATAGAAGCTCACCCCATTCCTGACAGTTGGCTTCCACTTAACTCTCATATGAGCTGTGCCACATCGGAGAAAGTGAAGAAGTGGTCAGCTAAATTTTTTCTCTTTTCCTCCTCTGTCACCAGGCTACCTAGTCCTGGTATGCCCAGCTATGCTCCTCATTCAGATGAGGTTACTGTCTTCAGGGCTAAACTGAAGGCAGGACTTCGGTATACCCCTCCGAAGATGGTTTGTGACTTTTGCCAATTTCATGGCATAGCCGTGAACAAACTTCTACATAGAGCCTCACTTTATCTTTCTTATGCAATACTGTAAACACCCCCCTGTTCTGAAAGGCTGGTTTTATTTCTTTTTCTTTTAGGGATCCGGGACCAAGAAATATATGTTCACTTTCGGAACAAAGGATAGCTAGCGAGGGTGCCAGAAGAAGTTTTTTTTTCTAAAGGCGGATGAGCGATGGAAGCACATGCTGACCAAATGGGCTTTCGGGACTCTTGATACTGATGTAGTAGACCCGAGGAAGCTCTTAACCTTAGAGCTAAAGTCCCAATTTGAATAATTTGATAGCCGTATTCAGTTTTTCGTGGATTGGGACCTCGAGGTGTTAGTGTTGTGCCCAAAAGGGCAATCATGAGATGACTGTATTTTTGCACATTGAGTCATGATATTTTATTAAGGCATTAATCCAGCAATTATGTTTGTTGTTTTGTTTCTGCGTAACTTAACAAACATAATTGTAACCCTAGAATAATGATATTCTCAAACATCCCTAGTCTAGTATTATTGTGGAGCGGGTTGCAATAATACATAACAACTAGCATATGTGGAGACTAATATGAGATATGTAGTCTGCATATGGGTACAAGTTGGAGAACTTGTGTATCGGACCGACCCACCATGAGAACACCACATGGATCGTTATATGAGTGTCATAAGTGATTCTCATAGTGATCATGGTATATGTAGTCCTTCAACCTAAGATCATCAAGGTTCCCTACATGGGAGTCACATACTTTGATACTTTCCTTTGTTGCTCGTAACTGAGTGAACTCGAAGGAGGTCATTGGGTATGTCACATATCATGCGGAGGGATTTGTATGATCAAGATGGGATTTGCCCCTCCTATTTAACGGGAGTGATATGTTCGGGCCCCTTGATAGAGTAAGACTTAGAAAAATGCATGTCCATGCTCGGATGAGTTGATATACGATATCAATGTCATCAGTTTAAGTTGGTCTACTCGGTAATCAAGAAACCAGAGATTGGGCTATACGAGAGTGACACATTCCATGTCTCGTGCTTAGTCTTAATATCTTGGACAAAGGGACAATGGTATATATCGGTGATGATCATAAAGGTTTAGTCGAATTATCGAAAATCTTGTCACTTGGGTAGCAATGATGTGTTGGTAGACACAGCTCATTACTTATGATCATAAATGTGATTTATGATCATTGCCAACGTGGTAAGAGCCTATTGGGTCGCAAACATAGAGCTATTTGGATCATTAGAGTGCATGGGCTAATAATTTGGGTTTTGGTTTCACAATAATTTCGTATTAATAATGGGCCTAATAGTTGAGCCATTATTAAGCCCGAAATTAAAGCCTAATTGGATTAGGGCTTTGAAACCCATTTGGTCTGGAAGTTGAGTCTCACTATAAATACAACTTCTAGTGAGAAATTTACAGGTCTCCTTGCCCTAGTCTCCCTAAAAGGACAACTGCACTCTTCTCTTGCAATTCCTTGGAGGACGCAAGCTAGCACTGTGAGCACAAGAGAAACGCATCTGCCGGGACGTGGTGGAAGCATGGTGATCCCGAGAGGCTCGTATGGATACCATAGAGAGCTTGAACACGTCAACTGTTCAAGTTTTGTGATTCGACTCTACAGTTGAGTGAAAGATCTCAACCAAAAAATAGGGATGAGAATTTTCAAACACCCGATTTACCCGGTTTCACTTGGATCCTGGAGGGTTTTAGTTAAATTCTGCTGCACTGTTTGGCTCCTGAAACCCAACACAAGGACCCTCTGCGTTCTTTATACCCCTTTCTCATCAAATGGAATTTCATGGCCGAAGAGGTCCTTCGAGAACTTGGGGTAGTTAAGGAGCATGTTACCGACAAAGGTATGCCAAAGCCCTTGGTCGATGGGAAGAATGCATGGTTGGTGAAGCTCCTTCAAGATGAACTCACGTACTCTGCACTCTAAGAGAGTAAGCTCTTTCCCAGATTTTGTCATCTACACGATTTTATACTTACACTAATGTTCTTCTGTTTGTAGAGATGGGCGACAAATATGCTACTTTTTACAAAAGTCTCTTCCTCAGTTAGGCCAATAAGAAGGAGCAGCAAAAGAAGAAGGCAGCGCCTAAGAGGAAGAAGGCTCCAGGTGGTCTGTCTTCAGCGTTGAAGTTGAAGAAAGCCAAGGAGGACTCCCTTCCACCTCCGCCCGAAGGGGAAGTGGAGGTACTAGATTAAACTCCCCTTCACGCCGACCCACCTTCTGAACCGGCCATTAGTTCTACCCCTTTGAGTCCCAATGCGGCTGCTGAGGTGTTGGGGACTTTGGTCGGGGAGCTTTCAGCTAAAGAACTGCAAGAGTGCCGAAGAAGAAAGGGCAAAGGTATTCCAACCGAGGTCCTCGACATCAGCAACTCCAAGGGAGACGACGCCGAAATTCCCCCAGGTTTGTCCCTTAGCCATTCCTCTATGAGTTTAGGAATTTTTGGCATTTTAGATGTTAGAGATGAATGGCTAAGGGATATCGTTTCGATGGAACTTCAGCATGACTTTGTAGGTGAAGAAGTGCAAGCTCCATGGGTGGATGTTCGTGCTCAGAAGAGGGTAGTTCAGGACTCCAAAATCCCGAAGGACAAGGTTCCGATAGAGCCCTTCTAGACTTTCACGGAGGACATGGAGTTGTTCTCCAAGGATAGCCAGAAGATGGCCCCTCAGATGGCAAAGGGCAATATGATGAATGCCACCTTTCAGTCCCTCACAGAGGAGTGCCCAACGGAGGAGCTCCTTGCAGCGAGGATGAGCCAACAAGCTGCCCAGGAAGACTTTTACCATTTAGGACTTAGAAAATTTCTGAGCTTTTGTTTCCTTTTGACCCTTATTCGGAATCTTCACCTTTTGCAGTTGTTGGCGTATAGTGGGTACCTTCGGCCTTGGGTAGCTAAGCAGTCACCTTCAGCACAAACAAGGGGGATGCGGAAATATTCATTGATCAGGACGAAGTAAGAAAAGCTTTCGTGAAGGCAAGACAGAGCTCAGCGAAAGTTCACGCATAGACTTTAGAAGAAAAGAGCGTGGCTTGAGAATAGGCAATGGGAGGAGAAAAAAGTGACTTTGAAAAAATAGAAACCGAGGATCTAGAGCTTGTCTTGGGCTGAAGTACCCAAGTTGGGAAAAAACTGGCCGAAGGTCACAAGGAAAAGCTTGTATCCCTTCTATTAATGAACAATGATCTATTTGCCTACTCTCTGTGTGATATGCCTGGGGTGGATCCGAGTATAATCCAACAATGTCTTAAAGTGTGTCCGGAGGTGAAGCTTATTCGGTAGAAAAAACATAGCCTCTCGACGCATAAGAACAACTTTGTTAAAACTGAAGTCCAATGGTTAATGGAGGCGGGCATAAAAAGGGAGGTCAAGTACCCTGAGTGGCTCAGTAACATCATTTTTGCCACCAAGGAAGGCAGCGATAAGCTCCAGATGTGTATTAACTTCCCAAACATAAACGATGCCTGCCCGAAGGACTCCTACCTTCTACCACCAATAGACCAATTGGTAAACTCTATTGCCGAATATGGTCTACTTAGCTTCCTCAATGCCTTCAGCGAGTATGACCAAATTTGGATGAATCCTGAAGATAAGGAAAAAACCACATTCAGAATCGAGGCCAGTACCTACTACTACGTGAGAATGCCCTTCGGCCTTAAAAATGCGGGAGCAACGTACCAAAGCCTAATGAACAAGTTATTCAGCTCCCAAATTGGGAGAAATGTAGAAGTATATGTAGACAATATGATAATCAAGAGCAAATAGGCTGCCAGTCATATCATAGACTTAGGGGAAACATTCAACCAACTTAAAAAATTTGGGATCCGTCTCAACCCTGAGAAATGTGTGTTCGGGGTGATAGCTAGCAAATTCCTCGGGTTTATGGTATATGAGAGAGGTATCGATGCCAACCCAGAAAAGGTTAAAGCCCTGCTAGGATTGCAAACTCCCACAACGACCAAGGATGTGCAAAGGCTTACTAGGAGAATCATAGATCTTAGCAGGTTCATCTCTAGGTACGGGGACTAGTGCCGACCATTCTTCAAAGTGCTCACCAAAGCAACAAAGAATGAAGGTGACCTCGACTCCGAGGAACATCCTTGGAACGAAGACTGCCAAAAGGCTTGGGATGAACTCAAGAGCTACCTAACCTACCGGCCGACACTTCGACAGCTGCTGCGAGGAGAACCTCTCATCCTTTACCTCGTCGTTACCGAAAAGGTCGTAAGTTCAGTACTGGTAAGGGAGGAGGGAGGAAAATAATGGCCAGTGTACTATGTAAGTAAGTCCTTGCACGGTTCCGAAGTTAGGTACCTTTACCTTCAAAAGGCCATCTATGCTCTAGTGCTAGCAAGTAGGAGGCTGCGGCCTTACTTCCAAGGACACCCTATCATTGTCCGAAGTAACCTACCTCTTCGAGATGTCATGAGAAAGGTAGACCACTCGGGAAGATTATCAAAGTGGTGCATTGAGATCGGTGAATATGACATCACCTATGAGCCCAGAAGGGCAATAAAAGCCCAAGCATTGGCAGACATCATCACTGAAGTACCAAAATCGGAAGTGATGCCCCAAAGCATCTTCGTTTGCTGTCATGTTGACAGGTGGAGAGACTTCCTGAGCAGGCCAGTGCCTGGAGCTCTGGTTTCCCAGCTGAGTGTGCCTGAAAAGCTCAAAGAAGAGGTTAGGAGGTCCCCGGTTTGCTTTTCCGGGGAGGACCCTCCGACGCCCAAGTCAGTTTTCTGAGTGAAAGTGGAGGAAGAACACTAAGGGTTCAAGTGTCTTGCCTGTTTTGTGTTTTCTCAGAGGGAGGAAAATGCCCATCCTTTGCCCAGTCCCCTTTCCTAGTATTTATAGGAGTAGATGGTCCGTTCAGATCATGACACATGTTCGGTCGGATTTGATCTGTACTTTTGGACCTAGGGGACAGGCAGCCGTTTGTAGCCTCCTTTAGCCCTGGACCCGGACAGGTTGTGTCAGGACTAGGGCGGCTGTGGCGTGTCAGTTCGCCGTTCTGATGTGACGTGTAGGGCTTGTGGGTGACATGTCAGAGGCTCCTTAAATGCTCATACCGTACTCCCGAGGTCCCCTGGGCGAGGTCGCCCTTCGGTGCGTGCACCCTCTTCGGATTCTATCCGTCCTTCGGTGCAAGCACCTCCTTCGGGATCTATCCCATAGTTCTGGGAGTTCCCTTGATGAACACCTTCTTCGGGACTCACACCCATAGTTAGGGGATTCCCTTGTTCAGGTGTTTCTTGTTCGGGGAAGATCCTCTTCGGGGCCTCTGCCTTCGGGGAGATTCTTCCTTGCTTCAGAGAGATGGCTCTCTTACCCGAAGACGGTCAGTTTGGCCCCTCGATGGAGACGGTGTTGTCCTCGGAATTCCTGACGAGCTAACAAAAGTCTCGAGCTCATAGTGTTTGACTTCGCACCTTCCGAGGTCAGTGAAAAGATCCTCTCTTGGGTGACGTCAGACTCCTTGGCCAATATTCTGGCAGGGAGTTACTACAGAGGAGGCAATAGCCTTTGGCTATCACAGGCCCCCCTCCGAAAAGCCGGAGTGAGAAACTTCGGTTCATCGGTTTTCGAGTCCTGTGGTTGTGATATCTGCGCCGAAGACGCCTTCTTCTGCTTGTAGCGATGGACAGCATTTTTGCGTCCTCGAGGCGCGAGAAGATAGGCTGTCCCTATGCCGAAGATACACCCTCTACCCGAAGTCACAGGCTGTCTCTTGGTATCCTCGTGGCGAGGGAAGATAGGATAACCTTGTACCGAAGATAGACCTTTTGCCCGAAGTCACAGGCTGTCTTTTGGTGTCTTCGAGGTAACCTACTTTTTTGCCTTTATAGGTCTGCTCATGCGTCGCGTCCTATGTCTAGCGGAGTCAGTCTAGGGCGGCGCCTCTAGACCAAACGATGTCAGAGGGCGCGCTCGACGTAATGGGCGACACATGGCACGTTCGCTGCGCGATGACCGACACACGGCACGTTTGCTGCGCGATGGCTGACACGTGGCACACTATTACTGGGTGAGAATGCGATGAGTACGGCAGGTGCGACTTTTCAGGCGCACTTAGCAGTTATGGCGACGCTTCGCCTTCCGAAGGGTACTAATGACGACGGTTCACCTGGCCTTCTCGGCCTATATATACCAGTCCTGTCATAACCCTCTTTTTGCTTCTGCTTTTGCTTTCTTCTGCATTCTAATTCTCTCCCGATTTTCCGCGGCGGTTCTCCTTTTTCAGGCGTTTTTCCGACCACTTTTCACGACGGCTTCCAGAAATCCAGATTCCGGCAAGACCTTTGGTGGGTTTTAGTCCTTCTGCTTTTTTCAGAGATTCTTCTTTGTTTTTCCCGAACTCGTTTTCATCATGCCTATTCCCGAGAGTTGGCAACCTCTTCTTTCTCACCCCTGCTGCACTACTCCGGCACAACTAGCGAAGTGGAAGAAAAAGTTTTTCTTACCCTCTTACTCTGTGACGAGGTTGCCCCATCCTGACCAATTTCCTTTCTCCAACCGAAGTGATGAAATCACCATTTTTTCGGCCCAACTGAAGGCCGGACTTCGGTATCCCCCCCCGGAGATGGTTAGCGCGTTCTGCAACTTCCATGGCATTACCGTTAACCAACTCCCACCGAACACGTACTGCTATTTCAACGCCTTCCTCTGTATGTGCGGCATTTTCAAAATAAAACCTCACTTTGTAGTTTTTCTTCAGTACTACAAGCTCTTTGTGGTCCCGAAGGGTGTCTTCTACTTTATGCTACCTCGGGGATCCGGGAGCAAAAAGTATATGTTCACCTTCGCCACCAAAGACAGCTGGCGAGGGTGGCAACAAAAATTCTTTTTCCTGAAGAAGTCGGAGACTTGGTCGCACGTCCCGACCAAGTGGGCTCAGGGGAGGCTCAAGATGGATGTTGTTGACCCGAAGATACTGCTAGACGCTGACGTAGCACCTATCTTTGAGGACTTCGACAGGCGCATCCGGGCCATCTCTGACTGGGCTGCCGAGGTCTCTCCTCGTGCCCTTTACCCCTTTCCGATCAACTGGAGGCTCATGACCGAAGAGGTCCTTCGGGAACTCAAGGTGGTAAAGGAGCATGAGACAGACCTCAACATGCCGAAACCGGCTTCTTCGGGGAAGAACTCCTGGCTCGTGAAACTCCTTCGGGGGAAAGAGACTTATGAGTCTTTTTACGAGAGTAAGTTACTTTCTCATTTTTTCCTTCATAACTTCATCTTGGACTTACACTGATCTTCTTTTTCTTTTTTCAGAGATGGGCGATGACGCGGCTGCCTTCTACAAGGCTCTTTTTACCGGGCAGGCCGAGAGGGGCGAACAGACAAAGAAGGCCGCCTCTCGAAGGCAGAAGCAGACTTCGGCCGGCCCTCCTTCCAAACGGGTAAAGAAAGCTGCTCCTCCCTCTCTTCCGCAAATTCCGGAGGAGGTAGGCGAGGAGCCCGAAGACCCTACTGCCCCTTTGCCTGAGGTTCCTTCTGTCGACGTCCTTCCTCAAAGCCCCACGCCTTCGCATGCTCTTCTGGAGGGCGATGGGGAGGAGACCCCTTCCACCGAGGAACGGCACCAAATAAAAGGCAAGGGGATCTCTACTGAGGCGACGTCGATTCTTGACGACGACGTTACCGAGGTGCCAGCAGGTTTGTACTTTGTCGAAGAACCTTTTTTTCTCTTGTAAATCCTTAAGGGTTTTCTGGCCTTAACCAATTTTTCTGCATTGTTGTGCAGCGGAGGTGGCCGCTCCTGACTGGGTTGCCAAACACGCCCGCAAGAGGGCCCTTCGGGATGCCAAAGTCCCAGCAGGGAAAGTTCCGAAGGAGCCCTTCTGGACGTTCACGGAGGACATGAATATGTACTCCGAGGACTGTCCCGAGATGGCCAGGCAGATATGCAAAGGGGTGTTTACTGAGGCCTCTTACAAGGCCCTTACGGTGGCTTACCCAGGCGACATCTCTTTGGCCGCCAAACTCACCGAACATGCCGCCCAGGTACGCTTCACTGTTTCCTCAGTGCCAATTTTGCCTTTGCTTTTTACTTAGCATCATTTTCCCTTTGTTTGCTTTTTTTGCAGCTGATGGGGTATGCCGGGTTGCTCCGTGTTCGGGTGGCGCGAGAGTCAGAAAGGAGGGCATCACTCTGGGACCTTTACACCAAGACGAAGGCCCAGTGTTCGGCGTTGGCGGCTGACAATGCTCAGCTGAAGCAGTCTTCAGAGAAGGAAATTGCTGAACTTCGGGAGGGGTTCATAAAAGAGAAAGAGGAACTTGAGAAAGGCACCTCCCAGAAACTTTCTGACATTGGCTCTCGGATGGCGGAGCTGACTTCGATCGTAGAAACGATTCAAAAGGATAAGTCAGAAAGTGACGCAATCCTTGCGAAGACTCTCGAGGAAAAGGCCCAGCTTGAAGCCGAGGTCGCATCTCTGAAGAAGCCTTCAGAAGAGAAGAAGAAGATGAAGGCATTGAAGAGAAAGCTCAAGGATCTGGAGAAGGATTACGCGGATCTGGAGAAGGACTATGCAGATTTGGCGGTCAAGAAGCGAGAGTCCGATGATATGACGAAGTTGGGCTTTCAAGACGGCTTCTGTCTTGTTCGGCACCAAATTCTGCAGAAGTTCCCAGATTTTGACCTCTCTTTCCTGGAAGGCATGAACATCCCCAAGGAGCCTCGATGGACTTGGTCCAAGATCGAGCACTTGAAACTGCCTCCTTTTCTCCCAGCGCCGAAGGCTGCTGACAAAAGCACAAAGGCTGGCAGTTCTCAAGACGCAGAGGTTCCTTAGTACTAGGGCCTTTTGTCTTCATTTTCTTCTTCTTTTTTGTAGTCTTTCAGCAACTTTCTTCTCTGTAAGCACTCTTTGGCTCAATAGATAAAAATTTGGCTAAGTATTTTTTGCCAGATTCCTTTGTTTCCCTCTGTCCCGAACATAATTCGCTCGAGAGACTTCGGAAAACCATACTTTTGCTTTCCTTTGTCCCGAACATATTCGCTCAAGAGACTTCGGAAAACCATACTCTTGCTTTCCTTTGTCCCGAACATATTCGCTCAAGAGGCTTTGGAAAAACTTACTTTTGCTTTCCTCGGCGATTGCTTTCGTGAGACTCTTGTTTTGTACTTCTTCAGAACTTTTTACTTAGACAAATTTTTCCAACTTGTGCAATACAACTTTCCCACTGAACTTTTTAGGCATAGAATTTTTTCAAGGCCTCTGAGTGCCAAGTATTTTTTAATTCTATGCCTTCGGCATCACCGAGCTTATAAACTCCTTTTCGTACTTCGGCAAGTACCAAGTAGGGTCCTTCCCAATTTGTGCGAAGTACCCCGTGGGACGACTTTCGGGGTGCAAATTCAGCCTTTCGGAGAACGAGGTCTCCCTTCTTTATTCCTTTTGGCCTGGCGCGTAGGTTTATGGCTGCTGCCACTCTTTGCTGGAAAGCTTTTCTTCTCAGCTCGGCTACTTCTCTGTCTTCGCTAACGAGGTCGAGCTTGGTTCTCAGGCCGAGGTCATTTCCTTTTTCATCGAACACTTGGACTCGTATTGACGGTTGTACTACTTCGACAGGGATGATGGCCTCTGTACCGAAGACGAGTGAAAAAGGCGTTTCCCCTGTGGCTCTTCGGGGTGTTGTTCGATAGCTCCATAACACGCTTTGGAGTTCTCCTGGCCATTTCCTTTTTGCTTCTCCCAATCTCTTTTTCAGACCATCTTTTATGGTCCTGTTAGATACTTCCACCTGCCCATTACTTTGGGGGTGAGCTACTGGGGCGAAGTGCATTTTTGTCCCGAGGTCGCTAATGAACTCTTGGAATCCTTTGTCTATGAACTGGGATCCATTGTCCGCTACGAGTACCCTCGGTATGCCAAATCTACATACGATGTTTTTCCATACGAACTTCTGCACTTCTTTTGCCGAGATAGTTGTCAGAGGTTCTGCCTCGACCCACTTAGAGAAATAGTCTACTGCTACTACGCAGAACTTTACGCCTCCAGGCGCCGTTGGGAGTGGCCCAATGAGATCTATGCCCCAAACTGCGAAGGGCCAAGGATAGTCTGCCGAGGTCACGAACTCCGAGGGTGTTCTTTGGATGTTCGCATGTCTCTGGCAACTACCACATTTCCGGACGAACTGCTTGGCGTCCTTTCTCAGGGTAGGCCAGAAGTATCCTTGGCGAAGTATCACTGCTGCCAGGGCATCGGTTCCGATGTGCGAACCACAGGCACCTTCGTGAACTTCTTCGAGGATCATTTCAGTATCCTCTTCACTAACACACCTCTGTAGTGGATTTGCATATCCTTGCCGATATAGTTCTTCTCCAATTAAGAAGAAACGTCCGGAGTGCCTTCGCACTTTTGCGGCTTCGCTGGGGTCTTCGGGGAGTGTGTTGGTTGCGAGATACGTTTTGATTGGTTCTTTCCATCCTTTCCCCGAGGTCGCTATGCTTAACACCGCGACGCTGGGGTGGCTTAGCACTTCGGTGCAAGTTTTGGACTTCGCCAAGCAGTCTGCCTGAGCATTTTCTCGTCGGGGTACGTTCTCGATTTTCACGACGTCGAACTCCCGAATAAGCTTTGTTACCAACTCATGGTATTTCGCCAAGGTCGGGTCTTTCGCGCCATAGTCCCCTGCCATTTGCCGGACCACCAGCTGGGAATCACTATGGGCTTTCAAGTTTCTCACGCCAATTTTTCTGGCCAGGCGTAATCCTGCTATGAGGGCCTCATACTCGGCCATGTTGTTGGTGGCGTTGAAACTGAACTTGATGGCCTTCATTACTTCTAGGCCTTCGGGGCCTCTGATAATCACTCCAGCTCCCTGGTGTTCGGATCCTGAGGCCCCGTCAACATATAACGTCCATTCTGGCTCATCTTCGCCCGAAAACGAATGTCCCTTCTCGGTGTTTGGTACTTCGGCGATGAAGTCTGCCAAAGCTTGAGCTTTTATAGCTTTCCGGGGTTCATACGTGATGTCGTGTTCGCCAAGCTCTATACACCACTTGGAAAGCCTTCCCTAATGATCAACTTTCCTCATAATATCCCGTAGAGGCAGGGTACTCCGGACGATAATGGGGTGAGCCTGAAAGTATGGCCGTAGCCTCCTTCCTGCAAGTACCAAGGCATATATAGCTTTTTGAAGCAAAGGGTACCTGACTTCGGCGCCATGCAGGGACTTGCTGACATAGTAGACCGGCCATTGCTTTGGCCCTTCTTCTTTCACGAGGACCGAGCTCACAACTTTTTTCGTGACGGCGAGGTATAATACGAGGGGCTCTCCCTCCCGAGGTTGCCGCAGGGTCGGCAGGCTGGCCAAGTAGACTTTGAGTTCTTCCTAGGCTTTTTGGCAATCTTCATCCCAAGGATGACCGTTCCTTCCGAGGTCGCCTTCCATCTTTGCTGCCTTTGTGAGGACTTTGAAGAAGGGTCGACACCTATCTCCGTACCTGGAAATAAACCTGCTCAGAGAGGTTATTCTTCCGGTGAGTCTTTGCACGTCTTTGACTGTGGCAGGAGTTCAGAATTCAAGCAGAGCCTTAATCTTCTCGGGGTTAGCATCGATGCCTCTTTCGGATACCATGTACCCAAAGAACTTTCCCGAGGTCACCCCGAAGATGCATTTCTCAGGATTAAGGCGGATCCCGAAGGCTCTGAGCTTTTGGAAGGTTTCCTCTAAATCTGCAACGTGGTAGCCAGACAGTTTGCTTTTGACTATCATATCATCAACATACACCTCCATGTTCCTCCCCATTTGGTCTTTGAAGACTTTGTTCATCAGCCTCTGGTAGGTGGCTCCTGCATTTTTGAGTCCGAAGGGCATCCTGATATAGCAATATGTTCCTCCCTCAGTGATGAAGGCAGTCTTCTCTTCATCTTTGGGGTCCATCCTTATCTGATGATACCCATTGAAAGCGTCCAGGAAACTTAGGAGCCTGTACTCGGCAGTTGAGTCTACCAGTTGGTCTATCGGCGGAAGAGGATATGAATCTTTCGGGCAAGCATCGTTCAAATTTCTGAAGTCGATGCACATCCGGAGCTTACTACTTCCTTCTTTTGTGGCAATTACCACGTTGCTTAGCCATTCAGGGTAGTTTACCTCCCGGATAACGCTAGCGTCTATCAGACGCTGGACTTCGGTCTTGACGAAGTCACTTTTGTGAGCTGAGATGCTCTGTTCCTTTTGCCGGACAGGTTTTACTTCCGGACTCGCTTTGAGGCTACGCTGGATTACGTGAGGGTTTACCCCTAGCATGTCCTTCGGCGAGTAGGCGAACAAATCTTTATTTGCAAGCAGAAAAGATACAAGTTTTTCCTTGTCTCCTTCGGCCATGCTTTTCCCTCTTCGGGTACTATGGCCTGGGACAAGCTCTACTTCTTCTGTTTCTGCTTTTGTGGGATCTTCTGCCTCGCCCCTTTCCAGCTCTTTTGCTTCTACAGCATGTGCTAAGTTGCTTGCCGGAGCTTTCGTGCTCTGACGAACACCTTTCTCACCTCGCCTTGATCAATGAAGATCTTTGCGTCTCCTTCTTTGGTGGCGAAGGTGACGGTCAAGTACTTTACATCAGGGCGAATGTGCAAATTTCCCTGTGTCTGTCTGCCGAGGATGGCGTTGTATGACGAAGGAACGTCCATGACTATGAATCTTGCCATGGTAGAGGCGAACAACTCAGCAGTTCCTTTCTCCGAAGTTCCTTTCATCATCAAGGGGAGGTCGATCCACCCGAGGACAGGTAGCTCAGATGGTCCTACGCCGAACGTGGGTGAAGTAACAGCCTTGAGGTCACTCTTGGATACACCCAAGCTTGGCAGCAAATGTGAGAACAAGACGTCTGTGTTTGACCCATCGTCCAGCAGTACCCTCTTGACGTCCCAGTTTCCTATCCTCGCCATTATCAGCAATGGATCGTCATGGGGAAATACGATGATGGAGCCATCCTCGCGGGCCAATTTTTTCGTTGGGCTCTGATATTCCATCACCGCTATCTCTCTGGCCCTTCTTTTTCTTTCCGAGGATGGAAGTCCGGTTGTGATCGTCTATATTACTCCTGTCGAAGGTGGAGGACGCCTTCTCGGACTTCGGTTCCTTCGCCTGTCTGAATCGTAATCCTCGTCATCGGTCTTTCCTTCTTCCTCTTTTTTCCCCTTCGGGGAAGGCATTCTCAAATAACACCAAAGCTGGCCCTGCTTTATCAGTGATTCAATGTACTTTTTCAACTGAAAGCAGTCTTCGGTGTCATGACTGTGATCACGGTGGAACTGACAGAACTTCTTCATGTTCCTTCTGTTGTCAGCAGTCATGCCCCTCGGTCGTTGGATTTGAGCCCCCTATTTTTCCAACGCCATGAGGACGTTAGCCCTCGTGGTGCTCAAAGGTGTAAAGTTTTGGGGCTTCCTTCCTCCTACTCGCATTCTCCGAGGTCGGCCTAACTGTTCCGTTGGACACCGGGCTTGCTGGCTGGACCCTTCGCCACGAGCGTGAATATGGTCAGCCTTCGGTCCAGTCATTCTCAGCTCTTCGGCTGTCATATGTTGTTCAGCCCTTCGGTAGAATTCTCCCAGCGTGTCCGGGGGATCTTTGGAGAATTCATAAAACAAGTGCGAATCCCTCCGGAGGCCCCTCATCATGGCGAGGATGCGGATTTCGGGACGAAAGTCCGGAACACTGAGGGCCTCTCTGTTGAACCTCTCGACATAGTCATGGATGGTCTCCCTGTTTCTTTGTGCTATGTCAAACATCTGGACGGGCATCTTTGCCGTCAGCTTGCTCCTAATGAACTGTTGGGTGAACGCTGTGGACAGCTCCTGGAACCCCCTGATGTTTCCGGGAGGCAGGGAATTGTACCAGGCAGTTGCTGGTCCTGCGAGGGTGACTTCAAAGCACTTGCAGAGTGTAGCATCATCAGCCCCGTGTAGCACCATGCTGCGTTTGTACTTTGTTAGGTGGGCCTGGGGATCAGTCCGACCCTCATAGGTCTCTAGCCGAGGTAGCCTGAAGTCACTTGGCATGGCCGCCTCGACCACTGTTCGGGCGAAGGGAGTTTCATCTCCAGAGACGGTTTCAGTTAGCCTGGCCCAAACAGGCTTGCGTGCCACCTGCTGTTCCACTCTCTCCAGTCTTGCCAAGACTTTCTCCAGGAGGAGCGTAGCACTGGGCTCCTCTTCCTGGTGCTTGGAGGTTCTTGGGTAAAAGGACTGTTGCCGTCTCTTCAGGGAGCGACTTCGGTACCGAGGTGAGGGGGACCTTGCCTCTGGCGACAAACTTCTTCTGGACGGGACTTCGGGTCATTCAGGCCTCGCTCTTTCCGCCAGCCATGCTCCAAGGGGCAAGTTATCTGTCGAGGACTCTTCCCGTGGCTCCCCACTTCCCGAGCTATGATGGGTTGCCCTTGGGCTTTTCTCCCGAGGTCGTGCTGGCGAAGTGGGTTTTTGCGCCTGGGCTGGTTGCGGCCACCTTTGGTCTATCTGTTGTGTCATTTCAGCCACAATAGACCTCTGAAAGTCTCGTAAAAAACCCATGGTGATGACAAGAGGGCGTTCCTCTTCAGGCAAAGAAGTCTCTGGGGGACTTTGTTTGGTAGCTGGTTGGGTCTCAGGCGCGGACGGGGACTTCGGGAGTCCTTTGTCCTTCGAACGCCGAGTTTCGACAACAGCTACCTGGGAGTAGGTTCCCACAGACGGCGCCAAATGATGCCCCAAAGCATCTTCGTTTGCTGTCATGTTGACAGGTGGAGAGACTTCCTGAGGAGGCGAGCGCCTGGAGCTCTGGTTTCCCAACTGAGTGTGCCTGAAAAGCTCAAAGAAGAGGTTAGGAGGTCCCCGGTTTGCTTTTCCGGGGAGGACCCTCCGACGCCCAAGTCAGTTTTCTGAGTGAAAGTGGAGGAAGAACACTAAGGGATCAAGTGTCTTGCCTGTTTTGTGTTTTCTCAGATGGAGGAAAATGCCCATCCTTTGCCGAGTCCCCTATCCTAGTATTTATAGGAGTAGATGGTCCGTTCAGATCATGACACGTGTTCGGTCGGATTTGATCTGTACTTTTGGACCTAGGGTACAGGCAGTCGTTTGTAGCCTCCTTTAGCCCTGGACCCGGACAGGTTGTGTCAGGACTAGGGCGGCTGCGGCGTGTCAGTTCACCGTTCTGATGTAACGTGTAGGGCTTGTGGGTGACATGTCAGAGGCTCCTTAAATGCTCATACCGTACTCCCGAGGTCCCCTAGGCGAGGTCGCCCTTCGGTGCGTGCACCCTCTTCGGATTCTATGCGTCCTTCGGTGCGAGCACCTCCTTCGGGATCTATGCCATAGTTCTGGGAGTTCCCTTGATGAACACCTTCTTCGGGACTCACACCCATAGTTAGGGGATTCCCTTGTTCAGGTGTTTCTTGTTCGGGGAACATCCTCTTCGGGGCCTCTGCCTTCGGGGAGATTCTTCCTTGCTTCAGAGAGATGGCTCTCTTACCCGAAGATGGTCAGTTTGGCCCCTCGATGGAGACGGTGTTGTCCTCGGAATTCCTGACGAGCTAACCAAAGTCTCGAGCTCATAGTGTTTGACTTCGCACCTTCCGAGGTCAATGAAAAGATCCTCTCTTGGGTGACGTCAGACTCCTCGGCCAATATTCTGGCAGGGAGTTACTACCGAGGAGGCAATAGCCATTGGCTATCAGGAAGATACCTTAGAGGACCTTATAAATGATAAGCTTGAGTGGACACACTTCGTCGATGGAGCCTCTGGTTCTGAACATCAATGAGCTGGAGTAATCCTTCGCGAGCCCGAAGGTATTGCAGTCATAAAGGCCATCAAATTTGGATTCAATGTCACCAACAATGTCACCAAATATAAAGCCTTTATAGCAAGCTTGCGGCTGGCAAAAAGAGTGGGTGTGAGGAATCTGAAGGCCCACAGTGATTATCAATTAGTGGTCTGACAGATGGCGGAGGACTATGGCACAAAGGACCCAAACTTGGCAAAGTCCCATGACCTTGTGAAAAGGCTCATCCAGGAGTTTGAGACAGTACATATAGAAAACGTACAAAGGGTGGAAAGATCCTATCGAGAAGTGCTGTATCAACCAAGAGTAGTGGTAATGTGTACAACAACCTCGGACAAAGGTTGGAAAGATCCTATCAGGAAGTACCTCACAACTTCTGAACTCCGGGAAGACCATCTTAAAGCTACTAAAGTGTGAAAGTGCTCAGGAAGATACTTCCTGATCGAACAAGAGTTGTACCGAAAAGGGTATGCAAGTCTGTTTGAGACGTGTGTCAGCGAAGAGGATGTGGAGATGGTCCTCAAAGAAGTACATGAGGGGGCCTATGGTTCACACATAGGAATAGATGCCCTTGCCGTGGTACTACTCTAGCAAGGATATTTCTGGCCTACCTTAAGGAAGGATGTGAGGTAGTTTGTCCAGAAATGCGACAAGTGCCAAAGACATGCTCCCATCCAGAAACTACCCTCGGAAGTGATAACTTCGGCAAACTATCCTTGCCCCTTCGCTGTTTGGGGTATTTACCTAATTGGACCTCTTCCAACAGCTCTAGGAGGAGTGAAGTTCTACGTAGTTGCAGTAGACTATTTCACCAAGTGGATCGAGGAAGAGCCTTTAGCAACAATATCCATGAAGGACATACAAAGATTTGTCTAGAAGAACATCATATGCAGAGTTTGCGTACCGAGGGTGGTAGTAGCCGATAATGGTTCATAATTTACTGATATGGGTTTCCAAGAATTCACTGTTGACCTCGCGATAAAATTGCACTTTGCCCCAGCAACCCACCCTCAAAGCAATGGACAAGTTGCAGTGTCCAACAGAATGATAAAAGATGGTCTGAAAAAGAGGTTAAAAGAAGCCAAGGGAAAATGTCCAGGAGAGCTCCCGAGTGTGCTATAGAGATACCGAACCACTTCTAGAAGGGCCACGGTGTCAGGACCATTCCTTAGTGCTTGGTCTAGGCCATGAATGCAAGGAAATTTCAATAAAAACATGAGGGACTCAATTGAAAATGTGAATAGTGGTGCATGTGTAAAACCGAGAACATTCAGGTCCAAAATGCACATGAAAAAGTGACTATGTTGCTAATGGCGTGAAACAAAGATTAAGGGCTAAATTGAAAGTTCTTTCGGGTGCTATTAGTGCCACTAATACTATTGGAAGGAGAGATTAAGCCATGCAAATTTCTTTAAGCTGAGAGGAGCATTAGACCATTTTTATTATACATGTGGCATTGGCCAGGTATGCATGCTCCCACTTAAGCCGAAACTCATTCATTTCGGTCAAAACACCATCTTCAAAAGTCAAGCCGCGTTCTTGGTTGTTCTTGGGTTGAAGGTTTCGGATTCATGCCAAATTGGTGACCATTGATGCTTGAAAGGAAGAATCAAGCTAGGAGTTGGTAGTTTTGGCACTAGGTGACCTTGGATTGAAGTTTCAAGTTTGATCTTGGAGTGTCGAGGTTGGCCGAGAGCTCAAGCTTGTGCTTTTTGGGGTAAGGTTCATGATTCTACTTGATTTTGGTATAATTCCATGTTCAAGTAGATTAATGGCATCTAAGTGATAGTGAATTATGCTATGTGATCTTAGTTTGCCAGATGGGCATATGGTTGAACTTCTAGGTTCATACGGTTTGGCTAGCTAGTCAAAGTTAAAGGCAAGCACTAAGGTTCTTAGTAGGTAGGCCAACTTACTAGTGAACTTGAAGCTCTAGTGTATTGGAGAATGATTGGAAATGGTTGGAGTACAAGAAATGGAATTGTGCTTGCTAGTGGTTTCGGCCAAGAATGAAATTGTGTTGTGTGTATGAGTTGTGTGGTTGTTTAATTGTTTGTGCTTACTAACCAAATGTAGATAGTGTTTATGCTTATATAGTGCCTCGGGTAGCATGTTTATATATATTGTTCTTGTGTTTTCTTGTGTTTTCATGTCTTCCTTGCAAGTTAAGTTAAGCTCATTGGAGGTTAAGCTTTCGGCTTAACTAAATAAACTCCTTCGTGAGTTGTAATGAACCTTACTAAGTATCAATACTCATGCCCTTATTGGTTGTGTTTCAGGGAAAAGAATTGAGCTTAAGTGATCAATATTGTTGTTGTTGCTTGTGTACTAAGTTAGTACACTATTGACAAGGTATGTGCCAAAACTGAAACTTGGCTTGTTTAAGTACATGTGCAAGTCTTATAGTATTGCCCGAAACTTACATATTGAGTTTTGCAGGCTTGTTGTAGATTGTGGGACTTGTCTAGGAGAGAGATGGATGTGTGTTCTTGGGCTCTTATGTGGTGGTTTGCTTTCATGACTATGAATTTAGTCATAGGTCTTATGCTTCAATGCTTGATCTTGTATTGCACGTTCAAGGTGCTTATTGGGTACTATATGTAGAATGGCTTGTAATGCATAACTTTGGATTGTTTTGGACTATAAGTACTCATGGTATGTTGCCAAGTTGATAGTACTTGTATGTTGGCTATTTTGTGTCTATTTAGCCTCGGATGAACTTAGTTTTGATGTATAGATGATGGATGGGTGAATTCCAAGTTATGCCATGTTTATGTATTTATGGATATATATCTTTTTGTGATGAACCTCTTGTTAACTTTACTTGGACAATTGTACATGAGCATCAAAACTTGTGTTTTCCAAAACTTGATGAGTTGGGCTTCTTGGTTGTCATGCATTGGAGTAGCACACTTGATGAGCACACATCCTAGACACTTAAAATTATATAAGTGTATGCCTTGCCTTGTGTTGCAAGTTATTACTTTAGCCTTGCCTTGTGATGCAAGTTAATGTTATGGGCCCTGCCTTAAGTTGCAAGTAAGAAAATAGAACAACTCATAAGCATCCTAGGGCACCTCCCAGGCCTTAAGCTTAAGAAAATAAGACCTAAACTGCCTAAAAAAAATTGGCTGAATCTAATTGCTCACTCATAACCCTTAAGAACTCAAGTGTTTAATAACTTTCTGGGTAGAATGGTGAGTGGCACTAAGAGTACATAGGTTGGGGCCTGTGTGGGGTGTGACACACGGGAGAGACACCCTTCTCACTCATCTTCGGCATAGAGGCCATTTTCCCTATCAAGGTTGTATAGCCATCTGTCAAAATACAGGTGTTTGACGAATAAGGGAACCACCTCGGGTTACGAACCAATTGGACATGGTTGACGAGGATAGAGAGATGGCCTAACTCATAAAAAAAGCTTTTGAACAAAGAGTAGCCATTTCTACAAACCTGCATGTCAAGCGTAAAGGAATCAAGAAAGGGGGCCTCGTTCTCGAAAAGGCTAAATTCGAACCCTGAAGACCATCTCATGGAGTACTTCGGGCAAATTGGGATGGACCTTATTTGGTCCTTGAGGAAGTTCATCCAGGAGTCTACAAGCTCGGTGATACCGAAGGTAGAGAATTAAAAAATACATGGCATTCAGACTCTTTGACAAAATTCTACACTTAGGAAAATTTTCAAGGGAAAATTTGTACTGCTTCACCGAAGGTGACTGACCAAACATGGTTTACGCCAAAGGAGGAAAAATCAAATGTGGTCGTTTCCAAAAGTGCGTAAGGAAAATTGTACGATTTTTGTCAAAGGTAGTCAACCAAACATGGTTTGTGCCGAAGATGGAATATGGCCGTTCCCGAATATGGCTGATTTCGAAGGTGCTTAATTGTTTTCGCATAAATTAAGTTTAACCAAAGGTGATCGACCAAATATGGTTGGTGCCAAAGGTACTTACCTATTCTTGAAAGCCAAGTTTTCCAAAGAAGGTTGATCGAAGATGGTCATCAAACCTTCAAAGGGATTAACTTTCTAAGTCTTTACAAGAATAATATGACTCAAAGCTGAAGATGGTTAAAACACCGAAGGACAAAGACAATATCCGAGGTCATAATAATTAGGAACTTAGTCAAAATTTTGAAGAAATAAAAGTTCCATTTCGTTAACATTTCATTACAAAAAGTACAAGGTGTAGAACTCCCCAAACAAAAAAGAAGGAGGGCAAGGGAAAGGAGACGCCTATTGCTTGTCTTGCCCATCTTCAGGGTCCTTAGCATCTTCAGTTGGCTCATCTTCTGACTCGGCCTCTTCGTCCGCACCAACTTCGGTCACTGAAGGCGGGGGAATGGGAAGGTTGATAAACTTTACCCTTGACCATTCCAAAGACTGTCCTTCAGGAATGTCCAGAATCGCCAGGAAGGAAAGGTCGAGGTTGGGGAACTTGGACAAGACCTGGTGGCAAACAAGGAAAAAACTGTCCTTATAAGAGGACTTAGTGAACTTATCGGACTTAGCCTTCGCCGCCTTCAAGTCCTCTAGCTCATTCTTGAGTGCCTCGACCATCTCCTCTAGCTTTTTCTTCTTCTTCTTCTTCACCTTCTTTAGCCGATCAACCTCAGCTTAGGGTTCGGCGTTGAGCCCCATTGTCTTCAGAACGTCAGTAATGGCTTCCTCCTTCTCCTTTTGAAAAGCCTCGTTCAACGAAGCCAGCGATATCACCTTGACCCCAAGGTTCGACAGCTTGAAGGAAAAATCCTCCATAAGTTCAGCTTCGCTATTTAGCATTTCTTGCCGATGGTTGGCCAGCTCCTCTCTGGCGATTTTATTAA
Organism: Aquilaria yunnanensis; assembly: GCA_039654915.1. Lineage (NCBI taxonomy): Eukaryota > Viridiplantae > Streptophyta > Magnoliopsida > Malvales > Thymelaeaceae > Aquilaria > Aquilaria yunnanensis. The sequence continues at coordinate 38,009,179 of CM077594.1, read as the reverse complement.
GCTCGCCATATTTGACCACCGAGCAGGCAAAAAGTTCCTTGGCCTTGGCCAAGCTCTCCTCCTACCGTTACATACTTCATGTTTGGACGAACGTGAAGATTTCCTTGTGTCTACCTTTCGAGGATGGTGTTGTACGAAGAAGGAACATCTATGTCAATGAACCTTGTCATTGTGGAGCCAAAGAGCTCTTTCTTGTCCTGAGCCTAAGTTCCCTTTACCATCAAGGGTAGATTGATCCACCTGAGCACAGGGAGTTTCAAGGGACCTACACTGAAGGTAGGGGAGGTAATGGGTTTAAGATCACCCTTGGAGATGCCCAAATTTAGCAACAAGTGGGAGAACAAAACGTCGGCATTGGAGCCATCATCGATGAGCACTTTTTTGACGTCCCAGCTCCCTGTGCTTGCCATGATTAGGAGAAGGTCATCATGAGGGAACTTCACGGTAAACCCATTTTTCCAAACAAGCTTGTTCGCTGTGTTTCTGAACTCCATCATCGATATTTCTTGGACATTCCTTTTCCTCTTGGCCGAGGGTATACCAGTGGTGATTGTTTAGATCACTCCGGCCGAAGGTGGTGGATGCTTTCTGGGATTTTGGTTCCGACGTCGGTCAAAATCGTTGTCCTCATCTTATCCTTTCCTCTCTTCCTCCCTCATTTCTTTCAAGGATGGCATCCGTAGGTGGCGCCTAAGTTGCCTCTGCTTAATTAAAGATTCAATGTACTTTCTCAGCTGGAAGGAATCCTCGGTATTGTGCCCATGGTCTCGGTGGATCTGACAGAACTTCTTCATGTTCTTTTTGTTTTTTGAGGTCATGGCCTTCGAACGCTGGATAGCGGTTCCTTGCCTTTCCATAGCCATGAGTATGTTCATCCTTGTAGTGTTGAAGGGAGTGAAAGACATCAGTTTCTTCCCCCTTAGTTTTCGAGGTTTGCCCCCGCCCTTGGTTGGGTTCCGAGGTTGGTGACTCTGCCTTTCGGAGTGATTATTCGGCCTGTTAGTGTTGTGCCCAAAAGCCAATCATGAGATGATTTTATTTTTTGCACATTGAGTCATGATATTTTATTAAGGCATTAATCTAGCAATTATGTTTGTTGTTCTATTTCTGCGTAACGTAATAAACATAATTGTAACCCTAGAATAATGATATTCTCAAACATCCCTGGTCTAGTATTATTGTGGAGCGGGTTGCAATACTACATAACGACTAGTATATGTGGAGACTAATATGAGATATGTAGTCTACAAATGGGTACAAGTTGGAGAACTTGTGTACTGGACTGACCCACTGTTAGGCACCTCCTAAGTGCTTGGCTTAGGCCAAGGAGAACGAAGGAAAACAAGGAAAAAATAAAAAGAAAGAGTGAGGGGAACGATGGAAACTAGTACAGTGACCTATGTGCAAAACTGGAAACCTTCAGACCTTAACTGCACATAGAAACTGGACTATGGGAAAGTTGACAGAAAACAGAGAAAGGGGATAAAATTGTACATTGAGATGGGTGGTGCAATTTAATCCATAAACTTAAGGTTGGCATTTTCGGCCGTGCAAACTTTTTTGGTGGCAAGTGCAAGACTAGACCAAATGTGGGAGACAACAATGATTACTAGTCAAAATCTTGTCTACCACTAAAGTACTATTCACTAGTTACTAGTTAAACTAATTAGTCTTTATTTTAGTTACATGGCCGGTTATGCATGGGTGTTTATGACATCTTGGTACTTGTGTTTGTTACTTGCTTGGCATTAATGGCCATGTTGGGTGGCGGCCTTGTGTACATGTGTAGTTAAGGGCTACATTACACCATGCAAAGAAATGGAAGTAAAAGTTGGCATTTTAGCTAACTAAAGACTTATGTCTTTCGGCTGAATCCAAGTCAAAACCATTTTGTTCATTTCCGGCTTGCCTTTGTTCTTGTTTAGCCGAGAGCTTGTTCTTGAGCTCCTTCACAATTGGTCTTGGATTCAAGGAGAATTGAGGGCGTTGAAGGATTCAAGCTTGGAGAAGAGTGTTTCGGCTCTTGTTTGCTTGGAAGCAAACGTTGTTCTTGAAGATTGAAGAAAGGCCGAGCCAAACTAAGCTAGGTTTAAGGTAATCTTGTTATCTTCCTTGAATCCATGGTATTTGCTTCCATGAACAAGGATATTGAGTGCTCAAATGTTGTTAAACTAAGTGAATTGAGCATTGTTTATGTTGTTGTGGAAAACCTAGTCTTGGCCGAGAGTGATGGTTAAGTAATCTTGGTGTTCTTCTTGAATTCCATGGAAATTAATCCATGACTAAGTGTTGTTGTTGCCTATTTATGCTTGTGCTAGGCAAAATTTGAGTAAAGAACATCAAGTTGAACAAGTGGAAGTTTGGCCGAAAGGTGCATTTTGAGGTAATGGTGTGTTCTTCATTGAATTACATGGTATTAGTGCCATGATTATTGGTTAATGATGCTTCAATGAGCATATGATGAATTAGAATGATGAAAAACAATAGTGTGTGAAGTTGGGCTTTATGGCCGAGAGCATGAGTTAGTGTAATTAGGTGTTGATCACTTGATTACATGGTAAATGTGCTATGAACAAGTTTCATGTGATGGTTTTGATCAAGGATTGAGTTAATTTGATAAAGAACATTGTTATGTGAGATGGGCAATTTCGGCCGAAAGCTTGGATTAGTGTCAAATGGTGCATGTTACTTGGTTACTTGGTAATAATGCCATGGATGATGTTCATTGATGATTAGAATATCATGTGGTGAGTTAGGATGATGGGTAGCACATGTATATAAAATTGGGCCTTTTTGGCCGAGAGCTTAAGTATGTATATCTTAGTGTTCTTCATGTGAATCATGGTAGTTAGTCCATGAGTGAGTATGTTGATGCCTATGTGATTGTTTTGGTAGGCATTGTGATTGAGGAACACTTGGATACTTGAAGCTTGGTTGTAACCGAGAGCTATTGAGGTAGGGTTCACTAACACTTGATGTTGCTTGGTAATGTGCCATGGTTCAAGTGTTTAGAGTGGCTAAGTGATGGTTAAAATTTGCCAAATGACCTTAGTTGCTTGACGAGCTTTAAAGTTTATACTCGGTTGAATTGTTGATTAGCTAATCGACTAGTGTACATGTACTAGAAATGCAAGTAAATGTGGCCTGTTTGCTTGACATTTTGGAGCTCTATGTGGAAGTAAGTTGTTTGATGGTGAATTGTGTGCATTGTGCACATGGGTACATGTATGGTTCATTATGGCCGAGAGCAAACATGTGGAGTGTGTGTGTGTACTTGTGTGCTTTTGTGTTTCCATGTGCTTGCTAACCCCACCTATGGATTATTTGCTATGGTTAATTATCTTGTATATGTATATGCTTGGTTTTTTTGTCTTGTGTTTGTTTTGCAGGTAAAGCTTGCTAATGGGAGGTTAAGCTTTAAGTGAATACTCAGCTTAACTAAATACACTCTTTTTAATGTTGAATATACCTAAGTGAATCCTACTGAGTTATACTCACTGCCCATCCTTTTATTTCAGGCAAGGACATTTGGCCTGAGTAGTGCTAGCTTGCTTGTTGCTTGTGTTTTGCACTAATTTGCTTAGTTTCCAAGGTATGTGCCAATGTGTGCTTGGCTTATCATTTTAGGTTCATTACAAGTCTTATATGTATGGTTGGCCGAGGCTTATGAGCTAAGTTTGCAAGCTGTAGTTGGAGACTTGTCTAGGAAGGCTATGGATACTTGGACTTTGGCTCTGATCATAGTATTTACTTTCATGACAATGAACCAGGCAATTGGGTTGGTGTTGCAGTGTGTACTCTTGTATGGCATACTCAAGGTTATGTTTGACCATTAGTGGTCTTGGTATGTAATAACTTGGCATGTTTAGCTTGGGATTCATGGCATGTAGCCATGTTGGCCACTAAGTATACTACTCTTTTGTGTACATATATGTAGTCCTTGATGCCTAGACTTGTGTTGGTTTTGTTGGGTTTGTATGCCAAGTTGTGTATGACTTATGGATGGCAGTATGCCTGTACTTGGATGTTGAATGTTTTGGGCCAATGTTGACATTTTTATGTGAATAGTTATGAGCCTAAACTTATGGAAATGTGGTGCACTACTATATGCTTGTGAGTTAGCCGAGAGCATCATGTGCATAGTAACTTGTGGTCTTCAAAATCTAAACCAATAATGTGGCTTTTTGGTTGTCATATAAGTAGCACACATGATTGCACACCAATTATGTACTCAAATCTCCATTAAGTGTTGCCTTGCTTGAGATGCAAGTAATCAATTAAAGCCTTGCTTGTTGTGCAAGATAGTGGTATTGGGCCTTGCCTTTGCTGCAAGTAACTGTTGGGTTTGTTTAAAAGCCTCCTAGGCCACCTCCCAGGCTTCTCACCTTAAGAAAATAAGACTTAAGGTTTCCATTGCTTGTTTGGCCGAATTGAAGTCTTTAGTGTTAAAGTGGGTTTGGGAGTTAAACCTTGGAACTTATGGGCCAGGGCCTGAGTGAGGTATGACACCCACCATGAGAACATTAAATGGATCGTTATATGAGTGTCATAAGTGATTCTCATAGTGATCGTGGTATATGTAGTCCTTTGACCTAAGATCATCAAGGTTCCCTACATGTGAGTCACATATTTTGATACTTTCCTTTGTTGCTCGTAACTGAGTGAACTTGAAGGAGGTCATTGGGTATGTCACATATCATGCAGAGGGATTTTCATGATCAAGATGGGATTTGTCCCTTCTATGTAACGGGAGTGATATCTCCGGGCCCCTTGATAGAGTGAGACTTAGAAAATGCATGGCCATGCTTAAATGAGTTGATATACGATATCATTGTCATCAGTTTAAGTTAGTCTACTCGGTAGTCAAGAAACCAAAGATTGGGCTAACGAGAGTGACACATTCCATGTCTCGTGCTTAGTCTTGATATCTTGTACAGAGGGACAATAGCATATATCGGTGATGATCATAAAGGTTTAGTCGAATCATCGACAATCTTGTCACTTGGGTAGCAATGATGTGTTGCTAGACACCGCTCATTGCTTATGATCGTAAATGTGATTTATGATCGTTGCCAACATGGTAAGAGCCTATTGGGTCGCACACATAGAGCTATTTTGATTATTAGAGTGCATGTGCTAATAATTTGGGTTTTGGTTTCACAATAATTTCGTATTAATAATGAGCCTAATAGTTGAGCCATTATTAAGCCCGAAATTAAAGCCTAATTGGATTAGGGCTTTGAAACCCATTAGGCCTGAAAGTTGAGTCTCACTATAAATACAACTTTTAGTGACAAATTCATAGGTCTCCTTGCCCTAGCCTCCCAAAAGGACAGCCGCACTCTTCTCTTGCAATTCCTTGAACGACGCAGGCTAGCACTGTGAGCGCAAGAGAAACGCATTTACCGGGACGTGGTGGAAGTGTGGTGATCCCGAAAATTTTTGAATACCCGGTTTACCCCGTTTCACTTAGATCCTGGAGGGTTTCGGTTAAATTCCATTGTGCTATTTGGCTCCCGAAACCTAACACGGCCGTTATGTGCTATTCTGCCCTTCGGTAGAATTCTCAGAGGGTGTTAGGGGGATCCTTAGAGAACTTGTAGAATAGTTGTGAATCTGTCCGAAGTCCACTAATCAGGATGCAAATTTTGAAGCAAAAATCGGGGACACTCAGGGTAATGCCCATCGGCATCTTCGCTATATGACATGATGAGCCTGGAATGGACTTCCAGTAAGGGAGGAACATTTGGAGAAAGGACTTATTGGGGGAGATTTCCTAAAATACTCAAAGAAAAGAAAGGGTTAGGAAGTCCCCGGAGTGTTTTTCCGGGGGGGGAGCCTCCGATGCCAAAGTCAGTATTTATTAAGATGAAGGATGGTAAGAATAAAAGGTATGTTTTTCCTTAAGAGTCCACCACTTACTGAGGCCATTTCCCTAGTATTCATAGGAGGATGTAAGGAGAAGTCTGCCTACCATAACCTGCTCAGATCATGACACGTGTTCGGTCGGATATAGTCCGTACCTTCAAGAATGGGGCCTTTAGCTAGTCATAGGCGATCCGTACCGAAAGCCAGGACTGTAGTAGGTCTGCGTGTTAGGACATATGCGAGGGCGGCGTGTCAAAGGCTCCTTAACCATTTTTTTTGTATTCCAAAAATCCCCTCGATAGAAGGGACTTCTTCGGGATAAGAGGACTTTCCATCGAGGTTGCTTCAGTTATCCGCGAGCCCCCTCGGCATGGAGGGTACCCTTCGGGGGTGTTTTCCCCTGTCAAAGATGGTGAGTCTACCTCCTCTGAAGTTGGTTAGGTCATCTTTCCGAGGGTGATAGGGCACATATTGCTGAGGTCAGTACTGTTGCTCCCCGGGGTGGTGATGGACCACCGAGGTGGGGGGGTCCAAGTGTCAGACCCTACCTTTCCGAGGTTGGTGTTTTATCCCTTGGTGGTGATGCCTACCTTTTTCGAGGGTGGTGCTTTGCCCGAGCTTTGTGGGCTTGAAGGGCAACAGCGCTTCGGCTATCACATGCCCTCCCTCGGAAAGTCAAAGCGGAGACTTCGGCTTGTAGAATATTTGGGGGCACCTTGCAGGGCCCATAGCTGGACACTGTGTAGGGGACACTTTGACACTGAAGGTATGTCTTACCAGCCAAGATAGCCCGTAGGTGTCACTCCTTGCCCCCCTGGTTGGTCCCTTGGTGTTCCCGAGGTGAGCGCTTCCTTTCGTTACTTTTTCTGTTGCAGGTTAGTGGACCGTCACGTCTCGTAGTCAGGAGCACCACTTCAGGTATGCGTGCCTAGGTTTTCGCAGTGTCAGAAAGCGTGCCCTCATTTCAAGCGTTGGATGACACGTGGCATGCAGTAATTGGGGCGTAGTTGCATCGGTTACACCTGCCGCATCCTTTTGTCTTCGAGGGGTAATTATGGCAATGATTCACCTTCGCAGGGTAGTTATGGCGACTATTCGGTTGCCCTTCTTTGGTCTATATATACTTTCCTTCCCCTTGTAGCCCTCATTTGTTTTCCTTTGCTTCTGTCCTGTTCTCGTCTGCTCTCAAGCGCTTCTTTCTCTTTTGTGGCGGAGCCATTTCCGGCAATCTTTCACAACGGTGTCTACTAATCCCAACTTCGGTAAATGTTTTGGTGGGTTACCTTTTCAGAGGTCCCTCGGTTTCTTCGGTTTCCATTTTTTTTATAAGTTTCGAAGTCATTTTCTTGCTCCTGAAGTCCCCTAATACTTTTTTCTGAAGTCATTTCCTTTAGCCGAACATGTCTTCCCCTATCCCCCTCATGTCCGTCCAAGCTATTCCCGAGAGCTTGCAGCCTCTTATGTCTCACCCATGTTGTGCCACTTTGGAGAAATTAGCGAAGTGGACAACTAAATTTTTTCTTCCTTCTTATGTCACCACCAGACTACCCCATCCCGGCCATTTCAGCTTCATGAATGATAGCGGCGAGGTTACTGTTTTTCGAGCCCAACTGAAGGTCAGACTTCGGTTTCCCCCACCGAAGATGATTTGTGACTTTTGCCAATTCCATGGCATAGCCGTGAATCAGCTTCCTCCCAACTCCTATTGTTACTTCAATGCTTTTCTCTGCATGTGTAAGGTTTTCAAGATAGAACCCCACTTTATCATTTTCAGGCAGTACTACAAGCTCTATTCGGTCTCGAAGGGTGGCTTCTATTTCACGCTACCTTGGGGATCTGGGAGCAAAAAATACATGTTCACCTTCGACACTAGAGATAGTTGGCGAGGGTGGCAAAGGAAGTTCTTCTTCTTGAAGGTGGCAGAGGCATGGTCGCATGTGCCGACTAGGTGGGCTTGGGGGATGCTGGAGATGGACGTCATTGATCCCAAGAAGTTGCTAACCCCTGAGTTCGTAGCGAGGTTTTAGGATTTTGACAGCCATATCCGAGCTATCGCCTACTGGGATGCCGAGGTCCCGCCACGCTCCTTGTATCCCTTCCCCATTAAGTGGAACCATATGACCGAAGAGGTTCTTCATGTTAGGACCATCCCTCAGGACTTGGCCCAGGCCAAGAATGTATGGGAAAATCTGAGGGACTTGAGAAAAAGGTCATGGAATACATTTTCATTCGGGTGAACAATATTCACTCAAGTGAAGTACACATACATTTGGGTGAAATATTTTCATTTAGGTGAAACGCACATTCATTCCGATGAACTTTGACCACTCAGGTGAAATGTTGCACATGGAGAATGTTTATGTTGCTAACGACGTGAAGTAACGTTAAGGACTAAATTGTACCATATATGAGTGCTATTAGTGAAACAATGAGGCATTTAAGGGTTAATGGCGCCATGCAAATTAGTGCAAGGCAAAGTGGAGCATTAAGGCCGAATTGTGGGACATGTGGCGTTTAACTGAAAATTGCATGCTTCCACTTAAAACTTGATACTCATTACCCCTTAGCCTCGGTTTAACCGAGTTTAGCGTGTTTTTGAGAGCTCAAACGTGTTGCTGCCGAGTTCATGTCGGAATGTTGATGAATTGAAGATTAGAAGTGAAATTAAGCTTCAATTCCTCAATTTCATGGTAGGCGACCTTGAGTTTAAAGTTTGAGCTTGAAATTGGAGAAACAAGGTTTGGCCGAGAGCGCTTAAGCTCAAATTAGAGGTATAGCTTCATAAACTCACTTGTTTTCTTGGTAAATCTCCATGATCAAGTGACTATGATAGCTAATTGAAGGCCTTGTTGTGTTAGGCAACTTAGTTGATTTCGGCCTTAGATATTCAAGCAACCGAGAACTCAAGCTTTTGAATTGAGGTAGGGTTTCACATTTACTTGAATTCTTGGTACTTTTTCCATGATCAAGTAATAATGGCAGCTAAGTGTTGGTTATATATTGCTATATGATCTTAGTTTGCTAGATGGGCATATTGAAGAGATTCAGTTTTATGTTAATTGGTTAGCTAGTCAAGGTTTAATGGCAAGCACGTAAAGTTCTTAGTAAGTTAGGCCAACTTACTAGTGAACTTGGAGCTCTAGTGGATTTGAGGGGAATTGGAAGGCTTAAAGTGCAAGGATTTGATGTTGTGCTTGCTGGTGGATTTCAAACGAGTGATTATTTCACTCGAGTGAAATGTTTTCAACCGAGTGAATAATTCATTCGGGTGAATATTTCAACCGAATGAACATTGTGTGTGTGAGTGAGTTGTGTGCTTGTTTGATTTGTTTGTGCGTGCTAACCCAATGTAGATAGTGTTTAAGCTTATATATATCTGTCTCAGTTAATATTGAATATGTATTATATGCCTTGTATCTTGGTGTTTTCAAGTCTTTCTTGCAGGACAGGCAAGCTTGAGGAGGTTAAGTCTTGGACTTATCTAAATAGACCTTATATGGTCGTTTATGAATCCCTACTGAGTAATTGTTACTCATTGCCCATATATTTTTATTTCAGGAAAGGATATACAGCTTGAGTAGTTTGCTTGAGTAGCTTATTTGTGTACTAGGTAGTACACTTATTGCTCAAGGTATGTGCCAACTCAATCTTGGCTTGATTACTTGCATTACAAGTCTTATGGGTTAAGGCCAAAACTTATATTCTAAGTTTTACAGGCTTGTGTAGTTGTGGGACCAGTCTAGGTGCAGGATGGATGTGTGGACTATGGCTCTGATTGTAGTGTTCACTTTCATGACCATGAACATGGTCATTGGGTTGGTGCTTCAATGTGTGCTACTGTATTGCACACTTTGGTATCTTCTCGGCGAGTGAGGGAACTTAGCTTGTAAAACTTAACCTTTGCTATATTTTGGACTTGTAGCATCCTTGGAATGCTTCCAGGCTAGTGATGCTTGTACTTAGCCTATTTTGTGTGTATATGTAGCCTTTGTTGTACATGGTTTTGTATGTACATATGTTGGATGCTTAAGTGCCAAGTTATGTTAAGTTTATGGGCTCATGGTTATGTTTTATAAAGAAACCTCTTGAGATACTTTGTTTGGCCGAATATACATGTGCATGGAAACCTTGATTTTCAAAACTACAAAGATGTGGGCTTCTTAGTTGTCATTCATGAAAGTAGCACACTTGATGAGCACACATCCTAGACACTTAATTGATTAAGTGTATGCCTTGCTTGTATTACAAGTTATTGATTTACAGCCTGCCTTGTATTGTAAGTTAGTGGTTGGGCCCTACTTAAGCTGCAGATAATTGTTCTAAGTAACTCATAAGCCTCCTGCGGCACCTCCCAGCTCTCAGCTTAAGAAAATAAGACTTACAAAGGTAGTTAATAACACCTGAACATAAGAGTATTTTAAGAACTCTTGGGTAGAAAGGTGAGTGACACTAAGAGTGCATAGGCTGGGGCTTGTGTGGGTGTGACACTTTGGGCGCTAGGGGTGCTCAAGGACCATGAAACCGATCTCGGCATGCCTGCACCTACCATCGACGGGAAGAAGTCCTACCTGGTGCTGCTCCTTCAGGGGGAGTTCACTTATGAAGCCCTTTTTTAGAGTAAGTTACTTTCCAAATTTTTGGTATAAGAATCCCTTTGGACTTACACTGATATTTTTTCCCTTTTTTCAGAGATGGGCGACCAATCAGCCGTCTTCTACAAATCCCTCTTCCTCGATCAAACTGAGAAGGGGGAACAGAAGAAGAAGGTGGCCCCGAAGAGGAGAAAGACGTCTGGGGGCGGGCTGTCTTCGGCGAAGAAGGCAAAGAATGACCTTCTTCCCTCACCTCCGGAGGATGTTGTAGAGGTCGGGGACCAGCCTGAGGTCCAGGCTGACCTGTCGCCGAAGTTAGCCATCAGCTCCACTCCCCGGAGTCCCACTACTTTAGTGAACCTCTTGGGTTCTTCGGCAGGAAGCCCTTCTACTGAGGAGCTCGAGGAGCACAGAAGAAGCGAAGGCAAACACGTCCCTGCCAACGTGGAAAAAGTCCACGACTCCGACAATGACATCATCGAGGTTCCACCAGGTTTGCCCCTTAGCCATCCCCTTATAAACTTAGACATTTTTAGCACTCTCAATCTTATAGACATATGGCTAAGGGACAATGTACTGATGGAACTGCGTCGTGACTTTGCAGAAGAACTAGCGCTCTCGGCATGGATGGTGGAGCACGCCCGGAGGCGGGCCCTTCGTGACTCTCATATCCCGAAGGGTAAGGTTCCCAGGGAGCCTTTTTGGTCTTTTACAGGGGACATGAATTTGTCCTCCGAAGATAACCAGCAAATGGCTCCCCAAATAGCAAGGGGCGTCATCACCCAAGCCACCTTCAAGTTCGTGGCGGATGAGTGCCCGAATGAGGAAATCCTTTCAGTGAGGATGTCCGAGCACGCTGCCCAGGTACTCTCTAGACCCTTCATCTTTTCTCCAAATTTTCCTAAGTGTTTGGTTTTTCTTGTGCATCTTTCCCAAATGTCCTTCCTCGTCTTTTTATAGTTCTTGGCGTATAACGGATACTTCAGAGCTTGGGCGGCACAATAGTCTTTGGTTCGATCTTGAGCCGAAGAACGTCTGGAGAAGGCCAAGGTGTTCTATGGCAACTCAGTCATCAAGAATGCCGAGTTAAGGAGAATAACCAAGGAAGAGGTTGCCAAACTTCAGGAGGAGTTCTTGAAGAGTCAGGAGGAACTCTTGAAGGATTTCTCCCAGAAGATGTCTGACCTCGGCATGAAGGTCATTGAGCTGACTTTGGCCAACGAGGCCTATCAAAATGCGAAGAAGGAAGACTCTGCTCTCCTGACGAAGGCCCTTGCTGATAATGCCGAGCTTCAAGCCGAGGTCGAGGCACTGAAGAAAGAGACAAAGATGAAGAAGAAGACGAAGAAGCTCGAGAAGGAGGTCGCTCAGTTGAGGAACGAGCTGGACGACTTGTCCGTCGAAAAAGACAAGGAAGATCAAGCTACCAAAGTCGCTTATCAAGAAGGCTTTTGTCGTGCTCGGCACCAAGTCTTGGCGAAGTTCCCCGACCTCAACTTATCCTTCTTAGCTGCCCTAAACATCCCCGATGGGCCTCGCTAGGCTTGGTCAAAGATCGATCATATCAACCTGCCCTTTGCTCCTCCCTTGGCGCCGAAGCCTATCACGAAGGATGTTGGGGATGGAGCTTCTCATGATGGCGGGGTCCCTTAGGTGCCTAGGGCTTCACTTTGCCTTCTCCTTTTTCTTTGTAATCTTGTTCTTGTAATTCTCCTCCTTGTAATAAGGCTTTTTAATGAAATTTTTTCTTTCCTTCAAAATTTGCCAAAGTCCCAACACAAGTTTCTCCTTAAATAATCTTTGTTTCCAAGGGTTATCTTGACCTCTTTCGGTTTAAGGCCCTCAGGGAGATATTTTTTGCGCTTTTTATCGACCATCTTTGGCAAAATGCTATCTTTGGCAAATTTCTTTTGGCGAAGTTTTGCCTGCTTTTATCGGCCATGTTCAGTGGATGCGCCTTTGGAGGAAATGTGTGATTTTCACAAGTACATACTTGAACCTTGTTTGGCGAGATTCTTAGGTGGGGCCATTTTTCCCAAAAAATTTTTGTACTTAGAAAAATTTCTAACTGTACAATTTCCTAATAAAATTCTAAGTGTAGAATTTATTCAAGGCATCTGAATGCCATGTATTTTTCAGTTCTCCACCTTCGGTATTTCCAAGCTTGTAGACAGGCAGTACCTCGTCGAGGACCAAATAAAGCCCTTCCCAGTTTGCCCGAAGTACTCGTGAGATGGTCTTCGTGGTTCAAACTCTGCCTTTCAGAGAACAAGGTCTCCTTTCACGATTCCTTTTCGCCTGACACGTAGGTTTGCGGTCATGGCTACCCTTTGCTGAAAAGCTTTTCTTCTAAGCTCAGCCACTTCTCTATGTTCGTCAATTAGGTCAAGCTTAGCTCACAGCCCGAGGTTGTTTCCTTCTTCGTTGAACACTTGTATCCTAACCGACGGTTGATCCACCTCGATTGGGATAATGGCCTCCGCGCCGAAGGCGAGTGAGAATGGCGTCTCACCTGTGGCCCTTTGGGGCGTTGTCCAATATCATAGCACACTAGGAAGTTCTCCTGGCCATTTTCCCTTTTCTTCTCTCTATCTCTTTTTCAGACCATCTTTTATGGTTCTGTTGGACACCTCTACCTATTCGTTGCTATGAGGATGAGCTACCGGGGCAAAGTGCATTTTTGTCCCGAGGTCAGTGATGAATTCATGGAATCCCTTCTCAATAAACTGGGAACCATTGTCAGCCACTATCACCCTCGGTATGCCGAATCTGCATACAATGCTTTTCCATACAAATTTTTGTATGTCCTTTGCCGAAATGGTAGCCAGGGGCTCTGCCTCGACCCATTTATAGAAGTAATCTACTGCGACCACGCAGAACTTTACTTCTCCGGGTGCAGTTGGGAGTGTTGGGTTTCGGGAGGCAAACAGTGCAGCGAAATTTAACAAAAACCCTCCAGGATCCAAGTGAAACGGGGTAAGCCGGGTGTTCGAAAATTTCATACCTAATTTTCGGTTGAGATCTCTCACTCAATTGTAGAGTCGAATCACAAAACCTGAACAGTTGACGTGTTCAGACTCTCTATGGTATCCACACGAGCCTCTCGGGATCACCACGCTTCCACCATATCCCAGCAGATGCATTTGTCTTGCGCTCGCAGTGCTAGCTTGCGTCCTCCAAGGAATTGCAAGAGAAGAGTGCGGCTGTCCTTTTGGGAGGCTAAGGCAAGGAGACCTGCGAATTTCTTACTTAAAAGTTGTATTTATAGTGAGACTCAACTTCCAAGCCTAATGGGTTTCAAAGCCCTATTCCAATTAGGATTTAATTTCGGGCTTAATAATGGCTCAACTCCTTGGCCCATTATTAATACGAAATTAAAATGAAACCATAACCCAAATAATTAGCCCATGCACTCTAATGATCCAAATAGCTCTATGTGTGCGACCCAATAGGCTCTCGCCATGTTGGCAATGATCATAAATCACATTTATGATCATAAGCAATGAGCAGTGTCTAGCAACACATCATTGCTACCCAAGTGACAAGATTGTCGGTGAATCGACTAAACCTTTATGATCATCACCGATATATGTCATTGTCCCTTTGTCTAAGATATCAAGACTAAGCACGAGACATGGAATGTATCACTCTCGTATAGCCCAATCTTTTGGTTTCTTGATTACCGAGTAGACCAACTTAAACTGACGACATTGATATCATATATCAACTCATCGGAGCATGGCCATGCATTTTCTAAGTCTCACTCTATCAAGGGGCCCAAAGATATCACTCCCGTTACATAGGAGGGACAAATCCCATCTTAATCATACAAATCCCTCCGCATGATATGTTACATACCCAATGACCTCCTTCAAGTTCACACAATTACGAGCAACAAAGGAAAGTATCAAAGTATGTGACTCACATGTAGGGAACCTTGATGATCTTAGGTCGAAGGACTACATATACCATGATCACTATGAGAGTCACTTATGACACTCATATAACGATCCATGAAGTGTTCTCACGGTGGGTCGGTCCAGTACACAAGTTCTCCAACTTGTACCCATATGTAGACTACATATCTCATATTAGTCTCCACATATGCTAGTCATTATGTATTATTGCAACCCGCTCCACAATAATACTAGACTAGGGACATTTAAGCATATCATTATTCTAGGGTTACAATTATGTTTATTACGTTACGCAGAAACAAAACAACAAACAAAATTGCTGGATTAATGCCTCAATAAAATATCATGACTCAATGTGCAAAAATACAATCATCTCATGATTGGATTTTTGGGCACAACACTAACAGGGAGTGGCCCGATGAGGTCAATGCCCCATATTGCAAAGGGACAAGTGTAGTTAGCCGAGGTTACTGATTCCGAGAGTAGCCTCTGGACGTTGGCGTGTCTTTGGCAATTGCCACACTTCTGAACAAACTGTCTCGTGTCCTTTATTAGGGTGGGCCAGAAGTACCCCTAGCAGAGTATTACCCCTGCCAAGGTGTCAGCTCCTATGTGGGAACCACAGGCTCCCTCGTGGACTTCTTTGAGGACTGTCTCTATGTCCTCTTCGCTGACACACCTTTATAGTGGACTTGCATACCCTTGTTGACATAATTCTTCCCCGATTAGGAAATATCGTCCGGTACATCTTCGCACTTTTTTTGCTTTGCGAGGGTCTTTGGGAAGCTCCGAGGTTGTAAGATAATTTTTTATGGGATTTTTCCATCCTTTTTCCGAGGTTACTATGTTCATTATTGCTATGCTCGAGTGGCTTAGTACTTCAGTGGACTTTCTTGACTTGGCCAGACCATTTGCTTCAGTATTGTCTCATCGAGGCACATTCTCAATGTGTACTACATCGAATTGAATGAGCTTTGATACAAACTCGTGATACTTTGCCAAAGTTGGGTCCTTCGTGATATAGTCCCCTGCCATCTGTCGGACCACTAGCTGAGAATCGCTGTTGGCCTTTAGGTTTCTCACGCCAATTCTTCTAGCAAGGCGTAACCCTGCTATGTGGGCTTCATATTCTGCCATATTGTTTATGATGTTAAACCCGAACTTGATCGCTTTCATAACTTCCATACCCTCGGGACCACGAAGAATTACTCCAGCTCCCTGATGTTTGGAGCCGGAGGCCCCATCGACAAATAGAGTCCATTCCGGTTCATTGTTCCTGCGGTCGGGTTGGCTTTCTTCAGCAATGGCTACCTCAGCGATGAAATCCGCCAATGTTTGAGCTTTTATAGCCTTCCTCGGCTCATAGGTGATATCATACTAACCGAGCTTGATGCACCACTTCGAAAGCCTCCCCAAGTGGTCTACCTTCTTCATGATGTCTCGAAGAGGTAAGTTACTTCGGACAATAATGGGGTGACCTTGGAAATACGGACGTAGCCTCCTCCTTGCAAGCACCAGGGTGTAAATGGCCTTTTGTAGTAAGGGGTACCTGACTTTGGGACCATGCAGGGACTTGCTCACATAGTATACTGGCCATTGTTCTACCCCCTCTTCCTTCACAAGGACCAAACTCAGCGCCTTTTCGGTGTTGGTGAGGTATAGTATGAGGGGTTCTCCTTCCCGTTGCTGTCGGAGTGTCGGCAGACGAGTCAGGTAGGCCTTAAGCTCTTCCCAGGCCTTTTCGCAGTCTTCGTTCCAAGGATGTACCTCGCTCCCGAGGTCACCACCATTTTTTGGCGCCTTACTGAGGACCTTGAAAAATGGTTGGCAGCGATCCCCATATCTGGAGATGAATCTGCTAAGAGATGTGATTCTCCCTGTGAATCTTTGCACATCCTTAGTTGTGGTAGGAGTTCGGAATCCGAGTAGGGTCTTGAACTTTTCTGGATTGGTGTCGATACCCATTTCCGACACCATAAATCTGAGGAACTTACCCGCGCTCACCCCGAACATGCATTTCTCGAGGTTAAGGCGGATTCCGAAGGTTCTCAGGTGGTGGAATGTTTCCTTTAAGTCCGTGACATGACTACTAGGCAGCTTGCTCTTAACTATCATATCATCGATGTAGACTTCCATGTTTCTCCCGATTTGGGAGTTAAAGACCTTATTCATCAACCTTCAGTATGTGGCCCCTGCATTCTTAAGCCGGAAGGGCATTCTAATGTAGCAGTATGTACCAACTTCGGTGATGAAGGTGGTTTTTTCTTCATCTTCGGGGTCCATTCTGATTTGATGATACCCACTAAAGGCATCGAGGAAACTCAGGAGGCCATATTCGGCGGTTGAGTCCACCGACTGGTCTACTGGCGGTAGAGGATACGAATCTTTAGCGAAAGCATCGTTCAAATTTCAGAAGTCGATGCACATTCGGAGTTTGTCACTCCCTTCCTTTATGGCCATAACCACGTTACTAACCCATTCGAGGTATTTCACTTCCTTGATTACTCCTGCTTCTATCAGGTGTTGTACTTCAGTTTTAATGAAGCTGCTCTTATGCACCGAGAGGGTTCACTTTTTCTGACGGATAGGCTTTGCCTCTGTGCGCACCTTAAGGTTGTGTTGGATTATGCGAAGGTCTACCCCGGGCATGTCCTTCGGCGAGTAGGCAAACAGATCTTTGTTCATTAATAGGACAGATACAAGTTTTTCCCTGTCACCTTCGGCCAATTTTTTCCCCATTTGGGTACTTCGGCCTGGGACAAGTTTTATATCTTCTATTTCTATTTTCTCGGGATCTTTTTTTTCTTCTTTCTTTGCCTCCCCTGTGAGCACGACATTCGCTTCCGTAGTCCGTGAGTAGCTTTTTGCTGGGGCTTTCCTTGCTTTGACAAACACCTTTCCCACTTCCCCTTGGTCGATGAGGATCTCAGCATTTCCATCCTTTGTTGCGCAGGTGACAGTCAAGTATTTCACATCTGGGTGAATGTGGAGGTTTCCTTGCGTCTGTCTCCCAAGGATGGCATTATATGACGAAAGGACATCTATGACGATAAACCTTGTCATTGTGGAAGCAAAAACCTCATCCTTGCTCTATAGTGATGTTCCCCTTAGCATTAGAGGGAGATCAATCCATCCGAGGATGGGGAGTTCGGACGGACCCACTCCGAACGTTACCCACTCTAGGGTAGTCCAGTTATGGTGCCAAAACTGTGCATTTAAACTCCCAGGATTGGTGTGTCCTGTAGGTCATCAGAACAACACCCCTAGTGTGCATACTAAAATGACCCTCTTGAGCACGATGTAAACACATGCATATTGGTCTAACCAAAACACATATATTTACATTTATGCACACTATGGAAGCTAAGAAGGAAAACACTAGCACAAGTCATACTTTTGGCTTCCACACATTAGGCAATCTTGTTAAGTTCTAGTGACCAGCTACTGCACTTGTAATTTCCACTAATAAAGCGTATCATTCTAGCCATATACCCCCTATTTTATTTGTTCCATTATCAAGTAGAAACTTAGAGCAAACCAATGAATTCTTTTTTACATCAATAGCCCACCTATGGACCAAATTATGGATTTTTTAAGTTGGTTACAAAATTCTGACCAAATGAATAGTAACTCAGCCAAATTTGCAATGACATATCTTTCGCTACAGGGGTCTAATTCCATAAATTCCAAATCCCAATTAACCAGCTAGATGTCTTATAGTTGTGGTCAAAATTTCATACCAATATTTACTCTACACAGGGAGATATTAAACTTTAGGGCCAGAGTCAGAATTCTGGCAACTTTTGGACCATTTTGCACATACAATTTTTCCAAACCATGCAAAAACTTCATTCACAAGGGGAAAGCCCTCCAAGGCTATCCCATATATGTCCATTACACATAGGAATTATATTCTCTTTCTTTTAACAACTTTTTGTGGCTAAAACAGAATTTACAAGTAAGCAGCCCATCATTCACACTTAGGCAGCTTTGCACCACATCACTTACATAGCCAAAACATTACTCAAATGTTCACATACTTGTCTCATTTTACATACACTACATGTACATGCATACATGCACTACAATATGGTCTTAAGTCAGCTAAATACACACCCTAGGTTACAGGAGTGCCTGAGACACAATGGACTCCAGAAACAGGATGCTGGACAGCTGCTGCACAACACAATAAGAAACACCATTAAAAATACCAAATGTGCTCCTAAAATCACAGAATTTTCCAGATCATAGCTAGACATATGGAAATTCATGTACCTAAAATTTCAGATAAAAATAAAACCACAAAGGTTAGTTTGAAGGTGATATTTCAGTTGGACCTGAAATGACAGAATTGAGGGTAGTAAGTTTCATTGAGAAACTTAGTAAGGGTAACACTTGGTTTCTTAAGGTAATGTGATCCTCATAAAAACCTGCATCCAAAGACACTAAAAAAAAAGCACAATGCATATATACAAGATATAGCAACCAAATGCAGCAGCCAAACACAAACAACAAGCACAGGACATCTGGCAGCAACATATACCATAGGTTAGTCCATAAAACATGCAATAAAGTTAAATAAATCACTATGCCAGCCCTCCTCAAGCTAATGCTTGGTCATAGGAGGATTTTAACAGTAGTTAGTACTAACTTTGGGCCCTAGAAACCCTCACTTTACTGCCATTATTGTGCACTTCACACTAGGTCACAAAACCTTCAGTAAGTGCACTCTCCTCACTAAGCTTGGTTCATCAAGATCATGGGTCTCTTCCAAGCTTAGCCCTAGCTCCATGGATGTTTAAAAATTGCAAAAAATAGTCCATGAGAGAAAGAAAAACCTTACCAAATTGGGTAGATCGAAAATCAAGCTTGATCCTTGAAGTATGCAAGAAATAGCTCTAGTTTGCTTCCAATTGCTTCCTTTTGCCTTCAATTTCAATCAATTGCAAGTTTGAAGGTGTGGTGGCTATGGAGGAAGTATGGCTGTGTTCTTGGGAGGAAGAAAATGAGAGAGGTATAAGTGATTTGGCCACTTAAATGGCCTTAAATGAGCTTAAGGGCACCAAAACACACTTAACAAGCTTAACTTTGCTTTATGTCATTTTCCTTCGCACTAATTACGGTTTGTTTGTCTTAAAATCATTGGTACACATGTTCCCAACATTTTTGACTAATTATAAGGTCATGGCTGCCTCCCCCATGGTGGGATAACCCCACAATTCCGCCCTTAGACTTAAGTCAAAAGCTTGAACACCTTAAGGTTTACACTAGAACATTTAGGTTCTTATTGCCTTTAGTGTTTCCTTTGTCCAAACTTGTCTTCCCTGAGCAATTTGGTTCTCCAATAGCACTTTCATACCATTCATATCCTTCCCATAACTCTCCAAGTCTCTTTCTTGAGAGTTTTGTAATTGAGTACCCGAATTTCCAAAACCTTACAGAAAAGTCCATAGGTTGATTGACAAACAAGCAATCCTTTAGGCTTTTCTTGGGGGCCAAGTTACCAACTTGGAACACTTTTAATGAGGTATTGATCATGCCTTTTACCCCCACACTTCAATCACTATGGTGAGAATTAGACAATATAATGGTTTTTAGCCATTAGGACACACTTGTAATTCTCCCATTTTGTGAGGTGGTAACAATCCTCCACCCCTTAAAAATTTTGGTCCTCCAAAATAGCCTTTAGCTTTGGGTATTCTTCAGGATACCTTTCCATAAGGTCTTTTTTAGCTTCCCAGGTTGCTTCTCTTTCAGAGTGGTGTGACCACTAAACTTTAACCATGGGAATATGTTTGTTTCTTTACCTTCTAGTATCCTTCGCTAAGATAGCTATAGGTTTCTCTTCATATGTCAAGTTAGGTTCCAACTGTACGTCTTCCACTACAATAGCATGCTTTGTGTCCAATAAACACTTCTTAAGCATACTGATATGAAAAACATTATGAACACTTGGCATGCTTGGCGGTAGGGCTAACCTGTATGCTACCTTGCCAACTTTGTCCAAGATCTCATATGGACCGATGTATCTTAGAGCTAACTTGGTTATTCTGCCAAATCTGATAGTGCCTTTGGTTGGTGCAACTTTCAGCCAAACATTGTCACCAACCTCTAATTCCAAGTCTCTCCTTCTTTTGTTTAAATAGGTTGTGGTCCTTTAGGCACATAGGTTCAGTCCTTGAAGCACAGTAATCCTTGCTTGTAGGCAAAGGATTCATACAAGGAACCCTTTTCCTCTCCTGAAATCTTTTACAATCTTTGGTCTTTCCCATTTTTGCACTGCCTTGACCATTTTAAGGTCTGCCTTAAGGCCTTGTGCATCTATGATGTGTCCTAAGAAAGACACTTCCCTTATCCAGAATTCACACTTAGATAACTTAGCATAAAGCTGATGCTGCAACAGAGTCTTTAAGACAATCTTTAGATGATGTTCATGTTCTTTTTCATCCTTGGAATACACTAGGATGTCATCAATGAACACAACCACAAATTTGTCCAGATGTGGTCCGAACACCCTGTTCATCAAGTCCATGAAAGCAGCTGGGGCATTAGTCAAACCAAATGGCATGGCTGTGCACTCATAATTTCCATATCTGGTCTTGAATGTAGTCCTAGGAATATCTTTTTCCTTTACTCTCAATTGGAAGTATTCAGATCTCAAATCTATCTTGGAGAAGATCTTAGCTCCCTTCAGTTGATCAAATAGATCCTCAATCATAGGGAGTGGATACTTGTTCTTGATAGTCACTGCATTAAGCTTTCTATAGTCAATGCATAGTCTTAAAGATCCATCCTTCTTTTTCACAAAGAGAACAGGAGCTCCCCATGGTGAAACACTTGGCCTTATGAACCCTTTTTCAAGAAGTTCATCAAGTTGTTTCTTGAGCTCATTCATCTCTGTGATTGGCATTCTATAAGAAGGTATGGATATTGGACTAGCTCCTGGTTGCAACTTGATCTGTAACTCAATCTCCCTTTGTGGAGGGATACCTGGCAGGTCTTTAGGAAAAACTTGTGGAAAGTCTTTCACTATAGGTATTTTGTCCACTTCCTTATCACAGTCCAATTCATTCAATGCAAAACAGTAATCATGCTCAGAAATTACAGGTATCTCATCTAGTACCTCTAGCTCCATGCCATGCATTTCATACACTAATTCCTTAGAATTCACTAATGCATGCACTTCACCATCAGGCAATGTGATTTCCCTCTTAGCACAATCAATTCTTATGTTATGCATAGCAAGCCAATTCATACCCACCACTAAATCATACTTAGGATTGTCCAACACTAGCAGATTAGTCATAGCCTTAGTCTTTCCTACTACTAGCTCACAATCCCTAGCTAGGTCATTAGTGAAAAGACATTGGCTACCTGCTGTTTTCACCAAGGATATCCTAGGCATGATTTCAGTAGGCAATTTCATGGCATTAACAAATTTTCTAGCCACTATAGACAAAGATGCACCAGTATGAAATAGAACACTAAGAGGTATACCATTAAGGTAAATGTTACCCTTTAGCACTCCTCTCTGCTCTGATGTCTCTGGCCTCTCCACTTGGAAGACTCTGCTAGCTATCTGCACTGGAGGCCAAGGCACTGGAGGAACTGGCCTCTGCTGTCCCTCCCTTGGTGCTCCTCTTCTAGGTCCTGCCCCAATAAGCCTTTACTGGACCTTGGTCTTCTAGCCTCCTTTGAGCCTGTGGGTAGTCTTTGATCCAATGATCCATGGATCCACATCTTAGACACGCTTGGGTATCAAACTATCAATGTTTCTTTCCATCAAACCTCCTACACTTAGGGCACCTTAGGCGAGGGAACTTCCCCTTAACCTTGCCTCACCACCAAAATGGGAACTCTTGGCAATTCCCTTGCCATGTGGTGGCTTCTTCTGCTTGCCTCCTGCCTGACTACTTTCCCCTGGTCCACTAAGAAGGTACTTAGTCTCATACTCCTCTTGCTCTACTAATAGCGCTTTCTGCACTTCTTCATAGTATGTAACTGCTCCAAAAGGTCTAGCAGCCTTTCTAATGTCTGACTTTAGGCCTCTGACAAATCTTTTGGCCCTCAATTCCTCCAGTCCATGATACCGAGGAGTATACCTCACCAACAGACTGAATTTGGGCTCATACTCTAGGACACTGTGGTTGGCTTGCCTTAGAGCATCAAATTCAGCTTGCTTCATATCCTTGATGGCATCACTGATGTACTGCTCCTCGAATAGTTGTGTGAACTCTGGCCAGCTCATCTCAATATCTCTTCCTGGCCTTCTCCCTTTCTGGAAAGCATACCTATCTCTGGTGTTTCTCCACCACATCTATGCACTGCCTACCAAGTTGTAGGTAGATAGTGGCACTCTTTTGGTAAAGCTAAGTGGCATCCTCTCAAACATTTTTTTCAATGAAGATTAACCACTTCTCAGCTCTCTCTGGCTAGCTCTTCCATCAAACTATCAAGGTCTTAGGCCTTGGAACCTCTCCAACAGTCTGACCTCATCTAGGCCTTCTCGATCTTCTGATCTATGTCTCCTGTATCTGTGAGAGCCCTCTGTATGGTGATGCTCTCTATGATCTCTCTGCCTTCTCCTGGAGCTTCTCTCACGGCCTTCCTCAATCTCATTCCTAGTGGAGGAATGGTCATAGACTGAGGGATTGGTCCTAGACACCTGACCAATCTCAGATCTTACTCTTCTGCCTCTTGGGTTTCTCCTATCCTCATCTTCCTCCTCAATGGTCTCATCATTTGTGTCTTCTAAGCTTCCAGAAGGAACATATTCAGATGTGTTCCTAGTATCCTCTTCTGGTTGCTGCTGTGCATCTTGAACTTGTTCGGCTGGAGCTACTTGGACTCCTTGCTATTGTGCTTGAATAAGCCTTACTAAGTTCTCATTGATTGCAGCTAAGTTCCTCTGAAGCTCTAACCAAACCTGAGGCACTTCAGGGTTTGGTACCCCCTGTTGCCTTTGGTTCCCTCTATTCTATCCATTTCTTTGTTGCCCATAATCAGTAGGAGGCCTTCGGGGTGGTTCCCCTCTCCTTGTGGCAAGCATCTCTACTTCTTGCAATGATGATCCATCATAGAGCACATATAAAGATCATAGGTATTTCAATGGTACTTGACACTAGCAGCTGACCAAACTGAGTTGATATATGTAGATGCATGCCATGCAACTATATGCTATGTACATGTATAAACCGTGCTCTGATACCAAATTCTGTTAGCCACTCCAGGGTAGTCTAGTTATGTGCCAAAACTGTGCATTTAAACTCCCAAGATTGGTGTGTCCTGTAGGTCATCAGAACAACACCCCTAGTGTGCACACTCAAGTGACCCTCTTGAGCACCATGTAAACACATGCATATTGGTCTAACCATGACACATATATTTACATTTATGCACACTATGGCAGCTAAGAAGGAAAACACTAGCACAAGTCATAGTTTTGGCTTCCACACATTAGGCAATCTTTTAAGTTCTAGTGACCAGCTACTGCACCTGCAATTTCCACTAATAAACTGTATCATTCTAGCCACATACCCCCCTATTTTCCTTGCTCCATTATCAAGTAGAAACCTAGATCAAATCAAGGAATTTTTTTTTACACCAATAGCCCACTTATGGACCAACTAATGGATTTTTTAAGTTGGTTACAAAATTCTAACAAAATGAACATTAACTCAGCCAAATTTGCAATGTCATTTCTTTGGCTACAGGGCTCTAATTCCAGAAATTCCAAATCCCCGTTAGCCAGCTAGATGTCTTATAAGTGTGGTCAAAATTTCATACCAATATTCACCCTACACAGGGAGATATTAAACTTTAGGTCCAGAGTCAAAATTCTGGCAACTTTTGGACAATTTTGCCCATACAATTTTTCCAAACCATGCAAACACTTCATTCACAAGGGGAAAGCCCTACGAGGCTATCCCATATATGTCCATTACACATAGGAATTATATTCCCTTTTTTTTAACAACTTTATGTTTCCAAAAGAGAATTTACAAGTAAGCAGCCCATCATTCACAGTTAGGCAGCTTTGCACCACATCACTTACATAGCCGAAATATTACTCAAATGTTCACATACTTGTCTCATTTTACATACACTATATGTACATGCACACAGGCACTACAATATGGCCTTAATTCAGCTAAATACACACCCTAGGTTACAGGAGTGCTTGAGGCACAATGGACTCCAGAAACGGGATGCTGGACAGCTGCTGCACAACACAGTAAGTACCACTATTAAAAATACCAAATGTGCTCCTAAAATCACAAAAATTTCCAGATCATAGATAAACATATGTAACTTCATGTACCTGAAATTTTAGATAAAAATAAAACCACAAAGGTTAGTTTGAAGGTGATATTTCAGCTGGACCTGAAATGACAGAATTGAGGGGAGTAAGTTTCATTGAGAAACTTAGTAAGGGTAACACTTGGTTTCTTAAGGTAATGTGATCCTCATTAAAACCTGCATCCAAAGACACTAAAAAAAAACCACAATGCATATATACAAGATATAGCAACCAAATGCAGCAGCTAAACACAAACAACAAGCACATGAAATGTGGCAGCAACATGTCACATAGGTTAGTCCATAAAACATGCAATAAACTTAAATAAATCACTATGCCAGCCATCCTCAATCTAATGCTTGGTCTTAGGAGGATTTTGACAGTAGTTAGTACTAACTTTGGGCCCTAGAAACCCTCACTTTACTGCCATCATTGTGCCCTTCACACTAGGTCACAAAACCTTCAGTAAGTGCACTCCCCTCACTAAGCTTGGTTCATCAAGCTCATGGGTCTCTTCCAAGCTTAGCCCTAGCTCTATGGATGTTTGAAAATTGAAGAAAATAGTCCATGAGAGCAAGAGAACCCTTACCAAGGTGGGTAGGCTGAAAATCAAGCTTGATCCTTGAAGTATGCAAGAAATAGCTCTAATTTGCTTCCAATTGCTTCCTTTTGCCTTCAATTTCAATCAATTGCAAGTTTGAAGGTGTGGTGGCTATGAAGGAAGTATGGCTGTGTTCTTGGGCTGGGGGAGGACGAAAATGAGAGAGGGATAAGTGATTTGGCCACTTAAATAGCCTTAAATGAGCTTAAGGGCACCAAAACACACTTAACAAGCTTAACCATGCTTTATGTCATTTTCCTTCTCACTAATTATGGTTTCTTTTCTTAAAATCATTGGTACACATGTGCCCAACATTTTTAACTAATTATCAAGTCATGGCTGCCTCCCCCATGGTGGGATAACCCCACAATTCCACCCTTAAACTTAAGTCAAAAGCTTGAACACCTTAAGGTTTACACTAGGACATTTAGGTTCTTATTGCCTTTAGTGTGTTCCTTTGTCCAAACTTGTCTTCCATGAGCAATTTGATCCTCCAATAGCACTTTCATACCATTCATAACCTTCCCATAACTCTCCAAATCTCTTTCTTGAGAGTTTTGCAATTGAGTACCCGAATATCCAAAACCTTACAAAAAGGTCCATAGGTTGCTTCACAAACAAGCAATCCTTTAGGCTTTTCTTTGGGGGCCAAGTTATCAATTTGGAACACTTTTAAGGAGGTGTTGATCTTGCCTTTTACCCCCCACACTTCAATCACTATGGTGAGAATTACACAATATAATGATTTTTAGCCATTATGACACACTTGTAATTCTCCCATTTTGTGAGGTGGTAACACCGAAGGTAGGAGGGGTGACAGGCTTGAGATCACCCTTTGGGATACCCAAACTCAGCAGCAGGTGAGAGAAGAGGACATTAGCGTTAGAACCATCATCGAGGAGCACTCTCTTGACATCCCAACTCCCTATCCTCGCCATGACTAGAAGTGGGTCATCATGAGGGAATACTATGGTAGACCCATCTTTCCGAGTAATCTTTTTTCATGGGTTATCATGTTCCATCACCGAGATCTCCCTAGCTTTTCTTTTTCTTTCCACCGAAGGTAGTCCTGTGGTGATCGTCTGTATTATTCCAGCCAGAGGTGGCGGATGTCTTTTGGGACTTCGGTTCCGACGTCTATCGGAATCATATTCTTCGTCATCTCCTTTCCTTTCCTCTTGCCTTCTCCCCTTCGGGGAGGGCATCTGCAGGTAGCGCCGAAGTTGGCCCTGCTTTATTAGAGACTCTATGTACTTCATCAGTTGGAAGCAATCCTCAGTGTCATGGCCATTATCCCGATGAAATTGGCAAAACTTCTTCATGTTTTTCTTGTTCTCGAAATTCATGGCCTTCGGACGCTGGATCAGGTTTCCTTGCCTTTCCATGGCTAGCAGTATGTTTGTTCGGGAGGTGTTTATGGGAGTAAATGACATGGCTCTTTTCCCCTTTTGCTTCCGAAATTTTCCATCGCCTTCGACTGGATACCGGGGTTGATTGCTTTCACCTTCAGGATGATGATGATTAGGCTTCGATCCTCCCATTCTCAGTTCTTCGGCCATCATATGTTGTTCGGCTCTTCGGTAGAACTCGCCCAGGGTGTCTTGGGGGGTCTTTCGAGAACTCATAGAAGAGCTGTGAGTCTCGGCGAAGTCCCCGTATCGTCGTGAGGATGTGTATTTCAGGACGAAAGTCTGGCACACTCAGGGCCTCTCGGTTGAATCTTTCGACATAGCCGCGAATGGTTTCCCCATTCCTTTGCGCTATGTCGAACATCTGGACGGGCATCTTTGCTGTTGGCCTGCTGCTGATGAACTGCTACGTAAACACTATGGACAGCTATTAGAAACTCATTATTGTTCCAGGGCTGAGGGAGTTGTACCATGCAGTCACAAGATCGAAAAGGGTGACCTCAAAGCACTTGCAAAGGGTGGCATTGTCGGCACCGTGTAGCACTATGCTGCGTCTGTACTCAATTAGGTGGGCCTGAGGATCACTACACCCATCATAGGTTTCTAAGCGAGGGACTCGAAAGTCGCTTCGCATTCACACTTCTACCACCATCCGGACAAAGGGCGATTATTCTCCTGTGAAGGTCTCAGATAACCTAGACCATACTGGCTTTCGTGTGATCTACCTCTCTACTTTTTCCAGCCTCTCTAGGATTTTTTCCATGAGGATGGTGGCCCTGGGCTCGTCTCATTGCCTGGAGGCCTCTGGCAACAAAGAATGACGTTGCCTCTTCAGGGAGCGACTTAGGCGACGAGGAGATTGTGAGCTTTCCTCTGGCGAAGAACTTCGTCGGTGAGAAGTTCTAGCCCTTTTTGACCCCGTTTTTGTAGTACATCGGACTCTGGGAGGCACGTCCTCTATCGAGGATTCATCATGGATGTCTCCGTTGCCCGACCTTTCGTGGGTAAACTTCGGGCTTTTCTCCCGATGGGGTGTTGGCGAGGGTGCCCTTCGTCCCGAAGGCTGTTGTGACCACCTTTGGTCTAGTTGTTGCATCATTTTAGCTACAATGGAGCGCTAACAATCATGTAGGAAGCTCATCGTAATGGTTAGAGGATGTTCACCCTCGGGCAAGGAAGTATCTGCGGTGGGTTGTTCGGTTCCTGGTTGAGCTTTCAGCGCGGATGGGGATTTTGGGAGTCCCTTGTCCTTAGTGCGTCGAGTCTCAACGACGGCCACCTGAGAGTAGGTTCCCATAGACGGCATCAGATAATGCCCTTTGGCATCCTCGCTGTATGACATGATGAGCCTAGAAGGGACTTCCAGTAAGGGAGGAACATCTGGAGAAAAGACTTGTTGGGGGAGATTTCCTAAAATACTCAAAGAAAAAGCAAGGGTTAGGAGGTACCCGGAGTGTTCTTCTGGGGGGGGAGCCTCTAATGCCCAAGTCAGTATTTAGGAAGATGAAGGTTGGTAAGAGTAAAACGTATGTTTTTCCTTAAGAGTCCACCACTTGCTGACCATTTCCCTAGTATTTATAGGAGGATGTAAGGAAAAGTCTGCCTGCCATAACCTGCTCAAATCATGACACGTGTTCGGTCGGATGTAGTCCATACCTTCAGGAATGGGGACCTTTAGCTGGTCGTAGGCCGTCTGTGCCAGAAGCCAGGACTGTAGTAGGTCTGCGTGTCAGGACATATGTGAGGGCGGCGTGTCAGAGGCTCCTTAACCATTTTTGTCGTATTCCAGAAATCCCCTCGATAGAAGGGACTTCTTTGGGATAGGAGGACTTTCCGTCGAGGTTGCTTCAGTTATCAACGAGCCCCCTCGGCATGAAGGGTACCCTTCAGGGGTGTTTTCCCCTGTCGAAGATGGTGAGTCTACCTGCTCCGAAGTTGGTTAGGTCATCTTTCCGAGGGTGATAGTGCACCATATTGTTACCACCTCATAAAATGGCAGAATTACAAGTGTGTTATAATGGCTAAAAACCATTACATTGTGTAATTCTCACCATAGTGTTTGAAGTGTGAGGGGTAAAAGGCATGATCAACACCTCCTTAAAAGTGTTCCAAGTTGGTAACTTGGCCCCCAAAAAAGCCTTAATGATTGCTTGTTTGTCAAGCAACCTATGGACTTTTTTCTAAGGTTTGGAAATTCGGGTACTCAATTGCAAAACTCTCAAGAAAGAGACTTGGAGAGTTATGGGAAGGATATAAATGGTATGAAAGTGCTATTGGAGGACCAAATTACTCATGGAAGACAAGTTTGAACAAAGGAAACACTAAAGGCAATAAGGTCCTAAATGTCCTAGTCTAAACCTTAAGGTGTTCAAGCTTTTGACTTAAGTCTAAGGGTGGAATTTTGGGGTTATCCCACCATGGGGGAGGCAGCCATGACTTGATAATTAGTAAAAATGTTGGGTACATGTGTACCAATGAGTTTAAGACAAAGAAACCATAATTAGTGAGAAGGAAAATGACATAAAGCAAGGTTGACCTTGTTAAGTGTGTTTTGGTGCCCTTAAGCTCATTTAAGGCCATTTAAGTGGCCAAATCACTTATCCCACTCGGATTTTTGTCCTCCCCTAGCCCAAGAACACATCCATACTTCCTCCATAGCCACCACACCTTCAAACTTGGAATTGATTGAAATTGAAGGCGAAAGGAAGCAATTGGAAGCAAACTGGAGCTATTTCTTGCATACTTCAAGGATTAAGCTTCAAATTCGGCCTACTCTCTTTTGTAAGAGTTCTCTTGCTCTCATGGGTTGTTTTCTTTATTTTCAAACATCCGTGGAGCTATGGCTAAGCTTGGAAGAGAGCCATGAGCTTGATGAACCAAGCTTATTGAGGGGAGTGCACTTATTGAAGGTGTTGTGACCTACTGTCAAGTGTACAAAAATGGCAGTGAAATGAGGGTTTCTAGAGCCCAAAGTTAGTACTAACTACTCTTAAAATCCTCATAAGGCCAAGAATTAGCTTGAGGAGGGCTGCCATAGTGAGTTGGTTTTGTTTATTATGTGGTTTATGGACTAACCTATGGTATATGTTGCTGCCACATTTCATGTGTTTGTTGTTTGTGTTTGGATGCTGCATTTGGTTGCTATATCTTGTATATATGCATTGTGGTTTTTGTGTTTCAGTGTCTTTGGATTCAGGTTTTAATGAGGCTCACATTACCTTAAGAAATCAAGTGTTACCCTTACTAAGTTTCTCAATGAAACTTACTCCCGTCAATTCTGTCATTTCAGCTCCAGCTGAAAGATGACCTTCAAAATAACCTTTGTGATTTGAGTTTTGATCTGAAATTTCAGGTACATTAACTTCCATATGTCTAGTTGTGATCTGGAAATTTTGGTGATTTTAGGAGCACATTTGATATTTTTAATGGTGGTACTTACTGTGTTGTGCAGCAGCTGTCCAGCATCCTGTTTTTGGAGTCCATTGTGCCTCAGGACCTCCTGTAACGTAGGGTGCGTATTTAGCTGAGTTAAGACCATATTGTAGTGAATTTATGCATGTACATGTATTGTATGTAAGATGAGACAAGTATGTGAATATCTGAGTAATGTTTTGGCTATGTAAGTGATGTGGTGCAAAGCTGCCTAAGTGTGAATGATAGGCTGCTTTCTTGTAAATTCTGTTTTTGCCACATAAAGTTGCTAGATGCAAGAAAATGTAATTAATATGTGTATTGGATATGTATCGAATAGCCTTGAAGGGCTTTCCCCTTATGAATGAAGTGTTTGCATGGTTTTGAAAAATTGTATGGGCAAAATGGTCCAAAAGTTGAAAGAATTTCAACCATGTACCTAAAGTTTAATATCTCCCAGTGTGGAATGAATCTTGATATAAACTTTTGACCACACCTGGAAAACATCTAGAGGTTTAACAGGAATTTAGAATTTCTGGATTTGGATCCTTGTAGCCAAAGATATGACATTGCAAAATTGGCTGAGTTACTGTTCATTTGGTCAGAATTTTGTAACCAACTTAAAAAATCCATAACTTGGTCCATAGGTGGGCTATTGATGTAAAAAAAAATTCCTTGGTTTGATCTAAGTCTCTAATTCATAATGGAGCAAATAAAACATGGGGGTATGAGGCTAGAATGATACAGTTTATTAGTGGAAGTTACAGGTGCAGTAGCTGGCCACTAGAACTTAACAAGATTGCCTAATGTGTGGAAGCCAAAACTAAGACTTGTGCTAGTGTTTTCCTTCTTTGCTGCCATGGTATGCCTGAAATGTGAATATGTGTGTGATAGTTGGACCAATATGCATGTATTTACATAGTGCCCAAGAGGGCCACTTGGGTATGCACACTAAGGGTAGTGTTCTGATGGCCTACAGAACATTACCAATCCTGGGAGTCTAAATGCACAGTTTTGGCACCATAACTGGACTACCCCGAAGTGGGTAACAATATTCTCGAGGTCAGTACTGTCGCTCCCCGGGGTGGTGATGGACTACCGAGGCCGGGGGGTCCAAGTGTCAGACCCTACCTTTCCGAGGTTGGTGTTTTTTCCCTTGGTGGTGATGCCTATCTTTTCCGAGGGTGGTGCTTTGCCCGAGCTTTGTGGGCTTGAAGGGCAACAGAGCTGCGGCTATCACAGGGCTTCTTGGTTGAACCTTTCGACATAGTCCCGAATTGTCTCCCCATTCTTTATCGCTATGTCAAACATTTGAACGGGCATCTTCGCCGGCGGTCTACTTCCGATGAATTGCTGGGTAAATGTAGCAGATAACTCCTAGAAACCCATTATGGTTCCAGGAGCTAGGGAGTTATACCACGCAGTTTCTGGCCCTGAAAGGGTGACTTCGAAGCACTTGCAAAGGGTGGCATCATCAGCGCCATGCAACACCATGGTAAGCCTATACTTTGTTAGGTGAGCCTGGGGGCCGCTACGCCCATCATACGTTTCCAAGCATGGTACTCGGAAGTCACTTGGCATAGGTGCCTCTACTACTGCACGAGTGGAGGGTGACTCTTTTCCGGTGAAGGTCTCCGACAACCTTGACCAAATCGGCCTCCGGGAAATCTGCCTTTCTACCTTTTCCAACCTCTCTAGGATCTTCTCCATGAGGGTGGTAGTGCTTGTTAGTATTGTGCCCAAAAAGCCAATCATGAGATGATTGTATTTTTGCACATTGAGTCATGATATTTTATTGAGGCATTAATCCAGCAATTATGTTTGTTGTTTTGTTTCTATGTAACGTAATAAGCATAACTGTAACCCTAGAATAATGATATTCTTAAACGTCCCTAGTCTAGTATTATTGTGGAGCGGGTTGCAATAATACATAATGACTAGCATATGTGGAGACTAATATGAGATATGTAGTCTACATATGGGTACAAGTTGGAGAACTTGTGTACTGGACCGACCCACCATGAGAACACTTCATGGATCGTTATATGAGTGTCATAAGTGATTCTCATAGTGATCATGGTATATGTAGTCCTTCGACCTAAGATCATCAAGGTTCCCTACATGTGAGTCACATACTTTGATACTTTCCTTTGTTGCTCGTAACTGAGTGAACTTGAAGGAGGTCATTGGGTATGTCACATATCATGCGGAGGGATTTGTATGATCAAGATGGGATTTGTCCCTCCTATGTAACGGGAGTGATATCTTTGGGCCCCTTGATA
Organism: Aquilaria yunnanensis; assembly: GCA_039654915.1. Lineage (NCBI taxonomy): Eukaryota > Viridiplantae > Streptophyta > Magnoliopsida > Malvales > Thymelaeaceae > Aquilaria > Aquilaria yunnanensis. The sequence continues at coordinate 37,976,799 of CM077594.1, read as the reverse complement.
GAGTGAGACTTAGAAAATGCATGGCCATGCTCCGATGAGTTGATATATGATATCAATGTCATCAGTTTAAGTTAGTCTACTCGGTAATCAAGAAACCAAAGATTGGGCTATACGAGAGTGACACATTCCATGTCTCGTGCTTAGTCTTGATATCTTGGACAAAGAGACAATGGCATATATCGGTGATGATCATAAAGGTTTAGTCGATTCACCGACAATCTTGTCACTTGGGTAGCAATGATGTGTTGCTAGACACCGCTCATTGCTTATGATCATAAATGTGATTTATGATCATTGCCAACATGGCAAGAGCCTATTGGGTCGCACACGTAGAGCTATTTGGATCATTAGAGTGCATGGGCTAATTATTTGGGTTATGGTTTCACTTTAATTTCGTATTAATAATGGGCCAAGGAGTTGAGCCATTATTAAGCCTGAAATTAAATCCTAATTGGATTAGGGCTTTGAAACCCATTAGGCCTGGAAGTTGAGTCTCACTATAAATACAACTTTTAAGTGAGAAATTCGTAGGTCTCCTTACCCTAGCCTCCCAAAAGGACAGCCGCACTCTTCTCTTGCAATTCCTTGGAGGACGCAAGCTAGCACTGCGAGCGCAAGAGAAACGCATCTGCCGGGACGTGGTGGAAGCGTGGTGATCCCGAGAGGCTCGTGTGGATACCATAGAGCGCCTGAACACGTCAACTGTTCAGGTTTTGTGATTCGACTCTACAGTTGAGTGAGAGATCTCAACCGAAAATTAGGTATGAAATTTTCGAACACCTGGTTTACCCCGTTTCACATGGATCCTGGAGGGTTTTGGTTAAATTCCGCTGCGCTGTTTGGCTCCCGAAACCCAACAGTGCTGTCTTCTACTTGTTGCCTGGTGGTTGCCGGCAACGGAGAGCAATGTTTCCTTTTTGGAGAGTAATTCCATCGGCGGGGGGATTGGGACTTCCCATCCGAGGATGGACTTTGCTGGCGGGTAGTTTTGGGCCCCTTTGACGTTACTTCTCCAGCACAACATCCTCTTGGGGGTATGTTCTCTGTTAAGGACTCGTCATGGAAATCCCCAGTTCCTGAGCTCCAGTGTGGTGACTTAGGACTTTTCTAACGGTGGGTAGTTAGGGAAGAGCCCCTTACGCCCGGGGGTGGCTGAGACCACCTTCGGTCAAGCTGTTAGGTCATCTCAGCCACAACAGAGTGCTGAAAGTGTAATAGAAACCTCATCATGACCGTCAGAGGATGCTCGTCCTCAGGCAATGAACTTTTTTCTGTAGGTTGTTCAGTCACTATTTGAGCTTTTCGCGCGGATAGGGACTTCGGGAGTCCCTTGTCCTTTGAATGTTGGGTCTCAATGACAGTGACCTGAGAATGAGTTCCCAGAGATGGTGCCAAATGATGCCCGGTGGTGACCTCGTTGTATGACATGTTGGCCTGGAGGAGAGACTTCTAGTATGAAGGTGCCTGAAACACTCAGAAGAACAAGGGTTAGGAGCTCCCTGGAGTGTGTTGCTAGGCGAGGACCCTCCGATGCCCAAGTTAGTTTTTTTTAGAGTAGTAGTAGTAAGGAATAGAGAGTGGGAAAATAGCTACAGTTCTGCCCTTACCAAGGTCCTTCTTTTAAGTATTTATAGGGGGGTGGAGGGAAGAGTTCGTTTGACACAGCCTGTTTAGATCGTGACACATGTTCGATGAGATTTGATCCATACCTTCAAAGATAGGTATCTCTAGTTGGCCGTAGGTCATTCTGGCCAGAGGGCAGGGGCATGCACTAGGTCTCTCTGTCAGAGGCTCCTTAACCATTTTTGTCATATCTTCGTGATACCCCTTCGGGGAATGATACCCGTTCGGCAAGATTCCCCGAGTGCTATTGGGGGATGCCCTTCGACAATGTGGGTTAACTTTAGGAAACGTTCTCCTTCGTCGAGGATGGTGGATCAATTTTCCCGAGGTTGGTAGGTTTGTAGATCCAAGGGTGGTGAAAGGCACTGATGCCCATTGGCATCCTCATTGTGTGACATAGTGGCCTGAAGTAGGGACTTCCGATATCAAGGTGTCTGAATGAGAGACTTCCAATGTGAGGGTGGCTACAAGACTCAGAAAAGCAAGGGTTAGAGACTCCCCGCAATGTGTTTCCGGGGTAAGAGCCTCCGATACCCAAGTCAGTATAAGGACCAGAAAGTGGAGAGCAAAGAGTAGAGAGTTCTATGTCCTTTTTACCAAGGTTACTCCTAGGTATTTATAGGAGGGCGTAGGGAGGAGGCCGTTTGGCACAACCCATTTAGATCATGATACGTGTTCGTCCGGATGCGATCCATACCTCTGTGGATGGGTATCTCCTGCTACCCCTAGCCTGTTCTGGCCAGAGTTTGGGGCCGTGTGGGAGGTCTTTCTGTTAGGGGCGTCTGTGAGGTCTTTTTGTTAGAGGCTCCTTAACCATTTTTGTCTTATCTCCATAAGACCCCTTCGGGGAACAAGACCCTTTCAGGGTATGAGACCCCTTCAGAATAGAAGGCCCCCTTCGGCAAGATATCATCAGTGAGGGCCATTAGGATAAGTTCTTCGGTGGAGTAGGCACTTTTGCGAGACGTTCTCCCTTACTGAGGATAGGGAATTACTTTTCCGAGGTCGGTAGGTTCGTAAAATCCAAGGGTGGTGAAAGACACCCTTCCCCGAAGTTGGTCGTGTCACCTTTCCGAGGATGGTGAGGGCCCCCTCTTCCCCGAGGTTGTCACTTGTACTTTCCGAGGGTGGTGCTGATCAGACCGATTTGGGAGTTCTCCAAGGGTAATAGCCTTTTGGGCTATCACATGCCCCCTTTGAAAAACCAAAGTTGCATCTTCGGTACTTGAGCTTTTGCAAGTGTCTCATGGGATTATGGTAGATGATCGATGTCTCGGCAAATATTAGCTGACTTTTGACTGAGGTTACCTTCTTCGATGAAGGTTCCTCTTCAGCTCAGAACACCTCTTATAACTGAGGTAATAGTATTTGGTTTTCAGAAGAGCTTTTGATGTTCCCGAGGATACTTTTTCATCCGAAGTGTATACTTGTCTCTTGGGTTTTTTATTGCCTACTAGTGAATCATCACATCTTCTGGATAGATAAACGTGTCTCCTCGGGAAATACTTGCCTAGGTCTGGCAGCTGTCAGGAGGCCTGCCCTCATTTCCCGCATCGGGTGACGCCTGTCACCTGGTGACTGGCGAATAGTCGCATCCGTTATGTCAGTCGCACCTTTTCACCTTCGAGGGTTCATGATGGCGACGCTTTGCCTGCCTACTTCAGCCTATATAAACCCTTCCTCCTCAGTGTTTTCACACTTCTATTCTTTTGCTATCTTTTGCTCTTGAACTTTCCTCCTTTCTTTCTTTTTCGGCGGTGGCGCTAGTGGTGGAGCTATTAGGCTCACCTCTTAAGTGCTTGGCTTAGGCCAAGGAATAAAAAGAAGTGATGTGAAGGACTATGGAAACTAGTACAGTCATGTATGTGCAAGGCTGGTAACTTTGAACACCTATTTGCACACAGAAATTTGACTATGGGAGAAATGACAGAAAATAAAATTTGAGGACTAAATTACACACTTAGCTTGGTGGTACAATTAAAACCATAAAGTGTGGGATGATGTTTTCGGCCATGCAAGTTTTTATGGTGACTAGTGCAATACTAGGCCAAATTAAGGAGACAACAATGATAACAAGTCACATCATGTATCCCACTAAGGCATAAACCGTAATTATTCTAGCTTCCCTAACTAGAATTATTTCTAGTTACATGGCCGGTTTTATTGGGAAGAAATGGCACCTTGGTACTTGTGTTTGGCATGTGCATGGCATTATAGGCCATGAGGTGACTAAAGTGCCCAAGTAGATACATGTTTTAATGGTGCATGTGTGACCGTGAACAAGTGTGGGCTTCATTGATGCATGCAGTTAAGTTGAGGCCAAGAATTAGCATAATTACCAAATTATGCACATGTGTCCTATGGCTAGACTTAGTCAAAGCCACTAAAGCTCTCCTTGTCTCCATTTCGGGCTTGTTCATTCATTTCTTGGCCGAGAGCTTGTTCTTGAGTGTGCATCCAGAATTGCTCTTGAATTCAAGCAAATTTGGAGACAATTGGAGGAGACAAGCTAGCAAGGCTTGTTTTGGCACTAGACCACTTGGATTCAAGCTTTGGTTCTTGAAGAACAAGGAAGGGCCGAGCCAACCAAGCTAGGGTTTTGAGGCCAAATTGGTGAAGAACACTTTGGCTTGGAAGTTTGGTGTTTGGCCGAAAACTTAACTTGAGGTAATCTCATGCTCTTCTCTTGATTACATGGTATTAGTTCCATGAACAAGAGATGGTAATGCTAAATTGGTATATTGATGGGCTAATTGTGCAAATGTAGTTTCGGTTTGGAAATGTGTATTTGGCCGAGAGTGTGAATTAAAGTAAATTCGTGTTCTTCTTTGAATACATGGTAATTAATCCATGAATAAGAGTTGTTGATGCCTAATTGTTGTTATGGTAGGCTATTTTGAGTGAAGAACCCTTGGGCATTGAAAGTTGGATTGTGGCCGAAAGCAATATTGAGGTAGGGTTCACTTAACACTTGACTTTGCTTGGTGAATTACCGTGGTTCAAGTGTTTAGAGTAGCTAAATGATGGATAAAATTGCCAAATGACCTTAGTTGCTTGATGGGCTATTGAGAATGGATTCGGTTATGTGTTGATTAGCTAATTAACTATTGTACATGTGCTAGAAATGTTAGTAAATGTGGCCTATTTGCTAGGCATTTTGGTGCTCTAAGTGGAAGTGGAGTATTTGATGAAGTTATGTGTGCAAAATGCACATGGGCACATGTTATGGAATATTGGCCGAGCGCACTTTGTTGTGTGTGTGTGCGTTATTGTGTGCTTTGGTGAATTTTATGTGCTTGCTAACCCAATTTATGTTATTGTTGATTATATGCCTCGGTTATCTATCATGTATATGTATATGTATATATTTGGTTTTCCTTGTCTTTGTGTTTGTTTTACAGGTTATGTTGCACTAATGGGAGGTTAAGCTTGAGTTGTTTATGTTGGGTTTCGGGAGCCAAACAGCGCAGGGGAATTTAACCGAAACCCTCCAGGATCCAAGTGAAACGGGGTAAACCGGGTGTTTGAAAATTTCATACCTAATTTTCGGTTAAGATCTCTCACTCAACTGTAGAGTCGAATCACAAAACCTAAACAGTTGATGTGTTCAGGCTCTCTATGGTATCCACACGAGCCTCTCGGGATCACCACGCTTCCACCACGTCCCGGCAGATGCGTTTGTCTTGCGCTCGCAGTGCTAGCTTGCGTCCTCCAAGGAATTGCAAGAGAAGAGTGTAGCTGTCCTTTTGGGAGGCTTAGGGCAAGGAGACCTATGAATTTCTCACTTAAAAGTTGTATTTATAGTGAGACTCAACTTCCAGGCCTAATGGGTTTCAAAGCCCTAATCCAATTAGGATTTAATTTCGGGCTTAATAATGGCTCAACTCCTTGGCCCATTATTAATACGAAATTAAAATGAAACCATAACCCAAATAATTAGCCCATGCACTCTAATGATCCAAATAGCTCTATGTGTGCGACCCAATAGGCTCAAGCCATGTTGGCAATGATCATAAATCACATTTATGATCATAAGCAATGAGCGGTGTCTAGCAACACATCATTGCTACCCAAGTGACAAGATTGTCGGTGAATCGACTAAACCTTTATGATCATCACCGATATATGCCATTGTCCCTTTGTCCAAGATATCAAGACTAAGCACGAGACATGGAATGTGTCACTCTCGTATAGCCCAATCTTTGGTTTCTTGATTACCGAGTAGACCAACTTAAACTGACGACATTGATATCATATATCAACTCATCGGAGCATGGCCATGCATTTTCTAAGTCTCACTCTATCAAGGGGCCCAAAGATATCACTCCCGTTACATAGGAGGGACAAATCCCATCTTGATCATACAAATCCCTCCGCATGATATGTGACATACCCAATGACCTCCTTCAAGTTCACTCAGTTACGAGCAACAAAGGAAAGTATCAAAGTATGTGACTCACATGTAGGGAACCTTGATGATCTTAGGTCGAACGACTACATATACCATGATCACTATGAGAATCACTTATGACACTCATATAACGATCCATGAAGTGTTCTCACGGTGGGTCGGTCCAGTACACAAGTTCTCCAACTTGTACCCATATGTAGACTACATATCTCATATTAGTCTCCACATATGCTAGTCATTATGTATTATTGCAACCCGCTCCACAATAATACTAGACTAGGGATGTTTAAGAATATCATTATTCTAGGGTTACAATTATGTTTATTACGTTACGCAGAAACAAAACAACAAACAAAATTGCTGGATTAATGCCTCAATAAAATATCATGACTCAATGTGCAAAAATACAATCATCTCATGATTGGCTTTTTGGGCACAACACTAACAGTTTACTCAGCTTAACTAAATAAACTCTTAGTTGAGTTGTATATCAAGTGAACTCTACTGAGTTTTATACTCACTACCCATCCTACTTGTTTTTCAGGAAAAGACATTCGGCCTGAGTAGTGCTTACTTGTTTTGGTGCTTGTGTTTTGTGCTAGCTTTCTTAGTTGTCAAGGTATGTGCCAATGTGTGCTTGGCTTATGGGTTTTGTGCATTACAAGTCTTATTTTACAAGTTGGCTGAGACTTATGTGCTAAGTTTGTAGGCTTGTATGATGAGACTTGTCTAGGAGTGCAGTATGGATACTTGGACTTTGGCTCTGATCATAGTGTTCACCTTTATGACAATGAACATGGCTATTGGGTTGGTGTTGCAATGTGTGCTTTTGTATGGGATCCTTAAGGTACTATTTGACCATTAGTGGTCATGGGTTGTACTATAACTTGGCTTTGGTAGACTTTTGGCTTCATGGCATGTAGCCATGTTGGATACTAGGTAGACTACCATTTTGTGTTTATATATGTAGTCTTGGATACCTAGCTTTGTGTTGGTTTTGTTGGACTTATGTGGCAAGTTATGTGTATGACCTTATCGATGGTTTTGGACATATATATATATGTTGGATGCTTTGGGCCAAGGTTTGGCACCTATGTGAATAGTTATGGACTTATGTTTGTTTATGTAAATGTGAAGCATGAAATGTTGTGAACCACCTTGTGTACTTTTGTTGGCCGAGAAGATCATATGCATATCAACATGTGTTTTCAAAACCAAAGTAGATACTGTGGGCTTCTTGGTTGCCATTTAAGTAGCACACTTGATTGCACACCATATAAGCACTTAACTTTCATTAAGTGTTGCCTTGCTTGTCATGTAAGTAAACTACTAAAGCCATGCTTGTTTTGCAAGTTAGTGGTGTTGGGCCTTACATCTGCTGCAAGTAAACTATGGATTTGTTTTAAAGCCTCCTTGGCCACCTCCCAGGCTTTCCACCTTAAGAAAATAAGACTTAATGGTGTCTTTGCTTGTTTGGCCGAATTGAAGAACTTGAAATTAAATTCTGGGTTTGGGAGTTAAACTTAGAATTTTGGGCCAGGGTGTCAGGACCACCAGTTAGTACTTGGCTATGGCCAAGAAGAGAATGATGAAGACATGAAATTAAGTACAAGAGGGACTTGTTTGAACATGGTCTTAGTGATGAGAATACAAGACTATGTGAATTATGTGTTTTAATTACACATACAAAAGTTCTATGTGAACTATGCCATGAAATAAAGTTCTAGTACCAAACTGGACTGGTAACTAGTGACTAACATGGAACTATGCAATACTATGGGCCAAATTGCACATACATGAAAAACTATGTATGACTTGGCAAGAAATAAAGTTTGAAGACTCAATTGAAAACCTTGGACTAGTGCTGGAATTAAAACTACAAACCAAGGATGGACAAATTTAGCCATGCAATTTTGTGAGATGGCTAAAGAGGAGGTAAGCCAATATTGTGGCTCTTGGTCAATGGGCAGCCAACTTGACTTGAATTAATTAATTGGAAGTGTTAGTGGAGCTATTAAAATATTGGAAGTTGCCTAGTGGAGCCATTAAAATAAGGTAAACCTTGGACAAAGAAATGAATTGTTTATTCATGGTGGAGCATGATTGATTTGTTTATTGGTGATGATGGAAGATGGAATTAATTATTGCTAAAAGAATGGTGTGATGGACGAATTTTATATGGTATAATAATGCAATTATGTCCACATTTTGTGTACTTGGCATGTGGGCCAACAATTTAAAAAGAAATGCTGGAAATTGCATTGAATTTGGTGGCTAGAATGGAAGTATGGAGACATGGAGGGTTGGAGGCGCCATGCAAATTAGTTGGGGGATTTCCTTGGCATTTAAGCCAACTTTGATTAATCAATCCAAGGCTGGAAGCCTTTGTCCGCCACCCAAAAATGCAGCTGCCATGCTTGACTAATATATTACATGAAATGGGTTAGTGCTTGGGAGAATATTGCATTGAATAATGCTGAAAATTGTTGTTTATTGTGCACTAGAGTGGGCGGCCTTCTTATGCAGCAAACATTCCTTGGAGTTGTCATTTAGTTGCTGCCTTTGTTGGTTTTGGAGAGCACTTGGCCGAAACACAAAGCTCTTCCATGTTCTTCCATGTTCTTGCTTGTTCTTCACTTGTTCATCTTGATTCTTGGCCGAAACTTGAGTGTTCTTGAGTGTACATCCAAATTTCCAGCAAAACTCTTGAAGATACCTTGTTGAGCGTCAAGATTTGAGCTTGTTCTTGAAGGAACAAGGCATGGCCGAATATGTTCATGCATGTTCATGAAGTTCTCTTGAAGTTTACTTGGTGTTCTTGGTGTTGCATGTTGATTTGGAGCTCGGTTGTGCAAGTCCAGAATTTTCAGCCTTGTTCTTGAGGTAAAGGCTCAAGAGTACTTAAATCCATGGTATGTTTTCCATGAATAAGACTTATATTGACTAAAGGAAGGCTGTATTGTGTTAGGAGAACCTTGGACCGAAAGTTTGAAGCTAAACCACCAAAGAACACTAGTTGGCCGAATGGTGTGCATGTTTGTTCTTGAGTGTTCTTGGTGAGTTCATGGTGTTTTGGCATGGAAATGATGATTTCATGAGTTTATGTGAATGATATGTGAAACTCATGATGGCTGTGTTTATGGCCGAAAATGAAAGGTAACTTGGACTTGGAGATTGAAGCTTGGATTAAGACATTCAAGCTTGTGTTGGACAAACTAACCAAAACACCATTGAAGTTGAAGTTTCAAACTTAACTTGGAAGAAATCCAACAAGGCCGAATTTACTCAAGCTAAAAAGTGTGGTAAGGATTCATGAATTACTTGTGCTTGGTATATTTTCCATGATTAATGACAAGTAATTGAAGCTACTAATTGATGGTCAAGATTTGCCAAGTGATGTTAGTATGCTTGAAGGGCAATATGGAATTAATGGTTCCATGGGTTGATTAGCTAATCAATGAATGGCAAGTGTAAAGTTCTTGGTGGGTTTGGCCAATCCATCAAGCACTTGAGAGCTCGAGGGGAATGGAGATGATTTCATGAAGAAATGGTGTGCAAAATTGTACATGAGCACTTGCTAGTGGCTATGGCCGAATTGAAGAAGTGGTGTGTGTGTGAGTTTGTGTGCTTTTGTTGATTGATTGTGCATGCTAACCAACTTATTATTGATATATGTTGAATATAGGCTTCGGCCAAATTGTATTTTTCTTGTCTTTGTGTCTTTGGATGTAGGTACTAGCTTGATTATGGAGGTTAAGCTTATGCTTAACAATATGAACTCCTTTGGAGTTGTGTGAATCCTTACTGAGTTTTAAACTCACTGCCCTTATTGGTTGAATTTTCAGGAAAGGGTAAAGAGCTTGAGTAATTGTGCTTCTGTTTGGACTTCTTGGTTTTTGTGTACCAAGTTTACTTATTGTCCAAGGTATGTGTGCCAACAAATTCTTGGCTTGAAATGTGCATTTTATTCCATGGTCTTATGTAGGCCGAATTTAATGGATTAAGTTTTGCAGGAGATTAGCTGTGGGACTTGAGCTAGGAGGTGTTGGTTGAGTGGGCTTTTGGCATTTGAGACTTGGTGGGCTTTGGAGACCAATAACTTGGTCTTTTGGACTTGTACCTATAGTGCACATTTTGTAGTACCCTTTGAGCATTATGGGTAGTTGTGTACATATGGGCTATGTGAGAATTGGGCTGCAAGTTTTGGGCCCATTTGCATCCTTGGCATGATTGCCATGTAGTTGTTGTTGAGTTGTGGACTTAAGCACTTTTGGGCCCATGTTGGACTTATGCATTTTGGGCCTTAGTGGACTTTGTATGTTGGACTTGTTGGCTGTATGTTAGCCAAGTTTCTTTGGACTTTATGACTATCAGCATGATGTTTTGATGCTGGCTTCCTTGTGTACTATACTTGGCCGAATGCTCATCATCATATATGTATGTGTTTTTAAGCTTGAAAATGGATATGGGCTTCTTTGTTGCCATGCATAAGACTAGTACACTTGATTGCACACAAGTTAAGCACTTAAAGGAAAAAGTGCAAGTGTTGCTTGTTTTGCAAGTAATGGGTTGGGCTTGCTTAAGCTGCAAGGTCTTGGTCTAAAATAAGCAGGGACATCCTGGGCCACCTCCCAGGCCAATAAAAAGAATGCCCAATAATCTACTTAATGAAGGTTAGGTAACTAAACTCTGATGATAACTCTTAAAGACCCAAGTATTCTGGACCTTCAGGGTAGTGGTTGGTGAGAGGCACAGAGTGTGCATGGGCTGGGGCCTGTGTGGGGTGTGACAGAGCAGACCTGCTGCGGTGGTATCAGAGCAGGATTTGAGAAGTAGTTAGCCTAGTCAAGTTCCCACATAGGGTCACATAAGACATGCATATGCATACATGGATATATATAAATGGCTGCAATTTTAAAGTGCAAGAATGAGAACTAGAACCAGGGAAATAAATACCCTGAGACAAGTTGCTCAAAAAGAGCATACCTTGGCGAGAGAGCCAAGTGCCAGGCAAGAAATGCCTGATGAAACTGCCCAAAGGCAGAATGCACAAGATGATCATAACTTGGCAAGACAGCCAAATACCAGGTCCCAGATACCTGAACCCAGCAGAAACAGAGAAGACAGAATGGAACAGATGATGGAAAACTTACAGGTAACAATGACACAGATAGTGACTGGAATGCAACTCTTGGCTAGAGCCCAACCTCCAGTACAGGAAAACCCAGAACAGGTGCAAACAGGAGAAAATTCTAAAACAGAAGGTAGAAGAGTGGGAAGGAGACCTGGCAAAGAGCCAGTGGATTTGGATCAGCACAGCAATAATGGAGGTATTCCAGAAGAGGAAACTGATGAAGAGAAAAGACATCCCAGATCAAGGAGGATGAGGTCTGAAATCAGGCAGGAGCATAAAACTGAAGAGGAAAGTGATAGCCCAGACCTTGAGGAGCTAGATGCATATATATACAGCAGGAGGACTGAGCCTCTCCCTGAACACCCAGCCAGAGGAAGAACATATAGAGAAAGGACCAGAAATTCAACTGCCAACAGAGGAAGGCATAGAAGGAGTGAATTAAAGGAGGGCCAGCTAGAGGGATTCCTGGCATTGAAACCTCCTATCTACAGAGGTGGTTGTGAACCAGATGAGGCGGAGTTCTGGATTTATCAGTTAGAAAAGATCTTTGAAAGAATGGAGGTGACAGCCACTCAGAAGGTACTTCTGGCTACATTCAGGCTGGAAGGGCATGCAGAGCTGTGGTGGAGAACAGTTCAGAGGACACACCAGGAGAGGAACCGCAGGAAACCACTTTTGATGAGAAGATCCATGAGGTGGCCAGACTTTCTCAGAGTCTTCCACCAACAGTATGTGAGCGAGGCTCAAAAGGATAAGAAACAGGTAGAATTTGATCAGTTAAAGCAAGGAAATCTCAGTGTTCTTGAGTATGAGCAGAGGTTTAATAGCCTGATCAGATATGCACCCCAATACAATGGTGAGGAGGAGCTGAAGACAAAGAGATTTGTGAGGGGTCTAAGACCTGAACTGAGGCAGATCCTCAGAGCAGTTGGAGCCAGAGACTATTACTCTGTGATGCAAAGTGCACTGGCATTGGAGCAAGAATTTCAGGAGCAGTACAGAAGTGGCCCTGGGAGTAGCAGCAGAGTTCAGAAAGGCCAGTTTCAGAAGAGGCCAAGAGAAGAGGCTGAGCATAATGGGAGCAGAAAAGAATTTAAGCAGGAGAAGGGACCACAGACACCTGGTCCCCAATGCTCAAAGTGTGGGAAGTTCCATGGCTATAAGCCATGCTATAAAGCTTCCAGTGGTTGCCACAAGTGTGGGGCCCAAGACCATTGGGTCAAGGATTTCCCAAAAAGAATTGGAGATAGAAGTATGCTGGGAAGGTATAATCCCAGAGTTCCATTTGGACAAACTTCCATGCCCCAGAAAAGGGCACCTGTGCCATTTCAGGATGGAAGGCAGGCACAGAGAGCAGCACAGGACCAGAAAAGGACACATGTACCTCCTGGTAGGATATTCCAGTTGGAGACTTCCAGGAAAATACCTGGTACTCATGATGCTGATACAGGACCTATGGACAGGGAAACTAGCCAGCAGAAGGCTAGAAGGGCCTTAAAAGGTACCATTTACCTTAATGGCCAGTTAACTATTGCCTTGTTCGATACTGGAGCTTCATTATCTGTGATATCTGCTAGCTTGGCTAAAGTCATGAACTTAGAAGTAAAACATATGACTGATGTGTATGTGGTTAGAACTGCTGGAAAAGAAGTATTATTTACATACCAGATGGTGGAAAATTGTGAAGTCCAGATAGACAAGCAGAAACTAAAAGCAAAATTTTTAGTACTGGACACCAATGAATATGGTGTAATACTGGGCATGGATTGGCTCAGTGGAAATAAAGCAGTTATAGACTGTCATGCTAGGCAGTTAGTGATACCTGGTTGCAAACCATACCAGCTAGATAAATCACTAGAGTTGCCTATGGATCACCAAATTGAAGTAGTGAAACTAATAACTCTGGATAATGAACATGAGTGCCTGGAACTTAATGACCAGGAAGCAGCTGAGGAACTTAGACAAATTCCTATAGTCCAGAATTTTCCAGGAGTATTTCCTACTGACTTACCTGGATTACCACCCAAAAGAGAAGTAGAATTTGAGATTAAACTGGTACCTGGATCAACTCCAGCATTCGCTGCCCCATATAGGATGGCAGTGCCAGAAATGGTAGAATTGAAGAAGCAGTTGGATGAACTGCTTGAGAAAGGGTTCATCAGACCCAGTGTGTCTCCTTGGGGAGCACCTGTACTGTTTGTGAAGAAAAAGGATGGAACCCTTAGGCTCTGTATAGATTACAGAAAACTTAATGCCTTGACCATTAAGAACAAGTATCCTCTCCCCAGGATTGAGGACTTGTTTGACCAGTTGAAAGGAGCCAAGGTCTTTTCTAAAATAGACCTGAGATCTGGATATTTCCAGCTAAGAGTCAAGGAAGAGGACATACCTAAGACTGCATTCAGGACTAGGTATGGACACTTTGAATATACAGTAATGCCATTCGGGCTTACAAATGCACCTGCATTCTTTATGGATTTAATGCAGAGGGTGTTTAGAGCACACCTGGACCACTTTGTGGTTGTATTCATTGATGACATCTTGGTATATTCCAAGGATGAAGAAACTCACAAAGAACATCTGAGTATAGTGCTTGGTTTGCTCCAAGAGAATGAGCTTTATGGAAAGCTAAGTAAATGCAAATTTTGGACAAAGGAGATTGCATTTTTAGGTCACATAATTAATGACCAAGGGTTGGCTGTAGATCCTGAAAAGGTGAGCTCAATCCTGAATTGGAAACAACCTCAGAATGTGAGGGAAATTAGAAGTTTCCTTGGGTTGGCTGGCTATTATAGAAGGTTTGTGCCAAAGTTTTCTGTTATAGCAGCACCCATGACTCAATTAATCAGGAAGAACCAGAAATTTATCTGGGAAACAAAGTGTGAAGAAAGCTTCCAAGAGCTTAAAAGAAGGCTGACAACAGCCCCTGTACTAGTCCTCCCAGACCCTGAAAAGGAATATGAGGTGTATGCTGATGCATCTCATATAGGACTAGGATGTGTCCTGATGCAGGACAAGCAAGCCATATCTTTTGGCTCTAGACAGTTAAGATCCCATGAAAAGAAATATCCAGTACATGACCTGGAATTGGCAGCAGTAGTCTTTGCCTTGAAACAATGGAGGCACTATCTTCTTGGTAATAAATTCCAAGTTTTTACAGACCACAAAAGTCTCAAGTACTTGTTCACTCAGAAAGACCTAAACATGAGGCAAAGAAGATGGTTAGAGTACTTGAAAGACTTTGACTGTGTGATTGAATACACAGCAGGAAAGGCCAATGTTGTGGCAGATGCCCTGAGCAGGAATTATACAGGAGTGCTCAAGGGTGGAGAAATAGAACAAAAGGCAGAAATCCTTAGCCTTACTTGTTTAGCAAGTCAATGGCTAACCTGGGAAGGTGACCTACTTAAGGTACTCACCATTACCCCAGAATGGAAGGAGCTCATTAAAGAAGCTCAGGCCAAAGATGAAAACCTGGGATTAATATCTGGGCAAAGTAAAGGAGAACTTTTCCAAGGGTTTTCTTACAAGCAAGGAATGTTGCATTTCCAGGGAAGATTATATGTACCTGAAAAGGAAAATCTGAGAATTCAGATCCTGGAGGAGGCACATTCCAGTAAACTAAGTATGCACCCAGGGGCTACCAAAATGTACCATGCCCTCAAAGCTTACTTTTGGTGGCCATACTTGAAGAAGGATATAAGTGCTCATGTAGCCAAATGTGAGGTGTGTCAGCAAGTAAAAGTTGAACACCAAAAGCCAGGGGGAAAGCTTCAAAGCTTACCCATACCTGAGAGAAAGTGGGGATCCATATCAATGGATTTTGTGGTAGGAATGCCACTGACAAGGAGAAAACATAATGCCATTTGGGTCATAGTGGACAGGTTGACCAAGGCAGCCCACTTTCTTCCCATGAATCTCACTGACTCCCTGGACAAGTTAGCCCAGCTTTATGTCAGAGAGATAGTCAGACTGCATGGGGTACCTGATGATATTGTGTCTGATAGAGACCCTAGATTTGTCTCTAGGTTTTGGAAATCTTTACATCAGGCACTGGGGACTGAGCTTAAATTTAGCTCTGCTTACCATCCACAAACAGATGGGCAGACCGAGAGAACTATCCAAACTCTGGAAGACATGTTAAGGTGTTGTGTCATAGATTTCCAGGGTGAATGGGATGTACATCTTCCACTTGTGGAGTTCTCATATAACAATAGCTATCACTCAGTGATAGGGATGGCCCCTTATGAAGCCTTGTATGGCAGGAAGTGTATAACTCCCCATTGCTGGCATCAGCCAGAGGATAAACTGGAATTGGGACCAGAAATTATCCAAGAAACCACTCAAAAGATCAAATTAATCCAAGCTAGGATCAAAGCTGCAAATGACAGGCAGCAATCCTATGCTAACCTGAAAAGGAGGAGAGACCTGGAATTCCAGGAAGGTGACTGGGTGTGGCTTAAAGTTTCTCCTATGAAAGGAGTGATAAGATTTGGGAAGAAAGGGAAACTGGCACCCAGATATATTGGGCCATTTCAAATACTGGCCAGAGTGGGAAATGTGGCATATCAGCTGGAATTGCCACCAGAGCTTGGACACATACATGATGTGTTTCATGTGAGCCTACTTAAGAAATACGTTCCCAGCTCTAAGCAGATAGAAATGCCTGCTAGTGTGCCTGTGGCACCAAACCTCTCTTATGAGGAAGAACCAACTCAATTCCTGGCCAGAGATACCAGAAAGTTGAGAAGCAGGTGGATCTCTATGATTAAAGTTCAGTGGAGTAACCACACTCCTGAAGAGGCAACCTGGGAAGTTGAACCAGAAATTTCCCAAAAGTACCCTCAATTGTATGAAAGACTGGTGAGGAATTTGGAGGACCAAATTCTTTAAGGAGGGAGGAATTGTCAGGACCACCAGTTAGTACTTGGCTATGGCCAAGAAGAGAATGATGAAGACATGAAATTAAGTACAAGAGGGACTTGTTTGAACATGGTCTTAGTGATGAGAATACAAGACTATGTGAATTATGTGTTTTAATTACACATACAAAAGTTCTATGTGAACTATGCCATGAAATAAAGTTCTAGTACCAAACTGGACTGGTAACTAGTGACTAACATGGAACTATGCAATACTATGGGCCAAATTGCACATACATGAAAAACTATGTATGACTTGGCAAGAAATAAAGTTTGAAGACTCAATTGAAAACCTTGGACTAGTGCTGGAATTAAAACTACAAACCAAGGATGGACAAATTTAGCCATGCAATTTTGTGAGATGGCTAAAGAGGAGGTAAGCCAATATTGTGGCTCTTGGTCAATGGGCAGCCAACTTGACTTGAATTAATTAATTGGAAGTGTTAGTGGAGCTATTAAAATATTGGAAGTTGCCTAGTGGAGCCATTAAAATAAGGTAAACCTTGGACAAAGAAATGAATTGTTTATTCATGGTGGAGCATGATTGATTTGTTTATTGGTGATGATGGAAGATGGAATTAATTATTGCTAAAAGAATGGTGTGATGGACGAATTTTATATGGTATAATAATGCAATTATGTCCACATTTTGTGTACTTGGCATGTGGGCCAACAATTTAAAAAGAAATGCTGGAAATTGCATTGAATTTGGTGGCTAGAATGGAAGTATGGAGACATGGAGGGTTGGAGGCGCCATGCAAATTAGTTGGGGGATTTCCTTGGCATTTAAGCCAACTTTGATTAATCAATCCAAGGCTGGAAGCCTTTGTCCGCCACCCAAAAATGCAGCTGCCATGCTTGACTAATATATTACATGAAATGGGTTAGTGCTTGGGAGAATATTGCATTGAATAATGCTGAAAATTGTTGTTTATTGTGCACTAGAGTGGGCGGCCTTCTTATGCAGCAAACATTCCTTGGAGTTGTCATTTAGTTGCTGCCTTTGTTGGTTTTGGAGAGCACTTGGCCGAAACACAAAGCTCTTCCATGTTCTTCCATGTTCTTGCTTGTTCTTCACTTGTTCATCTTGATTCTTGGCCGAAACTTGAGTGTTCTTGAGTGTACATCCAAATTTCCAGCAAAACTCTTGAAGATACCTTGTTGAGCGTCAAGATTTGAGCTTGTTCTTGAAGGAACAAGGCATGGCCGAATATGTTCATGCATGTTCATGAAGTTCTCTTGAAGTTTACTTGGTGTTCTTGGTGTTGCATGTTGATTTGGAGCTCGGTTGTGCAAGTCCAGAATTTTCAGCCTTGTTCTTGAGGTAAAGGCTCAAGAGTACTTAAATCCATGGTATGTTTTCCATGAATAAGACTTATATTGACTAAAGGAAGGCTGTATTGTGTTAGGAGAACCTTGGACCGAAAGTTTGAAGCTAAACCACCAAAGAACACTAGTTGGCCGAATGGTGTGCATGTTTGTTCTTGAGTGTTCTTGGTGAGTTCATGGTGTTTTGGCATGGAAATGATGATTTCATGAGTTTATGTGAATGATATGTGAAACTCATGATGGCTGTGTTTATGGCCGAAAATGAAAGGTAACTTGGACTTGGAGATTGAAGCTTGGATTAAGACATTCAAGCTTGTGTTGGACAAACTAACCAAACCACCATTGAAGTTGAAGTTTCAAACTTAACTTGGAAGAAATCCAACAAGGCCGAATTTACTCAAGCTAAAAAGTGTGGTAAGGATTCATGAATTACTTGTGCTTGGTATATTTTCCATGATTAATGACAAGTAATTGAAGCTACTAATTGATGGTCAAGATTTGCCAAGTGATGTTAGTATGCTTGAAGGGCAATATGGAATTAATGGTTCCATGGGTTGATTAGCTAATCAATGAATGGCAAGTGTAAAGTTCTTGGTGGGTTTGGCCAATCCATCAAGCACTTGAGAGCTCGAGGGGAATGGAGATGATTTCATGAAGAAATGGTGTGCAAAATTGTACATGAGCACTTGCTAGTGGCTATGGCCGAATTGAAGAAGTGGTGTGTGTGTGAGTTTGTGTGCTTTTGTTGATTGATTGTGCATGCTAACCAACTTATTATTGATATATGTTGAATATAGGCTTCGGCCAAATTGTATTTTTCTTGTCTTTGTGTCTTTGGATGTAGGTACTAGCTTGATTATGGAGGTTAAGCTTATGCTTAACAATATGAACTCCTTTGGAGTTGTGTGAATCCTTACTGAGTTTTAAACTCACTGCCCTTATTGGTTGAATTTTCAGGAAAGGGTAAAGAGCTTGAGTAATTGTGCTTCTGTTTGGACTTCTTGGTTTTTGTGTACCAAGTTTACTTATTGTCCAAGGTATGTGTGCCAACAAATTCTTGGCTTGAAATGTGCATTTTATTCCATGGTCTTATGTAGGCCGAATTTAATGGATTAAGTTTTGCAGGAGATTAGCTGTGGGACTTGAGCTAGGAGGTGTTGGTTGAGTGGGCTTTTGGCATTTGAGACTTGGTGGGCTTTGGAGACCAATAACTTGGTCTTTTGGACTTGTACCTATAGTGCACATTTTGTAGTACCCTTTGAGCATTATGGGTAGTTGTGTACATATGGGCTATGTGAGAATTGGGCTGCAAGTTTTGGGCCCATTTGCATCCTTGGCATGATTGCCATGTAGTTGTTGTTGAGTTGTGGACTTAAGCACTTTTGGGCCCATGTTGGACTTATGCATTTTGGGCCTTAGTGGACTTTGTATGTTGGACTTGTTGGCTGTATGTTAGCCAAGTTTCTTTGGACTTTATGACTATCAGCATGATGTTTTGATGCTGGCTTCCTTGTGTACTATACTTGGCCGAATGCTCATCATCATATATGTATGTGTTTTTAAGCTTGAAAATGGATATGGGCTTCTTTGTTGCCATGCATAAGACTAGTACACTTGATTGCACACAAGTTAAGCACTTAAAGGAAAAAGTGCAAGTGTTGCTTGTTTTGCAAGTAATGGGTTGGGCTTGCTTAAGCTGCAAGGTCTTGGTCTAAAATAAGCAGGGACATCCTGGGCCACCTCCCAGGCCAATAAAAAGAATGCCCAATAATCTACTTAATGAAGGTTAGGTAACTAAACTCTGATGATAACTCTTAAAGACCCAAGTATTCTGGACCTTCAGGGTAGTGGTTGGTGAGAGGCACAGAGTGTGCATGGGCTGGGGCCTGTGTGGGGTGTGACACAGGGCCTGTGTGAGGTGTGACAAGAGCGATTTCCGGCATTACCTGTGGTGTCTTCCGAAGTCCTTTCCTTGTTCCGAGCCAGGTGGGTCTTCTTTTCGAAGTCATTCTTTGGTATTTTTTTTTGTCTCCTCCATTCTTTTTCACCTTCCCGGGGTTAGACTTTTTTTTCCCGGACATGTCTACTCTAGTCCCGCTTATGTCTGTTCAACCTATCCCCGAGAGTTGGCTTCCCCTTAACTTTCATCCAAGTTGTGCTAGTCCTGAGAAGTTAGAGAAGTGGACAGCTAAATTCTTTCTCCCTCCTTATGCTGTTATGATATGCCTAGTTACATGAATCATTCAGACGAGGTTACTGTCTTTCGGGCCTAGCTGAAGGCCGAACTTCAGTATCCTCCGCCGAAGATGGTTTGCGAGTTCTGCCAATTCCATGGCATAGCCGTGAATCAACTTTCTCTGAACTCATATTCTTACTTTAATGCCTTCCTCTGAATGTGTGGGGTCTTAAAGATAGAGCCTTACTTCATCTTCTTCATGCAATACTACAAACTCCACCCTATCCCGAATGGTGGCTTCTACTTCTTGCTTCCTCAGGGATCTGGGAATAAGGAAGTACACGTTCACCTTCAAGATGAAGGACAGCTGGCGAGGGTGGCAGAAGAAGTTCTTCTTTCTGAAGGTGGATGAGCAATGGAAGCACATGCCAACCAAGTGGGCTTGGGGGACTTTGGATATAGACGTAGTTGATCCCTGGAAACTGCTAACCTTAGAGTTAGAAGCCCAGTTTGAGGAGTTCGACAGCCGCATTTGGGCTATCATGGACTAGGATCCCGAGGTCCCTCCGCGTTCCTCATACCCCTTTTCTATTAGATGGAACCTTATGACCGAAGAAGTCCTTCGGGAGCTGGGGGTGATCAAGGAACATGTTACCGACCTGAACATGCTGAAGCCTCCTTTTGACAGAAGGAAGGCGTGGTTGGTAATTCTCCTTTTGAGCGAACTCACATATCCGGCCCTTCAAGAGAGTAAATTACTTCCCAGATTTTTCATATATCTCCTTCTATACTTACACTGATGTTCTTCTTTTTCCAGATATGGGTGACAACTCTGCTACCTTCTACAAGTCTCTCTTCCTCGGTCAGGCCGAGAAGGGAGAGCAACAGAGAAAGAAGGCAATGGCAAAGAGGAAGAAGGCACCAGGGGGCTGTGCACTTGGGGTGGAGACCTTGGGGACCTCGATCAGGGGATTTTCGACTGAAGAGCTTGAGGAGCGCCGAAGGAGAAAAGGCAAGCAAGTTCCCGCCCAGGTCCTCGAGGTCAATGACTCCAAGGGAGACAACACCGAGCTTCCACCAGATTTGTCCCTTAGCCATTCTTCTATGAGTTTGGGAATTTTTAATATTTTAGATCTTATAGATGAATGGCTAAGGGATAATGTACTGATAGAACTTCGGCGTGATTTTGCAGGTGAAGATATGCAAGTCCCAGGTGGAAGATCACGCCCGAAAGAGGGCACTTCGGGATACCAAAATCCCGAGCGGGAAGGTCCCGATGGAGCCCTTCTGGACTTTCATGGAGGACATGAACTTGTTCTCCAAGGACAGCCAGAAGATGGCTCCACAGATGGCGACGGGCATCATCACACACGTCACTTTTCAGTCCCTAACTGAGGAGTGTCCGAACGAGGAGATCCTCACCACAAGGATGAGTAAGCAGGCTACCCAGGTAAAACTCTACCCTGCAATACTTAGGAATTTTCTGTGGTGTTGTTGCCCTTCGTTCCTTACTCAGGGTCTTCCCTTTTGCAGCTATTCCGAGCTTGAGCAGCCAAACAATCTTCGGTCCGCAGTCGGTTTGAGGAGTTCTTGGCAAAGGCCAAGGAACTTTTGGCTAGCTTTGTCATGAAGTATGGTGAGCCAAATAAAATAGCCAAGGAGGATCGGGCTAACCTTCAGGAAGAGATGCTCGAAATCCAAAGGGAGCTCATTCAAGACTTCTCCGCAAAGATGTCAGACCTTGGTGGGAAGGTGGTAGCTTTGACCTCGGCTAATGAGGTCTTTTAGAAGGAGAAGGAGGACGCCGCCGCTAAAGTTGTGAAGTCATTCAACCTCAACTCCAAGGTTCAAGCCGAGGTCAACAAGCTGAAGAAGAATGGGAAGAAGAAGAAGAAAAAGCTAAAGAAAGAGGTAGTGAAGCATTGGAAAGAACTAGCAAATTTCGACACGGAGAAGACTAAGTCCGACCAAGCAACCAAGTGGTCTAATCAGGACGGCTTCTCCCTAGCCCATCACCAAGTCTTGTCCAGATTTCCCGACCTTGACCTCTCATTTTTGGCTTTCCTGGACATCCCCGAAGGACCATCCTAGCAGTGGTCGAGGGCAGAGTTCCTCAATCTTCCTGCCATTCCACCTTCGGCGCCTAAACCTGTTGTCACCGATAAAGACTCCAAAGGTGAGGATGCCGAGGATGGTAAGGAGTGTTGAGTTTCAGGAGGCAAACATCACAGCAGAATTTAATCGAAACCCTCCAGGATCCAAGTGAAACGGGGTAAACCAGGTGTTTAAAAATTTTCATACCTAATTTTCGGTTGAGATCTCTCACTCAACTGTAGAGTCGAATCACAAAACCTGAACAGTTGATGTGTTCAAGCTCTCTATGGTATCCACACGAGCCTCTCGGGATCACCACACTTCCACCACGTCCCGGCAGATGCGTTTCTCTTACGCTCGCAGTGCTAGCTTGTGTCCTCCAAGGAATTGTAAGAGAAGAGTACGGCTCTCCTTTTGGGAGGCTAGGGCAAGAAGACCTGTGAATTTCTCACTAAAAGTTGTATTTATAGTGAGACTTAACTTCCAGGCCTAATGGGTTTCAAAGCCCTAATCGAATTAGGCTTTAATTTTGGGCTTAATAATGGCTCAACTCTTGGGCCCATTATTAATACGAAATTAAAGTGAAACCATAACCCAAATAATTAGCCCATGCACTCTAATGATCCAAATAGGTGTATATGTGCGACCCAATAGGCTCTTACCACATTGGCAATGATCATAAATCCCATTTATGATCATAAGCAATGAGCGGTGTCTAGCAACACATCATTGCTACCCAAGTGACAAGATTGTCAGTGATTCGACTAAACCTTTATGATCATCACCGATATATGCCATTATCCCTTCGCCCAAGATATCAAGACTAAGCACGAGACATGGAATGTGTCACTCTCATATAGCCCAATCTTTGGTTTTTTGATTACCGAGTAGACCAACTTAAACTGATGACATTGATATCGTATATCAACTCATCTGAGCATGGCCATGCATTTTTCTAAGTCTCACTCTATCAAGGGACCCGAAGATATCACTCCCATTACCTAGGAGGGATAAATCCCATCTTGATCATACAAATGCCTCCGCATGATATGTGGCATACCCAATGACCTCCTTCAAGTTCACTCAGTTACGAGCAACAAAGGAAAGTATCAAAGTATGTCACTCAAATGTAGGGAACATTGATGATCTTAGGCCGAAGGACTACATATACCATGATCACTATGAGAATCACTTATGACACTCATATAATGGTCCATGTAGTGTTCTCATGGTGGGTCGGTCCAGTACACAAGTTCTCCAACCTGTAGCCATATGTAGACTACATATCTCATATTAGTCTTCACATATGCTAGTCGTTATGTATTATTGCAACCCACTCCACAATAATACTAGACCAGGGACATTTGAGAATATCATTATTCTGGGCTTACAATTATATTTATTACGTTACAGAGAAACCAAACAAAAAACATAATTGCTGGATTAATGCCTTAATAAAATATCATGACTCAATGTGAAAAAAATACAATCATCTCATGATTGGCTTTTGGGCACAACACTAACAAGGAGTAGGCCGATGCCCAGGATCACAAATAGGCCTTCTTTTTCTTCTTTTGCTTTTGTAATCCATCTTTTGTACTCTTATCATTGTGTTAATGAAATTTCTCTTTTCTTCAAAACTTTGGCTAAGTTCCTTAATGGACTATCCTTGGGCACGAAAGGTGTCGTGGGCATATTCAGTCAGTATGCCTTCGGAAGGCATCATCCTCTATGAAACTTAACCTATGTTTGAATCACGCGTAATCAACGTCTTTTGTAGAAAGTTACCCCTCGGTGATACCCATGTTCGGACAATGACCGTCGGCGTACTTAGCATCCCTTCATTTTTGAAAATTTTCGCAAGTTTCAGACATGCACTTTAGGGAATACTCTCCTTCAGGAACAATGTTCGACCAAGGGAAATATTTATCTTTCGAAGTAACCATCTTCGGTCATACCTCCTTGGTGTTTTTGCATTACTTTCTACTTCAAAATTTTTCTAAGTGTGCATTTAGGCACTTTTAAGGGATGAGCGCCTTCGGTGATCATCCTTCGGTAGCAACTTACCCTTTGCACTGCCATTTTATCCATTTCTCATCAACAATGTTTGGTTGGCAAAGACTAACCATTTTCACGAGTTTACGCCTTCGGCGTGACCATGTTCGGTCTTCCACCTCGGAATCGGGCATTTTCGATTTTCTCATTCGGAAGCGAACAAGTTCGGTCAAATATGCCTTTGATAAAAAATGGAAATAGTTTCGCATAGGCATTTTCAGAAAACCCCTCATTTGGTTTTTTCACCATGTTCAGTCGGTCACCCTTGCGGAGAATTGTACAATATTTCCTTAGAAATTCCTTCTAAGTATAGAATTTTTTCAAGGAATCTGAATGCCATGTATTTTTCAATTCTCCACCTTCGGTGTCACAGAGCTTGTAGACTCCAGGACGAATTCCCTCAAGGATGAAATAGGGACCATCCCAGTTCGCCCAAAGTACTCCGTGAGATGGTCTTCAGGGTTCGAACTTGGCTTTTCGGAGGACGAGATCCCTCTTTTTTATTCCTTTTCACTTTACATGCTGGTTGGTAGCAATGGCTACTCTCTGCTGGAAAGTTTTTCTTATGAGCTCAACCATTTTTCTATGCTCATCAATGAGGTCCAACTTGGTTTTCAAACCGAGGTTGTTCTCTTCTTCGTCGAACACCTGTATCCTGACCAATGGTTGTATAACCTCAACAGGAATAATGGCCTCCAAACTGAACATGAGTGAGAAGGGTGTTTCACCCGTGGCTCTCCTCGGAGTGGTTCGGTAGCTCCACAACACGCTCTGAAGCTCTCCTGGCCATTTTCCTTTGCTTCCTTTAACCTTTTCTTCAGGCCATCCTTTATTGTTCTATTGGACACTTCAACTTGTCCATTGCTCTAAGGGTGGGCCACCAGAGTGAAGTGCAACTTTATCTCGAGGTTGACTATGAATTCCTAGAAACCTTTATTGGTAAACTGGGAACCATTATCGGCTACTATCACCCTCGGTATGCCGAATCTACATATGATGTTCTTCTAGACAAACCTCCGTATGTCCATCGAGATTGTCATTAGAGGCTCTACCTCAATCCACTTGGTGAAATAATCTACTATGACTACCTAGAACTTTACTTTTCCTGTAGCTGTTGGGACAGGGCCAATGAGGTCTATACCCCATACGGCGAAGGGGCAGGGGTAGTTTGGCAAAGTTATCATTTTCAAGGGTAGTCTTTGGATATGTGCGTGTCTTTGGAAATTGTCGCATTTCTGGATGAACTGCCTTGCATCCTTCCTTAAGGTGGGCCATAAATATCCTTGCTGAAGTAGCACTCCGGCTAGGTCGTCAGTTCCTATGTAAGAACTGCAAGTCGCCTCATGGACTTTTTTCAGGACAGCTTGAAGGTCTTCTTCGCTGACACACCTCTACAACAGACTTGCATACCCTTGTCAGTATGATTCTTCCCCAATCAGGAAGTATCTTCCCGAGCGTTTCCACACTCTCGCGGCCTCAAGATGATCTTCGGGGAGTTTCGAAGTCGTGAATTATCTCTTGATGGGATCTTTCCATCCTTTGCCCGAGGTTGT
The DNA here is from genome assembly GCA_039654915.1 of Aquilaria yunnanensis. NCBI lineage: Eukaryota > Viridiplantae > Streptophyta > Magnoliopsida > Malvales > Thymelaeaceae > Aquilaria > Aquilaria yunnanensis. The sequence goes on along the minus strand of CM077594.1, from coordinate 37,951,502 downwards.
TACGCACAACATCGCTATACTCGGCTGATATAGTACCTTGGTGGACTTCTTTGATTTGGCCAAAGTATCTGCTTCTGCATTATCTCGACGAGCTACATTTTCTATGTGTACCACATCGAACTCTTGGATGAGCTATTTGATGAAGTCGTGGTATTTTGCCAAGATTGGGTCCCTTACACCATAATCTCCCGCCATCTGCCGGACTATTACCTGAGAATCACTGTGGGCCTTAAGATTTCTCAGACCCACTCTTTTTGCCAGCTGTAAGCCTGCTATGAGGGCTTCATATTTGGCAACATTGTTGGTGACGTTGAATCCGAACCTGATAGCCTTGATGGCCTGCATCCCTTTAGGACCGCGGAGGATTACTCTAGCTCCCTGGTGTTCAGAACCTGAAGCTCCATCAACAAATAGCATTCACTCATGTTCATTCTTCCCGAGGTCCTCAGGGGCGTCATCGGCTTTTGGCACTTCGGCGATGAAGTCTGCCAGTGCTTGGGCCTTTATTGCCCTTCTTGGCTCGTAAGTGATGTCGTAGTCACAAAGCTCGATACACCACTTTGATAATCTTCCAGAGTGATCTACCCTTCTCATGACAACCCGAAGAGGTAGGTTACTTCGGACTGTGATAGGGTGTCCTTGGAAGGAAGGTCGCAACCTTTTACTTGCTAATACCAGGGCATAGATAGCCTTCTGTAGAAGAGGGTACCTAACTTCGGTGCCATGTAGGGACTTACTCACAAAGTACACTGGCCACTGCCTTCCACCCTCTTCCTTTATCAGCACTGAACTCACAACCTTTTCGTTGACAGCGAGGTAAAGGATGAGAGGTTATGTTTCTTTCGGCTACCGAAGTGTCGGCAAATTAGTTAGGTAGCTTTAGAGCTCATCCCAGGCCTTTTGGCAGTCTTCAGTCCAAGGATGTTCCTCGGTGTAATGATCAGAAAAAAAATGCTAAATGAATAAGTCCCAGGTTAAAGTGGATTGAGGATATAAAAAAAAAAAGTTTCCTAATCTGGAAACTTAGTTCAATTAAATTGAGGAGACAGTGAATTAATTGAAGAATGGGCATAAATGAGTGTTGGACACTCTTGGAATTAAACTTGGCAAAGGCCAAGAGAATTGGTGATGAAAATGGTGGAATTTGAAGTTGAGGGACTCAATTGCACAAAGGCAAATTTTATAGGAGGACTCAATTGCATAAATTGAGAAGTTGGTGGACTAAGTGGGGTATTTGGCCAATTTGCATGGCAGATTTTTCCATGGCCGGCCACCCCAAAATACCATTTAAATATTAAGCCACTACATCCTCCACTAAGATTATTATAATGTCCCACTTAGACTTGTCACCCACCTTCACCATATTTAATTATATTTGCCATCCTTTGTCTCCCACTACAAACTCCACTATGATTAGTTTATTGTCTCCACTACCAATTGTTTAATGGCCATTGGAAATTGTTCCCATTCTCCACCAAGTGCAATAACCGGCCATCATCCTTCAAACACTCTTATTTCACTTACACACCACTCTTTCTCTAGCCCTTATGCTCTCCCTTCTCTCTAAACTCTTACACAACCGGCCATGGCTTTGTTCAAGTTCCATCATCTTCTTCCATCATCCTACCTCTCGGCCATAGCTAAAATCACTCTTCCTTGCACATGCAAACACATTTCCTTAGAGATTTCAAGCTCCTAAACCCATCTAGACCAAGAAACCAAGAGAAAGGTCCAAGAAATGCTCTCTTGAAGTTTCGGCCATGGAGGATTTTTAGTGTTCTTGAGCTCAACTCAAGAGCTCATGAACATGCATGGCATTTTTAAGCCATGGGGAGCAAGGAAATCTAGAAGAACTCCAAGGAAAAGTGAAGCTCATTTTCGGCCATTTTTCCTCCATGTGAGGAGTTGTAAGTAAACCAACTTTCCTTGGTGATTTTATGTGTTTTTGTGCTAAAATAAAGCTTACTAAACTATCGGCCATTTTGGATTTATGCTACAAAAGCAAGTTGAGATTTCAGCCTTGGATTTTTTGTGAAGGATACCAAGTTTTCTTAGTGGATTTGAAGCAATTGAAGCCATGCATGCAAAGACCAGGGAAGGTTCATGGATGGAGGTTTCGGCCATGAGTGTCCATGGCATTATAAGGCTTTAAACCAAGTGTTCTTGGTGCCTTGAAGCTTGTGTGGCCATCCCAAGCAAGGAATTGAGCCAAGGATGGAAGAAAAGCAAAGATGGATTTTCGGCCAAGTTGGTTTCTTGGTGTGCATGAGCATAAAACCAAGTATTCTTGGTAGTATTGAAGTCCTTGTGAATTTACAAGGCAATGACCAAAAGATGGATGTAAAAAAAATAGAAATTTTGTAAACTAAGGAAGCTAGTAAAGTTTCGGCCATGTTGTAATTCTTGTGCCTTGGCATTTTATGTTGCAATTCTTGGTGCACCAAGATCCTTTTAAGATAGGATTTGAGCTCATTGTGCTAAGTCTAGTTTGAACAACTATTTAAGGCAGCTAAAAGTAGCTCCCTTTATCTCAAGTCAGCTCACTTCAGCTATAAGTAGCTCAAAGTAGCTGGACTTCAGCTCAAGTTAGCTCAAGTCAGCTCACTTCAGCTTCTGGTAGCTGAATGTAGCTGGACTTCAGCTCAAGTCAGCTCACTTCAGCTATAAGTAGCTCAAAGTAGCAGGACTTGAGCTCAAGTTAGCTCAAGTTAGCTCAACTCAGCTCACTTCAGCTTTTGGTAGCTGAATGTAGCTGGACTTCAGTTCACTTCAGCTGAGAGTAGCTAACTCCAGCTCAAGGTCAGTTCAGGGAACTAGACCTTAGTTCATGGAGCTTGATTGGAGCTTAGAGGAGCTCAATGGTGCATAAGTAGCATAGTGAGCTAGCTTTGTGCCAGCTCACCTTGCTTTTAGCTGAAACCACCAAGAGACACATCTTTGGTGTAAAGGTATGTCTCTTCATCAAAAGAGATGACTATTGGCTAAAAGAACATGTCTTTTCATCCAAAGGAAGTGTTCCTTGAGTGAAAAGACATGTATATTCAGCCATGAGGGTGGTTGGGGTGGTTATTGCACCAAGAGTGATGTCCTATGACTTCAAAGGACATGTATATTTGGCCATAAGGTAGTTATGGGGTGGTTATAGGCGAAAGGAAGTGTTCCTTGGCAAAAAGACATGTATTTTCGGCACCATACATGACCCTTGGCCAAAGGAAGTGTTCTTTGGCTTAAAAGACACCTTTCTTGGTGTAAAGGTGTGCCTTTTGGTCATCTATAAATAGCCTTTAGAGGCCAGCCATTTTAAGCACGAATTTGCACTTCATTTGCTCCATTTTCTTGAGAGAAAATTGTTCTCCTCCTATTTCCTTTAGAAGCCAAAATATTAAACACTTCTTGAGAGCATTGTGGGTGGATTTACATAGAGATTGTTCATCTCTATTTCAAGCTCTAAGATCAAGTTCTCCCTCAAGTTTTTGCGCTAAAGATAACCAAGAAGAAAGGTGCACATCTTTTCTTGGTTTAGTAGCATGTTAGGTTTCATTTTTGTATATTCTTAGTAACATGCTAGGATTTATTTAACACAACTTGTATGTGATCTTGATATGTTATATAATATGTTATGCATGCCTATATCTATGTTGAATTCAAATGAACAAATATGCATGTGGCATATACATGAGTAGGTAACATAAAAGTATGTTATCATAAGATCCAAAAATCTTCAGATGGTATTAGAGCCTAGGTCATGAAAATGTATATGTTGCATGTAGTGAGCATGATTTAGGATCATACATATGTGTATGATTGTGATAAGGCTAATGAAGGATATGTGTATGGAGTAATGAAGGCATGTTTGTGTATTTCTAATTGAATGCTATATGCATCTCTTTCCCCATATATGAGCATGTTAGAAGTTGTTTCATACACATGATTGCTTTGTTGAGTCTTGTTGTGTAAATTGAACTAAAACATGTGAATTGCATCAATGTAGATGGCTTGTAAGAATATAGTTGCAATTAAACCGTGACCTCAAATTGGATGGTGAAAACTATTCAATTTGGCAATAGAAGGTCAAATTCATTTTAACTGAACAAGATACTCTTGATGTGCTCACTCAAGAGATCATGCCTCCTGCTGAGGGATAGGATAGGACTGCCTATGACGCATTCCTAAAGAAGAACTCTATGTGTAGAGTCACTCTCCTCTCCACTATGGTGGATGAGATTATGGTGGAATTCTCCATGCTTGAGGAGGCCAAGGCCATATGGGACTCAGTCAAGGCCAAGTATGGAGATGTTTCTGTAGAGAAACAACGCTCAATGATTCTCAAGTTTGAGAATTATGTGAAGCGTGCCGATCATTCTATGAGTTCTCACTTGCGTTAGATGTCACGCATGATCCACCAACTCAAGACAGCAGGGCATGTGCTCACTGATGAGCAACAAGTGCAAGCAATAATCCGTTCCTTGCCCGATGAGGAATGGCAGTTGATGAAGGTCAACTTATTCCAAAACCCTCAAATAATGTCATTTGATGACATTGCTTATCACCTCCTCCTTGAGGCTGAAGTAATGGCCCTCAAGGACCATTCTAGGGCATATGTTGCTTCATCTTCTATACAGAAGGGATGGAAGAAGAATGGTGGGAAAGGAAGGCTGGGAAAGGGCAAGGGAAAAGGTCTTGCTTCCAAGAAAAAGTTCAAGAAGAAGCGGGACATAAGCAAGCTGAAGTGCTTCAACTGTTGGAGTAAGGGACACTTTGCAAAAGATTGCAAAGGTCCACCCAAGGTACATATATACCCTTCTACTTCCTTTGTACATGTTGTGTCATGTACATTACTAACTGAGTGCAATTCTTTGTGGATTGTAGACTCGGGAGCAACAGACTACATAGCTCGGGACAAGTTCTGGTTCGTCGCCTATAGGAAGCTCTCAAAAGGAGCTAAGCACGTTTCAATGGGAAATGATGTCAGGCTGGAACTGGAAGGCATAGGAACATGTAGAATTCCTATAGATATTGGATATTTGTATCTAATAGATGTATTGTATGTACCAAACATTTGTAGAAATTTGATTTCTATAAGTTCTATGTTGAAGTACAATTATTGCTTTAATTTCTTTAATAATAATGTGTCTATTATTAAAGATAATAAGATAGTATGCACTTGCTCAGTTAATAATTGGCTTTATGAATTAAAGCCAACTGACCATTCTGTTGCAAGTCCTAGTTGCTATGTGACAGAGGTCACGAATGAAATGAGATGGCATGAGAGGTTGGGTCATATTGATCAAGATAGAATGGACAAGCTAGCTAAGAGTGGATTGCTATGTTCCTTGACCAAGGTTGTCCTTCCAAGTTGCCAATCATGGCTAGAGGGCAAAGCCACAAGAAAGCCTTTTGGCAAAGCAACTAGGAGAAGTGAGGCACTAAGTTTACTTCACTCTGACCTATGTGGGCCAATGAGGGTTGAATCCAGAAATGGATTTAAGTATTTCATCACATTCACAGATGATTATACTTGATTCACCCACATCTACCTACCAAGACACAAGGCAGAGGCCTTGGCATGCTTTGAGAAGTATGTACACTTGGTTGAGAACCAAGTAGGTAAGAAGGTTAAGTCCTTGAGGACAGATAGGGGTGGAGAGTATACATCAAATGCATTCAAGGCATTTTGTGACTTGAAGGGTATTGAGAGGGAGTTCACTCTTCCTTGGACACCCCAACAAAATGGAGTGTTTGAGAGGAGGAATAGAACTCTTATGGACATGGTACGTTCCATGATGGCAAAGGCCAACTTAGACATCACTTATTGGAGTGATGCACTGCTGTGTGCAGTTCATGTCCTTAACAGAGTACCCACCAAGAATGTGAACTCTTCTCCATATGAGTTATGGAAGAAGAAAACTCTTAACCTAAGCTATTTATGCCCTAGGGGTTGTTTAGCTTATGTTCACATAACGGACCATCCTTTGGGAAAGTTGGGTCCGAGAGGGAGGAGGTGTGCCTTCCTTGGTTATCCTGAGCAGTCTAGGGGTTATGTGTTCTTGGATATAAGTCACAAAACTGGGAACATCTTTGATGCAAGGAATGCTAACTTTGTGGAGGATGATTTCGCCAAAGTTGGTGAATGTGGTGACTTAACCTCATTAAGCCAGATCCTAGATGAGGATCAACCAAGTGTCATAGGGACACCTGGGACACATGCACCTACTCTAGAGGGAGTACCTCAACCACATGGAGCAATGGCTCCAGAAATCCTTGTTGTTATGGACCAACATGAGCAAGACTTCCAAGAGGAAGGTTTTATTCAAGAGGGAGTTGAGGATACTCAAGAGCAAGATGTTGAGCCTCAAGAGATGGAGCATGAGTTGCCTCCATCTCAACCTACATTGAGAAGATCAATGAGGAAATATTGGACCACCTAAAGAATGGTGGATCTTGGATAGTGAGGCAAACTTGGTTGCATCTGAGATAGATGAACCAAGTAACATTAAGGAGGCTCTTGAGCGTGCACAGAGGGAAGAGTGGCTAAATGCAACGAAGGATGAGTTGCATTCAATGCATCTCAATGGGGTTTGGGAGCTAAGTGATCTTCCTTCAGGCCGTAAGGCAATTGGGAACAAGTGGGTTCTCAAGATCAAGGTGAACTCTGATGGAAGTATCAAAAGATACAAGGCCCGTCGCGAAATTTAACCGAAACCCTCCAGGATCCAGGTGAAACGGGGTAAACCGGGTGTTCAAAAATTTTCATACCTAATTTTTGGTTGAGATCTCTCACTCAACTGTAGAGTCAAATCACAAAACCTGAACAATTGACGTGTTCAGGCTCTCTATGGTATCCACACGAGCCTCTCAGGATCACCACGTTTCCACCATGTCCCGGCAGATGCGTTTCTCTTGCGCTCACAGTGCTAGCTTATGTCCTCCAAGGAATTGCAAGAGAAGAGTGCGGCTATCCTTTTGGAAGGCTAGGGCAAGGAGACCTGCGAATTTCTCACTAGAAGTTGTATTTATAGTGAGACTCAACTTCCAGGCCTAATAGGTTTCAAAGCCCTAATCCAATTAGGCTTTAATTTCAGGCTTAATAATGGCTCAACTATTGGGGCCATTATTAATACAAAATTATTGTGAAACAAAAACCCAAATTATTAGCCCATGCACTCTAATGATCCAAATAGCTATATGTGTGTGACCCAATAGGCTCTTAGCACATTGGCAATGATCATAAATCACATTTATGATCATAAGCAATGAGCGGTGTCTAGCAACACATCATTGCTACCCAAGTGACAAGATTGTCAATGATTCGACTAAACCTTTATGATCATCACCGATATATGCCATTGTCCCTTTGTCCAAGATATCAAGACTAAGCACGAGACATGGAATGTGTCACTCTCGTATAGCCCAATCTTTGGTTTCTTGATTACCGAGTAGACCAACTTAAACTGATGGCATTGATATCGTGTATCAACTCATCTGAGCATGGCCATGCATTTTTCTAAGTCTTATTCTATCAAGGGGCCCGAAGATATCACTCCCGTTACATAGGAGGGACAAATCCCATCTTGATCATACAAATCCCTCCGCATGATATGTGACATACCCAATGACCTGCTTCAAGTTCACTCAGTTATGAGCAACAAAGAAAAGTATCAAAGTATGTGACTCACATGTAGGGAACCTTGATGATCTTAGGTCGAAGGACTACATATACCATGATCACTATGAGAATCACTTATGACACTCATATAACGATCCATGTAGTGTTCTCATGGTCGGTTGGTCTAGTACACAAGTTCTCCAACTTGTACCCATATGTAGACTACATATCTCATATTAGTCTCCACATATGCTAGTCGTTATGTATTATTGCAACCCGTTCCACAATAATACTAGACCAGGGATGTTTAAGAATATCATTATTCTAGGGATACAATTATGTTTGTTAAGTTACGCAAAAACAAAACAACAAACATAATTGCTGGATTAATGCCTTAATAAAATATCATGACTCAATGTGCAAAAAATACAATCATCTTATGATTGGCTTTTGGGCACAACACTAACAAAATTCACTTCCATCAAGATATTACTTGCCATCGTGGCAAATCTAGACCTAGAGTTACATCAAATGGATGTAAAGACTGCCTTTCTCAATGGTGATTTGAGTGAGGAGATATATATGAGACAACTTGAGGGGTTTGTCCAAAAGGGTCAAGAGGACAAGGTATGTAGACTAAAGAAGTCTATCTATGGTCTTAAGCAAGCTTCAAGACTGTGGTACTTGAAGTTTCACCATGCAATCACAAGCTATGGCTTTGTGATGATGCATGAAGACCATTGTGTATACTTGTACTCTTCTGGGTCTAGTTTTGCAGTATTGACTCTATATGTAGATGATATACTAATTGTAAGTAATGGGCATGCGTTGTTAAGTACCATCAAGGGATGGTTGTCTTCCACCTTTGACATGAACGACATGGGAGAGGCTGCCTTTATCCTAGGGGTTAAGATCCTGAGGGATAGAAAGGCAAAGCTGTTAGCCGTTTCCCAGGAGCCTTATATTGATAAGATTCTTGCAAGGTTCAACTTAACAAATACAAAGCCCATGAGTACACCTCTTGCATATGGTTGCAAGATTGGAGAGGACTTATGTCCAAAGACTCCAAAGGAGAAGGAAGAGATGGTTCAGATCCCCTACCTAAGTGCCATTGGTAGCTTGATGTATGCCATGTTATGTACAAGGCTAGACATCAGCCAAGCGGTTGGACTTCTACCAAGATATTCTTCCAACCCTGGTCTGGAGCATTGGAAGAGTGTCAAGAGGATCCTAAGGTACCTCAAGGGTACTAAGGATTATTGGCTTTGTTACCAAGGTAAAGACCTTGGTTTACGTGGCTATTCTGATGCTGATTGGGGAGGGGATAGAGACTCTAGCAAGTCTACATCTGGTTAATTTTCATGCTAAATGGTGGGGCTACTACTTGGTGTAGTAAGAAGCAAACTTGTACAGCATTGTCCACAATGGAGGCTGAATTTGTTTCATGTGCCTCAGCTGTACAAAAAGCCCTTTGGCTAGGTTATTTCCTTAAAAATTTGGAGTCCAGGGTTTCTATTGAGAAACCTATTACTATCTACAGTGATAGTATGGCAGCCATGGCTTATACTAAGGACCCCAAATACCATGGAAAAACCAAGCACATTAGCATGAAATATAACTTTGTGAGGGATGCAATTGAAGAGGGTGAAGTTAGGATTGAGTACATTTCTACAGACCTGATGGTGGCAGATCCTCTCACTAAGCCATTGCCACCACTTGTATTTCCTCGACACATTAGAGCAACGGGTCTTAGAAGAATGTAAATGTTGGATGTACTTCACCTCTTTGGTGTCACACATGTTATGTATTTCTTTGAAATAATACAGATTATTTTATGAAATACTCAGTTCAATTTTGTGAATCACAACGAACAAATGAACATGTCAAACATAGGTAGAGGATGACTTTCTCACACAAGTTATTCACCCTTGATCTTTGTGTAAGATTAAGGATGAGACTGGCTAAAGACTTAAATGAAACTTAAGTGAATAATACATTTAAGTGGGAGTCATGCTCCAACACATGACACTTTAGCTTTTATAGTCGCCTTGATTATGAGTAATCAATATTCAATGCTTTGGTGCATTCAGTTTGTATGACCATTCATACATTCTAGCCTATGTTAGATGTAAGCTAAAGCTTACATGGACAAATTTCATGGTTATTGACATGTCCTCCTTTTATGTGTTAAGAGGAGTACACTTCAGGGTGTTTTAAGAGGGAGAAATGACACACTCCTCAATTGGAATGGAGATCACTCCAAGTGGGAGTGACATGAGTAAAACACCTTAGAAGAGTATTATGGAACTTTAATGGATGTGTTTCCAAGTGTTCAATGACCATGAAATACGACCAGAGAAGAATTTAAGCAAGTTGTCTCTATTATTGCTTAGTGTGAGATTCTTCAAATCAGACTCTTAGTGACTATGGCTTGCTATTAAGAAGTTGAGTTAATTATGATTACTTTGATTGGTTGTCGAAGGTCTTAGAGAAATGAGACTGGAGTATGCTCCTTTTGGGTAATCATGTTAACTCATTGACCTAAGTAGTTGAAGCTAAAAGGAAAGACATTAAGATGATACACGTTCACTAAATTCAATCTTGGGCCCACATATTACTGTGAGTAGTATGCTAGATTGAATGACAAGTGATTGAAATGAGTACTCAAAGCTTAATACAATCATGGATTTCAAGGAGTTGAAATTCTAAGAAAGAGACTGATTGTGATTAAGAAGTGTATCATATGTCTGGGGTCTAAAAGGCATAACTTGATGTGCTCAAGCAAGCTTGATGTGTTTAAGCAACACACTTGAATTTGATGTGTTCAAAGGAAAGTTTGAAGAACTTCAAACTATAAGGAGAGGACAATCTTCTATTGAGAGTCTAACAACCTCAATGGAAGAGACTTAGTGTGTGTGCCTGAGGTCGCACCCACAACTTTATATATGTAGAAGTGTTTGGATCATTTCGGCTATTAGAATTAAGGAGTTTGTTTTGAGTGGGAGCTGGAAGCTTAAAAGCATCTTAGTGTGAGTGGGAGTTTGTTGGAATTCTTGGCGCACCAAGATCCTTTTAAGATAGCATTTGAGCTCATTGAGCTAACTCTAGCTTGAACAGCTATCTAAGGCAGCTAAAAGTATCTCCCTTTAGCTCAAGTCAGCTCACTTCAGCTATAAGTAGCTCAAAGTAGCTGGACTTCAGCTCAATTTAGCTCAAGTCAGTTAACTTCAGCTTCTGGTAGCTGAATGTAGCTGGACTTCAGCTCAAGTCAGCTCACTTCAGCTATAAGTAGCTCAAAGTAGCAGGACTTCAACTCAAGTTAGCTCAAGTCAGCTCAACTCAGCTCACTTCAGCTTTTGGTAGCTGAATGTAGCTGGACTTCAGTTCACTTCAGCTGAGAGTAGCTAACTCCAGCTCAAGGTCAATTCAGGGAACTAGACCTTAGTTCATGGAGCTTGATTGGAGCTCAGAGGAGCTCAATGGTGCATAAGTAGCATAGTGAGCTAGCTTTGTGCCAGCTCACCTTGCTTTTAGCCCAAAACCACCAAGAGACACATCTTTTGTGTAAAGGTATGTCTCTTCATCAAAAGAGATGACTATTGGCTAAAAGAACATGTCTTTTCATCCAAAGGAAGTGTTCCTTGAGTGAAAAGACATGTATATTCAGCCATGAGGGTGGTTGGGGTGGTTATTGCACCAAGAGTGATGTCCTATGACTTCAAAGGACATGTATATTTGGCCATAAGGTAGTTATGGGGTGGTTATAGGCCAAAGGAAGTGTTCCTTGGCTAAAAGACATGTATTTTCGCCACCATACATGACACTTGGCCAAAGGAAGTGTTCTTTGGCTTAAAAGACACCTTTCTTAGTGTAAAGGTGTGCCTTTTGGTCATCTATAAAGAGCCTTTAGAGGCCAGCCATTTTAAGCATGAATTTGCACTCCATTTGCTCAATTTTCTTGAGAGAAAATTGTCCTCCTCCTATTTCCTTTAGAGGCCGAAATATTAAACACTTCTTGAGAGCATTGTGGGTGGATTTACATAGAGATTGTTCATCTCTATTTCAAGCTTCAAGGTGCTCCTCTAAGATCAAGTTCTCCCTCAAGTTTTTGCGCTAAAGATAACCAAGAAGAAAGGTGCACATCTTCTCTTGGTTTAGTAGCATGTTAGGTTTCATTTTCGTATATTCTTAGTAACATGCTAGGATTTATTTAACACAACTTATATGTGATCTTGATATGTTATATAATATGTTATGCATGCCTATATCCATGTTGAATTCAAATGAACAAATATGCATGTGGCATATACATGAGTAGATAACATAAAAGTATGTTATCATAAGATCCTGAAATCTTCATTTTAGTCATGTGTTCTTGACATTTAATGAGTTCCTAGATGTATATGGAACTAAAATAATAAAGAAGGAATGAAAAGTAATATTCGGCCATAGTGCCATTTTTTACGTTGTGTGTGCAAACCCAGGCTTTTCGATGTTTATGTGTTCCTAGTGAAATATGGAACTAAAGTGAGGAAGAAGAAATAAAGAACAAATTCGGCGAAGAGTGGTTCTTGAAACCTTTAAGTGGAAACCAAGTGTTCTTCGTATATGTGAGCTTCGAAGAACATGTAAGCTTGAAAATCAAGTGGAGCTTGAGAGAAAAATAAAGGTTAATATTTAGCCATGTTCATTACAGAGCGGTTCTATGAGATAAACCACTCATGAAAAGTTTTCCTAAAACTCCTACATTGACTTGAGACTTGGACAAAGAGCAATATCCAAGAAAGGTTAAGTTAGGCCTTACATCTTTAAGTTGAGGTTGAGTAAGTTAAACCAAGTGTCCTTGGTAAAATAATAATGATAATAATAATAATTATTATTATTGTTCTCAAAATTAATGAAAAACAAGTAAATAACTTGTTAGTGTTTTTGGGCTTTATAGGTCCATTAAGGAAAGACAAGTTCCAACAACAAACAAAGCAAAGCAAGGGAAAGGCAATGAGCAAAAGGTTACACGGATTGTAGTAAGGATTCCTATACTCACTTTATTGCATGGTGTATTTCCATGACCTTGTTTGTGAGTATTAGTGCCCCTAGGTGATGGTCAAAGAACCATGTGATCCTAGGTGTGCATGCAGGGCTAAGTTGTTTTGTTGCTTCAACAACTCTGTGTGAGAATTTCTCATACTCACTTTGTGAGTATTTGGGCACATAGTGCACAGTGTGCTAAGTATCGTTTGTTCGGCAACTATGGTTACTCATGAGTTAAGTGCAAGCATTTAGGGCTTGGAATTGAGTTTGGCCAACTCAATTCCCAAGTTAATGAGCTCAGTACGGCATAAAATAAAGAAAGGTCGACCGTGGATTGTGTGATGTAGAATATGCTAATGCTTACAATGCCTATACGGAATGGTGTTATGTGGTGTGTTGTGTTGTGTGCTTCTCTGAAATTGGTTGTGCATGCTGACCCCGATTGTTATTATTATTATTATTGTATGCCTTGTGTTTTCTTTGTTTTAGTGTTTTCCTTTGCAGGAACACGGGATAATTGCCATTACATTCTTGGCATAAGTTAGGCTTTGGAAGCCATATGTGACTTTGAGAGTCATGAGAATTACCTCACTATGTTACCGGAATCCTTACTGAGTTTTATAACTCACCCGCACTTTTCTACTTTTGTAGGAAAAAGGATTACTTGAAAGAACAAGCTAAGAGTATTGGAATACTCTTTTTGAGATGTTAAAGGGTTGGGTATATGTATGGTATTGCTCAATATATTCGTATGATTCTAAGCGACTTATGTGGTCTAGATTGCTTATGAATCAAGCTAATGTTGTGGACTTACATGTGCAATCTTATGGAATCTAGAAGTTGTGGGAACAAGGTCTATTAAGGTGGAATGTGTTCCATGTCATTATGAGTTGATGTTTGAGTAGTTATGAGAACTTGGTCTGTAAAACTTGAGCTTGGCTAATTTTAGATATGTAGCATCCTTGGTATGTTTTCCAAGTAGGTGATGCTTGTTTGCTACTCATTATGGATGATTGTGTTATGTGTACTAGATTTGGCAGAATGCTCATGATATGAAATATGGTTTTCAAACTTGAAATGAAATGTGGGCTTCTTGGTTGCCATGCATTGAAATAGTACACTTGATGGACACACATTTGACGCACTTAGTGGATTAAGTGTATGGCTATATGTAGCTTGGAAGAAATGAGCATGTGAAGATATTACAGGAGAAGCTTATGATGAATTGGAATAAAGTATGCATGTCATGAAGTATGCTTGTAAGCAGGATAAAATCATGAATGGAACACTAGAAATTCCACTTAGGTGCTAGCTTGTACCTAAAGAGCACCCTAACATCACCTAGGAAGTAATTAATTATCCAGCTACTACCAAAATAGATCCTGGAGTCACGTCGTAGGTGCTCATAATAGTTAATAAAGCCCTTCCGTTTGAATAACTTCCACTGTATTACTCTGATAATCGGGCCCAGATGGGCCAGGGGCAGTTCGGAGCGTGACAGTGTTTGTTTGGTAGGATGAGAACTAGAGATGTGTACAGAGGCCCAAAACTGAAAATGAAATTTCCTCTAATAGGAAGGGCTATATTGGCTTTGTGCCAGAAGTCCAAGTTGGGGCTGTTGAGCCATTAAGCCAAATATTACTGGCTCTTGATACCCAGAGGAAAATTGGAAGCAATGTAAGAGTACATGCCAGCAATTGAGCATTCAGACCATGACAAGAAGTCAGGTATAAGTCCCAGAACTTGCTGGGCAATAAAGAGAGTTAAAAATGAGGAGAAGGGCAGAAAGAGAGAATGTGCTATAAGATCAAGCCAGTGGAACTAGTGATGCTAATAATGATGATGAAAGAAGAAAATTCAGAAATAGAGAAACTGGACACAAAGAAATTTAAGGACCTACCCAAAAGGGAGGCCTGATACTGCAAATACAGGAAAGCCCATAACAGATGGGAGTAGGGAAAGAGAATCCCTAAGACAAACAGAAGATAAAACAGTCCAACCTAGAGATGGTATGCATACAGAAATGCCTGAGATACAAGCAAAGGCCCATGAGCCTAGTTTGGCCCAAGAGCCAAATGCCAGGTTACAAGTACTTGGATTCAGCAGAGATGAGACAGTTGTGACCCAGAGGAGGCAGAATACCGAGTAAGTCTAATTGAAAGGAACTTTTAGAAGAGGAGATGTTCTCAAAAAGTCTTACTAGCAACCTTCAGATTGGAAGGAAACACTAAGTTATAGTGGAAAGTAGTCCACAGGAATTATGCTAGCAAAATGCTAGGCGGCCCACTCACAAAAGAAAGGCAATGGGATAGGCTGAATGCCAGCAAGCAAGTCAGCAACAGCACTTATAGTGATTCACTAGAGGATCAAAAATAGGCTAAGCTTAGCTGTGTGAGCAGAAGTACCTTCGAGAACTATGGCTTGGAGCAAGAATTCCAGGAACAAGCCATGAGTGGACCTAGAAGTACTAGTAGGATGTTGAAGCCAGCTAAGAAGAGAAGTAGAGAAAGCTTGGCATATAAGCCAAAAAAGAGTAATAAAATAGAGAAGAAAGGCATACAGAATAAATAGATGGTCAAAACTTAGCACATAAGCCAAGAAAAGGATTAGTAACAAAGAAAAAAAAAGGCAGCTCGTTATAGATCTTCATGCGAGACTCAAGGAAGATTCATGCCCAAAAGCCATGCTATAGACTTATAGAAAGTTGTCTTAAGTACTACACCCAAAATCACTGAGTTGATGCCCGACGGCATCTTCGTCGGGTGACATGGTGTGACCGAGAGGGACTTCTGGTGTAGAGGAACGCCCAAAGTGTAGGTTTCCCAGGGGAGTCCACCTGAAATGCTCAGAAAATAGGGGTTAGGAGGTCCCCGGAGCCTTTTTCCGGGGAGGAGCCTCCGATGCCCAAGTCAGTGTTTTGGAGGTGGGGAGGGAATGCGAAAGACCAGGGATTCTTGCCTGTCGCATTTTTCCTTTTTGAGGGGAGGAGAGAGGAAATCCCCTGCTGAGACCATTTCCCTTATATATATAAGAGGAGGTGACCCGTTCAGATTATGACACGTGTTCGGTCGGATGTAATCTGTCCTTTCTGGGCGTGGGGGCCTCTAGCCGCCTACAGGCTCCTCGAGCCATGGGCTAAGGTGTGCATAGCCCTACATGACAAGACGTATATAGCGTCAATGTGTCAGAGTGCATATGACGGCGGCGTGTAGCGTCTGAGGGCGACATGTCAGAGGCTCCTTAATTGCTTCCACCGTACACCCGAGGTCCCTTGGGTTGAGGTCGCCCTTCGGAACGAGAGGCCCTCTTACGGAGTCGTGCCGGTAGTTCGGAGGATCACCTAGCTCTGAAGTTACTCCTTCAGGGGGATTCTCTCCTGCCAAGCAGTGGCTGGTCTTTCTCCCCCGAAGCCAGTTCGGTCACCTTCCCGAGAGGGTGACATGCTAGTTTCCCTAGGTTGGTGCTGTCATCCTCGGAAGTACAGTCGGACTTTCGAGATCATGTACCCAGGGTGTCAGACTCCCTCATTTCCAAGGTCGGTATTGGCGTTCCTCGTCGGTGATGCCAGATTTACCTGAGCGTGGTGCTTGGGGAAGTCCTCAGGTGATCAGGGCGATAGCACTTCGGCTATCACATGCCCCCCTCAGAAAGCCGGAGTGGAGGCTTCGGCTAGGCGCCTTTCTGGGGGCGCTTTTCAGGACTCGAAGTGCAGTGCTCAGCAGAAAAGGCACTTCGCTTATCGGGAGACGAGCATTGTCCGAACAGGTGTCACTCGTCTGCCCTTTGGTGTTCTCGAGATACCCAATCTCTTTACTTTTTCTGCCGCAGGTCAATGGACCGTCATGTCTCGAAACTAGGTGTGTCAGTCTGGGGCGGCGTGCACGGGTTTTCAGGATGTCAAAAAATGCATCCTAGTTTCTCGTGATGGATGACATGTGGCAGGCGCTAGTTGGGAACGGTCACGTCGGTTGTGGCAGGCACGCCTTTTTGCGCGTGAGGGGCAATTTTGGCAACACTTCACCTTCGCAGAGCAATTATGACATCGATTC
The DNA here is from genome assembly GCA_039654915.1 of Aquilaria yunnanensis. Taxonomy (NCBI): domain Eukaryota; kingdom Viridiplantae; phylum Streptophyta; class Magnoliopsida; order Malvales; family Thymelaeaceae; genus Aquilaria; species Aquilaria yunnanensis. Next base: position 37,934,816 of record CM077594.1, on the reverse strand, counting down.
GACTACCCTTCCTCAGTCTATATAAACCTCCTTCCGTCATAGCCTCCATTTGTTTTTACTTTGCTCTCGCTTCGCTCTTGTCTGCTTTCGTGCCCTTTTTCCTTCTTTTGGCGATGTTAACGGCGGTGCGATTTCCGGCCACCTTTTACGACAGGGCCTTCAAACCCTGATGTCGGCAAAACTTTTGGTGGGTTCTGATTCTAGAGGTCCTTCTGTTCCTTCATTTTCTGCTTTCTCTAGCTTTTCGAGTCATTTTTCTTCTTATCGAAGTCCCTTCATTCTTTTTCCGAGGTCACTTTTCTTTCACTGACTATGTCTTCACCCGTCCCCCTCGAGCCTGTTCAAGCTGTCCCCTTTATGTCTGTCGAATCTCTCCCCGAGAGCTGGCAACCTATCGTGTCTCACCCCTGTTGCTCCACCTTGGCGAAGTTAGAGAAGTGGACAACACAATTTTTTCTCCCCTCTTATGCCGTTACGAGGTTACCTCATCTCTGTCATTTCAGTTTTATGAACCGCCGTGACGAGGTTACCGTTTTCCAAGCCCAACTGAAGGCCGAACTTCGGTTTCCTCCCCCGAGGATGATTTGTGACTTTTGCCAATTCCATGGCATAGCCGTGAAGCAGCTTCCTCCGAACTCGTATTACTATTTCAATGCCTTCCTCTGCATGTGTGGGGTCTTCGGAATAGAGCCCCATCTTATCCTGTTCATGCAGTACTACAAGCTCTATCTGGTTCCGAAGGGTGACTTTTATTTCATGCTACCTCGGGGATCTGGGAGCAAAAAGTTCATGTTCACCTTCGCTACTAAGGATAGTTGGCGAGGGTTGCAAAAGAAGTTCTTCTTCCTACAGGTGGTGGAGGCCTGGTCGTACGTCCTGACCAAGTGGGCTCGGGGAAAGCTGGACACAGATGTCATGGACCCCAAGAAGCTACTAACTCCTGAGTTGGCGGCGAGGCTTGCGGACTTTGACAGACGTATTCGTGCTGTCACCGACTGGGATGCCGAGGTCCCTCCACGCTCCCTCTACGCCTTCCCAAAAATTGGAGGCTTATGACCGAGGAGGTCCTTCAGGAGTTGGGGGTGGTTAAGGAGCACAAGATGGATCTCGACATGCCAGCTCCTGATATCGAAGGGAAGGAGTCTTGGTTAGTGAAGCTCCTTCGGGCGGAGCTCACTTACGAAGCCTTTCTCGAAACTAAGTTTCCTTTCAAAGTTTTCAATATAAGTATCTATCTGAACTCACACTGATGTTTTCCTTCTTTTTCAGAGATGGGCAACGAGTCTGCTGCCTACAATAAGTCCCTCTTTCTTGGCCAAGCTGAGAAGGGGGAACAAACAAAGAAGGGAGCCTCCCGAAGGCGCAAGACTACTGGGAGCGGACCGTCTTCAGCCAAGAAGGCGAAGAAGGACATCCTTCTTCCACCCCCGGAAGATGTGGCAAAGGTCGGTGGTGAACCTTTTTGATTTGGCCAAGCTGTCCGCCTCGGCATTGTGTCGGCGACGTACACTTTCAATTTGTACTGCGTCGAACTCCTGGATAAGCTTCGATACGCACTCATGATATTTTGCCAAAGTTGGGTCTTTTGCACTTTAGTCCCCTGCCATCTGCCGCACCACTAGTTAGGGGTCGCTGTGGGCTTTTAGATTTCTTACACCAATTTTTCTGGCCAGGCGCAACCCTGCTATGAGAGCTTCGTATTATGCCATATTGTTGGTGACATTAAACCCGAATTTGATAGATTTCACGACTTCCAAGCCTTTGGGGCCACGAATGATTACCCCAGCTCCTTGGTGCTCGAAACCGGAGGGCCCATCTACAAACAGAGTCTACTCTGGCTCAGTTTTTCCGAGGTCCAATTGTTCACCTTTGGCAGTGGGCACTTTAGCAATGAAGTCTGGTAGAGCTTGAGCTTTTATTGCTTTCCTTGGCTCATAAGTAATATCATACTCACCAAGCTCTTTGCACCACTTGGAAAGTCTTCCCGAATGGTCTACTCACTTCATGACGTCCCGAAGGGGTAGGTTGCTTCGGATGATAATGGGGTGAGCCTGAAAGTACGGACGCAGTCTTCTGCTTGCTAACACCAGGGCATAAATAGCCTTTTGTAGCAGGGGATACCAGACCTCGGTGCCATGCAGGGACTTGCTCACATAGTATACTGGCCATTGCTCCGCCCCCTCTTCCTTTACGAGAATCGAACTTAGTGCTTTCTCGATAACTGTAAGGTACAATACAAGAGGCTCTCCTTCTCGTGGTTGCTGAAGAGTGGGTAGGCGGGCTAGGTAGACTTTAAGCTCTTCCCAGGCCTTTTGGCACTCCTCACTCCAAGGATGGTCATCGCCTTCGAGGTTGCCACCATTTTTTGCTGCCTTGGTAAGAACCTTAAAGAATGCTCGGCAGCAATCCCCATACCTGGAAATGAATCTGCTAAGGGACGTTATTCTTCCTGTGAGCCTTTGGACGTCTCTTGTTGTAACAGGAGTTCAAAATTTGAGTAGCACTTTGACCTTTTCTGGGTTGGCATCAATACCTCTTTTCGATACCATAAACTCGAGGAACTTACCTGAGCTTACGCCGAAGACGCACTTTTTCGGATTAAGGCGTATTCCGAATGCCCTAAGTTGGTGGAAAGTTTCCTCTAAATCTGTGGTATGACTGATAGGAAGCTTGCTTTTGACTATTATGTCATCGACGTAGACTTCCATGTTTCTCCCTATTTGGTCTTTGAAAACCTTGTTCATTAGCCTCTGGTAGGTAGCTCCTGTATTTTTAAGCCCGAAGGGCATTCTGACATAGTAGTATGTACCAACTTCGGTGATGAAGGCGGTTTTTTCCTCATCTTCGGGATCCATTCTAATTTGGTGATAGCCACTGAAGGCGTCGAGGAAACTCAGGAGTCCATACTCCGCAGTTGACTCTACCAGCTGGTCTATTGGCGAGAGAGGATATGAATCTTTAGGGCAAGCGTCATTTAAGTTTCAGAAGTCAATGCTTATTCGGAGCTTATTGCTTCCCTCCTTTATGGCAATAACCACGTTACTTAGCCATTCGAGGTACTTGACCTCCCTGATTACGCCAGCATTTATCAGGTGTTGGACTTCGGTTGTGACAAAGTTATTTTTGTGTGCTGAGAGGCTTCGCCTTTTCTGGTGAACAGGCCTCGCCTCTGGGCTCACTTTAATGCTATGCTATATTATGCGAGGGTCTACCCCAAGCATGTCTTTTGGTGAGTAGGCGAACAGATCTTTATTCATTAGTAGGAAAGATACAAGTTTTTCCTTGTCACCTTCGGTGAATTTTTTACCTATTCGGGTATTTCGGCCTGGGACAAGCTCTACTTCTTCCGTTTCTACCTTCTCAGGATCTTATGTTCCTTGTTCTTTTGATTCTTGCGCGGGCAGAACCTTTGTTCCCGTGGTCTGCACGCAGTTCATCATTGGGGCTTTTCTTGCCTTTATGAACACCTTTCTCACCTCCCCCTGGTCGATGAAAATCTCAGCATCCCCATCCTTGGTGGCGAAGGTGACAGTTAGGTACTTCACATCTGGACGAATGTGGAGGTTTCCTTGTGTTTGGCTCCCAAGAATGGCGTTATATGACAAAGGGACATCGATGACAATGAACCTTGTCATTACGGAGGTGAACAGTTCATTTTTGTTATTTGCTGAAGTTCCTTTCAGCATCAAAGGAAGATCTACCCACCCGAGGACGGGGAGTTCAGACGGCCCTACTCTAAAAGTGGGAGAAGTGACGGCCTTGAGGTCACTCCTAGATATCCCCAAGCTTGGTAGCAAGTGTAAGAATAGGACGTCTGCATTTGAGCCATCATCAAGCAGTACTCTCTTGATGTCCCAGCTTCCTATCCCTGCCATAATCAGCAGTAGATCATCATGAGCAAAAATGACAGTGGACCCATCCTTCCGAAGAAGCTTCTTTGATGGATTCTCATACTCCATCACCGAAATATCTCTGCCCTTTCTTTTCCTTTCCGCCGATGGCAGTCCGGTGGTGATCATCTGTATTACTCCTGCCAGGGGCGGTGGACGCCTTTTCAGACTTCGGTTTCGACACTTGTTGGAGTCGTATTCCTCGTCATCTCCTTTCCCCTCCTCTTCTCTTCTTCTCTTCGGGGAGGGTATCCGCAGGTAACGTCGAAGTTGACCTTGCTTTATCAGGGATTCAATGTACTTCCTTAGCTAGAGTAGTCCTCGGTATCATGGGCGTGGTCCCGATGAAACTGGCAGAATTTCTTCATATTCTTTTTGTTGTCCGAGGTCATGGCCTTCGGTCTTTGGATTTGAGCTCCTTGTCTTTCCATTGCCATGAGGATGTTCATCCTTGAGCTATTTAGTGGGGTGAAAGCCAGTGGCTTCCTCCCCTTGAGCTTCCAAGGTCATACCCCTAACTCAGGGTGGGTACCGAGGTTGGTGGCTTGGCCCCTCGGTGCGAATGTGGTCGGGTTTTGGGCCTCCCATTCTTAGTTCTTCAGCAGTCATGTGCTACTCGGCCCTTCGGTAAAATTCGCCAAGCATGTCAGGGGGATCCTTGCAAAACTCATAGAACAACTGGGAGTCTCTCCGAAGTCCTCGTGTCATGGCCAAGATACGTATTTCTGGCCTGAAGTCAGGAACACTCAAGGCTTCCCTATTGAGCCTTTTAACATAGTCACGAATGATTTCCCCATTTTTTTGCGCTATATCAAACATTTGGACTGGCATCTTCATCGTTGGCCGGCTCCCAATGAACTGCTATGTGAAGGCAGTAGACAATTCTTGGAACTCCATGATCGTTCCAGGGGCCAATGAATTGTACCACACCGTTGCTGGTCTCGCGAGGGTGACCTTAAAACATTTTCAAAAGGTGGCGTCATCAGCACCGTGCAACACCATGCTGTGCTTGTATTTGGTCAGATGAGCCTGGGGGTCAGTTCGGCCATCATAGGTCTCCAACCGAGGTACTCGGAAGTCACTTGGCATGGGCGTTTCGACCACCACTTGGGTGAATGGTGATTCATCTCCATTGAAAGTTTCCGACAGCCTAGCCCAGACAGGCTTCCAAGCTACCTGCCTTTCCACTCTCTCTAGCCTCTTTAAGACTTTCTCCACAAGGAGTGCAGCACTGGGCTCTTCTTCCTGCTGTTTATAGGTTTCTAGGTAGGGAGACTGACGTCTCTTCTTTGAGGAGTGACTCCGGCGCCGAGGAGATGGCGACTTCTCTTCTGGTGAAGAACTCCTTCGGTGAGGAGTCCTGGGCCGTTTTGACCCTGCCTCTCCCGTAGGTCACGCCCCAAGGGGTATGTTTTCCGTTGAGGACTCGTGTCGCTGGTCTCTACTCCCCGAACATCGGTGAGTTGACCTAGGGCTCTTTTCCCGATGCGGTACTGGCGAGGGGGGCCTTCGGCTCTGAGTCGGCTGAGGCCATCTTTGGTCTAACTACTGTGTCATCTCAACCACGACAGAGTGTTGGAACTCACGCAGGAAACCAATAGTTATAGCCAGAGGGCGTTCATCCTCAGGCAGAGAAGTCCCTGCCGCAGCTCGTTCGGTTGCCGGTTGAACCTCTGGCGCAGACGGGGACTTCGAAAGTCCCTTGTCCTTAGAACGCCGAGTCTCAACGACGGTGAGGGTTCCCACAGACAGCGCCAAATGATGCCTGGTGGCATCTTCGTCAGGTGACATGGTGTGACCGAGAGGGACTTCTGGTGTGGATGAACGCCCGAAGTGTAGGTTTCCCAGGGGAGTCCACCTGAAATGCTCAGAAAATAGGGGTTAAGAGGTCCCCAGAGCCTTTTTCCCCGGGAGGAGCCTCCGACGCCTAAGTCAATGTTTTGGAGGTAGGGAGGGAATGCTAAAGACCAGGGATTCTTGCCTGTGGCGTTTTTCCTTTTTAAGGGGAGGAGAGAGGAAATCCCCCGCTGAGACCATTTCCCTGATATATATAAGAGAAGGTGACCCGTTCAAATTGTGACACGTGTTCGGTTGGATGTAATCTGTCCTTTCTGGGCATGGGGGCCTCTAGCTACCTACACGCTCCTCGGGCCATGGGCTAAGGTGCGCATAGCCCTACATGACAAGACGTATACAGCGTCAATGTGTCATAGCGCATATGAGGGCGGCGTGTAGCATGTGCGGGCGACATGCCGGAGGCTCCTTAATTGCTTCCGCCGTACACCCGTGGTCCCTTGGGTTGAGGTCACCCTTCGAAATGAGGGGCCCTCTTCCGAAGTCGTGCCAGTTGTTCGAAGGATCACCTAGCTCTGAAGCTACTTCTTCGGGGGGATTATCTCCTGCCAAGCGATTGTTGGTCCTTCTCCCCCGAAGCCAGTTCGGTCACCTTCCTGAGGGGGTGACACGCTAGTTTCCCGAGGTTGGTGCTGTCATCATCGGGAGTACTGTCAGACTTCTGAGATCGTGTACCCAAGGCGTCGGACTCCCCCATTTCTAAGGTCGGTATTGGCGTCCCTCGTCGGTGATGCTAGATTTACCCGAGCGTGGTGCTTGGTCGAAGTCCTTAGGTGATCGGGGTAATAGCACTTCGGCTATCATGGGTCAAGGACTATACTGCCTGGAAAGAGAGACAGAGGACCCCATGAGGGATTGTAGCAGATGGGCACAGATAGGCAATTGCCATAAAGAGGCCAGCTATGCCATGAAGAGGCTAGATAAGGCTCCACCTCCATTGAGAAAGGATCATGACCTTACAATGCCCTGGAGCAGGCAAAGACATATTAAGGATACTGGAAGAGTATTCCAGATTGAGACTTCAAGGAAAGCACAAGAGGATCATGAAATCAAAAAAAAAAAAGCTGAAGATGCTGATAAAGAAATGGACCAGGTCAGGATTGATTAGAAAGACCCTGACAGGTAACCTTTTATTTGATAGTATTAAAGTATCAATTTTAATATTAGTGCATCTATGGTAGTTAAAGGATGAACTGGAAATATGAAATGAAGCATGCCTGGATGGAACTATCAGGAATGAAATTTATGAATAATAGATGAGGAGAAAATTTGCATGCTTAGGCTACTAAAGAATATATAGCCTATGATGTCATAACCAGATCATATCCACACTGGCTTAGTGCCAACAGGGTAATCACAGACAGTGATGCCATGAAACTTTACTTGGATATGAACCACAACTTCTGGAAGACTCTCCTGGGTTAGTCCCAGAAAATCATTTAAGGGTGATGGAGCACAAGCCCATGTTGATAAAAGGGTGATTACCTGAGTATAAAGAGAAGATGAAGTATGAATAAAGCTGGGTAAAATACCCATATCAAGAAAATTCCCTGAAATATTCCCCACAGATCTCCTAGGAACTCCCTTCTATAAGTAAGGCTGAGTTTGAGATCATATTGGTGCCAGAAGCTACACCAGTATCTATTACTCCTTACAGGATAGTTATTCCTGACATGATGGAGCTAAGAAAGCAGCTGGATAACTTGCTTGAGGAATGTTTCTTAAGACCAAATACACCTCCATAGGGAACACCCGTGCTTCTTGTGAAAAAGAAAGATGGATCCCTTAAGTTGTGCATTAATTGGAGGAAGCTCAATGCACCGAGCATTAAGAGTAAGTACCTCGAATCTGGATACTTTCAGCTGAGGGTCAAAGAAAGAAAATGTCCTAAAGATAGCTTTTAGGACCAGATATGGTCGCTTTATATACACGGTGAGGCCATTTAGGCTTACTAGTGATGATATATTGGTGTGCTCAAAGGATGAAAAAGCCCATAAGGAGCACCTAGGAGTGGTGCTAACCCTGTTAAAGGAACAGGAATTGTGTGGCAAAATAAGTGCCGATTGTGGGCTAAGGAAATTGAAATCCTCGGACATGTGATCAATGAGCATGGTTTAGCTATTGATCCCGAGAAAATTTAAAGCTATCTTGGAATGGACGCAACCTCACACTACGAGGGACTTAATAAAAGATTGACTGCAGCCCAATACTGGTTTTACCAGACTCTGCTAAGAAATATCAGTTAATCACTGATGAGATGGGCTGAGTCTTATGAGTGAGAAACAAGCCATAGCTTGTGGATCTAGGCCTTATTTGCCTTATGAAGAGAGTTATCCAGTACATACCCTGGAGTTAATAGAAAGACTTGAAATCTTAAGAGAGAATAATTGGTGTTTATATGGCCAAGAAGGGGACTTATCGGCAAGTTAAGGTAGTCCCCAGCGTTATGGTGATACACTACAGGCTACTTGAGCATGATATTTTTTACTCCTAGGAAATTTGGAGGACCAAATTTCTTAAGGAGGGGAGTGCTGTATTGACCGGAAAAAAAAATGCTAAATGATTAAGTCCCGGGTTAAAGTGGATTGAGGATATAAAAAAAAAAGTTTCCTAATCTGGAAACTTAGTTCAATTAAATTGAGGAGACAGTGAATTAATTGATGAATGGGCATAAATGAGTGTTGGACACTCTTGGAATTAAACTTGGCAAAGGCCAAGAGAATTGGTGATGAAAATGGTGGAATTTGAAGTTGAGGGACTCAATTGCACAAAGGAAAATTTTGTGGAAGGACACATTTGCATAAATTGAGAAGTTGGAGGACTAAGTGGGGTATTTGGCCAATTTGCATGGCATATTTTACCATGGCCGGCCACCCCAAAATACCATTTAAATATTAAGCCACTACATCCTCCACTAAGATTATTACAATGTCCCACTTAGACTTGTCCCCCACCTTCACCATATTTAATTATATTTTCCATCCTTTGTCTCCCACTACAAACTCCACTATGATTAGTTTATTGTCTCCACTACCAATTGTTTAATGGCCATTGGAAATTGTTCCCCCTCTCCACCAAGTGCAATAACCGGCCATCATCCTTCAAACACTCTCATTTCACTTACACACCACTCTTTCTCTAGCCCTTATGCTCTCCCTCTCTCTAAACTCTTACACAACCGGCCATGACTTTGTTCAAGTTCCATCATCTTCTTCCATCATCCTACCTTTCGGCCATAGCTAAAATCACTCTTCCTTGCGCATGCAAACACATTTCCTTAGAGATTTCAAGCTCCTAAACCCATCTAGACCAAGAAATCAAGAGAAAGGTCCAAGAAATGCTCTCTTGAAGTTTCGGCCATGGAGGATTTTTAGTGTTCTTGAGCTCAACTCAAGAGCTCATGAACAAGCATGGCGTTTTTAAGCCATGGGGAGCAAGGAAATCTAGAAGAACTCCAAGGAAAAATGAAGCTCATTTTCGGCCATTTTCCCTCCATGTGACGAGTTGTAAGTAAACCAAGTTTCCTTGGTGATTTTAAGTATTTTTGAGCTAAAATAAAGCTTACTAAACTTTCGGCCAGTTTGGATTTATGCTAGAAAAGCAAGTTGAGCTTTCAGCCTTGGATTTTTTATGAAGGATACCAAGTTTTCTTGGTGGATTTGAAGCAATTGAAGCCATGCATGCAAAGACCAGGGAAGGTTCATGCATGGAGGTTTCGGCAATGAGTGTCCATGGCGTTATAAGGCTTTAAACCAAGTGTTCTTGGTGCCTTGAAGCTTGTGTGGCCATCCCAAGCAAGGAAACGAGCCAAGGATGGAAGAAAAGCAAAGATGAATTTTCGGTCAAGTTGGTTTCTTGGCATGCATGATCATAAAACCAAGTCCTCTTGGTAGTATTGAAGTCCTTATGAAAAGTAATATTCGGCCATAGTGCCATTTTTTAGGCTGTGTGTGGAAACCCAGTGTTTTTGATGTTTATGTGTTCCTAGTGAAATGTGAAACTGAAGGGAGGAAGAAGAAATAAAGAACAAATTTGGCCAAGAGTGGTTCTTGAAACCTTTAAGTGGAAACCAAGTGTTCTTAGTATATGTGAGCTTCTAAGAACATGGAAGCTTGAAAATCAAGTGGAGCTTGAGAGAAAAATAAAGGTAAATATTTGGCCATGTTCATTACAGAGAGGTTCCATGAGATAAACCACTCATGCAAAGTGTTCCTAAAACTCCTACATTGACTTGAGACTTGGACAAAGAGCAATATCCAAGAAAGGTTAAGTTGGGCCTTACATCTTTAAGTTGAGGTTGAGTAAGTTAAATGAATTGCCCTTGGTAAAATAATAGTAATAATAATAATAATGGTTCTCAAAATTAATGAAAAGCAAGTAATTAACTTGTTAGTGTTTTTGGGCTTTATAGGTCCATTAAGGAAAGACTAGTTCCAACAACAAACAAAGCAAAGCAAGGCAAAGACAATGAGCAAAAGGTTACACAAATTGTGGTAAGGATTCCTATACTCACTTTATTGCATGGTGTATTTCCATGACCTTGTTTGTGAGTATTAACGCCCCTAGGTGATGGTCAAAGAACCATGTGATCCTAGGTGTGCATGCAGGGCTAAGTTGTTTTGTTGCTTCGGCAACTCTATGTGAGGATTTCTCATACTCACTTTGTGAGTATTCGGGCACATATTGCATAGTGGGCTAAGTATCGTTACTTCGGCAACTATGGTTACTCATGAGTTAAGTGCAAGCATTTAGGGCTTGAAATTGAGTTTTGCCAACTTAATTCCCAAGTTAATGAGGTCAGTACGGTATAAAATAAAGAAAGGTCAACCGTGCATTGTGTGATGTGGAATATGCTAATGCTTGCGATTCCCATATGGAATGGTGTTATGTGGTGTGTTGTGTTATGTGCTTCTTTGAAATTGTTCGTGCATGCTGACCCCGATTGTTATTGTTATTATTGTTGTATGCCTTGTGTTTTCTTTGTTTTAGTGTTTTCCTTTGCAGGAACACGAGATAATTGCCATTACATTCTTGGCATAACTTAGGCTTTGGAAGCCATATGTGACTTTGAGAGTCATGAGAATTACCTCACTATGTTACCGGAATCCTTACTGAGTATTATAACTCACCCGCCCTTTTCTACTTTTGTAGGAAAAAGGATTGCTTGAAAGATCAAGCTAAGAGTATTGGAATACTCTTTCTGAGATGTTAAAGGGTTGGGTATATGTATGGTATTGCTCAATATATTCGTATGATTCTAAGTGACTTATGTGGTATAGATTGCTTATGAATCAAGCTAATGTTGTCGACTTACATGTGCAAGCTTATGGAATCTAGAAGTTGTGGGAACAAGGTCTATTAAGGTGGAATGTGTTCCATGTCATTATGAGTTGATGTTTGAGTAGTTATGAAAACTTGGTCTGTAAAACTTGAACTTGGCTAATTTTAGATATGTAGCATCCTTGGTATGTTTTCCAAGTAGGTGATGCTTGTTTGCTACTCATTATGGATGATTGTGTTATGTGTACTAGATTTTGTTAGTGTTGTGCCCAAAAGCCAATCATGAGATGATTGTGTTTTTGTACATTGAGTCATGATATTTTATTAAGGCATTAATCCAGCAATTATGTTTGTTGTTTTGTTTCTGCGTAATGCAATAAACATAATTGTAACCCTAGAATAATGATATTCTTAAACGTCCCTGGTCTAGTATTATTGTGGAGCGGGTTGCAATAATACATAAAGACTAGCATATGTTGAGACTAATATGAGATATGTAGTCTACATATGGGTACAAGTTGGAGAACTTGTGTACTGGATCGACCCACCATGAGAACACTACATGGATCATTATATGAGTGTCATAAGTGATTCTCATAGTGATCATGGTATATGTAGTCCTTCGACCTAAGATCATCAAGGTTCCCTACATGTGAGTCACATACTTTGATACTTTCGTTTGTTGCTCGTAACTGAGTGAACTTGAAGGAGGTCATTGAGTATGTCACATATCATGCGGAGGGATTTGTATGATCAAGATGGGATTTGTCCCTCCTATGTAATGGGAGTGATATCTTCGGGCCCCTTGATAGAGTGAGACTTAGAAAATGCATGGCCATGCTTGGATGAGTTGATATACGATATCAATGTCATCAGCTTAAGTTAGTCGACTCGGTAATCAAGAAACCAAAGATTGGGCTATACAAGAGTGACACATTCCATGTCTCGTGCTTAGTCTTGATATCCTGGACAAAGGGACAATGGCATATATCGGTGATGATCATAAAGGTTTAGTCGAATCATCGACAATCTTGTCACTTGGGTAGCAATGATGTGTTGCTAGACACCGCTCATTGCTTATGATCATAAATGTGATTTATGATCATTGCGAAGGTGATAAGAGCCTATTGGGTCGCACACATAGAGCTATTTGGATCATTAGAGTGCATGGGCTAATAATTTGGGTTTTGGTTTCACAATAATTTCGTATTAATAATGGGCCCAATAGTTGAGCCATTATTAAGCCCGAAATTAAATCCTAATTGGATTAGGGCTTTGAAACCCATTAGGCCTGGAAGTTGAGTCTCACTATAAATACAACTTTTAAGTGAGAAATTCTCAGGTCTCCTTGCCCTAGCCTCCCAAAAGGACAGCCGCACTCTTCTCTTGCAATTCCTTGAAGGACGCAAGCTAGCACTATGAGTGCAAGAGAAATACATCTGCCAGAATGTGGTGGAAGCGTGGTGATCCCGAGAGGCTCGTGTGGATACCATAGAGAGCCTAAACACGTCAACTGTTCAAGTTTTTTGATTCGACTCTACAGGTGAGTGAGAGATCTCAACCAAAAATTAGGTATGAAATTTTCGAACACCCGGTTTACCCCGTTTCACTTGGATCCTGGAGGGTTTCGGTTAAATACCGCAGCACTGTTTGGCTCCCGAAACCCATCAGATTTGGCAGAATGCTCCTGGATATGAAATATGGTTTTCAAACTTGAAATGGAATGTGGGCTTCTTGGTTGCCATGCATTGAAATAGTACACTTGATGGACACACATCTGACGCACTTAGTGGATTAAGTGTATGGGTATATGTAGCTTGGATGAAATGAGCATGCGAAGATATTACAGGAGAAGCTTATGCTGAATTGGAATAAAGTATGCATGTGATGAAGTATGCATGTAAGCTGGATAAAATCATGAATGGAGCACTAGAAATTCCACTTAGCTGCTAGCTTGTACCTAAAAAGCACCCTAAAATGACCTAGGAAGTAATTAAATATCCAGCTAGTACCAAAATAGATCCTAGTGTCACGTGATAGGTGCTCATAATAGTTAATAAAGCCCTTTCCGTTTGAATAACTTCCACTGTATTACTCTGATAATCGGGCCCAGATGGGCTAGGGGCAGTTCGGGGCGTGACACTCGGAGCCGAAGGTACCTTAATTTTTTGCTGCTTTGTTGAGCACTTTGAAGAACGGTCGGTACCGATCTCCATATCTGGAGATGAATCTACTGAGGGAAGTGATTCTTCTAGTTAGCCTTTGCACGTCCTTGATTGTTGTAGGAGTGCAGAATCCTAGAGGGGCCTTAACTTTTTCTGGACTGGAGTCGATACCTCTTTCCGATACCATGAATCCAAGGAACTTGCCCACATTCACCCCAAACATGCACTTTTCCAGGTTCAGACAGATTCCGAATTCTCAAAGCCGATGGAATGTTTCCTTCAAGTCTAAGATATGGCTACTAGGCAATTTGCTCTTAACTATCATATCATCGACATATAATTCCATATTAATCCTGATTTGGGTGTCAAACACCCTGTTCATCAGCCTTTGGTATGTTGACCCTGCATTCTTCAAACCGAAGGGCATTCTGACATAGAAGTAGGTCCTGACTTCGGTGATGAAGGCAGTTTTCTCCTCGCCTTTGGGATCCATCCAAATTTTCTGTTATCCACTAAAAGCGTCGAGGAAGCTGAGTAGACCATATTCGACGGTGGAGTCCACAAATTGATCTATTGGTGGCAAAAGGATACGAATCCTTAGGACAAGCATCGTTTACATTTTGGAAATCGATGGACATTCGGAGTTTATCACTCCCTTCTTTCACAGCAATGACAACATTGCTAAGCCATTCGGGGTACTTTACCTCCCTTATTATGCTTGCTTCCCTTAGGCATTGGACTCAATTTTGATGAAGTTGTTCTTATGCGCCGAGAGGCTCCGCTTTTTTTGTCAAACAGGCTTCACCTCTGGGCGTACTTTAAGGTTATGTTGGATTATATGAAGGTCTACCTCAAGCATGTCCATCAGAGAGTAGGTAAATAGATCTTTGTTCATTAACAGAAAAGATACAAGCTTTTCCTTGTCACTTTGGCGAATTGTTTCCCCGATCAGGTATTTCGGCCTGGGACAAGTTCTACATCTTCTGTTTTTATTTTTTCAAGGTCTTCTGTTTGTTCCCCCCTTACCTCTTCTTTGAATGCAGTCTTTTCTCCTGAACTTTGCGCATGGACCTTCATTGGGCTTTGCCTTGCTTTCATGAAGACCTTCCTCACTTCAACTTGGTCAATGAATATTTCCACGTTCCCTTCCTTTGCCCTGAAGGTGACTGTCAAGTACTTCACATCTGGGCAAATATGGAGATTCCCTTATGTCTATCTTTCAAGGATGGCATTGTATGAAGAATGGACATCAATGACAATGAACCTTGTCATTGTGGAGGCAAAGAGCTCATCCTTGTTCTGAACCGAAGTCCTTTTATCATCAAGGGCAGGTCAATCCACCTGAGCACTGGCAGTTCGGAGGGACCTACACCGAATGTAGAGGAAGTAATGTGTTTGAGATCGCCCTTGGAGATGCCCAAGTTTGGCAAAAGGTGCAAGAATAGCACATCGGCATTGGATCCGTCATCGATGAGCACTCTTTTGATGTCCCAACTCCCTATCCTTGCCATGATTACGAAGGGGTCGTCATGAGGGAATTTCACGGTAGACCCATCTTTCCGAACAAGCTTATTCTCTGGGTTTCCAAACTCCATCATCGAGATTTCTCAGGCTTTCCTTTTTCTTTTAGCTGAGGGTCTCCCAGTAGTAATTGATTGGATTACTCCCGCTGGAGGTGGTCAATGCTTCCTAGGACTTTAGTTCCAACATCGGTCAGAATCATAGTCCTCGTCCTCTCCTTTCCTCTCTTCTTCCTTTCTTCCTTTGGGTGAGGGCATACATAGGTAATGCCGAAGTTGGCCTTGTTTGATCAAAGATTCTATGTACTTTTTCAGCTAGAAGTAGTCCTCAATTCCGTGCCCATGGTCTCGGTGAAACTAGCAAAACCTCTTCATGTTCTTCTTATTCTCTGAGGCCATGACCTTCAGACAATGGATGGTAGTCCCTTGCCTCTCCATGGCCATCAGTATATTTTTCCTTGTGGTATTCAGGGGGGTGAATGACACCTGCCTCTTCCCTCTTTGTTTCTGAGGTCTACCCCCACCCTCGGTCTGATACCGAGGTTGGTGACCCTGACCTTCGGAATGATGGTGATCAGACTTTGGCCCTCCCATTCTCAATTCTTCGGCTGTCATGTGTTGTTTCGCCCTTTGGTAAAATTCCCCGAGGGTGTCGGGCATATCTTTGGAGAACTCTTAGAAGAGTTATGAATCTCTTTGAAGTCCCCTGATCATCGCGATGATGTGGATTTCAGAGCAAAAGTCTGGCACACTCAAGGCTTCCCTATTGAACCTCTCAGTATAGTCGCGAATGGTCTCTCCATTGCTTTGCACTATGTCGAACATCTGGACGGGCATTTTCGCCGTCGGTCTACTTCCAATGAACTATGGAGTGAAGGCAGTCAACAACTCCTGGAAACCCATTATCGTTGCGGAGGCTAGGGAGTTATACCACGCAGTCGCCGGCCAAGAGAGGGTGACTTCAAAGCATTTACAGAGGGTGGCATCATCAGCACCATGTAGCACCATGCTATGTCTATACTTCGTGAGATGGGCTTGGGGATCGCTACACCCATAGTATGTCTCCAAGCATGGTACTCGGAAGTCACTTGGCATAGGTGCCTCGAGTACTGCACAGACGAAGGGTGACTCTTCTCCGGTGAAGGTCTCTAACAACCTTGACCAGACAGGCTTCCGAGCAACCTGCCTTTCCACTTTTTCCAACCTCTCTACGATCTTCTCCATGAGGATGGTAGTGCTGGTCTGTTCTCATTGCCTAGAAGCCTCCGGCAATGGAGACTGACGTTTCCTTTTTGGGGAGTAACTTCACCGGTGGGGTGATTGTGACTTCTCGTCCAGTGATGAACTCCGCTGATGGGAAGTCCTAGGCCCTTTTGACCCCATTTCTCCAGCACATTGACATCTGGGGGGTACGTGTTCTAGTGAGCACTCATCACGGAAGTCCCCACTCCCTGAACTTCAATGAGTAGACTTAGGACTTCTCTCCCAGCGGGTAGTTGGTGAAGAGGCCCTTCGATCTGAAGGTGGTTGAGACCACCTTTGGTCCAGCTGTTGTGTCATTTCAGCCACAACAGAGCACTGAAAATTGCACATAAAGCTCATCATGACCATCAGAGGATGCTCGTCCTCAAGCAATGAGTCCCTGCAGTAGGCTGTTCAGTAGCCGTTTGAGTTTCCGGTGCAGACGGGGACTTCGGGAGTCCCTTGTCCATGGAATGTCGGGTCTCAACAACGGTGAGCTGAGAAAGGTTTCCCACAGACGGTGCCAAATGATGCCCATTGCCATCATCGTTGTGTGACTTCCTATGTGAGGGTGGCTGCAAGACTCAGAAAAGCAAGGGTTAGAGACTCCCTGTAATGTGTTTCCGGGGGAAGAGCTCCGACGCCCAAGTCAGTATAAGGAGCAAATAGTGGAGAGCAAAGAGTAGAGAGTTCTGTGTCCTTATTACCAAGGTTACTTCCAGGTATTTATAGAAAGGCATAGGGAGGAGGACGTTTGGCATAACCCACTTAGATCATGACATGTGTTCGGCCGGATGCGATTCATACCTCTATGGACGGGTATTTCCTGCTAGCACTAGCCTGTTTTGGCCAGAGGTCAAGGCCATGTGGGAAGTCTTTGTGTCAAGGGCGTGTGCAAGGTCTTTTTGTCAGAGGCTCCTTAAGCATTTTTGTCTTATCTCCGTAAGATCCCTTCGGGGAACGAGGCCTTTTCGGGGTATGAGACCCCTTCAGAATAGAAGGCCCCCTTTGGCAAGATATCATCACCAAGGGCCGTCAAAATAAGTTCTTCGGCAGAGCGAGGCACCTTCGGGAGACGTTCTCCCTTGCTGAGGATGGGAAATTACTTTTTTGAGGTCGGTAGGTTCATAAAATCTGAGGGTGGTGGAAGACACCTTTCCTCGAAGTTGGTTGTGTCACCTTTCCGAGGATGGTAGGAGCCCCCTTTTCCCCAAGGTTGGTCACTTGTACTTTTCGAGGTTGGTGCTCATCAGACTGATTTGGGAGTTGTCCAAGGGTAATAGCCCTTTGGCTATTAGGCACCTTTTCCCGAGGTTGGTATGTTTGTAGATCCGGGGATGTTACCTTGCCTAAGGTGGTGTATGAGTGTTCCCCGAGGTCAGGGCTAGGCTTCACCGAGGGTGCTTCCTGGCATCTAATCAGGGGATCACAGGGGCCATCGCCTTTCGGCTATCAGGCAGTGTTCTCTTCAAGGATAGTGAGGGCACCCATTCTCCGAAGTTGGTCACACATACTCATCGAGGGTAGTGCTCAACAAGCCAATTGGGAGTTCTTTAAGGGTAACAGCCCTTTGGCTATTAGTATACAACTAGCATATTCTAGGTTAATCAAATAACATCACGGAGTTTTAACTCGTGCATGTATACAACTAGCCAATTGCAATCCACCGCGAGGCCAGCTCTCATAGGTTTCCTGGGCAAGGGCCAGGCACAGCCGTATTAGTTTTTGGTATCAGAGCTTAGAGCTCATTTCATAGATATTGGAGGCTAAGGCTAAGATCTAGTTTTGGAAAGTCCATGTGCTAGGAAATTTAGTACTGACCAACATCTGGGGAATGTTGTCTAGCTTTGGTTACAGGTTGCTGTGGTTGACACTAGGTCAGGAGGTCGAAGAGGGGCTAGAGAACCTGGTGAAGGTTTTAGTTACCCAGTTGTGGCAAGGCTGGATGAAATATCTAGGGTGCTTTAAGGGTTAACTCAAGCAATGGCCTAAGTGGCATAAGGTATGACTACCATCATGACTGAGTTGTTCCAAGATCATGAGGACAGAGATGTTGTCCAAGAGGAGAATGATCCACGTCAGGATCAGGAGAGGCATGCTGAGTAGCAGTAAGTACCTAGGGCTTATGAATAGAGAAATCATGTTCATGGGGAGGATGAGGAGCCAGAGGTTATTGAGGCTCTAAGGAGGGGAAATACCCCACATCAGATGAGCTTGTTGGAAAAGTTTAAGACTATAGATGACACGACCCTCATGGCCCTGCCCAGGAAGCCTGTGGGAACTTGTCCCACGCTAGTCGCAATTGGCTAACTGATTATGTGTGCACTAGTTAAAACCTTCATGCTTCTAGTTGTTTAATCCTATTATGCAATCATGGATAGATTTATGCTTTGACTTAATCAACAAAATAAAGAAACAATACTTAAAACGTTGCCATGGCATAATTTAATAAAACAATATCAAAACTGTCAAAGCATTCAAAGCAATTAAGTGGAATTTGATAGCCGAAGGTCTATCGCCTCTATTTGACCCGAACTCGGAGCGTCAGGGAACGCGAGGATACTATTAGCCCCCCCGAGGTACTAAACAGATCGCCTTCGGAGATGGAGAATCAACTATTGCAAGCCGAAGAGGATCTCCCCGAAGGCGGAACCCTGAATCAAGGAACTCCCCGAACTACGGGCACATTTCCCGAAGAGGCACCGTGTTACGGCCCTTCTAGAGGGAGGTAAGGACTTTAGAATTTAGTGTAGAATTTTAATTTAAGTTTGCCTAGCAAGAATTAAGAAGTTTGCCAAAGTTCACTAAGTTCCGACAAGAATAAAGCTCTGAACTAAGTTCAGGGGCAAAATGGTAATTTTGCACCCTGAGTGGCCGGGACGAGTCCCGAGTGTTTTAAAATGAATTTTTAGAACTTAACTTTTAACCTTAACTCAAACTCAACAAATAGACAAGAATTTAATCAAGAACTGTTAAATTACAAAGATGGGGGACCTAATTGCACAAAACTTGAAACCTTGGTGGTTTGAAGGGTTAAGTGGGGTTTAAGAAGAGGGAAGAGGGGTTTGGGCTGCCATAACCCGTTTTCCAGCTTCTCAACTCCATTTCTCTCTCAAATTAAGCTTGGAATCAAAAGCTTTTGGTGCCAAAAGGTGTGGTTTGAAGTGTTCAAGCTTGGAGAAGTGATTTTCAAGCTTGAATCCATGTTTTTGAGGCGTGGAAGAGTGTTTTTCTCCATCCCCTGTTTTTGAACGAGGTATGATTCATGTTCTTGATTGAATTCGTGTTATTTGATTGATTGGAAGCTTGGGTTTTGGTTGGAAGAGGTGTTTTTGATGTTTAGGAGCTTTGTTTTGGTTTGAATTTGTGTAGAACTTTGGAAGCTTATTTGGAAGAGGAAGGGTTCGAATTCTTGCTTGTTCTTGGTGTTAAGGTAAGGGAGAAAGTGTTTTTAAGTTGTTGGATTGCTTTTGAATTGAAATGGATTGAGAAAGTTGAGTAATTTTTGGGTATGGTGGGAAGAAACGTTTTTGGGAATTATGATGGACTAGCTAGATTCGAAGGATTGGTTTGATGCTTCTAATGCATCATAGTTTGGCTTTGATAGTTGGTTTTGTTCCTTGCAACATGTACTTCATGTGTATGAAATTTGGTAACTTTTGATGCATGTTTGCTATATGTATTTGGTTGCCAAAGTTCGAAGCAGCAAATGGCCGAATTCTGCATTTCTGCAGAATTGGCGACGCGGCGCCAATTGGCCCGAAAATTGGCGACGCGTCGCCAATTCAATTTTCAGTCACAGAACGTTTGTTCGCTGGCGACGCGTCGCCAATTCTTTTTGCCTTTGGCGACGCGGCGCCAACACCTAAAAATGGAGGGTTTGACTTTTTGCTGCGTTGATCCGACCGAGACTACGGAAGGTTCGGAACGTGCCTAAGGGTCCGAGGATCCCGATGGTACTCCGAGACTTCCGAAAGTCCCACCGGAAGTATGAGTTTTCTTGAACTGTTTGAGATAAGTAAGTTGCTTAGGCAACAAGTAAGGAAACAAATGTTGCAATTGAACTTAATTAGCTATCAATAGCTCAGGTGAGAGGTTTAGAACCCTTGTCGGCCTAGCCGTGCCGGAGCCACGAGGCCACGAGGCGAAACCTTGTTCATCTAGTTTACATCAAAGAGGCCCTGCGGCCTAGTCTACAAGTCCCGTCATAAATTCCCCTGCATAACAACTAGGTGAGAGGTTCTATGTTTGAATGAGGCTTGCTAAGGTTCGCCCTTGAGCCATATGATAGGTTGCTAAGTGATAGCGCTTGGCCTATATGTCAGGTTGCTAAGTGATTGCGCTTGGCCTGTATATGTGTCAGGTTGCTAAGTGATTGCACTTGGCCTGATACAGAGGACTACTTGAGGAGAGGTCTACCGACCTAGTATATATATATATGACTAGTACCCTCATGCTGTGTGAGCTCGCAGCCAGAGTCCTAGCTTTTTCTTGCAGGTACATCGAAGACCCTTACTGAGAATGTTGAATTCTCACTCCCTGTTTGTTATGCAGAGTCTGGAGTAGCAGGACCGGATAATCGCTGAGGATTATCACGGTAGTACCTTTTTGTCTGTAAAGGTACGGTAGTTGAGAAACTTTAAGTTTCTAGCTTGCTTAAGTGTTTAGTTGGTCTGTTGGTCAGGCTGTGGTACTAACTTGCTTCTTCCTTTGGCTGCAGAGCCTAGTAGCACTTGGCACAGGACTTGTGAGACTCGCCACTGGGACAGGAGTCCAAAGTGGGAGCTAGGGTAAAAGATCTCAGCAAAGTCTTGTATTTTGATACAGTACTTTATTTTGCCTCCAGTATTTATGTTATAAAGAGTCCTTGACTCAGGGGATTGTTCTCTGGGTGAGAGCATTAGTTACTTATGTATAAATGCTTTCACGAGCGGTGTATGTGTAGTTAATCACTCAAAGGTTGATTTTGCTATGCTTTGGCATTTTGTATTTATTTATATAGAATTTTACTTAGCCGGCTAAATGTCTAAATGTTTAAATGTTTTATGGTTTTAATAAACCAAGTCAAAGCATAAGTGCATACATATTGCATTTCTAGGTTAATCAACTAGTAGCATTGGATTTAATCCACACACATAACCAGCTAGCCAATTACAATCCACCGTGAGACAAACGCTCACAGGGTATCCCGAGCAGGGGCACGGGGATCGTGTCAGTGTTTTTGGTATCAGAGCGAAGGGTTTATTTCATGGATATTGGAGGCTTAGACTGAGATCTAGTAGTAAAGTCCAAGTGCTAGGAAGTTAGTACTGACCAACATCTGGTGTTATCGTCTGGCTGTGGTTGCAGGTTATCATGGTTGATACTAGGTCTGGAATTTCGAGGGGGACTAGGGAACCTGGTGAAGGTTCTAGTGACCCAGTTGTGGCGAGGTTGGATGAGATATCCAGAGTGCTACAGGGTTTGAGTGAGACTATGGCTCAGGTGGCACAGGGTATGAACACTCTTGTAACAGAGATGTTCAGAGATTATGGGGACAGAGGTGTTGCCCAGGAGGAAGTTGAGCCACAACAGGAACAGGAAAGGCATGCTGAGCAACAGCAAGTGCCTAGAGCTCAGGAACCCAGAAATCAAGTTCTTGAGGAGGTTGAGGAACCAGAGATGATGGAGGCTCCAAGGAGGGGAGACACTCCACATCAGATGAGGTTGCTGGAAAAGTTCAAGACAGTTGATCCACCTAGCTTTGACGGGACAGGAGATCCTGATAGAGCAGAGGATTGGTTGTCTGTTATGAACAGACTCTTTACTTGTGGTGGCTATGAGACAGAGCAAAGGATGGTTCTAGTACCTTTCTTTCTGAGAGGGAGAGCCAGTCTTTGGTGGGACGACGTGATGGAGTTATTGAGGGAGAGTAATGGCACTCGCCCAGAGCACAAGAAAAAGGTGCTCAAGTGGTCAGACTTCGAAAAGAAGTTCAGACAGGAGTACATTAGTGAAGCTGCACAGGATCAGAGGAGGATCCAGTTTGAGAATCTGACACAGGGGGAGATGTCAGTACGAGAGTATGAGCAGCGATACAATTCACTTATCCGGTATGCTCCATACATGTTGGGTAATGATGAGCTGAAAGCCAAGAAGTTTTCCCAGGGCCTGAAGCCTATTTTCAGGAGGTATATGGCGACAGTTGACATCAGAAGTTATCGCCAGATGGTTCAGAAGGCATTGGCATTGGAAAGGGAATTCGAGGATTCCAGGGCACCTATGAAAAAGGTGGGAGCTGGGCCATCTAACTTGGGGAAAAGTGCTGGAAAGCGACCAATGGTAGGGAACCAGGATCCATCTAAGAGGAGGAGGACAGGTGTGTGTCCTAGGTGCAGACGGTTCCATGGTGGAAGACCATGTACACTGGGCACAGATATTTGTAATGTCTGTGGTCAGAGAGGGCATTGGGCCAGGGACTGCCCAAGAGTTCGATCAGTTACAGGTCCATCTCGGGCTTTACCTCCAGTACCGCTTGCCATTGGGAACCGGCCTGGAGTAGTTGCTGCAGCAGTGAACCCAAGAGTCTTCGCTTTGACGAACCAGGCGGCTAGAGAACCGCCAGCTGTACGAGGTAATTTTACTTTTCTGAGCAGTAGTGTTAGAGTGCTTTTCAATACGGGAGCTACTCTTTCAGTGATATCTTCTGCCTTGGTAGATAAGCATAGTTTACAGCGTGAAATTGCGGGTGAGTTGAGACTCATCAGGACTGCAGGGAGAGGTTTTATTGTGACCAATGAAGTGGTTACTAGGTATCCTTTGCAGTTAGGTGATCATGATTTTTGTTGTGAGTTGTGGGTGATTGAGTTGAAATCATATGACCTGGTGCTAGGAATGGATTGGTTGAGTAAGCACAAGGCACAAATTAACTGTGAGAATCACTCAGTTGACATCATTGATGCTCATGGAGCTAGAGTGACTTGCACAGGAGGGTTGGCATCTAGTGCTAAGAGTTTACACCTTAGACTTGTAGATACCATCCCTGTAGTTGGTGAAGAGGAGTATTACTCGTTGAATGGAGTAGCTATAGAGGAAGAGTTGGGAAGCATTCCTGTAGCTAATCAGTTTCCTGAGGTGTTTCCAGTGGAGTTACCTGGGTTACCACCTAGGAGGGATACTGAGTTTGCTATCCATCTGCAACCAGGGGTTGAGCCTATTTCTGTACCACCTTATAGGATGTCGGCTCCTGAGATGGATGAGTTGAAGAAGCAGTTGGAGGAACTGCTAGGGAAAGGTTTCATAAGACCGAGTGTATCACCGTGGGGAGCTCCAGTGGTATTTGTGAAGAAGAAAGATGGGACTTTTAGGTTGTGCATCGATTACAGGAAGTTGAATGCAGTGACAGTTAAGAATAAGTATCCACTTCCTAGAATTGATGATTTGTTTGACAGACTCAGAGGAGCGAGGGTGTTTTCCAGGATTGATCTTTGGTCTGGGTATTTTCAGATCAGAGTTAAGGAGGAAGACATTCCGAAGACTGCTTTCAGGACAAGGTACGGGCATTATGAGTATACGGTTATGCCTTTTGGTGTGACTAATGCTCCAGCAGTGTTTATGGAAGCTATGAATCGGATCTTTAAGCCATTTCTGGATCAGTTTGTTGAGGTCTTCATCGATGATATTCTGATCTATTCACAGTCTACAGCAGAGCATGAGGAGCACCTTAGAACGGTTTTGCAAGTGCTGAAGGATAATCAGTACTATGCAAAATTTTCTAAGTGTGAGTTTTGGTACGAGAGGATTCAGTTTTTGGGGCATATTATCAGTGCTCAAGGTTTGTCAGTTGATCCTGAAAAGGTTCAAGCAGTGGTTGATTGGAGGAGACCGACTACAGTTACAGAGGTCAGGAGTTTCTTGGGTCTAGCAGGTTACTACAGACGCTTCATAGAGAAATTCTCTGTGATAGCTACGCCGTTGACAGCATTGACCAGGAAAGCTCAGAAATTCGAGTGGACACCGAAGTGTGAAGAAGCCTACATGAAGCTGAAGGAAAAGTTGACCAGTGCACCCATACTTGTGTTACCAGACCCGGACAGAGCCTTTACAGTTTATACTGATGCGTCAGGTTCAGGTTTAGGTTGTGTTCTACATCAGGACAGTCAGGTAATTGCTTATGGTTCGAGACAGCTGAGGCCTAATGAGTTGAACTACCCTGTTCATGATCTTGAGCTTGCAGCAGTGATCTTTGCACTGAAATTATGGAGACATTATTTGATGGGAAGATCGTTCAGAATCTTCACTGATCACAAGAGTTTGAAGTATTTGTTTACTCAGAAGGATCTGAACATGAGACAACGGCGATGGATTGAGTACATTAAAGACTATGATTGTTCGATCGAGTATTGTGCTGGTAAAGGGAACGTGGTAGCGGATGCTTTGAGTCGGAAGTACACAGGAGTGATCTTGTCCAAGGATCAGGCTACAGATTCTTCAGAAGGAGCATTGAAGGATTGTTTCTTAGCTTTGCATGAATTATGGCAAAGTCGAGAAAAATCCTTAGTCTACGTTTTGGAGATTCAGACGGCTTGGTTAGCCAGAGTCAGAGAAGCTCAGTTGAAAGATCCATTGTTGAAGAAGATTTCAGGTGAAGCTAAGACTGGTGCTTTGAAGAAAGAGTTCAAGTACAAAGATGGAATACTGCATTATGGTGATCGACTCTATGTGTCGAATGTTGAGGGACTTAGGCAGCAAGTCCTACAGGAGGCACATAGTAGTACATTGAGTATTCACCCTGGTGTTAGTAAGATGTATCAAGATCTGAAGACACATTTTTGGTGGCCAGGACTGAAGAAAGATGTACGAGGACATGTGGCAAAGTGTTTGACATGTCAAGTGGTGAAAGCTGAACACCAGAAACCAGCAGGCACACTTCAGAGTTTATCTCTACCAGTGAGGAAGTGGGGATCCGTTACTATGGATTTCCTAGTGGGGTTACCGACCACCCGGAGTCAGCATGATGCTATTTGGGTAGTGGTTGACAGGTTGACGAAGTCGGCACACTTTATACCGATCAGAGTCACCTATACATTGGAGAGGTTGGCTCAGTTATATCTCAGGGAGATCGTGAGACTCCATGGGATACCAGATCAGATCATATCAGACAGAGATCCACGATTTACATCACGGTTTTGGAATGCTTTTCAGGAAGCATTGGGCAGTAAAGTTAGCCTCAGTACTGCTTTTCATCCACAGACTGACGGACAGTCAGAGAGGGTGATTCAGACTTTGGAGGACATGCTACGCATGTGTGTCATTGATTTCAGAGGTGATTGGGATCAGCACTTACCACTGATCGAGTTTGCCTATAATAACAGTCATCAATCTGTTATTGGAATGGCGCCCTATGAAGCTTTGTATGGGAGACGGTGTATGACACCTCATTGTTGGGCAGATCCGACAGACAGAGTGGTCGTTGGACCTGAGATCATAGCTGACACTACAGCTAAGATTAAGTTGATTCAGCAGAGAATCAAGACAGCTAATGACAGACAGACTAAGTATGCAAACAGAAGAAGAAGAGAATTGAGTTTTGAGGTTGGTGACAAAGTACTTCTGAAAGTGTCGCCCATGAGAGGAGTTAGTCGTTTTGGACAGAGGGGCAAGTTAGCTCCAAGGTTCATTGGACCTTATGAAGTGTTAGAGAAAGTTGGGAAAGTTGCTTATCGGTTGGCTTTACCGCCTAACCTTTCTCAAGTGCATAATGTGTTTCACGTTAGTTTACTCAGGAAGTGCACAGTTGAGCCCGGACAGGTAGTAAATCCTTCAGTGATACCCATTCAGGAAGACTTGACTTATGAAGAGAAACCAGTTCAGATTTTGGATAGGCAAGTCAAGAAACTACGGACTAAGTGGATTCCGATGGTTAAGATCCTTTGGTCTAACCATAGTGAGGAGGAAGCTACCTGGGAGACAGAGCAGGATATGCTGAAAAGATATCCTGGTGTTTTTCCAGAGTTGCAACGGAATTTGGGGGACCAAATTCCAGAAGGAGGGGAGAATGTTACGGCCCTTCTAGAGGGAGGTAAGGACTTTAGAATTTAGTGTAGAATTTTAATTTAAGTTTGCCTAGCAAGAATTAAGAAGTTTGCCAAAGTTCACTAAGTTCCGACAAGAATAAAGCTCTGAACTAAGTTCAGGGGCAAAATGGTAATTTTGCACCCTGAGTGGCCGGGACGAGTCCCGAGTGTTTTAAAATGAATTTTTAGAACTTAACTTTTAACCTTAACTCAAACTCAACAAATAGACAAGAATTTAATCAAGAACTGTTAAATTACAAAGATGGGGGACCTAATTGCACAAAACTTGAAACCTTGGTGGTTTGAAGGGTTAAGTGGGGTTTAAGAAGAGGGAAGAGGGGTTTGGGCTGCCATAACCCGTTTTCCAGCTTCTCAACTCCATTTCTCTCTCAAATTAAGCTTGGAATCAAAAGCTTTTGGTGCCAAAAGGTGTGGTTTGAAGTGTTCAAGCTTGGAGAAGTGATTTTCAAGCTTGAATCCATGTTTTTGAGGCGTGGAAGAGTGTTTTTCTCCATCCCCTGTTTTTGAACGAGGTATGATTCATGTTCTTGATTGAATTCGTGTTATTTGATTGATTGGAAGCTTGGGTTTTGGTTGGAAGAGGTGTTTTTGATGTTTAGGAGCTTTGTTTTGGTTTGAATTTGTGTAGAACTTTGGAAGCTTATTTGGAAGAGGAAGGGTTCGAATTCTTGCTTGTTCTTGGTGTTAAGGTAAGGGAGAAAGTGTTTTTAAGTTGTTGGATTGCTTTTGAATTGAAATGGATTGAGAAAGTTGAGTAATTTTTGGGTATGGTGGGAAGAAACGTTTTTGGGAATTATGATGGACTAGCTAGATTCGAAGGATTGGTTTGATGCTTCTAATGCATCATAGTTTGGCTTTGATAGTTGGTTTTGTTCCTTGCAACATGTACTTCATGTGTATGAAATTTGGTAACTTTTGATGCATGTTTGCTATATGTATTTGGTTGCCAAAGTTCGAAGCAGCAAATGGCCGAATTCTGCATTTCTGCAGAATTGGCGACGCGGCGCCAATTGGCCCGAAAATTGGCGACGCGTCGCCAATTCAATTTTCAGTCACAGAACGTTTGTTCGCTGGCGACGCGTCGCCAATTCTTTTTGCCTTTGGCGACGCGGCGCCAACACCTAAAAATGGAGGGTTTGACTTTTTGCTGCGTTGATCCGACCGAGACTACGGAAGGTTCGGAACGTGCCTAAGGGTCCGAGGATCCCGATGGTACTCCGAGACTTCCGAAAGTCCCACCGGAAGTATGAGTTTTCTTGAACTGTTTGAGGTAAGTAAGTTGCTTAGGCAACAAGTAAGGAAACAAATGTTGCAATTGAACTTAATTAGCTATCAATAGCTCAGGTGAGAGGTTTAGAACCCTTGTCGGCCTAGCCGTGCCGGAGCCACGAGGCCACGAGGCGAAACCTTGTTCATCTAGTTTACATCAAAGAGGCCCTGCGGCCTAGTCTACAAGTTCCGTCATAAATTCCCCTGCATAACAACTAGGTGAGAGGTTCTATGTTTGAATGAGGCTTGCTAAGGTTCGCCCTTGAGCCATATGATAGGTTGCTAAGTGATAGCGCTTGGCCTATATGTCAGGTTGCTAAGTGATTGCGCTTGGCCTGTATATGTGTCAGGTTGCTAAGTGATTGCACTTGGCCTGATACAGAGGACTACTTGAGGAGAGGTCTACCGACCTAGTATATATATATATGACTAGTACCCTCATGCTGTGTGAGCTCGCAGCCAGAGTCCTAGCTTTTTCTTGCAGGTACATCGAAGACCCTTACTGAGAATGTTGAATTCTCACTCCCTGTTTGTTATGCAGAGTCTGGAGTAGCAGGACCGGATAATCACTGAGGATTATCACGGTAGTACCTTTTTGTCTGTAAAGGTACGGTAGTTGAGAAACTTTAAGTTTCTAGCTTGCTTAAGTGTTTAGTTGGTCTGTTGGTCAGGCTGTGGTACTAACTTGCTTCTTCCTTTGGCTGCAGAGCCTAGTAGCACTTGGCACAGGACTTGTGAGACTCACCACTGGGACAGGAGTCCAAAGTGGGAGCTAGGGTAAAAGATCTCAGCAAAGTCTTGTATTTTGATACAGTACTTTATTTTGCCTCCGGTATTTATGTTATAAAGAGTCCTTGACTCAGGGGATTGTTCTCTGGGTGAGAGCATTAGTTACTTATGTATAAATGCTTTCACGAGCGGTGTATGTGTAGTTAATCACTCAAAGGTTGATTTTGCTATGCTTTGGCATTTTGTATTTATTTATATAGAATTTTACTTAGCCGGCTAAATGTCTAAATGTTTAAATGTTTTATGGTTTTAATAAACCAAGTCAAAGCATAAGTGCATACATATTGCATTTCTAGGTTAATCAACTAGTAGCATTGGATTTAATCCACACACATAACCAGCTAGCCAATTACAATCCACCGTGAGACAAACGCTCACAGGGTATCCCGGGCAGGGGCACGGGGATCGTGTCACACCGTCCGCGTCAGAGGGCGACCTCGTCAAGGGACTTCGGGAGTATGGTATGAGCATTTAAGGAGCCTCTGACATGCCGCCCACAGACGCTACATGTCACCTCAAACAGCGATTTGACACGCCGACGCCGTCCAGGTCTTGTCACGACCTGTCTCGGTTCAAGACTCAAGTAGCCTGCCACCGGCTACTCGACCCCTACGCCCAGAAACTCAGAGAACATCCGACCGAACACATGTCATCATCTGAACGGGCTAGGCTTCTCTATAAATACCAGGGAACAGACCCTGGCAAGGGGTTCAACTCCTCCTCCTCGAGAAAATACAGGCAAGCCCACTAAAAACCCTAGTGCTTCCCCCTTACCTTCTCAGCAAACTGACTTGGGCGTCGGAGGCTCCTCCCCGGAAAAGCACCCCGGAGACCTCCTAACCCTCTTCTTTGAGCTTTTCAGGCACATTCCCCTGGGAAACCTCAACTCCAGACGCTCTCCCTCACAGGAAGTCCTCCTGGAAGTCACCATGCCTTCCAGTGAAGATGTCTCATGGCATCATTTGGCGCCGTCTGTGGGAAACCATCCTCGGGTCGCCGTCGTTGAGACTCAGCGTTCTAAGGACAAGGGACTCCCGAGGTCCCCGTCCGTGCCTGAAGTCCAACTGGCCACTGAGCAAGCCCTCCCAGGGACTTCCACGCCTGAAGAAGAGCGCCCTCTAGTCATAACCATGAGCTTTCTGCGCGACTTTCAACATTCTGTTGTGCCTGAAATGACACAACAGATAGACTGAAGGTGGCCGCAACAAGCTCAAGCCCAAAGGCCTCCTTCGCCAGCACACCATCGGGAAAAAAGTCCCAAACCAACCCATCGTAGTTCGGGATGCGGAGACCCACGAGAGGAGTCTTCAATAGAAAACATGCCCCTCGGGGCACGGCTCGCGGGACAAGCGGGGTCAAGATGACCCAAAATCACACACAGGAAGAGCCAATCACCTGAGGCGAGGTCCCCATCCCCTCAGCGCCAAACTCACTCTCCGAAAAGGCACCGACAATCCCCCCTGCCAGAAGAAGAACCTAGCGCCACGATCCTTATGGAGAAGATATTGGCGAGTTTGGACAGAGTGGAGAAACAGGTGGCCCTCAAACCCGTCTGGGCTAGGCTGTCTGGAACCTTTTGTGGGGATGAGTCCCCATTCACCCAAGATGTAGTTGAGGCAGCCATGCCAGGTGATTTCAGAGTACCTCAGCTAGAAACTTATGATGGCCGTACTGATCCACAGGCCCATCTTACCAAGTACAGACGCAGCATGATGATGCACGGTGCCAACGACGCTACCCTGTGCAAATGCTTAGAGGTCACTCTCACTGGGCCAGCAACAGCCTGGTATAATTCATTGGCCCCAGGAACCATCACGGAGTTCCAGGAGTTATCCACAGCCTTCACGCAGCAGTTTATCGGAAGTCGGCCAATGGCGAAGATGCCGATTCAGATGTTCGACATAGCGCAAAGAATTGGAGAGACCATCTACGACTACGTCGAGAGATTTAACAGAGAGGCCTTGAGTGTCCCAGACTTTCGGCCCGAAGTACGCATCCTCGCGATGACACGGGGCCTTCAGAGGGACTTGCAGCTGTTTTACGAATTCTCCAAGGACCCCCCGGACACGCTGGGCGAATTTTACCGAAGGACCGAACAACACATGACAGCCGAAGAACTGAGAATGGGCGGACCGAAGTCTGATCACACCCAGGCCGAAGGGTCCAGCCAGCAAACCCGGTATCCCACCGAACAGGCAGACCGACCTTAGAGAACATGAGGAAGGAAACTCCCCATTTTCACACCCCTGAACACCAGAAGGACCAACATCCTCATGACAATGGAAAGGCAGGGAAATCAGGTTCAGCGGCCACGGGCCATGACCGCCGAGAACAGAAAGAATATGAAGAAGTTCTGCCAGTTTCATCTCGACCACGGCCACGATACCAAAGACTGCTTCCAATTGAAAAAGTATATAGAGACGCTGATAAAACAGGGCCAACTTCGGCGTTATTTGCGCATGCCTTCCCCGAAAGGCAGAAAAGAGGAGGAAGGAAAGGCAGAAGATGAGGACTACGACTTCGACAGGCGGAGAAACCGAAGTCCGAAAAGGCGCCCCCCACCTCCAGCGGGAATCATACAAACAATTACGACGGGACTGCCATCCTCGGAAAGAAAGAGGAAGGCTAGAGAAATAGCAGTCATAGAGTATCAAAGTCCAACAAAAAAGCTGGCCCGACAGGATGGTTCCGTCGTCATTTTTCTCCATGACGACCCATTATTGATCATGGCGAGAATAGGAAACTGGGACGTCAAGAGAGTGTTGCTTGACGACGGATCAAATGCCGACGTCCTGTTTTCACACTTGCTGCCGAGGTTGGGTGTATCTAGCAGCGACCTCAAGCCCGTCACCTCGCCTACCTTCGGGGAAAGTCCGTCTGTGTTGCCCGTCCCCGAATGGATCGATCTCCCTTTGATGATGAAAGGGACTTCAGTGGTCGGGACAGCAGAGTTGTACGCCTCCACAATCGCAAGGTTCATCGTTATGGATGTCCCTTCATCGTACAACGCCATCCTTCGAAGACAGACACAAGGAAACCTGCACATTCGCCCTGATGTCAAATACTTAACCGTCACTTTCGCCGCCAAGGATGGAGATGCGGAAATCTTCATAGATCAAGGCGAAGTAAGAAAGGTGTTCGTCAAAACACGAAAGGCTCCAGCAAACAACTTCGCACAAGCTGTGGAAGCAAAAGCACCAAAAAAGGGCGACGCAGACAATCCCGCGAAGGCGGAAATGGAAGAAGTAGAACTTGTCCCAGGCCAAAATACCCGAATAGGGAAAAACTTGGCCGAAGGTGACAAGGAAAAACTTGTATCTTTTCTACTGACAAATAAAGATCTGTTTGCCTACTAACCGAAAGACATGCCAGGGGTAAACCCTGACAAAATTCAACATACCCTCAAAGTGAGTCCGGAAGCAAAGCCTGTCCGACAAAAGAAGCGAGGCATTTCAGTTCATAAAAGTAACTTTGTCAAAACCGAAGTCCAACGACTGTTAGAAGTCGATGTCATCAGGGAGGTTAAGTACCCTGAATGGTTAAGCAATGTGGTAGTGGCCACAAAAGAAGGAAGCGGCAAACTCCGGATGTGCAACGACTTCAGAAACTTGAACGATGCTTGCCCGAAAGATTCATACCCTCTCCCACCGATAGACCAATTGGTAGATTCAACTGCCGAATACGGGCTCCTAACTTTCTTAGACACCTTCAGTGGGTGTCATCAAATGAGGATGGGCCCTGAAGATGAAGAAAAAATCGCCTTCATCACCGAAGAAGGAACATACTGCTACATCAGGATTCCCTTCGGGCTCAAAAACGCAGAAGCCACCTACCAGAGGTTGATGAGCAAGGTCTTCAATGACCAAATAGGGAGAAATATGGAAGTATATGTGGACGACATGATAGTCAAAAGCAAACTGCCTGGAGACCACGTCGCAGATCTAAAGGAAACTTTCCACCAGCTCAGAGCCTTCGGGATCCGCCTTAATCCCGAAAAATGCATCTTCAGAGTGACCTCGGGAAAGTTCCTTGGGTACATGGTATCAGAAAGAGGTATTGATGCCAACCCAGAAAAAATTAGGGCTCTACTCGAGTTCCGAACTCCTGCCACAATAAAAGACGTGCAGAGGCTCACCGGAAGGTTAACCTCCCTCAGCAGGTTTATTTCCAGATATGGAGACCGG
Source organism: Aquilaria yunnanensis (assembly GCA_039654915.1). Classification (NCBI taxonomy): domain Eukaryota; kingdom Viridiplantae; phylum Streptophyta; class Magnoliopsida; order Malvales; family Thymelaeaceae; genus Aquilaria; species Aquilaria yunnanensis. The sequence continues at coordinate 37,902,547 of CM077594.1, read as the reverse complement.
TGTCGACCATTCTTCAAAGTCCTCACTAAGGCAGCAAAAAAGGAGGACAACCTCGGGAGTAATGACCATCCTTGGAGTGAAGACTGCCAAAAGACCTGGGAGGAACTCAAAATCTACTTAGCTGGTCCGCCCACTTTGCGGCAACCTCGTGAAGGAGAGCCCCTCGTGTTATACCTCGCCGTCACAGAAAAAGCCGTAAGCTCGGTCCTTGTGAAAGAAGAGGGGGCGAAGCAATGGCCAGTCTACTATGTAAGCAAGTCCCTGCATGGCGCCGAAGTCAGGTACCCTCTGTTGCAAAAAGCTATATATGCCTTGGTGCTAGCAGGAAGAAGGCTGCGACCATATTTTCAAGATCACCCTATCATCGTCCGAAGCAGTCTACCTCTCCGCGATGTCATGAGAAAAGTTGATCATTCGGGAAGGCTTTCCAAATGGTGCATAGAGCTTGGCGAACACGACATCACTTATGAACCTCGAAAAGCCATAAAAGCTCAAGCTCTGGCAGACTTCATTGCCGAAGTACCCACCACCGAAGATAGCCATCCAGATCCAAGCGAAGGTGAGCCAGAATGGACTTTGTACGTCGACGGAGCCTCGGGGTCCGAACACCAAGGAGCTGGGGTAATTATCAGAGGTCCCGAAGGCCTTGAAGTAATGAAGGCTATTAAGTTCAGCTTTAACGTCACCAACAATATGGCTGAGTATGAAGCCTTCATAGCAGGATTACGCCTAGCCAGAAGAATTGGCGTGCGGAATCTAAAAGCCCACAGTGATTCCCAGCTAGTAGTTCGACAAACGGCAGGAGACTATGGGGCGAAGGACCCAATCTTGGCAAAATATCACGAACTGGTGACAAAGCTCATTCGAGAGTTCGACACCATACGGATCGAAAACGTACCTCGACGGGATAACGCCGAAGCAGACTGATTGTCGAAGTCAAAAACATACACCGAGGTACTAAGCTGCCCGAGTATTGAAGTACTGAGCATAGTAACTTCAGAAAAAGGCTGGAAAGACCCGATAAAAAGGTATCTTGCGAACAACGCGCTCCCCGAAGACCCCATCGAGGCTGCAAAAGTCCGAAGACGCTCCGGGTGATTCTTCCTAATAGGCGAAGAACTGTATCGGCAGGGATATGCAAATCCTTTACAAAGGTGTGTTGGCGAAGAGGATACTGAAATGATCCTCGAAGAAGTCCACGAAGGCGCTTGTGGTTCACACATTGGAACCGACGCCCTGGCGGCAGTAATACTGCGCCAAGGATACTTTTGGCCTACCCTGAGAAAGGACGCTAGGCAGTTCATCCGAAAATGTGGTAACTGCCAAAAACACGCAAAAATCTAGAGGACACCCTCGGAAATGGTGACTTCGACTGACTATCCCTGGCCCTTCGCAGTCTGGGGCATAGACCTCATAGGACCACTCCCAACAGCGTCTGGAGGCATGAAATTCTGCGTAGTAGCAGTAGACTATTTCTCCAAATGGGTCGAGGCGGAACCGTTGGCTAATATCTCGGCAAAAGAAGCGCAGAAGTTCGTATGGAAGAACATCGTATGCAGATTTGGTCTGATAATGGATCCCAGTTTATAGACAAAGGGTTCCAGAAATTTATCAATGACCTCGAAACAAAAATGCACTTCGCCCCAGTAGCTCACCCCCAAAGCAATGGGCAGGTAGAAGTATCTAACAGGACCATAAAAGATGGTCTGAAAAAGAGGCTGGGGGAAGCAAAAGGGAAATGGGCAGGAGAGCAACAAAGTGTACTGTGGAGCTACCGAACAACACCCCGAAGAGCAACAGGGGAAATGCCTTTTTCGCTCGTTTTCGGTACAGAGGCCATCATCCCAATCGAGGTAGTGCAACCATCAATCCGAGTACAAGTTTTTGATGAAAGTAGAAATGACCTCGGCCTAAGAACCAAGCTCGACCTCATCGGCGAACACAGAGAAATAGCGGAGCTGAGAAGAAAGGCTTTTCAGCAGAGAGTGGCCACGGCTATAAACTTGCGTGCCAGGCCAAAAGGAATAAAGAAAGGAGACCTTGTTCTCCAAAAGGCTAAATTTGCACCTCGTAGGCCATCCCACGGGGTACTTCGCGCGAACTGGGAAGGTCCCTATCTGATCCTTGCCAAATTACGAAAAGGGGTGTACTAGCTCGGCGATTCCGAAGGTATAGAATTAAAAAATACGTGGCATTCGGACGCCTTGAGAAAATTCTATACTTAGGGTCTCGGTGAAGAAGATAGTGCTGTACGAGTTAGAAAAATTCTCTAAGTACGAAAGTTTCTTAGCCAAAAAGTCTTAAGCATAAGAAGTGCAAATTCTGCAAAAGTGGCCGACCAGATAAGGTTTTCCGAAGTCTCTTGAGCGAACGTGTTCGGGACAATGGAGAAAACCTGGCAAAAGACTTAGCCAAAATTCTTGGGCATAAGCGGTACAAGTCAAGATTTCGCGAAGAAGGTCGCCATGCTAAGCGCAGATAAGGTTTTTCGAAGTCTCTTGAGCGAATGAGTTCGGGACAAAGGGAAACGGAAATTCTTGCAAAGATACTTAGCCAAATTTTCCAAAAAAGTCTTTTATTAAGATAAATTTGCCTACAAACAAAATGGGGAAGATTGCCAGAAGAAGAAGTACAAAAAAGAAGGAAAATAATGCAAAGCGCCCTAAAACAAACTAAGGATTCTCGGCGTCCTAGGAGCCACCAGCTCCAGCATCCTTCTCCACAACCTTCGGCATCGAAAGCGAAGGGGGCAGGTTCAGATGCTCGATCTTGGACCAAGACCACCGAGGCCCCTCGGGAATGTTCAGAGCCTCCAAAAAAGAGAGGTCCAAATCTGGGAACCTTTGAAGAACTTGTTGACGAGCAAGGGAAAACCCGTCCTGAAAACCAACTTTGGTCATCTTGTCGGATTTGTCCTTCTCGACACTGAGGTCTTCAAGGTCCCCCTTCAGATCCGCGACCTTCTTCTTCAGTGCCTTCATCTTCTTCTTCTTCGGCTCCATCTTCAAAGACTCGACCTCAGCTTGAAGCGTGGCTTTCTCCTCAAGCACCTTCCCCAGGAGAGCCTCTGATTCTGACTTCTCCTTTTGAACTGCCTCATTCGCCGAAATCAGCTCCGCCACCTGGGAGCCGAGGTCAGAAATCTTCTGGGAGGAGTCCTTCAAAAGTTCTTCCTTTTCCTTTAGGAACTCCTCTCGAACGGCAGCAACCTCCTTTTCTGTAGCTTGAGCAAGCTGCGCGTTCTGTGTGGCCAGTTCAGAGCACTTGGCCTTATATTGGTCTATGGTGCTTAAGGCCGAGGCTCGGAACAGCGCCTGCCTCGCCACCCGAACTCTGAGGAAACCGGAGTACCCCAGTAGCTGCAGAGGAACAAAGACAAAGTTAGAAGAGGCAGACATTTAGAGGAAATCAAAAGGAAAAGCACAAAGGCGAGAGGCGTACCTCGGTAGCGTGCTCAGAAACCTTCGTAGTAAGAGAGTCATCGTCAGGGTGAGCCTCCGCGATGGCCTTGAAGGAGGCCTCAGTAAGCACCCCCTTCGAGATCTCCTTAGCCATTTGCTGACAGTCTTCGGAGTACAAATTCATGTCCTCCGTAAACATCCATAAAGGCTCCTTCGGGACCTTCCCCATCGGGATATGGGCATCCCGAAGGGCCCGCTTTCGGGCGTGCTCGGCCACCCAACCCGGAGATGATATCTCCCCTGCATGGCAAAAACAAAAAATTGGTCAAGGCAAGAAAATCTCAAAACCCACAAAAAAGAAGGCACCTCAGTTTGTTAGAAAAACAAACCTGCGGACACCTCGGCGACATCGTCGTCTGAAGCCTCCTTGGTAGATGATAGCCAAACGCTATCGCCTCTATCTGGCCGAACTCCCTGCCACAATGATGGCCAAAAGAAGCTGGCACTACCCGAGAAAAGGTGCGATCAGGCACCTCGGGAGATAGCCGAAGAGCTCCGAGCCCGGCACGCCAGGAAACCCCGAGGACACTACTCGCCCCCCAAGGTTGTGAACATATCGCCTTCGAAAAAGCGGCACCAGACATAGCGAGTCGAACATGATATCCCCGAAGGCGGAACTCCCTGAAACTGGGAACCCCCAAACTGAGGGCTTGTTTCCCGAGGAGGCTCTGTCCGAACTAGAGGACGACCTCACCCAGGGACCTCGGGAGTACGGCAGGAGCATTTATGGAAGCATTTAAGGAAACCTCTGACACGTCCTTTCACAGACGTCATAAAGTCGCCTGAATAGGCACTCTGACATACGGACGCCATCAGAATCACATCATGGCCCATCTCAGCACGTGGCTCAGGACAACCTGCTACCAGTTATCTGTCTCCTACGCCCAGAAACTCAGGGAACATCTGACCGAATACGTGTCGTGATCTGAACGGGCTAGGCGCTCCTATAAATACCAGGAATTAATACTGGGCAGGAGGCTGGTTGGTTGGTCAAACACTGCTCCCGCACTCTGAGAAAACTACCAGGCAAGACTCTTCAGCCCTTTGTGTTATTTCCTCTGCCTTTTCTCAGCCACCACTGACTTGGGCGTCGGAGGCTTCCCCCCCGGAAAAACACTCCGGGGGCCTCCTAACCCTTTGTTTCTGAGCTTTCAGGCACTCTCCTTCGGGCTATCCATTCCACCAGGCGTTCTTCCTCCCAGAAGTCTCTCCACCAGTCACCATGACTATAAACAATGAGGCCCCTGGCCATCATTTGGCGCTGTCTGTGGGAACCCGCTCTGAGATCGCCGTCGTTGAGACTCGGCGTTCTAAGGACAAGAGGCTCCCGAAGTCCTCATCCGCGCCTGAGATACAACCGGCTGCTGAGCAAACACTCCCAGGGACTTCTGCGCCTGAGGAAGACCGCCCTCTGGTAATCACCATGAGCTTCTTGAGGGACTTTCAGCGTTCGGTCGTGTCTGAAATGACCCAGTAGATCGACCGAAGGTGGCCACAGCAAGCACAGGCCCAGAGACCCCCCTCACCGACACGCCCTCGGGAGAAAAGCCCCAAGTCTACACATCGCAGTCCGGGGAGTGGAGACCCTCGCGAAGAATCATCCACAGAAAATATAGCCCTCGGGAAACTGCCTATGGGACAAACCGGGTCCAAGCGACCGAGAGTCTCACAGCGAAGCAGTTCGTTGCCTGAGGCGAGGTCCTTGTCCCCTCAGCGCCAAACTCGCCCCCCGAAGAGGCGCCGACGATCTCCATTCCCTGAAGAAGGCCCTAGCACCACAATGCTGATGGAGAGGATACTAGCGCGGCTGGACAGAGTGGAGAAACAAGTGGCCAGAAAACCCGTTTGGGCCAGACTCTCGGGAACATGCTGCGAAGATGACTCGCCATTTATTCAGGCCGTTGTTGAGGCAGCCATGCCAGGTGACTTCAGAGTACCTCGGTTGGAGATTTATGATGGCCGTACTGATCCACAGGCCCATTTGACGAAGTTCAGACGCAGCATGATAATACACGGTGCTGACGACGCTACCATGTGCAAGTGCTTCGAAGTCACCCTCACAGGGCCAGCAACTGTGTGGTACAATTCATTGCCTTCAGGGACCATCACTGAGTTCCAGGAGTTGTCCACGGCCTTCACACAGCAATTCATTGGGAGCAGACCTACGGCGAAGATGCCTGTGCAGATGTTCGACATAGAGCAGAGGAATGGAGAAACCATCCGAGACTATGTCGAAAGATTCAACAGGGAAGCTCTGAGCGTCCCAGACTTCAGGCCCGAAATCCGCATTCTTGCCATGACACGAGGCCTTCGGCGAGACTCACAGCTGTTCTACGAGTTCTCAAAGGACCCCCCGGAGACCCTCGGAGAATTTTACCGAAGAGCAGAACAGCACATGACCGTCGAAGAACTAAGAATGGCTGGGCCGAAGTCTGATCACCACCGCCCCGAAGAGTCCAGTCAACAAGCTCGGCATCCTACCGAATACGCAGGACAACCCCGGAGGATGCGAGGAAGGAAACCTCAAAGTTTCACACCATTGAGCACTTCACGGACCAACATTCTCATGGCGCTGGAAAGGCAAGGGACGCGGATTCGGCGACCAAGGGCCATGACCGCCGATAATAAGAAGAATGCAAAAAAGTTCTGCTAGTTTCATCGCGACCACGGTCATGACACCGAAGACTGTTTCCAGCTGAAGAAGTACATAGAGTTGCTGATAAAACTGGGCCAACTTCGGAAATACCTGAGGATGCCATCCCCGAAAGACAGAAAAATGGAGGAAGAAAGGGCCGAAGATGAGGACTATGACTCCGACAGGCGGAGAAATAGAAGTCTAAAAAAGCGCCCTCCGCCTCCAGCAGGGGTTATCTAAACTATCACCACGGGGCTCCCACCCTCGGAAAGAAAGCGAAAAGCCAGAGAAATTGCAGTCATGGAGTATCAAAGTCCATCAAAGAAGCTGGCTCGCAAAGATGGCTCCACCGTCGCCTTCACCCACGACGATCCGCTACTGATTATGGCAAGAGTAGGGAACTGGGACGTCAAAAGAGTATTGCTTGATGATGGCTCAAATGCTGACGTCCTATTCTCGCACCTGCTGCCGAGCTTGGGCATCTCCGGCAGCGAACTGAAGGCCTGTCACCTCGCCCACTTTTGGCTTGGACCACCCGAACTCCTCGTCCTCGGATGTATCGACCTTCCGCTGATGATGAAAGGGACTTCGGTGAACGGAGCAGCTGAGTTGAACCCCTCCACAATGGCGAGATTCATCGTCATGAACGTCCCGTCCTCGTACAACGCCATCCTTGGAAGGCAGACAATGGGGAATCTGCATATTCGCCCTAATGTGAAGTACTTGACTGTCACAATCGCCACCAAGGATGGAGATGCAGAGGTATTCATAGACCAAGCCGAGGTAAGAAAGGTATTTGTAAAAGCGCGAAAAGCTACGGCAAGCAACTTCGCGCAGACGATGGAGGCAAGGGCACCAGAAAAAGGCAAAGAAGAGCTTGTCCAAGGTCAATCTACCCGAATAGGGAAGAGCTTGGCCGAAGGTGACAAAGAAAATCTTGTATCCTTTCTGCTGGAAAATAAAGATCTGTTTGCCTACTTGCCAAAAGATATGCCGGGGGTGAACCCTGGCATAATACAGCATAGCCTCAAAGTATGTCCGGAAGCAACGTGGTTAAGCAACGTGGTCATCGCCACAAAAGAAGGTAGCAGCAAACTCCGGATGTGCATCGACTTTAGAAACTTGAACGATGCTTGCCCGAAAGACTCATACCCTCTGCCGCCAATAGATCAACTGGTAGATTTAACTGCTGAATATGGGCTCCTAAGTTTCCTAGACGCCTTCAGTGGCTACCATCAGATAAGGATGGACCCCGAAGATGAAGAGAAGACTGCCTTCATCACCAAGGGAGGAACATACTGCTATATCAGGATGCCATTCGGGCTCAAAAATGCAGGAGCCACCTACCAGAGGCTGATGAACAAGGTCTTCAAAGACCAAATGGGGAGAAATATGGAGGTGTATGTTGATAATATGATAGCCAAGAGCAAGCTGCCTGGCTACCACGTTGCAGATTTAGAGGAAACCTTCCAAAAGCTCAGAGCCTTCGGGGTGACTTCGGGAAAATTCCTTGGGTACATGGTATCCGAAAGAGGCATCGATGCTAACCCCGAGAAGATTAAGGCTCTGCCTGAGTCCCGAACTCCTGCCACAGTCAAAGATGTGCAGAGACTCACCGGAAGAATAACCTCTCTGAGCAGGTTTATTTCCAGGTACGGAGATAGGTGTAGACCTTTCTTCAAAGTCCTCACAAAGGCAACAAAAATGGAAGGCGACCTCAGAAGAAATGATCATCCTTGGGATGAAGATTGCCAAAAGGCCTGGGAAGAACTCAAAGTCTACCTGGCCAGCCTGCCGACTCTGCGACAACCTGGGAAGGGAGAGGCCCTCGTACTGTACCTCGCCGTCACAGAAAAAGCTGTGAGCTCGGTCCTCGTGAAGGAAGAAGGGTCAAAGCAATGGCCGGTCTACTATGTCAGCAAGTCCCTGCATGACGCCGAAGTCAGGTACCGACGCCGATGTCAGGTACCCTTTGCTTCAAAAAGCTATATACGCGTTGGTGCTTGCAGGGAAAAGGCTGCGACCATACTTTCAGGCTCACCCCATCATCGTCCGAAGTAGTCTGCCGCTACGGGATGTCATGAAGAGAGTAGATCATTCGAGAAGGCTCTCCAAGTGGTACATAGAGCTGGGCAAACACGAAATTACGTATGAGCCTCGGAAGGCCATAAAAGCTCAAGGCGTATTATAAGGGGCCCCGAAGGCCTGGAGGTAATGAAGGTTATCAAGTTCAGCTTCAACATCACCAACAAAGTAGCTAAGTATGAAGCCCTCATAGCGGGATTGTAGTTCGGCAGACGGCAGGAGATTATGGGGCGAAGGACCCAATTTTGGCAAAATATCATGAGCTAGTAGCAAAGCTCATCCAAGAGTTTGACGCCATAAGGATCAAAAATGTACCTCGGCGGAATAACACTGAGGCAGATTGCTTGGCGAAGTCGAAAACATATACCGAGGTGCTAGACCATCCGAGCATGTCAGTGCTGAGCATGACGACCTTGGAAACAGGATGGAAAGACCCAATAAAAAGATACCTCGCAGAGAATTTGCTCCCCGAAGACCCCGGCGATGCTGCAAGACTGCTAAGACGCTCCACAAGATTCTTCGTGATTGGTGAAGAGTTATATCGGCAGGGATATGCGAATCCGCTGCAAAGTTGTGTGGATGAAAAGGATACCGAAATGGTCCTTGAAGAAGTTCACGAAGGCATGTGTGGTTCACACATTGGAACTGATGCCCTGGCAGCAGTGATACTCCGCCAAGGATACTTCTGGCCTACCCTGAGAAAGGACGCAAGATAGTTCGCCCGGAAATGTGGTAGCTGCCAGAGACACGCGAAAATCCAGAGGACACCCTCGGAAATGGTAACTTTGGCAGACTATCCTTGGCCCTTCGCAGTCTGGGGTATAGACCTTATTGGGCCACTCCCCACAGCACCCGGAGGCGTGAAATTCTGCGTTGTAGCAGTGGACTATTTCTCAAAGTTTGTAGAGGTAGAACCACTAACAACTATCTCGGCAAAAGAAGTGCAGAAGTTCCTATGGAAGAACATCGTATGCAGATTTGGCATACCGAGGGTACTAGTAGCTGATAATGGATCCCAGTTCACAGACAAAGGATTCCAAGAATTCATCAGCGACCTCGGAATAAAGGTGCACTTCGCCCCAATAGCTCACCCCCAAAGCAACGGGCAGGTGGAAGTATCGAACAGGACCATAAAAGATGGCCTGAAAAAGAGACTAAGGGAAGCCAAAGGGAAATGGCCAGGAGAACTCCAAAGTGTATTATGGAGCTACCGAATGACGCCCCGAAGAGCCACAGGGGAGACTCCTTTCTCACTCGTCTTTGGAACAGAGGCCATTATCCCACTAGAGGTAGTTCAACCTTCAGTACGGGTGCAAGTATTTGATGAAGGTGGTAATGACCTCGGCCTGAGAACCAATCTCGATCTTGTGGCCGAACACAGAGAAATAGCCGAGCTGAGAAGAAAAGCTTTTCTTCTCAGCTCAGCCGCGGCTGTAAACTTACGGGCCAAGCCAAAAGAAATCAAGAAGGGAGACCTCGTTCTCTGAAAGGCCGACTTCGCACCCCGAAGGCCATCCCATGGCATACTTCGCACAAACTGGGAAATACCCTATCTGGTTCTCGACGAAGTACGAAAAAGGCGTGTACAAGCTTGGCGACGCCGAAGGCGTAGAATTGAAGAACACTTGGCACTCAGACGCCTTGAAAAAATTCTGCGCTTAAGGTTGAGCGGAGGAGTTATGTTGTACAGAATGGCCTTGAGAAAAATTCTTGAGAAAAATTCTTAAGTGTACAGAAATTATGCAAAACAGAATTCCGCAAAGGTGCTCGCCATGATAAAGCGTAGATATGACTTCCCGAAGTCCCTTGAGCCATCACGCTCGGGAAAGATGGAAAACAAAAATCTCGTAGAAGTACTCGCCATAGCCAGTGCAGAGATAATTTTCCGAACTCCCTTGAGCGAACATGCTCGGGAAAATGGGAAGTGAAAAATCTCGCGAAAGGTTTTCCGAAGTCCCTGGAGCAAACATGCTTGGGACAACTGGAAAAACAAAAAACTTGACTGAAGGTTTCCGAAGTCCCTTGAGCAATTATGTTCGGGGTAAACTGGAAATGCAAAAGCCTGCAAAAAGACTTAGTCAAATTTTTTCAGGCCTTCCAGAAAGTCTTACGAGCAAGCGCACTCCAGACAAAGGAAGGTAAAAAAGTTTCTTTAATCGCAGGTTTTCCGAAGTCTCTTGAGCGAACGTGTTCGGAACAATGGAAATGAAGAAACTTGCAAGAAAAGACTTAGCCAAAAAATCCTCATTAAGAGCAAAGCTGCTTTAAAATAAAGAACTGCCCGAAGAAGGATTACAAAATAGAAGGGAAGGAAAAGGGGCCCTAAAAATTGGCTAAGGGTTCGCGGCGTCCCGAGAGCCACTCGTCTGCCCACCCTTTTCCATCACCTTCGGCGCTGGAATTGAAGGAGGAAGTTTTAGATGTTCGACCTTGGACCATTTCCACCGAGGTCCCCCAGGAATGTTTAGACCCTCTAGAAAAGAGAGGTCCAGATCTGGGAACCTCTGGAGAACCTGGTGCCGAGCAAGGCAGAAGCCGTCCTGGAACGCGACCTTGCTCATCTGATCAGACTTGTTCTTCTCAAGCTCAAGGTCGTCAAGCTCGTCCTTCAGATCCTCGACCTCCTCCTCCAGCGCCTTTATCTGCTCCTCCCCCTTCGGCTCCTTCTTCAACGACTCAACCTCAGCCCGGAGAGCCTTATTCTCACACGTCAACGACACTATATGGCCGTCAGAACCAGCCTTGTGCTGGAGAAGATCTTCATTGGCGGCGAGCATCCCCTTTATTTGGTCACCGAGGTCAGCGATCTTCCTGGAGGAGTCCTTTTGAAGTTCTTCTTTTTCCTTCCGGAACTCCCCCCGAAGGGCAGCTACTTCTTTCTCAGCAGCCTCTTTCAGCTGATGATTTTTGGCGACCGACTCCACGAGTGCGGTCCTCGTCTCATTCATGGTTCGAGTGGCCGAAGTTCGAAAAGCAACCTCCTTGGCCACCCGCACTTGGAGAAAGGCGGTGTACCCCATCAGCTGCAAAAACTAAACGCAAGGTCAGTAAGAGCCAAAAACTTAGAAAAAAATTGAAGGGAAAGAACTGTGAAGGATATACCTGAGCAGCATGCTCGGTGATCTTTGCGGCGAGGGTGTTATCCCCCGGGTGGGCCGCCGCTATAGCCTTGAAGGAGGCCTCGGTGAGCACCCCCTTCGAAATTTCCTTAGCCATTTGAGGAACGTCCTCGGAGTACATATTCATGTCCTCCGTGAACGTCGAAAAAGGCTCCTTGGGTATCTTCCCTTGCGGGATTTTGGCATCCCGAAGAGCTCGTTTCCGAGCATGATCGGCCACCCAGCCTGGGGTAGTCAACTCCCCTGCGTGATAAGAATGAGAAGGAGATTAAAGACAAAGAAGCCAATCCAGAAAAAACAAAGGAAGTACACTTTGTCTGGAAACAAACCTGGCGGAACCTCGACAACATCGTCCTCGGATTCCTCGACCGAAATGCCCTTGCCCTTCCGCTTGCGCCACTCCTCGGCAGAAGGTACTTCTACCACTACATCAAGGAGGGCCTGTGACGCGGTAGGACTCTGAGGAGGGACGTCGGTTGAAGGGACCTCGGAAGCAGCAGCCTCAGACTCTGGAATCTCGGCTGCCCCAGGCTCCTCGGCAGTCTCCTCGGGATTTTCCTCTAAAGGAGCCTGGGTAGCTCTCTTTGCCCGTTTCCTCGAAGGTCCCGCGCCAGTAGACTTCCGCCTTCGGGAAGACGCCTTGTTCGTCTGATCGCCCTTCTCCACCTGGCCGGTGAAAAGGGACTTGTAATAGGCGGCAGTCGCGTCGCCCATCTCTGAAAAAGGAGAGAAACATCAGCGTGAGTCCGAGGAAAGAACAGTAAAGGAGTAGAAGATAACTCACTTTCGGCAAGTGCTTCGAAAGAAATTTCCTCCTTAAGAAGCTTGACCAACCAGGAATCCTTCCCAGCGATGGCAGGAGCTGGCATCTCGAGGTCAGTCTCGTGCTCCTTTACCACCTTTAGCTCCCGAAGGACCTCTTCGGTCATCAACCTCCAGTTGATTGGAAAAGGGTAAAGGGCGAGCGGAACGACCTCGAGATCCCAGTCAGAGACAGCCCGAATGCGGGCGTCAAAATCCGCGAACAAGGAAGCTAACTCTGGGGTCAGCAGCATCCTCGGATCAGCAACGTCCACATCCAGTGTTCCCTGAGCCCATTTGGTCGGAACGTACGACCAGGCCTCGTCCATCTTCATGAAGAAAAACTTCTGCTGCCACCCCCGCCAGCTAAATTTAGTGGCGAAGGTGAACATGAATTTCTTGCCCCCGGATCCCCGAGGTAGCATGAAATAGAAGCCACCCTTCGAGACCACAGAGAGCTTGTAATACTGCATAAAGATTCTGAAATTGGGTTCTATCCCGAAGATGCCACACATGCAGAGGTAGGCGTTAAAATAGTAGAAGGAGTTCGGGGGAAGCTGGTTCACAGCAATGCCATGAAATTTGCAGAACTCGCACACCATCTTCGAGGGAGGATACCGAAGACCCGCCTTCAGCTGGGCTTGGAAAACGGTAACCTCCTTACTGCGGTTTGAAAAAGCATAATGGCTAGAACGAGGCAGCCTAGTAATGGCGTAAGAGGGAAGAAAGAATTTTTTCTTCCACCTCCCTAACTTTTCAGGGGTGGTACAACAAGGATGGGCTAAAAGAGGCTGCCAGCTCTCAGGAAGGGGCATTTTCGACATAAAACGAGTTTGAAAATGGAAGAAAACAGTTTCCAGAGAAAAACTCAAAAGAACACAGGGATCAAAGCGCTCTGAAAAACAAAAACCCACCGAAAGATTTACCAAAATCTGAGGACGCCGTCGTGAAAGCTAGCTGGAAAAAAACTCTGATTAAGGTAGCTCCGCCACAGAAAGCAAGAAAGTGCAAGAACAGGGGCAAAGCAAAGAGAAGAGCAGAAGAGAAAGCAAAAGGAACTTATGGTAGAAGTGGGCTATTTATAAGCCAGAGAGGGGTAACCGAAACATCGTCATAAGTACCCTTTGAAGGTGAACCGTCACCGTAACTGCTCTCTGCACCTGAAAAGGCACGCCCTCTGTAACCGACGTGACTCTCCTCCAATGGCAAAGCGCCACGTGTCAACCACTGCGCGAAAATGGAGCACACGTCCTCCAAACTTCCCTTGAAAGCTAGGACACGTCTTCTGACATCCCTGAAAAACTGGGACGAAACTGGGACGCGCTGCTCAGACTGACACGCTCGGCCAAACGGACCTGCAGAAACAAAGAGCAGGTCACCTCGAGGACGCCAAGAAACAGGCTATGGCCGAACAGCCCATGACCTTCGGGCAAGAGGTGTATCTTCGGCACAGGCTCCACCTCGAAGACACCAAAGAACAGGCCAAAGCCGAAGAGCCCATGATCTTCGGGCAAAAGGTGCATCCTCGGAACAGGTTAAGCTTCCAAAGAAACTCCCATACACAACCTCGGAAACAGATGCAAAATCGAAGTCTTCACTTCGGCTTTCCAAAGGGGGGCATGTGATAGCCAAACGCTATCGCCTCTATCTGGCCGAACTCCTTGCCACAATGATGGCCAGAAGAAGCTGGCGCTACCCGAGAAAAGGTGCGATCAGGCACCTCGGGAGATAGCCGAAGAGCTCCGAGCCCGGCACACCAGGAAACCCCGAGGACACTACTCGCCCCCCAAGGTTGTGAACATATCGCCTTCGGAAAAGCGGCACCAGACATAGCGAGCCAAACATGATATCCCCAAAGGCGGAACTCCCTGAAACTGGGAACCCCCGAACTGAGGGCTTGTTTCCCGAAGAGGCTCTGTCCGAACTAGAGGACGACCTCACCCAGGGACCTCGGGAGTACGGCAGGAGCATTTATGGAAGCATTTAAGGAAGCCTCTGACACGTCCTTTCACAGACGTCATAAAGTCGCCTGAATAGGTGCTCTGACATACGGACGCCATCAGAATCACATCATGGCCCATCTTAGCACGTGGCTCAGGACAACCTGCTACCAGTTATCTGTCTCCTACGCCCAGAAACTCAGGGAACATCCGACCGAACACGTGTCGTGATCTGAACGGGCTAGGCGCTCCTATAAATACCAGGAATTAATACTGGGCAGGAGGCTAGTTGGTTGGTCAAACACTGCTCCCACACTCTGAGAAAACTACCAGGCAAGACTCTTCAGCCCTTTGTGCTATTTCCTCTGCCTTTTCTCAGCCACCACTGACTTGGGCGTCGGAGGCTCCCCCCCCCCGGAAAAACACTCCAGGGGCCTCCTAACCCTTTGTTTCTGAGCTTTCAGGCACTCTCCTTCGGGCTATCCATTCCACCAGGCGTTCTTCCTCCCAGAAGTCTCTCCACCAGTCACCATGACTATAAACGATGAGGCCCCTGGCCATCAGTAGAAATCCCCTTGCCCTTGCGTTTATGTCACTCTTCGGTGGAAGGGGCCTCTACCAAAGCATCTAGAAGAGTCGCCGAAGGAGTGGGACTCTGAGCAGCGAGGTCAGCAACGACCTCAGCCGGTGGGACAGCAACAGCCTCGGTCTCTTCACCAGTTTGGCCACAGATGGCCCAGCCCCAGACGTTTTCTGTCTTCGGGAAATGGTCTTCTTTGTCTGCTCACCCTTCTCAACTTGGCCAGTGAAAAGGGATTTGTAGAAGGCAGCAGTACCGTCGCCCATCTCTGGAAAAGAAAGAAGATATCAGCGTAAGTCCAAAATGAAAACCATAACAAAGGGAGCCAGAGATAACTTACTCTCGAACAAAGTTTTGAAAGTAACTTCCCCCCGAAGGAGTTTCACCAACCAAGAATCCTTCCCGGTGATGGCAGGAGCTGGCATCTCGAGGTCAGTCTTGTGCTCCTTCACTACCCCTAGCTCCCGAAGAACCTCCTCGGTCATTAACCTCCAATTAATGGGGAAGGGGTAGAGAGAGCGCGAGGAGACCTCGGGACCCCAGTCAGAGACGGCCCGAATACGTCCGTCGAAGTCCGCGAAGACAGAAGCTAACTCCGGAGTTAGCATTATCTTCGGATCTACGACGTCCATCTCCAGCTTTCCTTGAGCCCACTTGGTCGGAACATGCGACCAGGCCTCCTCCATCTTCAGAAAGAAAAATTTTTGTTGCCACCCTCGCCAGCTGTCCTTGGTGGCAAAGGTGAACATATATTTTTTGCTCCCGGATCCCCAAGGTAGCATGAAATAAAAGCCACCCTTCGGGACCACGAAAAGCTTGTAGTACTGCATAAAAATAACAAAGTGGGGTTCTATCCTGAAGAGGCCACACATGCAGATGAAGGCGTTAAAATAGCAGTATGAGTTCGGCGGAAGTTGATTTACGGCAATGCCATGGAATTGGCAAAACTCGCAAATCATCTTCGGAGGAAGGTACCGAAGTTTGGCCTTCAATTGGGCTCGGAAAACGGTAACCTCATTACTACGGTTCAAAAAGCAAAATTGGTCAGAACGAGGCAACCTCGTAACGGCATACGAAGGAAGAAAGAACTTTTTCTTCCATCTTGCTAGTTTTTTGGGGGTGGTGCAGCAAGGGTGAGACAAAAGGGGTTGCCAGCTCTCGGAAACAGGCATGTTGGCTGAGAAACGAGTTCGAAAAAAGGAAAGAAAACAACTTCCGGAAAAACTCTAAAAATCAGAGGATTCTGGAAATCAAAAACCCACCAAATGACTTGCCAAAATCTGGGTTTGAAGTCGCCGTCGTGAAAGATTGCCAGAAAAAACTCTGTCAAACAGCACCGCCGCGAAAAGAAGGGAAAAAAACAGTTGCAAGCAGAGAAAATAGTAGAAGCAAAACCAAAAAAAGGAACTTATGATGGAATGGGCTATATATAGGCCGAAGGTGGGTAGACAAACCGGCGTCATAAGTACCCCTTGAAGGTGAACAGTCACCATAATTGCTCCCTGCATCTGAAAAGACGTGCCCCCTGTAACCAACGTGCCTCTCCTCTAATGACAGTGTGCCACGTGTCAGCCGCCGCGTCAAAATAGGGGACACGCCTTCTGACACCCCTAAAAAACTAGGATGCGCCGCTCCAGACTGACACGCCTGGCCATGAGACGCGACGTTGCACAGACCTGCAAAAGGAAAAAGGAAAGAAGTAAGTTGCCTCGAAGACACCAAGAGACAGGCCATAGCCGAACAGCCCATATCTTCGGGCAATAGGTGTTCTTTCGGCACAGGTTTTACTCCCTAAAAACTCCCAAAGAGCATCCTCGAAAAGACTACAAACCGAAGTTTCCACTTCGGCTTTCCAAAGGGGGGCATGTGATAGCCGAAGGGCTATCACCTCTATCTGACTCGAACTCGGAGCGTCAGGGAACGTGAGGATACTATTAGCCCCCCCAAGGTACTAAACAGAACGCCTTCGGAGATGGAGAATTAGCTATTGCAAGCCGAAGAGGATCTCCCCGAAGGCGGAACCCTGAATCAAGGAACACCCCGAACTACGGGCACATTTCCCAAAGGGGCACCGTCCGTGTCAGAGGGCGACCTCATCCAGGGACTTCGGGAGTACGGTATGAGCATTTAAGGAGCCTCTGACATACCGCCCACAGACGCTACATGTCACCTCAAACGGCGATTTGACACGCCGACGCCGTCCAGGTCTTGTCATGACCTGTCTCGGTTCAAGACTCAAGGAGCCTGCCACCGGCTACTCGCCCCCTACGCCCAGAAACTCAGAGAACATCCGACCAAACACGTGTCGTCATCTGAACGGGCTGAGCTTCTCTATAAATACCAGGGAACAGACCCTGGAAAGGGGTTCGACTCCTCCTCCTCGAGAAAATACAGGCAAGCCCACTAAAAACCCTAGTGCTTCCCCCTTACCTTTTTAGGAAACTGACTTGGGCGTCGGAGGCTCCTCCCCAGAAAAGCACCCCGGGGACTTCCTAACCCTCTTCTCTGAGCTTTTCAGGCACATTCCCCTTGGAAACCTCAACTCCAGATGCTCTCCCTGACAGGAAGTCCTCCCGGAAGTCACCATGCCTTCCAGTGAAGATGTCTCAGGGCATCAGAATTAACTACACATAATGAATTGTGTGCAAGCATGCAAACAAGAGTAGACTATGCTCATACCCAAGAACGACTCTAGAGTAACATTACTCAACATGACCATTGGAGGCAAACTAGTGCATTAAATATATACACTAAATGACTGTACTGAGATCTGAGACTAAGCTTCCACCTTAGAGCAAACCCCTAGTGGCAAGCTTTGTAAGCCATCCCTTGTGCTTCACTAGCCTCTGTAGGCGAAAAGGACAACTGTAGTTAGTACCATAACTTAACCAACAAGCAACCGATAAACTAGAATCATGAAGATTCAAATAAACTTAATACCTGCTCACAAGCCTAGCTCAACAACCCTCAATGGTTGCTGGCTCAACAACACCTAAATCTGCACAACAAAAAGTAAAGGAGAGAATCTGAGATTGTCAGAAAGGGGTCTTCAATGTACTTGCTAGAAAATCCTGAGCACTCCACATATGAGAACATATGTAACATGCTGCGTGCACATACAGCCTGAGGGTCTGATATATGTACATATAACTAGGTCCCTTGAGACATCTGCTCATCCTAGTCCTCATCACGAGGTGTCACTCCGTACTAGCGAGTTCTGGCCACTAACTCGCTCCTAGCAAGTCGTAGCATACTGACTGATGCAATAATGTAGCCTTCCCTTAGTTGTTGTTATGCAGGTGAACATTATAGATGCTCCTCACTGTGCTGTAAGAAATCCAGTGGGTGTACTAGGCCTCCACATAGTGCCTCAAGTCCTTACATTTGACTAGGTCATTTGTGTACTAAGCCTCCACCCAATTAACCTACCAAGGATGCACCAGGCTTTCACTTGTACTTCATGGCACGGGTTGGCTAGGCAATAAGTGCACTAAGCCTTCATCCGTGGTGCTCCCCTATCCACCATTACTTGGTTCACACTAGCGGTGTGGTAATGATCATGGGTGGATTCATGTACTAGGTTCTTCGGGATCTAAACTAGGTGGACTAAGGTTTCACCTTGCAACCTCGTGGCTAACGGCATGGCTAGGTCGCCAAGGGTTCTGAACCTTTCACCCATGAGAACTTGTAGATTAGGTGCACTAAGGTTTCCACATTGAAACCTCAAATCCAAAGTCTTAACTAGGCTTCTAATGGTACTAAACCTTGCACCCACTTATGGTGCTCTATTATGGCCATAATTTTCTTTAAAACTTGCCTTAACTTTGAGTTAAAAACAACTTTGAAAATGGGGAATTTTAAATGTTTTTAAAACATGGAGGTGATATTACTCCCTCTTAGCTTCATGTGGAATCTTGAATCACCTCAATCGAACACCCGAGCAAGAAGTTATGCTGAAAACAAAATCGGGTGTTAAATGCTGTCTTGCCGACACGTTGTGGGAACTCGTGTGGATTAGCGATGCATCGCCAAACCTGGAAAATGCCCAAAAAATCTCTGATTTTACTGTTATGAACTTTGAACACTGTCCAAACATATCAAACATGCATGGATAGGCTTCAAACTTCACATACGTGTAGTACGCGTTGCATAGACAACATTAAACCATCACAAGCCTTCCTGTGATGCATTATAACATCATTCCAATCAAGCAAAGCACACTAGTCCACCATGATCAAACCAAACCACTAACTAATGCTATTGCTAAAACTACATGATTTCATCAAGCAAACTTTATCCAATAGCATTAATGAAGCTTGAAAACATAACTCCCTTACCTCAACTCCAAGTAACAAGCAAGAATCAATCTATTTTCCAATCAACTAAGCTCACCAAAGTATCACCTAACTTCCAATCAAAAACTTAGACAATAAACATCAAAACCTTGCTTCCTAACCAAAACCCAAGCTTTTCAACTGATGGGTTTCGGGAGCCAAACAACGCAGCAGAATTTAACCGAAACCCTCCAGGATCCAAGTGAAATGAGGTAAACCGGGTGTTTGAAAATTTTCATACCTAATTTTCGGTTGAGATCTCTCACTCAACTGTAGAGTCGAATCACAAAACCTGAACAGTTGACATGTTCAGGCTCTCTATGGTATCCACACGAGCCTCTCGGGATCACCACGCTTCCACCACGTCCCGGCAAATGCGTTTCTCTTGCGTTCGCAGTGCTAGCTTGCGTCCTTCAAGGAATTGAAAGAGAAGAGTGTGGCTGTCCTTTTGGGAGGCTAGGGCAAGGAGACCTACGAATTTCTCACTAGAAGTTGTATTTATAGTGAAACTCAACTTCCAGGCCTAATAGGTTTCAAAGCCCTAATCCAATTAGGCTTTAATTTCGGGCTTAATAATGGCTCAACTATTGGGCCCATTATTGATACGAAATTATTGTGAAACCAAAACCCAAATTATTAGCCCATGCACTCTAATGATCCAAATAGCTCTATGTGTGCGACCTAATAGGCTCTTATCACGTTGGCAATAATCATAAATCACATTTATGATCAGAAGCAATGAGCGGTGTCTAGCAACACATCATTGCTACCCAAGTGACATGATTGTCGATGATTCGACTAAACCTTTATGATCAGCACCGATATATGCCATTGTCCCTTTGTCCAAGATATCAAGACTAAGCACGAGACATGGAATGTGTCACTCTTGTATAGCCCAATCTTTGGTTTCTTGATTACTGAGTAGACCAACTTAAACTGATGACATTGATATCGTATATCAACTCATCCGAGCATGGCCATGCATTTTTCTAAGTCTTACTCTATCAAGGGGCCTGAAGATGTCACTCCCGTTACATAGGAGGGACAAATCCCATCTTGATCATACAAATCCCTCCGCATGATATGTGACATACCCAATGACCTCCTTCAAGTTCACTCAGTTACGAGCAACAATGGAAAGTATCAAAGTATGTGACTCACATGTAGGGAACCTTGATGATCTTAGGTCGAAGGACTACATATACCATGATCACTATGAGAATCACTTATGAAACTCATATAACGATCCATGTAGTGTTCTCATGGTCGGTCGGTCCAGTACACAAGTTCTCCAACTTGTACCCATATGTAGACTACATATCTCATATTAGTCTCCACATATGCTAGTCGTTATGTATTATTGCAACCCGCTCCACAATAATACTAGACCAAGGATGTTTAAGAATATCATTATTCTAGGGTTACAATAATGTTTGTTAAGTTACACAGAAACAAAACAACAAACATAATTGCTAGATTAATGCCTTAATAAAATATCATGACTCAATGTGCAAAAAATACAATCATCTCATGATTGGCTTTTTGGGCACAACACTAACATAAACATCTAATAAACAAGAATTCACAAGAACTTAAGTGTTACCTCACATCAATAATAGGGGATAGTGGAAAACTTGGTTCCAACTTCCAAAAACTTGAAATCATGCTTGAAACAAGCTTACCAGAGCTTGTATATCCTTGCTGGCCTCCATTTCCATGAAAATCTCTTGATTTTGAGGTTGAATTGACGGAGAATTGGTAGAGAGACGGGGGAGCTCGGGCTGAATTGTGAAAATGGCAGCCCTCCCTTTTCTTTACCAACTTATAGGCTCATTTAACCCCAAGCCACCAAACTACTTAAAAAGTTACATTAAGTCCCCTCCTTTTGGTAACCTAGTGATTCCTAATTAATTCTTGTTTTTTTTTTCAAGTTTGGGTTAAGGTTGAAAGTTAAGTTATAAAAACTCATTTTAAAACACTCGGGACTTATCCCGGCTATTCAGGATGTAAAATTACCATTGTACCCCTGAACCTCATTTAGTGCCTTTACTTCCTCAGAACTTAGTACATTTTGATAAACTTGCCTATTCTTGCTATGTAGACTTGAAATTTGGTTGCCAACTAGCTTTCCACTAGGACAGCTATAATAGTAGATCCACCGAGTTTTGATGGGATAGGTGATCCCGATTGAGCAGAAGATTGGTTATCCAGGATGAATCGACTTTTCACCTATGGAGGTTATGAGTCTGAGCAAAGGATGACCTTAATACCTTTCTTTTTTAGAGGGAGAGCTAGTTTATGGTGGGATGATGTAACAGAGATGCTCAGAGAAAGCAATGGTACTTGACCGGAGCACAAGAAAAAGGTGCTCAAGTGGTCAGACGTCGAGAAGAAGTTCCGACAGGAATATATTAGTGAAGCGGCACAAGATCTAATGAGGATCTAGTTTGAAAATCTAGTGCAAGGAGAGATGTCTGTGTGAGAGTATGAGTAGCATTATAATTTACTCATTTGGTATGCTCCTTACATGGTTTGTAATGATGAGTTGAAGGCCAAGAAATTCTTTCAAGGTCTAAAACCCGTGCTTTAGAGATATATGGCGACAGTGGACTTCAGGAGTTATCATCAAGTGGTTCAAAAGCCATTAGCCTTAGAAAGAGAATTCAAGGATATGGGACATCTAGCAAAAAGGTGGAGGTTGGACCAGCCAACCTAGGAAAGAGTGCTAGAAAGCAATCGATGGTTGAAAGCCAAGGTCCTTTCAAGAGAAAGAAAATGGGTTTGTGCCTAAAGTGTAGACGATTCCATGGTATGAAGCCATGTACTGTGGGGACTGGTAATTGCAATATCTGTGGTCAGAAAAAACATTGGATGAAGGAATGCCCACGGGCTTGACCTCTGCTAGGTCCGCCAGGAACCTACCCCCTGCACCCTTGGGCACAGGAAATTGACCTGGTGTAGCCACAGCAAAAGTTGACCTAATTTTACCTTGGTGAGTTAGGTGACTAAAGAGCCAGCCGCCGTTCGAGGTAATTTTACTTTTCAGAATAGTAGTGTTAGAGTGCTTTTTGATACAGGAGCTACTCTTTCAATGATATCATCGACCTTGGTAGATAAGTTTAAATTGCAACGAGAAATCTTCAGTGAGTTAAGACTCATTAGGACTGCGGGGATGAGTTTTATTGTGACCAATGAAGTGGTTACTAGGTATCCCTTGCAGTTAGGTGACCATGAATTCTGTTGTGAGTTATGGGTGATATAATTGAGGTCTTATGACCTAGTGCTGGGAATGGATTGGCTAAGTAAGCATAAGGCACAAATTGACTGTGCGAATCACTCAGTTGACATTATTGATGCTTAGGGAGCTAGAGTGACTTGCACAGGAGGATTAGCATCTAGTGCTAAAAGTTTACACCTTACACTTATGGATACCATCCCCATAGTTAGCGAACAAGAGTATTATTCATTGAATGGGGTGGCCACAGAGGAGGAACTTGTGAAGATTCTTTGATAGCCAAAGGGCTATTACTACCCTCGGTAAGCATGTGCGATCAACTACAGAGAAGGGGTGCCCTCACTATCCTCTGAGGGAACACTGCCTGATAGCCGAAGGTCGATGGCCCCCGAGATCTCCTAATTAGATAGCCAGAAACCACCGACGGTGAGAGGCTAGCCCCGACCTCGGGGAAGACTCATACACCACCCTCGGCAAGGTAACATGACCAACCTCAGGAAAAGGTGTCCTTCACCACCCTCGAATCTACAAACCTACCAACCTCAAGAAAGTTCATCCACCATCCTCGATGGAGGAAAATGTCTCCTAAAAGTCAAGTCTGCCGAAGGGCCTTTTCTAATAGCCTTCGGGGAAAATCTCTGCCCGAACGGGTCTCACGGAGATACGAAAAAAATAGTTAAGGAGCCTCTAACAAAGAGACCTCGCACACGCCCCTGCCCTCTGTCCAAAATGGCCTATAGCCAGCTGGAGATACCTATCTCTGAAGGTACAGACTGACCGAACATGTGTCACGATCTGAACAGGCTGCATCAAACGGCCTCCTCCCTCCACCCTCCTATAAATACTTAGGAAGGACCTTGGTAAGAACAGGACACAGAACTCTCGCTCTTTTCCCACTCTCTATTCCTTACTACTACTACTCTCACAAACACTAACTTAGGCATCAGAGGCTTCTTCCCCGGAAACACACTCTGGGAAGCTCCTAACCCTTGTTCTTCTAAGTGTTTCAAAAATCTTCACGTCGGAAGTTCACCCAGTAGGCCAGCATGTCATTTGATGAAGATGTCACCGGGCATCATTTGGTGCCATCTATAGGAACCCACTCTCAGGTCGCCGTTGTTGAGACCCGACGTTCTAAGGACAAAGGACTCCCAAAGTCCCAGCCCACGTAGGAAGCTCAAACAACGACTGAACAACCTGCAGTTGAGGCTTCATTGCCTGAGGATGAACGTCCTCTGATGGTCACAATGAGCTTTCTGCAAGATTTTTGGTGCAATGTTATGGCTCAAATGACTCAATAGCTCAACCAAAGGTGGTCACAACCACCTCCTGGGGGAAGGGCACCTTCTCCTAGCACCCGGCAAGGGAAAAGCCCAAGGTTACCTCACCGGAGCTCTGGGAGCTGGGGTTCTCATGATGAGTCTTCAACGGAGAATATGCCCTCCAGAGGACGTCATGCTAGAGAAATGGAGTCAAAAGAGCCCAGGACTTCCCGCCGGTGAAGTACATCCCCGTACGGGAAGTCTCAATCTTCCCGCCGATGAAGTTTCTCTCTAAAAAGAAGACATTACTCTCCGCTGCTGGTGACTACCAGGCAACGGGGAGAAGGCAGTACTACCACCCTCATGGAGAAGATCCTAAAGAGGTTGGAAAAGGTGGAAAGACAGGTTTCTTGAAAACTAGTCTGGTCATGGTTGTCGGAGACCTTCAACGGGGAATAGTCACCCTTCATTCGTGCAGTAGAAGAGGCACCTATGCCAAGCGACTTTCGGGTGCCATGCCTGGAAACGTATGATGGGCACAGTGACCCCCAAGCTCCCCTAATGAAATATAGCTGCAGCATGGTGCTGATGACGCCACCCTTTGCAAGTGCTTCGAAGTTACCCTTTTAGGGCCAGCAACTACGTGGTATAAATCCCTGGCTCTCGGCACCATATGGGCTTTCGGGAGTTATCTGCCGCATTCACTCAGCAGTTCATCAGAAGTTGACCGACGACAAAGATGCCCGTGCAAATGTTTGACATAACACAGAAGAATGGGGAGACCATTCGGGACAAGGTCGAGGGGGTCAACCGAGAAGCCCTGAGTGTGCCCTGACTTCCACCCTGAAATCTGCATCGTCGCCATGATCAGGGGACTTTGGAGAGATTCACAATTTTTTTACAAGTTCTCCAAGGATCCCCCTGACACAGAAGGGTAGAATAGCACATGACGGCTGAAGAACTGAGGATGGCAGAGCCAAAGTCTGATCACAATCACTCTAAGGGTCAGAGTAACCAACCTCGGTACCCAACTGAGGGCGGGAGCAGACCTCAGAAACAAAGGGTAAAGAAATTGATGCCTTTCACGCCCTTGAACACTATAAGGACGAACATTCTCATGGCCATGGAAAGAAAAGGAACCATTATCCAGTGTCCGAAGGCCATGACCACAGACAACAAAAAGAACATGAAAAAGTTCTGCTAGTTTCAACGAGATCACATGCACAACACTGAGGATTGCTTCCAACTGAGAAAGTACATTGAATGTTTAATCAAGCAGGGGCAACTTTGGTGTTACCTGCGGATGCCACCCCCGAAGGGAAGGAAGGAAGAAGAAAGGAAGGGAGAAGATGAGGACTACGATTCTGACCGACTTCAGAACCGAAGTCCCAGAAAGCATCCACCACCTCTAGCCAAAGTGATCTAAACAATCACCACAGGGATACCCTCGGTTGAGAGGAAAAGGAAAGTCTGAGAAAAATCGATGATGGAGTTCGAAAACATGCGAACAAGGTTGTTCAGAAAGATGGGTCCACCATGAAGTTCCCTCCTGACGACCCCTTCCTAATCATGGCAAGGATAGGGATAGCAGCAAAATGCGCCAAATTCTGCATTTCTGCAGATTGGCGACGCGTCGCCAATTACATGTCAATGCCAGCGACGCGTCGCCAATCCAGCGAAAGTTCACAGAGTGTTACCAACTGTGGTGACGCGTCGCCACAGACAAAAATGCTAAAATTTTCACATTTTGCTAGGATGACCCAAATGAGATCTAAGGGGGTTCTTAGCGTACCTAGGGGTCTAAGGATTCCGGGGGTACTCCGAGACTTCCCAAAGTCTCACAAAATATAAGAGTTTTCTTGAGTTTTGTAGGGTTTTAAGGTTGCTTGTGCAACAAGCAAGGAAACTAGGTTGCAAATGAACATAACTAAGTACCACTAGCTCAGGTGAAAGATTTAGAACCCTTATCGACCTAGCCGTGTCGTAGCCACGAGGTTGCAAGGTGAAACCTTGTTCATCTAGTCTACAACAAAGAGGTCTTATGGCCTAGTCTAAAAAGTTCCACCACAATTCCCCTGCATAACGACTAAGGGAAGGCTACATGATTGCATCAACTAAGCTACGGCTTGCTAGGAGCGGGTTAGTGATCAGAACTCGCTAGGCACAGAGTGATGCACCGTGAGGAGGACTAGTTAAGGAGAGGTCTTGATGGCCTAGTTATATGTGCATATATCAAACCCTCATGCTGTGTGAGCTTGCAGCAAGTTTACATATGTTCATCATATGTCCAGTCCTAGTAATTTTCTTGTAGGTACATTGAAGACCCTTACTAAGAATTGTCGAATTCTCACTCCCTAGTTACGTTATGCAGAGATTGAAGCTGTTGGGCCGGGTAATCGTTGAGGATTATCGCCGTAGTGATCTTTTGTGTGTATAGGTACGACATTTGAGAATCCTTCCGATTCTAGTCTACATGGGTATATTTAATTGGCTTGTTGGTTAAGTACAGTACTAACTTAAGTCTTCCTTTGGCTGCAGAGCCTAGTAGCACTTGGCAAGGACTTTTGAGACTCGCCACTGGGACGTGTATCCAAGGTGAGAGTTAAGTCAAAGAGATCTCAGTAGAGGGTTGTATTTATACAGCTTTTAGTTGCCTCCATAGTCTATGTTATGAGGAGTCCTCGACTCTAGGATTGCTCTTGGGTGGGGCATTAGTTTACTTTATGTATGAATGTTCTCACGAGTTGTTATGTGTAGTAAACTCACACAAATGTTGATTTTGTATGCTTTGGCTATTTGTACTTATTTTTGTGTAGAAATTACTTGGCCAAGTTAATGTTTTATGGTTTTAATAAACCAAGTCAAAGCATGAAGAGCATTCATATTGCATATTCTAGGATAATCAACTAGTATCAGGGGATTTAATCCACACACATACACAACTAGCCAATTGCAATCCACCGTGAAACCAGCTCTCACAGGACTTCCTGGGCAGGGGCTAAGGACGACCGTGTCACCCTGTGGTACCCCGGGACTTTTGAAACTCTCTTAGAGGCTAGGAGTTTCTTCAAGTTTTATTTGTTACAAGTGTACCCATGGAGGAAACTAGTTTAATTGGCGACAATAGCAAACCATAAGTTGTGGTGTAAGGTTTAGTGCCATTGGGAGCCTAGTCAGGCCTTCGGGTTCGAGGTCCCAATGCAGGAACCTTAGTGCACCTAGGTGGGTTCCATGGAACCTACTAAATATGAGTCCATCCATGGCAATTACAACTTCACTGTGGTTAACCACGTAATGGTGGATAGGTAAGCACCATGAATGAAGGTTTAATGCACTTGTAGCCTAGGCAAGTTTCCTTGAGGTGCAAATGATAACTTAGTGCACTCTTGGTAGGATTATGAGGTGGAAGCTTAGCACACAAGTGGCCTAGGCAACCCTAAGGACTTGAGATTTAATGCACCTAGTGAGTTCCTTGGAACTCAAGCAAGGTGTATTTGCTATGTTTACCTGTACAACAATCATAGGAAGGCTAATGGTGAGCTAAACTCACTACATCAGCAAGCTAAGGCTTGCTAGGAGCGAATTAAAGGCCAAAACTTGCTAGACACAAAGTGAAACCGATGAGAGAACAAGTCCCAATGGACTAAAATACTATGCACATAGATTCCGTCTCGTGCCGTTTGAGCTTACAGTACGTTGCATATTACGTATATATGCATGTCTTTAGGGTTTTTCTTATAAGTTGAAGGATCCCTTACTGAGAATTCTAGATTCTCATTCTCTTAGCGTTTGTTGTGTAAATTTTTATCTTGTTGAACCAGCAACCAATGAGGGTTGTTGGGCAAAGCTCACGGGCAGATATATGGTTTATTTGAATCTTTATGGTTCTAGACTTGTCATTTACTAATTAGTTAAGCTACTGTGCTAACTATAGTTATGGCGTTTGAAGTTTGTCACCAGGAGTTTGATCTAAGGAGAAAACTTAGTTTTGGATCTAAGTAGTTTAGTTTCAATGTATATTTCTATACACTAGTTGTCTCCGATGTACATTGTCGAGTTGTTGAACTTTAGAGTTGCCATTGGGTGTGACTATAGCCTTCTTTGTATGGATGTTTGCACATGGTTGAATATATGCAGTTAAATTCACATGTATTTTATATGCTTTAACAGTTTTGATATTTGGTTTATAATGAAAGACCATGGCAAATGTTTTATGGTTTATTACTTGTTTAATCATTTAGATCAAAACATTAGTCATGCATGATTGCATGGTAAGTTAATTAACTAGATGCATGAATGTTTTAACTAGTGTACACTTAATTAATTAGCCAATTGCGACTAGTGTGAGACACATTCCCATAAAATTTCTGAGTAAGCCCATGAAAGGCCACACCAAAACCACAGTTGCCCTTATGCCACCAATCTGCCTCGTTAGCACGCCAAAAGTTGTCATCCATATGCATTTCCCACCTTGAGTTAGTCTAGAACTTAGAATGATGGAAGATCTGATTTGTGTAAGGCTTCAAGGCTATCATTCAATAGAGATGGAGTTTATGGATTTTTTTGAAAAAAGATATGCAAAATATTTTATTAACAACTAAACTAGTAAGCCAAAGTTTCATGTCCTATACATTTTAAAGTTGGACAACACAATCACCAATCTAAAACAAAAAAAAAATGTCAATAGTATGGCCAAACAGTGAAATATTATCTAGAAGGTAGCTACCAAGGTTTTATGCCTGGTTTGAAAGAATCCTGCAGCCAAAAAAGTTCATCTGCCATTGCTTTAATGGATTTCATCAAGTAGGTATCAATAACTTTCTAGTTATCTTTCTTGCCATCTAGGAGAGTTTTCTTCTCCTATTTGAGGACA
Source organism: Aquilaria yunnanensis (assembly GCA_039654915.1). Lineage (NCBI taxonomy): Eukaryota > Viridiplantae > Streptophyta > Magnoliopsida > Malvales > Thymelaeaceae > Aquilaria > Aquilaria yunnanensis. The sequence goes on along the minus strand of CM077594.1, from coordinate 37,874,222 downwards.
AGAAATACTAAATAAACACAGGACCCAGTTCGTTTTAATTTAAATCAATTAACTCTAAAATATATATATATATATATATATATATATATATATATATATACACGTCTTTTTTACTCCAAACTAATTTTAATTAAAAGCTAATATTATATAACTGCAATAATCCATTGAAGATACAATTTTTGTAATCTTATTAAATTTTTATGAATTTTTTTAATTTAAAGCATTAAAAAATAAAAATTCATAAAAATTAACAATATCATGAAAATTTACTTCTAAATGAATTATTACATCTAAATAATATTGGCTTTCAAATGAAATTGGTTTCAGGCAAAAAAAGATACGAAAGTAAAAATAAGTTAATTGATATAAATTAAAACAAATTGGCTAAAAATAATCAATGGAAAGGCTCACAAGATATTCCTCTACATGGTTGATAAATAATTCAAGCAAATAAAACAAAAAATGGAAAGCTCTGTTTTCACAAATTGAAGAAATCTATATACATGCCACCAAATTATATGACTTGAACTGTTCATGGATCATGTGCACAACAGCACAGGAAAAAAAAAAGACGCAATAGATCTTCAAATAAGGTTAGCAAAACAAGTAAAACAAAAAACGAGCAAAGAAAATGCATAGCAAAACAAAGAAAAACTATCATAAAGTAAGCCCCACGGCTAACCTATGTCTCTTCCTCAAAACATACAGGCTCAATCTTCTTCTTCTCTACTTCCTTTGAGAAATACTTTTCCATCAAAATTTTAAACATTAACACCAGAAACAACAACCTTGGAGGAGACTGGCTCACATGCTGCAATCCAACACGGTTAATCTTGAATGGCCCTAAATAATCAAAGAAAAGGCTTAGCATTCAACCGAAATATGAAAATAGAGAACCCACAAGGTCCAATAAAGAACTTCCAAACTCAACAATAGTACTACAAGTTCCAACCACTCACGCAATTCTCCTAGAAAAGCATAAAAAAGAAAAGCTTTTTTATATATGACCTAACACCTAGATAATGATATCAACACAGACCAAACTCATAAGTCCTAATTGAGATGTCAGAGAAATGAACCAGTAGTAATGTGAAAAGCAGCTCTAAAACATTCTTGTAACATAAGTCTTTCATACCCCTGTGAGCTATTTAAGGCCAAACTTGCAACATAAAACAATAAATCAATTCTTTGGCGAAAACAAAGCAACTTTTTATTTTGTCTACGAACTCAAGATTGATGCCCAAAATAACATATCACATACTTGCTCCTCGATTATAGTTTCATAAGGTTGCCAAATTCAGAGATATTCACCCAAAACCATAGCATATTAGCAAACAGAAACTTAAAAAATGAGGATGAAAGCAGAACTAACCTGTAATCAGAAGAAGCCAGAAAACAGTTGCATTAGGAAAAAGAAGTCTTTTCCCCAGAAATCTCCTAGACAACAAAATCAACCCGGTCCCAGGAGTAATACTAGCCCTGCAAAAAATCCAAACAAAAAAGGAAGACATTTGATCGCCACAGGGCTATTACCCTCCGGAACCCCAAGCTCTAGCAAAGCGTCACCCTCGGTAAGGGCGAGCATCACTCTCGAGAACACGGTGCTCTACCACCCTCGGTAAGATGACCTGATCAGCTTCGGGAGAGGTAGATTCACCATCCTCGGAAGAGGAGAACATCCTCCGAAAGGAGTCCCCTGTGCCGAGGGGACTCGCGAATAACTGGAGCAACCTCGGCAAGAAGCCCTCCCATCCCGAAGGAGTCTCAAGAATATGACAAAAATGGTTAAGAAGCCTTTTACACCACGCCGCCCTCGTCTAGGTCCTGACATGCAGCCCTCCCGCAGCCCTAACTCCTGACCAAGACGGCCTATGGATGGCTGGAGGTCCCCATTTCCGAAGGTACGGACTGTATCCAACCGAACACATGTCGTGATCTTAGCGGGCTGTGTCGAACAGGCTTTCCCTGACACCTCCCTATAAATACTTAGGAAACGACCTTGGTAAGGGGGGAGAACTCTAAAAAGAAACACATTCTCTACTCTCTATTCATCACTCTTCATCTAGCTAAATACTGACTTGGGCATTGGAGGCTACTCCCCCCGGAAAAACACTCCGAGGACCTCCTAACCCTTGTTCTTTGAAGTCTTTCAGGTAGCCTCTCCCTCCGGAAGTCTCTTCTTCAGACACCCTCTTTGCCGGAAGTCCCTACTGCAGGCCATTATGTCGTACAACAATGATGCCAACGGGCATCAACATCGAAACAGGAACACTAAATCTAATGCTTCCAGAGCTAAAAGAGAAACATAACAGTATAAATCTGAGTTCACAAACACCACTTATAGAACTCTTTAACACTTCTAGTCATACATAAACTTTACAGCCATCCATTACCAAGCCTTATCACCAACAGAAGGATCAGCAAAGGTAGTAAATCCAAACCCTTGAGGCTGTCCGGTGCAACAATCTTCCATGATTGTTTCATTGATTCTCTCCCAATACTTTGCAGAGTAGTTAAATCGCTGCAATTCAATTCAAACAGGAAGCAACATGAGTAAACGAATATAAAAAAAAATCCAATAATGCGAATAAGCCACCCTTGTCCTCCAGCCAGCGCCAATACAAACAACAATCTATTTGTAGTTTGTTCTCCATTAACCAACAGAATCTATAATAAAAGACACATGCTAACAACCAAGAATCGCGGAACGTAGTTAAAATTTTCCTGCAAAATTAATCAAAAGGTGAAAAGTAAAAAATAACAAAATCCTACCAACACAAAAAACAATTAGATTTTAACCAGAGATAGAGAAGACAGAGAGATAAAGCAACCAGAATTACGGTCTTGGAACCAAAAAAAATCTTAAAATGTTTTTTATTCACCATCAAAATATAAGCAAAATGAAAGGGAATAACAATTTCGGATCCAATATTTCAGTAGCAAAGAATTAAAATATGATATTGCAATAGCAGAAATACAACCCACTCAAAAATAGCATATATCGACTTACATTTATAGAGGTTATCAGATCCATCTGTTTGAGCTTTTGCAATGCCCCTCCGTGTATGCACCAACGGCACTCCTGATGAAGCTATAAACTTCTGCTATCAGTATAGCTGGGAGAAATATAGAACAGTCAAGTCATCTGCAAGTGCCAGCATCTGATGAAATAAAAATAATTAATTTGAGTATAAATGAATTACTGCCTACCACAGGAACTTCGGTCCCCAGTGGTGGCATGTCAACAGTTGCTAGTGTCGTACTAGTGCTTTAAGCGGCAGCAAGACTGTCACTCATCCTTTACATGGCATCCAGTCCAACAGCAGCTGAAATCAGTGAGGCTGAATAATTAAATAATTGCCAGAAAGTTCCTTTAAGGGAGACATCCAGTAACAATTCTATTAGAATGAGTAGAGGGGCAGATTAATGAGCCATTCAGCATGCACAATGCAGACAAAAAAGCGAAAGAAGAGCTCAGATATCATAAGACATAAAATGGCAGAACACATTGAATAAGCAACCTGTAAACGGGTGTCCAATAAGAAGGAAACCTTGACCAAACTCAAATCCTAGCCATACAGCTAAACAAATTGTCGTGCAATATGGTCTACGAAAATCTGAACAAAATAAATAACGAAGGAATTTCAAACGGGTACCTGAGGCCCAAATTTTGCAGTGACCATTACATTTGCAGAGGGAGATGAGTCGCTGTTGATATTGTAATTTCGTATCCACCTGAAGCACCAAACAATTGGCCCATCCATAACGCTGCAAATCTAAACGCCTGAAAACAAAACTAAATAAAGAGGGAAAAGCCAAAACTAACCATTAAGAAGAGAAGCCATTGAGCCTCTCCAGGAGAAGCTAAAAACGGGACTGATGCCTTTCTCAATGCAGCAGCCAGAACTGGAATTTTCGGCAGATCAGAAAAATTACCAAAATACCCTTATTCTTTACAAATAAATAAATATAAACTAAATCAAGCTAGAAGCCTCCTAATAGCATACTAATCATATAATTAAACCAAGAAAAATAATCTAAAGTTGTAGAAAAATCTAATATCATGATATCATTAACTCTTACACATGTTATTGTAAGTTGGGAGAATGTAGACTCACCATCATTAATTGCATAAGCAAAAAAATCAAATAAAGCAGCCTGCTTTATCAACAGATATTGCTGTGTTATCAGATACAGTGGGTGCACTCTGTTGGTCAGTCCTGGTTCAAAGATGGCTTACATTTTTTTCTTTTGAACAGCAAGGTCAAAGATGGCTTACTATAACAATGCATTGGGATACAAGCATGACAATGCCTTTGAATCAACACAACTACATACATTGATGAATGAAAACCAAGACGTGCATGAGAAAATAGCTGCTCAAGAGAAAAATTACCATGCCATGCTAAAAGAATGTCATAGGTTCAACATAATATGAACGATGTCATCCAAAGAAAATAATGGCAATCATATATTGCAACCGAACACCATGATGACATAATCCAAAAATCAATCAACTTCTCTGATGCTTAGCTTTATCCACAATAGAGTGTTCTATCACTTCATCACAAAGTTCAAGGGTAGCTTCCATGTTCCCTTCTTCATAGTTCACATCGACAAAAATTCTGTATATATCTTCTTCTGAAGCCATTCCTTTCTGTCTCATCTCATCTAATAACTTTCTTCCATCCATAACTTTTTTTCTCTTCAGGAAGCCTTTAATCATAGCATTATATGAGCTCGTCGTGAGATCAAACCCCTTCTCAGCCATTTCTTCACGCAAAAACCATGCCTCTTTCATATTTCTTGCTTTACAATGCCCTCTTATCAGGATATTGAAGGTATTACCATCAGGCATCACTCCATTCGAGCACATGTGCCTAAACATTAAAGTTGAGGCACGCATATTGTTTTGAATACAATACAGCTTCATAAGAGAATTATAGGTGGTGGCATTAGGCGTTATACCCTTACTTATCATCCAGTTTAGTAGGTTCTCACCATCTTCTAGCATCCCAGCTGTGCAAAACCCATTCATAAGCACATTGAATGTAACAATAGTAGGTTGAATCCCCCTGTCTAGCATCCTTCTCAAAAGCTCATGAGCCTTTCCAATATCCCCTGCTTTACAATAAGCATCCATCAAAGTGGTATATGTGACAGTATCAGGATTTAGTCCTGCCATCTCCATATCTTCCACCAGCTTTACAGCTTCTGCAATATGTCCAAGTTTACAAAGACCATTGATGATGGTATTGTAAGTGTAAATATTAAGTTCAAGGCCCTTCTCACACATCTCATGAAGTAGTTGATTTGCTGTATCCACATCCCCACATTTACAAAGGCCGTCCGCCAGAACAGTGTACGTAACAACATTTGGTGTGAGACCTGCCTGAACCATTTTATTGTGAAGAGAGAAAGCCTCCTTCAGCTTGCCAGCTTTGCAGTAACCATCAATCAGGGCTGTATACATAACTGCATCAGGTTCCAAACTCCTGCTATGAATTTCATCAAAGACTTTATGTGCTTCCATTATCTTGCCAATTGTACAGAGTCCGCAAATAATAGAGGTATAAGTTAGTAAATCAGGAGAAAATTTCTGACCTTGCATTTCATTAAGCAGCTTACTGGCTGCAGCTATATTACCTACCCTACAAAAACCAGCAACAAGAGTTGTATATACTGCACTATCAGGAAATAGTTTTTGGCTAACCATCTCCCTCAAGACATTTTCTGCCTCATGCAGCTTACCAGTATCACAGAGAAGATGAATTAGACTGCAATAGATATATAAGTTTGGCTTATAGTCTCTTCTATACAATTCTTCAATGAGCCAAAACACCGTTTTCAATTCCCTTCCACTACAATATCCATTAATTATGGTGCCGTAAGAAACAATATCAGGCATACAACCCCTCAACTCCATTCTAAAGAGTAAAAGATGAGCTTCTTTTATTTTTTCTGTTTTGCAAAGAGAATGAATAATAATGTTGTAAGATGCAGTATTCCACTGGACTCCCATTTCATGAAATTCACCGAACACTTTTACAGCCATCAAATGCCCAGCGGGGTTGTTGGACAGCCGTGCAAGATACAAGTTACAAGAATCAACAGAGATTACCAAGCCATATGTCAAAATTTTGCCAAAAAGCTTTCTACCTTGAACAAGCATCCCTGCTTCAACAAGCACTTGGAAGAGAATATCAAATACATGAGGATCTGATCCCCAATCTTTATATGTGTAAATTAACTGCTCAACAAGATGAGTGCAAGCAAGACTAACATCACATTTTTGTCTCTTGAAGAATTCATGAATCAGCTGACGAGCCGTTTTCAGATGTTTTGAAGCCACGGCAATTTGAACCACAATGCAACGCAACTCAAGAGTTGGATCCTGTCGTAAGCTTGCCCACTTGAAAAAGTTCAACGCAAGTCTATATTGACTCTTAATATCCATCAGAACCCAAATGAAGTGATCACGCCTGAACTTGGACTCATAGGGCTCAAGAACACGATTTAGTGGCTCACAACTACGCAATTTTATTGTGTTCAACATTCGACGTACAAATTCTTCATCTTTAATTGTAGGCTTATTTGGGGAATAACTAGGAAAAGGTCTGACACACAAAGATCGCAAGGAAGAGGGCAATTGGACACAAAATCTTCTATTTGATTGGGGCAAACAATTTGATGCAGAACTTCTGCGCAAGCTGTGGAATAACAAATGAAAATAATGGGCCAACGGAGAGGCAAAAAAGCCGTCCATCATTAAAACTGGAACCCCTTACGAGAAATCCCAGGAGTGACTTATGAGCAATGCAGTGGGTACCCTCCATGAGAAAGAAGGAAATACTCCCTCATCTTCCCATTGCCTGTCAACACCAAACTACCTCACAAAAGTCCGATTGAGAGGGGGGGGGGTGTTTATATCAAGATAGAGGTCAGATCAAATAAGTAAAAAAGAGAATTTTTTCTATAACTTTCTTACCCATCACTGCAATCAGATGCCCAGTTTATTCAAGCCTATACGTCTCTACCAACAGCTGCAACGGAACAAAAATGGTCATGTACAATTCAGCAGATTTTGTTTAGCCTGTAGTTCTGGTTGAAACAACAGGCGCAAAAACATAAAATAGCCACGGGACATAAGAATAAGAAGAGTTTCACGTCAAGGAGGCGCAAACAACTAATGCTTAAAAACATGAAGCACGAATTACAGTTGAAGTAATCCAGAGAGATCAATGGAAGAAACTTGGAATTTGGTAACAACATCGAGAGGGCGGATGCAGCCAGCCGTGGCGAAGTCGGCACAGGCAACCGTGGGAAGTACCCTGATTGCGATGACGATGATGACGATGAAGAAGCTGCAGGAGACGATGGGATACCGGAAGTTTCTACGTTACTCCACAGGGTGTTTTGGGGCTAACGGAACTGGAGCTGTTCCGGCCGTTGGATGGTGGCGGTAGGAGATGAGATGAAAAGCGGTTGACCACAGCTACCGGTTTTCAGGGAAATTAAGCAGGAAAAAAAAACCAGGCCTGGGAGAAAATTTAGCGAAAGATGTGGCCTAAATATTCAAATGGTTCCTGAACTTAACTAGCTCGCGCGAGATGTTCTAAACCTCAGCACTTAGTTAAAGTTAGCCCCAAATTTTACAAAACTTAACAAGTTAGTCTGTTACATATTGTTGTTGGCTGACGTGACTATAAGCTATGAGTGAGGTGGCTATTATTTTCTTAGGTGGCATTGGAGAGAAAAAGGCAAAGTACTATATTTCACACAAGTTAAATATATTCCATATTAGTCCCCTATTGGATGAAATTTATTCACTCAAAATAATTGTGTTTATGTAAAATCAAATTTTTTTGAAATTATTTTAAAATTCCTAGTAATTTCACTCTAATAAATTTGAACTATAAAATAATTCTTTTTATAATTAAAAAAATTTTGCATGGCTGTTGACACCCAATTTTGTCCGGGCACTGACTTTTGTCTGAGTTTTATATTAGAAAAATTAGTTTTTTTAGGAGCGTTTTGGTTTTACAAGGGCAGTTTGGTATTTTTAGGCGTTGTTGATTTTTTTTGGAGTTTAAAGTGTTTATTTACGGTAGGAATAGAAATTAGTTTAGTTTAGGTACTAATTTGGAGTCCTAAAAGTCTTGTAGGGTCAATTTGGGCAAAAACAAAAGTTTGGGAGGAAACTGGGGATTTTTAGAAAGTTTTGAGCAAAATTCAAAAGTTTGGGGCAAATCTGTCAATTTTAGAGAGTTTGAGCCAAATCTGGCGATTTTATGAAATTTCAGGAAAAATCTGGGGTTTTTGCAAAGTTTTGGGCTAATCTGACAATTCCTGAAAGTTTTGGGTCAAATTGAAATTCACACAGAACTTAGGGTAGAATAGGCAGATTGAGAGTTTTGTTGGACTGAAACTAGTAATTTTACCAGATTGCATCCTAATTGATTTAAACTTCTTCAAATTTGATTTGGATGAAGTTTAAACTCTAAAAATAGTGTCAATCACGTTTTAAAGTCCCACTAGTATAAATATGGGTCCAGATTTCGAGAGAACGGGGAAAATTCAAAAACCTAAGGCTCTGTTTAGTTATGGAAAATTTTCTAATTTTTCCAGAAAAGTTTTCAAAAATTAGAAAATGAAAAGAAAATGTGTTTAGTTAAATAATTTTCTTTTTCAGTTTTCCTAAAAAATAATTTTCTATGCCAGTAAAAAATAGAAAACGAGGTTTAAGTTTTTTTCTATTTTCTGAAAACGGGAAATCCATCGCCTCGCTTTCTCTTCGTCGCGCGATCGGCCCCCTCCCACCCGACGCCTTCGACCTTCTCCCTCCCGGCGCATTCGACCGAAAATGAAAAACGCATCGAGGCTCTCTACCGATCGCGAGACACAAGCCCTTCGACTTCGAGCAGGCTCTCTACCGAAAACGGGGAAAGGGAAGTAGGAAAGCGTACAGAAGAAGAGAGGGAATGGCGTTGGTTGTGGCGGCGGCGGTGGAGGACGGGAAGTGCTGCTGGTGAGGCTGAGGGAGGCGGAGGAATTGATTAAAGCCAGTCCCATCCCTTGGACACTCGGTGGTGGATATTTCAATTTCCAAAGACAGAATTTCAGCATATTTGAAGTTGTGAACTGAAAGAAGAATGATGGTGCCGGGCCGGGTAGAAGATAAGCTCCTCCATCTCGAGCGGCTTCTAATAAAATCCCAATCTTATTGCAGGCCTCACGCTTGCGAGATATTTTGAGTCCACTTCCCGCACTGTGTCACGTCGTTATTGCTGTGTAGATGGATGGAATAATGAATTCGAGCGACTCTATTTCTTAAAATTGAGAAGATTACTCTCTGCTTCTTAAGGTAACATCGGAAGCAGAAATTGCCTCCTCCTAATTCAAAATCTCTACTTTCTTCTTTAATTAAGGTAATTCAAAATCTCTACTTTCTTCTTTAATTAAGGTCATTTTTGTAGTTATACTTGGGTGCTAGTAATTCTACTGTTGTTTGTTATGATTCCAACATCTCTAGCTCAAATGATTCTTAGGATGATATAGACTCTTTGGGAGATATGATATTTGCTTCATATATGTTGGAATTTGAAAGATTCCTTTTTAGAAGGATTCCTTGTAGAACATCAATGTTAACGGGTAAAGCTTATGTCATAGAAGTCTTGCAAGGCCATCCGGCTAAATATTTTGAGAACTAAACATATTTTGTTGTGAAGAAAATTTTCTTAACTAAACATATTTTTCAATTTTTCATTTTCAGAAAACTGTTTTCTTGTATAAACAACCAAACATGTTTTCTGAAAAGCATTTTAGAAAACTGTACATAGAAAATGAAAACTAGAAACAGAAAATGAAAATGAAAATTGTTTTCTATAACCAAACACCACCTAAAGCTCCCAGCGAGAAAAGGAAAAACAGCAGCCTAGGACCCTGGTTTTTGGCAGCCCCTTACCGGAAAACCCTAAACTTTCCCACTCGCCGCCGTCACCCCTGGTGAAGCCCGACGCTCATCCTCCTCCGTCGCAAGCCCCTCCTGACGCCTCCAGTCTCCAGCCGCCGCTAGCCACGCCGTCACCAGCACCGTCCGCCTCCGTCGCGCCGCCCTCCGCGACGTCGTGCCACTCGCGCAGCTCCGCCCTCTTCGCGGTTTCGCTCCAACCGCCGACGCCCCAAGCCCCCGTCGCCGTCGCCATCCTCTCTTCATTCCTCAGGGTCGCTGCCACCTCCCAATCCGGTCCCAAGCTGCTGATCGTCCCGAAAGAACCACCGCAGAGAGAATCGAAGAGAATCGCGACAGACCCGGATCCGACCCGCTAAACCCGACCCACTACACGGTCAGACCCAGCCAAGCTTTCATCACTTTTGGTATAACCACTGTTTAGTCGCTAGACTTTTCTTTATTTTGTTCTTCAAAGTCACTAACATTTTCATTTTATAGATGGGCCATTGACAGCCAGCTATTGATGTTAATTATTATTTTATTTTATTTTATTTCTTCTTTCTTTATTTGTTTGTGTGGTTATGCATTAGATGTAACTTAGGATGTTTATTTATTTGTTCATTTTTCTTTGTTTTTCTTTTATTCCCTTTTAACTTTTTCTTAGAATTGTTTCACTTTTTTTTTTATTTATATAATGCATCTAAAAAATCACACTTAGGAAATTTTATACCACATGGGTCCGACAAAACCCTAGGATGAATTTATGACAATAGTAAATTTCAAGATCCATATCCGGCTGATTCGTTAGGATTCATGGTTTGGATTGATAATCAACTAAAATATTTAAAAGATAAATAAAAATAAATAAGGATAGGTTAAGTTTTTAGGTTCCACATCCAGATGATTTGATAGGATCTATGGTTTGAAAATATCAAAATTTCATAAAATAAAATAAAATCAAATAGGAAGGTTTAAAAGTCCATATCTGGGTGGTTCGGTTAGAATCCATGGTTTGGATATTAACTGAAATTATTTAAAGTAAGCAAAACAAAATTAAAATCAAACTAAGGTCCCAATTTTGGGCGCTAGAATAAAGTTGTTTTAGTGTAACCGTACTCCCGAACCCCTCGAATTCTCGTAGACCATTTTAAGGTATCCAATCGACCTAGGTGAAACCGATTGGTGGCGACTCCTAAAAACACATTGCTACAATGGCCAATTTCCCCTATATATGAAATAGTTATGTGCATAATATGCACACTTATTGTGTAATAATTTTTATGTTGTATTAATAAATTGCATCTAGTGGGGAGCCAATTAAAATGCTTTTAATTGGTTTACAATGAAAAGAGAATATTTAAAAGTTTGTGATGAAATTTAACTCACATAATTTATGGATATTAACAGAGATTAATTTTTCCAGTGTTAGTTGCATATTCTAACAATATATTTTATTAAAGTAAAAAAGTAAACAAATTAAAGATTATATTAGGGATAATTTTCATATGGGGCACCATATATCTAATTTTATTTTTGGTTTCATCTTGAATAGATTAGCTGTCGTCATAGATTATACATTCGTGACCCCATAAAATTTACCTATATACTTAACGTAATAAATTACTTTAGTATTGAAGCAGTTATTTCTCAAAAAAAATGAAAATTTCAAATCATATATGTATGGGTACATATTTTAAATTACATATTATGTAAAATATTATGTAATTTTAATATGTAATTTTCATAATTTCGAGTCTCACAATGGCCAATATTACCTTCCTTCAGGAATTAAATACCACATAAGTATCCACAGCCACCTCACTACCCACATCCACAGCCACGTCATGTTTGAGGGCCATTTGTCTATGCCACACAAGTAGAGCCTACTAGCATGTGGCCAGCAACAACATGTAATGGACTAACTCGCTAAATTTTACAAAGTTGAAAGGCTAACTTTAACTAAGTACTGAGTTTCAAACTAACTCGCTCGAGTTAGACAAGTTTAGGGGTCATTTGTATATTTAGAACTTTTGATGTTCCTAGTTCGGTGGACCTTTATCCAATTCAACATAGACCGGAATGGGCCTAATTCAACATCAACGGAGCTAACTAGTCTAGCCCTAGTGGCTCAAATCGGGCCCCACCTAATGCTACTTGGAGAATAAGTCTCCTTGAAAGGAAAAACTGATTAAAAGCAAGATTGCCACTATCAAGGGATATCCCCTCAATTAACAACATTCCTATAAAGACATAACCAAGGCACCCAACCGTGTATAGAAAGGGCACCCCCCATAGCCTCTCGAGATCCTAGTTATGAGCTTGGTAAACTCCTCATCCCGTGTGACCATCTCTCGTTAATAGTTTGGCTACCAAAAGGCTTTTGCAACATTTTTTTCTTCTTAAATCCACATGGAAGCAAATATCCCTTCACTAGCCTTAGCAGTTCTGCTGAATCATCCTGATCTTCTTGTGCATCAACCATTCAAACCCCAAATACCTTATTCTCCCCTCTATCGTCAGCCCATTGGTTACATCTAACCGACAGAACACCAAGCTCATAACCTTATCTACTGGATGTATCAAATTTTGGAATAGTAAAAACCCTAGCTCTATGTTGTTGTCACTGCTTGATGTGGTTAATTGTTTATAGGTTTTGATGTTTTATGTATAAGGTTCATAGTTTTGGTTGTGCTACGCTTTCAAATTAGGTATTTATGTAGGGATTTCACTATGTTCACCAATTTTTACGTATAGAGCTGTGAATCCTAAGGAATCTTCAGTTTATCACAGACAAAGTCATGAACTCTTTAAAATCAGGGTAAAATGAACAATGCAGGGATGAAGATCACTAAGCATTTTGCAAGTTCATTCTCATTTACAATCGCACACTGCTTTCAGTAATTTGCATTTTGATTTTTGAAGTCTTTTTTTATTTTGTATACTTGATTGGATGAATATGTGCTCTACAATCTGTGTTCTTTTTTGTTTGCATTATGCTCTCTCATATAAATTTCTTTTGCAACTGTTGGTTCATTGATTTTGGATTCCCTTTCGTTTCACATTTGCAGATTTTGGTAAATACTGTTTAATTTATTTCTAGTTGTTTTTGTGTCCCTCAAATGTTTGCTTTTGTTGTTGGGTTTTCTAGCAACATTTATTAGATGAATTTAACGTAGGATGGCTTAGCCAAAAAATTTATGATTTTTTACAAAAAAATTCTCCACCTATTTTTTTCCTTTCATCTTGATGATGTTAAATTGGTTGGAGTGATGCTACTCCAATTTAGACTACTGGTGGTTTTGATAAATAAGCTTCTATCTTTTTTTTTTTTAGCTCGATCAAATTATGGAATTCCTTCTATTTTAGAGGTTTTTGCATGACTCTGGGCTCATTTAATTCATTTTCCAAAGAGTTTATAGGTAAAGGAATTTTGCCGTTAACATACTTTATCTTTTCCATTTTTGCTTTGGATTGTAATGTTTTGGTGGGGAAAGGGAGTTTTGTGTTACCATCTACTAAGTATTTCAATTGATTACTTTATATTGATGTATCGTGCACAGTGAAATTGATTAGATAATGGTTTTTTTTGGTTTTATAAGGCTTACTTATTTCTAACTCTTGTTTTAGCTGGTTACTTTCTACTCAATTTCTAAATCATGCTAATTAATGGTATATCATGATTCTAGTAAGGCTAAGATGTTGATTGTAGGTGCCTCACTATTAGAGCTATTAGATAATTAGCATTTAATTTAATTTAGAATCAAATTAGTGCTTATTGTTGCACTTATGCTACAGCAAAAGAATTTTGTACCTAAATGTTTCATTAATGTGCTTAAGATTCCAGGATTTACATTTGATAACTAAAAAGTTAATTTGAATATGAGAACTTTCAATCCCTTAAATCTTGTTATTAGTCCAGTTACTTTATGTATTAATTTTATCGATATGTAGATTTTTTTTTTTTGCAATATTCCTAAATGTCTAGTTTCCATTGGATTTTACATAATACAATTGGATTTTTGTGTGGTTTTATAAAATTCTTGGACTAACGACTAGTCTGTTTAAAACTGGCCTAAACATTTGTCTGACCAACCTTATTAAGTTATTCATGACAAACTTTATGCTGGCCTTTTCAACTTGATATTTGTCTTATATATTCATACACATGTCTAGTTTATGTGTATTTGGCAGATCATGATTTGGATACATGTGTTTTCATAGAATTCCTTAACCAAGCATTGGTCTTTTACAATGGTTTGTGCTGCCTATATATGTTTTCTTGTGAATTGAGTATGTGTGACAGCCTTCGGTCACTAGTGAAGGCCTGCTACCCAGGATTGTTAAGAATTCAAGGAATTCCTAGGTTTTGGTTAGCAATTATTGGTTTATTTGCTTGTGATAAAAACTAATACATGTGACCTAAGCTTGCTAACCTATATACTAGCATTAAATAATGCATGAGTAGCATGGGCAAGAAAATTTAAACATAAAATTAAACATTTAAACATTGGTGGTACTGCACTTAAAAATAATTATAAAACTAGCCTATTACACCCTTAGTTGATTAGAATAGGGTATAGTGTGTTTGTGGTGTAATACAATCAATTGGAGTAAAGAACCAACAAGGTCAGAACAACAGATTGAAAAGGTTAAGGGCCTAAGTGAAAAAAGTCTGAGAAGGTTGTTGTCTCAGGTTAAGTTTAATTGAGGTCTTTAATTGGATTTATTAGAAGAATTTTGGATGAAATCTAGTTTAATTAAGACAAGGGGGACTTAATTGAAATAATTATATAAGTATCCGGTAACATTGGGTAGGTTGTGAAGTAAATAAGAGTACACCTAGGGCAGAAATAAAGCATGCAAGAAAGATGTAGGACTTAAGCTAGCATTTGAACCAAATTTTGAATAGCTATCGAGCCTGACTTGGTTGATGATTCTGGTGGAATGTTTAGCTAGAATTTGATCTATTCTTGACCTAGAAACAAAGAACACACGGGGAAGAATATGATCAAGGTCGAAAGAAGGGGGTTTCCATCAAAATCAATGCAATCAAGTTCGGGAGGTACTACTTGTGTAGTTTGATTAAGTACCAAGCAACTAGAGGCAAGCTTGAAGTCTCTAGGGTTGCTTTGTTTTAAAGTTACCCGAAAAGGGTTAAATTATGGTACTAGAATCATCATTGGACACGTGATAGATAGCATTAAAGCTAGATGAAGTCATGTATGGCTTGGGGGTTGGATTTGTGTTTCAGGTATAGAGTGGATGCCCTGGTTCCTTGGTTGATTGAATGAGATAATTAGTTAGCATAGTTTAATTGAGTAAGCGACTGAAGCCCTAGGGTGGCTAGGACCCGTGTCCTTGGCCAACATTTGGTTGTGAGGGCTTATAGTGTTTGAGTGTTGAATCACTTGGGTTATTGAGCGGTTGCTTGCTGTAAAGGCCAAGGAAGGTCTTGAGGAACTTTGGATGAGCTTGGTGTGCGTGTGTTTGCATGACCTTGCTTGTTTGTTTGTGTGTCCTATGTTACGAATTTCCTAGTAGGAAGCTTAATCGAGGAAGGTAAGTAATTAAAATTTAGTTTGAAACCTTATTTCAAGTTCACATAACAAGAATAGGTATGTTGGGAAAAATTCATTAAGTTTCAAGGAGTTTAAGGCACCAAATAAGGTTGAGGGGCAAAATGATAATTTTGTGTCCCGAGGAGTCAGGTCGAGTCCCAATAGTTAAAAATGAGTTTTGGAAGCCGAACCCTTGCTTTAAACTCAAATCTAGCTTAAATAAACAAGATTTGACAAATGTTTGACTTTAGCTACTATTTAAGGAAGGGGCTTTTTGTAACTTTTATGAAAATTTGGTGGCTTGGTGGCTTAAAAAGGGTATAAAACTTGGTAAAGTGGAGGGAGGCTGCCATTTTTGCTTTAAACCCGAGCTCAACCTTGCTTCCACCATTTCTTCATGAATTGAAGCTTAAAACCAAGAGATTTTGGTGAAAATTGAAGCCACCAAGGGCATATGTGTTCTAGAAAGCTTGATTCAAGCGGATTTTTTAATTTTTAAAGCTTGGAATCACATTTCTAGCTAGCCCCTATTTTTGATGCAAGGCAACTTATGTTTTCATGGTGATTTCCTATTTATTTGATGGTTTGAAGCTTGGGTTTTTGTTAGAAGTGAGTAATTTGGTGTCCTGTGCTTTTATTTGCTGGAACTTAGGTAGAACTTTGTGGATTCTTGTTTTTGGTGAAGATTTGATTGGTTCTTACTTGTGACTAGAAATCAAGGTAAGGGAGTTATGGTTTTATGCTTGATTAATGCTATTGGAGTGTTGTTCTTTGATGAATGCAAGTAGTTTTGGCAATAGCATTAGTTAGTGGGCAAGTTTGATCAAGGTGGACTATGTGTTTGATAGAGCTTGGAATGATGTTATAATGCATCATAATTATGTTTGTGATAGTTGGTTGTGGCCTTTGCAACATATTTTACAGGTATGTGAAGTTGGAAGGCCATCCAAGCATGTTTAGTATGCTTGGGGAGTCTTTCAAGATGTATGCAGCAAAACTGGAAATTTTCTGGGCTCGAACGTATTGGCGACGCGTTGCCAATGTTACAAAAAGTTCAAGGAAGTTGTATATTGTGGTGACACGTCGCCATAGTTATGTTGGCCAAAAATTTTTAATTTTGCTAAAAGGTTTTAGGGGAGGCCCAATGGGGTGTTTAAGGTACATAACGATCGAGGTGTCCCAGAGTGAAGATTTCAGGATCTTATGATAACATACTTTTATGTTATCTACTCATGTATATGCCACATGCATATTTGTTCATTTGAATTCAACATGGATATAGGCATGCATAACATGTTATTTAGCATATCAAGATCACATACATGTTATGTTAAATAAATCCTAGCATGCTACTAAGAACATACATAAGAAATGAAACCTAACATGCTACTAAACCAAGAAAAGATGTGCACCTTTCTTCTTGGTTATCTTTGGTGAAAAAAACTTGAGGGAGAACTTGATCTTAGAGGAGCGCCTTGAAGCTTGAAATAGAGATGAACAATCTCTATGTAAATCCACCCACAATGCTCTCATGAAGTGTCTAATATTTCGGCCTCTAAAAGAAATAGGAGGAGAACAATTTTCTCTCAAGAAAATGAAGCAAATGGAGAACAAATTCGTGCTTACACAAAAGACATGTTATTTTAGCCAATAGTCATCTCTTTTGATGAAGAGACATACCTTTACACAAAAGATGTGTCTCTTGGTGATTTTGAGCTAAAAGCAAGGTGAGCTGGCACAAAGCTAGCTCACTATGCTACTTATGCACCATTGAGCTCCTCTGAGCTCCAATCAAGCTCCATGAACTAAGGTTTAGTTCCCTGAACTGACCTTGAGCTGGAGTTAGCTACTCTCAGCTGAAGTGAACTGAAGTCCAGCTACATTCAGCTACCAAAAGCTGAAGTGAGCTGACTTGAGCTGACTTGAGCTAACTTGAGCTGAAGTCTAGCTACTTTGAGCTACTTATAGCTGAAGTGAGCTGACTTGAGCTAAAGTCCAGCTACATTCAGCTACCAGAAGCTAAAGTGAGCTGACTTGAGCTGACTTAAGCTAACTTGAGCCGAAGTCCAGCTACTTTGAGCTACTTATAGCTGAAGTGAGCTGAATTGAGCTAAAGGGAGCTACTTCTAGCTGCCTTAGATAGCTCTTCAAGCTAGAGTTAGCTCAATGAGCTCAAATCCTATCTTAAAAGGATCTTGGTGTGCCAAGAATTCCAACACAGAGGTCCTCCGAGGCTTCCAAAACTCCTCCAAGACCTAGGAGCTTTATTGAGTTTTCTTGGTTACTTTTGCAATAATCAAAAGAACTAGTTTATAAAGGGCCACAATGAGGTATCACTAGCTTGGGTGAATGATTTAGTACCATTAGTGACCTAGCTGTGCCATCGAGCACAAGATTTCAATGTGGAACCTTAGTGCACCTAGTGGTCTTTAAGGCCTAGTTGACAATAGTCCTACCATAGTGCCCCTGTACAACATAAGGGAGTTTCAACTGGTGAATTTGACTAGTTAGGCTAGTAAGCGATGCTTGCTAGTAGATAAGGCTACGCCTTGTAGTTCAAGAACTAGATGAGGACAAGTCCTAAGGGACTGAAACCTATGCGCATAAGTTTAGCCTTAAGCTGTATGAGTTCACAGCAAATTACATATATTCATATATGTGTTGTCCTTAGTATCTTTCTTACAGGTGAATAACCCTTACTGAGAATTCTTGAATTCTCACTCCCGAGTTTATGTTCTGAAGTTTTTGATGTTATTGGACCTAATAACCGCTGAGGGTTGTCATGGTAGACTTTTGTTGTAGGTACTTTGCTTGAGAATCTTTATGATTCTAGTATTTGTCATTTACTTATTGGTTAAGTAGCAATAATAACTATAGTATTTTCTTGGCCGCAAAGGCTAGCAGCACATGGATAGGCTTTTGTGCCACTAGGATTCATATCCAAGGTGGGAGTTAGTTGAAAGGATCTCAGTAAAAGGCATGTACATGTTGTTTACCTCGTTTCCTCCCATGTCTATGTCTGGAGCTTTAGACTCTAGGGTTACGCTTGGGTGAGAAGCATTAGTCTACTGTTATTAAATGCCATCACAAGGTTATTATGTGTAAAAATGATAATATAAATATTGATTTTGTATACTTTGACTATTTGAACTTGGTTTCTATGAAAAGTGCCTTGGCCATGTGAATGTTTTTATGATTTCTTCTTACTAAAGTCAAAGCTTAAAGAGCATGTATTTTGCATTTTCTAGGTTAATCAACTAGCATCATGAAGTTTTAATTCACACACATATATAACTAGCTAATTGCAACCACAGTCAGATATATTCTCATAGGCTTCTTAGACAGGGCCGAGAGTGGCCATGTGATGCTAACCCTAGGGCCAGAATGTTATAATACATATGTTAGTGTTGTGCCCAAAAAGCCAATCATGAGATGATTGTATTTTTGCACATTGAGTCATGATATTTTATTGAGGCATTAATGCAGCAATTATGTTTGTTGTTTTGTTTCTGCGTAACGTAATAAGCATAATTGTAACCCTAGAATAATGATATTCTTAAACGTCCCTAGTCTAGTATTATTGTGGAGCAGGTTGCAATAATACATAATGACTAGCATATGTGGAGACTAATATGAGATATGTAGTCTACATATGGGTACAAGTTGGAGAACTTGTGTACTGGACTGACCCACCATGAGAACACTTCATGGATCGTTATATGAGTGTCATAAGTGATTCTCATTGTGATCATGCTATATGTAGTCCTTCGACCTAAGATCATCAAGGTTCCCTACATGTGAGTCACATACTTTGATACTTTCCTTTGTTGCTCGTAACTGAGTGAACTTGAAGGAGGTCATTGGGTATGTCACATATCATCCAGAGGGATTTGTATGATCAAGATGGGATTTGTCCCTCCTATGTAACGGGAGTGATATCTTCGGGCCCCTTGATAGAGTGAGACTTAGAAAATGCATGGCCATGCTCTGATGAGTTGATATACGATATCAATGTCATCAGTTTAAGTTTGTCTACTCGGTAATCAAGAAACCAAAAATTGGGCTATACGAGAGTGACGCATTCCATGTCTCGTGCTTAGTCTTGATATCTTGGACAAAGGGACAATGGCATATATCGGTGATGATCATAAAGGTTTAGTCGAATCATCGACAATCTTGTCACTTGGGTAGCAATAATGTGGTGCTAGACACCGCTCATTGCTTATGATCATAAATGTGATTTATGATCATTGCCAACGTGGTAAGAGCCTATTGGGTCGCATACATAGAGCTATTTGGATCATTAGAGTGCATGGGCTAATAATTTGGGTTTTGGTTTCACAATAATTTCGTATTAATAATGGGCCCAATGGTTGAGCCATTATTAAGCCCGAAATTAAATCCTAATTGGATTAGGGCTTTGAAACCCATTAGGCCTGGAAGTTGAGTCTCACTATAAATACAACTTTTAAGTGAGAAATTCGTAGGTCTCCTTGCCCTAGCCTCCCAAAAGGACAGCCGCACTCTTCTCTTGCAATTCCTTGGAGGACGCAAGCTAGCACTGCGAGCGCAAGAGAAACGCATTTGCCGAAACGTGGTGGAAGCGTGGTGATCCCGAGAGGCTCGTGTGGATACCATAGAGAGCCTGAACACATCAACTGTTCAGGTTTTGTGATTCGACTCTACAGTTGAGTGAGAGATCTCAACCGAAAATTAGGTATGAAATTTTTGAACACCCGGTTTACCCCATTTCACTTGGATCCTGGAGGGTTTCGGTTAAATTCCGCTGCGCTGTTTGGCTCCCGAAACCCAACAATATATATATATACACACACAATATCCAGCATACATAGGCAAGCATAATGCCATCCATAAGTCCATACATAACTTGGCATCCAAGATCCACAAAACATCCACAAACTAGGTATCCAAGACTACACATATATACAAATCAAAATGGTAGTCTACCTAGTATCTAACATGGCTATATATGCCAAGCATCCATAAGTTGTTCATGCCAAGTTACATACAACCCGAGACCATACTCCTAATGGTCAAATAAAACCTTGAGAATCCCATACAGAAGTACACACTGCAACACCAAACCTATGGCCATATTCATGGTCATAAAGGTGAATACCACAATCAGAGCTAAAGTCCAAGTATCCATGCTATCCTAGACAGTTCCCACTCTACAGCCTGCAAACTTAAAACATAAGTCTCGGCCAACCATAGGTAAATAAGACTTGTAATGAAACCAAAATGCTACGCCAAGCACACATTGGCACATACCTTGGTAACTAAGCAAATAAACACTAAGCACACACACAAGGCAGCTTAGCACTACTCAGGCCGAATATCCTTGCCTGAAAAATAAAGGATGGGCAGTGAGTATAACTCAGTAGGATTCACTTATATATAACTAACTTTAAAAAGAGTCTATTTAGTTAAGCTGAGTGTTCACTTAAAGCTTAACCTCCAATTGGTTAGCTCAACCTGCAAAATAGACACAAAGACAAGAAAACCAAGCATATCCATATACAAAATATATTATCATAACAATTAATCCTCAAATGGGGTTAGCATGCACAAGAAATCACCAAAGCACACAAGTACACACACAAGCTCCACATTGTTGCTCTCGGCCATATAAGCCATACATGTACCCATGTGCATTTCTTGCACACAAATCTTACCAATATATCATTTCCATTTGGAGCTCCCAAAATGCCAAGCAAATAGGCCACATTTACTTGCATTTCTAGTACATGTACCATAGTTAATTAGCTAATCAACAAAACAACCAAGTATAAGCATTAAGCCCATCAAGCAACTAAGATCACATGGTAGATTTTAACCATCACTTAGCCACTCTAAACACTTGAACCATGGCACAATACCAAGCAACATCAAGTGTTAGTGAACCCTACCTCAATAGCTCTCGGTCTCAAGCCAACTTCAAATGTCCAAGTGCCCTTCAACCACAATGCCTACCATAACAATACATAGGCATTAACAACACAAACCCATGGATTAACTACCATGATTTCTATGAAGGACACTACAATACACACATTTAAGCTCTCGGCCAAAAGGCCCAATATATCCATACATGTGCTGCCCATCATTCTAACATACCACATGATATTCTAATCATCAATGAGCATCATCCATGGCATTATTGCCAAGTAACCAAGTGAAATGCACCATTTCACTCTAAATCAAGCTTTCGCCCAAAGTGCCCAATTCCACATAGTTGCACTACTCAACATTCCATTTCACCACATGAGCAACTAAACATCCAGTAAGCTTACTCATGGCACAAATACCATGTAACCAAGCAAAACACATATAAATACCTTACTCCACCCTTTCGGCCATGATGCCCACTTCACATATTAATGTCCTTTTTCAACTAACTCAATCCCATAGTTAGTCATGTTGGGTTTCGGGAGCCAAACAGCGCAGCGGAATTTAATCGAAACCCTCCAGGATCCAAGTGAAACGGGGTAAACCGGGTGTTCGAAAATTTCATACCTAATTTTCGGTTGAGATCTCTCACTCAACTGTAGAGTCGAATCACAAAACCTGAACAGTTGACGTGTTCAGGCTCTCTATGGTATCCACACGAGCCTCTCGGGATCACCACGCTTCCACCACGTCCCGGCAGATGCGTTTCTCTTGCGCTCGCAGTGCTAGCTTGCATCCTCCAAGGAATTGCAAGAGAAGAGTGCGGCTGTCCTTTTGGGAGGCTAGGGCAAGGAGAGCTGCGAATTTCTCACTTAAAAGTTGTATTTATAATGAGACTCAACTTCCAGGCCTAATGGGTTTCAAAGCCCTAATCCAATTAGGATTTAATTTCGGGCTTAATAATGGCTCAACTCATTGGCCCATTATTAATACAAAATTAAAGTGAAACCATAACCCAAATAATTAGCCCATGCACTCTAATGATCCAAATAGCTCTATGTGTGCGACCCAATAGGCTCTTGCCATGTTGGCAATGATCATAAATCACATTTATGATCATAAGCAATGAGCGGTGTCTAGCAACACATCATTGCTACCCAAGTGACAAGATTGTCAGTGAATCGACTAAACCTTTGTGATCATCATCGATATATGCCATTGTCCCTTTGTCCAAGATATCAAGACTAAGCACGAGACATGGAATGTGTCACTCTCGTATAGCCCAATCTTTGGTTTCTTGATTACCGAGTAGACCAAATTAAACTGACGACATTGATATCATATATCAACTCATCGGAGCATGGCCATGCATTTTCTAAGTCTCACTCTATCAAGGGGCCCAAAGATATCACTCCCGTTACATAGGAGGGACAAATCCCATCTTAATCATACAAATCCCTCCGTATGATATGTGACATACCCAATGACCTCCTTCAAGTTCACTCAGTTACGAGCAACAAAGGAAAGTATCAAAGTATGTGACTCACATGTAGGGAACCTTGATGATCTTAGGTCGAAGGACTACATATAGCATGATCACTATGAGAATCACTTATGACACTCATATAACGATCCATGAAGTGTTCTCATGGTGGGTCGGTCCAGTACACAAGTTCTCCAACTTGTACCCATATGTAGACTACATATCTCATATTAGTCTCCACATATGCTAGTCATTATGTATTATTGCAACCCGCTCCACAATAATACTAGACTAGGGACGTTTAAGAATATCATTATTCTAGGGTTACAATTATGTTTATTACGTTACGCAGAAACAAAACAACGAACATAATTGCTAGATTAATGCCTCAATAAAATATCATGACTCAATGTGCAAAAATACAATCATCTCATGATTGGCTTTTTTTGGGCACAACACTAACAAGTCAATCACCAATGTACATTACTCATAACATCAATACCATGTAACTAAGTGAAATATACCATTTCTCATCAAGTCTAGGTCTCGGCCTTAATGTCCAACTTCACATACATTTGTTCTTCATCATTCCAACCCAACACACATTCACCAATTCATCAATAACATAGCTCATGGCATCATTGCCATGTAAACAAGAGTTGAGCATGAATTACCTCTAAGCGTAACTCTCGGCCAAACTTCCTTTTGTTCAACTTGATGTTCCTTGCTCAAATTTGCCTAGCACAAGTATAAATAGGCAACAACACACTTTGTCATGGATTAATTTTCCATGGAAATGGGAAGGAACATCAAGCTCAAACATCCAACACATTCGGCCAACAATAACTTCTTAAACCGAAACAATCCTTGCTCATTTAGCTCACCATAACTTCAATTGAGTACTTAGGTTCCTTGTACATGGAAGAACTACCATGAATTCAAGGAGATATTGAAGTTACCTCAAGAACCCTAGCTTGGTTGGCTCGGTTCTTCTTCAAGCTTCAAGTTCCAACTTTGATTCCAAGCAAACAAGAGCCGAAACACTCCTTCCCAAGCTTGAATCCCCTAAAGCCTTCAAGTTTCCTTGGAATTCAAGATCAATTTGTGAAGGAACTCTCAAGAACACTCGGCCAAAGAAGAACAAAGGAAGCCCGAAACTAACAAATGGCTTTGGACTTGGTTTCGGCCGAATTAACCATTGTTTTTGTTAGCTAAAATGCTAACTTTGCCTTCCATAATTTTGCATGGTGTAATGTAGCCCTTAACTCCACAAATACTCAAAGCCGCCACTTAAACTTGTGTTAAAATGGACACTCAAGTCATATCTTGGCTCATAATGCCAAGCACAAAGCAACACAAGTACCAAGGTCACATAAACTCCATTGAAAACCGGCCATAACTAGACCACAAACTAGTTAGTTTGTTTAATTAACTAGTGAATAGTACACTTAGTGGAAGACAAGATTTTGACTAGTAATCATTGTTGTCTCCCACAAATGGTCTAGTCTTGCACTAGCCATCATAGAATTTTGCGTGGCCAACAATGCCATCCTTAAGTTTGTAGTTTCAATTGTACCACTTAACTTAGTGCACAATTTAGTCCCCTTTCTCTGTTTTCTATCAGCTTTCCCATAGTACATTTTCTATGTGCAATTAAGTTCTGAAAGTCTCCAGTTTTGCACATAAGTCACTGTACCAATCTCCATGGCTCCTCTTATTTCCCCTTTTTGTTTTCTCTCACTTTCTTTGGTTTTTTTTTTTTGGCCTAAGCCAAGCACTTAGGAGGTGCCTAACAGGGAGGCCTACCACTTCCTATGACCATTAATGTAGGACCTAGAGGTCAAGTGTTTCCAAGAAAACAAGCTCCTGGAGGAGTGTTCCAGTTGGAGAACCAAAAGGGTCTTCAAGAAGATGCCCTAAAAGTTAACATTTACCTTCATGATAAAAATGTATCTATTCTAGTAAATACTAGAGCCTCTATTTCTATAGTTTCTGCTAGTGTTGTGGAAGAACTAAATTTGTTAGTGTCTAGACTGAATGATATGTTCTTGATTAGAATAGCTTGGTCTGAGTTGTTGTTTACTTTCCATATGGTTAGAAATTAAATGCTTATGTTTGGTAAACTAAAAAAAACCTCAGACTTATTAGTACTAGACACTAAG
This sequence comes from Aquilaria yunnanensis, assembly GCA_039654915.1. Taxonomy (NCBI): domain Eukaryota; kingdom Viridiplantae; phylum Streptophyta; class Magnoliopsida; order Malvales; family Thymelaeaceae; genus Aquilaria; species Aquilaria yunnanensis. The sequence continues at coordinate 37,849,157 of CM077594.1, read as the reverse complement.
GGTTATGATATAATACCGGGCATAAATTAGTTAAGGGACCATAGGGTCTAGATAGACTGTGAAACAAGAAAGGTCATACTGCTTGGAGTGCAACATTATGATCTTAGTAAGTCTAGCAAGCTTGGGAAAGAGCTTTAAGCTTTGTCTATAGAATTAGTAGACCAAATGCCTATAGTGATTGAAGAAGAGTTCATGCCACTTAATGGAAAAAAGGTGGAAGAGGAAATAATGAGAATTCTAGTAGTTAGGGAATATCTGTAAGTGTTTCGCAAAGACCACATTGGACTCTTTCCAGTGAAAGACATTAGGTTTGAGGTTAAGTTAGTTCCTGGAGCTATTCTAGTGACTATTCCACCTTATAGGATGTCCCCTCCAGAAATGACTGAGCTCAAGAAACAACTAAATGATCTACTAGCCAAGGGTTACATTAGGCCTAGTTATCTATTACCCACTCCGGGCTAATCCAATTATGGTGCCAAAACTATGCATTTAAACTCTCAGGATTGGTGTGTCCTGTAGGTCATCAAAACAACACCCCTAGTGTACATACTCAAGTGACCCTCTTGAGCACTATGTAAATACAGGCATATTGGTCTAACCATAACACATATATTCACATTTATGCACACCATGGCAGCTAAGAAGAAAAACACTAGCACAAGTCTTAGTTTTGGCTTCCACACATTAAGCATTCTTACTAGGTTCAAAAATTCCAGCCACTGCACCCAAACTTCCTCCAATAAACTGTATCATTCTAGCCATGTAACCGCCTATTTTATTTGCTCCATTATCAAGTAGAGACTTAAGGCAAACCAAGCAATCTTTTTTTACATCAATAGGCCACCTATGGACCAAGTTATGGATTTTTAAAGTTGGTTACAAAATTCTGACCACATGAACAGTAACTCAGCCAACTTTGCAATATCATATATTTAGCTAAAGGGCTCTAAATCTAGAAATTAGAAAGCCCAGTTAACCCTCTAGATGTCCTCTAGGCGTGGTAAAAATTTCATACCAAAATTCATTCTACACAGGGAGATATTAAACTTTAGGTACAAGGTCGAAATTCTGGCAACTTTTGGACCATTTTGCTCATATAATTTTTCCAAACCATTCAAACACTTCATTCACAAAGATAAAGCCCTCCAAGGCTATCCCATACATGTGAATTACACATATGAGTTACATTCTCTTGCATCTAGTAACTTTATGTGGCCAAAACAGAATTTACAAGGAAGCAGCCTATCATTCACACTTAGGCAGCTTTGCACCACATCACTTTCATAGCCAAAACATTACTCAAATGTTCACATACTTGGTCTCATTTTACATACACTACATGTACATTCAAACATGCACTACAATATGGTATTAACTCAACTAAATACGCACCCTAGGTTATAGGAGGTCCTGAGACCCAATGGACTCCAAAAATAGGATGCTAAACTGCTGCTGCACAACACAATAAGTACCACCATTAAAAATACCAAATGTGCTCCTAAAATCACCAAACTTTCCAAATCATAAATAGAAATATGGAAGTTCATGTACCTAAAATTTCAGATTAAAACTCAAACCACAAAGGTTAGTTTGAAGGTGATCTTTAAGCTAAACGTGAAATGACAGAATTGAGGGGAGTAAGTTTCATTGAGAAACTTAGTAAGGGTAGCACTTGGATTCAATAGGCAATGTAACCATCATTAAAACCTGCATCCAAATACACTAAAATAAAAAAAATATAAGATGTAACAACCAAATGCAGTAGCCATTCACAACCAACAAACACATGAAATGCAGCAGCAACAATAACCACAGATTAGTCCGTAAAACATGGAATAAACTTAAATAAATCACTATGGCAGCCCTCCTCAAGCTAATGCTTGGCTTTAGGAGTATTTTAACAGTAGTTAGTACTAACTTTTGGGCTCCAGAAACCCAGAAATTTGCTGCCAACACTGTGCACTTCACACTAGGTCACAAAACCTTCAATAAGTGCACTCCCTTCACTAAGCTTGGTTCATCAAGCTCATGGCTCTCTTCCAAGCTTAGCCCAAGCTCCATGGTTGCTTGAAATACAGAAAACAACCCATGAAAGCAAGAGAACCCTTACCTTGATGGGTATGCTCAAATTGGAGCTTGATCCTAGGTGCACTCAAGCAATAGCACCAAATAGTTTCCAATTGTGCTTCCTTGACTTCAATTGCAAGTAGTTTTGAGCTTGAAGGTATGGTGGCTATGGAGGAAGTGTGGAGGAGAGGGCTGGCTTTCTTTTTGCTGGTGGTGCCAAAATTTAGAGAAGCAAAGGTGGTCTTGACTACTTAAATAGTCAAAAGTACACTAAACACACTTAAGTAGTCTTAACCTTGTCCTATGTCATTTTCCTTGCTACAAGACTATGGTTTCTTAGTATTAATATCTTGGCCCACATTTGACCATCCTTATCTTCCTTTAGCAGCCCTCCTTATGTGGGATAACTGCACAAAACTTCCATTTGACTTAAGTCATGGACATATACATCTTAAGGCCTACATTAGAACAATTAGGTCCTTTATGCCTTTTTGTGTTTTCTTCGTCCTTAGTTGTCTTCCATAAGTAATTTGGTCCTCTAATAGCACTTTCAAACCATTCATATCCTTCTCATAACTCTCCAAATATCTTTTGTGAAAGTTTTGCAATTGAGTACCCGAATTTTCAAAACCTTACAAAAAAGTCCATAGGTTGCTTGACAAACAAGCAATCCTTAAGGCTTTTCTTGGGGGCCAAGTTACCAACTTGGAACACTTTTAAGGAGGTGTTGATCATGCCTTTTACCTCCACACTTCAATCACTATGGTGAGAATTACACAAGATAATGGTTTTTAGCCATTATGACACACTTGTAATTCTCCCATTTTTGTGAGGTGGTAACAATATCACATTAGGGAGCTCCAGTCTTGTTTATAAAGAAGAAATATGGAACCTTAAGGCTGTGTATGAATTCTAGGAAGTTAAATGCCTTAACTATTAAGAACAAGTACCCTTTCCCAAAGATTAAGGATTTGTTTGATCAACTCAAAGGAGCTAGAGTGTTCTCCAAGATAGATTTAAGGTTCGGGTACTTCCATTTGAGAATGAAGGAGGTAGATATAAATGAAATGGAAATATTCACTGCTTATTTAGAAAGAAATGGCAACTTGTGAATGTTTTTATTTCATTCTAAACATGTTGTGAACATTTGAAGTTCAATCTAAATGGGTTGTGAATGTTTCCATTTCATTCCAAAAAAGTTATAAATGTTTTCATTTCATTCTAAACAAGTTGTGATTGTTTCTATTTCATTCTAAACAGGTTGTGAATGTTTCTATTTCAAACTAAGAAAGTTATTAATGATTTCGTGTTTTATTCTAAACAAGATGTGAATATTTCCATTTCATTCTAAATAAGTTGTGAATGTTTCTATTTTATTCTAAACAAGTTGTGAATGTTTCAAGTTCAATCTACAAGTTGTGAATGTTTCCAATTCATTCTAAACAAATTGTAAATGTTTCCATTTCATTCCAAACAGGTTGTGAATGTTTCCATTTTAAATAAGTTGTGATTGTTTCAATTTCATTCTAAACATGTTGTGAATAAATAAGTTGTGAGTGTTCCATTTCAAAACAAGCTGTGAAAGTTTCCATTTCATTTTAAACAAGTTGTGAAGGTTTTCATTCTAAACAAGTTATGAATGTTTTCACTTCATACTAAACAAGTTGTGAATGTTTCCATTTCACTCTAAATAAGTGGTGAATGTTTCCATTCCAAATAGGTTGTTAATGTTTATTATTAATATGTGCCAATTCTGGACAAAAGAAGTAGCCTTCATAGGGCACATAATTAGTGGGAATGGCTTGGTGGTGGACCCAGAGAAGATTAAGGTTGTTTCTAAGCGAGAAAAGCCTCAAAATGTGAAAGAAATAAATATCTTTCTTGGCATGGTAGGCTGCTATAGAAGATTTGTTCACAAGTTTTCTATCTTGGCTTCATTACTCACTTAATTGACTAGGAAAGATAAAAAATTTGAGTGAAGTGAAAAATATTTGGAGAGCCTTTAGTAGCTAAAAGGGAGGTTAACTTCAGCCCCCATTCTTACTTTGCCTAATCCTAGTAAACCTTATATAGTGTACACAAATGCATCTTCATTAGGACTAGGGTGTGTCCTAATGTAAGAAAGCCAAGTGATTGCCTATGTATAAAGGCAACTGAGGCCTCATTAAAGAAATTACTTAGTGCATGACCTTGAGTTGGCAGCTATGATCTTTGAGCTCAAGAAATGGAGGCACTATCTCCTGGGTAATACTTTCTAGATCTTTACAGATCATAAAAGCCTTAAGTATTTGTTTACTTAGAAAGAGTTAAACATGAGGCAAAGAAAGTGGCTTGAATATACTAAGGATTTTGATTGTAGCATTGACTACACTGAAGGGAAAGGAAATATGGTGGCTGATGCCTTAAGTGGAAGATATTTTGGAGTACTTAAGGCTAAAAATGATTTGGAGAAAAATGAACTAAATAGCTTAAGTATTATGGCCAAAAAATGGCAAAACTAGGAGAAAAAGCAAGTTGTCATCTTAACCATTCAATCAAGGTGGATTGAAGAAGTTAAGGAAGCACAAAGTGAAGATCCTAGCATGGGAAAGGTTTCAAGAATAAGTCAAAGGAAATGGTATAAAGGCTTTAGTGAGAAGCAAGGTACCTTGTACTTCAACGATAGATTGTATGTGCCACCTAAAAAAGGTCTAAAAGAGCAAATCCTAGAAGAAGCTCATGCAAGTAGGCTGAGCATACATCAGGGAAAGGTAAAATTGTATCAAGCCCTTAAGAGTTAAGGATTGCTTGGATATTTGATGCTTGGATAGCAAGGTGTCTAACTTGCTAAAGAGTTAAGGTAGAACATCAGAAACCAAGTGGCAAGTTACAACACTTGTTTATTCCAGTAAGGAGATGGGGATCTATAACTATGGATTTCCTTACCAACCTGCCCTTCACTAGGCCAAAGCATGACACCATATGGGTAGTGGTAGATAGGTTGACAAAATCTACCTTTTTGTTGCCAATGAAGCTTACTGAATCTTTGGATAAGTTGGCAAGACTTTACATGAAGCAGATTGAGAGGCTGCATCATGTACTAGAGAGCATAGTATTTATTAGAGATCCCAGATTCACCTTAAGATTCTGGATGTCACTTCAGCAAGCTTTAGGGACAAAGGTGAATCTAAGTTCTACGTATCATCCTCAAATAGATAATGTTACCACTTCACAAAAATGGGAGAATTACAAGTGTGCTATAATGGTAAAAAAAATCATTATATTGTGTAATTCTCTTCATAGTGATTGAAGTATGAGGGGTAAAAGGTATAATGAACACCTCCTTAAAAGTGTTCTAAGTTGGTAACTTGGCCCTCAAGAAAAGTCTTAAGGATTGCTTATTTTTCAAGTAACCTATGGACCTTTTTGTAAGGTTTTAGAAATTCGGGTACTCAATTGCAAAACTCTCAAGAAAGAGCCTTGGAGAGTTATGGGAAGGATATGAATGGTATGAAAGTGCTATTGGAGGACCAAATTGCTCATGTAAGACAAGTTTGGACAAAGGAAACACTCAAGGGCATTAAGGACCTAAATGTCTTAGTATAAACCTTAAGGTGTTCAAGCTTTTGACTTAAGTTAGAGGGTGAAATTTTGCGGTTATCCCACCATGAGAGACGTCGCTATGGCTTGAAGAATAGTAAAAAATGGAGGAAAAATTTTGACCAATAAGTTTAGGACAAAGAAATCATGCTTATGGGCAAAGAAAATGACATAAAGCATGATTAAGGCTAATAAGGATGTTTAGTGTCCTGAAGCTAATTTTAGAAGCCAAACTCAATTTTTCTTCTATCATATTTGACCCAACCAACCACCACCCTCCTCCACACTTCTTCTGTAGTTCCTCTGTAGCCACCATACCTCTAAGACTGAAATTGAAGGCAAAAAGAAGCAATTGGAAGCAAATTAGTGCTATTGCTTGAATACTTCAAGGATCAAGCTTCAAATTCAGCCTATTCATCTTGGTAAGGGTTCTTTTTCTCTCATGGATTGTTTACTATATTTTCAAACATTCATAGAGCTAGGGTTAAGCTTGGAAGAGAGCCATGAGCTTGATGAACCAAGCTTAGTGCACTTATTGAAGGTTTTGTGACCTAGTGTGAAGTGCACAGTGATGACAGCGAATTTAAGGGTGTCTAGAGCCCAAAGTTAGTACTAACTAGTGTTAAAACTCTCCTAAGGCTAAGCTTATGCTTGAGGAGGGTTACCATAGTGATTTACTTAAGTTTATTGCACGTTTTATGGACTAACCTATGGTTTATGTTGCTACAGCATTTCATGTGTTTGTTGGTTGTGAATGGCTGCTGCATTTGGTTACTATATCTTGTATATATGCATTGTGGTTTTGTGTTTTAGTGTCTTTTGATAAGGTTTTAATAAGGGTCACATTTATTTAAGAAACCAAGTGTTTCCCTTACTAAGTTTCACAATGAAACTTACTCCCCTCAATTTTGTCATTTCAGGTCCAGTAGAAAGATCACATTCAAACTGACCTTTGTGGTTTGAGTTTTCAAGTGAAATTTTAGTTATTTTAACCTCCATATTTCTTGTTGTGATCTGGAAAGTTTGGTGATTTTAGGAGCACATTTGGTATTTTTAGTGATGGTGCTTATTGTGTTGTGCAGTAGTTGTCCAGCATCCTATTTCTGGAGTCGATTGTGTCTCAGGCACTCCTATAACTTAGGGCGTGTCTTTAGCTAGATTAAGACCATTATATAGTGCATGTATGCATGTACATGTAGTGCATGTAAAATGAGACAAGTATGTGAACCTTTGAGTAATGTTTTGACTATGTATGTGATGTGGTGTAAAGCTGCCTACGTGTGAATAATAGGCTGCTTACTTGTAAATTTTGTTTTGGCCACACAAAGTTGCTAGATGCAAGAGCATGTAATTTCTATGTGTATTGGACATGTATGGGATAACCTTGGAGGGCTTAGCCCTTGTGAATGAAGTGTTTGCACACTTATGAAATTTCGTATGGGCAAAATGGTCATAAAGTGACCAGAATTTCAACTCTACACTCAAAGTTCTATATCTCCCTGTGTAGAATGAATTTTGGTATGAAATTTTGACCACACCTAGATAACATCTAGAGGTTGAACTGGGATTTAGAATTTCTGAATTTGGAGCGTTGTAGTGAAAATTAGACGTAAAAAATTTGACTAAGTTACTATTTATTTGGTCCGAATTTTGTAACCAACTAAAAAAATCCTTAACATGGTCCATAGGTGGGCTATTGATGTAAAACCAAGACTCTACTTGATAATGAAGCAAACAAAATAAGGGGTACATGGCTGGATTAATACAGGTTTTCGGAAGAATTTTTTGGTCAAGTGGCTGGTTACTTAAACTTAACAAGATTGTCTAATGTGTAGTAGCCAAGATTAAGACTTTTGCTAGTGTTTTCCTTCCTTGCTGCCATAGTGTGCATAAAATGTGAATATGTGTGTAATGGTTCGACCAGTATGCATGCATTTATATCGTGCCTAAGAGAGCCACTTGGGTATGCACATTAAGGGTATTGTTCTGATGGAATACAGAACATACCAGCCCTGGGAGTTTTAAATGCACAATTTTGGCACCATAATTGGACTAACCTGGAGTGGGTAACAGAAGTTGGTATCAGAGCATGGTTTACACATGTAGATAGCATATAGCTGCGTTGTATGCTAGCTATATTCATGAGCTCAGTTGGGTCAATTGCTTATGTTAAGTACCACTGAAATACCTATGATCTTTATATGTGCTCCAGGATGAATCATCAACGCAGGAAGTAATCATGGTTGGCACAAAGAGAGGGGAACGACCTTGAAGGCCTCCTATTGAATCTGGGCAACAAAGAAATGGATAGAATAGAGGGAATCAGGGCCAACAGGGGGCACTAAACCCTTTTGTGCCACAGGTTTGGTTAGAGCTTTAGAGGAACTTAGCTCTAATCAACAAAAACTTAGTAAGGCTGATTAAAGCACAATGGTAAGGGGTCCCGGTAGCACAGGCAGAAGTAGTTCTAGATCCACAACAGCAACTAGAAAAGGAAGCTAAGAACACATCTAAACGTTTTCCTTCTGGAAGAACAGGAAATAGAAATGATGAAGCTGATGAAGTGGAAGATGAGGATAAAAGAAATCCAAGAGGAAGAAAAGTGAGATATGAGATTGGTCAGGTATCTATGACCAATCTCTCAGTCTATGACCATTCCTTGACTAGCAATGAGATTGAGGAAGATCTTGAGAGAAGAGTAAGGAGAAGAAATAGAGACCATAGAGCGCATCACCATGCCAAGGGTTCTCATAGATCTAGAAGACATAGGGCTGAGGATCTAGAGGGCCTAGATGAGGTTAGGATGCTAGAAAGGTTCCAAGGACTTAGGCCTCCATAGCTTGATGGTAGAACTGGGCCTAAGTGTTACCCACTCTGGGGTAGTCCAATTATGGTGTCAAAATTGTGTATTTAGACTCCCAGGATTGGTAAAGTTATGTAGGCCATCAGAACACTATCCTTAGTGTGCATACCCAAGTAGACCTCTTGGGCACTATGTAAACATATGCATATTGGTCCAACCATTACACACATATTCACATTTCATGCAAACCATGGCAGCAAAGAAGGAAAACACTAGCACAAGTCTTAATTTTTGCTACCACACATTAGGCAATCTTGTTAAGTTTTAGTGACTAGCCACTGCACTTGTAACTTCCACTAATAAATTGTATCATTCTAGCCATGTACCCCCCATTTTGTTTACTCCATTATCAAGTAGATACTTAGATCAAACCAAGGAATTTATTTTTACATCAATAGCCCACGTATGGACCAAGTTATGGATTTTTTAAGTTGGTTACAAAATTCTAACCAAATGAATAGTAACATAGCCAACTTTGCAATGTCATATCTTTGGCTACAAGGCTCCAAATTTAGAAATTATAAATCCTAATTCAACCTCTAGATGTTCTTTAGATGTGGTCAAGATTTCATACCAAGATTCCTTCTACACAGGGAGATATAGAACTTTAAGTTCAGAATCGAAATTGTGGTCACTTTATGACCATTTTGCCCATACAAAATTTCATAAGTGTGCAAACACTTCATTCACAAGGGGAAACCCTCCAAAGCTATCCCATATATGTCAATTATACATAGGAATTACATTCCCTTGATTTTAACAACTTTATGTGACCAAAACAGAATTTACAAGTAAGTAGCCCATCATTCACACTTAGGTAGTTTTGCAGCACATCACTTACATAGCCAAAACATTACTCAAATGTTCACATACTTGTCTCATTTTATGTACAATACATGTACATGCATACATGAACTACATAATGGTCTTAACTCAGCTAAATACACACCCTAAGTTATAGGAGTTCCTAAGACATAATGAACTCCAGAACAAGATGTTGGACAGTTGCTGCACAACACAATAAGTACCACCAGTAAAAATACAAAATGTGCTCCTAAAATCACCAAAACCTTCTAGATCAAAACTAGACATATAGAAGTTCATTTATCTAAAATTTCAGATCAAAACTCAAACCACAAATGTTAGTTTGAATGTGATCTTTCTGCTGGACCTGAAATGACATAATTGAGGGGAGTAAGTTTTATTGAGAAATTTAGTAAGGGTAACACTTGAATTCAATAGGTTGTGTGACCATCATTAAAACTTGCATCCAAAGAAACTAAAAAAAAAAAAACACAATGCATATATATAAGATATAGCAACCAAATGCAGCAGCCATTCACAACCAACAAACACATGAAATGCAGCAGCAACAATAACCGTAGGTTAGTCCATAAAACATGTAATAAACTTAAATAAATCACTATGGCAGCCCTCCTCAAGCTAATGCTTGGTCTTAGGAGGATTTTAATAGTAGTTAGTACTAACTTTGGGCTTTATAAAGCCTCATTTCACTACCATCTTTGTGCACTTCACACTAGGTCACAAAACCTTCAATAGTGCACTCCCCTCACTAAGCTTGGTTCATCAAGCTCATGGCTATCTTCCAATTTTAGCCCTAGCTCCATGGTTACTTGAAAATACAGAAAATAATCCATGAGAGCAAGAGAACCCTTACCTTGATGGGTATGCTGAAATTGGAGCTTGATCCTAGGTGCACTCAAGCAATAGCTTCCAATTATGCTTCCTTGACTTCAATTGCAAGTAGTTTTGAGTTTGAAGGTATGGTGGCTATGGAGGAAGTTTGGCTATGTTCTTAGGTAGGAGGATGATTAAAATGAGCGAGGGATAACTGATTTGGCTACTTAAAGGGCCTTCAATGAGCTTAAGGGCACAAAACACACTTAACAAGCTTAACATTGCTTTATGTCATTTTCGTTCTCACTAATTATGGTTTCTTTTGTCTTAAAATCATTTGTACACATGTACCCAACATTTTTGACTTATTATCAAGTCTTGGCTACCTCCCCCATGGTGGGATAACCCCAAAATTCCACCCTTAGACTTAAGTCAAAAGCTTGAACACCTTAAGGTTTACAATAGGACATTTAGGTCCTTATTGCCTTTAGTGTTTCCTTTGTCCAAACTTGTCTTCCATGAGCAATTTGGTCCTCCAATAGCACTTTCATACCATTCATATCCTTCCCATAACTCTCCAAGTCTCTTTCTTGAGAGTTTTGCGATTGAGTACCCGAATTTCCAAAACCTTATAAAAAAGTCCATAGGTTGCTTGACAAATGAGCAATCCTTAAGGCTTTTCTTGGGGGCCAAGTTACCAACTTGGAACACTTTAAGGAGGTGTTGATTATGCCTTTTACTCCCCATACTTCGATCACTATGGTGAGAATTACACAATATAATGGTTTTTAGCCATTATGACACACTTGTAATTTTCCCATTTTTGTGAGGTGGTAACACTGAGAGAGTTGAGGAGTGGTTAATCTTCATTGAGAACTTATTTGAGGATGCCACTCAGCTCCACCAAGAAGATGTCACTGGCTACTTACAACTTGCTAGGCAGTGTAGATATGTGGTGGAGAAACACCAGAGATAAGTATGCTATCTAGAATGGCAGAAGGCTAGGAAGAGATATTGAGATGAGGTGACCAAAGTTCACTCAGTTGTTTCAGAAGTAGTACATTAGTGATGCCATCGAGGATATGAAGCAAGCTAAATTTGATGCTCTAAGGCAGAACAACCTCAGTGTCCTAGAGTATGAGCACAAATTCAATTAGTTGGTGAGGTATGCTCCTTAGTATCATGGACTGGAGGAGTTAAAGGCCAAAAGATTTATCAGAGGCCTAAGGTCAAACATCAAAGAGGCTATAAGGTCTTTTGGAGTAGTCACATACTATGAAGAATGCAGAATGCTCTATTAGTAGAGTAAGAAGAGTATGGGACTACGTACTCTCCCAGTGGACCAGGGGAAAGTAGCCAGGTAGGAGGCAAGCAGAAAAGGGCACCACATGGCAAAGGTATTGCCAAGAGTTCTTATCTTGGTAGTGAGGGCAAGGTTAAGGGGAAGTCCTTTGGCCTAAGGTGCCATAACTCCAAGAAGTTTCATGGAAAGAAACCTTGCTATTTTGATACTCAAGCTTGCCTAAGGTGTGGTGCAATGGATCATTGGATTAGAGATTGCCCACATGTGCAAGGAAGAAGGTCAGAAGACCAAGGTCCAATGAGACCTACTAGAGCAGGACCTAGAGAGGCAATAAACAGGGAAGGACATCAGAGACTAGTTTGTCCAGTGCAAAGGCCTCCAGTGTAAAAAGCTGGCAGAGTGTTCCAAGTGGAAAGGCCAGAAACATCACAGCAGTGAAGAGCACTAGGGGGTAACATTTACCTTAATCGTATGCCCATTAGTGTTCTCTTTGATACTGATGCATCTGTGTCTATAGTGGCCAGGAAATTTGTTGATGCCATGAAATTGCCTTCTGAAATCATGCCTAGGATATCCTTAGTGAAAATAGCAGGTAGTCAATGCCTTTTCACTAATGACCTAGCTAAGAATTGTGAGCTAGTAGTAGGAAAGACTAAGGTTATGACTAATCTGCTAGTGTTGGACATTCCTATGTATGATATAGTGTTGGGTATGAATTGGCTTGCTATGCATAACATAAGAATTAATTGTGCTAAGAGAGAAATCACATTGTCTGATGGTGAAGTGCATGCATTAATAAATTCTAAGGAATTAGTGTATGAAATGCATGGTGTAGAGCTAGAGGTATTAGATGAGATACCTATGATTTCTGAGCATGATTATTGTTATGCATTTAATGAATTGTACTGTGAAGAGGAAGTGGATAGAATACTTGTACTAAGAGACTTTCCACAAGTTTTTCCTAAAGACCTACCAGGTAATCCTCCACCAATGAAGATTGAGTTTGAGATCAAGCTGCAAGTAGGAGCTAGTCCAATATCCATTCCTCCTTACAGAATGCCTATCACAGAGATTAATGAGCTCAAGAAACAATTCAATGAACTTCTTGAAAAAGGGCTCATAAGGACAAGTGTTTCACCATGGGGAGCTCCAGTTCTCTTTGTGAAAAAGAAGGATGGATCATTGAGACTATGCATTGACTAAAGGAAGCTTAATGCGCTGACTATCTAGAACAAGTATCCACTCCCTAGGATTGAGGATCTATTTGATCAACTTAAGGGAGCTAAGATATTCTTGAAGATAGATTTGAGATCTAGAGACTTCCAGTTGAAAGTAAAAGAAGAGGACATTCCTAATATTGCATTCAGGACCAAATATGGGTATTATGAGTACACAGTCATGCCATTTGGCTTGATTAATGCCCAGCTGCTTTCATAGACCTGATGAACAGGGTGTTCAGACCACATCTGGACAAATTTGTGATTGTGTTCAGTGACAACATCCTAGTGTATTCCAAGGATGAAAATGAACATAACCATCATCTAGAGATTATATTAAAGACTTTGTTAGAACATCAGCTTTATGCCAAGTTATCAAAGTGTGAATTCTAGATATGGGAAGAGTATTTCCTAGGACACATCATAGATACACAAGGCCTTAAGGCAATGCAAGAATGGGAAAGACCAAGGTAGTGTAAGAATGGGAAAGGTCAAGGCAGTGCAAGAATAGGAAAGACCAAAGACTGTAAAGGAAATCAGAAGTTTCTTAGGATTAGCTGGCTACTGCAAAAGATTTGTATCAGGCTTTTCCATGATTGCCTCAGCTCTTACTCATTTTACCAAGTAGGGTCAAAGGTTTGAGTGGACTAAGAAATGTGAAAAGAGTTTCTAGGAGCTCAAGGAAAGGTTGATTGAAGCTCCAGTATTAATTCTTCCTAATCCAAGCAAGTCTTACGTCATCTATACAAACGCATCTAGATCTGGGTTAGGTTGTGTATTTATGTAAGACAAAAATGTCTTTGCTTATGGGTCAAGGCAGTTGAGACCCCATAAGCAAAATTATCCTACCCATGACCTAAAGCTGGCAGTAGTAATTTTTGCTTTGAAGCAATGGAGACACTACTTGTTGGATAGTTCCTTTGTAGCCTACACTGACCATAAAAGCCTAAAGTACTTGTTCATTCAAAAGAGTTGAACATGAGGCAAAGGAGATCGTTAGAGTACATTAAGGACTATGACCACAGTATAGAGTACACAGAGGGCAAAGGCAATCAAGTAGTAGATGCCTTTAGCAGGAAGCTCACAGGTATTCTGAAAGGAGGATCCACAGCTGATCATGATGAGCAGAATAGTCTGCTATGTCTATGGCATAAATGGAAAAAGTGGGAGGAAGCCTAAATCTACATAGATTGGATTGTCAATGTGTAGATTTAGGCTTAGGTCAGAAAGGCACAGGAGACAAATCCTGTTTTGAAAAGGATATTAGGAGAGGGAAAAGGTTCATTGTATGAATGCTTTGCCTACAAGCAAGGATTACTGTACTTCAAGGACCGAATCTATAGGCCTAAAGGACCAAAACTCAGGGATGAAATACTTGAAAAAGCCCACACAAGCAAGTTGAACATCCATCCAGGAAGTGAGAAAATATATAAAGACTTGAAGACACTTTGGGTGGCCAAACATGAGGAGAGACATAGTTACTTATGTCTCCAAATGTCCCACATGCCAGAGGGTAAAGGTAGAGCACCAGCTGCCAGCTGGTACCCTACAGACTCTACCTATACGAGTGAGGAAGTGGGGCAACATAACCATGGATTCTTTGACTGGTTTGCCTATGACCAAACTAACGCATGATAGAAGCTAGGTCATTGTAGATAGGTTAGCCAAATATGCCCACTTCTTACCTATGAAACTCACAAATTCTCTAGAGAAGTTGCCTCAGATATATATCCAAGAGATAGTAAGGCTACATGGAATACCAGATGCCATTGTATCTGATAGAGATCCAAGATTTACAGCTTAGTTTTAGAGTGCTTTTCACAAAGCACTAGGTACCAAAATCCACCTGAGTACTGCTTATCACCCTCAAACTGATGGGCAAACTGAAAGGGTGATACAGATATTAGAAGACATGCTCAGGAGCTGTGTTGGATTTCAAGGGTGAATGGGACCAATACTTTCCATTAACAAAATTTTCAAATAACAATAGTTATCAGAGCATAATTGGCATGGCACCTTAGGAAGCATTATCTGGAAGAAGGTGCATGACACCCCACTGTTGGGTGGAAGCCTCAAATAGGCTAGAGTTAGGTCCCGAAATTATTGAGGAAACTATTGCCAAGATCAAGAAGATTCAAGAAGGATTAAAGGCAGCCAATGAAAGAACCACAACCTATGTGAGTAAAAGAATGAGAGACTTGGAATTTGAGGTTGGTGACAATGTTTGGTTGAAAGTTGCACCAACCAAAGGCACTGTCAGATTTGGAAGAAGAACCAAGTTAGCTCCAAGATATATAGGTCCTTATGAGATCTTGGACAGAGTTGGCAAGGTAGCATACAGGTTGGCTTTACCGCCAAGTATGTCAAGTGTTCATAATGTTTAAGAAGTGTCTGTTGGACACAAACCATGCTATAGTAGTAGAAGACGTACAATTGAAACCTAACTTGACATATGAAGAGAAACCTATAGCTATCTTAGCCAAGGATACCAGAAGGTTAAGAAACAAGCTCATTCCCATGGGTAAAGTTCAGTGGTCACACCACTTTGAAGGAAAAACAACCTAGGAAATTGAGAAAGACCTTATGGAAAGGTATCCTATAGAATACCAGAAGCTAAAGGCCATTTTGGAGGTCCAAAATTTTTAAAGGGGGGAGGATTCTTAACAGCTCAAAAAAATAAGAGAATTACAAGTGTAGCATAATGGTAATAAAAACCATTATATTGTGTAATTCTCTTCAAAGTGATTGAAGTATGAGAGGTAAAAGGTATAATGAACACCGCCTTAAAAGTTTTCTAAGTTGGTAACTTGGCCCCCAAGAAAAGCCTTAAGGATTGCTTGTTTTTCAAGTAACCTATAGACCTTTTTGTAAGGTTTTGGAAATTCAAGTACTCAATTGCAAAAGTCTCAAAAGAGAGCCTTGGAGAGTTATGCAAAAGATATGAATGGTATGAAAGTGCTATTGGAGGACCAAATTGGTCATCGAAGACAAGTTTGGACAAATGAAACACTAAAGGCATTAAGGACCAAAATGTCTTAGTATAAACCTTAAGGTGTTCAAGCTTTTGACATAAGTCAAAAGGTGGAATTGTGGCGTTATCCCACCATGGGGGAGGTGGCTATTCCTTGAAGAATAGTAAAAAATGTGGGCAAAACTTGGGCCAATAAGTTTAGGACAAAGAAATCATGCTTATGGGCAAAGAAAATGACATAAAGCATGATTAAGGCTAATAATGATGTTTAGTGTCCTAAAGCTAATTTTAGAAGCCAAACTCAAATTTTCTTCTATCATATTTGACCCAACCAGCCACCACCCTCGTCCACATTTCTTCCATAGTTCCTCCATAGCCACCATACCTCTAAGATTGAAATTGAAGGCAAAAGGAAGCAATTGGAAGCAAATTAGAGCTATTGCTTGAATACTTTAAGGATCAAGCTTCAAATTCGACCTATTCATCTTGGTAAGTGTTATCTTGCTCTCACAGATTATTTACTGTATTTTCAAGCATCCACAGAGCTAGGGCTAAGGTTGGAAGAGAGCCATGAGCTTGATGAACCAAGCTTAGTGAGGGGAGTGCATTTATTGAAGGTTTTGTGACCTAATGTGAAGTGCACAGTGATGGCAGTGAATTTAAGGGTTTCTAGAGCCCAAAGTTAGTACTAACTAGTGTTAAAACTCTCCTAAGGGCAAGCTTATGCTTAAGGAGGGTTACTGTAGTGATTTACTTAAGTTTATTGCATGTTTTATGAACTAACTTATGGTTTATGTTGCTTTAGCATTTCATGTATTTGTTGGTTGTGAATGGCTGCTGCATTTGGTTGCTATATCCTGTATATATGCATTGTGGTTTTGTGTTTTAGTGTCTTTGGATGCAGGTTTTAATGAGGGTCACATTTGCTTAAGAAACCAAGTGTTTCCCATACTAAGTTTCATAATTGAACTTACTCCCCTCAATTTTGCCATTTGAGGTCCAGTGGAAAGATCACATTCAAACTATCCTTTTTGGTTTGAGTTTTCATCTAAAATTTCAATTATTTTAACTTCCATGTATCTTGTTGTGATCTAGAAAGTTTGGTGATTTTGGGAGCACATTTGGTATTTTTAGTGATGGTTCTTATTGTGTTATGCAATAGCTGTCCAGCATCCTGTTTCCGGAGTCGATGGTGTCTCAGGCACTCCTATTGTTGGGTTTCGTGAGCCAAACAGCACAGCGGAATTTAACCGAAACCCTCCAGGATCCAAGTGAAATGGGGTAAACCGGGTGTTCAAAAATTTTCATACCTAATTTTCGGTTGAGATCTCTCACTCAACTGTAGAGTCGAATCACAAAACCTGAACAGTTGACGTGTTCAAGCTCTCTATGGTATCCACACGAGCCTCTCAGGATCACCACGCTTCCACCACGTCCCGACAGATGTGTTTCTCTTGCGCTCACAGTGCTAGCTTGCGTCCTCCAAGGAATTGCAAGAGAAGAGTGCGGCTGTCCTTTTGGGAGGCTAGGGCAAGGAGACCTGTGAATTTCTCACTAGAAGTTGTATTTATAGTGAGACTCAACTTCCACGCCTAATGGGTTTCAAAGCCCTAATCCAATTAGGATTTAATTTCAGGCTTAATAATGGCTCAACTCTTGGGCCCATTGTTAATACGAAATTAAAGTGAAACCATAACCCAAATAATTAGCCCATGCACTCTAATGATCCAAATAGCTTTATGTGTGCGACCCAATAGGCTCTTAACACGTTGGCAATGATCATAAATCACATTTATGATCATAAGCAATGAGCGGTGTCTAGCAACACATCATTGCTACCCAAATGACAAGATTGTCGATGATTCGACTAAACCTTTATGATCATCACCGATATATGCCATTGTCCCTTTGTCCAAGATATCAAGACTAAGCACGAGACATGGAATGTGTCACTCTCGTATAGCCCAATCTTTGGTTTCTTGATTACCGAGTAGACTAACTTAAACTGATGACATTGATATCGTATATCAACTCATCCGAGCATGGCCATGCATTTTCTAAGTCTCACTTTATCAAAGGGCCCGAAGATATCACTCCCGTTACATAGGGGGAACAAATCCCATCTTGATCATACAAATCCCTCCGCATGATATGTGACATACCCAATGACCTCCTTCAAGTTCACTCTGTTACGAGCAACAAAGGAAATTATCAAAGTATGTGACTCATATGTAGGGAACCTTGATGATCTTAGGTCGAAGGACTACATATATCATGATCACTATGAGAATCACTTATGGCACTCATATAATGATCCATGTAGTGTTCTCATGGTGGGTCGGTCCAGTACACAAGTTCTCCAACTTGTACCCATATGTAGACTACATATCTCATATTAGTCTCCACATATGCTAGTCGTTATGTATTATTGCAACCCGCTCCACAATAATACTAGACCAAGGATGTTTAAGAATATCATTATTCTAGGGTTACAATTATGTTTGTTAAGTTATGCAGAAATAAAACAACAAACATAATTGTTGGATTAATGCCTTAATAAAATATCATGACTCAGTGTGCAAAAAATACAATCATCTCATGATTGGCTTTTTGGGCACAACACTAACACCTATAACTTAGCATGTGTGTTTGGCTGGGTTAAGACCTTTATGTAGTGCATGTATGCATGTACATGTAGTGTATGTAAAATGAGACAAGTATGTGAACCTTTGATTAATGTTTTGGCTATGTATGTGATGTGGTGTAAAGCTGCCTAAGTGTGAATGATAGGCTGCTTACTTGTAAATTCTGTTTTGGCCACATAAAGCTACTAGATGGAAGAGCATGTAATTCCTATGTGTATTGGCCATGTATGGGATAGCCTTGCAGGGGTTACCCCTTGTGAATGAAGTATTTGAACACTTATGAAATTTCATATGGCCAAAATGGTCATAAAGTGACTGAAATTTTGACTCTGCACTCAATGTTCTATATCTCCCTGTGTAGAATGAATGTTGGCATGAACTTTTTACCACATCTAGAGCACATCAAGTGGTTGAACTAGGATTTGGAATTTCTGAAGTTAAAGCCCTGCAGCAAAAAATATGATGTTACAAAGTTGGCTAAGTTACTGTTGATTTGGTCAGAAGTTTATAACCAACTTAAAGAATCCATAACTTAGTCCATACGTAGGCTATTGATGTAAAACCAAATTCCTTGGTTTTCTTAAAGACTCTACTTGATAATGAAGGAAAGAAAATAGGGAGGTACATGGCTAGATTAATACAATTTTTTAGAATAAGTTTCGGGTGCAGTGGCTGGGTGCTTAAACTTAACAAGATTGCCTAATGTGTGGTAGCCAAGATTAAGACTTGTGCTAGTGTTTTCCTTGCTTGCTGCCATGGTGTGCATAAAATGTGAATATGTGTGTAATGGTTGGACCAATATGCATGCATTTACATAGTGCCCTAGAGGGTGACCTGGGTATGTATACTAAGTGTATTGTTCCAATGGCCTACAGAACACACCAGCCTTGGAAGTTTTAAATGCACAATGCTGGCACCATAACTGGACTACCTCGGAGTGGGTAACAGATAAGCAAACAGAAAGGGTAATCACAATGCTATAAGACATGTTGAAGGCTTGTGCATTGGATTTTAAAGGTAACTGGGATCACCACCTACCCCTCATTCAGTTCTCATACAACAATTGTTACCACTCTATGATTCAATTGGTGCCTTTTGAGGCATTGTATGTGATAGCCGAAGGACTATCGCCTCCACTTGGCCGAACTCCCTGCCACCAGAATGGCCAGGAGATCTGGCGCTACCCGGAAAAAGGTGGGATCACACACCTCGGAGACAAGCCAAATAGCCCGAGCTCAGCACGCCAGGGAACTTGAGGATACCATTACCCCCCCGAGGTAGTAAACGGACCGCCTTCGGAAGAGTTTCACCAGCTAGTGCGGGCCGAACATGATCTTCCCGAAGGTGGAGCTCCCTGAATCTGGGAACCCCCGAACTGGGGGCATCCGAAGTGGCACGGTCCGTACTAGAGGACGACCTCACCAAGGGACCTCGGGAGTACGGTAGGAGCATTTAAGGAAGCCTCTGACATGTCGCCCACAGACATCACAAGCCGCCTCAAAAGGCGCTCTGACACGCCGACGCCATCAAAGTCACATCATGGCCCGTCTCGGCTCAGGGCTCAAGGAAGCCTGCCACCAGCTACTTGTCCTCTACGCCCAGACATTCAGAGAACATCCGACCGAACACGTGTCACGATCTGAACGGCCTAGACACCTCTATAAATACCAGGGAATACACCCTGGCAAAGGGTTGGCAAATATCCTGACTCCTCACTCTGAGAAAATATGACCAGGCGAGTTCACTGAACCCCTCAGTGCTATTCCCTCTGCCTTCTCTCAGCACCACTGACTTGGGCGTCGGAGGCTCCTCCCCGGAACAACACCCCGGGGACCTCCTAACCCATTTTTTCTGAACATCTCAGGCACTCTCACCTGGGCAAACCGGCCACCAGGCGTTCTTTCTCTCCGGGAGTCCCTCCATCAGTCACCATGACTACCAAAGATGAAGCCCCTGGGCATCATTTGGCGCCGTCTGTGGGAACCCGCTCTGAGATCGCCGTCGTTGAAAATCGGCGTTCTAAGGACAGGGGACTCCCGAGGTCTTCGTCCGCGCTTGAGACACAACCGGCTGCTGAGCAAACACTCCCAGGGACTTCTGCGCCTGAGGAAGACCACCCTCTAGTAATCACTATGAGCTTTATGAGGGAGTTTCAACATTCGGTCGTGGCCGAAATGACACAGTAGATCGACCGAAGGTGGTCACAGCAGACACAGGCCCAAAGACCTCCCTCACCTGCACGCCCTCGGGATAAAAGCCCGAGGTCGACTCATCGCAGTTCGGGAAGCGGAGACCCGCGCGAAGAGTCGTCTACGGAGAATATACCCCTGGGGAAACGGCCTGTGGGACAAACTGGGTCCAAGCGACCGAAAGTCTCACAGCGAAGGAGTTCGTCGCCTGAGGCGAGGTCCCTGTCCCCTCAGCGCCAAACTTGCTCCCCGAAGAGGCGCCGACGATCTCCCTTCCCAGAGGAAGAGCCTAATGCCACAGTCTTCATGGAAAGGATACTAGCGCGGCTTGACAGGGTGGAAAAGCAGGTAGCTCGCAAACCCGTCTAGGACAGGCTGACGGGAGCCTTCTGCGAAGATGGGTCCCCGTTCACCCGGGCCGTGGCTGAGGTAGCCATGCCAGGCGACTTCAGGGTACCTCGGCTGGAGATTTATGATGGCCGCACTGATCCCCAGGCCCATCTAACCAAGTACAGACGTAGCATGATAATGCATGGTGCTGACGACGCTACCATGTGTAAATGCTTCGAGGTCACCCTCACGGGACCAGCAACTGCGTGGTACAACTCATTGCCCCCAGGAACCATCACTGAGTTCCAGGAGCTGTCTACAGCCTTCGCGCAGCAATTTATTGGAAGCCGACCAACGGCAAAGATGCCTGTTCAGATGTTCGACATAGAGCAGAGAAACGGAGAAACCATCCGAGACTATGTCGAAAGATTCAACAGGGAAGCTTTAAGCGTCCCGGACTTCCGGCCTGAAATACGCATCCTCGCCATGACACGGGGCCTTCGGTGAGACTCACAGCTGTTTTATGAGTTCTCAAAGGACCCCCCGGACACCCTCGGAGAATTTTACCGAAGGGCCGAACAGCACATGACCGCCGAAGAGCTGAGAATGGCTGGGCCGAAGTCCGATCACAACCGCGCCGAAGGGTCCAATCAGCAAGCCCGCCCGGCATCCAACTGAACAGGGAGGCCGACCTCGGAGGATGTGGGGAAGCAAACTACAAAGCTTCACACCCCTGAGCACTACACGGACAAACATCCTCATGGCGCTGGAAAGGCAGGGGACGCAGATTCGGCGGCCAAGGGCCATGACCGCTGATAACAAGAAAAACATCAAGAAGTTCTGCCAGTTTCACCGCGACCACGACCACGACACCGAAGACTGCTTCCAACTGAAGAAGTACATTGAGTCGCTGATACAACTCGGCCAACTTCAGAAATATCTGCGGATGCCTTCCCCAAAAGGAAGAAAAGACGAGGAAGAAAGGGCCGAAGACGAGGACTACAACTCTAACAGACGGAGAAATAGAAGTCTGAAAAAGCGCCCTCCTCCTCCTGCAGGGGTGATACAAACCATCACCATGGGGCTCTCATCCTCGGAAAGAAAGCGGAAGGCCAGAGAGATTGCGGTCATGGAATATCAGAGTCCGGCAAAGAAACTGGCTCGCAAGGATGGATCCACCGTCATCTTCCCCCATGACGATCCGCTGCTAATCATGGCAAGGATAGGGAATTGGGACGTCAAAAGAGTGTTGCTTGATGATGGATCAAATACCGACGTCCAATTCTCCCATTTACTGCCGAATTTGGACATCTCCAGCAGCGAGCTCAAGCTGTCACCTCGCCCACCTTCGGGGTTGGACCGTCCGAACTACCTGCCCTCGGATGGATTGATCTCCCCCTAATGATGAAAGGAACTTCGGTCAACGGAACAGCTGGGTTGTACGCCTCCACAATGGCGAGATTTATCGTCATGGACATTCCTTCTTCGTACAATGCCATCCTTGGAAGGCAGACACAGGGAAACCTGCACATTCGCCCTGACGTGAAGTACTTGACTGTCACATTCGCTACCAAGGATGGGGATGCAGAGGTCTTCATAGATCAAGCCGAGGTAAGGAAGGTGTTTGTAAAAGTGAGAAAAGCTCCGGCAAATAACCTCGCACAAACAATGGAGGCAAAGGCGCCAGAGAAGGGCGAAGAAGGAGATCCCACGAGAACGGAAACGGAAACAGTAGAACTTGTCCCAGGACAATCTACCCGAATAGGGAAGAGCTTGCCGGAAGGTGACAAGAAAAACCTTGTATCTTTCCTGCTGGAAAATAAAGATCTTTTTGCCTACTCGCCAAAAGACATGCCAGGGGTGCACCCTGGCATAATACAGCATAGCCTCAAAGTAAGTCTGGAAGCAAAGCCCGTCCGGCAAAAGAAGCGAAGCATCTCAGCCCATAAGAGCAACTTTGTGAAAACCGAAGTCCAGCGCCTGTTAGACGCTGAAGTCATCAGGGAGGTCAAATACCCCGAATGGTTAAGCAACGTGGTCATTGCCACAAAAGAAGGCAGCAGCAAACTCCGGATGTGCATCGACTTCAGAAACTTGAACGATGCTTGCCCGAAAGACTCATACCCTCTTCCGCCAATAGACCAACTGGTAGACTCAACTGCTGAATACGGGCTCCTAAGTTTCCTAGACACCTTCAGCGGCTTCCATCAAATAAGGATGGACCCCGAAGATGAAGAAAAAACTGCCTTCATCACCGAGGGAGGAACATACTGCTACGTCAGGATGCCCTTCGGGCTTAAAAATGCAGGATCCACCTACCAAAGGTTGATGAACAAGGTCTTTAAGGACCAAATGGGGAGAAACATGGAGGTGTATGTTGACGATATGATAGTCAAAAGCAAGCTCCCTCGCAACCACATTGCAGATCTAGAGGAAACCTTCCAAAAGCTCAGAGCCTTCGGGATTCGTCTCAATCCTGAAAAATGCATGTTCGGGGTGACCTCGGGAAAGTTCCTTGGGTACATGGTATCCGAAAGAGGCATCGATGCTAACCTAAAAAAAATTAAGGCTCTGCTCGAGTTCCGAACTCCTGCCACAGCAAAAGATGTGCAGAGACTCACCGGAAGAATAACCTCTCATAGCAGGTTCATTTCCAGGTACGGAGATAGGTGTCGGCCTTTCTTCAAAGTCCTCACTAAGGCAGCAAAAAAGGAAGGCAACCTCGGAAGGGATGATCATCCTTGGGATCAAGACTGCCAAAAAGCCTGGGAAGAACTCAAAATCTACCTAGCCAGCCTGCTGACTCTGCGACAACCTCGCGAGGGAGAGCCCCTCGTATTATAGCTTGCTGTCACGAAAAAAGCTGTGAGCTCGGTCCTCGTGAAAGAAGAAGGGCCAAAACAATGGCTGGTCTACTATGTAAGCAAATCCCTGCATGGCGCCAAAGTCAGGTACCCTCAGCTGCAAAAAGCTATATATGCCTTGGTGCTTGCAGGGAGAAGGCTGCGACCATACTTTCAGGCTCACCCCATCATCGTTCGAAGTAGCCTACCACTACGGGACGTTATGAGGAAAGTGGATCATTCGGGAAGGCTCTCCAAGTGGTGTATAGAGCTTGGCGAACATGATATCACCTATGAACCTTGGAAGGCCATAAAAGCTCAAGTGCTGGCAGAATTCATTGCCGAAATACCCACCACTGAGGATAGCCATCCGGATTTGAACGAAGGTGAGCCAGAATGGACCTTACATGTTGACGGAGCCTCGGGGTCCGAACACCAGGGAGCTGGGGTAATTATCAGAGGCCCCGAAGGCCTAGAAGTAATGAAGGCTATCAAGTTTAGCTTCAACGTCACTAACAACGTGGCTGAGTATGAGGCCCTCATAGCGGGATTACGACTGGCCAGAAAGATTGGCGTGAGAAACTTAAAGGCTCACAGCAATTCGCAGCTAATAGTTCGGCAGACGGCAGGAGACTATGGAGCGAAGGACCCAACCTTGGAAAAATACCATGAGCTGGTAGCAAAACTCATTCAAGAGTTTGACGCCGTACGGATTGAAAACGTACCTCGGCGGAAAAACACTGAGGCAGATTGCTTGGTGAAGTCAAAGACCTACACCGAGGTGCTAGACCATCCGAGCATCTCAGTGCTGAGCATAGTGACCTCGGGAAAAGGATGGAGGGATCCAATAAAAAGGTACCTCACGGAAAATGTGCTCCCTGAAGACCCCCGTGACGCTGCAAAACTGCGAAGGCACTCTGGCCGTTTCTTCCTAATCGGTGAAGAACTATACCGACAGGGATACGCGAATCCACTGCAAAGATGTGTGAACGAAGAGGATACTGAAATGATGCTTGAAGAAGTCCACAAAGGCATGTGTGGTTCACACATTGGAACCGATGCCCTGGCGGCAGTGATACTTCGCCAGGGATACTTCTGGCCTACCCTAAGAAAGGACGTAAGGCAGTTCGTCAGAAAATGCTGTAGTTGCCAGAGACACACGAACATCCAGAGGGCACCCTCGGAAATGGCAACTTTGGCTGACTATCCCTGGCCCTTCGCAGTCTGGGGTATAGACCTTATTGGGCCACTCCCCGCAGCGCTCGGAGGCGTGAAATTCTGCGTGGTAGCAGTAGACTATTTCTCCAAATGGGTCGAGACAGAACCGCTAGCAACTATCTCGGCGAAAGAAGCACAAAAGTTTGTATGGAAAAACATCATATGCAGATTCGGCATACTGAGGGTACTAGTGGCTGATAATGGATCCCAATTCATAGACAAAGGATTCCAGGAATTTATTAGCGACCTCGGAATAAAGATGCACATCGCCCCAATGGCTCACCCCCGAAGCAACGAGCAGGTGGAGGTATCTAACAGGACCATAAAAGATGGCCTGAAAAAGAGATTGGGGGAAGCAAAAGGGAAATGGCCAGGAGAACTCCAAAGCGTATTATGGAGTTACCGAATGACGCCCCGAAGAGCCACAGGGGAGACTCCCTTCTCACTCGTCTTCGGACCAGAGGCCCTCATCCCTATCGAGATAGTTAGACCATTAGTACGGGTGCAAGTATTTGATGAAGGTGGAAACGATCTCGGCCTAAGAACGAAGATCAACCTCGTCGGTGAACACAGAGAAAAAGCTGAGCTGAGAAGAAAAGCTTTCCAGCAAATAGTCGCCGCGGCTATAAATTTACGAGCCAGGCCAAAAGAAATCAAGAAAGGGGACCTCGTCCTCCGAAAGGCTGACTTTGCACCCCGAAAGCCATCCCATGGAGTACTTCGCGCGAACTGGGAAGGACCTTATTTGGTTCTTGCCGAAGTACGAAAAGGCGTGTACAAACTTGGCGACACCGAAGGCGTAGAATTGAAAAACACGTGGCACTCAGACGCCCTGAAGAAATTCTACGCTTAAGATGGAGCGGAAGGATTGTGTTGTAGAAAAAATATCCTAAGTACAGAATGTCCTTGAAAAAAATTCTTAAGTGTACAAAATGGTGCAAGACAGAATTCCGCGAAGGTGTTCGCCGTGATAAAGCACAAATGTGATTTTCCGAAGTCCCTTGAGCCATCACGCTCGGAAAAATGGAAAACAAAAATCTTGCGAAAGTACTCGTCGCAAAAAGCGCATAATAATTTTTTGTGATTGCAGGTTTCCCGAAGTCTCTTGAGCGAACTTGTTCGGGACGATGGAAATGCAAAATCTTGCAAAAAGACTTAGCCAAAAAATATTGATTGAGAATGATCAGGCTTACAAAGAAGAAGTGCCCAAAGAAGGAGCACAAAAATGAAGAGGAATAAAAGGAAAAGGCCCCTAAAACAGCCTAAGGGTTTTCGGCGTCCCGGGAGCCACCAGCCTCTGTGCCCTTTTCCACCACCTTCGGTGCCGGAATTATGGAAGGCAGGTTCAGGTGCTCGATTTTTGACCAGGACCACCGAGGCCCCTCGGGAATCTTCAGAGCTTTTAAAAAAGAGAGGTCCAGACCTGGGAAGCTCTGAAGGACTTGATGCCGAGCAAGGCAGAACCCGTCCTGGAAGGCGACCTTAGTCATTTGGTTGGATTTGTCCCTCTCAACCTCAAGGTCCTCGAGCTCATCCTTCAAATCTGCAACCTCCTTTTTCAGGGCCTTCATCCTCTTCTTCGCGTCGGGCTCCTTCTTCAAAGACTTGACCTCGGCTTCAAGAGCATTTTTCTCAGACACCAACGACCGTATGAGATTGTCAGAATCTGACTTATCCTTGAGAAGGTCATGGTTGGCAGCGAGCATCCCCGCCACCTGATCGTCGAGGTCAGCAATCTTCTGGGAGGAGTCCTTCTCAAGGTCTTTCTTTTCCTTCCGGAACTCCTCCCGAAGGGCAGCAACTTCTTTCTTCGCAGCATCTGCCAGCTGCTGGTTCTTGACGGTCAATTCCGAGCACTTGACTTTGCTTTTTTCTAAGGCCTCTAAGGCCGAAGCTCGGAACGCCATCTGCCTGGCTACCCGAACTCGGAGAAAGCCGGCGTACCCCAGCAGCTGCGAAAAGATGAACGTAAGGTCAGTAAGAGCCAAGCACTTAGGAAAAATTGAAGGGAAAAAAGGTGTGAAGAGCATACCTGAGCAGCATGCTCAGTGACTTTCGCGGTGAGGGTGTCATCGCCCGGATAGGCCGCCGCAATAGCCTTGAAGGAGGCCTCTGTAAGCACCCCCTTCGAAATCTGCTTCGCCATTTCAGGACAGTCCTCGGAGTACAAGTTCATGTCCTCCATGAACATCTAGAAAGGCTCTTTGGGTATCTTCCCTTGCGGGACTTTGGCATCGCGAAGGGCCCGCTTCTTCGCATGATCGGCCGCCCAGTTCGGAGTAAGCAACTCCCCTGCATGGAAAAAACGAGAAGCAGGTCAGAGACAAAGGAAATTTCAGAAAAACAAAAGAGCCATACTTGTTCTGAAAACAACAAACCTGGCGGCACTTCGACCACGACGTCCTCGGAGTCCTGAGACTCCTCGGTCGAAATCCCCTGGCCTTTCTTCCTGCGCCGCTCCTCGGCAGAAGGAGCCTCTACCACGGCCTCCAGAAGGGCCTGCGACGCGGAAGGGCTTTGGGGAGGGACATCGGCGGAAGGAACCTCGGCAGCGGCAGGGACCTCGGCAGTAGCCTCGGGCGGCAGAATCTCGGCTACCCCAGGCTCCTCAGCAGCCTCCTCGAAAATTTCTTGCTGAGGAAGTTGGGCAGTTTTCTTTGCCTGTTTTGCCGAAGGACCAGCGCCAGTAGACTTCCACCTTCGGGAAGCCGCCTTATTTGTCTGGTCACCCTTCTCCACCTGGTCGGAGAAAAGGGACTTGTAGAATGCAGCAGTCCCGTCCCCCATCCCTGAAAAAGAAAAAAGATGTCAGCGTAAGTCCGAGGGAAAAACTTCAAGGGAGTGGAAGATAACTTACTTTCGAAAAGCGTTTCGAAAGAAACTTCCTCCTGAAGGAGCTGCACCAACCAGGAGTCCTTCCCGGCGATAGCAGGAGCTGGCATCTCGAGGTCAGTCTCATGCTCCTTGACCACCCTTAACTCCCGGAGGACCTCGTCATTCATCAACCTCCAGTTAATGGGGAAGGGGTACAGGGAGCGCGGAGCAACCTCGGGAGCCCAGTCGGAGACGGCGCGAATACATCCATCGAAGTCCGCAAACACGGGAGCCAACTCTGGAGTCAGCAGTATCCTCGGATCAATGACGTCCACATCCAGCTTTCCCCGAGCCCATTTGGTCGGAACATACGACCAGGCCTCATCTATCTTCAGGAAGAAGAACTTCTGTTGCCACCCTCGCCAACTGTCCTTAGTGGCAAAAGTGAACATCAATTTTTTGCTCCCGGATCCCCGAGGTAGCATGAAGTAGAAGCCACCCTTCGGGACCACAAAGAGCCTGTAGTACTGCATGAAAATTACAAAATGGGGTTTTATCCCGAAGACGCCACACATATAGAGGAAGGCGTTAAAATAGCAGTACGAGTTCGGAGGAAGCTGATTCACAGCAATGCCATGAAATTGGCAGAACTCGCAAACCATCTTCGGGGGAGGATACCGAAGTCCGGCCTTCAGCTGGGCTCAGAAAACGGTAACCTCGTTACTATGGTTTGAAAAAGCATAGTGGTCAGGTCATGGCAGTCGGGTAATGGCGTAAGAAGGAAGAAAGAACTTCTTCTTCCACCTCTATAATTTTTTAGGAGTGGTGCAACAAGGATGAGATAAAAGAGGCTGCCAGCTCTCAGAGATAGGCATTTTGGACAGAAAAATGAGTTCGAAAAAAGGCAAGAAAACAACTTCCGGCAAAAATTCAAAAAAACAGAGGTATTAAAAGACTCTGGAAAGAAAAAACGCACCAAAAGACTTGCCAAAATTGGAGGTCACCGCCGTAAAAGGTTGCCGGAAAAGGCTCTGTTAAAACAGCTCCGCCGCAAAAGCAAGAGAAAGCGCAGATAAAAGGGCAAGCAGGGAAAGAGCAGAAGCAAAAGCAAAAGGGGCTTATGATGGAATGGGCTACTTATAGGCCAAGGGTGGGTAACCGAAACGACGTCATAAGTGCCCTTTGAAGGTGAACTGTCGCCGTAACTGCACTCTATGCCTGAAAAGACGCGCTCTCTGTAAACGACGCGACCCTCCTCCAATGACAGTGTGCCACGTGTCAACCGCTGCGCCAAAATAGGGGACACGTCTTCTGACATCCCTAAAAAACTGGGACACGTCGCTCAAACAGACGTGCTTGGCCATCAGACACGACGCTGCACAGTCCTACAAAAGCAAAGAAGCAGGTTGCCTCGAAGACACCAAAAGACGGGCTATGGCCGAACAGCCCATACCTTCGGGTAAGAGGTGTATCTTCGGCACAGGCTTTGCCTCGGAGACACCAAAAAATAGGCCAAGGCTGAGCAGCCCACACCTTTGGGCAAGAGGTGTACCTTCGACACAGGTGTTACTCTCCATAGACTCCCAAAGAACATCCTCGGAAAGAAAACAAAACCGAAGTCGTCACTTCGGCTTTCCAAAGGGGGGCATGTGATAGCCGAAGGACTATCGCCTCCACCTGGCCGAACTCCCTGCCACTAGAATGGCCAGGAGATCTGGCGCTACCCGAAAAAAGGTGGGATCACACACCTTGGAGACAAGCCAAATAGCCCGAGCTCGGCACGCCAGGGAACTTGAGGATACCATTACCCCCCCGAGGTAGTAAACGGACCGCCTTCGGAAGAGTTTCACCAGCTAGTGCGGGCCAAACATGATCTTCCCGAAGGCAGAGCTCCCTGAATCTGGGAACCCCCGAACTGGGGGCATGTTTCCCGAAGTGGCACGGTCCGTGCTAGAGGATGACCTCACCAAGGGAACTCGGGAGTACGGCAGGAGCATTTAAGGAAGCCTCTGACATGTCGCCCACAGACATCACAAGCCGCCTCAAACGGCGCTCTGACACATCGACGCCATCAAAGTCACATCATGGCCCGTCTCGGCTCAGGGCTCAAGGAAGCCTGCCACCAGCTACTTGTCCTCTATGCCCAGGCATTCCGAGAACATCCGACCGAATACGTGTCACGATCTGAACGGGTTGGACACCTCTATAAATACCAAGGAATACACCCTGGCAAAGGGTTGGCAAATATCCTGACTCCTCACTCTGAGAAAATATGACCAGGCGAGTTCACTGAACCCCTCAGTGCTATTCCATCCGCCTTCTCTCAGCACCACTGACTTGGGCGTCGGAGGCTCCTCCCCGGAACAACACCCCGGGGACCTCCTAACCCTTTTTTTCTGAACATCTCAGGCACTCTCACCTGGGCAAACCGGCCACCAGGCGTTCTTCCTCTCCGGGAGTCCCTCCATCAGTCACCATGACTACCAACGATGAAGCCCCTGGGCATCAGTATGGTAGAAGATAAATGACGCAACATTGTTGGTGTGAGCCTTAAGATAAGGTTGAACTAGGTCCAAAACTAGTTCAAGAGACAACTGAAAAGGTATGAAGGATACAAGAGAGAATTAGGGCTACAAACCCAGAAAATTATGCCATATGTTAAACAAAAGAAAAAGGATTTGGATATCCAGGTGGGATAGTAGGTTTGGTTGAAGGTGTCACCCATGAAAGGAGTCATGAGGTTTGGCAAGAAGGGTAAGCTAGCTCCTAAGTTTACTTTTGAAGTTCTGGAAAAGATAGGGATAGTATGCTACAAGCTAGTTTTGCTTCTTGAAAAGAATCAAATTGACAACCTCTTCCATGTTAGCTTGCTAAAGAGGTATATGCCTGATGGAAAGCATGTTATACCCTAGGTGAGTTGAACTTAGCTCCTACCTTGAGCTATAAAGAGGAACCAGTGAGCTTTATAGCAAAAGATGTTAGGAAACTTAGAAGAAAAACTATACCCACGGTACAAGTGCAATGGTCACATCAGTCCAAAGAAAAATCCTCTTGGGAAACTGAAGAGGATATAATCAAAGAATACCCTAACTTTTTTCCCAAGGTCATTTCAAATTTGGTGGGCCAAATTTCTTAAGCGAGGAGGTTTACTACACCCCTAGTTGATTAGACCAAGGTATAGTTTGTTTGTGGTGCAATAAACTCTATTGGAGGAAAAGACCAAGAAGTTCAGAACAACAGATGGAAAAGGTTAAGGGCCTAAGTGCAAAAAATTTGAGAAGGGTGCTGCCTCAGGTTAAGTTTAATTAAGGTCCTTAATTGGATTGATTGGAAGAGTTTTGAATGAAACTTGGTTTGATTAAGTCGAGGGGGACTTAATTCAAAGAATTTGATAAGTTTTCGGTAATATTGGGTAGGTTGTGAAGTAAATAAAAGTACACCTAGGGTAGAAGTGAAGAATCCAAGAAAGATGTAGAACTTAAGATTGCATTTGAACCAAAATTTGAATAGTTGTTGAGCTCGGCTTGTTTGATGATTTTGGTTGATTGTTTAACTGGAATTTGAACTGTTCTTGACCTGAAAATAAAGTAGATATAGGAAAGAACACGATGAAGGTTAAAAAAGGGGTTTCCATCAAAATCAAAGAGATCAAGGTTAGGAGGCGCTGTTTTTGTGGTTTGCTTAAGTACCAAGCAATGAGAAGCTAGCTTGAAGTCCCTATGGTTACTTTGTTTTAGAGTTACCTAAAAGTTAAGGGATTAGATTATGCTATTTCTAGCTATATTGGGCTAAAATGAGTAAAATTATAGACTAGAATCATCATTGGACAGATGATAGATGGCATTGAAGCTAGATGAAGTCATGTGTGGCTTGGGGGTTGGATCTGTGTTTCGAGAACAGAGTGGATGCCCTGTTTGCTTGGTTGATTGAATGAGATAATTGGTTAGATAACTAATAGTTAAATTGAGTAAGCAACTGAAGCCCTGGGGTGGCTAAGACCCCTGTGCTTGGTTCGCACTTGGTTGTGAGGGCTTATAGTGTTTGAGTGTTGAATCACTTGGATGACTGATTGGTTTCTTCCAAGGTCTTGAGGAACCTTGGATGAGGTTGGCATGCATTTGTTTGAATGATCTTGCTTGTTTGTTTGTGTACGCAAAACCTATGGCCAGAATGTTATATATATATATATATAGCATTAGTTATACTTGTACTTTATTCTTGTGTTTGTTCTTTGGTATTGTTTTCTATCTTTACAAGTGACTTAAGATTATTCCTAAACCTTTATTAAGTTCAAGTAGAACTTACTCCCTCATTGTCTTCTTGTGTAGGTGAAGGCAAAAATTAAGTAGGGGAAATTGTTGGGTTGGTACAAAGCTTTGTTTTGGTACAGGTACTCTTGGGCCTTTACTTATTGATTTGTTACTTTCTATGGTGACTCATCGTAGCCTAACAAAGAGGTTGCCTTGTATTTACAGCTACCAAAGTGATGAAGAAGTTGTTCTTAGGGCACAATTGTTAGCATAAGTACTGGGAAAGTAAACTAGTAATGTTTACTTTCTATTTTACTTTACCAGCCTTTGCGGTTTGTAAGATATGAACCTAAGTGTTTAGTTAGAACATTGTACTTGTGCCCTATAACTAAATCTAGGATTGTTGGTTGGGATGTAAGCTTATGAGTCAACTAGTTTCTAGCATGAGAATGTTGCGTAGTTAAATCCCGATGTGTGCATGGGAGTTGCATGCTTTGGAATTTACTAGTTTGCCTATTTAACTCATGAAACTATGCTAGATAGTTTGCAAATTGTTTAGTTTATTTGTGCAAGTTTAGTATTGCTAGACTAAGTTACAAATCTCAAGTTAAATGCCATCTTGAGTTAGGAACTAAAATTCTATAAACTTTCACTAGTTCTTGGGTAACCAAAGCTAGAGTTACCCTGAAACTACCTTGCACTTGCTTAGTTGTATAGTAGCTAACCTACTAGGTGATGGGTGGTTAGGTTTGTGAAATAGCCAAAGCCGTAAATACATTTTCTACAAGCATCAACCCTATATACATTACATAACTATGCACTTGAATTAGAAACCAAAACACATAACTAACAAATGTTGCTAGATGCATCTAGTACAATTAAGTACTCAAGCATAACCTACTGATATCCATACTAGGCTAAGCATCTAAGCTCTTACTCTCAAGTGCCTTTAGACTTGACCTCCCCCTTGTGCTTTTAGATCAACCACTGCTCAATCCAACATAGTTAGTACATAACATTAACAATAAATCAAGAAGCACAAACTAGCAAGTATAACTTATACCTCCACAACTAGCTCAACACCCATCCTTGGGTTGTTTGCTGAACCACCCAAACCTAGACACATAAACTAATGGGTAAGAATCATAAATTCTCGGTAAGGGGTCTTCAGGGTACTTGCAAAATAAAACCCTAGAGGACACCATGATAATAAATAAATCCCAAAACCACCACAAGCTCATTGATGAGTACATAATTTATGTATATTTATGCAATAATTATCTTAACTTTTGTTCTAATTTACTAAGTTGACAACGTTATTAATAATGTTGTTTTGTATTTTGAATGCAAATATAAAGTGTTGGCATTTTTGCTCTAGGAGAACAATTTTACATATTTCTAATTGCACATGAATTTTTCATGTATGGATGATTTATTTTAGTGGAGCATTGTCAATTTTTCTTAAAGACGAGTAAAGAAATGGTGCCATTGGACCATTAGGAAGAAAATTCTAAAGTAACACCAACTTTCGTGTCATGCATGGAACTCCTTTGATTCTATTTGCAGTCTCCTACCCCCAATTTGTTTCAAGCCAATTCATTAAAATTAAACTTGAAATTAGGTTCTTCAGCAATTTAATTGTTCTAGTAACTTGTTGTCTGATTTGGTGCTCATCGTGGGACAGTTGCCTTTATCCTTTTTGCATTTATCCATGACAATGAAGAGCAACAACATCTGAGATCTCATCCTAAATTAAGCTTGGAGCCGGCCTTTACTTGTTCAAATGGAAGCTGCGGCTAAATAAGGGAAGCAATGCTCCAAGAATTTGATGCCTGCAAAGTGTTTGACAAAAGGCCTACGAGAAAGGCAGCAAGGAAGTTTGGCAAATTTAGGACTCTTAATTCATGTGAATTACAATGGCCAATTAGAAAAGAGTCTAGTTACAAGTTGACCTAGAATAGGTATCTCACAGTTGCAATTTCTACTTTTGAGTGTAGTTTGTTATGAGAATTTTTGCAGATAAATATTGATGGAGAAAATGTAAAAAAAAAGCTCTCTTGGTAATTAGTTTTTTTTTCTCTATGTTTTTTTGCTTTTCTTCAAGACATGTTGAGTAGTTTTTTGGTTCAGTTTAAGGGGATGATTTCCAATGCCAACACTGGTTATGAGAAACGATTTCAATTTGTTGAAATTCTTTTTAAATTCAAGTACTTAGTTCTTCATGGTTTAGATTTATTACAATTAATTTTCTTGTTCTCGCTTGTTGAATTGGTTCCAAGATTGCAAATTTGCTTGGTTTTCTTTCAAACCATTTAGTGTAAGAATTCAATTTAAAAGCAAGTGAATTAAATGAAAATTATTTTTATTTTTGGTTTGTTCGCACAAAAGAAGTATGACAGGTTAAATTCTTCAAGTTTTTCGATTATTGACTGAAATAAACTTTTTGTTCATTGTTCTTCTTTCTGATTTTAAGTTTATTAAAAATTGTTTTTAAATATCTAATTGCTCAAAATTAAGAAATTAATCTAAAGCTTTTTTTAGTTAATTTTTCCACTAAATTCTTGGACACTTTTTAGCTTTAAAGATACTCTAGTTTATTTGCTTAAATTAAAGAATAC
This sequence comes from Aquilaria yunnanensis, assembly GCA_039654915.1. Classification (NCBI taxonomy): domain Eukaryota; kingdom Viridiplantae; phylum Streptophyta; class Magnoliopsida; order Malvales; family Thymelaeaceae; genus Aquilaria; species Aquilaria yunnanensis. The sequence continues at coordinate 37,814,612 of CM077594.1, read as the reverse complement.
TTTTTGTTTAATAATCAACTACATAATTGGAATGGATAATAAACCCTGAACTGAATATTTTTAGTATTGGTTAAGTTCACATTAATTCTATAGTTATTTTTTTTTGAACACTTAATCCAAAAAAACCCCAAAAATCTTTTATTTTAGTTTTTTGTCAAGAAGCTTTCAGTTAAAAATTTCCCTTGGGATTCAACCTATTTTTTACCACTATAATTCAAAATTATTTATTTTGAGTTACTAATGAGACTAGAATTATTTTTAGCCATTTCAATGACTGACCAAAAATTTGTCACCGTTGCCCGAGAAATCTTTTTTTTTTTCTGTTAAAGTTTCCTTTTGTAGTAAATTGACTTATGTCAAGATCTTCTTATGGAAGTGAATTAGTGTTTGATACAGAGATCAAGAAGATAGCAAAAATGAACAGGAAACTAAAAAGCAAATGGCCAATCTCTCAGCTTCAACATATGTAAATAGTGGCTCTGAAAGTGAAGAAGAAGCAGTTGTTATTGTATAGATGGCGATGCAAAGAAGACTAAGAGAGTTGGCAAATCCCGACGTTGCCCAGCAGCCTCTGTGCAGTGATTTTCTTGATATTGAGGTAACTTTTGAATTAAAATCTAGATTGATTCATTTATTGCTTACCTTTCATGTATTTGTGGGCGAGGACTCCCACAAGCACTTGAATGAATTTTATGTTGTCTGCTCAACCATGAAGCCACCAGGAATTATAGAAAAACAAATTAAGCTAAGAGCCTTCTCGTTCTCATTGGAAGACAAGGCAAAGGGCTAGCTCAACTACCTTCACTCAATTCAATCAAAACCAGTAATGACTTGAAGAGAAAATTTTCGTAGAAGTTCTTTCCAACTTTAAGGGCTTGAACAATCTGGAAGGAAATTAGCGGGATTCATCAATACAACGCAGATAGCCTATATGAGTACTGGGGGAGATTTAATCAATTATGTGTGAGTTGTCCACACGACTATATTTCTAATCAATTGTTTCTGCAATACTTTTATGAAGGGCTATTGTTCATGGATTAGGGCATGTTGGATGCCGTAAGTGGAGGAACAATTTTGGAAAAGACAACCGAAGAATTAAGGGACTTGATTTCTAAAATAGCAGCCAACTTGTTGCAATTTGGGACAAGGGTAGACCATGTGTCGAAGAAGGTAAATAAGGTAGGACCTTCTAGTATTAAAGCTCAAGTTTTTGAACTAATCTATCTTTTTAGATAAGTTGCCTTGGGATAGGTTCAAAATCCTAGACCTATGCTCACAACTTCAAGAGGACACAACACCTTAAATGATTACGGTAAGCAAGTTTGTTAACTAATGAAGAAGGTATCATGCTTATGTCAATCAATATAACCCTGGTTAGAGGGAACACCAGAATCTAAGATATGGGTCAATCAATATAACCCATATACCGGTTACAACAAAAGAGCCTTTCCATTATAAAATCAAGCACCAAGTTCTAGTATGGCTTTAGAGGATATTCTAAAAGCTTAAGCTATTAACACTTAAATGTTTCAACTAGAAACAAAAGCTAGCATCGAAAACTTGGGGAACCAAAATTTGTAGTGCTGAACAAAATTGAAGCTGAAAAAGGAAGGCAACTATCTTAAGCCAAAATTAACCTAAGAGAGCACGCTAATGCCATGACCTTTCAAAGTGGCAAAAAAGAGCAAACCATCATATCAAAAATGGAAGCATCTAAAAAAGAACAAGATGGCCCAAAACTTGTAACTTTTGATGTACCAATTGATTAGGTAAGTGGCAAGACAATTTCTACAAAGTCAAAAAGTGTGATTCTACCTCTTTTTTATGGCAAGTTAGCAAAATCAAGAAAGGAGGACACAAAGTAGGAAATTCTTGAGACTTTTAGAAAGGTCAAGATCAATATACATTTATTGGATTCAATCAATCAAGTACCTCAACATGCCATGTTTCTCAAGGAGCTATGCACTAACAAAAAAAGGTTGCATACTGATGAGACAATTTAAGTTAAGGCGAATGTGTCAACAATAATCCAAAGAAAATTGCCTCAGAAGGACAAGGATCTGCTATGTTTGCTATACCATGTATAATTGGCAATTTTAAGGTGCAAAAGGCTATGCTTCATCTAGGAGCATTAATCAATGTTATGCCACTTTTAGTTTACAAGACTTTGAACTTAGGACCTTTGAAAAACGCAAGAGTGGTAATTCAACTAACTAATAGATCTAATTTATATCTTGAAGGGACAGTTGAGGATGTTCTAGTTTGAATGAATGAGCTTATTTTTCTTGCACATTTGGCTAGGTAGACCATTTATAAAAATGGCCAAAACTAAAATAAATATTCCTGGAGGAACTTTATCTTTCAAATTTTGATGAGCAATAACTTTTAACATTTTTAAGGCTATGAAGTATCCAGAAAATTTTGAATATGTTTGCCTTATGGATATCATTAAACCAATTGTCCAAGATGGTCTGGAGCTAAATTTTGCAGGAGGTGAGTTGGATATTGTATTGAAAAATGGCAAAACTGAGAAGGATGCAAGGCTAGAAATAAGTGATAACTTGAAGGAGGCCATTATGCCATTACAATCGCTGCTTATGTTATCCAACATGTTAGCAGATTCATTCTTGAAATTACCTAGTACTCATGAAAATTTTTTGCCCTTAGTGGAATAGGTCCTAGAGCTGGAATTAAAGTCTTTGCTTGAGAACCTGAAGTATGCCTACTTAGTAGAGGATGAAACTTAACTGTTGATTGTTGCAAGTGATTTAACCAGAGATCGGGAGGAGAAACGTTTGCAAGTATTGAAGGAACACAAGGGAACAATTGGTTGGACATTGGTGGATATTAAGGGAATCAACTCCTCAGTCTGTATGGAACATATTCCCCTTGAAATGGATGCTAAATCGGTTAGAAAGTCACAATGCAAATTGAATCCAGCAATGAAAGCGGTTGTATTAAAAAATATTTTGAAGCTTTTGCACCAAGGAATCATCTATCCTATATCCGACAGCCAATGGGTAACTCTAGTACATATTATTCCTCAGAAACTAGTCTAACTCTTGTTCCTAATGCGCAGAACAAGCTTATTCCTATGAATGTTCAAAATGGGTGGAGAATGTGCATTGATTTTAGGAAGCTGAATCTAACCACGAGGAAGGATCACTGCCCACTTCCATTCACTGACCAAATGCTTGAAGGGTTGGCAAGTAAGTTTTTCTTGTGTTTTTTAGATGAATTTTTTGGTTACTATCAAATAGCTATAGCTCCCAATGACCAAGAAAAAACAACATTTACCTACCCCTATGGAACTTTTGCTTATCATAGAATGCTGTTTGGATTGCATAATGCTCGTGTTACATTTCAAAGATGCATGATAAATATTTTTTCTAACTTGCTAGAAAAGTGCATTAAAATTTTCATGGATGACTTTACTACTTTTGGCAATTCAATCAATCAATGTATGAATAAATTGACTCAAGTCATGAAATGCTTTACTGACACAAATTTGATTCTAAATTATGAAAAGTGTCTTTCTTGTAGGGTATTGGGAGCCAAGCAAGTGCAGAGGAATATAATCAAAACCCTCTAGGATCCAAGTGAAATAGGGGGTAAATCAGGTGCTCAAAATTTTATACCTAGTTCGGTTGAGATATTTCATCTAATTATTGAGTCGAATCACAAAAATTTAATAGTTGAGGTGTTCAAGCTCTCTATGGCATCCACACGAGCCTCATGGGATCACCATGTCTCCAGCACATCTTGGTAGATGCGTTCCTTTTACACTCACAGTGCTAGCTTGCATCATCCAAGGAATGGCAAGAGAAAAGTACGACTGGAACTCTCAGAACTCTTCTGATTTTGTCCTTCAGGAGGCTAGGGTAAGGCTTGCGAATTTCTCACTATATGATGTATTTATAGTGAGACTTAACTCCCAAGCCTAATGGGTTTCAAAGCCCTAATCCAATTAGGTTTTAATTTCAGGCCTAATAATAGCTCAACCTTTGGGCCAATCATTAATACAAAATTATCATGAAACCAAGAGCAAACAATTTGGCCCATGCACTCAAATAATCTAATTGGCTCTATGTGTGCTACCCAATAGGCTTCTATTACAATGGCAATGATCATAAATCACATTTATGATCATAAACAATGAGCGGTGTCTAGCAACACATCATTGCTACCCAAGTGACAAGATTTTTGGTGATTTGACTAAACCTTTATGATCCTTATCTGTATATGCCACTGTCCCTTTGTCCAAGATATTAAGACCAAGCACGAGACATGGAATGTGTCACTGTCGTATAGCCGAATCTATGGTTTGTTGATTAGAATAACTTAAATTGATGACATTAATATTGTATATCAACTCATCCGAGCATGGCCATGCATTTTCTTAGTCTCACTCTATTAAGGGGCCTAAAGATATCACTCCCATTACATAGGAGGGACAAATCCCATCTTGATCATACAAAACCCTTCGTATGATATATGATATACCTAATGACCTCCTTCAAGTTCAGTCAGTTACGAGCAACAAAGGAAAGTATCAAAGCATGTGACTCACTTATAGGGAACCTTGATGACCTTAGGTCAAAGGACTACATATACATGATCACTATGACAAATCACTTGTGACAGTAATATAACGATCCATGTAGCATTCTCAGGGTAGGTTAGTCCAGTACACAAGTTCTCCAACTTGTACCCATATGTAGACTACATATCTTATATTAGTCTCTACATATGCTAGTCTTTACGCATTATTGCAACCCGCTCCATGATAATACTAAACTAGGGACATTTAAGAATATCATTATTCTAGGGTTATAATTATGTTTATGTTAGTATTGTGCCCAAAAGCCAATCATGAGATGATTGTATTTTTGCACATTGAGTTATGTTATTTTATTAAGGCATTAATCTAGCAATTATGTTTGTTGTTTTGTTTCTGCGTATTGTGCCCAAAAGCCAATCATGAGATGATTGTATTTTTGCACATCGAGTTTAGCATTATTGTGGAGCGGGTTTCAATAATACGTAACGACTAGCATATATGGAGACTAATATGAGATATGTAGTCTACATATGGGTACAAGTTGGAGAACTTGTTACTGGACCGACCCGCCATGAGAATACTACATGGATCGTCATATGAGTGCCATAAGTAATTCTCATAGTGATCATGGTATATGTAGTCCTTTGACCGAAGATCATCAAGGTTCCCTACATGTGGGTCACATACTTTGATACTTCCCTTTATTGCTTGTAACTGAGTGAACTTGAAGGAGGTCGTTGGGTATGTCACATAAGATGCGGAGGGATTTATATGATCAAGATTGGATTTGTCCCTCCTATGCAATAAGAGTTATTACCGCTCTGAGTGTTTAAATACAGCGATCAATTATAGTGAGCTCAAGCCTCAGGCAGTCCATGTCCTGTAGACCAAGCAGAACATGTGCACTATGTTTACCCAAGTGGCCCTTGATGCCCTTTGGCATCTCCTTCGTGTGTCATAGTGAAGGCGTCAGGGACTTGTGGAAATGGAGAGAGATCCGGGACGAACATACTCTGAGAAGGTCACTTGAAGTTCACAGGAAGCAAAGGTTAGGAGGTCCCCAGAGTGGTTTTCTGGGGAGGAGCCTCCGACGCCCAAGTCAGTATCTTTTTAGGTAATCTCCTTATGTTTAGAGTAAGCAGGTATCTTAGCTTAAGTAATGTCCCCCTTTACCTGGAATCCTTACCGAGTACATATAGAGGGGCGGATAGTGATAATTCTTCCCGTGTGGCCAGCCCAGATTGTAACACGTGTTTGGCGAGATGTGTTCCACGTCTTTTGGACGACAGCGGACTCCTAACAGGGCATGGGCCTCTGAGCTAGGAGTCTAGTCAACCCGAGAGTGACGTGCTAGGGTGTCCTTACAAACGGCGTGTCAGGGCATGGCCGGGGCGGATTATCGGGGATGTGTGAGAGGCTCCTTAAATGCTGATGTCGTACTCCCGAGGTCCCCTTTGGGTAGAGGAGACCTCTTCAGAGAACTTGTCCTCCGATGTCACTTTAGTATCGCAGGAGTCTATTTCCTGAGGGTGACCTTTCTCGGAGGCACCCCCACTTCCGAGGATGGCTTACTCGTTCTCCCGAGGTTGGCACTATTGCTTCTAGGAATGGAGAAATGCCAAGGCAGGACTTCGGGAGGTCGGGCATCCTTCTTTCCGTGGCAGGTGCTTTCCCTTCCAAGGTTGGCGCTTTGTTCGAACCAGTGGGTTCTGAGGGTGATCGGCACCTTGGCTATCACATGCCCCCTCCTGGGAAGCCAAAGTGGGGACTTTGGCTTTATGCTTTTGGGAAGGCTTCTTTACCGAACTCACGGCTAGAGCTCTACTCAATGGGTTGCTCTTTTTCAGAAGGTGTTCCTTCATGGCCGAGGTACCCTTCCCTAGTTCTTTCTGTGACCTCAAAGTACGTGCCGCTTTTGATTTTGCTTTCTTCTGCTGTAGGTTTGTGAACCGTCGTATTCTTTGGTCAAACATGTCAGTTATGGATAAGCGTGTCTGGGTTTTCGCGATGTCAAAGAGGCGTGCCCTAGTTCTTCACGTTGGATGACACATGGCTGCTAGGTGGCAGGATAGTTACGCCAGTCAAACTAATTATGTCTCTTCGCCTTTGAGGAGTAATAATGAGTCTGTTGCGCTTCCGAGGATAATAATGACGACGTTTCGCTTATCCTCTTCGGTCTATATAAGCGCCTTTCGCCTCATTTTTTGCCTCACCCTTTGCCTTTCCTCTCATCTGTTCTAGAGCTTTTTCTTGCCTTTCTCCTTCTTTTTCAGCCGTGGTTTCTGTGGCGGAGCGATTCCCGGCAATTTGTGCGGCGACGTTCAATAATTTCAGCAAGACTTTTGGTGGGTGCTTCCCCCTGTGATTTCTTTTCTCTTTCGAGATTGCTTTTCCGTGGTCTCTTTGTTTCCTTGCCTTTCCGGAATCGTCCTTCTTTTCTTTTGTTAAAAATGTCTGATCCGGCCCCATTGAATCTGACCCCATTGCTAACTGTCCGACCTCTCCCTGAGAGCTTTCTTCCTCTTGAATCTCATCGTTGTAGTACTACTCCGGGGAAGGTGAGGAAGTGGATGGCTAAGTATTACCTTCCTTCTTACCTCATCCCGAGGTTGCCCATCCCGAGCACCTACGGCTTTATGTCAAATTCGCATGAGGTTACCATTTACCGAGCTCAATTGAAAGCCGGTCTTCGGTACCCTCCTCACCGCGTAATTTGTGAATTTTGCAAATTCCACGGGATCGCCGTGAACCAACTTCCCCCGAATTCTTACTCCTACTTCAATTCTTTTCTCTGCATGTGTGGGGTGTTTAAGATAAAGCCCCATTTTCTTTTCTTCATGCAGTACTACAAACTCCACCCGGTCCCGAAGGGCGGCTTTTATTTCCTGCTTCCCCGAGGGTCCGGGAGCAAAAAGTTTACCTTCACCTTTGACAACAAGGACAGCTGGCGGGGGTGGCAGAAGAAGTTTTTCTTCCTGCCGGTCCCTGAGCTTTGGCATCATGTCCCCACCAGATGGGCTTTGGGGACCCTGAAGATAGACGTCGTTGATCCCCGAAAACTCCTGACTTTGGAGCTGGCTGTCGAGTTTGATCGATTTGATAGGCTCATCCGAGCCGTGGTAGACTGGGACCCCGAGGTCCCTCCGCGTTCATTTTACCCTTTTCCCATCAAGGGGGATCTCATGACCGAGGAGGTCCTTCGGGAGATGGGAGTAGTGAACGTGCATAAGAGTGATCCCAGGATGCCCGTGCCTGTTCTTCCGGGGAAGAAGGCCTGGATAGTCATGCTCCTTCGGGGGGAGATTACTTATGAGTTTTTTCCCGAGAGTAAGTCTCTTTCCTGGGTTTGATACTTTTTTTCCTTTTGGACTTACGTTGATACTTTTTTCCTTTTTGCAGAGATGGGCGATCAATCTGCTGATTTTTACAAGTCGCTCTTCCTCGGCCAGGCCGAGAGGGGGGAGCCGGCGTGCAAGAAGGCGCCTGCTAAGAGGAAGAAGTCGATCGGCAACGGGCCTTCTAGGGCCAAGAAGGCTAGGGCTGTTACTCCCCCTCCCAAAGTCGTTGTGGAGGTGCAGGATCAATCGCCTGCTCTTCCTTCAACGCCGACGTACCTTCCTTCGGACCCTGCCCTTCTTGGGGCAACACTGAGCCCCGTTCTTCCCACCGAGTCTTCTTCTGAGAGAAGACCTGCTCAGGAACTTGAAGAGAGCAGGAGAAGGAAGAGGAAGAACATTCCCGGTGAAGTTCGGGAGGGTGAGTCTGAAGATGACATCGCCGAAGTTCTACCAGGTTGGTTCCTTAGCCATTCTCCTGCAAACCTTAGTATTTTTCATATCTATGATTTTTTGGATGAATGCCTAAGGTGTTAGGCTCACCTCTTAAGTGCTTGGCTTAGGCCAAGAAGCACGAACATAACAAGGAAGAATGATGTGAGGACTATGGGAACTAGTATAGTGATCTATGTTTAAAACTGGGAACTTTCAGGACTTAACTGCACATAAAGACTGGACTATGGGAAAAATAGGCAAAAAACAGAGAAAGGGGACCAAATTGTACACTTAGATGAGTGGTACAATTAAAGCTATCAATTTTGACATGGAGATTTCGGCCATGCAAGATTTATGGGTGACTAGTGCAAGAGTAGACCAAATTTGGTGGACAACAATGATTACTAGTCAAGTCTTGTCTACCACTAAAGAACTATTCACTTGTTAACTAGTTAAACTAACTAGTTTTTTATGCTAGTTACATGGCCGGTTATACATGGGAATTATGGCACTTTGGTACTTGTGTTTGATGTGTGCATGGCATTATAGTCCATGAAGTGACTTAAAGGTCAAGATAGGCATTTGTTTTAGTGGCGGCCTTGTGATCATGTGAAGTTAAGGGCTACATTGTTTCATTCAAAGAAATGGAAGACAAAAGTTAGCATATTTGCTAACTAATTTACATATGTCTTTTGGCTGAAACTAAGTCAAGAGCATTTATTCATTTCGGGTTTCATTGTTCTTGTTTGGCCGAGAGTTGTTCTTAAGAGCTCATCCAAGAATTGGTCATGAGCTCAAGCAAATTGGAGAACTCTTGAAGGATTCAAGCTTGGAAGACTTGTTTCGGCCTTAGACTACTTGGAATCAAGCTTTGTTCTTGAGTTTTGGTGAAGGGCCGAGCCAAATCAAGCTAGGGTTCCAAGGTATTCTTTGTATCTCTTGATTTCCATGGTATTTCTTCTATGAACAAGGGATTTAAATGCTCAATTGTTGTTGGATTGAGTTAAATGAACATGTGTTGTGTTGGGTTGCAAGTTCAATGTTGGCCGAAAATGATGGGTGACTTCGCTTGATGTTCTTCCTTGTCTCCATGGAAAGTAATCCATGATTAAGGTGTATTAATGCCTATTTGATCTTATGCTAGGCAAGTTTGAGTGAAGAACATCAAGGTGAGCAAGTTGGTGTTTGGCCGAGAAGTGCAATTTAAGGTAATTCCATGTTCTTCATTTAATTGCATGGTAATGGTGCCATGAACAATGTTTATTGATGATTAGGTGATTATATGATGGGATAGATTGATGAAGAACATTATTGTGTGAAATTGGGCATTATGGCCGAAAGCTTGAATTAGTGTAATTTAGTGTTCTTCACTTGATTACATGGTATTGATGCCATGAACAAGGTTTATTGATGACTAGATGATTATGTGTTGGATTAAATTTGGTGAAGAACCTTGTTGGATGGAATTGGGCATGTTGGCCGAAAGCTTAAACTAGTCTATCTTGGTGTTCTTCTTTGAGTACATGGTATTTAGTCCATGAATAAGTGATATTGATGCCTATTTGTTGTTATGGTAGGCAAATTGAATGAAGAACACTTGGACATTTAAAGTTGGTGTCTTGGCCGAAAGCATTTGAGGTAGGGTTCACTAACACTTGATTATGCTTGGTGAATTACCATGGTTCAAGTGTTTAGAGTGGCTAAGTGATGGTTAAAATTTGCCAAATGACCTTAGTTGCTTGATGGGCTATTGAGAATACATTCGGTTTACTTGTTGATTAGCTAATTAACTAATGTACATGTACTAGAAATGCTAGCAAGTGTGGCCTAATTGCTTGGCATTTTGGAGCTCTAAGTGGAAGTGGAATGTTTGATGGTGTTTTGTGTGCAAAGTGCACATGGGTACATGTATGGTTTATTTGGCCGAGAACAATATGTGGAGTGTGTGTGTGTTCTTGTGTGCTTGGGTGCTTTCCTTGTGCTTGCTAACCCAATTTATGATATTGTGGATTATGTGCCATGGACAGTTATCATGTATATGTATATGCTTGGTTTTCCTTGTCTTTGTGTTTGTTTTGCAGGTTGAGCTAAGCTAATGGGAGGTTGAGCTTTGAGTGAATACTCAGCTTAACTAAATAGACTCATATTTGAGTTGTGTATTAAAGTGAATCCTACTGAGTTTATACTCACTGCCCATCCTATTTGTTTCAGGAAAGGACATACGGCCTGAGTAGTGCTAACTTGCTTTGTGTTTGTGCTTTGTACTAGCTTGCTTATTTCCCAAGGTATGTGCCAATGTGTGCTTGGCCTATTGAAATTAGTTTATTACAAGTCTTTTATCTTAATGGCCGAGACTTATGGATTAAGTTTGCAGGCTGTAGTGTGTGGGGAACCTGACTAGGAAGGCATTATGGATACTTGGACTTTGGCTCTGATCATAGTGTTTGCATTCATGACAATGAATCAGGCAATTGGGTTGGTGTTGCAGTGTGTACTTCTATATGGGATCCTGAAGGTCCTTTTTGACCATTAATGGTCTCGGTCTGTATTTAACTTGGCATGGACAACTTATGGACTCATGGCATGTAGCCATGTTAGGTGCTAGGTAGACTACCCTTTTGGAGTGTGCGTATATGTAGTCTTGGTTGCCTAGATTGGTGATGGTTTTGCTGGACTTGAATGCCAAGTTATGTATGGACTTATGGTTGGTTTTGTGCTTGTATATGGATGTTGAATGTAATGGGCCAATGTTTGGCACCTTTAAGTATGATCATGGCCTTATGCTTGAGTATGTTTATGTGAACGACCATGTGTACCTATGTTGGCCGAAAAGAACACATGCATATTAATTTGTAATTTCAAGGTCAAAACCAATAATGTGGCTTCTTGGTTGTCATATAGGTAGCACACTTGAATGCACACCTTATGCACTTAAAATCTCATTAAGTGTTGCCTTGCTTGTTATGCAAGTACTCAGTTAAAACCTTGCTTTATGTGCAAGTTAGTGGTATTGGGCCTTGCCTCTTGATGCCCTGAGACATCTTCGCTGGAAGGCATGGTGACTTCCGGGAGGACTTCCTGTGAGGGAGAGCGTCTGGAGTTGAGGTTTCCCAGGGGAATGTGCCTGAAAAGCTCAGAGAAGATGGTTAGGGGGTCCCCAGGGTGCTTTTCCGGGGAGGAGCCTCCGACGCCCAAGTCAGTGTCCTGAAAGAAAATAAGGGAGGAGCACTGAAAAGTCGAAAGGCCTTGCCTGTTTGTGTTTTCTCAAGGAAAGGGGTCTGCTCCAGGATCGATCCCTTGCCCAGGTTTATTTCCTGGTATTTATAGGAGTATTCAGCCCGTTCAGATCTTGACACGTGTTCGATCAGATGTTTCTTGAATTTCTGGGCGTAGGGGACAAGTAGCCGGTGGCGGGTTTCTTGAGCCTTGAATCGAGACAAGTCATGATGGGACCTGGATGGCGTCGGTGTATCAGACCGCCGTTTGGGGCGGCCTGTAACGTCTGTGGGCGACATGTCAGAGGCTCCTTAAATGCTCATACCGTACTCCCGAAGTCCCTGGACGAGGTCGTCCTTTGACGCGGACGGTGCCCCTTAGGGAAATGTGCCCGTAGTTCCGGGAGTTCCCTGATTTAGGGTTCTGCCTTCAAGGAGATCCTCTTCGGCTTGTAATAGCTGATTCTCCATCTCCGAAGGCGATCTGTTTAGTACCTCGGGGGGGCTAATAGATCCTCGCGTTCCCTGACGCTCCGAGTTCGGGTCAGATAGAGGCGATAGCCCTTCGGCTATCACATGCCCCCCTTTGGAAAGCCGAAGTGGAGACTTCGGTTTGTAGTCTTTCCGAGGATGCTCTTTGGGAGTTTTTAGGGAGTAAAACCTGTGCCGAAGGTACACCTTTTGCCCGAAGATATGGGCTGTTCGGCTATGTCTGTCTTTTGGTGTCTTCGAGGCAACTTACTTCTTTCCTTTTTCCTTTTGCAGGTCTGTGCAACGTCACGTCTCATGGCCAAGCGTGTCAGTCTGGAGCGGCGCGTCCCAGTTTTTTAGGGGTGTCAGAAGGCGTGTCCCCTATTTTGACGCGGCGGCTGACACGTGGCACACTGTCATTAGAGGAGAGTTGCGTCGGTTACAGAGGGCGCGTCTTTTTAGATGCAGGGAACAGTTATGGCGACTGTTTGCCTTCAAGGGGTACTTATGACGCCGGTTCGTCTACCCACCTTCGGCCTATATATAGCCCATTCCATCATAAGTTCCTTTTTTGGTTTTGCTTCTGCTCTTTTCCCTGCTTGCAACTGTTTTTTCCCCTACTTTCCGCGGCGGTGCTGTTTGACAGAGTTTTTTCCGGCAATCTTTCACGACGGTGACTTCAAACCCAGATTTTGGCAAGTCATTTGGTGGGTTTTTGATTTCCAGAATCCTCTGATTTTTAGAGTATTTCCGGAAGTTGTTTTCTTTCCTTTTTTCAAACTCGTTTCTCAACCAACATGCCTGTTCCCGAGAGCTGGCAACCCCTTTTGTCTCACCCTTGCTGCACCACCCCCAAAAAACTAGCAAAATGGAAGAAAAAGTTCTTTCTTCCTTCGTATGCCGTTATGAGGTTGCCACGTTCTGACCAATTTTGCTTTTTGAACCGTAGTAATGAGGTTACCATTTTCCGAGCCCAACTGAAGGCCGGACTTCGGTACCCTCCTCCGAACATGATTTGCGACTTCTGCCAATTCCATGGCATTGCCGTAAATCAACTTTCGCCGAACTCGTACTGCTATTTTAACGCCTTCATCTGCATGTGTGGCGTCTTCGGGATAGAACCCCACTTTGTTATTTTTATGCAGTACTACAAGCTTTTCGTGGTCCCGAAGGGTGGCTTTTATTTCATGCCACCTCGAGGATCCGGGAGCAAAAAATATATGTTCACTTTGCCACCAAGGACAGCTGGCGAGGGTGGCAACAAAAATTTTTCTTTCTGAAGATGGAGGAGGCCTTGTCGCATGTTCCGACCAAGTGGGCTTAGGGAAAGCTGGAGATGGACGTCGTAGATCCGAAGATAATGCTAACTCCGGAGTTGGCTTCTGTCATCGTGGACTTCGACGGACGTATTCGGGCTATCTCTGACTGGGGTCCCAAGGTCTCCTCGCACTCTCTCTATCCCTTCCCCATTAATTGGAGGTTAATGACCGAGGAGGTTCTTCGGGAGATAGGGGTTGTGAAGGAGCACAAGACTGACCTCGAGATGCCAGCTCCTGCCATCGCTGGGAAGGATTCTTGGTTGGTGAAACTCCTTCGGGGGGAAGCTACTTTCGAAACTTTCTTCGAGAGTAAGTTATCTCTGGCTCCCTTTGTTATGGTTTTCATCTTGGACTCACGCTGATATCTTCTTTCTTTTCCAGAGATGGGCGAAGGCACTGCTGCCTTCTACAAATCCCTTTTCACTGGCCAAGTTGAGAAGGGTGAGCAGACAAAGAAGGCTGCTTCCCGAAGGTGGAAAACGTCTGGGGCTGGGCCATCTATGGCCAAACGGGTGAAGAAGGATGCGCCCCCTCCTCTCCCAGAGATTCCCGAGGAGGTGGGCGAAGAGCCCGAGGCTGCTGCTATCCCGTCGGCCGAGGTCGTTGCTGACCTCGCTGCTCAGAGTCCCACTCCTTCGGTGACTCTTCTGGATGCTTTGGTAGAGGCCCCTTCCGCCGAGGAGCGATATAAATGCAAGGGCAAGGGGATTTCTACCGAGGAGGCTTCCGACGACGACGTCGCCGAGGTGCCAGCAGGTTTGTTTTTCTAACAAACTGTGATAGCCAAAGGCTGTCGCCTCAATCTGGCCGAATACCCTGCCACAACAACGGCCAGAAGAACTGGCGCTTCCCGGGAATAGGTGGAATCATGCACCTCGGGAGATAGCCTGAGAGCTCCGAGCCTCGGCACGCCAGTAAAACTTTAGGACTCCATTCGCCCCCCAAGGTTGTGAACAACGCGCCTTCGGAAAAGTGGCACCAGACATTGCTGCCCGAATATGATATCCCCGAAGGCGGAACCCCCTGGAACTGGGAACCCCCGAACTGAGGGTAGGCTTCCCGAAGAGGCTCTGTCCGAACTAGAGGACGACCTCGCCCAGGGACCTCGGGAGTACGGCAGGCGCATTTAAGGAAGCATTTAAGGAAGCCTCTGACACGTCCCACCACAGACGTAAAAAGTCGCCCTGACGCGCAGACGCCATCAGAATCATATCATGGCCCGTCTCAGCACAAGGCTCGAGGCCATCTAGTTACCAACTATCTGTCCCCTACGCCCAGACGTTCAGGAGCATCCGACCGCACACGTGTCATGATCTGAACGGGCTATATACAGGAAATAAATACTTGACAGGAGGTTGGCAGGCCGGATATACAGCTCCCACACTCTGAGAAAATACCAGGCGAGACTTTTCTGCCTTTCTCTTTGAGCTAGTGACTTTCTCCTTCTTCCGGCCACCACTGACTTGGGCGTCGGAGGCTCCCCCCCCGGAAAAATGCTCCGGGGGCCTCCTAACCCTGTTTACCAGCTTTTCAGGTACTCTCCTTGGGGCGATCCACCTTCCAGGCGTTCTTCCTCCAAGAAGTCTCCTCAACAGTCATCATGACTCACAACGATGAGGCCTTGGGCCATCATTTGGCGCCGTCTGTGGGAAACCGCTCGCAGATTGCCGTCGTTGAGACTCGGCGTTCTAAGGACAAGGGACTCCCAAGGTCCTCGTCCGCGCCTGAGATACAACCGGCTGCTGAGCAGACACTCCCAGAGACTTCTACGCCCGAGGAGGACCGCCCTCTGGTAATCACCATGAGCTTCTTGAGGGACTTTCAGCGCTCAGTCGTTGCTGAAATGACTCAGCAGATCGACCGAAGATGGCCACAGCAGTCACAGGCCCAGAAACCCTCCTCATCAACACGCCCTCGGGAGAGAAGCCCCAAGTCTACACACCGCAGTTCAGAAAGTGGAGATCCTCGCGGAGAATCATCCACAGAAGATATAGCCCTCGGGAAACGGCCTGTGGGACAAACCGGGTCCAAGCGATCGAGAGTCTCACAGCGAAGCAGTTCGTCGCCCGAGGCGAGGGCCCTGACCCCTCCGCGCCGAACTCGCTCCCCGAAAAGGCGCCGTCGATCTCCCTCCCGCGAAAATGGTCCTAGCGCCACTGCGCTTATGGAAAGGATATTGGCACGGCTGGACAGAGTGGAGAAGCAAGTGACCAGAAAACCCGTTTGGGACAGGCTGTCGGGGGCATTATGCGAAGATGGCTCCCCGTTTATTCACACCGTCGTTGAGGCAGCTATGCCAGGCGACTTCAGAGTGCCTAGGCTGGAGATCTATGATGGCCGGACTGATCCACAGGCCCATCTGACGAAGTACAGGTGGAGCATGATAATGCACGGAGCTGATGACGCTACCATGTGCAAATGCTTTGAAGTCACCCTCACGGGCCCAGCAACAGCATGGTACAATTCGTTGCCCCCAGGGACTATCACTGAGTTTCAGGAGTTGTCCACAGCCTTTACCCAGCAGTTCATTGGGAGCAGGCCGACGGCCAAAATGCCTGTACAGATGTTCGACATAGAGCAGAGAAACGGAGAGACGATCCGAGACTATGTCGAACGATTCAACAGGGAAGCACTCAGCGTCCCGGACTTCCGGCCCGAAATCCGCATCCTCGCTATGACACGGGGCCTTCGGCGTGACTCACAGCTGTTCTACGAGTTCTCAAAGGACCCCCCGGAGACCCTCGGAGAATTTTACCGAAGGGCAGAGCAGCACATGACAGCCGAGGAATTGAGGATGGCGGGGCCGAAGTCTGATCATCACCGCGCCGAAGGGTCCAGCCAGCAAGCTCGGCATCTTTCTGAACATACAGGTCGACCACGGCGAATGCGAGGAAAGAAACCTCAAAGTTTCACACCCTTGAGCACGACACGGACCAACATTCTCATGGCGCTGGAAAGGCAAGGGACGCAGATTCGGCGGCCAAAGGCCATGGCCGCCGATAATAAGAAGAATGCCAAGAAGTTCTGCCAGTTTCATCGCGACCACGGTCATGACACCGAAGACTGCTTCCAGCTGAAGAAGTACATAGAGTCGCTGATCAAACAGGGCCAACTTCGCAAGTACCTGCGGATGCCCTCCCCAAAGGGCAGAAAAGAGGAGGAAGAGAGGGCCGAAAACGAGGACTATGACTCCGACAGGCGGAGAAACAGAAGTCCAAAAAGGCGCCTTCCACCTCCAGTAGGGGTCATCCAAACCATCACCACGGGGCTCCCATCCTCGGAAAGAAAGCGGAAGGCCAGAGAAATTGCGGTTATGGAGTATCAAAGTCCATCAAAGAAATTGGCTCGCAAAGATGGCTCCACTGCCGTCTTCCCCCACGACGACCCGCTGCTGATAATGGCGAGAATAGGGAACTGGGACGTCAAGAGAGTGTTGCTTGATGATGGCTCAAATGCTGACGTCCTATTCTCGCACTTACTGCCGAGCTTGGGCATCTCCAGCAGCGAGCTGAAACCTGTCACCACGCCCACCTTCGGCGTTGGGCCATCCGAACTACCCGTCCTCGGATGGATCGACCTCCCTTTGATGATGAAAGGCACTTCGGTAGACGGAGCAGCTGAGTTGTACGCGTCCACAACGGCAAGATTCATCGTCATGGATGTCCCGTCTTCGTACAACGCCATCCTTGGAAGGCAGACTCAGGGGAACCTGCACATTCGCCCCGATGTGAAGTACTTGACTGTCACATTCGCCACCAAGGATGGAGATGCAGAGGTCTTCATCGACCAAGCCGAGGTAAGAAAGGTGTTTGTAAAAACACGAAAGGCTCCGGCAAACAGCTCTACACAAACGATGGAGGCAAAGGCGCAGGAGAAAGGCAAAAAAGGAGATCCCGCAGAAGCAGAAACGGAAGCAGTAGATCTTGTCCCAGGACAATCTACCCGAATAGGGAAGAGCTTGGCCAAAGGTGATAAGGAAAATCTTGTATCCTTTCTGCTAAAAAATAAAGATCTGTTTGCCTACTCGCCGAAAGACATGCCAGGAGTGAACCCTGGCATAATACAGCACAGCCTCAAAGTAAGCCCGGAAGCAAAACCTATCAGGCAAAAGAAACGAAGCATCTCAGCCCACAAAAGCAACTTCGTAAAAACCGAAGTCCAGCGCCTATTGGATGCTGAAGTTATCAAGGAGGTAAAATACCCCGAATGGTTAAGCAACGTGGTCATTGCCACAAAAGAAGGTAGCAGCAAACTCCGGATGTGCATTGATTTCAGAAACTTGAACGATGCTTGCCCGAAAGACTCATTTCCCCTCCCGCCAATAGATCAACTGGTAGATTCAACGGCCGAATACGGGCTCCTGAGCTTCCTAGATGCCTTCAGCGGCTACCATCAGATAAGGATGGACCCCGAAGATGAAGAGAAAACTGCCTTCATCACCGAGGGAGGAACGTACTGCTATATCAGAATGCCCTTCGGGCTGAAAAATGCAGGAGCCACCTACCAGAGACTGATGAACAAGGTCTTTAAAGACCAAATGGGGAGAAACATGGAAGTATATGTTGATGATATGATAGTAAAAAGCAAGCTGCCCGGCTACCACGTTGCAGATTTGGAGGAAACCTTCCAAAAGCTCAGAGCCTTCGGGATTCGCCTTAACTCCGAGAAGTGTATCTTCGGGGTGACGTCGGGAAAATTCCTTGGGTACATGGTATCCGAAAGAGGCATCGACGCCAATCCTGAGAAGATTAAGGCTCTGCTTGAGTTCCGAACTCCTGCCACAGTTAAAGACGTGCAGAGACTAACCGGAAGAATAACCTCTCTGAGCAGGTTTATTTCCAGGTACGGAGATAGGTGTAGACCTTTCTTCAAAGTCCTCACCAAGGCAGCAAAGATGGAAGGCGACCTCGGAAGAAACAATCATCCCTGGGATGAAGATTGCCAAAAGGCCTGGGAAGAACTCAAAGTCTACCTGGCCAGCCTGCCGACTCTGCGACAACCTCGGGAGGGAGAAGCCCTCGTACTGTACCTCGCCGTCACAGAAAAGGCCGTGAGCTCGGTCCTGATAAAAGAAGAAAGGCCGAAACAATGGCCGGTCTACTACGTCAGCAAGTCCCTGCATGGCGCCGAAGTCAGGTACCCTTTGCTTCAAAAAGCTATATACGCCTTGGTGCTTGCAGGAAGAAGACTGCGACCATATTTCCAGGCTCACCCCATCATCGTCCGAAGTAGTCTACCACTACGGGATGTTATGAAGAGAGTTGATCATTCGGGAAGGCTCTCCAAGTGGTGCATAGAGCTTGGCGAACACGAAATCACGTATGAGCCTCGGAAGGCCATAAAAGCCCAAGCATTGGCAGATTTTATCGCCGAAATACCCACCACTGAGGAGAACCACTCAGATCCGAAAGAAGTTGAGCCAGAATGGACCTTGCATGTTGACGGAGCCTCGGGGTCCGTACACCAGGGAGCTGGAATAGTTATCAGAGGACCCGAAGGCCTAGAGGTGATGAAGGCTATCAAGTTCAGCTTCAACGTCACCAATAATGTGGCTGAGTATGAAGCCCTCATAGCGGGATTACGCTTGGCCAGAAAGATTGGCGTGAGAAACTTAAGGGCTCATAGCGATTCCCAGCTGGTAGTTCGGCAGACGGCAGGAGATTATGGGGCGAAGGACCCAATCTTGGCAAAATACCACGAGCTGGTAAGAAAACTCATCCAAGAGTTTGACGCCGTGCGGATCGAAAATGTACCCCGGCGGAATAACACTGAGGCAGATTGCTTAGCGAAGTCCAAAACATACACCGAGGTGCTAGACCATCCAAGCATCTCCGTGCTAAGCGTAACGACCTCGGGAATGGGGTGGAAGGACCCCATAAAGAGATACCTCGCAGAGAATGAGCTTCCCGAAGACGCCGGCAATGCTGCAAGACTGCGAAGACGCGCCGGAAGATTCTTCCTGATTGGTGAAGAGTTATATCGGCAAGGATATGCAAATCCGCTGTAGAGATGTGTGGGCGAAGAGGATACTGAGATGGTCCTCGAAGAAGTCCACGAAGGCATGTGCGGCTCGCACATTGGAACTGATGCCCTTGCAGCAGTGATACTCCGCCAAGGATACTTCTGGCCTACCCTGAGAAAGGACGCAAGGCAGTTCGTCCAGAAGTGCGGTAGTTGCCAGAGACATGCAAAAATCCAGAGGATACCCTCGGAAATGGTAACGTCGGCAGACTATCCTTGGCCCTTCGCAGTCTGGGGTATAGACCTCATTGGGCCACTCCCCACAGTGCCCGGAGGCGTGAAATTCTGCGTGGTAGCAGTGGACTATTTCTCAAAGTGGGTAGAGGCAGAACCACTAGCAACTATCTCGGCAAAAGAAGTGCAGAAGTTCGTATGGAAAAACATCGTATGCAGATTTGGCATACCGAGGGTACTAGTAGCTGATAATGGATCCCAGTTCATAGACAAAGGATTCCAGGAATTCATCAGCGACCTCGGAATAAAGATGCACTTCGCCCCAGTAGCTCACCCCCAAAGCAATGGGCAGGTGGAAGTATCAAACAGGACCATAAAAGATGGCCTGAAAAAGAGACTTGGGGAAGCCAAGGGGAAATGGCCAGGAGAACTCCAAAGTGTATTGTGGAGCTACCGAACGACGCCACGAAGAGCCACAGGGGAAACTCCCTTCTCACTCGTCTTCGGAACAGAGGCCATTATCCCAATAGAGATAGTTCAGCCTTCAATACGGGTGCAAGTATTTGATGAAGGCGGAAACGACCTCGGTCTGAGAACTAAGCTCGACCTTGTGGCCGAACACAGAGAAATAGCCGAGCTGAGAAGAAAAGCTTTCCAGCAAAGAGTGGCCGCGGCTATCAACTTAAAAGCCAGGCCAAAAGAAATCAAAAAAGGAGACCTCGTTCTCCGAAAGGCCGACTTTGCACCCCGAAGGCCATCTCACGGAGTACTTCGCGCAAATTGGGAAGGACCTTATCTGGTTCTCGCCGAAGTACGAAAAGGCGTGTACAAGCTTGGCGACGCCAAAGGCGTAGAATTGAAAAACACTTGGCATTCAGACGCCCTGAAAAAATTCTACGCCTAAGGTTGAGCGGAAGAAATATATTGTACAAAAAATATTCTAAGTACAGGATGGTCCGGAGAAGAATGGTCTTGAGAAAATTTTTAAGTATACCAAATTGTCCAGGACAAAATTCCGCGAAGGTGCTCGCCACGAAAAAAGCAGATATGACTTCCCGAAGTCCGTTGAGCCACTATGCTCGAGAAAAATGGGAAGCAAGAATCTCGCAAAAGTACACGCCAAAACAAAAGCAGAGGTAATTTCCGAACACCCTTGAGCGAACGTGCTCGGGAAAAAGGGAATGAGCAATCTCGTGAAAATTTTCCTAAGCCCCTTGAGCAAATATGCTCGGGACAATAGGAAGACAGAAAAATTTGGCTGAAGGTTTTCCGAAGGCCCTTGAGCGAACATGTTCGGGAGAAAAGGAAACAAAAAGCCTGCAAAAGACTTAGCCAAATTTTTACAAACTTTCCAGAAAGTCTCTTGAGCGAGCACGCTCGGGACAAAGGAAGGTAAAAAGTTTCTTTGGTTGCAGGTTTTCCGAAAGTCTCTTGAAGCAAACGTGTTCGGGACAGTGGAAATGAAGAAACTTGCAAGAAAGGACTTAGCCAAAAGATTGTTCATTTAGAGCAAATCGCCTTACAAAAGAAGTGCCCAAAGAAGGAGCACAAAGGAGAAAAATAAGAGGAGCCCTAAAACAAACTAGGGAGAGCCGGGCGGACGAAGACCAGGAAGGTTCAGATGCTCGACCTTGGACCACTGCCACCGAGGTCCCTCAGGAATATTTAGGCCCTCCAGAAAAGAGAGGTCCAAATCTGGGAACCTCTGCAGCACCTGGTGCCGAGCGAGGCAGAAGCCGTCCTGAAAGGCGACCTTGGCCATGTCATCAGAAGTACATTTTTGAACGCCAAGGACATTGACCTCGTCCCTCAGCTCAGCAACCTCCTCTTCGAGCTCGCTTATCCCCAGCGTCTCTCCGGACTCCTTCTTCAGAGCCTCGACCTCGGCTTGAAGAGCATTGTTCTCATCCGTCAACCTCGACGCAAGACTGTCGGAAACAGCCTTGTCCTTGACAAGATCTTCGTTGGCGGCGAGCAACCCCTTTACTTGGTCGCCGAGGTCGGCAATCTTCCGGGAGGAGTCCTTTTCAAGTTCTTCTCTTTTCTTCGAGAACTCCTCCCGAACGGCAGCAAGTTGCTGAGAACAATCCGCTGTCAGCTGCTGGTTGCTGGCGATCACCTTCGCAAGCAAAGCCTTCGCTTCACTGAGTTCCCGCAAAGTCGCATCCTTGGAGGCAGCCTGTCTGGCCACCCGAACTCGGAGATAACCAGCGTACTCCAGCAGCTACGGCAAGGCAAAAGTCCAGGTTAGTACAAGTCTAAACACTTAGAAAATTGAGGAAAAAAGTGTAAAGACTATACCTGAGCAGCATGCTCGGTGACTTTTGCGGCGAGGGTATTATCCCCCGGGTGAGCCGCCGCAATGGCCCGGAAGGAGGCGTCAGTGGTGATCCCCTTCCAAATCTCTTTTGTCATCTTCGAACAATCGTCGGAGAACAAATTCATATCCTCCGTGATTGTCCAAAAGGGCTCCAAGGGGATCTTCCCCTCAGGGATTGTGGCATCGCGCAGGGCCCGTTTCCTCTCATGAATGGCCCTCCAGCCAGTAGTAAGAGGCTCCCCTGAAAGTGAGAAGGAAGTTAGGAGCAGAAGAAAAATTCGCGAAAGGAAAAGGAGCTGAACTTCGCCTAAAGGCATACCTGGAGGAACCTCGGAGACAGTGTCCTCGGGATCCTCGGGCCCCTCGGAAGAAAGACCCTTACCCTTCTGCCGGTACCGCTCCTCGGCGGTGGGTACTTCTACCACTACTTCTACCTCGGCGGAAGTAGCGGGGACCTCGGCCGGTGGAATTTCAACAAGACCAGCGTCTTCGCCAGCTTCTTCTTCCAAAAGCTCTGGCTGAGAAGGCTGGAGAGCCTTCCTAGCTCGCTTCGCCGAGGGTCCCGCCCCTGTCGTCTTCCTTCTTCGGGAAGCCGCCTTCTTTGTCTGCTCCCCTTTCTCCACTTGGCCAGAAAAGAGGGCCTTGTAATAAGCGGCAGCCCCATCGCCCATCTCTAAAAAAGAGAAGAAATATCAGCGTAAGTCCGAGGAAAAAGTATAAAGGGATGGAAGATTACTCACTTTCGGCAAAAGTTTCGAAAGAAGTCTCCCCCTTAAGGAGCTTGACCAGCCAGGAGTCCTTCCCGGCGATGGCGGGAGCGGGCATATTGAGGTCGGTCACGTGCTCCTTAACCACTTTCAGCTCCCGAAGGACTTCTTCGGTCATCAACCTCCAGTTGATAGGAAAGGGGTAAAGAGCACGAGGAGAGACCTCGGGAGCCCAGTCAGCGACTGCCCGAATGCGGGCGTCGAAATCCGCGAACACGGAAGCCAACGGTGGGGTCAGCAGCATCCTCGGATCAACGACGTCTGCGTTCAGCACTCCCTGAGCCCATCTGGTCGGGACACCAGACCAGTTCTTATCCACCTTCAGGAAAAAGAACTTAGGCTGCCACCCCCGCCAGCTATCCTTCGTGTCGAAGGTGAAGGTGAATTTTTTGCTCCCGGATCCCCGAGGCAGCAGAAAATAGAAGCCACCCTTCGGGACCACATAGAGCTTGTAGTACTGCATGAAAATGATGAAGTGGGGCTCTATCCCGAACACGCCACACATGCAGAGGTAGGCGTTAAAATAGCAGTACGCGTTCGGGGGAAGCTGGTTCACAGCAATGCCATGGAATTGGCAGAACTCGCAAACCACCTTCGGGGGAGGATACCGAAGTCCGGCCTTCAGTTGGGCTCGGAAGATGGTAACCTCGTCGCCACGGTTTGAAAAAGCAAAATGGCTAGAACGAGGCAGTCTGGTCACAGCGTAAGACGGAAGAAAGAATTTTTTCTTCCACCTCTCTAGTTTTTCGGGGGTGGTACAGCAAGGATGGGCCAGAAGAGGTTTCCAGCTCTCGGGAACAGGCATCGCAGACATGAAAAAGAGTTTGAGATGGAAAAGAAAATAGTTTCCAGAAAAAAACTCAGAAGACGAGTTTGGAAAAAACAACAGTTTTCCAGAAAAACTCAGAAAAATAGAGGAATCAGAGTACTCTGAAAATCAAAACCCACCAAAAGATTTGCTTGAGGACGCCGTCGTGAAAGTTGGTAGGAAAAAGCTCTGATTAAAGAAGCTCCGCCACAGAAAGGAAGATAAAATGCAAGAACAGAGGGCAGAGCAGAAAAAGAGCAGAAAAACAGTAAGTGGGACTTATGATGGAATGGGCTATTTATAGGCCAAAGGTGGGTAACCGAAAGAACATCATAAGTACCCATTGGAGGCGAACCGTCGCCGTAACTGCCCGCTGCACCCGAAAAGGCGCGCCCTCTGTAAATGACGCGCCTCTCCTCCAATGGCAAGAAGCCACGTGTCAACCGCTGCGCAGAAATGGGGGACGTGCCTCCCCAAACGTGCCTGGAAAACCGGGACACGCCTCCTGATTGGGACACGTCGTTTGACATCCCTGAGAAATGGAGACGCGCCGCTCAGTCTGACACGCTTGGCCATCAGACCTGCAGAAATAAAAAGCAGGCCACCTCGAGGACACCAACAGACAGGCTATGGCTGAACAGCCCATGACTTTTGGGCAAGAGGTGTATCTTCGGTACAGGCTTTGCCTCGGAGACACCAAAGAATAGGCCAAGGCCGAACAGCCCAGACCCTCGGGCAAAAGGTGCGACCTCGGAACAGGTTATGCTTCCCAACAAGACTCCCAACGGCAACCTCGGAAAGAGATGCAAACCGAAGTCTTCACTTCGACTTTCCAGAGGGGGGCATGTGATAGCCAAAGGCTGTCGCCTCAATCTGGCCGAATACCCTGCCACAACAACGGCCAGAAGAACTGGCGCTTCCCGGGAATAGGTGGAATCATGCACCTCGGGAGATAGCCTGAGAGCTCCGAGCCTCGGCACGCCAGTAAAACTTGAGGACTCCATTCGCCCCCCAAGGTTGTGAACAACGCGCCTTTGGAAAAGTGGCACCAGACATTGCTGCCCGAATATGATATCCCCGAAGGCGGAACCCCCTGGAACTGGGAACCCCCGAACTGAGGGTAGGCTTCCCGAAGAGGCTCTGTCCGAACTAGAGGACGACCTCGCCCAGGGACCTCGGGAGTACGGCAGGCGCATTTAAGGAAGCATTTAAGGAAGCCTCTGACACGTCCCACCACAGACGTAAAAAGTCGCCCTGACGCGCAGACGCCATCAGAATCATATCATGGCCCGTCTCAGCACAAGGCTCGAGGCCATCTAGTTACCAACTATCTGTCCCCTACGCCCAGACGTTCAGGAGCATCCGACCGCACACGTGTCATGATCTGAACGGGCTAGGTATTCCTATATATACAGGAAATAAATACTTGACAGGAGGTTGGCAGGCCGGATATACAGCTCCCACACTCTGAGAAAATACCAGGCGAGACTTTTCTGCCTTTCTCTTTGAGCTAGTGACTTTCTCCTTCTTCCGGCCACCACTGACTTGGGCGTCGGAGGCTCCCACCCCGGAAAAACACTCCGGGGGCCTCCTAACCCTGTTTACCAGCTTTTCAGGTACTCTCCTTGGGGCGATCCACCTTCCAGGCGTTCTTCCTCCTAGAAGTCTCCTCAACAGTCATCATGACTCACAACGATGAGGCCTTGGGCCATCAAACTGAGGTGCCTTCTTTTTTGTGGGTTTGAGATTTTCTTGCCTTGACCAATTTTTTGTTTTTGCCATGCAGGGGAGATATCATCTCCAGGTTGGGTGGCCAAGCACGCCCGAAAGTGGGCCCTTCGAGATGCCCATATCCCGAAGGGGAAGGTCCCGAAGGAGCCTTTCTGGGCGTTTACGGAGGACATGAATTTGTACTCCGGAGACTGCCAGCAAATGGCTAAGGAGATCTCAAAGGGGGTGCTTACTGAGGCCTCCTTCAAGGCCATCGCGGAGGCTCACCCTGATGATGACTCTCTTGCCGCGAAGGTTTCTGAGCACGCTACCCAGGTACGCCTTTGGCCTTTGTGTTTTTCCTTTTGATTTCCTCTAAATGGTTGCCTCTTCTTCTTTGCCTTACTGACTTTGTCTTTGTTTCTCTGCAGCTGCTGGGGTACGCCGGTTTCCTCAGAGTTCGGGTGGCGAGGCAGGAGCTATTCCGAGCCTCGGCCGTAGGCACCATAGACCAATATAAGGCCAAGTGCTCGGAACTGGTCACGCAGAACGCGCAGCTGGCTCAAGCTGCAAAAAAGGAGGTTGCTGCCGTTCGGGAGGAGTTCCTGAAGGAAAAGGAAGAACTTTTGAAGGACTCCTCCCAGAAGATTTCTGACCTCGGCTCCCAGGTGGCGGAGCTGATTTCGGCGAACGAGGTAGTTCAAAAGGAGAAGTCTGAATCTGAGGCTCTCCTGGCGAAGGTGCTTGAAGAGAAAGCCACGCTTCAAGCCGAGGTCGAGTCTTTGAAGAAGGAGCCGGAGAAAAAGAAGATGAAGGCGCTGAAGAAGAAGGTCGCGGATCTGAAGGAGGACCTTGAAGACGTCGGTGCCGAGAAGGGCAAATCCGACCAGATGACCAATGTTGGTTTTCAGGACGGGTTTTGCCTCGCTCGGCATCAAGTTCTTCAAAGGTTCCCAGATTTGGACCTTTCTTTTTTGGAGCCTCTGAGCATTCCCGAGGGCCCTCGGTGGTCTTCGTCCAAGATCGAGCATCTGAACCTGCCCCGTTCGCTTTCGGCGCCGAAGGTTGTGGAGAAGGACGCTGGAGCTGGTGGCTCCCGAGATGCCGAGAATCCTTAGTTTGTTCTAGGGCCCTTTGCCTTATTTTCCTTCTCTTTTGTACTTCTTCTTCTGGCAATCTCCATTTTTTGTAAGCAAATTTATCTTAATAAAAGACTTTTTTAGAAAATTTGGCTAAGTATTTTTGCGAGATTTTTCGTTTCCCTTTGTTCCGAACTCATTCACTCAAGAGACTTCGGAAAACCTTATCTACACTAAGCATGGCGACCTTCTTCGCGAGATCTTGACTTGTACAACTTATGCCCAAGAATTTTGGCTAAGTCTTTTGCCAGGTTTTCTCCATTGTCCCGAACACGTTCGCTCAAGAGACTTCGGAAAACCTTATTTAGCCGGCCATTTTTGCGGAATTTGCACTTCTTATGCTTAAGACTTTTTGGCTAAGAAACTTTCGTACTTAGAGAATTTTTCTAACTTGTACAGCACAATCTTCTTCGCCGAGATCCTAAGTATAGAATTTTCTCAAGGCGTACGAATGCCATGTATTTTTTATTTCTATACCTTCGGAATCGCCAAGCTTGTACACCCCTTTTCGTACTTCGGCAAGGATCAGATAGGGACCTTCCCAGTTCGCGCGAAATACCCCGTGGGATGGCCTACAAGGTGCAAATTCAGCCTTCCGGAGAACGAGGTCTCCTTTCTTTATTCCTTTTGGCCTGGCACGCAAGTTTATAGCCGTGGCCACTCTCTGCTGAAAAGCTTTTCTTCTCAGCTCCGCTATTTCCTTATGTTCACCGACGAGGTCGAGCTTGGTTCTTAGGCCGAGGTCATTTCTACTTTCATCAAAAACTTGTACTCGGATTGATGGTTGCACTACCTCGATTGGGATGATGGCCTCTGTACCAAAAATGAGTGAAAAAGGCGTGTCCCCTGTGGCTCTTCGGGGTGTTGTTCGATAGCTCCACAGTACACTTTGGAGCTCTCCTGGCCATTTCCCTTTTGCTTCCCCCAGCCTCTTTTTCAGACCATCTTTTATGGTCCTGTTGGATACTTTTACCTGCCCATTGCTTTGGGGGTGAGCTACTGGGGCAAAGTGCATTTTTGTTCCGAGGTCACTGATAAATTCCTGGAACCCTTTGTCTATAAACTGGGATCCATTATCAGCTACTAGTACCCTTGGTATGCCAAATCTGCATACGATGTTCTTCCATACGAACTTCTGCACTTCTTTTGCCGAGATAGTAGCCAACGGTTCCACCTCGACCCATTTGGAGAAATAGTCTACTGCTACTACGCAGAATTTCATGCCTCCAGACGCTGTTGGGAGTGGTCCTATGAGGTCTATGCCCCAGACTGCGAAGGGCCAGGAATAGTCAGTCGAAGTCACCATTTCCGAGGGTGTCCTCTGGATATTTGTGTGTTTTTGGCAGTTACCACATTTTCGGACGAACTGCCTAGCGTCCTTCCTCAGGGTAGGCAAAAAGTATCCTTGGAACAGTATTACTGCCGCCAGGGCGTCGGTTCTAATGTGTGAACCACAAGCGCCTTCGTGGACTTCTTCGAGGATCATTTCAGTATCCTCTTCGCCAACACACCTCTATAAAGGATTTGCATATCCCTGCCGATATAGTTCTTCGCCTATTAGGAAGAATCGCCCGGAGCATCTTCGCACTTTTGCAGCCTCGATAGGGTCTTCGGGGAGCGCGTTGTTCACAAGATACCTTTTTATCAGGTCTTTCCAGCCTTTTTTCGAAGTTACTATGCTCAGTACTTCAATGCTCGAGCGGCTTAGTACCTCGGTGTATGTTTTTGGCTTCGACAAGAAGTCTGCTTCGGCGTTATCCCGTCGAGGTACGTTTTCGATCCGTATGGTGTCGAACTCTCGAATGAGCTTTGTCACCAGTTCGTGATATTTTGCCAAGATTGGGTCCTTCGCCCCATAGTCTCCTGCCGTTTGCCGAACTATTAGCTGGGAATCGCTGTGGGCTTTTAGATTTCACACGCCAATTCTTCTGGCTAGGCGCAATCCTGCTATGAGGGCTTCATACTCAGCCACATTGTTGGTGACGTTAAAGCTGAACTTAATCGCCTTCATTACTTCAAGGCCTTCGGGACCTTTGATAATTACCCCAGCTCCCTGGTGTTCGGACCCCGAAGCTCCGTCGACGTACAAAGTCCACTCTGGCTCACCTTCGCTTGGATCTGGATGGCTATCTTCGGTGGTGGGTACTTCGGCAATGAAGTCTGCCAGAGCTTGAGCTTTTATGGCTTTTCGAGGTTCATAAGTGATGTCGTGTTCGCCAAGCTCTATGCACCATTTGGAAAGCCTTCCCGAATGATCAACTTTTCTCATGACATCGCGTAGAGGTAGACTGCTTCGGACGATGATAGGGTGAGCCTGAAAATATGGTCGCAGCCTTCTTCCTGCTAGCACCAAGGCATATATAGCTTTTTGCAACAGGGACTTGCAGGGACTTCGGCGCCATGCAGGGACTTGCTTATGTAGTAGACTGGCCATTGCTTCGCCCCCTCTTCTTTCACAAGGACCGAGCTTACTGTTTTTTCTGTGATGGCAAGGTATAACACGAGGGGTTCTCCCTCGCGAGGTTGCCGCAAAGTGGGCAGACCGGCTAAGTAGATTTTGAGTTCTTCCCAGGCCTTTTGGCAGTCTTCACCCCAAGGATGGTCATTACTCCCGAGGTTGTCCTCCTTTTTTGCTGCCTTAGTGAGGACTTTGAAGAATGGTCGACACCGGTCTCCATATCTGGAAATAAACCTGCTGAGAGAGGTTATCCTTCCGGTGAGCCTCTGCACGTCTTTTATTGTGGCAGGAGTTCGGAACTCGAGTAGAGCCTTAATTTTTTCTGGGTTGGCATCAATGCCTCTTTCTGATACCATGTACCCAAAGAACTTTCCCGAGGTCACTCCGAAGATGCATTTTTTGGGATTAAGGCGGATCCTGAAGGCTTTGAGCTGGTGGAAAGTTTCCTTTAGATCTGCGACGTGGTCGCCAGGCAGTTTGCTTTTGACTATCATGTCATCCACATATACTTCCATGTTTCTCCCTATTTGGTCATTGAAGACCTTGCTCATCAACCTCTGGTAGGTGGCTCCTGCATTTTTGAGCCCGAAGGGCATCCTGATGTAGCAGTATGTTCATCCTTCGGTGATGAAGGCGGTTTTTTCTTCATCTTTAGGGTCCATCCTTATTTGGTGATACCCACTGAAGGCGTCTAAGAAAGTTAGGAGCCCGTACTCGGCAGTTGAGTCTACCAATTGGTCTATTGGTGGGAGAGGGTATGAATTTTTCGGGCAAGAATCGTTCAAGTTTCTAAAGTCGATGCACATCCGGAGTTTGCCGCTTCCTTCTTTTGTGGCAACTACCACATTGCTTAACCATTCAGGGTACTTGACCTCCCTGATGACATCGGCTTCTAACAGTCGTTGGACTTCGGTTTTGACAAAGTTACTTTTATGAACCGAGATGCCTCACTTCTTTTGCCGGACAGGCTTTGCTTCCGGACTTACTTTGAGGCTATGTTGAATTATGTCAGAGTTTACCCCTGGCATGTCTTTCGGCGAGTAGGCAAACAGATCTTTATTTGTCAGCAGAAAAGATACAAGTTTTTCCTTGTCACCTTCGGCCAAGTTTTTCCCTATTCAGGTATTTTGGCCTGGGACAAGTTCTACTTCTTCCATTTCCACCTTCCCGGGATTCTCTGCCTCGCCCTTTTTTGGTGCTTTTGCTTCCACAGCTTACGCGAAGTTGTTTGCTGAAGCCTTTCGTGTTTTGACGAACACCTTCCTTACTTCGCCTTGATCTATGAAGATTTCCGCATCTTCATCCTTGGCGGCGAAAGTGACGGTTAAGTACTTGACATCAGGGCGAATGTGCGGGTTTCCCTGTGTCTGTCTTCCAAGGATGGCGTTGTACGATGAAGGGACATCCATAACGATGAACCTTGCCATTGTGGAGGTGTACAACTCTGCTGTCCCAATCACCGAAGTCCCTTTCAGCATCAAAGGGAGATTGATCCATCCGAGGACGGGCAGTTCGGACGGACCTACCCCGAAGGTAGCCGAGGTGACGGGCTTGAGGTCGCTGCTAGATACACCCAACCTCGGCAGCAAGTGTGAAAATAGGACGTCGGTATTTGATCTATCCTCAAGCAGCACTCTCTTGACGTCCCAGTTTCCTATTCTCGCCATGATCAATAATGGGTCGTCATGGGGAAAAATGACGGCGGAACCATCTTTTCGGGCCAGCTTTTTTGTTGGACTTTGATACTCCATGACTGCTATTTCTCTGGCCTTCCTCTTTTTTTCCAAGGATGGCAGTCCAGTCATAATTGTTTGTATGATTCCCGCTGGAGGTGGGGGGCGCCTTTTTGGACTTCGGTTTCTCTGCCTGTCGGAGTCGTAGTCCTCATCTTTTGCCTTTCCTTCCTCCTCTTTTCTCCCTTTCGGGGAAGGCATGCGCAGATAACGCTGAAGTTGGCCCTGTTTTATCAGCGACTCTATATACTTTTTTAATTGGAAGCAGTCTTCGGTGTCGTGGCCGTGGTCGCGATGAAACTGGCAGAACTTCTTCATATTCTTTCTGTTGTCGGCGGTCATGGCCCGTGGCCGCTGAACCTGAGTTCCCTACCTTTCCATTGTCATGAGGATGTTGGTCCTTGTGGTGTTCAGGGGTGTGAAAATGGGGAGTTTCCTTCCTCGCGTTCTCCGAGGTCTGCCTGCCTGTTCGATGGGATACCGGGTTTGCTGGCTAGACCCTTCGGCCCGGGTGTGATCGGACTTCGGTCCGCCCATTCTCAGTTCTTCGGCTGTCATGTGCTGTTCAGCCCTTCGATAAAATTCGCCCAGCGTGTCCGGGGGGTCCTTGGAGAATTCGTAAAACAGCTGCGAGTCCCTCCGAAGGCCCCGTGTCATCGCGAGGATGCGTACTTCGGGCCGAAAGTCCGGGACACTCAAGGCCCCTCTGTTAAATCTCTCGACATAGTCGTGGATGGTCTCTCCAATTCTTTGCGCTATGTTGAACATCTGAACCGGCATCTTCGCCGTTGGCCGACTTCCGATAAACTGCTGCGTGAAGGCTGCGGATAACTCCTGGAACTCCGTGATGGTTCCTGGGGCCAATGAATTATACCAGGCTGTTGCTGGCCCAGTGAGAGTGACCTCGAAGCATTTGCACAAGGTAGCATCGTCAGCACCGTGCATTATCATGCTGCGTCTGTACTTGGTCAGATGGGCCTGTGGATCAGTATGGCCATCATAAGTTTCCAGCCGAGGTACTCTGAAATCACCTGGCATGGCTGCCTCAACTACATCTTGGGTGAATGGGGACTCATCCCCACAAAAGGTTCCAGACAGCCTAGCCCAGATGGGTTTGCGGGCCACCTGTTTCTCCACTCTGTCCAACCTCGCCAATATCTTCTCTATAAGGATCGTGGCGCTAGGTTCTTCTTCTGGCAGGGGAGATTGTCGGTGCCTCTTCGGAGAGTGAGTTCGGCGCTGAGGGGATGGGGACCTCACCTCAGGTGACTGGCTCCTCCTATGTGTGATTTTGGGTCGTCTTGACCCCGCTTGTCCCGCGAGCCGTGCCCCGAGGGGCATGTTTTCTGTTGAAGACTCTTCTCGTGGGTCTCCGCATCCCGAACTACTATGGGTTGGTTTGGGGCTTTTTTCTCGAGGGTGTACTGGCGAAGGAGGCCTTTGGGCTTGAGCTTGTTGCGGCCACCTTCGGTCTATCTGTTGTGTCATTTCAGCCACAACAGAACGTTGGAAGTCGCACAGAAAGCTCATGGTTATGACCAGAGGGCGCTCTTCCTCAGGCGTGGAAGTCCCTGGGAGGGCTTGCTCAGTGGCCGGTTGGACCTCAGGCGCGAATGGGGACCTCGGGAGTCCCTTGTCCTTAGAACACCGAGTCTCAACGATGGCGACCCGAGGATGGGTTCCCACAGACAACACCAAATGATGCCCTGAGACATCTTCGCTGGAAGGCATGGTGACTTCCAGGAGGACTTCCTGTGAGGGAGAGCATCTAGAGTTGAGGTTTCCCAGGGGAATGTGCCTGAAAAGCTCAGAGAAGAGGGTTAGGAGGTCCCCGGGGTGCTTTTCCGGGGAGGAGACTCCGATGCCCAAGTCAGTGTCCTGAAAGAAAATAAGGGAGGAGCACTGAAAAGTAGAAAGGCCTTGCCTGTTTGTGTTTTCTCAAGGAAAGGGGTCTGCTCCAGGATTGATACCATGCCCAGGTTTATTTCCTGGTATTTATAGGAGTGTTCAGCCCATTCAGATCTTGAAACGTGTTCGGTCAGATCTTTCCTGAATTTCTAGGCGTAGGGGACAAGTAGCCGGTGGCAGGTTTCTTAAGCCTTGAACCGAGACAGGTCATGATGGGACCTGGATGGCGTCGGTGTATTAGACTGCCATTTGGGGTGGCCTGTAACGTCTATGGGCGACATGTCAGAGGCTCCTTAAATGCTCATACCGTACTCCCGAAGTCCCTGGACGAGGTCGTCCTCTGATGCGGACGATGCCCCTTCGGGAAATGTGCCTGTAGTTCGGGGAGTTCCCTGATTCAGGGTTCTGCCTTTGGGGAGATCCTCTTCGGCTTGCAATAGCTGTTTCTCCATCTCCGAAGGTGATCTGTTTAGTACCTCGGGGGGGCTAATAGTATCCTCGCGTTCCCTGACGCTCCGAGTTCGGGTCAGATAGAGGCGATAGCCCTTCGGCTATCACCTTGCTGCAAGTAAATTATTGGACTTGTTTTAAAGCCACCTGGGCCACCTCCCAGGCCTCTCAACTTAAGAAAATAAGACTTAATATTGCCTTTGTTAGCTTGGCCGAATTAGAAAGAGTTAGGTTTAGAGTTGGGCTTGTGAGTTACAGTAGAAACTTATAGGCTAGGTCCTGAGTGAGGTGTGACATAAGGGATGATGTACTAACAGAACTTCTGCAAAAACTTGCAGAGGACATGCCTGCGGCGCCCTGGATGGACGCTCACGCCCGACGAAGGGCTCTTCGGGACAAGCGGATCCCTCTTGGCAAGGTGCCGAGGGAGCCCTTCTGGACATTTACAGAGGACATGAATTTGTTCTCTGAGGATAGCCAGTTGATGGCTCCTCAAATGGCGATGGGGGTGATGACAGGTGCCACCTTTCAGTCGCTCATTAACGAATGTCCTAACGAGGAGGTCTTCACTGCAAGGATCACCGAGCACGCCGCCTGGGTAGTTTTCTCCTCTTTGTTTACTTAGAAATCTTTCTTCTAAGTTTTCATCATTGTTTTGGTACTCATTCGGGGTCCCCATTTTTTGCAGCTTTTGGCATACAGCGGGTATTTCCGCACTTGGGCGTCAAAGCAAACAGAGGCCCGTTCTCGGTCCGAAGATTCTTTGAGCAAAATGAAGGAAGTTTGCGCTAGGCACGTCCTCACATATGACGAGCTTAAGATTGTGAAGGAGGACGTTGTGAATATTCGGGCCGAACTCGCGACGAACAAGTTGGAAGTTCTCCTAGATTTCTCAGCCAAGGTTGAGGACCTCGGCTCAAAGTGTGCCGTTCTCTCTTCAGAGAATGAGGCCTTTCGGATGGCGAACGCTCAAGATGGCGAGAACCTAACGAAGGTGCTTGCTTTGAACGCTGAGCTCGAGGCTAAGGTTGAATCTTTGAAGAAGGGGACCAAGAGCAAGAGAAAGAAAAAGTTGGAGAAGAAGATTGCCAAGCTTCAGGCCAAACTGGACGCTTTTAGTGCTGAAAAGGACAAGTCTGAGCGAATGGCGAAGGTGGCTTTCCAAGATGGCTTTTGCTTGGCGCGCCATCAAGCCCTTGCTCGGTACCCTGAGCTCGACCTTTCCTACCTGTCCGCTCTGGATTTTCCCGAGGGGCCCCAGGAGGTATGTTCAAAGCAAGATTTTCTCAATCTTCCTTCAGCTAAACCGGTGCCTCTGATTGAGCCTAATGACAAAGATGGTGATGAAACATCGGATGGCCCAGCTCAGCCATAGGCTTATTCTTACTTTTTTTTTTCCTGCTTGTCTGTACATCTTTGCCTTTGAATTTTTTAGTGAAGATTCTTTTTCCAATCTCCATTCATTCTTCTGAATAGGATTCTTCAGAAGTAATTCTAAGCACACACTTTCGGTGAATTTTTCCGTTCTTACTTCTTTGGGAAGAGTAATTTTAGACTTTTTCCGAACTCTGCCGAGTTTACACTCCATTCAGGAGTTAGTTCTGAAAGGAAAACCAATAAGGAACTAATTTTTTGGCTTTTGCGACAATCATTCGTCTTGTGTCTTTATTGACGACTGCGGGGAAGAGTAACTACAACCTTTCTGAAAAAAGTTCTAAGTATAGAATTTATTTAGGGCATCCGAATGCCAGGTATTTTTCAGTTCTCCCCCTTCGGTGTCGCCGAGCTTGTATACTCCCTTTCGGACTTCATCCAAGACCAAGTAAGGTCCTTCCCAATTTGGCCGAAGTACCCCGTGGGACGGTTTTCGGGGTTTGAACTCGGCCTTTCGGAGGACGAGGTCTACTTTCCTTATTCCTTTCGGCCTGGCACGCATATTTGCGGCTATGGCCACTCTCTGCTGAAAGGCCTTTCTTCTGAGCTCGGCCATCTCTCTATGCCCACCCACTAGGTCGAGCTTGGTTCTCAACCCGAGGTCGTTTCCTCATTTGTTGAACACCTGAATCCTAATTGATGGCCGTACTATCTCGACAGGGATAATAGCCTCCGTGCCGAAGACGAGTGAAAAAGGTGTTTCTGCCGTAGCCCTTCGGGGCGTTGTTCGATAGCTCCACAGCACACTAGGAAGTTCTCTTGGCCATTTTCCCTTTGCCTCCCCTAATCTCTTTTTTAGACCATCTTTTATGGTCCTGTTAGACACCTCTACTTGTCCGTTGCTCTGGGGATGAGCTACGGGGGTGAAGTGCATCTTTATTCCGAGGCTGGTGATGAATTCCTAGAACCCTTTGTCAATAAACTGGGAACCATTATCGGCGACTATCACCCTCGGTATGCCAAACCTACATATAATTCCTTTCCAGACAATTTTTTGTATATCCTTTACTGTGATAGTTACTAGGGGCTCTGCCTCTACCCACTTTGTGAAGTAGTCTACTGCGACCACGCAGAATTTCACTTCTCCAGGTGCTGTTGGGAGTTGGCCGATGAGGTCAATGCCCCATACTGCAAAGGGACAGTGGTAGTCAGTCGAGTTTATTAGTTCCGAGGGCAATCTTTGAACTTTCGTGTGTCTCTGGCAACTGTCACACTTTTGGACGAACTGCCTTGCGTCCTTTCTTAATGTGGGCCAAAAATACCCTTGGCGAAGTATCACTCCTGCCAAAGCGTCAGTCCTGATGTGGGCACCGCAGATTCCCTCGTCAACTTCTTCGAGGATTGCCCGAGTGTCCTTTTCGGCAATACATCTTTGCAATGGACTTGCAAATCCCTGTCGGTATAGTTCTTCCCCTATTAAGAAGTATCGTCCGGAACGTCTTCGCACTTTTGCCGCTTTGCGAGGGTCTTCGGGAAGCTCCGAGGTTGTAAGATAGCTCTTTATAGGATTTTTCCATCCTTCCTACGAGGTTGTTGTGCTCATTAACGCAATGCTGGGGCAACTCATTATTTCGGTGAAGTTTTTTGACTTCGCCAGACTATCTGCCTCGATGTTGCTTCGTCGAGGCACATTTTCAATATGCACCGCGTCGAATTCCCGGATGAGCTTTGACACAAGCTCATGGTATTTTGCCAAAGTTGGATCTTTTGCACTGTAGTCCCCTGCCATCTGTTGGACCACCAGTTGAGAATCACTATGGGCTTTCAGGTTTCTCACACCAATCTTTCTAGCAAGGCGCAACCTTGCTATGAGAGCTTCGTACTCTGCCGCGTTGTTGGTGATACTAAACCCGAATTTGATGGCTTTCATTACTTCCATGCCTTCGAGGCCGTGAATGACTATCTCGGCTCCCTGGTGTTCAGAGCCGGAGGCCCCATCTATGAACAAAGCCCATTCCGGCTCGCTTTTGCCAAGGTCAAACTGATCATTCTCGGTGAAAGGTACTTCAGCAATGAAGTCTGCCAGGGCTTGGGCTTTTATCACTTTCCTTGGTTCGTAAGTGATATCATATTCACCGAGCTCTATGCACCACTTGGAAAGCCTTCCCAAATGGTCTACCCTCTTCATGACATCCCGAAGGGGTAGGCTACTTCGGACAATGACGAGATGAGCCTGAAAATACGGACGCAATCTCCTACTTGCTAGTACTAAGGCATAGATAGCTTTTTGTAGTAAGGGGTACTTGATTTCGGCTCCATGCAGAGATTTGCTCACGTAATAGACTGGTCATTGCATCGCTCCTTCTTCCTTTACAAGAACTGAGCTTAGTGCTTTTTAAGCAACAGCAAGATATAGCACGAGGGGTTCTCCCTCTCGAGGTTGCCGAAGAGTGGGTAGTCGGGCCAGATAAACTTTGAGCTCTTCCGAGGCCTTTTGGCAATCCTCGTTCCAGGGATGATCATTGCCTTCGAGGTTTTCACTATTTTTTGTTGCTTTGGTGAGTACTTTAAAGAATGCTCGGCAGCGATCCCCACACCTGGAGATGAACCTGCTAAGAGAGGTTATTCTGCCTGTAAGCCTTTGCACATCTTTTGTTGTGGCCGGAGTTCGGAATTCAAGTAGAGCTTTGACTTTTTCTGGGTTGGCGTCGGTACCCCTTTCTGATACCATAAATCCGAGGAATTTGCCCGAACTTACGCCGAAAACACACTTCTTGGGATTAAGGCGAATTCCGAATGTTCTAAGCTGGTGGAAAGTTTCCTCCAAGTCGGCAATATGGCTACCAGGCAATTTGCTTTTGACTATCATGTCATCCACGTAAACTTCCATGTTTTTGTTAAGTTTCGAGAGCCAAACAGTGCAGAAAAATTTAACCGAAACCCTCCAGGATCCAAGTGAAACGGGGTAAACTGGGTGTTCAAAAATTTTCATACTTAATTTTCGGTTGAGATCTCTCACTCAACTGTAGAGTCAAATCACAAAACCTGAACAGTTGAGGTGTTCAGGCTCTCTATGGTATCCTCACGAGCCTCTTGGGATCACCACGCTTCTACCACGTCCCGGCAGATACGTTTCTCTTGCGCTCGCAGTACTAGCTTGCGTCCTCCAAGAAATTGCAAGAGAAGAGTGCGGCTGTCCTTTTGGGAGGCTAGGGCAAGGAGGCCTGCGAATTTCTCACTAGAAGTTGTACTCAACTTCCAGGCCTAATGGGTTTTAAAGCCCTAATCCAATTAGGATTTAATTTTGGGCTTAATAATGGCTCAACTCTTGGGCCCATTATTAATACGAAATTAAAGTGAAACCATAACCCAAATAATTAGCCCATGCACTCTAATGATCCAAATAGCTCTATGTGTGCGACCCAATAGGCTCTTATCACGTTGGCAATGATCATAAATCACATTTATAATCATAAGCAATGAGCGGTGTCTAGCAACACATCATTGCTACCCAAGTGACAAGATTGTCGATGATTCGACTAAACCTTTATGATCATCACCGATATATGTCATTGTCCCTTTGTCCAAGTTATCAAGACTAAGCACGAGGCATGGAATGTGTCACTCTCGTATAGCCCAATCTTTGGTTTCTTGATTACCAAGTAGACTAACTTAAACTGATGACATTGATATCGTATATCAACTCATCCGAGCATCGCCATGCATTTTCTAAGTCTCACTCTATCAAGGGGCCCGAAGATATCACTCCCGTTACATAGGAGGGACAAATCCCATCTTGATCATACAAATCCCTCCGCATGATATGTGACATACCCAATGACCTCCTTGAAGTTCACTCAGTTACGAGCAAGAAAGGAAAGTATCAAAGTATGTGACTCACATGTAGGGAACCTTGATGATCTTAGGTCGAAGGACTACATATACTGATGACCATGGGCCTCATCGTTTAAAGTCATGGTGACTGTTGGAGAGACTTCTAGGAGGAAGAACGCCTGGAGGATGGTGCGCCCAAGGGAGAGTACCTGAGATGCTCAGAAAAAGTGGGTTAGGAGGCCCCCGGAATGTGTTTCCGGGGCGGGAGCCTCCGACGCCCAAGTCAGTGGTGGCTGAGAAAAAGGCAGAGGGAATAGCACAAAGGGGCTGAAGAGTCTTGCCTGGTGATTTTCTCAGAGTCTGGGAGTCAGACCTTTTGCCAACCAACCTCCTGCCAAGTATTTATTTCCTGGTATTTATAGGAGTGCCTAGCCCGTTCAGATCGCGACACGTGTTCGGTCGTGATAGCCAAAGGCTATCGCCTCTATCTGGCCGAACTCCCTGCCACAAGAATGGCTAGAAGAGACTGGCGCTACCCGAGTAAAGGTGAGATCATACACCTCGGGAGATAGCCGAAGAGCTCCGAGCCCGGCACGCCAGGAAACTTGAGGATACTACTTGCCCCCCCGAGGTTGTAAACAGATCGCATTCGGAAAAGAGGCACCAGCTATTGCGGGCCGAACATGATCTCCCCGAAGGCGGAACTCCCTGAAGATGGGATCCCCCGAACTGGGTGTGTTTCCCGAAAAGGCACCGTCCGTACCAAAGGACGACCTCACCCAGGGACCTCAGGAGTACAGCAGGAGCATTTAAGGAAGCCTCTGACACGTCCTTTCACAGGCGTCATAAAGCCGCCTCAATAGGCGCTCTGGCACGCTGACACCATCAAAATCACATCATGGCCCATCTCAGCACAAGGCTTAAGGCAACCTGCTACCAGCTATCTATCCCCTACGCCCAGAAACTCGGGGAACATCCGACCGAACACGTGTCGCGATCTGAACGGGCTAGGCACTCCTATAAATACCAGGAAATAAATACTTGGCAGGAGGTTGGTTGGCAAAAGGTCTGACTCCCAGACTCTAAGAAAATCACCAGGCAAGACTCTTCGGCCCCTTTGTGCTATTTCCTCTGCCTTTCTTAGCCACCACTGACTTGGGCGTCGGAGGCTCCCCCCCCGGAAACACATCCGGGGGCCTCCTAACCCACTTTTTCTGAGCATCTCAGGTACTCTCCCTTGGGCGCACCATCCTCCAGGCGTTCTTCCTCCTAGAAGTCTCTCCAACCGTCACCATGACTCTAAATGATGAGGCCCATGGCCATCATTTGGCGCCGTCTGTGGGAACCCGCTCTGAGATTGCCGTCGTTGAAACTCGGCGTTATAAGGACAAGGACAAGTCTACTCGGGAATCAAGAAACCAAAGATTAGGCAATATGAGAGTGACACATTCCATGTCTCGTGCTTAGGCTTGATATCTTGGACAAAGGGACAATGGCATATATCGGTGATGATCATAAAGGTTTAGTCAAATCACCGACAATCTTGTTACTTGGGTAGCAATGATGTGTTGCTAGACACC